>OX123183.2:21797758-23103420 GCA_944739405.2 Euclidia mi
GGCCAACTGGACCATGCTGTCCAGACGGTTTGGTATACAGTTTGATGTCCAGTTTTTCGTCTCCTCCGCAACATTTTTTATAGGTAGTAGAGTCTGACTGATTTCAGCATGAACGGGCCGGCTCGACCGGGGAAGTAGGTACTACCCTCTCACAGAAAATCGACGTAAAATAACAGTACCTAAACTGTTGCGTTTCGTTCGGTGAGTGAGAGTAGCGGAGGCACCATCCCCTATTATATCTCCCTCATCCTAATCCTTTTCCCAACCCTAGGCAGCTCTGCACTTGTAAGTCCAGTAGTGTTTCTTGTATCCAAGGGCCGCGGTAATTGCTGACCATCCGGTAATCCGTCTGCTCGTTTGCCATTACCTACTATACCTAAAAAAAAACATATTTTTTGCTGTAGGTATATTTTCCTGGTCGCCCCTTACGATACGACGCCCACTGAATTACATGGGGTACTGACCGTACTGACACTTTATAAGCTTAATCCGTCATGAAATGAAATACTAAACCTGGGTCTTGAATTATACCATACCGCGGTAATATTGTTATCTATACAGTATCTTAACTTCATTCAAACGGTCGGAACGCGACTCATACAGTCATACCTCTTTGATGCATGGTGGCAACCTAGCCGTGCTACGTTCCGTAGGTAGGCCGGAATTAGGGGCTGGGTCCAGGGGAACTGTGAGACTCCCCTACGACAAAACTTCTAAAACCACCATGGTGTTCCCCTATCCGATCCCATTGAATGATGTGGCCAAGGAAACTGCGTTAGCATTAGGTACTACCGCGAAAAATATTTTCACCCTCACGCAGAACTAATCATCGTGCTCACCACACAAACATTTGTCTTCGGTGGGAATCGAACTCACGACATCCGCCTTAACAGTCAGGGTCACTAACCACTTAACTATGTATTAATTATTCAGGTTATTCCATAATTTACTATTGTGATTATTCTAGAAACAGTTTAATAATTTCGCTTTTCAAAATAATGTAAGGTTAAGGCGCGTTAAGGAAAATATATGAATATTTTTATTAAAGAAATAAATACATTTGCAAAATCGTGTTTAATAAGGCGGCAGTAGCATATTTTTTTTTTTTTTTTTATATACTCACGCCTTATTATAATCTCACGCAGTAGCATATAATTTGCAATAAATTTGAAGGTCATTTTAGGAATTTAATTACATATTTTTATTGTTATTTCAGTTTTGTTACTGAGGCTTGAGTCATGACGTAAGTGCTGACTTCATGCCGACTTGCAATTGGGTGGTCAAAATATAATCTTCCTAAGTAAAGGCAATATCTTGTCCACGGAGATCCGTCCACATTAACGGCTAAGACTGTTCAAACAACCGTGATGAAAAATATGTCATACAAGCGATTTAGCTAAGTGTTAATCAAAATAATATTAAATTACATATGTTATGAAAGACGTGCTTTATTACGATTGTAATTAAAATATTATCGGTTTACCATTTCATTAATAGTAAGACTCTGATATTTTAATACAGTTTACCACCATTCCAGTAATTAAGAGGCAGTCATACTGCCGTCATAACGTAAAAGGGCACAACTATGTAAATCAGGAGAAAATAGAGTTTAAAATATTTCTTAGTTTTTGTCAAAAATAAATTACGGTATCGTAGTTATAGAAAATATATGAATGAAAATAGTAGCGTCTGTACGAATTCTATAAGATGATTTACGTATTTTATTTCATTTTCTCTGTATTTATTCAATAATCTACATTTTCCATTTCAACCTAACTAAAAAAATATTGTAAAATCAGTAATATTACCAGGCCGGGCGCACTTCGCATTTTAGGTACAAACTTACAAGTACCTCGGCCGACCACGTCGACGTGGTTGGATTTAGTAGGTTGCCGCGCGCCGCTCACATTAGACGTCACGCAACGAGTGCGACCGCTCCGTATTCTCACGCGCCGTGTTCATACACTGTTCAAATTATAAACTTAAACGCCTTTTTTAACAACAAAAATGTATCATCACAAGTTTAATGCGAAGTATTGCTTAATTAACTGTGTGTCGAAAGCGACTTGAAAATTTGATTTTATTTATATTACGAGAGCAACTTGAAAATTTGATTTTTTGTTTGTTGAGATATCTCAACGATTATGGTGTCAAATTAAAGATTTAGTTCAAAAACCATTTTATCTGTTTGAATCATGTAAATCAGTCCACGCGTTTAGGAAATAACTAAGAATTTGTATAGTAAAAATGTAAACGACCAGAATTTTTGTGCTTTTGTTCTACTAGCTCCAATAGTGGGATAGGATACTTATAGGATAATTATTTATTATTAGGTACGTGGTCAAGTAGGTAGATAGACGATGAATAAATATAGTAGCAGCGCCAAGTCGACAACCCTAGCGCGCCACTCCGCGCCAGACAGCGACAGCGTTATGTGTTAGAAAAGAACGGGAACTGTTAGGTTAATATCGCATTAGGCACTGAGTGCTTATGCGAGCTGAATTTGAACTTTATTGCTTAGTACCAAGAGTCGTAATTTCAATAAATTGGTTTGAAAAGTGAAGCTTCTGTACGTTAGTACTATTAATTATTCTGTGATATTACGTATAAAAGGCATAATTAACCAAATGTGACTTTCCATTCTAACATTTTGGGGAAAAAAGTTAAATATTACACTGCCGTCATAACGTAAAAGGGCACAACTAATATTTTGTAAATCATTAATCAATCACAAAAACTAAGATATAGTTTAAACTCGAGTTTCTGAGTTTAAACTATATCTTAGTTTTTGTAAAAAATAAATTATGGTATTGTTATAGAAAATGTATGAATGGAAATAGTAGCGTCTACATAAATTCTATAAGATGATTTACTATTTTTTTTATATTTACTGTATTTATTCAATAATCTATAGGTATTTTCAATTTGTAAAATCTATCAAATATATATCAAAATTACTATTACGTATAAAAGGCATAATTAACCAAATGTGACTTTCCATTTCACATTTTGCGGAAAAAAGGTTAAATAATAAAATGAAAAGCCATATTAATTAAAACACATCTACCCACTTGTGACCTCTTCATGTAATCTAAACTAGATATTATGCCCATTTCTAGTGCAATCACAAAAATAATTGCTCAGTTGTGCCCTTTCAGGTTATGGTACTTTTGTTTATTGTGGTTATAAAATTATACAAAAAATATTAGCAGATAGGCCTTTTTCTCCTGATTCCAAATATCTGTATACATAACTCAATTTCGTAAAAAATGTTACTTGTGCCCTTTTTCCTTATGACGGCAGCATAGCCCAGTGTAGCGTATAAGAGATGATATGAATGCCCATGGTTTTGCAATTAGAGATGTCGAAGACCTTGCAATATAGAGACATCGCAGCAGGAAAGCAGACCCCGGGCTGCAAAGCTCCGTCGAAGGTGATGATGATATCCCAGTGTAGAGAGTAACAGACTGAAATGCAGGGAGTTTAAAGTTCTCAAACCCACAGAGCACACCACTGACTTTTCGAACTTATATTCGTAGATTAAATTCTTAATAATTGCTTGCCAATTAGAGCACGTTTAGCCGTCGCGCGACGGTCCCAGCTTTCATGAAGTTCTTTGACATTATGGGAAGTGAGTTTCTTTGAATATATTGACACCTGTCGAAGCCATGGCATATCCCAATCTCTTTGGGTTTCGGAAGTCAGCCAGCAGTCTGACTGCCGCACGTGTATTATTTCAGTGGTTAACTAAAGTGAACGATACTAACCACTTATCATAATCAGCCCTTTAAACAAACTGCTCACTTGTGGGCATGGACCTAGTCCAGGTTGGCGCCGTAGAAATCTCAGCCAAATCGCTGGCACTCCAAAAAGTATGACGGTAGTTAATAGGGTCAATAAAACAACAGAATAACATTAACATAAATAAGTACTATATTTGTGTATAAATAATAACATTCACTATAAATTGCTGATTGGTCTACAAGCGTCGGGCTGTACAAAGATGCCCGCGTAGTTCACTACTAGGAAAGTGGTGACGGAGCCGATCATGGAGCCCAGTTGTGTGACCGCGCCGCACGCTCGCATACCCTTGCCCCCGCCCCGACGAGCCCAGCCGTAGATCCACATGCGAGCGTATGAGACCACACCTGATACTGTCACCCAGCTTATCACCTGTGGAAATATACCTTAGGTCAGAGAGAATGCTACGAGACCATTACTACTACAGTCAAATATTTTTACGTTTTGTACTCATATAAATGGTTATCTAACGGGTCTATGTAGTGTAAGTAAGTATTGACAATATAAAATTGAATGGCTGAACGTGTTGCTAAGCGCAAATCTCGAGAGCAGCTGAACCGATTTCGCTATTTTTTTTTAACACACTTTTTTTATAAAATTCCTTGAAGTCGAGGATGGTTCTTACGGAGAGCAAAAAAATGTAAGTATCGACTGTTAGGCGGTGCGAAGTTCGCCGGGTCCGCTAGTTGAAAATAAAGATAATATACCGTCTAGATAGAAAAGACGGATAGAAACTTCGGGACAAATAAGAGGTATTTTAACTTTATTTTTAATACATTACATGATATATACATTAGTATACTACAGCTAAATTGTAATTTGATATAGTTTAGCGGATTAACGAAAATACACCATGTCATGTTCATGGTATCTACTATCTATTTATATAAATAAAATTGGACTGTCTGTTTGTAATATTAAAATAACCGCTTTATACTAAATGCATATGGATGTATACACGGTACATATACCGAAATGACATTTTTTAAATTTTTTGTCTGTCTGTCGTTTGTTGAACGTATGGGCCGATTTTGACGAGACGTTTACTGGCGGATAGCTGATGTGCCAATTAGTAACTTAGGCTATAAATTAACCGGGTACGCGAAGTAGGTAGTTCCTTCAGGACGCGCGTGAACCCACGGGAAACAGCTAGTTTTAAATATTTTCATTTCAAGCAGGTATTTAGCCACACTTTTGAAACATCACTGACTCTTGGTAAGTATATCATTCTAAACGGGGTAAGTTCATAGAGAAATTCATGACAGTATAGGTACTCTTTCAAAATATGTAAACACTGCAAAAATTTAGAGTCATTAGAGATATTACAGGTCAACTTTGGAACACTTGGAACCTACGAAATGTTTGGTTTGACAATATGACTTCAATGGAAAAGAAAATCTTTGATAAATGCCAGGGTGTTCGTATTATCTACTCAGTCTGCAATGCATTCATTATCAAACCAAAACGGTAAGCCGTCTAATGTTGAAGCTTTTGCGAGTAGTGCGAGAGTGCTCACCAGAAAGAAATAATGCAAGCGGCCGTATAAGGACTATGATAAAGGTGTTTTAAAATTATGATAATTAAATGCGTTCATTCATTCATATAGAATGACAGATTGAGATAAGATATTGGATGCGTAAGTGCATTCATATATCAGCAGATAAATTATAAAAATAGGTATTTAGTGTTCTGCTGTGGTAGTAGTCAGTACACCTCGCAATGCCTGAAGGCTCTGCAATAGACAGAACTTCCTACATTTTCTCATGTTAGACAAATTAAAAAAAAATTGGGCAAGTGCGAGTCGGAGTCGCGCACGAAGGGTTCCGTACCATCATCTATAAAAGAAAATCACGTTTGTTGTATACATGTATACTTAAATACTTTTTAAGTTTCTACCTGTTTATTAAGATCGAGTAACAAATTGCTTAAAAATTAAGTTTGTTGTATGGGAGCCCCCCTTTATTATTTACTTTTTTTAAATTTATTTATTTATTTTGAAAGGTAATATACAACTACATATTCTGTGAAAATTAAAAGCGTCTACCTGTAACAGTTAGTAATTTTGAGCAAGAAATACGAAAAAAAACACGTTTTTTGTATGGGACCCCCCCTTAATATTTTTTTATTTTTAGAATGTTGTTATAGCGGCAACCAAAATACATAATTTGCGAAAATTTCAGCTTTCTAGCTATCACGGTTTATGAGATACAGCCTGGTGACAGACAGACAGACAGACAGACAGACAGACAGACAGACGGACGGACAGACAGCGGAGGCTTAGTAATAGGGTTCCGATTTTTACCTTTTAGGTACGGAACCCTAAAAACGCACGCACCTTGGTTGATAATAATTCAGGTGGCGAATACATATACCTAGTATTTAATAACTTGGAAGGACGAACCTGATTAATTTCGTAATATGGTCTTAACAAAAATACTATTGAATTATAAGATAGCTATGGAGTGTATTTTAACGAATGCAAGTCAGAAATAAGACATTACCGCACTATAACTGAACTTATACTAAGGCATGACATTTCACATGGCTACTGTTAAATTAGCGTGTTGCAACTGATATAATTATGACGACTAGGATACCTGTTGCTGGTAGATTAGCTTGTTTTACGTAATATCCAGTGGTTTACATATACATTATTTCACTTAAATGCATAATAACATTCGTATAGAAATTTACAAATTATCCCACTGCTGACTCCGGAGAAATAAGAGGTTGGCAGACTTCGCAGTTCTTTAAATAACATACAGATATTTAAATTCACTCATGAGGTTCTATCACTGTTAAATTAGGCAATTCTCAAGTACCTAAATTATCTGCAAAAACGTTTTTAAGTCCTTCATTCGTTCAGTAAAATCAAACTCAAGAATCATGTTAGTTTTCAAATTGTCCATTCAAACGAGCAATATATTTCTGTTCCCTTTTAACTAAAGAAAACAAGTAATATATTATTTTGCACATTTTCAAATTCCTTACAGAGGTAAATACTTTGCGGTTACCAACCGCGCAACTTTCCAGAAACAATGCAGAATGTTTGTAAACAGGTTATTTTTGGCTCTGAATGCAGACTCGTATATTTAAGTCGCGGAGTCACCTCACGACAATTATAATTCTAATATATTACCAATTAAGATAGTACGAAGGAATAAATTGGAAATGCTTGCACTGAGATATAATATCAGTCATTTGTTTATATAACTCTACCGATTTTGAGTAATTACCATGTTTTTATATCGCTGTTATTGTATATTTGATAATACTAGGGGATATTGCTACCAGACCAGAATAATTAAGATAAAACAGATAAGGTAATATAATTAGAGGACGCCAGCAGCTACACCTGCCTTTTTTTTTAATTTACTAGTTTTGGCCGATCCCGTGGGGATTTCGGGAAATCCCTTCTTAGTGCACCCCTACGATCCCCAAGGAACATACATGCCAAATTTCAGCTTCCTGCGCTCAATAGTTTCGGCTGTAGCGTGTCTGTCAGTCAGTCAGTAACGCAAGGATTTTATATATTAAGATATTGTCTCTATGTGAAAATCAGATGATGAGAAAATATTCAAAAGTACTTACGATTAAGGCGACACCGCCTGTGGTGTCGAGGAGTGGCGGCGAAGGACTCATGAGCGCCGTGGTCATGATGTAGCAGAACGGCAGCAGGCAGAACACCAGCATCGTGCCCAACACCTTGGGGTGGACAGGACGCAGCCACACGCCCGCCAGGCACGCCGTAGGGTTAGCCATGGCACCCAGCGTCACAGCCAAATGGTACGCCTGCGCACCATACGGCATACAAGAATACGATTGCACTGACGGCATCACACCATTGTTCAATGCATTTAACAGCACCATCAGTGCCAGCACACCCAGCCACGGAGGACTCAGCAGAGACTTCTTCTCAGTCGTCGCTTCCTCGTCTTTAGCTGCCGCCGCGGGCGCCACCTTCTCCGAGCTGAAGCCCCTGAAGTTGTTGATCGTCGTAAAACTGACGAGGCTGGCGGCGGACAACGCACCCAGCAGCAATAGGAACACCGTTGAATCAAAACGCGGCGGCGGATAGTGCGCTTCTAGCGTCGAGTTATCCGCAGACGGCCGACACTCCGGCTCACCACCGATGCCCTGGATTAAGGCAAGTATACTGGGGATAAATCCACTCAGCCCCTCCCCAACTAAGTACGTCGCGAGATACACATCACGGAAATGTCTTAAGTACGGGTAGAACAGCACAGAGCTGGTGCATCCGACCAGCGCCGCGAAGAAAGTCAATGTTAAGTACGCGACCGATCGCTCAGAACCACGTATCACACTAGTCTTATCGTAAAGAAACGCGTTGAGGACTAACGCGAGTGTCCCTATAGTCAATAGGCCGTATATGTACGGCGCGTCGGAAACTCTGGGGCTTATTCTTTTTAGGACCCCGTATATGAGTATGCCGATGTTGGCTAGCTGCACTGCGAGCACCATGGAGGACGGCAGCGCCCATCCTTCGGGGAGGCGTTCGACGAGGAGTGGTAGCTGCACGTAGAGGCCGTTGACCCCGAGCCAGGTGCCGATGCCCCAGCAGGTCATGAGCACGTCAAGCGTCACGCGTCGCTGCACGCCCCACATGCTGACTGCGATGCTGTCGCCGCGGTCCAGACACGGGGAGCTCTCCTTCTGCTCGCTCAACCTGCGATACGACACACTATATATAGCACACCGCGCACAAACAACACGAATGCAGTCAGATTAGAAACTGGTTCGTTAGGTCACCGAATTGGCATTAAACAGTATTGCAAAAATACGGTCGTTTTATAGTCGCATCGGCGTCAGTATCTACATGATAAAACTTTATTTATAAACAAATAAACCAGCCTCCTTGGAGCACAATTCGCTTCTTTGGAACACAAAACCTAACTACTTTCATGAATTCTCAAGCCGCACACGTAGCGTCTCACGTCTAGATTACAAATAAGAAATTACCGATTACTACAAGTGATATGATATAACATTCGATAAATATTGCGATAACTATATGCTGGATGTAGATATCAGTATTGACAGAGCGCGATTTGGAACGAGACGCGAGAGAAGACTGCAATCTGGCAGTGATATGACACATATATGTATGTCGAAGTTACGCGTCGCGTGCACTCCTGCAGGTCATCAAGATTGTCTAAGTACAATGTTGCTATACATCTCAATGCCCTCGTTGACGTATTATACACGTTTTATTTAACCACGTGTAATCGTGTTAAGAGCCACTTGATATTATGGGTGGCAACATTGCAATTTAGCGTTAAGGATTATGTTTTACTACAGCAAAGATTACTAAATTGTTTTTAAACTAAATTACTCACTATTAAGAAATGTGATAACTAGTTTATTTTAAATTAATTCATTAATAAGTTTAGTCGTTTTTTTTACAAACTATCCATTGAACAGTTAAATACGATTTGTTGTATGTAGTAGTAGTATAAAATTTTCGTGTAACTATTTAATAGTTATAAATTGTGTTTTAAAAATAAAGATAAGATGTTACAAAAATACAATTTTGTACACGAAATCGTGATGTTGCCACCACTCGAAATAGAGTCCATATTTAACCCCCCCACGTGATTACAGCACGCACGGTCGTGCTCTAATTCAAGTGGCCCCATGTGTTTGCGGCTCTAAAAAAGTCGTCCTATTGGTCGCGGATTTTTTACGTTTTGTTTTACTTAAACCAAGAAACGAAAGTAGTAACTATTACAATAGTTCATATTCTATGCAACTAAATCGTTTTAGAAGGGTGAGGGAAACGAAACGTGCCAAAAAATATTGAAATATAATTATCTGTGTCTCAGTTGCGAAAGCGTCCGCCATTGTTGTGTTTTGTTCCGCGATCTTTATAATAAAAGTTGTCTTGTGGAAGAAACCGGTGAATATTTTATAAAGATACTTATATAGATTTACTCAGAAATAAATAAATATTAATTGTGAAGTGACATTATTCGTGACAAAGACACGAAATACAGTGATAAAAGGCAAAAACATTTTAGAAGGGCTATTTCTACTTTTGAAACTTGCTATTTTCGTAATAGTTTTATGATAAATACTCTTTTAATAGTTATGAAAGACATAAAAGTACCCAGAATATTTATCTGAAAACATATTTTAGCAATTAAATACTAGTATTGTTGTACATTTTCACTGTTATCGTGTTTCAAATGGTAAATAATTCACAGCCACAGTGTTCGTTACAGTAACATGGCGGCCTGGCACGGCGAACTTTTAGTCACGCGTTCGGATTATAATTTTATTAGTGGCGTTAGATTCATTTGTTACAAATAAATAATGTACTGTGTGAAAACCTAAAGGTATATGTGATAATGTTTTTGTGTTTATGAACCAAACAAGTAATGATATTCATTAATATGTGATGAAATGTTTGTGCGAACGAGTGAAAAAAAACAAACTTCTAAGTTTGTAAGCCTGTTTTGCCGGAAAGGTGAGTATTTAGTTGTAATTCATGTTATTATTATGATAGCTAATTTAATACCCAACACAATGATATGCAATTTATGTGATATAATTATATTAAGGTGTCATAATTAATTTTTTTCCGGTAACCTATGCCAATGAAAATTTGCAGCAACGTGACCTTTCGCACTTGTGGCACTTTGCCTTTAGTTTGATCGCACCTCAAGGGTTAAGAGGCATTTCATTTCATTTCACGAAACGCTATCTACCATATTGTGAAATTGTTTCTGATGCATGGAAAATTCCGTACAAATACGGTCAATAATATACTTTCGTAACGTTACTATTGACGTGTTTTCAGTTTCCAACTAGGCTCGCATTTACATAATTTACCTTCAAGACAAGTGGACTTTCAATCCCTATTTTACCCAACTGTGCCATATTTAAATAATGTGTCTTTCGTGGATGTCTAACCGCGGAATTCAATATTAGGTCTATAATTTTTTTTGAGATTTTAGATTAGTTTTTGTCATAAGCTCCATACAAAATATGTCAAATACTAATCTCCAAATCTCAAAATCCATGGATAGATCGAATATTGAAATCGGTCGTATGCCTACACCATGTCAAAGAGCTCAGATATTTACATAGAGGTGCATTTCCTATGTGCGCTCTAAAGACAAACTTTCTGTGACCCAAATTGCTGCTTGGCGGCGTGGCAGTCGTGCTGTGACAGCTGTCTCTACGAGAGTAAGAGAGACAAACGTTCCTCCTGTGTAATCTTAACTACAGTGTAAGAGAGACGGAGAATGACGAAAGCGCCGCCAACGGCGCCAACTGCGAACTAAACTGGAGACAGTCTCCACTTGGAATTGGCACACGAAATCCTTAAGAACTGCGATTCTATGTAAATCTGTATTCATTGACCATATGCAGAATCTATAGGGTGCATAGGGTTCCCACCAAGAACTTAGGGTCCCAAGCCAACCTCACCTGCAAGTGGTGCACCTGCCGATCAACGGACGAGGCTCTGGCAAACAAAATGTCCCAATAAGCGGCAATAGGCTCGCCACCTATTACGTGGGATCAAAACACTGGCGAAAAGTGGGCGTTTAATATGCCTCTGCCTACCCCTTCGGGGAAACAGGCGTGAGTCTATGTATGTATGTATGCAGAATCTACTGTTTAACGGCCATTTTCAATATTATTCGAACTATAGATAGATCTGTAGATTTTAGATTCGTGTTTGACATATTTTGTATGGAGCTTATGTCAAAAACTGTCAAAAACAAATCTAAAATCTACAGATCTATCTATAATTCGAATATTGAATTCCGTAGTAAATGTCATTCAGTAGTTTGGAATGAGCGGTGATATGGCAGTCAAGACTTCTTACAATTCACCCGAAAACAATTTGCAAGTGAAATAATATTTAAGCTGTTGTTTTGGCAAGGCTAAGTCTGTATACACAACGAAAACTGCGCTGGCTTCTGACAGCTCAGTAAAGTAGCAATATTTCACACAGATCGAGTACGTGTGTCTTTGAGATGTTTGGATGTATCTTTCCATGAATGATGTGGTCGGCCATTTTGGGAAATGATAAATAGCCGTTGCCCACATCATTTGGTCAAAAAGCTCAGATATTTACATAGACGCGCATTTCCTATGGGCGCTCTGAAGACAAACTTTCTGTGACCCGAATTGCCGCTTGGCGGCGTGGCTGTCGCGCTGTGACAGCTGTCTCTACGAGAGCAAAACAGACGAACGTTCCTCCTGTGTATCTTAACTACGAGAGCAAGAGAGCCGGAGAACGAAGCCAGCGCCGCCAACGGCGCCAACTACGAACTAAACGGGACACAGACTCCACTTTGAATCGGCACACGAAATCCTTAAGAACTGCGCTTCTATGTAAATCCGTATTCATTGATTTGGTTCAACAATATAGTGAGTGTTTCACAACAACTTCATGACATGGTAAAACATCCTACTATTATAAACGCGTGTATGGCTGTTTGTAACTGCTTCACGCAAAAACTACTGAGTGGATTTCGATGCTATTTTGCAGTCATATAGCATACCTACACCTACTACTATGATAATAATGATATTCTACCACATTCATTACACAACACCATCTAGTCCCAAACTAAGCCGAGCTTGTACCTACTATGGGTACTAGACAATAGATAAACATACATATACAGGGTGTAAAAGGACCCTTAACGAAAACTGAAATCCCATGTTGTACCAATCACTACGACCATTTTTTACTTCGGCACCATACCTGGGAAATTACTGGTTCAGGAGATATTGAGGGTCAAAGTTAGTATGGAATTTTTCTAATTAGGTACAAAATCGATGCATTTACCCCGCCAATATGTTCTTTAGATGCCCTATGACCCCATGGATAGGTATTTCGAGCATTGCACGCGCGCGCTTTTAATTGCGGTTTAAATAATATGAAAACTCAAAAAACAAAAAGTCGTTTCCCAGGTATTACTTTTGGTTAGTATGACTTGGCATGATGTCCACAACGACTAGACTTCGGCTTGGTGATGGGTCTTGTGACATCCTGTATATTTTGTAAATACATACATATTATACATAGAAACACCCAGACCAAGATAAATATCCATGTTCGCGCACACAAACATTTGACTTTATGTACTACTACTTTTAACTTTGTCGCGACAACCGACAGCCACAGGCGGAGTCACGGTCGGTACCAAGTTAGTGATCAAAATGATCGTAAATTAGTTGCATTAGGTACACAAAGTGCTGATAGCATTCTGTATTTGTGAAGCGTCATGCCTGTCGACAATTATTATGTAAGTATTAAGTGCTAATAATATTTAGTGATAACTTGATAAGAGTAAAGTGAAATGTCGCCTAAGATACAAAACTACGAATGATATGAAACTCAAAAAACGAGCGTATTGTAAAATTACCCTGGTATCGACCGGTCCCAATGGATTTGGTTACTGTGTATATATGTATCTCTTCATATTTAACTTAAGTTCCACAAGAAACGGGTCAGATACGTATCTAGTCGGCATATCTCATATGTGTAAAAAATGCCACCGAGATATTTGATGCGTGAAACGTAATCGTCAGGCTACGCATTTTTTGTACAAATAATAAGGTACAAGTCAAAGAACAAATAATAAGGTACAAGTAAAAGTTCCATTCAGTATAACTATATCGTAAACTTGGTTATACTGAATGGAACTTTTCCCGACAGGTTAAAAACTTCAGTAGTAACCCCACTACACAAAAAGCTAGATAAAAACTTAATGGAAAATTATTGGCCAATCTCTTTGATACCAATTTTTTCGAAGGTGTTAGGTCATATGTAAGGCCTTATATACATTTATTGAAAAATCAAACATATTAGTTAACGAACAAAAAGGTTTTCGTAAAAACAGAACCATTAATATGGCCATATATGATCTTATTCAACCTATCATACAAAGTGTAGATAATAGGAACCCTGTATGTGCTGTGTATATGGATTTGTCGAAAGCCTTCGACTATGTGGACCATTCAATATTATTAAATAAATTGGAAAACTATGGGATGCGAGGCAATGTACTGTCAATGCTCAAATCGTATTTATGTAACAGAAAACAGTATGTAGAAATAACGCAAATATGTACAAAAAGTGGAAAGGAAAAAAAATACCGCTCGAACAGTAAAATAATAAAACAAGGAGTGCCACAAGGTAGTGTATTGGGGCCATTACTGTTCTTGCTTTATATCAATGACCTACCTAGATATGTAAAACATCCTATGGTTCTGTTCGCTGATGACAGTACAGTGATAATAAAATGTGATGATCCAATAGCTTATGAAAATGAAATAACATTAAATAATATCATAGACTGGATAAACCAGAACAAACTGGTTATAAATCTGAGCAAAACAAAAATCATGCACTTTCATCAGCGAATCCCATGCAGACAACTGGACATCAGTTATCAAGGAAATAAAATAGAAGTAGTAACTGCTACTAAATTCTTAGGCATAATTATAGATAGTAATTTAAATTGGAAACCACAACTTGACGAAATTTGTAAAAGAATGAATAAATTTGTGTACCTATTATATAAGCTGTCCAAAATTGTTAACATGGAATCCGTTTTGCTGGCATACCATAGCTACGTTGCATCAGTACTCAGATATAGTATAATCTTTTGGGGCAACTCAGTCCATAAAGAGTTTGCATTTAGGGTCCAAAAGAGATGCATTCGAGCCATGTGTAGATTGCATCCTACAGAAAGCTGTGCACCTATATTTAAAAGTTTAAAAGTTTTGACACTACCTTCTTTGTACATTTATGAGGTTAGTATATTTGTAAAGACCAACATAGACTTGTATAAAATAGCTTTTAAAAGTCATTACAGAAAATTACGCGATAAGAACAAACTAGAACTCAATATACCAGAACGAAACACAGCATTAAAATACAAAAGCTTTTTCTGTATGGGTCAGTTAATATTCAATAAACTGCCAGATGCAATCAAAACACTTGATTTGATAAAATTTAAAAGGACTCTGCATTAAATGTTATTACTCTATTAACGACTACCTTAATGACATTTCTATTTCAATCTGACTTGATGTATAATAATGTTTAGTATAGCTTTAGTGATGATTATGTAAATATCTAATGACAATTTAAAACTTATACCTTTTGACTGACATCTAATTATTTGTATTTAATTTAATTACTTTGGACATTTTTAATTTATTAATTTTATTCTAATTTAATTACTTTGGACATTTTTAATTTATTAATTTTAATCATAATAAAAATATACAATAGTCAAGAACACTGGAATTGACATTAGGTATATCTGCATCACAAAGATTAGTCAACTATATTAATTTCTAAGTTTAATAACATTTTTACTGCTTTTGATATTTGTACGCCACATGGCAAAGCATAGTGATACAAGTTATAATATGTACTATCTCATACCATTGTGATCTACCTATGTTTACAAATAAACTGATTCTGATTCTGAAAAAAAAAAGATCAAAGTCTATTTGGCATTTCTATCAAACCTTTGAATCGTGATAATGAACGAATCATGAATGATATATCCAAACGTGAATTGAGATATCAACAAACGAACAAACGATAGGTATCGTTTAAACGATACGGTTAGTAATTTCAACTTGCATTATCATGATATTAATGAATGCTTGTTTGTAACCATGAAATAGTCGAGCACATCATGAGATGTGTTTTTATAGTGATAATATTTTCACTTCATTCTGATAATATATTCTAAGATTATATTACGACTTACACCTACAGAGAAAATTTCGTTTCGTACAAACGATGTTTATAAAGCGTATTTTCGATATAAGCGCATACCCACACCATAAAACCCATGGACCTGTATGTTTTGTGACTAGGTGTCGTACTATTTTCTTAGAGACATGACGATTTTCAAACAAAGTTGCAACAACCATTTCTGGTGGGTACGTAAAAATTCTCTATTCAAAGCTTTAGTAGGTTAGCTTCTGCAGTGATATGTCTCGTGTATCAGTTCGTTTATACCCTACTCGTATAAGTTTATCCGAAATCTCTGCAACATGTTTAAGCAACCGTTGTGTAGAAGCTAAGATAAAAAGTTTATTTACGAAGAAAAGAAAACTAGGCTAGTTTGTGACAGCTCTGTGAAATAGCATCCTCTCACACAGGTCCACTAAGAATGCAATCTATGAGACAGGCAATGTTATACTAATTAAAAAGAAATGTTAATAGTTTTCTTCCTCTTAGCGTTATGCCAGTTTTCAATCTGGGGTCCGCTTACTAGTCTAACCGGATTTGGCTGGATATTAGCTTTTCCACAGAGCGACTACCTGTCTGACCTCCACAACCCGAAGGAATAGCGATATTCCATTGTATAGACTAGTGTCAGTTTATTTAGAAGGTACTGACGCCCTGTAACGACTGTCAAAGATCTACATGACAACCGGGGCCGGCGGCTTAACGTGCTCTCCGAGGCACGGGACAAGCGATAATTAACAATTCAATACGCACATAACTCCGAAAAGTCATTGGTGCACGCCGTGGATTCGACGTATATCGGTTAGGTGTAAAAGGTTATTTTTTTTATTATATATCTGTCTGTTTTGGCGTTACGCGACCTATATACGCGACGTATTTTCCGTCAGATACGAACCAATCCTAATAGTAACCGGTTGGGTTTAGGACATGATAGTACAATATACTACTTACTAAACACTTATCTGGCGGAACATAGACTACATTTGCATTAAATTAATAGGTTTAATGACACTAGCACAGATAACACAGACAGCAATATCATTACGCTGTATAAACATATACAGGCGCTGTCACAAGACCCATCACCAAACTGAAGTCTACTCGTTTTGGACATCATGCCAAGTCATACTAAGGGCGGTTTCAGATTAGCGTATTTTTGTGCGCGTATACGGTCGTTTCAGCATACGCGCTTACACGCGCGCTACATTACGCGCTTCAAAAAACCGGGCTCGCGTAAACGGGCATATTTCGGCGTGATCGCTCGAAACGATAATGACATCCTTTGAAGCGCGTCGACGCTCGTACGTGTTGCGCGTGTGCCAAAAGGTTCGGCTATACGCGCCTACATGCACTTCCAAATACGAGCTTATACGCGCGTATAAAACGCTAATCTGAAACCGCCCTAAGCAAAAATAATACCTGGGAAACGAACATTTTTTTTTAAAGTTGATACATTTTTTAAGCCCCAATTAAAAGTGCACGCGTGCAATGCTCAAAATACCTACTTATCCATGGGTACATAGAACATATATAAAACACATTGCCAGGCTAAATTCATCGATTTTATATCTAATTAGAAAAATTGCATAGTGACTTTGAGCCTCAATATTTCCTGAACCAGTAACTTCCCAGGTATGGTGCCGAAGTAAAACAAATGTAGGTACATAATGATTGCATCAATATGGGATTTCAGTTTTCGTTAAGGGTATTTTTACACCCTTGTGAGTGGTTTAAATCTGTCATAGATTCAAGAAGATTTAAACCACTCATAGAGCCTTTGTTATTTATCTCTATGAAATACCAAAAAGAAATTGACCGATGCTTCAGAAAACTATTACATTAGTCGTCGCTTTTACACAGCTACGACTAGAACTGGACTCGGAACCACATTTTAGTCCTGGTTCTGTAATAAAGTCCTAAATAAAATATATACTTCAAAACTACTACGGTTAATTGATTTTTCATTTCGAATTTTTAATTTTGCACTACGAATGTCCTTCGAGAAATCTAAATAAAATAAAGCCAACGGAACTCAAGCCATTGAATTTTTTAAATTAAGGCAATGGCTCGCGCTGAAAACTGCCAAACTAAATACTCACATGATACGCGATCCAATCCTAAGACACGTCACATACAAAACTAACCGAATTTAAACGAAATATGAAAACCAGTAAACAGTACAAATACAACTGACGGGAAATTAATAAAACATTACGCCAGTCGGAAGAGAACACGTAAGTAATTGTTTTATACGAAATATATTCAGACACGACCACCTATGAAAACAAAATGGTTATGAATGCTACGAATACAAAAAGAAGCTGCAGGATTAATCTGCATAAATATAGTGTAAATAATATAATGGTGACAGTGGACGAGAGGTTGTTATGCTGCAATGTTTGATGATCCATTTATGTGATAAGATAGGTAGGTGTTAGTGATGGGCCAACTTACCGTGCCATGACAATCACTGTACTTATTTGAAAAAAGGCAGTTTTCGACAACCACGATTCTCTACAGATCTTGTCAATTATTTCGATTCTTTCGATAAACAGTGCTAGCCGTATGATAAAGTTAACAAATGCAAGCAGTTGTTAGGTGAAAAGGTATAGTGACACAACTTTGATGGAGCCCGTGTCTTAACCCGATTCGGTTAGATCGCGAACTAATTGATACCTTGTCATTCTTAATGCGCAATTAAGTAATTTGTTGACACTGCTCCTTGTACGGACCTTGCACCGTACAATACTTGCAATGGCTTGCATTTTTTTAGGAGATTTCATTATTTTTATGTGCCAGTCAATGTACCATGCCAAGTGCGGGGACTTCATTTGTTTACGGTCGTTCTCAAAATACAGCGTATTTCATGACATGTAGGTTTTTAGACCATGGACATCGCTATCCCTTCGATTGGGGATATAGTAACAGTCGTTCCGTGAAAAAGCTAAAAAATCTGGTGCGAGTAGAAAGCGGACCCAAAATTCCGAAGCGAAGCTCTTAATCTATGATGAATTAAGTTTATGATGATGATGTGTGACGGGATGGTACCTACCTGAAGGGCTGGGCCAGTTCGGAGGATCAGGCTGGTGCTGACAGCAGCAGGCTCGAATCTCAAGCGCCTGGCGCCCAAGCCCCTGCGACATGTGTGAGTGCGGTGTAAGCTCTACAAGGCCTACGATCATTAATTTCAGGCAGTATAGAACATGGCTATTTAAATTTTAAAGGGCTTCTAGTTTAAGCCAGTTAGCACGCCGAAAGGGAGTTTGCATTTATAAGGAATCCTATTTATTTATATTGCTTAATAGAGACGACACGAAATGTGGTCTAATGACATCAAATAATTCTATGGGTGGTCCAAATATCTTCCGAAGAAAGAGTCCTTCTGCAAATGTTTGATTCTCAAATAAAAGTAGCATGCCATTTATGGTATATTTTTAAAGGAGAAAAGTTTGCTGTCATCAATTGAACGGATTATGTCGGACATATTTGGATGTCCTGTGTGGCCATTAGGATCAGAGCGGGGAGCCTTTGCCGCAAACTAGTTTCTGTATAGTCTGATGTCTTGATTAAACTTGACATAAAGCTAGATTTTTATCGCGAAAGCACATCGCTCACACTGCCTGAAACTTAATGACAGTCGGTTCGCGATAATTGACAAATTAATTTTGTCACAATCTTGCGCCGCGAATGTTACAATATACATCTCAAGAAGTTATTTACATTAAAAATATAAATTATTTGAACAACATCTGTGTAAATCCCACGGCCATGGTTATCAAGTAAACAAACTACAGTAGAACAGTCTCGATGCGTACATATGCGTCTAACTAAAAATCTTACTTGACACCATTTCAAAAGTTATACTAATTAAATAAATGCGAAAGTCTGTTTGCTAGGCTTTCATTGCTAAACAGCTGAGCGATATTGCTGAAATTTGGTAAGGAGGTAGTTGGAGACCTAACGTCAAACATTAATTACTTTTTTTCAGAAGTCGCCTCTTAAAGCGCTGAAATAGTTGAAAATTTGTATGAAAAATTATGTTTGACAGATCAGTAAATCTTGCCACCCGTTCGGACTAAGTCTCGGCAAAAGGCTAATTGTTTATAATTTGTCGACTCGAGCGAGATAGGTGGATCATTGACATTAGCAAGAATTACTGACGTGTTTCTTTGACGATGAACAACAACGTATCTTTACCATACACATTGTTCATTTCCAACATTCATGTTGGAAATAAACAATGGAGGCGTTTGATATGATAACATACATCGAAGATGTAACAAAAAAAGAATCACGTAAATCGGTTCAGAAACCTCGGCGAAATCGGTGTACATACATCGAAAAAAAAATATATACCGGCCGAATTGAGAATCTCCTCCTTTTTTTTGTTTGAAGTCGTTTAAAGATCTCATACTAAAGTTGTACATACAGACTATAAAAATAATCTCAGCATGTATGCTGTGCTGAGTGTTGAGGGATGGATGTAATTCACAAATTGTTGTTTCGTCAAAAAGTTTACAAAGTCCGCCATGACACAGGATTTTATGCTTAGTGCTTAGGGCATTATCATTTGGTTGGATATTTGCAATGATACCCACAATGCAGGTTTCAAGCAAGGATTTTTTCATATCGATGTATAGAGTGTGCATGTGCATATTTTAATAAGCCATTATTGTTGTTAAAATGTATTAACTTCGAGATGCATTATGTAACAATGATTTACAATGAGAAGCACACAAAATAAGCATAGCATATCAAATATAACACAACGGTTTAGCAACAAAAACATTTACAAAAAAGCGAAGATACAAATTAGAATAATATAATGGAATTATTAAGAATTTATTTGACGGCTAGTGTCAAATAAATTGTTATAATTTTATAATTTTTCGTAAATATATAGATGTTTTCAAATAGTAATTCAGGTATTTGAATAGTAAATTACTATAAAGATATTATTTTAAGTATAAAAATGGGGGTCAAATGATGTCTGGAATAGAATTCTGAATTTTAAATAACGCGCGATCGTGCAAGGCTAGAATTGAAGTTGACTGTCTTTTTAAATTTAAAAACTTGAAATGACTGTATTTTTAAATACGTTTAAAAACATTTTTTTTTAAGTTGTATTATCTTTGTACAGGCTTTCTATAGTATAAAAATTAAGTAAATAACATGAAGTGTATCATTTAGTTTTTTTTTATCGCTATGGCTTTTAAACGTGCTGCGGCCAGCCTGATAGTAAGGCTAACAGCCCATTCGTGCCAGTAATATCAGCCTAGCAGCCAGGTCTTACTGTCAATGCGCCAACCGAAGCTATCCTTGCCATTATCTATCAATTCCTTTTTCATTTTAAGAAAGTAATAAGGTATAATGGGAAAGGCTACGGCGATCTCTTTCAGCCAATCTAATACAGTAATAAGAATACTGGTATTAGTGCATGTTAGACCTGCAGCCTAAATTACTCTACCATACATACATAGTCTCACGCCTATATCACCGAAGAGGTAGGCAGAGGTATATTGCTACACCCACATTTCGCCAGATTTATTTTAGTCCCACGTAATAGGGGGCGAGTCTATTGCCGTACCGGGCACATTACCAGACTCCGTGCTGCTACTGAGAATTTCCTAACGGAAAAACCCTATAACACTTTTGCACGACCCGGGAATCGAACCCGAGACCACCCAATCCCACGCGCACATTTATGTCGCGAGACCAACGAGGCAGTCTACAGTCTATGACTCTACCACTCTAAAATATGATGTGCGTATTGAATTTTTAATTATTGCACGGGGCTCCGTGTCTCCGAGAGCACGTTAAGTCATCGGTCCCGGCTGTCATGAAGATCTTCTACAGTCGTTGTAGGTTAGCCCCTTAATCTGACACTAGTCTTAACCATTGAATATCGCTATACCCGTGGATGCAGAGGTCACAGGCGGGCCCAACAGGATGTTAGAAAAAGCTTTGATCAACTTAAGGTTGATAAACCTCCAAAACTTAGGACATGCGTTATAGCTATTGAATCATTCTATACCTACTGTGCTTGAACAGCGTTTGCAAAAATTATAAGTGCTTAAACGTATTATAAGTGCTTACATTATAACGGTTTTTATTTCGTAAGGGACCGTCCATTGATCATGTGAAGATAGCTCTCGATAGCGTGCAGAACAGACGGTCAGAAAAATTATTACTTAGCCTCTTTTACCAGAATTCAATTAAATTATTATAAAATAACACTATGTACCAAAACAAATACCTACACACTATTTCGGAAGGGGAGGTTAAACCTAACACATAATTAATGGACGCCCCTTACAAAAACTTAACAACAGACAAGAAATAAACGGGCTTATTGAAATTAATTAATTAATCATACAATATTCGTATAATATATACAATATTAATTAATAATCGTGCCCATTTTTCACTAGTTACAAAAAATACAGCATGTGTAGATATGTTTTAAGATGTGATGTGAAATTATTAGTATTAAAAAAATTCGTTTTATAGTTTTTTGTTAGATTAGCTGTCGCCTTCGGTATCGATTGATTTTTACAGCCAAATATGAATTTCAACATGCATCTTGATCATCGTAATGCATCTTGATATTCGTATAAACGGGGTCCGTTTTATAATTTGGCCTACTGCTAAACACAAGCCTCTTTGGTTAGGCAATAGTTCGCCACGCTGACTAAATGCGGGTTCGCAGACTCCTGAATATATTAAAATACATAAAATCAAAGTATATATTTATAATAGAATAGAATCTATTATATTCTGTTCTATTTTAATATCAAAATAACAGTTTTTACTGAAAAAATTTGTTTATACTGAATACATTTCATTTTGAATTGTAAAGCAGTGCCTCAGAATTTGTTTGTGTGGCTTACATTTGAATTGTTGTGCATTTTATTGTCTTTTCAAATCTTGATTTTGAATATATTGACTGAATGTGGAGGAAGACATTGCAGGTATTTGGACAGTAAATCATTGTAAGCATATTATTATTAAAATAGGGTCGTATGATGTCTGGGATTGAATTTAAGTAACGTGCGATTGTGCAACGTGTAGAATCCAAGCTCTTTATTTTGAGTATTGGTTGTTGCGCTAAAATAAGTTTGAAAAAAATTTTTAATAAGCCTGCCTTTAGACCAGGGTTCGAAAATATCCGATATTTATTATAAATATCAAAATATCGGATATTTACGACATATATCGGATATATATCAAGTTTGATATATATCAATTTTGTATGAAAGTCATATTATTATTTCATTGTATTATTTATGAATACTATGTGTTTCATAAAAGGCAGCGATAGCCGAGTGGATATACCAACAGACTGCCATGCAGAGGGTATCAGGTTCGAACGGAGTTATGTGCGTATTGAATTGTTAATTATCGCTTGTCCCGTGCCTCGGAGAGCACGTTAAGCCGTCGGTCCCGGTTGTCATGAAGATCTTTGACAGTCGTTACAGGGCGTCAGTACCTTCTAAATAAACTGACACTAGTCTAAACCATGGAATATCGCTATCCCTTCGGGTTGCGGAGGTCAGACAGGCAGTCGCTCTGTGGAAAAGCTAATATTCAGCCAAATCCGGTTAGACTAGAAAGCGGACCCCAGACTGAAACTGGGATGACGCTAAGAGAAAGAAGACTATGTGTTTCATAAACATACTAAATTGATCAAAAACTAAAAACTTAAATGTTTTTAATGTTTTATTAATTTGAGTTTTTTCTGACACCACTGACGGACTGACGACATTAATACCGGCAGAAGTGTTGCCATTTTTAGATTAGAACTTACCATTAGGGATAATGATTTAACTCTACTCCCATGCCATCTACATTTGGGAAGTAGAAATACAGTAACAAACGCAAAAATAATATTCTTTTTAAACCATCTTTATATTGTAATATTTCACAAGAAACATTTGATATATATCGACGAATCGAGGTTGATATACAACATGTAACAAATTTAAATGCACTTCCTGAAAGTAGTTTGTTCAGAATCGGCTACTGAATCCATTGCTGTCATTTTTAATATTGTTTATTTTTTGTTCTAAAATAATAAAAATAACGTAAATTATACCTAGTCACTCATTTATTTCAAAAGTTGAAATATACGAAAATTAACCTTAAGTCAAAGCAGAACGCCTTCTTTTAAAATGCATTTGTTTAATGGTTCGACGTTCGGTCACACGAACGCACACATTAGTACAACACAATAGCGGCAAAAGACAATACACACAATTTACCACGAAAATATCTATCATCTATCTTTCGCTTACGTTATAATCAACAGGCAAGAGCGAGACGTAATGTGTCGCCCGCGCTGGCCAATGACAAGCGCTGGCGATGCGCTTTGACAAGTTATGACAAGTATCTAGTCATCCATCGGGAATCTGTCAGCGAGAGATGCGAAAAAATATTTTAATTGTGTGAATAAAATTGTAATTATCAACATGACGGTGCTGGTGTGGAACGTTCTGCATCATCTTGATGTTAACTTGTCGCCCCCGGACTTTTTCACTGCAGGAAAATGTTAAATCACTAGTTTATTGTGAGGAGACTACAAGTGCCTAGGAGTTAAGTTGATACATATTAGCTGCTTTTGAAACAGTGAAAAGATGTGATGCGTGAACAGTGAAGTGTTAAGTGGACTAAAATAATGTGATTTTATCCTGTAAGTTATTTGATTATTCTATTAATGTAACTATTAATTTACAACTTTAAACACGTCGATCTTGCTTTATTCTCTCATTGATATTCTTTTACTTTATCTATCAATAATGCTAGGTAACTAAATAGTCATTTACAATATTATGAAACAATGGATCGTGTGCATGTTATTAACAAACAATAAATAATTTTATACAAAGTCGACTGTCCACTCCAAAGCCGAAAAGTGTGATGGAAAGAAATAGGTAGTCATATCTTTGGAAATATCAACAGTAGCTGACAAATTACTCAAACATCATTCTTGTAAACCCCACTCTATCAGAGTGTTGTATAAAGAAAGTATAAAAAAATCGTATCGTATTTCGTTCCTATCAGATCGCTGTCGTCTGTTTACCATAGCAACCGTTTCGTGTGTTTGTGTGCGTGCGCAAATTTATAGTGACCACGCTTTTTACTTTTAATGGAGTTTATACTTTCTTCAAAAAACAATATTTACGCAAATAAAAAACAAAATTCAATGCATGCATTATGATTGTAACAAGTTATTCTAATTGGGGTGTCTGAGGATGTGCGTTATTTCATTTACACGTTGTATATCGGATATATATCGGATATATATCTTGATATATATCCATTGATATATATCCTCGAACACTGCTTTAGACATGACAAAAAACGTTAAACCTAATCCAGGCATTACTTATTTGGACTAAATAAGAAGTTAGTATGTCAGAAGTAGTCTGAAACTGGCATTCACAGACGAAAAAATTAAAGGAATTCGTTTGGCTTAGTATAGACATGTTTTGTGAAGAGATGATAACGTATGTGTGTAAACAAGTGATGAACATGAAGGGGAAGAAGGAGGCCAAGGAAAGGATGGATGGATGTGTGAAGATGGATATGAAAGAGACAGGGGAAAATTATTAGAAGAAGGACGATAGAGAATTATAAAAGCGAAACACATAAGTACTGCCCCGACCCCAAATAAATTAGGACCAAGATAATGATGGAATTATTACATTGACAAAAGAAATTGCTTCTGATATTCCGATTAGCACTCCTTTGGTTTTTTTTAAAGTACTATTCAAAACTTCTAGCTTCATAATTTCTATAATGAAGTATTTGTTATGTGTAAAGTAAGAGAGAAGTCAAAGAAATCATATATTTTAGTAACACTGACAAAAGCGTTGTAAACGAGTCTGGCGTGATAAAATTAAGAAGGTAAAATATGCATTGATATAAATATAATATTAGTTAGTATTTATTATAGCTATTAGTATATAAAAATCGCTAATATATAAAAATACAAGCAAAGCTAAGTATCTACATAATATTTGATGTTTTCGTCCGATAAAATTCTTATCCGAAATTATTCTTTAATTTCTAAACCAAGTGCAGTTTCCAGAAAACATACAAAAAAATTTAAAACTGCTCTTATTCCTCGGTCCCTCACTGCTGAGGATCGCGACCACATATTTGTTTCCAGTAGGAGCGGTAAAAATTGCTCTGAAGTCCATTTATTAATAAAATATTATGAATTCTGTATTTTTTATAATAATAGTTAGTAGCTTTCGAAATAGTCAAGTAATTTTGCGTTTAGAAATAAATAGGTAGATTTTGTATTAGATTATTTAATTTAAGGAAAAGGACAAGATTTAAGAAAATCTATAAATTCTGACATATCAGAAGCCACTGATTTTCGACCGACGACGTTACTTGATGCAAATACCCTAAAATAAAACCTCTTTCAAGAAAAAGGTTCAATAAATATTCATCTTGCAGGTGGCTCAAAGGCAAAAGCACCTTCCAGTCTACTTTAGTGGTGTAGAGAAAAAAAAGAAGTACCTAGGTGTTTCCACGAAATGCATTTGTACTTACATGATTATGAGTTTACAAAATACTTTCTTCTAAGATTATTTATTCACATTGATGAATTATAATCTTGCAAGAGATCGACTACTCTTATACAGTTAATTCACAAGTAATGATGGATTGCTATCGAAATATTATAGTTCTAAGCCGGTGTGATTAGTTCAAGCGATAAGATTAAAATCGTTAGCAGCAATCTGTGACTGATTGTTTTAAATTATGTGCAAGAGAATATCACAACATTCACAACTATTAATCTTTGGGCAGAAAAGGCCCACAGCGCTAAATATTCTAAAATCCTTGCGTTACTGACTGACTGACAGACACGCTACAGCCGAAACTATTGGGCGCAGGAAGCTGAAATTTGGCATGTATGTTCCTTGGGGATCGTAGGGGTGCACTAAGAAGGGATTTCCCAAAATTCCCACGGGATCGGCCAAAACGGGTAAATTAAAAAAAAATGCAGGCGTAGCTGCTGGCGTCCTCTAGTAAATAATAATAGTGCAGGTTCTTAACCCGCCCAACTTTGAAACTTATTCAATGCCAACAAAGTAGGTACACCACTGATTTCTTCTGCCTACCGGTGAAGGAAAAAGACCCGTGGTTTACAGTGAAGACATTATAAATCTTTGTGGGTGACCCATTTACGATTTCGATTCAGTCAGCAAAGAGACAAAACATTTGTTGGTAAAAATGGATGAAAGTACTATGTTCGAACCTAATAGTGATTCGTAGTGTTGGGTGTAGACATATACCTAACATCAGAAAATTTAACTTGAGTAATTTTGAATTATTTGGTAAACAACTCTACAATTCTGGCTAGCAATGTGTCATCGATGAAGAAACGAGGTCGCACGTATCCTAGAAGAATAGTAGGTACAAACTGTCGGGTCATTAATAGCTATATAGGTGCATAGTATGTAATTAATACGAGGAGAACGAGATTGATACCCTGTGGCACACCTGTAGCGTTTCTATCTAGAGGACCGAAGTATTTGAAATCAGTAAGCTATAGATCGTCTCCTTAGTTTAATAACTGTAAAAAGGCCTTTCACAAAAAAGGATAACGCAAAATTAATCGTCCGTTTTTTCATTATTACATAAAATTGTATACTCATGAACATTTTCAGTGTCAAATTGAGGCTGACGTAATACAGATTCAGCTAAGCAAAATGTGAAAATAGGCCAATGCGGTGTCCATGGGGCCAATTTTTGCATTTATACCTTAAATAAGTTAATTTTACGCGATTAAGACCCGCTAAAACCCGCTAAAAAGAAAACAAAAAAAACGCGATTAAGACCCGCTAAATTATATTGTATTGTATAATTTTTTATATTTGTAAAAATGTTGTTTCTATTATACCTGTAAATTGTTTCCGTTGATTAAATAATTGTGAATTCCTCCACGAGGCAAGATTTCTTCCAAGTAGCGTTAGAAGAAAATTAATAATATTAAAAATAAGAATGACATATTGTAAATAATGTGAATACTCACTATTTTGTCACCTACGCTTGTTGTATGTTATATAGCCTTCCTCGATAAATGGGCTATCTAAGACTTAAAGAATTTTTGAAACCGGTCCTGTAGTTCTTGAGATTAGCGCGTTCAACCAAACAAACAAAAAAACTTCAGCTGTATATATAATCTTATACTAATATATAAAGCTGAAGAGTTTGTTTGTTTGTTAAGGTAGTATATAAGATAAGATATAAGTATATTTTTGGGACTAACGCATACATACACACATAGACTCATACTTGTTTCCCAGAGGGATATGCCGAGACTACGGAACGCCATTTCCAACAATCCTGCCATATCTCTCTTGCTTCATTCACTCCCATCAAATTCCTCATGCATGCTCTTCTGTTCAGGATACTTCTCTACTTCTTCCTGTCCTGTTTTTAGGATGTCTCCAATCTGGTCAAAGAACGTCCGCCTAGGTCCCCCTTCCCTTTTTACGAGTTCCAAAAGGGGAAGGGGGTGGTATTAGTCCCAAATTGGGACTACTACACCAGCTACTATACCAGCCGCATTCCCACTACTGTATCACCCACACCAGTGTAGCCATTAACTAACCGCTAAATTCAGTAGCCGATCTATCCATAGATTTGGAGATTACAGATAAAGGTTTGGCATAGGTACCTCGTTGATTGCTTTTAATCAAAATTCCTTATTTTTATTACCGAATTCTTCCGATGTGTCCAAAAAATTAAACATTGCAAAATGATTAATGAAATAAAAATGTTTGAGATTAAATTTAAAAAAATTAAAACACCACATTAATATGACTAATGGTAAAATAATATAAGTTAACTAGAACAATTGAAAAGAAGCCAATTTTTATGCCCTCGTATTATTTCGATGCCTAATCAATTCGTCGCCGTACAGCGCATGACCGAGGTTTTGTGTTCCAACGGATTCTAACACGATTCTAATAACTGTCGCAACCATTCGTGTCACTTGAGGTTTTGTGTTCCAAGCGTGTCCTAAAAAAAGGTAGGTTTGCTCTCTCTTGCTCTTTGGTTCGCCGTATTATTTTAAGATGCCGTTCTTCGCGGGTGGGTATTGTGTTGAGGTTTTGTGTGTCAAGGAATTTACGGAGCTATTTCCTCCGCGTATGGAAGAGGTTTCGTGTTCCGAACGATGTTTAAACAAATTGTTGTTTGGTATGGTTCAACGCAGCGCATATTGAAGTTTATGTTGAAGATTTTTTATCTTAATCGAGCAACCATTTCGCAACTACTTCAAGATCATCTTATAGGGATTTTCCATAGTCCTGGAGTCATCAAAACTAATAATTACTGAGTCATCTCTTGTTTCTATCACTTTATAGTTAAACCGACCATAGTCTTTGGCCTCCAAACTATACGTCAAAATTTTCGTAATATAATATGTATTACGAAATTAAGACGCGCCGTTGCTATGTAACAGAAGGATAAACTTACAAAATTTTGTAGACCCAGTCACGTTTATAAATTACACTATTGGTTTTATATTTAAATAAATTAAGGCGGCGATAGGCCAGTGGAGATATGGCCAGATCCCCCCCGCGGGATCTCCACCTTGTCGTGGCCCCCCACCACGCTCAGTAACCGTGGCTTGGAACCCCGCGGTGAAGCTAAGAGGGATCCAGGAGGGGACGCTCCGCGTGGGCTTGACGGGGCCTGCGCAGGATGCGTCCAACGGTGCGGGTGCGGGAGACAGTTCTGTCTGTCCCTCGCAGTCGGGTGCGGTCGCGGAAGGAGAGGCGTGTCGGTGTTGCGTTGCCGCGCGCCCTATCTCCCGCGACCAAATGGGGGCGCACCATTCGATGCGTCGCGGTGGGGCCGCAGAGGAAGAGGAGATGCGGTGTTGCGTTGCCGTCCTCCCTATCCTCTGCGGCCGCTAAGTCTTTTGGCGGCGGAGCCCAACACCTTAATCCACCGCCAAGGGGGTTTGGTTCGGGGCCCGCCTGACCATCTGGCGGGCCAATACCCGTCGGGGGGTAGCGACGAATGCTTATGCGAATAAAGACTTACCCTCCGACACACGGGTACATGAGTCCTTCCCCCGGGGCGGAGGGACTCCATGAGGATTTTCCAACCCGACACCAAAAAAAAAAAAAAATGGCCAGATGGCAGTTGCTCTGTGGAAAAGCTAATATGTATTCTGTTAAATTTGGATAAACCAGTATGTGGACAACGTGCACCAAGAAGTCTTGGTTGCATGCAACCGGGACTACCCTTAAAATATAAACAAGTGGGTACCTACATCTAGATGCCGATGCCGATGCCGCACTAGACGAACACCAGAATACTATACTAAGGACCTGTGACACTAATGTACGATATCATCATCCTCCTAGCGTTAACTTTCAACCTGAGGTGCGCTTACTAGTCTAAACGGATTTGTCTGAATATTATCTTTTCCACGGAGCGAATGCCTGACTGACCGCCGCCACCCGAAGGGATAGCGATATTCCATGGTTTAGAGCAGTAGAGGTACTGACGCCCTATAACGACTGTCAAAGATCTTCATGACAGCCGGGACCGACAACGTGCTCTCCGAGGCACGAGACAAGCGATAACCACCAAGTGTCGGTTTTTGCGATGCGGCTAGCCCAACATAGTCGTGTTTAGGGAAAAAATATACAAACGTGCTGCCGAAACATAGGACGCGTGAATCATACCCATACTATAAAGTCATGTGCTTACGGACACTCATGTATGTTTTTTTGTATAGCAACTCGTATGTCGCGTGTCACGTATACACGCTCGACATGCACGCGCGTTGCATGCCGTTTGCACGAGAGGCTGGGCACGCTCTGTAGGGGCGGATACACGCCCGAGGCCGCATAGCAAAAGGCCGTCTACGAATCTTAGGCCAGCAGTCAATGTGTTATCTGGAGGATAATTTTTGTTAGTGTACACACTCGCCAAGTTTGTGGTCGGGGTTTTGCAGACCGCCCGAAAGGCACCGTTATGCCCTAACAATTCCTGTCCTGCGATGAAACTGAGAACGACAATCTTACGTGTACCGGAGGTGAATAAACTGGTCCAAAGTGGACGCAATGATTTCGACACCTTTGATATACGCCCGGCGACAATGAGGCGGGTGCTCAGCAAATATTTGTTTATTTACTTATACTTAGGTGCTTAGTCATCCGTGTGGTGACGGATTAAGAATACGGAATGTCACCACCCCATGTCATCCCATGGGTGTCGTAATAGCCGACAGGGGGAGCATATTATGCAGATAACAGCACTGTAAGAGAAGGAAAACTTGATACAAACCCTATACCAACCCGTTTGGCCAGCGTGGTATAGTAGGCCAATTCCTCCTTTCAAAGGAGAGGCCTAGTCCAGCAGTAGACTGTTAAAAGGCTGATTATGAGGTGTTTAGTTTGGTCATTTGTCCTTGAAATTGTATTATGCATAGATAATATATTTATTATTTTAACCTTATTCTCCTAGCGTTATCCCAGTTGCGACCCAGGATCCGCTTACTAGTCTAACTGGATTTGACTACCTAAATATTTACCTAAAGCTTTTCCACAGAGCGCCTGTTTTATTTAACTGCGAGGAGCTGAAATTGGCTTCATGTAATAATATGCATTATTAAACGCTGTTGGTCTTTCTTAAGAACATGTGCAATATGTTACGTAAATAGACGTAGTATGTATGTAGCGCTCATAGCGAGACTTGGCTTGCGGCTCGTAACAGACCGGCGATGTTAAGCAACGCTTGCACACTTGGATGGGTGACCATGTGTGGCATTTACATTACATCAGAGCGCTACCGTGCTTCGGAGGGCACGTAAAGCTGTCGGTCCCGGTTCTTGCACCACAAGGATCATTAGGCCATGGCGAAGGCCTTTGGGCGGTCTGAAAACTTGGACACTAGAGTTGGCCTCACACTCAACGCAAAGAAGAATAGACGTATGTAATATATTTTTGTACTTACTTACTACATCGTATCGCGTGTCAGATTGATTCGTGAAACACTACACAGAAACTTACTAATCCTGTTTAACCTATAAACTGTAAACGCGCATTTAAATTACTAGATTTATCTACTAGTGCTATATATTTGACGTATGCTTCATACGAAACAAGTCAAATTTGTATCTCTAGCAGGAAAACCACCAGTTCGACGGCTGGTAGGTAATGGGACTATATTCCTTACTTCAAGTACTTTTGCAGGGCCGTATGGCGAACTGAGCAGACACTCTAAACGTCGAGGGACAGCAATTCTAAAGCAGCGCCGTAAGCATTTATTTTCTTTTTCTTCTTTTTAAAAGACGACTCCCGCACTAGGACTAAATCCTGTGTCGCGGAGGACTTAACAGTCTTTACAAACATACAACTAACGGACACAATGAAAACCCAGCAATAACTGTGATTTTAGGTGACATAGGGGGTGCAATGATGATGATGAGGGGGTGCAAAGACATAATTTCGCTCTAACCTAAATCTGGCCCTAGCTATTTGCATCATAAGGCATAGGGAAGCGCTAAGGGTCTCAAAAAGAACGACAAACTTTCTGTCCGTGTCTGTCAGTCGTCTGCAATCCACAGTTATATTTGAAAGAGCCGTAAACCTCATTGTATTATCGTGCAGTAGTCAAATACCTCGATATTTGTAACACGAGGAGCGTACAATCGCGTAATTATTCAAAGTTTATCAACATAATGAGTAGCATTAACACATAAAAATAACAATAACAATCGTCATGTATGTTGTTGTTTATACCTCTATGCTGGTCAACCTACGTCAGACGTGAATCGACCTGATTCACGTTTGACGTAGGTTGACCAGCACGTAGGCTGTAATGAGTTACAATAGGATTGGACTCTTTATTTCGTATATTTTAGGCTTCAGGTCTGGTTTGAGGAATTCACTAGAAAGACACCCCCGCGGGCAACGCTGAATACGTGTAGCAGCACAAAATTGCACAGACCTACAGAAACTATTTCGGAATTGGCAGAAATGCATCATGGGCGGAATAAAATTTTCTGGTCTCGGCCATGTGGACAAGATTGTCATGGCCGAGTTGGTGAAGTTAAAAGTATTAGGTACGCAGCCTGCAAAATTGTAAAGATCTCAGTAACACCCTTTAAGAGAAATCTCTCGGATATCTTGAAAGCCTTGGTTGTAAAAACGCAATACAAGGTCAATTTAGCGCACTTCTGTAATATGGATACGTATCATAATTGCAGATAGCCGAACATAAATTACTTGCAATTGCTACTGTGCCTTTTTGCGTTTTGTAAACCAATATCCTAAGGCACAAAAGGTCGCATTCCCAGACAGCTTTCAAAAACCCAAATCGCATATGAAACGAAACCGGAATCTCATGAAACGTAAGTCGATTGGCCTTAAAAGTAGCTAGCTGCAGAACTTCATGGCCACGTTATGTCAGCTTTGACCAGGATTCCGAATAGCGACCTTACGCCCAGTTCGTACCTCTGTAATGAAATTCCGCTGGATCTTAATTTTAAGATCCTGCAAAACAGAAAGATGTATTAAGACTTGGATTTGCGTTCGTTACCTACAGGTCGGCAGCAACTCTTGCACAGGTCGCCAATTGGATGGGTGATCGCGTGAAGCATTAACATCCGAGCGCTACCGTGCTTCGGAGGGCTAGTAAAGCTAACGGTCCCGGTGCTTGTCTTCGCGTAGTCTACGAAACCAGATCTTACAAAACCAAGGCATAAAATAAACAAAATCTCGTAAAAAATGCATATAACGTTCTAAATAATCCCAATTATATAACTTGTCCACATTGTAATCCAACATTATCATTGTTATTCCAGTATTGTCCGTTTTTAGAGGTCAGCTGCCGACCCTACAGCTAAGGTCAATAGCAATAGCACATGTACAAGATACGTACATACGGATTTTTATGATCTGCCGTTATCGACTGACTTCAGTTTTACTTCAATCATTGTTGATAACGGTAAACAGATGTGAATAAGTAGTCGCTTGTGGTTTTGGTCGAGAAATTCGTGGATGCAAGCAACGACTTGCAAACCCCAGTATCATTCATTATTATATGTCATTATTATCATTCAGGGACGCATATCACGTCGCAAATCGATCAGCAGATTAGTTATTCGGTGACATATACATACAAGCAATGATATTAGAAAAGTCGTAGATACGTTAGCTACGTAGTAATCAATCCGTAGAAACGGTACACTAACGCACACATCAATAACTCCATATTTTATTTTCGGTTGACAAGATGTGTCAGTTTCACTTTGGCGACGTCACACACACATATGTCAGACTTGCCAACTGGCTTATGTTTAGCGTCCTGCTTTTGGTAGGCCTATAACGTATCTACTTCTTTTTACTTGTAACATCGTTGCATATAAGCCTAATGTAATTCACTATTGGAGTTATGTAGGTCGCACGTAAATTGCGTCAGAATTCATACATATAGCGGGCACATCGAAGCAAAAATTGAGTTTAGTGGCGTGCCATTAGAGAGGCTTCACTAAACTGACAGAATTCTTAAATATCACTGAACCATAACAATACCATATACCCATATGGTATGAAGAAAAATATTTCATTATATTACCTACTTATTACAAAAGGGTTTAGTCTCAACGATTTTATATTAAAGGTAGTCCTTTGTAACATGAATGAAATCATTCAGGACAGCAAATCTAAAGCAATATAACTGGCTTACTCATGTCTATAAGGAAAGAAACATACTTATTATTTACATACATACATAATGTGATCACCTTTGTCAGTATTTTGACTTAGGGAAATGCCACAGAATCAAACTAGTAATATTGAAAATAGGAAGATATTAGCATATCCTTATAAATATACTTCTAAACCTTTGCAATTTATGCTCATCCTAATGTTTATGTAACGGATCTACATCAAATAATTATTTAAAAAACAAAGATTATGAAAATACCTACTATTTGCCTCAAGGTTTTAGCATAGGTGACGGCAAGGCATATATTTCACATCTATATTTAAATAATTGTGTGACTTCAACTCAATACGTAAACATTAGTATCTTCTGTCTTTGCATGGCAGACTTTTAGAATAACATACTTAACTAATATATACTGCAAACTAAATCATAAGCAAGTGCTCATTTTATAGCATCTGAAGTGACTAAAATCTTATTTGAAGAATACGAGGGTCAAACTGAAAGTTCTTAGAACTGGCCACTTATAAACAATATAATAAAAAAAATATTCTAAAATTTGAAAATAGAACTCTTTGCCAATATTACTGAGTATATTATTTCATTCATTTGTCATTTGTTTTACGATTTGGCGGCAAATTGAAAATTGTCTGTGTCACGTCAACATGAATTTAACACGAGAAAATTTTCGTGCAATGATTTTTTATGACTTTCGATGTCATTTAAGTCAACAAGAAAGTTATGATAGACTACGATTGGCCTTTCACGATGAAGCCCCATCTCGTGCCACTGTTTACAACTGGTTTAATGAGTTTAAACGTGGTCGCACTAATCTCACTGATGATGTACGTGAGGGACGGCCTTCTACGGCGACGACTGAAAATAACATCTGTGTTGTGCGGCGTATGATAGAGACTGACAAAAGAGTGACCTATCAGCAGATTCGGACAAGCTTAGGCATCGGTATGAGTCAAGTGCACAAAATCCTCCACGAACATTTAGCGGTCAGGAAGCTTTGCGCCCGGTGGATACCTCATAATTTGACTAAGGCTCAAAAACTCCATCGTGTGGATTGGTGCCGTAAAATGATTGAAAGATTTAACGGAGGTGACTCAAATGCTGTGTTCGACATACTAACAGGTGACGAAAGCTGGATTTACTGTTATGATCCTGAAACCAAAAGACAATTTGCTCAGTGGGTGTTTCCTTTCGAGGAGTTGCCAACTAAAGTGAAGAGAGATCGAAGTGCGGGAAAAAAAATGGTGGCCTCGTTCTTTGGAAGGATAGGTCATTTCGCAACAATTGTGTTAGAGGATCAAAAAACAGTTTCTGCAGAATGGTACACTACCAATTGTTTGCCACTTGTCTTGGAAAAAGTTCGAGAGAAACGACCTCGCAGTAGGATCCTCCTTCACCACGACAACGCCTCGTCGCACACCGCCAAGCGAACGATCGACTATTTGGCGACATCAAACGTTGAATTACTGGGTCACCCGCCGTATAGCCCCGACCTCGCGCCTTGTGATTTTTATTTATTTCCAAAAATTAAAGAAAAACTTAAAGGAAAGCGGTTTATGAATGCTGAAGAAGCGGTGGCTGCGTATCGCGATGCCATTGAAGAGACCCCTAAGGACGAGTGGGCAAAGTGCTTTTCCCAGTGGTTCCATCGCATGCAGCGGTGTATTGACGTCAATGGACAATATTTTGAAAAGATATAATAAAACTAATAACTGGCTAATGTAATCAGTTTTTGATTTTCTAAGAACTTTCAGTTTGACCCTCGTATGAACACTTGTCATGGTGTAATGTTTAATCCACTAGTATATCTTCACACAAAATTGAGGCCATGAGAACCATAGTGGCCTAACTAATTTTTTTACAATATTGAGTTTATGATTTATTCCAGTTCAAATTGATCATTTTAATAGCATCAGAGTGGCCTAAAAGTGATACAACGAATATTCATTAGATGGCAACTTAATCACTGTTACAGTTTTTAGTCGGTGATCTAAACTTGAAGTGCCATACTGGCCTAAATAAGATAGGATAATATTGTAAAAAAAATAGTTAGGCCACTATGGTTCTCATGGCCTCAATTATAAACATATACTTTATTTATCATGTATTAAAACCTCTTTGATATTAAAAAATGTGATATTCTTATTTACTTATTTTATTGGATATGTGCAGTAATTATTCAAAATTTATGGCAAATGAAGCAGTAATAATCGATATGACAACAAGTCTCTTTATTTTTCACTAAAAATATCCAACTCATATGACTATAAAGACAGTCATTGTGTAATTTTTATCATTGCATTAATTTTTCAAATAATCTCTTTGTTTATAATAAACGTCATTATCAATACCACAAATCAGAGAGGGTATCATTTAATAGCACATGTAATTTGTATCTTCACTTATCTTTATGGGATTACAGAAAGACACCATTATTAATCGCTAGCCAATGAAATTCCAATTAGTATTGATAGGTCAATATTTAACATTTTAGCCAACAAGAGAAACAGTTAGCAAGATAATTTGGTTTCCAATTAGATAAATAAAAAATAGTCTCAGTGTTCAAAGTCATTGCTGAAAGATACTGTTTTAAATTGATCTCAATTGGTTAGCAATCAACTGGTAGTCTCCAATCTGTTGTTTAGCACAATGTACGCAATTGACAGCTACCCATCACACAGGGTTAATAGTAAGTATGGTTAGCAGAAATTGAAGTGAGCAAACTACATACTGTGCAAGAAGAGGTCTGGTTCTATCACCTCAGGTTAAGAAGAAGCCATACATCTGAAAAGTACAGAATTAAAACTAAAAGCTACATTGAACTACGCTAAATTGTCAAACGGCTCACACTAAAATGACCCCACATGGTAAAGGCCAACTACTTCGGTGTAACTGCCTTTGTAATGAGGAAAATGTTATGTGCAAGTAATGAGTCTATGTAAAATTCTTATTGGACTGCCTGTAAGAATGGAAACAAATAAAATAAATAACTAAAATACTTAATCTAGTTAGGTGTACTGCAATTTTTTTACATACAAATTTAGTGACTTTCACTATAATTACTACATATATACATTTAACTGGCCTTGAATTTACTAAATATGGCAATATTATAAGTACCTATTTCTTGATTTAATGATTTTTTAGGCAAATCTTTGTGCTTCGAATCAATTCTCACATTCTCAAGCAAGTGACCGCGAAAGAGCCTTGACAGGACACAGAAGGAATAAAATTAGAATCCACGGATTAATTCTTGGCATAAATAATCGCAAAACAAAACAGTGTTAGATAAATTAAAATAAATAAATACTAACCTTACGCTGTCGTCCATATTAGGTGTAAAGGCACTTTGCTTCACTATAATCACAAACTGCTAAGCTCTTATTGCCCGTCTAGGATCGCCTCTCGGTCCACAGTTCACAATCTTCGTCGAATGTTGCATAAAACTAACTTTCCTTACATCATCGTACTTGTGCTCGTTAAATCTATACTACTTAGTAGCGACATAGGCAACAAACGTGAACAAATTTGGCAAACAAAATATTCTATGAATTTCATTCATTAACCTATTTATATTTTTATAACAATAAATTAAGTACGTATTCCTAAGTGGAAACCTTCGTTTCACATTTTCTTGAACAAAACTGACAAGAATGACACAGCTGACACTGTCTGTCATAGACTGACGTGACCATGTTTGACAGCCATGGAGCAAACAGCTGTCGTTCTCGAAATTTCACGAAAAGCATCGAATAGTGTTGCTAGCTTCACTGTCTACCATATCTACGTTGCTAGCCCATTGTTTTTTATTATCAAACATTGAAGCACCTGGAACGCTGCTGTGGCACGGCTTTTGTTTATATTTGAAACAAAATGCAAGCGCCATAAAGGTGAACGCACACTTATCCGAGCCGAACGAATCGAATTTTAGAATTATGTAAATATATGAAATCTTATGAAACCTCACACACTATCGATTCAGATTTCATGAGATTCATAAACAGAATTCTAAAATTCGTTGCGCTCGACTCGTTCGACGCGTTCGGCTCGGATAAGTGTGCGTTAACCTTAAATATACAGAATTCTAAAATTCGTTTCCATCGACTCGTTCGACCATTGAATTATTACCTACAGAAAGTCAGTATTCAAACAACGCGAGCTCAGAAGCTAAGCCGAAAATTCGCTATGTGTGCGGAACTGTGATGTGTTTACTTGCTGCATCACGCACACAGACGCCATTATAGAGTTGCCAGTTACAAGGTCTTCCCCTAAAAATAGGGTAAATTCATAATTTTTGCATGAATATAAGTAATTGTATATTATAAATTCTAGTCACACTGTCTGCTTTTTTAAGATTTTACGACTGGCTAACTATGGCTAAATCAATCTTGACGAAACTTACTCAAACGTGAGCACTAACAATTGCCGAGTGATTTCCTAGTTAATTTTTTTCTTTTTTTTTATAGTAATAGGCGGCAAACGAACAGATGGATTGCCTGATGGTAAGCAATTACCGCCACCCATGGACACAAGCAACACCACAGGAGTCACAAGTGCGTTGCCGCCCCTTGGGATTAGGAAAAGGGATAGGATGAGGAGTGGGATGAGGGAGAAGGAACGAAACGCAACAGCTAAGGTTCTGTTACTTTATGTCGATTTTCTGTGAGAATTAAATTTTATAATTATTAATTAAATGCTCTTTATAGTACATAAAAAAGTATTTATGTATATTTGTGACAAAAAATAACCAAAATCAACAGCGAGTACTATGTGTGCGCCGTTGCGCTTTGGTGAGCGCGATAATTATTGCGATACATAATTATCGCGATAATTTTTAACGCGCTAAAGTAGGTGGCTACATTTGTAATGTCAACGTGAATGCCCATCATTGGCGATAAAAACGCCAAACGGCAATGTTAATGCCGTTGTCAAATTATCGCTATAAGTCGTGGCTACACCTACGGTTAACGTACATTATCGCAATCACAGATGAGAGAATTAGTATCAGATAGAGCGCATTCGTCCAACTAAGCGTGGCACGTTGACTGCTATGTGTGCGTGACCCTTGGCGACTGGCACTGTACGGACACGCGCGGCTATGTGTGTGTAATGTTGCCAGATTATGAATAATCTCCCAGTATTTTGCATATAGTTATGTAATATTCTTATATTCATTTGCGGTTTTGAAGAATTTACCATGGATTTAATTAATGCTTTTATAAATACATTTCTTAAATGTAGGTACCGAGTTAAGTTTTAACTACTTCGTAAATCTGTATATATAAAATCCTTGCGTTACTGACTGACTGACAGACAAGCTACAGCCGAAACTACTCGACGCATGAAGCTGAAATTTAGCATGTATGTTTCTTGGGAACCGTAGGGGTGCACTAAGACGGGATTTCTCGAAATTCCCACGGGATCGGGCAAAACAAGAAATACGAAAATATGTGCGTGCGAAGCCGCTGGCGTCGATAAGTTGAGAAATAAATAGTATGTATGTACACACGGCACCAAGTCAAGCTAAACAGTTGTTGTACGATTTTGATACTTATTCCCTACGCCATAAGTATGTATGTACACACGGCGCCAAGTCAAGCTAAACAGTTGCTGTACGATTTTGATACTTATTCCCTACGCCATAAGTATGTATGTACACACGGCGCCAAGTCAAGCTAAACAGTTGCTGTACGATTTTGATACTTATTCCCTACGCCATAAGTATGTATGTACACACGGCGCCAAGTCAAGCTACACAGTTGCTGTACGATTTTGATACTTATTCCCTAAGCCATAAGTATGTATGTACACACGGCACCAAGTCAAGCTAAACAGTTGCTGTACGATTTTGATACTTATTCCCTACGCCATTAGTATGTATGTATACAGGGCGCCAAGTCAAGCTAAACAGTTGCTGTACGATTTTGATACTTATTCTCTTCGCCATAAGTATGTATGTACACACAGCGCCAAGTCAAGCTAAACATTTGCTGTACGATTTTGATACTTATTCTTTACGCCATAAGAACGGTGCAAAGGTCAAAGTGTATAAGCTTGACGAGTAGCAGGGTGTACACGAATATTTGGATCGTTTGGGGATCGAACTCAAAACAATATTATGTAAGGTATATACTAATGGAAATTGAAATTCTATTACTATATTTATGAGAAAGAAGATATATCTACAATATACTTTTATAATACGGTAATGTATTTTTCATTAACATGACAATCATTATCACATAATCAATTGACAAGTGCATTTTCCCTAATTCAGGCAGAACGGCGTCGACAAAAACTGGCAACACTTACATATTTCTTGCACAAATACGAATTTTATCGAAATTAAATTAGGAAACAGTCAAATTATCAATAGTTACCTGTGGAAAGATATTCCATTTTCCTGTTTTTGTTTTTAGGAACAACTTTTACAGTGTTTAAGAACGCAAGACGGCATTTTGAGAATTTAAAAGTTGAAGTGATCGTGACGCGTGAACTGTACGATGCGTCGTAGCGCACTGAGACGAGTTTGTATTCGCTTTTCAATTTTGTATTTGCTTTAGTAGCCGCACGCAACTGTGCCGCGCGTTCCATCTGATACTAATTCTCTCATCTGTGATCGCAATAATCAATGGCATTTCTCGTTAGTGTGCTGTGGCCCCAGCATTAGACAGAATTAGTAGGTATAGTCAGCATCGAAAGTTGATGACCACATTTAGATTTTCAAAATCGCTGTAAGTACACCGTATTATACCTAAATCGCTCAACATGACAAGCGCCAGAAATGAATGATTATTATCCTAAAAGGGCATAAGTAGGTGACGATCACCTTTCAAAAGCCGCTAAACAAAGTTATAGTAAGAAACATGGTAAAAAATGGTCTAAGGTCTAAGCATTTTTTATTGTCACCAGTCATTCGGCCAATATCTTGGCCAATATGGCCCAAAGAAATATAACCTAAGATATGGCCAGTGACGATGACGTCCAACAACTAAATAAAGGAGGTCGTTACATTTGATAAACTAATATGATTCATTAATATTAAAGTATTATCATGTACATAAATCGGCGGTCGGGAACACGCGGCCCGCGAATGTTTTGTAAAAAATATCTTAGTTAGTTAGTTAACTAACTAACTAACTAAGATATTTTTTAAAAACACCTGAAAACACCTGTCCAACTGGACAGGTGTTTTCCGCACTTAGCCTATGAATTGGGTCAATTGGGCCATTGTGCGTGAGCAGTGACACGGTTGTCGCCTGCTACTCATGCCACAGAATAGATAGTACTAACGTACAGAAACCCGTGAGAAGGCGCGCTATGAGCATTTTGCTCACGCATAAATTCTTTGCTGTAAATTTCAACTTTAGCTAAACTGCGTCACTACAAGCTTCACAGTACCTTCGTAAAATTTCAGCCCCTCTCCCCTAACGCAAATCCCGTGCTGCTCAGCGCCACCATGACTGCGTGTTTGTGTGAGGTGCACCGTGAAGCGCGGCATTTTGCTCATCGCGCGCCCGTTCGTGTAAGTATTTTTTTTTTCTTAATAACAAAATTGATTTGATTGGTTTTTCGTAGTTATTGAGCACAGTTATTGATTACCTTAGTGGATATATTTTTTACATGTTTTAGTTGTTTCTTACAGTAAACAAGGTCTACAATGGGTGATCGGCAAACGCATCAAAGGAGAATGGGTGGTTTCGCCCGATGTGTTGTAACATCTTAAAACCTATATTAGACTAGAGGGTGCCCGCAGCTACGCCCGCACAATAACTGTTTCTGCCGGATCCCGTAGGAGTTTCAGGAAATCCCCTATAGTTACCAAGGAACATACTACATGCCAAATTTCAGCTTCTTGCGCCCCGTATTTTTGGCTGTAGCTTGTCTGTCAGTCAGTCAGTAACGCAAGGATTTTATATATACAGATGAAAGATCTCAATAACAGTATTTTCTTTTTGTATGGGTGTTACTCTGTAACATGTGCAGGGAAAAACATATAGTGACTTAAAATATAAAACTTGCGCGGCCTTATCGGAGCGAACATCTAAGAAAGAGCATTATAGAATCAAAATATGCATAGGAATATGCTAAGCAAACCAATTGTTTTATCACTAGTAGATACCAGTAGGATTAGGCGTACAATGCCACATTCGCAAAATGCCACTTTCGCAAAATCCCACACTTCCTATATGACACATTAGCAAAATGCGATCAAAAAGCATGTATTTTGTGCAGTATATCAGTGTACCCTGAGCATGTTACTTTTATGTGTCATAATTATGTATTATTTAAGACTCATTACTCAAGATATCATGTAAGATGAAATCTTTCCATATCTTTTGTTATTTTGATTTTTACATATTTTTTTATGTAAAGTTAGCCAAATATTAAGGCCAAAGTGCAATATTTTTTTAGTTTGCACGTAAGACTGCCTTTTTTGTTATTAACTATTAATAAAATACTTTATTTAAATAAATGAAGACTTTTAAATTATTAAAACTTATTTTAAAACTATAATTGATCTTAAAGAAAACGTCATTTGAAGTAGCGTGAGAGTTTTGCTCACGCGCGCCTGCTCGTGTAACTTTTTAGGGCGCGCCTTCTCATGGGATATTAAAGTATTATCATGTAAATCGGCGGTCAGGAACACGCGGCCCGCGAATGTTTTGTAAAAAATATCTTAGTTAGTTAGTTGGACAGGTGTTTTCCGCACTTAGGCACTGTATTGGGCCATTGTGCGTGAGCAGTGACACGGTTGTCGCCTGCGACTCATACCACAGACTAGATAGTACTAACGTACAGAAGGATCACTTCTCAAACCAATTTATTGAAATTGCGACTCTTGCTACTAAGCAACAAAGTGCAATTCAGCTCGCATAAGCACTCAGTGCCTAACGCAATATTCACCTAACCGTTCCCGCTCTTTTCTAACACATAGCGCTGTCGCTGTCTGGCGCGGAGTGGCGCGCTAAGGTTGGCGACTTGCCGCTGCTACTATAATATTTATTCATCGTCTATCTACCTACTTGACCACGTACCTAATAATAAATAATTATCCTATAAGTATCCTATCCCACTATTTGAGCTCGTAGAACAAAAACCACAAAAATTCTGGTCGTTTACATTTTCACTATACTAATTCTTAGTTATTTCCTAAACGCGTGGACCGATTTACATGGTTCAAACAGATAAAATGGTTTTTAAACTAGATCTTTAATTTGACACCATAATCGTTGGGATATCTCAACAAACAAAAAATCAAATTTTCAAGTTGCTCACGTAAAATAAATAAAATCAAATTTTCAAGTTGCTTTCGACACACATCCTTTAAATGAGCAATACTTGATTTTAAACTTACTACTTAATTTGAACAATGTTGAACACGGCGCGTGAGAATACGGAACGATCGCACTCGTTGCGTGACGTCTAATGTGAGCGGCGCGCGGCAACCCACTAATCCAACCATGTCGTCATGGGAGGCGGGGGTACTTGTAAGTTTGTACCTAAAATTCAAAGTGCGCCAGGCCTGCTCATACCATGCAAGCTCCTTCCAGAAGGCCATGAGTTGACCAGTGTTGCGTATGGCTTCGCTCATGGTTCTGGGATTGTTCAGGAACCTCTTCCGTTGGTCGCTCACGCTGGTACAATGTAGGATCACATGAGCGGGTGTTTCTTCGGTCTCCATGCAGCCACTACATAGTGGGCTGTCCGTGACGCCGATATTGTAGAGATGCTTGTTTAGTGGTCAGTGGCCGGTTATTATGCCAGTCAGATGCTTGAGTGTTTTCCTGTTGGCGTGCAACAGTTTTTGCGAGAGTCGTTTGTCTAATTGGGGAAAAGCATCTTTAGATTGCCTACACTCTTTTAACTCTGCCCACTCTTTTTCATGTTGTTGTAGGGTTCTCTCGCGTAACCACGTTTTTAGTTGGTTGAAAGGTATCGGAACAATTGGTTCGGGTCCCAGAGTTGTTGTGTCCGATCCTTTCCTTGCCAGTTGGTCTGCTGCGTCATTGCCCGTGGAGTCACTGTGTCCTCGTATCCACTGGAGCGTGACCCGATTCCTCGCTGCAGTTTTCTGCAGCTCTTGGTGGCACTCCATAATTAGGCCGCTGTTAAAGCAGTTGCCGTCGAGAGCTTGTAGTACTGAGGCACTGTCTGTAATGATGCGTCTTGACAGTTTACTCACGTTTCTGGCCGCGATCGCCGTTGCCGCCCTTATAATCCCAACGCATTCAGCTTGGAAGATGGTGTTGAGTTTACCAAGCGATGTTGAGAGATTGATGTTCAAGTCATGGGAGAATACTCCGGCACCTGTCCCATACTTTGTTTTTAGCCGTCTGTGTATACTCTAACTTCGTGTATACCAGAGCTATCCTTGTGCTCTTCTGGCAGTTGTATGCGCTATTTTTTGTCAAAGACAAAGGTTTTAGGTATCAGGTCGCACGTTGCATCTAGCATCGGGATCTCGTTAGTTAATGTCCTTTTCAGGCGTGCATGGGTTATCCGGTCGTCTCTTCTCCAAAGCCCGAACTTATCGAGCCGGATCGCGGCGGCATCTGCTTCCTGCTGGATGATGAGGTGCAGTGGTCGCAAGTCGAGAAGCACCTCCAATGCCGCCGTTGGAGTTGTTTTCGTGCAGCCTGTTGTGGCCAGACAGGCGAGGCGTTGTACATGCTCTGCAGCTTGCTCTTGACTGTGCTTAGTTGAGTGCGTGGCCACCACACTACTGCACCGTATGTGAGCATGGGGCGTATTATGGCAGTGTAGATCGAGGGGGTGATGAATGGTTTGAAACCCCATTCCTTGCCTATTATTCTCCTGCACTGCCAGAAGATTGTTCATGCTTTTGTGGTTTTAGTGGTGATGTGTTTATTCCAGTTGAGCTTGTGGCCGAGTGTTACGCCCAGGTACTTGACTTCACTCGATAGGTTGAGCTCCGTGCCAAAAACTTTTGGTTTTCTGGTCATACGGGTCTTCCTTTTGTTGGTGAAAAGTACTAGCTCCGTTTTATTTGGGTTGACCGTCAGTTCATGGTGGTTGCACCATTGTTCCATGATCCTAATGGCTGCTTGCATCCGATAATGGATCATGTCTTCCGAGTTTCCTTTGATTAGGATGGTTATATCATCTGCGTAGCCGACCGTGTAGAAGCATTTGTCATTCAGGCTTCTCAACAGATCGTCTACCACTATGTTCCAAAGCAGGAGTGATAGGACACCTCCCTGTGGGCAGCCTTTTGCTACTATCCCCCTTGTGGTGGTGTTAACCGTGAATTGTATCAGGAGTTGATCAATCCGGCTGGATTTGTGGCTACTGACGGTTTGTTCAAATCCGAACTTGTCAAAGGCTCGGCTAATGCTGGTGAATTTAGTTTTGTTGAAGGCGCCTTCTATGTCAATGAAGGCGCCTAAGGTCATTAGTTTGTCAGATAGCGCTGTCTCTATGGTCCCCACTACGGAGTGAAGCGCTGATTCCGTTGATCTACCACTTCTGTAGGCGTGTTGTTGCGGGTGTAGTGGTCTGCGTAGCAGTGCACCTTCCCGCAGGTATCTGTCAGCGAGCCTCTTCAGCGTTTTCAGCAAGAAGAAGGTTGAACTGATAGGTCTGAACGATTTTGCTTGGGTGTAATCCGTTTTGCCCGGTTTTGGGAGAAATATGACTTTTACTTCCCTCCACCTTCGTGGTATGTAATTGTGCACTATAGATGCTCTATATATGCTGAGTAGCTGTGGCACAATCGTTGTGCAGCCCCATTGTAGAAGTGCTGGTGTTATTTCGTCCTGGCCTGCAGATTTGTACGGCTGGAAGCTATCGAATGCCCATTTCAGCCGCTCCACGGTAACCATCTTGTTGGCTATCGTCCAGTCTGTTTGGGTCGGTGGTCTGTGTTCTGATTCTTCCCAATCACAGTCGTCGGTCACAGTGCAACCTGGGAAGTGTGTTTCGATTAGCACTTGGCTTCGGACACGGAACGATCGACGACGAAAAATATCTTATAAATCGAATTAAAGCGCTCTATGGCTTAAAGTAGCACAACTGAAACAATTTTAATGAAAAGCATCAGACAGCCTTCTAAGACCCTACATATTCACTCTTCAACCATGTTATAAAAAGATCTGGAACTACGTGAGGCGTAACCTCTTAAGCTGGAACACTCTTTTCGTACAAGGGCGATAGGGCAAAATAAAGGGTCGAAGTTACTGGGCAAGAGCCTTCCGATAAAGCTGACTACCTCGAATAGTGGTAATATGTATGTCTCGCATGCCCTGACGGCTCAACCAGACACCGCTGAGCTTAGAGCTGAACTTTAAAGCTAAGTTTTTCCAGGCAGAGTAGTAGCCTTGCCCTGTGTAAGTACCGCTCAGCATACTGCGGTTGTCAACACCCCTTCCCGGCGTGGTATGGGACTATGGACCAAAACTCCACATGAAAGGTAGCCAAAGAAACAGCCCCTAGTTCCCAGCCGCCTTACTGTTCCAAGTCACGGCAGCTGCCTTGGTCGTTCCAGGGTAGGAGGTGCTAAGAATCGGGCTACGGACAGCTCCCAACACCAATTGACCCTGGCTACATACAATGGACGTAATTACGGCATGAAGAAAGCCTCCACATTCTTGAGGTAGTACAAGATACGAACCCAAGATAGACCCAGAACACGCCACATGTACTGGGTCTATCAGAAGTCCGAAGAGAAGGGTAGGACACGATAACCTTTGCCAACGATCAAGCCCAACGATCCCAAGGTGGTGTAGGGTTTCTCGTTAACAAAGCCCTTCGTGAAAACGTGACAGATCTGTAGCGTCTCGATCCGGATAGCATACCTTGTACTGAAACTGACCGAGAGATACTGTCTGTAATGTATAGGGTTAAGGTGGTACAGGTATATGTGCTGACATCAAGTAACTCAGACGCAGAGGTGGAGGCCGTATACAACGATGTGACGAAGGCGATACATTGCACCATAAATACACATTTCACTGTAGTTATGGTGGACCTCAACGCAAAGGTACGAGCGCGAACCTGACAAAGCTGACTATCTCGAGTGGTAATACAGTCTTAACAGTCCCAGAGATACTCGCTAAAGTTGAACACTTCTATGGCAATCTGTATGCCTCGCATGCACCGAAGCCTGCACCAAACACGACCGGTCCTAGAGCCCCACTTACCGGCCACTATACGGAGGATTTTTCTGTCGTAGATGTCGATGAAATCGAAGCGGTTCTCAGACAGCTTAATAATAGTAAGGTGCACAGGAAGATGGAGTGGCCTCTGAGCTCCTAAAGGCTGGAGGAAAACCTATTCTTGAGGAGCTTAGAAGGCTATTTAATTCTGTAATAATCATTGGGACTAAAAACTCAAAGGCGTGGAGCAGATGTGTTGTGGCGTTGTTTTTCCGAAAAGGAGATAAAACTATCGGCAGATCATACCATCGAGCCACGTTTATAAGCCGTTGTGTGTTACAACAGTCGTCAAGAATCGTCTGGCATCAAGATTTAACGACTCCCAGCCGTCGAAGTAGACTGGGTTTCGTAAAGGTAAAGCTTATAGTACCGTGGACCACATCCATTCTATCGGCAGTTTACACAAAAATCTGAAAAGTACAAACGGCCGCTGTGTCTGATCTTTGAGGACTACGAAAAAGCCTTCAACTCCATCAAAACCTGGGTTGTTCTGGAGTCTTTGCAGCGCTACCAAGTCGATCGAAGATAAGTGGAGGTGTTGAGGAGCTTCTACCTTTCTGGCAACGATGTCCATTCAAAACCAAAATTACGAAACAAGACCCATCCAGTTGCTTCGTCGTGTAAGACAGGGTTATGTTATATCCTCGAAACTCTTCACTTCATCATCTCTTCAAAATCCGTTTCGCCTCGATCCAAAGGTACTCTGTGCTCTCGGTCTACCCTATGTGAGTTTTATTTTCTACTTACTTATTACTAGTGAATTATAAAGGATTTACTTACCTACTTAACTTACTTACTTACCTGGTGTTTGGTATAATATTTTAGCAGCGAGGTGAAGAATCGATGATGTGCACGATCGCATAGTGGCGGTGCGTGGACTAATCTAAGCGAGGGCAAAGTTGCGTCTGCGAGCTTTCTCCCTGGGCATGGGCCCAATTCACTGATGCCTAGCTACGCCGCTGGCGATCCATAAATGTTGTTTCGAGTTGTAAAGATTTGTAAAGTCCTCTGGAACACAGTTTTGCGTACTATCCATGAACATTGATGCGAAAGTAGGATGGGGGCAATGAAACGTTGTAATGGCGAGGGAAGTAACGAGCTGGTTACTTCCCAGTGCAACTTCATGCAGTCGTATTTCTCCGCTTCGCTCTTTAAAAACTGAAAACCTTTTCTCAAAACCTGGTTCATTGAAGTTTTATTGCTTAGATTTTCGTAATTAACTCATCATCACTAATGTACACAGACAGCCTAAGTTTGGCGTAGATCATACTTGAACATCCAGGTATCATATGTAACAAAACTTATTCATTGCGGATAGCGGGTAGATAAAAATTGTAAGCAAAGTATAAAATGAATGAGTCTTGTCTATAGTCGAGTTATGTTGTGTCACTGTCAGTTGTCATGTCATTTTGACGTTTAGTTAAATCAAGTTAAATGTACCCACAGAGTACATTGGTATATACGGGAAAATGTATCGAATGTACGGTTGGGGCGTTGCCGCCGTGACACATTCTAGTTGTGTGAGTTCACAAGTTGCAAGGTTAGTGGAAATTATACTGATTGTATCTGTGATTGCCTAGTGATAATTTTAACAATAAATGTTGTTATTGCGTTGATTAACCTGCGTTTTAATTGTAAAACTCCCTTCTGAGTTACGATTATACAATACATATTATATTTCGTTCCTTAAACATTCTTCAGACTGAATACTGCTTGTTAAAATTATTCGAATAGTAAGAGAAAATCCCAATAAATCCAATTTGTAGTAAAACTCCAGTTATATTAGAATATAGTTTATATATTTGTATTTCAGATTACACTGTACAAATATTATAATATTTCTTAAGAGCCACCGTCCGTTCGGTACCGTCGCACGGTAGGCTGAAAAAGTTCGCTAGTGGATTTAGGGATTTCGAAAAAACTAAAGTGGAATATAAATAAACTAATTTCATCTTTGGATTCTATAATCAAATACAACTCAAAATTATAAATACAATTTTTTTGATTAAACGCGTGTTTTTTGAGTTATTTAATTTTAAAGATATTTTTGTATGGAAGAAAACAATAAAATGAGAATTGCTCGTAATTCTTAGGTAAACTATCTTAAGAAAACAATGAAAGTTTATGATAGAAGATATTTTTTGGCTATTTATGCACTATATCGCGAACTGCGTTTTTTTGCGTTTTGGCGGTATTCTTTTTTAAATCTTTTATTCGACACCACCCAGAGAGGTTAAATATTAGGCGCGTTTTTTTTTATGTGGTATCCCCAGTAGGCCTAATCCACTTGCTACACTTGAAAAAATCATCATTAGTCATATATCTGAAACTTTAAAAATTTATAAGTTTACCTTTTTTTGTCAAAATTCCGAGAACGCATAATATGTCGTGACCTGTAATGGGTGGTGTGGATATTTATTGTTTCATTTTTGTTGTATTGACTTGTTAACAGTGGTAGTATTAAAAAAATCGATTTTGTTTTTTTTATTTTTCACTAGTTTCATACAAACTTCAAGCAATTTTATCTCGGTAAGTATGTACTTTATCAAAAAAAGTCAAAGAATAAAAAAATATTGTTTTCATTAGTAGAATCCAAAAACAAGTCTCTTAGCCCCTAAGTCCACATTTTGATTTTTCTGCCCACCGTGCGTCGCCAGGAATAGAATTCCCGCTCTCGCCAACCGCCATTTTGAATTATTTCGATAGTGATGTGACTCGGACGAGTCGATCGACTACAAATTATTAAATTCCAATCGATGTTAATTTTAATAAAAATGGGGACCTTACACTCGTTCATCCCGACCTCGTGTATGTCCCCATACACGCAATCAAGCAAACTTAACATAAACCTTACACTCGGCGAGAGAGGGCACTTACAATTACATTAAAGAATCCTGTAAACCCATGCAATTCTTACAGGTTTGGTTACACGTTATCATTGCCGCAAACCCATCCAATTCTTACGACAACGATAACATACACAAAAATTCTGCGAACCCATCCAATTCTCGCAAAATTAAATGCTATGCTTGCTAACCCATCCAGTTCTAGCAAGATTGACATTCACCGACATGCAGTTCCTGCTAACCCATCCAATTCTAGCAGGAACTGCTACACCGCTTATAAAAGCTTATAATCCTGGTCAACCCATCCAATTCTGACCAATACATTTTATAAACCGCTTATAAACCGCTTATAAAAGCTTACAATCCTGGTCAACCCATCCAATTCTGACCAATACATTTTATAAATAATGCAATGCTTGCTAACCCATCCAATTCTAGCAAGATTGACATTCACCGACATGCAGTTGCTGCTAACCCATCCAATTCTAGCAGCAACTGCTACACCGCTTATAAAAGCTTACAATACTGGTCAACCTATCCAATTCTGACCAGTATTTTCACATAACAAAATAGACATTTAATAAATAAAATCATGACTACATTAATAATTGTATAAATAAATAATAAAATATATAAAATTTAATTAATACGTTTTTACAACCAACAGTGCAATATATCAACTCATACAACAATTAGAGCAATATGTGTAAAACACCACTATTACTAACCATTTAATTTTAGCATAGGTTAACAAAATATTATAATGGCGACATAATATAATAACAAGGAATTGATATAAATTAGAATGATAGGCTGTTTTATCACTTCCACACAAATAAGCCTGTAACAATACAGTTCTGGACTGTACCATTAATACCTAGGTTCATTAATTTTATTTTAAATCAATAATTTGGGGGGGAGTGAAGTTACTCGCGTCAGTAGGAACTAACATCTTTTCCTAGACCCACCCTACACGTGCCCCCAAAAAAAAACTGTTATCCGGTCAAATGGGCTATCGGCTATACATTCACCCCAAAGGACAATAAAAGCTACCGCTTAGTCATTAAAAACCTCCACCATAGCCAACAACCACCAAAGATTGTGAACAACAACAGAGATCCTATGCAAGTGTGGTAGCCGCCGAGACAGGAACGCAGTCAAAATCTACACCAGCTTCTGATAACACCACTGATATTACTGGCAATCAACGAAATCTGACTCTTGAAAGCATACTCATAAACAAAGTGAGACGATCGATCTCCTAATTCAACAAATGAGCTCCATGTTGGACCTTATCACAACTCTCATTACAAAACAACAAATTACTTCTCTAAACCTTGCAACGTGGAACATTAATGGCCTTGCACCTAACTCTCATGAACTTGAAGCGTTCCTCCACTCCAACAAACTTGATGCATGCCTTATATCTGAAGCACATACAACCAATCGAAGCCGAATCTGCATCACCGGATATAGCATGTACTTTACCTGCCACCCGGATGGCGGAGCTCATGCTGATTCTGCGATTGTTATTAAAAATAGCATAAAACACTGCCTACTGCAGCCGTACGCGACTAACCACCTACAAGCTACCACAGTGCGCATAGAAGACGGCTATGGTCATATGAACCTCTCGGCCATATATTGCCCACCGCGACATTGCATAAAAGAAGTCATGTTCACAGAATATTTCCAGTCTCTGGGGAATCGCTTCATAGTTGGTGGGGTCTGGAATGCTAAGCACACCTACTGGGGATCACGAGTAACCTTTACAAGAGGTCGAGAACTAAAAAAAGGAGCGTCGATTCCAATCGACTTATACCATTATCTACTGGTGAACCGACATACTGGCCTACAGACAGCAACAAGATACCAGATTTGTTGGACTTTTATATTACCAAAAATATTCAACCTCTTTACGTTCACACAGTATCAAACCTCGACGTCTCCTCGGACCATAGTCTAGTGATGCTGATGATAAGCACAACAATCATTTACTGTGTACCCTATAATGAGAACCTGTACAATGCAAAAACGGACTGGGGTAATTTTCGTGAATTTCTGGAATCCATTATAATTCTTAAACTTCCACTGAAAAATCCCGAAAACATTGACCACGCGTACCCATACATCACCAACCTGATACAAGTAGCGGCTTGGAAAAACAACCCCACTCTAGAAACACCCAATCGTAGAAAACTAATTCCAGTTGATATCCGCAGCAAGATATCTGAAAAGCGCAGACTTCGCAGAGTGTGGCAACATTCACGCAATAGAGAAGACAAAACACGACTCAACCGGGTGATCGCTGAACTAAAGGCTGCTCTCACGCAGGTTGCAACTGCTCAGCAGCATTTCTCGATGTCCAACAGCCTTTCGATCGGGTTTGGAACAAGGCCTATTGTGCAAAATAAAGAGGACCCTGCCCCATACGTTTTACCTTCTTTTGACATCATATTTAAAAGATAGAACCTTCCAAGACAAGCAACGCGGCTCCAGATCCCCTCCGCACACTTGCGACGCAGGAGCGCCTCAAGGCTCGGTCCTTGGCCCAGTGCTGTATAACATATTTACTCACGACCTACCGCAAGCCTCCAAACGTAATTATTGCGATGCCTGCGGATGACGCTGCATTTCTGATATCTAGTAGTGACCCAGATGAAGCCAGGAGACCCTTACAAATCCAACCAGACTAAACCTATAGCTGGTTGCAAAAATGGCGAATTAGAGCGAGTGCCCCCAAATCGCACCACATCACTTTCACGCCGCGAAAGAAACTATGCCCAACAGCAAATCCCGGTCAAGTACCGCTACCTCAATCTACATGTGTGAAGCACCCGGGCCTCCACTTGGATCAACGTATGACCTGGAAGGAGCGTGTAAAACATAAACGGAACGAAGTCAACTTTCGTTTTAAAAACCTATTGTGGTTACTCGGTAAACAATCCGCTCCGTCCCTGAGTAACAAACCCAGAGTCTACAGCTCAGTTATGGATTCCAACTGTGGTCCTCAGCCTGCAAATCAAACATCCAATGCCTTCAGAGCCCAAAATAACATCCTTAGGACTACAAGTGGCGCCGCCCGGCCCACTCGCAACTCTGAGATCCATGAGTACTTGGAGACAAAGACTTCTGGAGGGGTCATGAGGCAGCTCTTTGTCGTCCCGTTCAAGACGGCATCGCTGCTCACCTCGGCCGTCCTTTCGAAAAGACCGCATCTCATCCTGTCTCAATGATGTCGGTCAATGCGACGATAACGGCATCGTCATCAAGTCAGAGAAAACCAAACTGCTAATAACACACTATATATATTTGCGACCATCAGTAGAACCAGTATCACAGTATATAAAGACATACAGTAGTTTGACGCCTTTGATCTCGAAGAAAAAGCCGACAACGTCTAGACAAGGGTAAGGAGGCTAGGGCTGCCACATTTAAACAATACCTACTTATTCAAACACCGTCTATTTATTTTAGAAAAATATAACAATTGCTACGCTACATGAATATTATAGTGTAAATCATTTATTTATTATATGAAAATAATTAACGATGAATAATTATTTTAAAACAGTTTGCATTTAGTTTGCACTTGCGGTGACAGCTTTGCATACAAAGTGTCAGTCAGCACCTATGTCATACCGCAAGTGTCGTAGGAGGCGGTTAAGGATATGAAGCATTTTTTCAGATATACTAGGTGGTTATCGTACAAACCTAGTTAAAATAAAGCGATTGATATAGCGGTCATTTAATGGATGGGCAACCATGGGATCAGCTTGCAGAGTTATCGATATGAAGTATTTTGAAGATCTATTTTCGAGCAAACTACGTTAAGGTAAAGCAATAGACATCAAGGCCTGCAGATTTGTACGGCTGGAAGCTATCGAATGCCCATTTCAGCCGCTCCACGGTAACCATCTTGTTGGCTATCGTCCAGTCTGTTTGGGTCGGTGGTCTGTGTTCTGATTCTTCCCAATCACAGTCGTCGGTCACAGTGCAACCTGGGAAGTGTGTTTCGATTAGCACTTGGCTTCGGACACGGAACGATCGACGACGAAAAATATCTTATAAATCGAATTAAAGCGCTCTATGGCTTAAAGTAGCACAACTGAAACAATTTTAATGAAAAGCATCAGACAGCCTTCTAAGACCCTACATATTCACTCTTCAACCATGTTATAAAAAGATCTGGAACTACGTGAGGCGTAACCTCTTAAGCTGGAACACTCTTTTCGTACAAGGGCGATAGGGCAAAATAAAGGGTCGAAGTTACTGGGCAAGAGCCTTCCGATAAAGCTGACTACCTCGAATAGTGGTAATATGTATGTCTCGCATGCCCTGACGGCTCAACCAGACACCGCTGAGCTTAGAGCTGAACTTTAAAGCTAAGTTTTTCCAGGCAGAGTAGTAGCCTTGCCCTGTGTAAGTACCGCTCAGCATACTGCGGTTGTCAACACCCCTTCCCGGCGTGGTATGGGACTATGGACCAAAACTCCACATGAAAGGTAGCCAAAGAAACAGCCCCTAGTTCCCAGCCGCCTTACTGTTCCAAGTCACGGCAGCTGCCTTGGTCGTTCCAGGGTAGGAGGTGCTAAGAATCGGGCTACGGACAGCTCCCAACACCAATTGACCCTGGCTACATACAATGGACGTAATTACGGCATGAAGAAAGCCTCCACATTCTTGAGGTAGTACAAGATACGAACCCAAGATAGACCCAGAACACGCCACATGTACTGGGTCTATCAGAAGTCCGAAGAGAAGGGTAGGACACGATAACCTTTGCCAACGATCAAGCCCAACGATCCCAAGGTGGTGTAGGGTTTCTCGTTAACAAAGCCCTTCGTGAAAACGTGACAGATCTGTAGCGTCTCGATCCGGATAGCATACCTTGTACTGAAACTGACCGAGAGATACTGTCTGTAATGTATAGGGTTAAGGTGGTACAGGTATATGCGCTGACATCAAGTAACTCAGACGCAGAGGTGGAGGCCGTATACAACGATGTGACGAAGGCGATACATTGCACCATAAATACACATTTCACTGTAGTTATGGTGGACCTCAACGCAAAGGTACGAGCGCGAACCTGACAAAGCTGACTATCTCGAGTGGTAATACAGTCTTAACAGTCCCAGAGATACTCGCTAAAGTTGAACACTTCTATGGCAATCTGTATGCCTCGCATGCACCGAAGCCTGCACCAAACACGACCGGTCCTAGAGCCCCACTTACCGGCCACTATACGGAGGATTTTTCTGTCGTAGATGTCGATGAAATCGAAGCGGTTCTCAGACAGCTTAATAATAGTAAGGTGCACAGGAAGATGGAGTGGCCTCTGAGCTCCTAAAGGCTGGAGGAAAACCTATTCTTGAGGAGCTTAGAAGGCTATTTAATTCTGTAATAATCATTGGGACTAAAAACTCAAAGGCGTGGAGCAGATGTGTTGTGGCGTTGTTTTTCCGAAAAGGAGATAAAACTATCGGCAGATCATACCATCGAGCCACGTTTATAAGCCGTTGTGTGTTACAACAGTCGTCAAGAATCGTCTGGCATCAAGATTTAACGACTCCCAGCCGTCGAAGTAGACTGGGTTTCGTAAAGGTAAAGCTTATAGTACCGTGGACCACATCCATTCTATCGGCAGTTTACACAAAAATCTGAAAAGTACAAACGGCCGCTGTGTCTGATCTTTGAGGACTACGAAAAAGCCTTCAACTCCATCAAAACCTGGGTTGTTCTGGAGTCTTTGCAGCGCTACCAAGTCGATCGAAGATAAGTGGAGGTGTTGAGGAGCTTCTACCTTTCTGGCAACGATGTCCATTCAAAACCAAAATTACGAAACAAGACCCATCCAGTTGCTTCGTCGTGTAAGACAGGGTTATGTTATATCCTCGAAACTCTTCACTTCATCATCTCTTCAAAATCCGTTTCGCCTCGATCCAAAGGTACTCTGTGCTCTCGGTCTACCCTATGTGAGTTTTATTTTCTACTTACTTATTACTAGTGAATTATAAAGGATTTACTTACCTACTTAACTTACTTACTTACCTGGTGTTTGGTATAATATTTTAGCAGCGAGGTGAAGAATCGATGATGTGCACGATCGCATAGTGGCGGTGCGTGGACTAATCTAAGCGAGGGCAAAGTTGCGTCTGCGAGCTTTCTCCCTGGGCATGGGCCCAATTCACTGATGCCTAGCTACGCCGCTGGCGATCCATAAATGTTGTTTCGAGTTGTAAAGATTTGTAAAGTCCTCTGGAACACAGTTTTGCGTACTATCCATGAACATTGATGCGAAAGTAGGATGGGGGCAATGAAACGTTGTAATGGCGAGGGAAGTAACGAGCTGGTTACTTCCCAGTGCAACTTCATGCAGTCGTATTTCTCCGCTTCGCTCTTTAAAAACTGAAAACCTTTTCTCAAAACCTGGTTCATTGAAGTTTTATTGCTTAGATTTTCGTAATTAACTCATCATCACTAATGTACACAGACAGCCTAAGTTTGGCGTAGATCATACTTGAACATCCAGGTATCATATGTAACAAAACTTATTCATTGCGGATAGCGGGTAGATAAAAATTGTAAGCAAAGTATAAAATGAATGAGTCTTGTCTATAGTCGAGTTATGTTGTGTCACTGTCAGTTGTCATGTCATTTTGACGTTTAGTTAAATCAAGTTAAATGTACCCACAGAGTACATTGGTATATACGGGAAAATGTATCGAATGTACGGTTGGGGCGTTGCCGCCGTGACACATTCTAGTTGTGTGAGTTCACAAGTTGCAAGGTTAGTGGAAATTATACTGATTGTATCTGTGATTGCCTAGTGATAATTTTAACAATAAATGTTGTTATTGCGTTGATTAACCTGCGTTTTAATTGTAAAACTCCCTTCTGAGTTACGATTATACAATACATATTATATTTCGTTCCTTAAACATTCTTCAGACTGAATACTGCTTGTTAAAATTATTCGAATAGTAAGAGAAAATCCCAATAAATCCAATTTGTAGTAAAACTCCAGTTATATTAGAATATAGTTTATATATTTGTATTTCAGATTACACTGTACAAATATTATAATATTTCTTAAGAGCCACCGTCCGTTCGGTACCGTCGCACGGTAGGCTGAAAAAGTTCGCTAGTGGATTTAGGGATTTCGAAAAAACTAAAGTGGAATATAAATAAACTAATTTCATCTTTGGATTCTATAATCAAATACAACTCAAAATTATAAATACAATTTTTTTGATTAAACGCGTGTTTTTTGAGTTATTTAATTTTAAAGATATTTTTGTATGGAAGAAAACAATAAAATGAGAATTGCTCGTAATTCTTAGGTAAACTATCTTAAGAAAACAATGAAAGTTTATGATAGAAGATATTTTTTGGCTATTTATGCACTATATCGCGAACTGCGTTTTTTTGCGTTTTGGCGGTAATCTTTTTTAAATCTTTTATTCGACACCACCCAGAGAGGTTAAATATTAGGCGCGTTTTTTTTTATGTGGTATCCCCAGTAGGCCTAATCCACTTGCTACACTTGAAAAAATCATCATTAGTCATATATCTGAAACTTTAAAAATTTATAAGTTTACCTTTTTTTGTCAAAATTCCGAGAACGCATAATATGTCGTGACCTGTAATGGGTGGTGTGGATATTTATTGTTTCATTTTTGTTGTATTGACTTGTTAACAGTGGTAGTATTAAAAAAATCGATTTCGTTTTTTTTATTTTCCACTAGTTTCATACAAACTTCAAGCAATTTTATCTCGGTAAGTATGTACTTTATCAAAAAAAGTCAAAGAATAAAAAAATATTGTTTTCATTAGTAGAATCCAAAAACAAGTCTCTTAGCCCCTAAGTCCACATTTTGATTTTTCTGCCCACCGTGCGTCGCCAGGAATAGAATTCCCGCTCTCGCCAACCGCCATTTTGAATTATTTCGATAGTGATGTGACTCGGACGAGTCGATCGACTACAAATTATTAAATTCCAATCGATGTTAATTTTAATAAAAATGGGGACCTTACACTCGTTCATCCCGACCTCGTGTATGTCCCCATACACGCAATCAAGCAAACTTAACATAAACCTTACACTCGGCGAGAGAGGGCACTTACAATTACATTAAAGAATCCTGTAAACCCATGCAATTCTTACAGGTTTGGTTACACGTTATCATTGCCGCAAACCCATCCAATTCTTACGACAACGATAACATACACAAAAATTCTGCGAACCCATCCAATTCTCGCAAAATTAAATGCTATGCTTGCTAACCCATCCAGTTCTAGCAAGATTGACATTCACCGACATGCAGTTCCTGCTAACCCATCCAATTCTAGCAGGAACTGCTACACCGCTTATAAAAGCTTATAATCCTGGTCAACCCATCCAATTCTGACCAATACATTTTATAAACCGCTTATAAACCGCTTATAAAAGCTTACAATCCTGGTCAACCCATCCAATTCTGACCAATACATTTTATAAATAATGCAATGCTTGCTAACCCATCCAATTCTAGCAAGATTGACATTCACCGACATGCAGTTGCTGCTAACCCATCCAATTCTAGCAGCAACTGCTACACCGCTTATAAAAGCTTACAATACTGGTCAACCTATCCAATTCTGACCAGTATTTTCACATAACAAAATAGACATTTAATAAATAAAATCATGACTACATTAATAATTGTATAAATAAATAATAAAATATATAAAATTTAATTAATACGTTTTTACAACCAACAGTGCAATATATCAACTCATACAACAATTAGAGCAATATGTGTAAAACACCACTATTACTAACCATTTAATTTTAGCATAGGTTAACAAAATATTATAATGGCGACATAATATAATAACAAGGAATTGATATAAATTAGAATGATAGGCTGTTTTATCACTTCCACACAAATAAGCCTGTAACAATACAGTTCTGGACTGTACCATTAATACCTAGGTTCATTAATTTTATTTTAAATCAATAATTTGGGGGGGAGTGAAGTTACTCGCGTCAGTAGGAACTAACATCTTTTCCTAGACCCACCCTACACGTGCCCCCAAAAAAAAACTGTTATCCGGTCAAATGGGCTATCGGCTATACATTCACCCCAAAGGACAATAAAAGCTACCGCTTAGTCATTAAAAACCTCCACCATAGCCAACAACCACCAAAGATTGTGAACAACAACAGAGATCCTATGCAAGTGTGGTAGCCGCCGAGACAGGAACGCAGTCAAAATCTACACCAGCTTCTGATAACACCACTGATATTACTGGCAATCAACGAAATCTGACTCTTGAAAGCATACTCATAAACAAAGTGAGACGATCGATCTCCTAATTCAACAAATGAGCTCCATGTTGGACCTTATCACAACTCTCATTACAAAACAACAAATTACTTCTCTAAACCTTGCAACGTGGAACATTAATGGCCTTGCACCTAACTCTCATGAACTTGAAGCGTTCCTCCACTCCAACAAACTTGATGCATGCCTTATATCTGAAGCACATACAACCAATCGAAGCCGAATCTGCATCACCGGATATAGCATGTACTTTACCTGCCACCCGGATGGCGGAGCTCATGCTGATTCTGCGATTGTTATTAAAAATAGCATAAAACACTGCCTACTGCAGCCGTACGCGACTAACCACCTACAAGCTACCACAGTGCGCATAGAAGACGGCTATGGTCATATGAACCTCTCGGCCATATATTGCCCACCGCGACATTGCATAAAAGAAGTCATGTTCACAGAATATTTCCAGTCTCTGGGGAATCGCTTCATAGTTGGTGGGGTCTGGAATGCTAAGCACACCTACTGGGGATCACGAGTAACCTTTACAAGAGGTCGAGAACTAAAAAAAGGAGCGTCGATTCCAATCGACTTATACCATTATCTACTGGTGAACCGACATACTGGCCTACAGACAGCAACAAGATACCAGATTTGTTGGACTTTTACATTACCAAAAATATTCAACCTCTTTACGTTCACACAGTATCAAACCTCGACGTCTCCTCGGACCATAGTCTAGTGATGCTGATGATAAGCACAACAATCATTTACTGTGTACCCTATAATGAGAACCTGTACAATGCAAAAACGGACTGGGGTAATTTTCGTGAATTTCTGGAATCCATTATAATTCTTAAACTTCCACTGAAAAATCCCGAAAACATTGACCACGCGTACCCATACATCACCAACCTGATACAAGTAGCGGCTTGGAAAAACAACCCCACTCTAGAAACACCCAATCGTAGAAAACTAATTCCAGTTGATATCCGCAGCAAGATATCTGAAAAGCGCAGACTTCGCAGAGTGTGGCAACATTCACGCAATAGAGAAGACAAAACACGACTCAACCGGGTGATCGCTGAACTAAAGGCTGCTCTCACGCAGGTTGCAACTGCTCAGCAGCATTTCTCGATGTCCAACAGGCTTTCGATCGGGTTTGGAACAAGGCCTATTGTGCAAAATAAAGAGGACCCTGCCCCATACGTTTTACCTTCTTTTGACATCATATTTAAAAGATAGAACCTTCCAAGACAAGCAACGCGGCTCCAGATCCCCTCCGCACACTTGCGACGCAGGAGCGCCTCAAGGCTCGGTCCTTGGCCCAGTGCTGTATAACATATTTACTCACGACCTACCGCAAGCCTCCAAACGTAATTATTGCGATGCCTGCGGATGACGCTGCATTTCTGATATCTAGTAGTGACCCAGATGAAGCCAGGAGACCCTTACAAATCCAACCAGACTAAACCTATAGCTGGTTGCAAAAATGGCGAATTAGAGCGAGTGCCCCCAAATCGCACCACATCACTTTCACGCCGCGAAAGAAACTATGCCCAACAGCAAATCCCGGTCAAGTACCGCTACCTCAATCTACATGTGTGAAGCACCCGGGCCTCCACTTGGATCAACGTATGACCTGGAAGGAGCGTGTAAAACATAAACGGAACGAAGTCAACTTTCGTTTTAAAAACCTATTGTGGTTACTCGGTAAACAATCCGCTCCGTCCCTGAGTAACAAACCCAGAGTCTACAGCTCAGTTATGGATTCCAACTGTGGTCCTCAGCCTGCAAATCAAACATCCAATGCCTTCAGAGCCCAAAATAACATCCTTAGGACTACAAGTGGCGCCGCCCGGCCCACTCGCAACTCTGAGATCCATGAGTACTTGGAGACAAAGACTTCTGGAGGGGTCATGAGGCAGCTCTTTGTCGTCCCGTTCAAGACGGCATCGCTGCTCACCTCGGCCGTCCTTTCGAAAAGACCGCATCTCATCCTGTCTCAATGATGTCGGTCAATGCGACGATAACGGCATCGTCATCAAGTCAGAGAAAACCAAACTGCTAATAACACACTATATATATTTGCGACCATCAGTAGAACCAGTATCACAGTATATAAAGACATACAGTAGTTTGACGCCTTTGATCTCGAAGAAAAAGCCGACAACGTCTAGACAAGGGTAAGGAGGCTAGGGCTGCCACATTTAAACAATACCTACTTATTCAAACACCGTCTATTTATTTTAGAAAAATATAACAATTGCTACGCTACATGAATATTATAGTGTAAATCATTTATTTATTATATGAAAATAATTAACGATGAATAATTATTTTAAAACAGTTTGCATTTAGTTTGCACTTGCGGTGACAGCTTTGCATACAAAGTGTCAGTCAGCACCTATGTCATACCGCAAGTGTCGTAGGAGGCGGTTAAGGATATGAAGCATTTTTTCAGATATACTAGGTGGTTATCGTACAAACCTAGTTAAAATAAAGCGATTGATATAGCGGTCATTTAATGGATGGGCAACCATGGGATCAGCTTGCAGAGTTATCGATATGAAGTATTTTGAAGATCTATTTTCGAGCAAACTACGTTAAGGTAAAGCAATAGACATCAAGGCCATTTTATGGATGGGTGACCGGGCTATAAGATTACTGAGAACATGTGTGAGGTTTGTAAAAGGGGGCCAAAAATATGGTTATTTTTTAGCTAGGACGCGCCGTTACCAAGATACATATTAATATTTGATAGGTACACTTACCTAATACGAAGGTACTAGGTTAGGTACTTATTGCATGAAATTAAAATCACGCTTGAATCGAATATTACTTATTGTTTTTACGTACAGTAATTACTACTTTATTCTGTGACAAGAGGATGCCCGCGGTTACACCCGCGTTATTTAAGGCTACTGCTCCACTCCCGTCGCTCATAGCGTGATGTTATGAAACCTATAGCCTTCCCCGATAAATGTGCTATCTAACACTGAAAGAATTTTTCAAATCGGACCAGTAGTTACTGAGATTAGCGCTTTCTAACAAACAAACAAACTATTCAGTTTTATATATTAGTATTAGATTTGGCCAGACATGAGATATTGTAAAAAGTTAGTAGATTAGTGGGTACGTGCACATTATTTTAAGTGGTTACAGGTATATACATACGTTTCAAAATAATATAAATAATTAAAATTAATGAAATTTTAATTTTTTGTGTAAATAAATTGATGAAATCGCTGATTTTTTAAATGCTTATTTTTTAAATCTTTAAATGAAACATGAAGAATTGCAATGTCTCACAGCACAAGTCGTATGTACCATCTTAATTAATATTCATAAGCAAATAAATAAGTAACGAACAAAAAACAAGCACGCGCCAGCCCCCAAAAACATGTACCTAGTTAGGAACTAAAGTGATATACGTAAGTAGGTACCGCTCTTCCCGCGTCTCACCTCTTGTCCCCCGCACGATTGACCCGTCTAGACGCGTTCGTCGAACGACTGTATGGATTATTTGACTGTGCCAGTATTGTATACAAACAACCATTCAAGCTTTCATAATTTATCAAACCGTCAATGTAAACCTATTGAAAAAGTAAACTGTTTTAAAAACTTAGGCATGAAAATAGATGAACATTTTTTATGGTCCCATCATTTAGATTACCTTTGTGACAAACAGAGTATTACTTGGAAAATTCTATCATTTAAGCTTTAAAGTACCTAAAGGAACATTGAAATCCTTATATAAGTCACTCTAGGAATCTATTCTCGGTTATGCTTTAGATTGCCATGGTCTTATATAAATAAATTAGAATCAATCCAAACAAAGTTTCTTAAACTTCTTGTCAATAATAAAACTAGAAATCAGCATAAAAATGTCTACACAAAATTATTTAAAATTTGTAAAATACTACCAATTTCCCTAAAACATAAATACTTATTGGCTGTAAACAACCATGGAAGTCTTGAGCATAACTTGGAACATGTTACAAATAATCATAACACCCGATCGATGGCCTCTGGCAAATATATTGTACCAAGAGTGTTTAATTATTACGGTGGTCGAACTTTAAAAACGTTTGCCATATCCGCCAAATAATGTCCCAGAGGAAGAGGACATAAGGAACGAAAATAATGAAACTATATTTAAAAGGAGACTTAAGCAATATTACTTAGATAAGTGCTAGAATTTAAGAGTGAAGTTAGCTATAAGTAGTTATTGTAATTTTATCTATGTAAACGTTCTAATTTACTGTACGGAGACTGGATCCCACAGTCAAACCGATGACACGGTTTTGTGGGACACTGCACTATTCCTGTATGAACATGTGAATGACAAATAATTAAATAAATAACAAATATGCGACGTATTACGGTCGTTGCGACGAGAGTTATGCCGTCGGGAACTCGGTCGCCGACGACTCCGTTGCAAGTTGATTTCCTCTTCCAAGCGCCCGACTCCGTCTCGTTCTCTCTCCGACTCAGGATCCCCGTCCCGGATGCTCCGGCTGCAGACGCCGTGATGAGCAGGGCCACGGCTCCGATAGCGAGTGCGACCTCCACAGTCCACCTCGCTGCGCAGTCGACTCCCGCCCAGCTCCTTCGCCATCGCGTCCCGATCCACCGGGCTCCGGCGTCTCCAGGCGTCGGCTTGGTCCATTCCCACCTTGCTCCATTTTCTTTAACTCAGAGACGAAAAGTTCGGTTTGAATTTGTATTTTTAAATAGACGGTAAATTATTTTTTTTTAAGTCGACTATCTCGAAAACGGTGCGCGTTAGCGCAAAAATAATTAAAAATTCATACCCCTTTATAAAACCCCGCAGCATATTTCTTAGAATCCTTTTCTGACCTTAACATGACCTTGACCAGCCCAGCTCCTTCGCCATCGCGTCCTAATCCACCGGGTTCTGGCGTCTCCAGGTGTCGGCTTGGTCCATTTCCTTTAACTCAGAGACGAAATGTTGGGTTTGAATTTGTATTTTTAAATATACGGTAAATTTATTTAAAAAATATCGTCTATCTCTATTATAATATTTCCTAAGAGCCACCGTCCGTTCGGTACCGTGTCGCCAGGAATAGAATGCCCCCCGTCAGGGTATATGGTGTTCTGTGGAATGCCCGCTCTCGCCAACCGCCATTTTTAATTATTTCGATAGTGATATGACTCGGACGAGTCCATCGACTAAAAATTATTAAATTCCATACATACTTACATACATACATAGACTCACGCCTGTTTCCCCGAAGGGGTAGGCAGAGGCATATTAAACGCCCACTTTTCGCCAGTGTTTTGATCCCACGTAATAGGTGGCGAGCCTATTGCCGCTTATCGGGATATTTTGTTTGCCAGAGCCTCGTCCGTTGATCGGCAGGTGCACCACTTGCAGGTGAGGTTGGCTTGGGACCCTAAGTTCTTGGTGGGAACCCTTTAAATTCCAATCGATATTAATTTTAATAAAAATGGGGACCTTACAAATTTAATCCGAAAACACAAAAAATATAGAGGTCTATTTCTAACTAATAAGTAAACAATGACTCTGAGCTTGTTTCGGCCTTTCTTGCAAAAAAATTCAGAAATAAATATGTCTTCTACAGGGTTGGCGCCTTATACCGACAGTTACCAACTACTTGTAGGGCGCGAGGAATAGGGCAAGTGATGTTTAACTTCGATCTCTACTAACATGTACCGAATGACGAGACCAAAATTATCACAAGCAAATATGTTAAATATAGTCCAGCTACTTCTTGGGCACAGCGACGAATACAGAATGGCTGGGTCAAGACCTTCCAAAATCATACGTTAACTTCCAAAGACAAATTACTATTTAGTGTTCCTCTTGATGAAACTTTCCTTCAAGAGGTCAAAAACTCGTTTGTCATGGGAGAATTCAGATGCTTTTGAAAGAAACTCGAGTCTTTAAGTTAGCACCGTAGATTCAACTTCAACACAAAACTACAAGTTCCTAGCGAACTTAGTTCTATTTGCCTACCTCATTTTGCATGTCCATTCGATCGGCGTTCCACGTAGGTACTGCTTGTTTCGCTGAAAGTTAATACTGCAACCACCCGAACTAAAGCTGGCATATTGCTGGACCCCTATCCAATTACCTATGATAAGATTTTGGCTGGCAGAAATGGTAGGCATTCAGTTAAAATCAGTTTCTCTGAAAATACCCTATAATCGGATCATATATTTCGTTTAAGACTTAGACGCAGCAGGCAATACTGAAACATAATTATAGAGTCTAAGATCCAAGTTCACCAACAATGATATAACCGGCGATCGGAAAACCAACTGTTAACTTGCTTATTTAGTTCTGCGCGCGCATTGTCATATGGGATGGGATGCGTAGAGTCATTCAGGGCAACTATGCGCAGTTTTGCCTTTCAGACCTTACTGTGTTTTAAATATTAACGCTAGAGAAATAAAAAAAATAATCTTTGAATAGAGCATTTATTCATCTATAAATGAAAACAGAAAATTAAACAAAGGACAATGGCAGATCTCCACATCAAAATGTCTGAAATTAAATTTAAGCGTACAGTAATAAAAATATATCAAAAAATTTGGCTTAAGTAACAGCGTCTATAAATGATTCTATTTACACTCAGGAAAGGTGGAAAAAGAAGATATCGGTATTTGAATTTTTAGTTAAGAGTGAACAATGTAGGTAAAAGAAATGATATAGTATGAAAGTTAAACAATGTAGGTAGGTACGTTTGAATTATCAAATGACATATGTCAGATTGACATCAAAACGCGGAAGTATTTTGTAGCATCTAACTGTCACAGCCAAAGACAAAAGCAGAGCTACACATTTTAAATCGATTTTATGTGAAATCGATACAACATTAAAACGATGCTGTGACGTTTTTATTTGATTTAAACGTTGTTTTGCTTCAAAACTATTAGCTTATTGATATAATGTTGATTAAATATTAAATAACTGCATTTTAAACCAAACCAACGTTATAAAGGTCGCTCGTATCGATTACTTATTTAATAATGGATACGGATATAGCACTCACGTCTAATTCTGTCACACCATTGTCTATGGCAACAATCAAATAATAAAGTATTCGTAATCAAATAATCAATTGGAATGCTTTTTATCATCATAAAATACTCCAGCTTTAACGAGACAAAGTGAAAATATTAAAAATCGTAGAAAAAAAAACCATTTGTTTTGTTCATATGAAGTTTAAGGTCGCCACAACAAACCCAGACCAAATTCTGCCATTGTCCTTTAAAGTAAGTAGGTATATCTTTTTGTAGTAAGGCATTATAGAGAAAAATTCGGTATGCGTTCACTTGCCCCTTATTGCGGGAAACCGTGCGCACCCCTGTGGGGTAAGTAAACGCATATGGGGTAAGAAGTCTGAAATATATTTCATCCATTTTCTTGCAATGAATTAAAAATTCTGCCGCTTGTTCAATATTGAGTGTTGTCTTAAAGCGACCCATTGAATCTGCACTCTGCAGCTTTATTCAGTTTAAGTCTTTTGCGCAGACAGTATTTACTGATACCAATGGCATTGGCAGCAGCAGCAGCTCTCTGACTTTTGCTACTTTGGGTACCTATGTTGTTTAGCCTTATAGCAATTTGGTGTTCTGTCACTGGTGCTAGTTCCAGTCTTTTCCTAAAACATGTTCGCGGCATGATGATTAACAGCGCCACTTGAAAAAAACCATTAGCACATTGAAGATTTGTATAAAAATCTTATTCAGTGAATTAAGTAAGTCTCTGTATCGTTCTAATATATTGCTCGTGGGGGTAAGTGTACGCGTGCGCATACTTACCCGCGCACACTTTCCCCAGGAAGCCAAAATACAATTAAAACTTGATACAAGTTTAGGAAGCAAACATAACCTCAAAATAACTTCTCATAGCTTTACAAGAATATGCTAATTACATACATACATACATATCGTCACGCCTTTTATCCCCGAAGGGGTAGGCAGAGGTGTATTTCTACACCCACTTTTCGCCAGAAATACTTTAGTCCCACGTAATAAGGGGCGAGCTTATTGCCGTACCGGGCACATTTCCAGACTCCGTGCTGCTACTGAGAATTTCGTGACAGAAAAACCCAGTAACACTGCCCGACCCAGGAATCGAACCCGGGACCTCCCGATCCCACGCGCACATTTATGCCGCGAGACCAACGAGGCAGTCAATATGCTAATTATCAAACAAAATATTATTTACCATTACTGGATCACAAACGTGGACGTGACAGGGTTTGCCAAAATGCCAGAAATTACCAATGAAACTAGGAATTTGCAAATAAAAAGTAAACGAAAAGTGACGCGGCGTAGTGTCGTGTCACAAATAGTACCACTTCGGCGTCCTTGTTTCACCCGAATGAACCGCCTCTCTCACGCAACCCGTTCCGGGGATATCCACAGTGCGCACACTTACCCACCGCGTACGGTTACCCCGAATGACTCTACTTAGTACTGCGCGCGCATAGTCAGATTAATTTAACGGAAAGATAACCAAGATAAAGTTTAGTGTCGGTGAACACCGACCTTAGTCATCGTTTCAGTCTTGCCTGCTGCGAGATATTTTTGCTAAGCCAGGTTTAATCTTTAACTACAGTTTATAAAGGTCGTTGGACATCAGGCAGTGAGGCAACCGAATTGGAATCGATTCGCCTTAGTTTACCGAGCGTTTACCTTTCTTCCAAAGGCGTCGCCAAGTGGGGGCAGAGGGGGGCAGCTGCCCTCCCCTAGAGATATCAAAATAACTAAAACTCTTACTTTTCTCATTTTTCATATCAACTTGCCCCCTCCTAGGCCATTCGGTTGGCGATCTTGCCCCCCTCCCCCTAGGCAATCGGCTGGCGACGCCCTTGCTTTCTTCTTTGTCGCAAAGGCGGAGACATAATGTTGCATGTTCAAAACCACGAGGCACTTTTGCATGCAACTGTAGTTTTCTGGACTTACTAGTTACTATTGCTTCAGTTATCCATCAGCCAAGATTACCATCGCTGTATCGGTGACTGTGATGCACAAGCACATTTGCCTGCTGTCGATAAAAAGTTGCATGTCATTGATTTGCTTACCTATAATATATTATCTTTGAATAAAAATGTTATTTAAATGCCTACCTACTGTTTTATATTTTTGGAGGTGAAGTGCGGGCGCACTTATGGCGAATCGCACTGCAGTGCATATTTGTTTGGGTATTATTTAAAATGAGAACACAAGGTACACACACAACAACAAGGTAGTAGAGCCTTGCTGATTTCAGCATGAATGGGCCGGCTCGACCGGGGAAGTACTACCCTCTCACAGAAAATCGACGTAAAGTAACAGTACCTAAACTGTTGCGTTTCGTTCGGTGAGTGAGAGTGCTGGAGGCCCTATCCCCTATTCCTTCTCCCTCATCCCACTCCAATCCCTTTTCCCCACCCCAAGGGGCGGCAACGCACTTGTGACACCTGTGGTGTTGCTTGTGTCCATGGGCGGCGGTTATTGCTTACCATCAGGCGATCCGTCTGCTCGATTGCCGCCTCTTACCATAAAAAAGAACAATGTCGATAATAGTACGCCAGTCAAAAATGCTCGATGCTGCGCACCGCCGTATGTGCGTCGTTCCTAAATGTTAACATGAGTGCGTCGTGGTGGGTCGTGGTTCCTTACGCACTAAGCCACCGTGTGTCGTCCCGTCTCCACTGACTCCAGCTTGGACATGGCCATGTTTTAACCATAGATATATATGTACTAAAGTACGTTTTAACATATGCCTATAAAATGTGTTAATTTTTTAGCCGACGGAACACGTTCCATCCCCGTCCCGGGAAAGGCCCTGATATGACTGGTATGCATGCTACTTGTTGATTTTTAGCGAGATCAAAGAACAATGGCAGAATTTGGTCTGGGTTTGTTGTGGCGACCTTAAACTTCATATGAACAAAACAGATAGATGTTTTTTTCTACGATTTTTAATATTTTCACTTTGTCTCGTTAAAGCTGGAGTATTTTATTACGATAAAAAGCATACCAATTGATTACGAATACTTTATTATTCTATTGTTGCCATAGACAATGGTGTGGCAGGAATAGACGTGAGTGCTATATCCGTATCGATTATTAAATAAGTAATCGATACGATCGACCTTTATAGAGTTGGTTTGGTTTAAAATGCAGTTATTTAATATTTAATCAACATTATATCAATAAGCTAATATTTTTGTAGCAAAACAACGTTTAAATCAAATAAAAACGTCACAGCATCGTTTTAATGTTGTATCGATTTCACATAAAATCGATTTGAAATGTGCAGCTCTGCTGTTGTCTTTGGCTGTGACAGTTAGATGCTACAAAATACTGCCGCGTTTTGATGTCAATCTGACATATGTCATTTGATAATTCAAACGTACCTACCTACATCGTTTAACTTTCATATTATAACTTTCCTTTTACCTACATTGTTCATTCTTAACCAAAAATTCAAACACAGATATCTTCTTTTTCCACCTTTCCTGAGTGAAAATAGAATCATTTATAGACTCTGTTACTTACGCCAAATTTTTTGATATATTTTTTAATACTGTACGCTTCAATTTAATTTCAGACATTTTGATGTATGGAGATCTGCCATTGTCCTTTGTGTAGAACTCGAAGCAAACTAGCCGAACGGCGATTGAATTGAGGTTAGACGTGTGTGAGGTTCTAACCAGGGGCCCAATTCTTCTATTTTAGATGACATCGACATCATATTTTGAATAGAATGAGATTATATTTTGAATTGACTCAAAATCGGTATTCTGCTACACAATGTCATTCTATTCTAATTTCGATATATTCAATTTAATGTCAAATATCCTGACATGAGTAGGTATTGCCATTAATGAAATAATTAACTTTATTGCTGGTAATTTGATGTTACAGCGTTGCCTATGATTTGTTTTTTATGTAATATGCCCGCAAGTACGCTCTCACATTTTATTTCAATTTAACAGTTCCTTACGATCTGGTAGATGTTTCGGGAAATCTCTTCTTAGTCAGGGACCATAAGGGTGCAGCATACGGTCCTCGAGGAACGTACATGCCAATTTTTAGCATCTTGTGCCCAGTAGATTCGGCTGTGCATTGCTGTTAGTCAGGGAATTGTGAATGAATTTTATATATACAGATGATACTACCTAGCAGTGCAATATGGCAGTCTATAATACTAAACAGTACCATTTTAGTAAATGAATTTATTCGTTGGATTGTGAGAGATTTTTTGATACATAATCAATAATGTTACGTACGATTTGAAATCGAACATTTAAAATATGGGTGTTTTGAATATGTGTATTTACAGTTTGACGTTTGTTTTTCAAGAATATATTTAGCAGAATACCGTTTATGTATTGTTCAACTCTCAATATATTCGCAATATCATTTCAATGTCTCTTAATTTAGGAAAATACCATTATGACGTATAAATATGATACTGACATCATATCGAAACTGCATTTTGAACAAATATAATTAGCAGAATTGGGCCCCTGATATGACAGAATAACAACAACTTTTCCACAGAGTGACTGCTGTCTGACCTCCGCAACCCAAAGGGATAGCAATATTCCCTGGTTTAGACTAGTATCAGAGGGTACAGACTCCCCGTAACGACCGTCAAAGATATTCATGATAGTCGGGACTGCCGGTCTAACGTGCTCTCCGAGGCACGGGGCAAGCGATACTTAACAATCTAATACGCACTTAACTTCGAAAAGTCATTGGTGTGCGCCGTGGATTCGAACCCGATACCCTCTGCATGGCAGTCCGTTAGTATCTCTACTAGGCTATCGCTGCCTTTTGTTCCAAGTAGGTATTTATTCCTAAATGCATCCCATAAGGCCATAACAAAAAGTAAAAATTAAAACACAAGCATCGGTTCGACAGTTATTTTAATTTAAAATTTCAAAAAGCAAATACAATAATCTCCGCATGACTCGTCTCATAAAGCTTTACACGTAAAGTAGTTATCTTTAATAGTACATAATAATAAATATAACAAACATGAGAAGTACTCGCGCTAATAAACAAGCTCCCGCCCTACTTGTCTTTCTCGCTCTCAGACTTCCGGCCCAGGGGGACCGCTGCCCGCACTCTGGAAACAACAAATATATGTATTAGTTACATGTACATTAAATAAAATAAAATTCGTACAGGGGTTAATATTTTATCATGTAGATTATAGAAGCCACGGGCCACGTAGGTACAAGTGACAATATTTTTTCTTATTTAGTTAGGGTTGAGCTACACCTATCAGCACCGCATCGCACTTGCCTATGCTTCTATCCTTTTCTGTTACTTAGAACCGTCATTTACTAGAGCGAGATAGAAAGAGGGAACGCCGCGGAATCGATCGTGCTGATAGATTCCGCGGCGTCCCCTCTCTCTTTCTCGCTCTAAAAATCGCAAATGACGGTCCTAAGTGACAGAAAAGGATAGAAGCATAGGCAAGTGCGATGCGGTGCTGATAGGTGTAGCTCAACCCTTAAACGTCACCATTGGGGATTACGCCAATGCAAGTGCGAGTGTTGTGGGTCCGATCCCAACACTAGATAAGAATCAGTATAAACAACAAATTGTTAGTTCGAGTTTTCAAATTCCTCGCGACACAGGATTTATTCCTATTCCAGGAGAACAAAAAAAAAGAAAATAGGCACATCGTAAAGATATGGTACATATTTTTCTTATCAGATGCCGCTTTTCTCGAAGTTATAAATTGGCAAACAAAACCCACGACACTAGATTATAACATAACATAACTTCACGCCTTTTATCCCCGAAGGGGTAGGCAGAGGTGTATTACACACTCACACTAGATTATGCTACTATGGTATTTTATGTACATGCTAATTTTAGCTGCAAAGTACATTTTTATTAAGTTTTTAAGCAAATATACTTTATTTGCACTTTTTCAATACAATTATTGCAAAACAGAGGTAATTTGACGTCATTTACGGCCATTGCATTTGACCTAATTAATTTATTAATAAACAAATGTTGGCAAATTATTTAAACACTACCTATTACATTTGTTAATTGTCTACGTAACATAATTGTTTTTACATTGCGTATAACTATTGCTATTCGATCGACTTTCATCGGCTAGTGAAAGTGAACGCAATCGATGCAGAACTCGTTTACATATTGGTAATGCAATGCTAATCATAATATCGCATGGATATTTGCTTGTACTCGTATATCTATTTTTATTTTCTTGGAACAAATGAAACAGTTGGGCATATCGCATGGATATTCACTAGTAAGTATATCCATTTTTTATGACGGCCATTTTGTTTTCCTAAACAAATTAAACACATTGTTTTCCTGAACATTTAATGGACGTATCGCATGTATATTTGCTTATATATCCATATATTATGACAGGCGTTTTTATTTATCTGAACAAGTTAAACAGTTGGGCATACCGGGTTTTTCATCTTCGGCGACGTAGAGTCTGGTCAGCTCTGCTCCAGTTTTAAGAGAATAAAACGAGCTCTGAAGTTTCCATTTTTATGAGGGGATGGAGGGAGGTATAGTATAAAAAGCAGTTTTTATACTATACCTAAGTTACTAACTACTGGTTGTTTTTATACTATACATAGGTTCTCCAGAAGTACATACAGAACCGTTAGTTACGTTGCATGCTCGATATATATATTTTTTAATATAGTCTGTTGAAATCTTGAATATAGATCGAATATTTTTTGCCCAATACATGCATTGTGGATCCTGCTGAAGCGAGTCCCACTTCACGATTTAATTTTGTAAAGCTTTGCTTTTACATTAGTCCGTGTGGTGACGGATTAAGAATACGGATTATCACCACCCCATATCATCCCATGAGTGTCGTAAGAGCCGACAGAGGGAGCATATTATGCAGAGAACAGCACTGTAAGAGAAGGAAAACTTGATACAAACCCTATACCAACCCGTTTGGCCAGCGTGGTATAGTAGGCCAATTCCGCCTTTCAAAGGAGAGGCCTAGTCCAGCAGTGGACTGTTAAAGGCTGATGATGATGATGATGAGCTTTTACATTTTAACTAGAGCTCGAAACTTTTCAATACTTCTTTAAACCTTTTTAATCTACAAACCTACACTTCACGACTAGTAGCGGCAGACAGCAGCGGTAGCGATTTCGATGTCCATGACGCGTTCTACTCTGACGCAACATCGGCCGCAGCGGAGCAGAGCGCGACATGTACATAGAAATCGCTGCCGACGCCGCTGCTGGTCGTGAACAGACCGTCAAATAGGTACCCATCAATTTCATGCATTTTGGAGAACAAGTAAAAACGGCATAAAAGCCCTTATCTTTAGTATGTTTAGGTACATTATGGCGTGCAGTCATTGTGTGGTGAGTGATATGAGGTTCATGTATTCCGGAGAACATGTACATACGGTATAATCGCCCTTATTTTTAGTAACTTAAGGTAGTTAATGGCGTGCACTTATTACGTGGTAGTGTACTCACTTGGCGGAGATCTCGTTGATCTTGGCGCGCGCCAGCTCCAGGTTGGCGTCCACTTGCGCCTTGTTCATCTCGTACGCCTTAGGCAGAGTGAACAACGCTATCCACCCTGGAATGTAAACATTACATACATCAGAACAAAATACATTTATGTTTCTATTAATGTTCTGCAGGAGAAAATCTGTATTTAACAGGGGTGAATCCAGAAAAGATATGTGCTTCTTTTTACCCGACTACGGCGAAGCCAAAAGGAAGGGTTATTATAAATTATTGTCTGTCAATCTGACTCCATGCCCGCCTGATCTTAAGCGGCCATGGTGTGTGTAAAGATCCCATATCAATATGGCATCATGGCCCATACCTTCATGGCTACAGTACAGCTTTTTCGCGATTTGGAAGAAGCTGGTATAAAAGAAGGAAGGGAACATGTGGCCACCGTTTCACTTGATAAAAAAACCGAATCGTGGTTTCGTTACTGTTATTTAAGGTCTGCGTGACTTGGTAAACGTAGAATATAAATCGCTGACAATATCTCAAGTACCTATAGGCAAAGAGCTCAGATATTTACATAGAGGCGCATTTCCTATGGGCGCTCTGAAGACAAACTTTCTGTGACCCAAATTGCCGCTTGGCGGCGTGGCAGTCGCGCTGTGACAGCTGTCTCTACGAGAGCTAGAGACAAGAGAGACGAACGTTCCTCCTGTGTATCTAACTATGAGAGCAAGAGAGACTGAGAACGACGCCAGCGCCGCCAACGGCGCCAACTACGAACTAAACTGGAGACAGTCTCCACTTGGAATCGGCACACGAAATCCTTAAAAACTGCGCTTCTATGTAAATCTGTATTCATTTAGTGTATACTGACACTAGCCTAAGGCTCGGAAAATCGTTGTAATGCTGATATTTTGTCATATTTGGTTAGAATAGAAAGCGGGCCTTGCTGAACCATAAATAATGTTAGACACTGAATGGTCCAGTTTCCTCAGGCATTTCTGGTAAGAAAAATTTACATCTTTCAAAGGAATTCCCAGCCCATGTGTTTGACATATGTCATTAGTGTCATCTTGACACATCATTTATAATGTTTTGGAGTTTAGTAATGCGATATATTCGTACGATTATGTGAGCAAAGCCCGGCAGCTAGTTATTTATGGCGCGATCGGGCGTGTCGCGAACTTATTTTTATAATATTTTGCGATACACGTCACAGCTGCTGTCAAACGGTATTCGGAATAATGTGTTACATTTGGAATTTAATATCTATCATTATAATGACGGAGAATATCGATGTCAAAAGAAATGTATTACTTACTTTGTTTTGAATTATAAATATTATTATTGTCTTTCAGTTGCGGAGTCAGGATTACCTATAATGTGGCGGAAAGAAGCGAAGAGGGTTAAGGAATTCTTGTATTTAGGGGCTTTAAGTTAACGTAAGACAGCCCATCTTCAGTTACCACAAGCTTGATGGCATTGGATCAAAATCTTCCTGTACAGATTTGGGGGAGTATGGTCGGTGGGTGCTCTTGGGTGTTCGACTCTCACTTCCCCTTTATATCGAAATCGGGCAAAACAGATTCTAGGGATAAATGCCTTTTTGGATTCCAATACTGTCATCTACTCAGATTTTTAGGATTCAAACGTCAAATTGCGAGTTTGACCTTACTTTTACTGATTCTTGTGAGTTAGAGGTATGATTTCAGAGGGTCCTATGTGAGTTAGGGGTATGATTCGAGTGGGCCCTATGAGTTAGAGGTATGATTCCTGTGGGCGTAAGGTGGCGTATATGTAGTTACTTACCGAGTATGATGAGCGTGATGCCGTTGAAGCAGGCACCAACGTACGTGAGGCACCACAGCAGCACGCCGAACTTCAGCGAGTCCACCAGGTCCTCCACCAGGAATAACCTGCAACACCATCCACCGGGGGAATCAGTAAACATATTGAACATGCTGCTAGACAAACAGAGCGGTAATATTGACTGTTAAGAAGGGCGTCGCCAATAGGGAAGTTTCCTGCAAGTGAAATATTATACAATAATTTTTATCTAGTGAAACATGTCAAAATAAGTGTAGTTTTATTCATCAATTAATGTTAAAACTTTATTTAATATTTTATCGTCAATTTATTGATAATAAGTATTCTACTTGACAGCAAAACACTATGACGTCACTACGTCTTATTTCATACAAAAGCCTTAGCAAAGGTCGTTTTTGACATTTCATTGTTAGTGCTTGATTTGACTAGTTGGAAACAACCCTATTGCCACTGCCTGCATGTTTTTAAATTGACAAATGGCTAATTTTACGAATTTCATTGACACAAATCGCTAAAGCTCTTAAAAGTTGCCAATTGCCTCAATTGAAGACGTCTTGTGTGCAAAATGTCTAAGGCATAGACATTCATGCAATGTATAGCCGTAGTTGTAAATAATAATAAATTGATCGCGTGTCGCGTCGATTGGATCTTAGATCGTCGATATTGAAATAGGCGAAAATACAGTCTGGTGCATATTTCATCTGGTTATTAGAATATAAATTATCTATCACACAGCTATTCACGACTGAATTTAGAACAGCATACAGTTTCTCGCGACGAATAAGTACCATTTGTGATTATTTTTTTAATACCTTGCACACGACAAATTTCAGTCGGCTGATAGTTTGATCGAACATACTAGTATGCGCACTCGGAAGATCTCTACTAAATCAGCAATCGGCTAACAAAATAGAAGTAGAGAACAAAATAAAGAACTAATTACTGTAGATGTATATTTGCTATATCTGATCCGATTAGGTAAATTTAAGCTAGGCTCTAAAGTAACTACATAGTTTGAAGTGATCGGTGGAGCATTAATGTACTTAGGTAGGTATTCATACACCATTAAAACAAGTTAAAAATTGCAGTTTAAGTATTTTGATTGTCTCTCTTCCAAAACCATTAGTTATATGACATCCACGAAGAATAATGTGCAACTATGAAGAAGTGATGTCAGGGACTGGTCATTTTCTAATTAGCAATACCTATTGAAATTCTTGTAACTAAGTCAATATGAGAGTGATTACTGTGTTGTTGACGCTATTCGATGTAGTAAGTATTTATCTACGTTAGGTATTTCATATTATTGACGTTAAAGAAAGTTTTCTTCTGCCATAATTAATTGATCGAGATGAATCTTTGTAATTTGCGCACTAATTTTAGTGCCCAATAAAAGTGTTGGCCGATCAGTCTTCTCTACAGCACCCCAAGGTTGACTGGCAGAAAATGCTATATTAATACAGCATTAAGTCCTCCTTTTCATTCCATTTTGCAGAAGTGTAAAAATAAATAAATAAATAAAACTCTGTAGCGTGCGGAGACTCTAATACCTACTATAATATCTATAGCTTATGCCAACTAATACCCTCTCTTTCAATCAGCAAGAATGCTTATGAAGAAATTCTATCATACTTTTTATGGTATGGAAAAGTTAGTGAGCATGAAAAATTATTACTAGAAATGAATGATTTTCTCATTTGTCAGTAATATTGCAGAATTTACTGAGCTATAATTATGTATATAAAAAAATATATATTATGAACTAAGTGATTAGTCGGGCATTATTTGTAATGGCCGAGGAATGTGATTTAAGTTTCTTCTTTAATATATTTTCTAATTATCATAAATTGGTATAAGGTTTGATAAGTAAAATTGTTTTTTCAAGTTTATTCTGACTCTGAAGTTAAAGTAGAACTACTTATATACCTAGTAAGGAAACACATGAGGAGGAACTCCGGTGACTCTGTACTGACGAATGTGTATTTAGAATAGGCTAGTTGACAAAAAAAAATGTATAAGTCCGTCCTTTAGATTATTCAAAAATAAGCGATACGTATTTTTTTATTTGTAAATTAAACCAAAAATTACCAAGATATGGCTCATTAAAGTTACGTATAACGTCACGCCGTGCTGCATTTTTTCGCACTAGATGACGTCACACGTTACTTTAATGGGCTATATCTTTGTTATTTTTTATTTGATCGAAAAAATAAAAAAATACGTGTCCAATATTTTTTTATAATCTAAAATACGGACTAAATAAAATGTAATTATTTTGACCCTGGAAACTACCCTATTATTGATATGACTTGTAATTCCAAGATACTAGAATCATTACGAAAATTGCTGACCTATGAATTGTACTGAATTGCCTAGTAATTTTAAGACAATGTTTTAATACAGAAATGTAAGGAAACATTGAACGCATTGACCGGGCGTTATAAGTAGGTACCTAATGAATACTCTTCATAGTTCATAATCATAGCTGAAAATCGAATAAACACTGAAACCTTTAAAAAACTTTTATCACATTCTCCGAGCAATAGGTTATATAATTATAAGCAATGGTCCCCTGAGTAACATGATCTATAATCAAAATAGGTACTACGTTCATAAGAGATGCGCATCCACGAGCAAATGATAAGAGGCGTCAATGCGCCAATACATTTACCCTTGAATATATATTGTTGAATAAATATTTACTTAGTATTTTGTTGCAAACATGTTTACCTAATTAAGTTTTATAATCAAAGACTTAGGTATAAATAAGAGTAGATGGTGATATATCTATGGATACTAATATGACTGAAGAGCTTGATTTCTATGAATACCTACCTACTACTGTTATAAAGCTGACGGGTTTGTTTGGTTGGTTGAATGCGTTAATCTTAGCAACTACGTACCTACTGGTCCAATTTTACCTAATTATTCTTTTTATGTCGGATGTGGGATAGAAAATAAAAAAAGAAATAAAGTTAAAAGTACGCGAAATTTAAACAACGCATGCACAGAGGGTCTACCTATTATGAGTTTTGCAGTCGATTGTCACGGTGGACGATAGACTAGTCGACGGGAACAATTTCCATAAATTTTCTTCTTTCTTCGCCCCTAACGGACAGTAGCGATCGATAGAGTCCGCTATGGGGCGCATTTAGAAATTGTATGGAAATTGTTCCCGTCGACTAGTCTATCGTCCACCGTGACAATCGAGTGCAAACTCGTATAGAGTTATTAGACTCTCAGGTTACCTCTTGGGTAGCCGCATGTGGTTACGTCAGACCGTATTTGCTTCTAAGGAACTTAAAATACTTAAATCTATCGGTCCTGGTTCTTTCCCTGGACAAGAATCGTCAGGTTATGTCGGAGACCTTGGACAGTAATTCAGACTGTTAAACGATAAAAAGAAGAAGATGTAAGGTTATATTTACCGGCGGAGTTCTGCGAGGGCGGCGTTGAGGTGTGCGGCGGCGGCGGCCGCTAGCGACTGCGCGCGCTCCGCCGACACCGACATGTCCTTCTCCAACAACCATCTGTGGACACAACATTATATGTTAGTATATGTGACGGCAGACAAACGGCAGATCACCAAATTAAGTATAGCCTGATAAAAAGATGAAGAAGGGTCAGTCAATCCTGTGAACACTGCTGTCGAATACTTGAAATATATACTTAGATAATATTATAAAGAGGTTTTTTTTTATTTTTGTTTGTTTGTAATGGATAAACTCAAAAACTACTGGACTGATTTTAAAAATTCTTTCACCATTAGAAAGCTACATTATCTGCGAGTAACATAGGCTATATTTTATTTTAGAAAAAAATAGGAGTCCGTAAGATATTTGGGATTTTCGGGTACGCGAAGTAGTTCCCTCAGGACGCGGGTGAAACCGCGGGAAACGGCTAGTACTTAGATATAATGGAATTAAGAATTTGAAAAATATTTTGAAAGGTTTGAGACCCCACTTACTATAATATGTCACAAGACTCATGTTGTGACGTATTTTTGGAATAATACGCCTCTTTGCGAGAACAACGTGACATCTCGTAAAAACTATGATTACTTTTTACTATTTCTACGGGATAAATACCACGTACCAACCTTAGTTTTGAGTAACCGATATTTCAGCACAGTTGCAAGCGCCATGTTCACGGATGTACTCGGTGTACTCCGTCAGTACTGACGGTGTACATCCGTGAACTGAATCCGGTGGTATATATCCCGTAGAAATAGTAAAACGTAATGATAGTGACCACGAGAGTTTAAATTCATTAATTACGTTTTTACGATATGTCGCAAAGAGGTGTTGTTCTCGCAAAGAGGCGATTATAGTACGGGAGGCGGCACATATACCGAATGAAATGCACTTGTAGCAGTTGCTTAATGTTTATTAATCAGCAATATGTGCGTCAAGTCGTCAAGTGATGTAGCACATATTACGGAACCTCCCTACGTATACCGAAAGACTAATAAAACATTGAGTGTCTTAAAATCTTTGATAATAAGAATAACTTGTTATGCCAAATCCGTGGCCATGAATTAATTCTGATACACAAATTTCAGGTTTTATTTAGGTATCTATTCAAAAAGGTGTTTCATCTCATGCATGCAACCACACAGTTTTAAAAACTTCCACACCGCCCACGTCCATGAATGCTTATAGCCTAATCTTCTGCACAGTCTTTCTTATTTATAATATCGTAATACATAGATTGATTAGTCGGTAATAAAATAAGTATTCGGTGTCTGTATAATTTGAAAAAGTAGTAATGTTCTGCGGCTAATTTGTTATGATTCTTATGATAGACCTGTATGCGGATTTTTATTTACTCTTGGACCCACAGGCATTAGCATGCTAAGTGATTGTTTTATGTTTACTAGGTATAGGTAATATTAATAACTCATTATTATTAATGATATAATGTTGCCGTAATTGTGTGCAAAGTCGACTGAATGGCTTGACAATATTTATGCTTATCTTTTCAATGTAATAAATGATAACATCATTGTAGATTGTATCTACGATATTTTGTCGACCCAACTTATCTGAAAACTGATTTAATATGATGACATAACGGAGGCGACCTAGTAAGTAATCTTGTCTGACGCACTATCAATCTTTATCCGTTAATAAATAAATTTAGCCTACCTGTTCCATTGGGACCGTAGGGGTGCATTGAGAAGAGATTGCCCGAAATTCTCACAGGAACGGAAAGAACCGGTAGCTAGTCCATTATAAATTACGTCTAATATTACGTTAGTACCTACTATCTATTCTGTGCTTACTTATATGTTTAACACTTTGCGCATTGCGTACCTACTTACTAAAAACAAGAGCAAAGGCGATAGCCCAGTGCAGAAACCTATAAATTGCTATGCAGAGGTTCGCGGATTCGAATCTACATCAAGCACCATGGACTTATAAAAGTTATGACCAAGTATTGAATTGCTCATTGGTTACTCTGTGTCTTGGCGAACACGTTAAGCCGCAATATTATATTTTGTCAAAATCTGCAGGCCGATTCAGAATGTCACGACAAGTAATCGTACGATATGTCAAATTATTGTCCTCGTCTTTTAGTCGCCTATGAGAGATATTTTGAACAAATATTCATTGAATTCGGTTTATTTATTAATTTACTTCATACCGAATGCATAAAATTGATAGGAAATGCGACAGTTTTGACAAAAAATGAGGTAGCCTGTTTGACAATTAACGGAATCGAATGTCAAATGAGATATCGAACGATTCTGAATCGCCTCCCTGGTTAGACTACAAAAGCGGATCCTGGACTCCGTGACGAAGGCTTGAATTGCTATCGGTAGAACCGGATGACAATTTATATTTATAACTATAAAATACATCAACTTGTTTTCTTCTTTTTATTTAGTTGGTTCAGCATTTACTTTCATATTTGACTACAGATAAAATTAATAAAAGCAAACAAATTGTACGTCAGTCGAGTTTCACATTTCAGTTCCATTTTATTGCTAGCGAGACGTAATAGAATATTTTAACCTACTTTATAAAATACAAATCAAAATAAGCAATTTATATATCAATACCTAATGATAAAATGGTGAGGAGTATTTTTAGTAAATGATATTATAGAGGCATGGACTACGAGATAGATTTACAAAATTAACCATTATCTAAAAAGAGACATGGCAAATGGTTTAGAATGTCTCTTTTGGAAAATTCTAAAGAGAGAACAGCACTAACTTATAGGCCTCCCTTTCATTAGTCATGAGCGTTCCTCGAGCGTACGCCCAGCGTGAGCTCGGCGTTCACTCTGTAGTACAAAGTGAACGCCGGGCGCACGCCGAATGGACGCCGAGCGTCCGCTCGAGGAACGCTCATGAACAATCTGAGGGAGGCCATAAGCTTCTCTCTTTCGCACGTTTTCAGTGATACTTATTTGGCAGTTTTCAAGGGAATGCTCAGACACATATTGTTTGTCCACGGGTAAAAATATCTCGTATAGGTATATAACTGTACACGCTTCCTTATAAATTTAACGTTATGTTCACTCAATAAGTGTAATTTATCATCATCACACAAGCATTATCCCAGTTGCATTCAAGACATTCGCCTCGGAGCAAGGGCGTCGCCGGGGGGGGGGCAGTAGGGGGGCACTGTGCCCCCCCCCCTAAAAATTCAAAAACCCCTAATTTCAATTCATAATTTTCTCAGTACTTTTCCCATTTTCCACATCAACTTGCCCTCCCCCCTAGGCCATCGGCTGGCAACTTGGCCCCGGAGTCAAGGGACCGCGAACTAGACTAACCAGCATTGGCAAAATATTTGCTCAGTACAGAGAGACAGATTAGATTTCCAATAACACAAGTTTTGCACAAGAGTTCGACGTTCTTTTACCCATGGGTAACAGCAGAGCTAGTACCTACTTTCTTTTACCCGTGGATAACAGTACTTGACTTTATATATATTCTGAATCTTTTGTAAATAATTAAGGGCTTTGTTCTTTCACAAGTAACGCAGGTTTTGTCCACATCTGTATAAACACGCATGTCTTTATACACACTGATTGTATTTGAACATAATGTAGATCAAGTGACTCACAGGTTTACGCATTTTTGCAGCCGATAGAAGCATTCAAAGTCGTGACAAGAAATAAAATAATACAATTTGTAGGAACAGTGACAGAATTTCTGAAAAAGTTACAGGCTGATGTTGACAGGCCTTAATCGAGCACAGACTTACGAAATCTAAGGATATGACTGTCTCTTTCGTCCGACATTAGGGTCAGCTTGCATCGGTTGTGGTCAAGGGAGGACCCGATAACAAGTATCGTAATATGTAGGTGGAAGTTGTGAGCATTTAAAATCTTTTGTACAAAAATTTCAACATATTTAATCTATGTGTTAACACTTAAGTCTTTTGTAAACATTTAAAACCTTTTGTCCAAAAATTTCAAGATAATCTATGAGGTAACACTTAAGCTTTATGTATTAAAACATAGCAGTGATTAAACTACACCCACACTAAATCAAATTTATTTTTAGATTCTATGTAATACCTCCAATCACATTCTCATTACTCAAAGTGCCTGCACCGTGGCGCGTGGGAGGCTTTATAAATATTCATATACGGGCACAAATAATACTCATATACAAAACTAGTTTCGGTTCATGCAGACTTTTATCCCACATGGAGATAAGGACTTACCTCAGCATTCAATATTCGATCTCTCCATTTCTTTGTCATTTTAAATTAATCTATAGGTACACATAAATAAAATTAAATCTGTTTGTAATATTAAAATAACCGCTTTTTAATAAATGCATATGGATGTATACACGGTACATATACCAAAATGACATTTTTTCAATTTTTGTCTGTCTGTCTGTCTGTTTGTTCTCGCTAATCTCTGGAACGGGTGGACCGATTTTTACGGGACTTTCACTGGCTGATAGCTGATGTACCAAGGAGTAACTTAGGCTATAAATTAACCGGGTACGCGAAGTACTTCCCTCAGGACACGGGTGAAACCGCGGGAAACAGCTAGTACAAAATATGTCGACCATTATCTCGAATCTCGAAATCCATGGATAGATCGAATGTTCAAACCGACAGTTAATGGATAGTCTAGTATAATCTCACGATACACACGCGTGATTTCAGTAAGTATTTCACATAAAATATATTTCTTTAAGAAATACGCCTAACGACCGAAATTGGCACCTCTCCATTTTTACTGTTGTGATGCTGAATAAACGTTTCAATCATATAAAAAGAATATGAATGAAACTTTATAATTGTATTCTTTAGTATTAAAATCTTTAATATCAAACTATTCCAGTAAAATAAATATCGAAAAGTATCTTACATTTATTTTTATTTTTTTATAGACTCATGCCTACTACCCCTTCGGCGTGAATCTATATAAAAAAACTTTCCTTTTCGATCATATCAATAAGTGAGAAAATATAAAGAAACAATTAATAAACGTATATATTTAATTATCGCTTGGGCTTCAAAATATTTACTTAAAGGAGTACCTAGGCATAGTTCAGTTATTTCCGCAAATAATCCTAAATTCGTAATGAGTCAATAAACTACTCAATTTGAGATAAATTGTTTCGCTTAACTTGATACGACGTATCTATAAGTTTCGATATTTGATACCAATCGATATTTACGACACAATATAGATATTCAATCGCTTCGATTCGGTTAGTTAACTTCAGATAATTATTTACCTATAAATATGTTGAAGTAGTATATTAATGTAGACTGGATTTTAGCCTGGTTTATGAAGATTGCATGGATTGAGCATCAGATTGAAAGCTCATAAGCCTCATAAGTTGGTGTTGTGCTTCCTTTCTAGAATGCTGGAAATCATAGAACTGGCCTATTACTAACTCTGTCTCTTTTCAAGGAACGGTCAATTCTAAATCTAAATCTAATCGTAAAGTTATCGCGCCGTCCAAGTCTAAATGGCTTGACCAAACAAGACTAAAATCCACCGAACATTTTTCAAGATGAAATAACCTGCGAGATCAATTCATCTTTCATCCATCGAGCAATCCATTTTTGTGTCTATTCCATGTTTGAAAAATTACCATCAGCATTACAATTAATCTTCACTGGGCTAGAAAGCTTTCGGACTCCTGGCCTTACACAATTAAGTACCATGTCATTAAATTTTCAAGAGGCCTGACTCTTCACAAAGGTTGAGGCTTCTAGTATTTCATAAAATTTTTAAGAGCGCCGACTCTTCACATGAATGACGTCACAATAAATGTTACCAACATAATAAACAAACACTGGCACGTTACAGTTGGACGAACAAAGTTGTTCTGATGTCATAAACAAGTATAGACACCTCATTAACATATTGAACACATGTGGAGGCTTCGTGACATTATCTAATATATAAAATTCTCGTGTCACAGTTTTCGTTCCCATACTCCTCCGAAACGGCTTGACCGATTTTGATGAAATATTTTGTGCTTATCCGGTATCTATGAGAATCGGCCAACATCTATTTTAAAAAAAAAAAAAAAAAAAAATTGCAAAACAACGTTTGCCGGGTCAGCTAGTAGATAATAATAATTTGTTCATTTCACTATATTGACTGATTGAAAATAAATATAATAAACACATCTTTTTACCGATATTACGACCGACTTACTTTGAACTTGGTCACGGAAAGACAGTAAATATCGACGCCATAAAGAACCGTCAACAAAAAATAAATTGCACACATAAGTAATTCTACTGAGGAGCCAGTTGAAAACCAGCGCCGGGCACATGCGTCCGGCAATATGCTGAACTGGCCTCCTATTTTTATGCAGGCGACAGGCGTGTACAGATTTATTGTAATCTATTTTTGTCCATATTGTCTTATTTGTTAATGTCTTTCGTCTGGTAGAAATAAACGCTTTTTTCTTTCTTTCTCTTCGTACAATAGTTGTAAATTGTGACACGAAAGTTGCAACAAAAAGGCCAGCAATCTTTTAAACACCTTATAGTACGGTGTACGGTCGTGTACGGTCACGGTTGGTCTAACTTAACAATCTCTTCGCCATTCAGTTACGCAAAGACACTCACTCTCCAATTTACAAATTAAGACCCAGATAACAATGCAAACTTGCCAAACTTGCAGCAAGTTTAAATCAAACTTGCTAGTTTCACTGTGACAAACTTGCATGAAGTTGGTTTTTCAAAGGATTTGGATGACGACGAGCACAGGTTGGTGGTCGGTCGACCTCCTAGATACAGCAGGAGGTGCTCGACGACCAGCTGTTGTCAGACCACCAACCTGTGCCTTGTACCTATGCAACCTTTGCAAAAGCAAACTTCACGCAAGTTTGATGCAAGTTTGTCACTGAAACTAGCAAGTTTTTGCTTGCTGCAAGTTTGTTGCTATCTGGGGACAGATTTGTTTTAAAGTCAGGTTTACTGCTTACGCTTTAAACAGCTGCAATAAAAGCTAGGCAGTTCTAATTGAGCGGGATGATTCCAGCTCCTAACAATTCTAGATATTATGAGCAGTAGATCCACGAATTCGTTATGCTGGCTCATTTAGGTTTTGTAAATGCAAACACTAAAAGCTAATTTGTCTTTGTAAGAAAACAGATCATTTTGCGAGAGGCTTGACCAAGTTGAGCACCAAATGAGGCAAATCTATATAGGCCGAGATCCAGGGGGACTGTACTAGCGTCCTCTCCGATCTGCCACTGAATATGTAGGTTGGCCTAGTGCTTTAAGCTGCCGCCTCGCCGCTTGACACTGCGCCGAGTGTTGTGGGTTCGATCCCCACACGGGGCAACACTTTGTGTAATTCACAAATTGTTGTTTCGAGTCTGGGTGTTCATTGTGTCCGCTGTATGTTTGTAAAGTCCCCCGCGACACAGGATTTAGTCCTAATGCGGAGTTGTCTTTTATAAAAAAAAAGGTGTGTTACTCACTTGAAGGGGTGTCCGTCATTGGTCTTCTGAACAGCCTGCAGCACGTTCTTGTAGATGCGGAAGGCGACGGCGGCGGAGAGGGCCAGCAACGACGCGTACGCCGTCACGGAGACCACGGAGCAGCACGCTAGCGCCACCAGCAGTGCCATGCCGGCGCCCAGCGCCACGCCGCTGTGCGCCGGCGACCGCCAGTAGAGCAGGGACTCCACTACACACACACACAACCACATAATCAGACAATTGAACTCATAAAAATACTTCTTCACAAAAACTACCCTCATCCCACTTCTTATTGGAGTGGGTCAGATGATGGATATTAATCAGCCAATGACACTTGTCACGCACACATATACGCCTTCACCGTAATCTGACTCACTCTAACAAGTATAAAGTCAGACCATGAAACATCATGATGAAGAATAGCTCACGTACACTATAAGAAGACTACCACTATCTGAACCTCTCCAAGAACACAAAGATAAGGTCAGACAATAGTACATCATGATGTAAAACTCCTGACGCACACATATAAGACTACCACAATCTGACCTTCTCCCTTAGGCATAAGGATATAGTCAGATAATGGAATATCCTGATGAAGAACAGTTCACGCGCACATTGATACGCCTTCACAAAAACTACCTTAACCTGACTCTCCAATAAGCACAGATGGATAAAGTCAGGCAATGGACCATCATGATGGAGAACAGATTGCATTAACATGTAAATACACGTTCACAAACACTACCACAATCAAACCCACTCCACCAGAATCCACATACACTCACTATAAAGAGTCTAATTCAGTTTCCACTCAATGGTAGATCAAAACCAATAAAGTTCGCGTAATAAGTAACAATTATTTACACGAACATTACTAAAATACTCCCAATAAATAGATCTCACTCTAAGAGATTACTTCCATTTATAGACGTTAACAACAACATAAAAAACACAACAAGAAAAATAAAACAAAGAATGCATAAAAAACTAACGTACATATTACAATGTGAAAGAGGAAACTTGCAAATATTTATCTTGGCTTTACTTCTAAGAATACTATCAGCAAACTGACTTTTGAAACAGTAAAAATATGAACATGATGTGATCAATCTTACTCAAATATTTGGACTACTGATAGTCCAAAACAAAATGTTCAAGGACTTCAGTTGGTAGCAAAGAATTTGGTGGCCTCCTCTGATAAAGTAAGGCCTAAATGCAGCTCAGCTGGAGAAGTAAACAAACTAGGTACTAATTTGTAAACCAAAATGGCTGTACCCTTTACAAAATAAAAGAATAATACCCTATTCATCGAATTCACGAAAACATTTATAAAAGGAAACATACGTCTGTCCAATTTCAGAACCGGAACATAACATGTCTTTTTGGGTTTTTTGCCATCGCCCAAATTAGATTTAGACTCAAAATGACCTCAGGTATACATGCCAAATGTTTTTTAACTTTGCCTGATTTAAGTTGCTCATAATAAACTTCAGGGTAGATGGTCCAATCGTCAGAAATCTTGTCAATTTTGTTCTTAACCAGTTTGCCTCCTATAGGGCTAATGTCATAACTCAATGTTTTACCATCTCTGGATAGTTATTGGGTACCTATGTTTACGTATAACTATGTCAAACAAATTACCGGGACACATCAGTGGTTTTAGCTCATTTAACTAAATTATTAACTAAATTATCCAAATGAGTTGACAGAATACCAGCACCGATTTTGCCAAAACATTTACTTTCTAAAGGTTTATCTTTTGCCCGGAAAATCTTTCTTCAACTGTCCAGTATCATAACTTCATAACAAGTCAATGAAATATTTTGGCATATGGCAAACGTATACAAACATAAACCTGACTAAAATAAAGGCGGAAATCACTTGAAGGAAAATAAAAAAGATTGAATCGTATTCAATGTTGAGATGTAAACACATTCCCAATACACGTGACGGAGAAAGTACTCAATGGAACCTGTTTATCCTGTCAATGATCTCAGCCAGCCGCCCGAGTCGCTCAAATAACACAACTTTGATCACATAAAACGTCTCACGATCGAGATCTAGACAACAGCTTTATACTTCGTTTGAAACCGTTATCATCTCTATAGATGAACTACGAAATTCGGTCGCGGATCATTCAAGAATAGCCGTATGCATTATAGAACAAAGTGAATCAAATGGTGATATAGTTTTACCGTTATTGTTTCGTCGGTTGAACGGGAGTTATCAACTACACGATTGCACGCCGTTAGACAATTAATACCACTATAAATCACACCGTATCGAACATATGTTAGGCCGGCGCCGCGAACTCGGTACACGTCCGACAAAACTATTAGATCCAACGATAAAATTGGTTACGGAGGAAAACATGAAAGAAAACTTGCATCGCAAGGCTCACTGCGTCTCACACGGCGGCTTCACAGGACATTCCCCTATTCCACGTAGTGTGTAAGCGAGTTTCGTTCCACGTCCGCACAATTCCGACACAACACTTTGGCATATTTCTGAGAGAGAACACTGTAGTGGTTTTTACGGATGGGTTTGTAAACGTTTTGGTGTTAATTTTAAGTGATGTTTTGTTGTAAATACCTGGTCCTCGGGGCGGCAGGTCGTCGAATTGCGCGGCGTGTCGCGGCGAGTGCTTGGGACGCGCCATGGCGACGGAGTGAGCGAGTCGGCAGCGGCGCGCGGCCACGCGGCCCTACCTTTCTACAGTCTACACACGTCACCGTGACCCGCCGCTGACACCGCACTGCCACGCAATCTGTCGCTCCTCTACTCGCTACTAAACCACTATCGATATTCTACTAAGCGCCACAGTATTTTATTACAGAGAGCGCATCTGTTTGCACGCCTCTTCGTAATGCATTATCCTACCATTATGAATTCCGCACTACCTATGCACTACGCTCTTAAGAATTAGCGCTTGCTAAATGGTGAAGGAAAAGTAAATCATCGCAAGAGAACCAACCAGCATTTTAACAGTTCTCCATATTTTTCAAAGAATTGAAATCTGCCTATCCGCACTTGGCTAGCGTGGTGGACTATAGCCTAACCCATCTCACAGCGAAAAGAGGCTCTTGTCCAAAAGTCATACAGTTGTGCTGTTATTAATGATCTTTACGCCTGAATTGCTTAAACTTGTTCGTCTCGTTTGTCGTTTACAATACCGGCCGTAGTATTCCATATCTGTCGTACCTACTATCGAAACAATAGATAGTAAACTCTGCATTGCGTTATCGATATTATATTATCGGAAGCAGTACGCATGGGCGCTACTCTAATACCTGCACTTGATAGAAAGTAAGACGTACAAAAGTAAATACGGAAAAAAATATGTTGGAAAACAGGCAAACGCATTCTAGTTATTGAATTTATCAAAATTGCGTGAATGTACCTTTTATCGACTACCTATTATCTCCTTAATTGAAATATGAATATTTTCGTATTGATAGTGATTTCAATGATCATTGATGAGAGCCTGCATGATACTTAGCACTACGTAGGGATGTCTCTTTAAACACTTAAATGTGGCGTAAACATAGCGCGCACAAATTAGCCTTTAGTCTATTCGCTTAGGAGCTTTTATATAGATCTAGGGTATACAAAAGACTGTCAAAAACAATAATTTAACTGGACGTTTGTCATAATTTGGCGACCATACGAAATATTTTGCATAAACAGACACATTTACTTAATGAAAGTAGTAATACCCGCTTAATCGTGTTTAATGATAAAGACTGAATTTCATTAAACATGTGGTGCATATATTTAGAAGGAATAAATGACCCAGTGAAGTATATAATAGTTGTTTACATTGACTAAGATACCTAAAGATATATCGTAGAACTTTGTTTAATTATAAGGTACCTGCGAAGTACTTCGTTTGCCCAAAGATGGTGAACGAAACATAAAAATAGGCATAACGAAAATATGACCACGTCGTCTTGCTTTCCGACTTCCCTTCTCCCTCCATTTCTTAATTATTCTTATTAAAGTTGGCAATACACTCGAAGTTCTCGACAAGAATATGTACCTGCGACAAATGATCCAATGACAAATGAGGCAATGAGACAAATGAGGCGGTTAATCATCGAATTAAACTCGGTTGGGCAGCGACTTGGAAGCTATTGCTTGTTCATGCATTTTTACTTCTAGATCAAAGTAGGTGTTCATTAGAAGATCGTACTCATCTACGCAAATAAGTCTTTTCATATTACTTTCACCAAAAGTTAAAATCTTATCCCAATTTATTCGAATTGGGATCTACGTCGTAAGACGAATTCTTTACGCAAATATTGACCTGAATCAAGAATCCATGCATTTACATATTTCTGGTCATATTTGTTAGTTATTGTTGGTTGGCGTATGTTCCTTTCTCCAAGTTATTGGAATTGGGGTCGAAACAGTAAGCAGTGTGTTTCGCCCATTTCAATTAACCAATGACCATCGTCTCTGTTTGAAGTACTTAATCAATTGTTAGGCGTTTCTTCTCTTCTACAGTAGTACTTACACAGGTAATGCACATAGATGAAGAGATAACCATTATTTTAATTACGGCTGACAATTTTTTATGAATGAAGATGGCGGTGACTTTTTAAAATAAACGAAGCGCCTATGTTATTTTAGGACGATGCGTCAATTCGGAAATTGATCGTTACGTGCCTACCGAGTGTTCTTGGATATAGCAACATGACTCACGCACATTACGTATCGGAGTGCCATCCATCAATACTGATGGGGCGTCTGGCTTTGCCGTAGTGCAATCCAAATTGTTTCAGTTATTTACGTCCAGACTTAAAGGTCTCAAGTTCAAAGGTTTGGTTATCTCGATAAGTTTATCGCGTAACTTTACTTGCTTTGTTTTCTGATAACTTTCGAGACGTATAAAGACATTAGCGCGTTGCCTACTGTCCTTTGCAGGCAGAGTCAGTTAAGGTCAAAAGCTTATAAACGGATTTGCGAAAAGCGTCGATTTTAGTCGACGTCGATCCCAATTCGAATAACTTGGGATAAGATTTTACTTAGCTTTTTCAAAAATGTCCTCTACGTATATATTTTATCTATTTGGCTATTTCAATGAATACTGATTTAAGATCATGAGCGAAATAAAACAATTTTGATAGCAAAATTACGACGTAATATTAGTTAAAGGTTTTTACCATCACATGGCCTGTGCGCATGACAGTATAGCAAGCTATCGACATCGAATGAACACCTACATGGACTGTACTTATATGGGTGCTATTACGAACCCACATCACGCGCGGCGAGGCTGACATCACACAGCTTTGTACTCGTTAATATATAATGAAATGGATACTCACTAAGGGGGAGAACTTATATTTTTTTGTGGAGTCCCACAGGGGCCGCCGCTAGGCCCCGAGGAAATCCAGAGACCTTGGCTTAGGTATGTATTAGGAATTGATGAAAATAAATTCACTCTTAACCACTGTTGTCAGAAGCAAGACGCGGCTTGCTATTATGAGACCCACAAATAACTGCAGCAAAATTTACAATAGGCTACTATTTATACCTATACTTCACGAGAGAAATTATAGAAATACAATTATTTTTAATGCATTTTAAATAAGTTAAACTATATTTTCTATTAAAAACCATATTAAATACAATGAGTAAACTAAACGCTAATGCATCTACAACAAATGGATACATAAATTATTTCTCATAAAGTTATCCAATGAAATGTAAGTATGTACCTACAATAAGTTAGTAACACGCGTTACACGAGCAAATATATAATAATAAATATTGGCCTGGTCATTGACAGATAGATTGCTACCTTATAGTATTAGTTATTGATAAAAAAGCTACTTGAGATGAACTCAAAGCGTCGTACCGCAACAGCAAATGAATAAGCACTACTATATCATTGTCCCTCCAGTCATCAGATTATATGGACCGTATCATGGCAGATGCGCATTCTTGCAACTACTCATTCAAATAGCCTCTTTTTCCCTTCATATTTATTTATTTATTTATTTATTTCTTCATGCACAATATACATATGTACATAAGGTGGACTTAATGCCGTTAGGCATTATCTACCAGTCGGACCTTTTGGTGGTGCAGAGACAAGCAAGGTAGGTGCATTATATATAGAGATAATCATAACAATTAGATAGAGTGTAATATAAATAAATGGGATATTATACTATAAATGAAATTATAAATTTATTGTAGTATAAATATAATTATGAATATATTACTATATACATACATAATAATACATATTACATATACTACACATATACCCCATAAATACATACAAAATATATATAATATTAGATATATAAAATAAAATATATATAAAACTAGAACTGATGAAAACAATGTGTAGATTCCTTCAATCTCTCAAAAAGGAGCTCTCGAACGGAAAAAAAAAACGGCTTGAACAATGAAGGAAGAGCCTACAAAGACTGAAGTATGAGTGGGACACTGAAGATGTAGATTGTGAGAGGAGCGAAGTTCTTTCTCATGTGTAGAAGATAGATATTGAAAGTAAGAAATCAAGTATGAAGGGGGAGAAGGGGATTTAAGTAAAGAAAAGAGTGTAGTGAGAGCACGCAAACTCCGGCGTTGACGGATGGGTAACCATTTAAGTTCGGAACGAAAAGTAGATACGTGATCATACTTGCGAAGATTGTAGATGAATCGAATGCAGTTATTGAGAAGGCGGTCATACTTATTGAGATATTCTGCATTCAGGTCATAATAACACATATCACCATAGTCGATTAAAGGAAATATTAAGGCCTGCACAAGCATTGTCTTGGTCCTGGAAGGGAGAAAATTTTTGAGGCGGTATAAAGCTCGAAGGGTACCGGTGACTCTCTGACTCACGTCAGTGACCTGGGCCTGCCAGTCGAGAGTGGAATCTATGTGCAGTCCAGATCTTTGACTGTCGTACTGAATGGGATTTTCAGTCCGTTAAACATGATTGGTGGCAAAGTTGATAGATCTAATCTGGGTATCATGCGTTTACTACCTACAATCATGGCCTGACATTTGGTAGGATTGACGTCAAGACCAAAATCATTGCACCAAGTCAGAATCGCCGTAAGGTCTCTATTTACATCCGCTATCGCCATAGACACATCTTCCACTCTCGCCTGGGAGTAAAGCTTCATATCTTACTAGGATAACCCTAGCAATTTGTCTCAGATACTTCATTCTGGGATAACGCAGCAGCATTTTACCGCCGCTGCGCATCATAAACGAACAACAACATTCAAGAAACGAAACTGAGAGTCCTCATATAAAGTCAATACTGTTTTAGTAAAATAGCGCTAGCAAGCCAACGACGCGCGACGGTCGCTTGCGCAGAGTAAACACGCAGGCGCTTGTTGGCACGGCGCTCTCTCGGTCAATGCCACACGCGATAATTGCCTTATCGATATCACGGCGAATTAATTAAACGATTTACAAGATGTAAACGAAAGTTTTGGTCTTGGGCTTGGGTAAGGGACGTGTTCGCTGGCGTTAAATTGTCTCCACTATTTCTCATAATAATATGAAAAATATAGAGAATACCCGTTTGTTCATGTTTGGGTAGTGTTCGAAGGAGCATCAGTCATTAGATTTTTATGAAATAATATATTTTATGACAAAGCATCTCCATCTAACTACCACCTGAGGCCCTATTCTCGTAATTATATTTCTTCAAAGTGTAGTTTCGATGTAATGTTAGTGTCATACTTAAGTCAAAAATGGTATTCTCAAGTCAAATTAGACGATAATGACATTAAATTAGTAGAATACTGATTCTGACACAATACAAGATCTAATCTCATTTCGTTAAAAATATAATTTCAATGTCATATAAAAAACGAGAATTGGCATTCTGATGCGATGACAAATTCTTGCCAATCCCTTTGAAAAGGGCCCAAGTCATTCCGTGTAGCCATTTCTTGCTATTGGGTATCCACATTGTGGATAACCTAACCAATTTCGATTTTTAAAATAAATTTTTCAATTACTGAATAAATAATTTTATTGATATTGGATGGCATTCCAAATTGCTTATAACGTGAAGATATTTTCTGTCCCAGTCAAATTGAATGCCCGATGCCCGAAATAGCATTTACCGAATACCTTTTCTATAAATTTCTGTTGGCATTTCTGATCTTATAATCAAGTGGGGGACCACATACACACGCCCTTTCAATACGTTTAACATTACACTTGATGCTTTTGTGCCTTCGTCAAATCTACACCTACTTTAATATTTTGTCTGTTACCTGTGAGCCGATGTTCGCTCGGTAATGTACTCGGTCTATTAAATCGATAGTTTTTTTTTCTGATATTCGGTAGATGTCAGTATTGCTGAAATAAGGGATGAAAGATGTCATGAAATTTGGTGACTGGGTGCTGGCTCTGGCAATAGTATAGTTTTTATCAACATACCACACTGGCGAAGCGATGTCGACCTTACTGAAGAACGACTATCTATCATTTGTATAAGTGTACCTATGTATTTGTTTTTAAACGATAAGCGTCTGAGAGAAAATGATAAACGCGTCTGACATGATAACGTTCTACCTACTCATTTATATCTTGGTAACACACTTTCCATTGCGTAATATTTGTTTACGAGTGAGCATGTTCGCGTGGCTTAGGCTAGCAACTTTTGTTCAGTGCCATTTCGATTCCCAGGTTAGGTTATATAGGTATATTTTAATTTTTATTTGCGAAATCTGAAACGTAGTTGGCCAATTATACCTATTATTGTAGACTAGAGCAGCGATAGCCTAGTGGAGAGACCGACGGACTGCTACGCAGAGGGTCTCGGGTTCGAATCCACGACGCGCACCAATGACTTTTCGAAGTTATGTGCGTATTAAATTGTTAATTATCGCATGCAAAACGGTGAAGGCAAACATCGTGAGGAAACCTGCATGTTTGAGAGTTCTCCAAAATGTTGTCGAAAGAAATGTGAAGTCTGCCAACCCGCACTAGGCCAGCGTGTTGGACTATGGCCTTACCCTTTTCATAGTGAGAAGAGGCCCGTGCCCAGCAGTGGGACAAATGATATACAGGGCCGATGATGATGAGACTAGAGGATGCCCGCAACAACGCCCGCACTTGCCCGATCCTGTGGGAATTTCGGGCAATTCCTCCTATGGGTCTCCAAGGAACATACATGCCAAATTTCAGGTTCTTGCGTCCAATAGTTTTGGCTGTACCTTGTCTGTCAGTCATTCAGTAACGCAAGACTTTTATAGTACAGAAGAAGCAGTATAATTACCGTCTCCTTTGTGAAGAATGTGCACTATGCAGGCGAGTTACAGTATCTACGTTTATTTCCTTATCAAGAAACCGTTTGATATAAGCGCAATGACCTCTTTATTTATACAGAGCTCGTAATGTATACTTAATCTAGTAGCCCCTATGGAAAAATACAATAACTTTACAAATATTGATGCTTCGATACATAACCCTGGAATAATTACTTGTTTGTTGAAGATTGTGTGACCTAAAAGTGGCGAATGGTGTCGTGGTTATAATTATCAATTTATCACCACGGAACTGCAACGCTGTGACTCACACAAACTATTTGTATTGCAGTCGCCATAAAGCAAAATATTCACTAAATTTTATACCTAATCCGAGGCCGGCCGATTTTAAGTGTCTTCCGTTTCAATGTCTCCCGCAAAACAATAATAAAAAGGTACAAGGTACCCAACATTTCCCTGGTGCGAGAATTCCTTGGGACTGAAATGACCATCTTCCATTTTTACTACCCCTGAACATCAAGTTTAATATTGTCAAAACATCAGCTATTTCGGATCGTGTTCTCATACATCTTTTGTTTTTTTTTCACAATCGAGATCATCAAAAAGCTTGCTTCAATTGTAAATGTCAGTTGTCACATTCCAATAGATAAGCTGATAATATCGCTTGCAACATCAACAAAACTATCTGAAGATTTTAAATACGATTATCTAAAGCCGGATTTGCTGCATATTAATATGTGAAGTAAAATAATCTTTATTTTTATCGCACCCAGTGGTGTACGTAACGGACTCCCGAGACGATGGTCTCGGGTTCGATCCTCAGTTACCCCGGGCACACACCTATGACTTTTCGAAGTTATGTGTGTATTAAAATAAAAATATTAATTATCGCTCGCTTAAAAATGTGCCCGGTAGATGGCAATAGGCTCGCCCCCTATTACATTGGGACCGAAACATATCTGGCGAAGTGTGGGTGTGTAATACACCTCTGCCTACCCCTTCGGGGATAAAAGGCGTGAAGATATGTTATGTTATGTTTTTTATCGCAAACTAGAGTACGCCAGCAGCTACGCCAGCAAATTTTTTTTAAATTTACCTTGTTTTGGCCGATCCCGTGGAAATTTCGGGAAATCCCTTCTTAGTGCACCGCTACGGTCTCCAAGGAACATACATTCCAAATTTCAGCTTCTTGCGCCCAATACTTTCGGCTGTAGCTTGTCTGTCAGTCAGTCAGTAGCGCAAGGATTTTATATATTAAGATAACGAGTATTGAAATAGATTACATATGTACTTGCAATTTGTAAAACGACGGAATCATTTCTCTGTCACAGGTAATTTGTGAATCAGTTTTCATACTGTATGAGAATTAAATCCACAACAAAAGACACGGTATAGTGTGAAAGCCCACCTTTATATAAGGACTATTTGTATATTATATTCTTTCTAGCATCTCCCGTAAAGTTATATTATGCTTCCGTGAGTAGGAAGTTTAGGAACCGTGTTCACGACCACTGAATCTAAATAGCACCAATTTCTTCGCTCACATGTCAACATTATCCCTTAGACAGGAGAGGGAAAGGCTAAGGAGCGCAAACGTCGAGGATGCATCGTTTTTAGGGTTCCGTACCTCAAGGTAAAAAAAGGAACCCTTATAAGATCACTTTCTTGTCCGTCTGTCTGTCTGTCTGTCTGTCTGTCCGTGTGTCACCACCGATTTTCTCAGGAACGGGTGGACCTAGCAAATTGAAATTTATACCATATACTGAGGTCTATGGTTGCTATTAGGTGTATGAAAATCAGGGTCCTGGGTCAAACCAATAAAAAGATATGGTTAAAATTAGATTTTTGCGAAAACTTGTAAGTACCAAAATTAACCTTAATTTTCAACATTTTTTAATTTTCGGATTTTTTCCTTTACTTGTGCTGTAAGACCTTGGTTTTGACCAAAATTGACAATTCTAGGTCAACCGTAAGTACCCTATAGGTTTTGGGTCGAAAACCTATATTATGGTAGTTCCCGTTGAACTAGAATCACGAAATTTGGCCAAAAGCAGGGTCTTACAGCACAAATAAAGGAAAAATTACAAAAAATAAAAAAGTGGAAAATTTAAGGGTGTCCCCATACATACATAGTAGACTCCATTTAAGATAGTTCTCTAAGTTGTATGGGCGCTCATACAGATTTAGAGGACTAGCGTAATTCAACCTCAAATAAGGTAAAATGCGTACGGAACCCTCGGTGCGCGAGTCAGACTCGCACTTGCCCAAATTTTGTTTAAGTCAATTGAATTCATGGAAAAATATACCCCGAAATCAAAACAAGTGCCCTCACAAAAATCCTGGGTCAGCACTATCTATGACCACTTCCTTCCCCTACAAAATATATAACCATGATCAATTATTATTCAGTAAACCTTCCATTGTCATTACTAGAGGTCATTTCTCAATTAGTCTAATGCTCCGTGGCGTAGGGAACGACTATTGACTTACTGACCTCTTTTGTGCCAGCGGTTAACGTACTTATAGCGCAGAAATAGATTGCCATGACAGCCAAGAAGTGATGACGAATTGTGTCCATGTCATGTACCATGTCTGGTAAAAACTATTATTTCTTTTATTCAAAAAACTATGTTGATCTCTTGATCTAAGCTTCTACAGTGAACTGCAAACTTGCATAGGACCACACACTGAGGAACCGAGCTATAATTTATTCTAATAAAAGCTTCTTACTCGAACGAAGCTGCATCATAATCAACCAATACCTTAATTATTGGTAATTATTCTGAATTTCATCTTTTTTTTACTACTATTTTTGTAGTATCTGGATTTAGTTAACTTTGTGACAATGTCTTGCATGATGTCATATTCAACCAATCTCCGAGATTCACGAGTCTTCAAGCTTGTCTTGCATGTCGTGTCACCTTTAATGTTCTTGACGTGTTTGTCAATCGACTGTGACTCACACAAACTATTAATTGTTAGTTAGTAAATCTCAAACTTTGTACCTACTTGATAGGGACAATGTTTACATGTTAAATATGAATTATAATGTTGAGTCAAAACTTCTTTGTGAATCATTTCGTTCTTCGGACAAAGAGAGAATTCAATGATTTTTAACTTTCGCGAATTGTATACTTGAATAAACAAAAGCATTTACAGAAAGTCGATGTTTACAAGGGGATTCATATCTTTGGAGGCTAAACAGCACTAACTTTGAACAGGCTTGCTTTATAAAGAAGAGAAAGACAAATTAATTACAGACTTTAACATACACAGACTTTAAGTCGCAACAAATACTTATTAGCGGGCATTTAGGTACCTCTCTACGTTTCTTGAATCGTACTCTGCTGAATGAACTCATTATCTTTTCTGCAACGGGCAACTTTCTTATAGAGTGAAGTGAAGATAGAATGATATAACAAAAAGCTAAAGGAGATGACGAATTTTATCAATTTACCCAGTCTGTTTTATTTTTTAATTTATTTGATTTATAACATAATTATGTTAATTTGTTGATCTAAACTATGTTCATATTTTTTGTGGTCCCTGGATTTACGTAACTTTGTGACATGACGATGTTCTCAATGATGTCATATTCAACCTATCTCCGAGATTGACGAGTTTTCAAGCTTCTCTTGTCACCTTCAAGGTTTTTGACGTGTTTGTTAATCGATCGTGACTCACACTAACTATTAATTGTTAGTTTAACTAAATTTCGAACTTTATAACCGCTTGTTAGGGACAATGTTTTCATATTAAACATTCATTATAATGTTGAGTAAAAATTTCTTTGTGAATCATTTCGTTCTTCGGACAAAGAAAGCATACATAGGTATACTTCACAGGTGTACTTGAATAAAGAACACATGTAAAGAAAGTCAATGTACACCACAAGGAGATTCATATCTTTGTGGAATAAACAATCCTATCTTTGAACAGGCTTTATAAAGAAGTGAGAGACAAATTAATTGCGGACTTTAGGTCGCAACACGGCAACAAATATGAGCAGGCCTTTGTGGCTTTCCTTTAAGTACCTTGAATCGTAATTTCCTGAATTAACTCGTTATCGAACAGTGAATACACACTTGTACATTTACTTGTTTCAGGACTTCCATCGTCAGGGCCGAGCCGTCCCTATGTGCAATGTGCGCGGCGCACACAGGCGCCAGGGTGATAGGGGCGCCGCGGGCCAGGATATGCGTTAATTTATTAACATTGTTTTCGAAAATGGACGACAAAAAGGAGCTTCATCGCTTTCGCACACAGGCGCAACTTTAAGAACAATCGCCAACTTCCGCCCCGGGTGCCAGCTAGCTACGCCACTGCACAGGCGCTTCGTAGATTTCGCTCACAGGCGCTGCATTGGGTCGGCTCGGCCCTGTCCATCGTATCACGAACTTCTTTAGCAGTTGATTGTTCAGTCTGTTAAAAGTTTAAAACACTTCTTCTTCTGGAGTCGTTGGTACAGAATTCACATGGCACCAGCTCAGTATGTGGCCACATTAACGGCAGTGTCGGTGGCTTGACATAGATCGGCCCCCGAACATCTGTGCGGTCACATAGGACACTCTAGCAGGTGACCACAGTCGCACTGCGTGTAAGCCGAGTCAATCATAACTAGTGTTGTAAAAATACGGTATAATACCAAAAGGCTATGTATTAAACCGGTATTTTATTATAACTTACGGTATTATTGGTATTTTATGTATTTTATATTCTGATTCAGTGTATAAGACGCTGCGATATTGCGACGAGTTCTAGTTTAAAACATTAAATATATTTTAAGTTTCGATTATATTCTTTGTTTTAGAATTACTACCTAATTAATAATTTTGGAATTTTAACTTTTGGAAAAATTCATTGCAAAGCCGGAAATTCGTATCGTCGAAACACGTAGATAAATCACGTGTTTCTAAATTGGTCTCGATTTACACTAATCTTGGTGTTCCTGACAGCACATTCGAAGTTAAAGAAAGTGGTGATGAAGATGATTTAGCTAAAAGTATGTTGCTAGAATGCATTACTACGTCGTCATCTACCGAGAACGTAGCAACACAAGAGGATTTAGATATGGAGGTAGAAGGTCCTCTAAATCTTGGGTTTTCGAACTACGAAGACAAAAGGCGTGGGCCACGTCTGTGCTTTTCTTATGGATCTTGTATTAAGGTTCGGGCTTTACGTGTCTCCACGCAGAGAGGAACATAATGTAATTTAGAATAAATAGAGAGATGATTCAAATAACTTTAAGGTCCCCTTTGCTCTAACGTACCTTAAAATGTTACGTGTTTTTCTTTAAATCATATTTTGACCTTGTTTTTTTGGTAATATTGTTGTAGCTAATAGTAATTAGGGGTCGGGTTTCGAAACGCGTCGCCCGAATTTGAGGGTATTGGTGGTGTAGGGGGCTTAAGGGAGTTAGTTTTAATCCCCTAAAAGTAATTTTTGCTGCCGGAGTTGCGTCTAAATATTTTTAAACAATTTCCAAAAACTCTTCATTCAAATAAGAAAAATGGAACGTAATTTTAGGTTTTATGTGAAAGTAACTAAACAGCTTGTGTTAGGTTCTAATTTGACCCTTAACCCGAAAATAGGAGCCCTGCGAAGCAGGGCTCCGTCAAACTCAGTTTATTAAAATAGTGGAATCAATAAAAGCATAAAATTATTTAGGTTTTATGTGAAAAACGTGAAACGAAACGCAACCGCCATCTTGTATGAATTATATTGACAGCTAATGTCGGTTCTCTTTTGACCCTTAATCCGAAAATAGGAGCCCTGCAAAGCAGGGCTGCTCCAACCTTAGTTTATTAAACTAGTGTGAAGAATGTGGAAGTTGGCAATGCCATACACACGGATGTTTGGAGATTTTTTTTCCAGAGGAAACCAAGTATTTCCGGCAAGTGAAAATAGTGAGGGGTGGTTCCGAGACCTCCCCCCCTCCCCCTCCAATCACTCACAACCCCTAAAAATGGCGACGTATTTCGAAACCTTAACCGTAATTATTAATAATACAAACTTAAAATATAATTTCTTGCGTTATTCCTGTGCAATTCTACCGTATTCAGTATTTTTAATGATTTCTATGATCATTTACTTCAAAAATATAGAAGAATTGATTTGTACATAAAATACCGTAGTAAATGGTATAATACCGTATTATACGGTATTTTTCGTTTTATACATTTCAGTACAAATGGTATAATACCGCACTTACATCTCTAATCATAACCCATTTCGCTAGGTTATGTCTGCAGCGGCCAACCTGGCTTCGTAAACGATTCAGGGATCTCCATATATCGCCGAGCGCAGTTTAACACACTACGCTTGGCGTATTATTACAACCTTGTTTTACTCTTACTACCGAGCGTCATGCCGTAGAGCAATACGTAGTTATACATGACTTGACATTCCAACAAAGAAATGTTACAAGTTCACTTGCCCTAAAAATATGTCGAATGCAGCTACGAGCATTTTCAGGAGCATTACATTAATAGGAAATGCTTTTTGAATTTAGCTCTTTTGTCTGTTGTTTGCAGAGAAAATTGCAGTTAAATCCTTACATTACATGGAAATTTTCAAAGTATGTACTCACTATTAAGCAAGAATCTGTATCTATAGAATTCTTGCTTTAGCTACTGACAGACAACGCACAGCCAAAGTTATTGCGCGCAAAAAGCTGAAATATGGCATGGGTATTTTACGGGTCCGTGGGGATGCACAAAGAAAAAACATCTCTAAATTCCCAAGGGATCGGGCAGAAAGGGTTAAATTGCAATAAAATGTGCGGATGTAGCTGCGGGCATCCTCTATTCAAATATAAGACGTCAGAGACTAATATAAACGCGTTTAAACAACAGTGGCGTACTTTTTCATTAACGATTTCTATTCAAACTTACTTAAAGCAAAAGTGCTTTAAAATATTATGTTGTCAATGTAGTGCAATCTATTCCTGTCAACGATTGTAAAATCTTTATATCTGCAGGTTTAATTCAGACCATAGTCTCCATGTTTTGGATGACGTACGCTTCATCCAAAATATTTCTTCATCCATAATTACTGCCACCCATCAAACTATGTGTGTTAATTATAGTTTATTCTACTCTTTTTTAGAATCTACGTCCGAGGCAAAAGAGGAGTACCTACTGCTATAAAAAAGTTAATGAAAGGAATGGTCCATGGATCCATTCATTGTTGGCCATGACAAACTGGCTTTTAATTTTCATCCACTTTGGATGCTCAATGTTTTCACCTCGAACATAATTTAATGATGGTCAATACTTTCAAGTTCAGTTAAATAAACTTTATTTACGGATCATAGTGTAATTTTGCTGCCGACTGATTTAAAAAGGCAGCAATCCTAACGAAGTGCTTGTTGATTTGTCGAGCCACGCACAACATTGGGTTTCCGAAGGAGTCCAACACAATAGTCATGTGGTCGTTTGCAAAAACTAGTTTCGAGTAAGGCTATACTTATTAACTTGTATAGAATAAGGGCTAAAGCATAGGGTAAGGTTGCTACTATTGGACCACTTAACTTTGGACGGTCATAAAATCAAAGCTATAGCAGTAGGCATAGAAATTGGTTAAATGAATTGTACTTTTATTGATGTATCCGCAGTATTCGTATTTTATTTAAAATTAAGCGTTTAGTGCCAAAGGAGCAATAAATAAATAAAATATGGTCGCCTTGTTTGGACCACTGTATCTTTTATTGGACCACTCAGTTGCTATCATTGGACTAAGACAATATTAGCCTACTGGTCCATTCAAAGTGCCTAAGAAGAATGTGTTATTTTTAGAAAACACAAAAGACAACGTTTTTTTTAATCACATTTTTATTCAACACTTGAAAGACAAGTAGGTAGGTACCTACAGTTAAATCTTAAATCTATACTTCTCCTTTTCCTGCCCTGTTCTCATATTACATGGGGTCGACGCAGAATGTTTTTCTCTTCCATTCTCTGCTATCAGTCGTCAGCCGATTATTGATTCCCTTTTCATTCATGTCAGCCTTCACACAATCCATCCATCTTTTCTTTGGTCTTCCTCTTGCCTTATATCCATCAACTCTCATATAACTCATATTCATCACTTATTTCTACACATTTATTTTTACCCCTTTTTTACACAAGCACACTCCTCGTGCACAGACCATTTACATGACAGTTGGTATTACACCATATAAACTTCGTTACAATTCTAAGATGAGTTCAATTTGTTTTTCTCCAACTCTGGAGTCAGATCTCTCGTTGAACCAACCATTTACTTGCAACCTTTGGCCTTCGTATTTTTCAGTGTCGCTTTAGGCACGCCGTAAATTCTGTTTGCCTCATTTAAGCCCGCCTTACCTTTACGTAACGCTTGTAACGCTAAATCCATACTTGTCTCATTCCATGAATAATACTCTTTTCGCCACTCAAAAAGAAAAAAAAAAATGAAATCGACAATTCGAGAAGTTGCCATGATTGGACCGGTTCAATCAAAGAGCCAGGCACTGGCTCATTGATGGCAACACACTACAACCTCATTAAAAAAATTATAAAAAAAATTTTTAAATAGTTCTCAACAACTTATTTTGGTAATTAATTAGCCACACCAGTAAATGCCCAACGTTATCCAATATATTATACGTTATAGTACTTAATAGAACTGTACTTACATGGAGACATATAATGCGACAATTTTGTATCAAAAGCGCGTGCAATGAAATGACACGCGTCTCTCCTTAACCAAGCCTCCGGCGACACAGGCGGTACACGAGCTGTGCCTATGGTCATAAAGCTAGCGTTTCGATGTTACTAACGATTTTTAAACCAAATCGTTCGTGAGTTATTGAAGTGGTCCAATCAAAGCGCTGGTCCAATGATCGCAACCTTACCCTACGCTTGTTTTTGAAAAACGATACCCTACAAAATGTATAAATAGGTACGTAGGTACACGTTCGCTTGTTTGCTACTCAAAACAACATTAAATTTCCTTTTCGAATGTTTTCCACTATGGTGTAGTCGAAGTGCCATAAGAACTTCGGTGCTTATAGTCAGTCTCTGTCCAGTTAAGCCATGGATAGATATATGGGACATGGTGAAGCTATAAGGATTTAGTGTAGTGCAGTTTGCTGCAGTAATAAAAATAGAATCAGGTTATTTTAGACATACCCTTAACCGAAAATTTTTGAAAACTGAATCATCATTTGGAAAAAAGCAAGATAGAAATTTTATGATATTCATTTCATTAATTAAACAGAAAGGGCTTAGGAATGCAGAATGTCCGTATTACCATGCAAATGAAAAATTAATTCAATTTTGTTTATGAATGGTGTCTACGCATAATGCTATGGCACTGACATCGCCGTCTGTCTGCCCAGTCGCACAGCACGTAGCGGACATTTGCATGTTACATACATACACTGATTAATTAATACCGTATTTCAAACAGCTGGTTCGTTTCTAAATCCAGTCAACGGAACGTTTATATCATTAGTTCCCATCTATGTGCGGGTAGTAGGGCAATTTACCTAGTTTGAAAAGCGTATTTTTAAACAGACAAGTCTTCTGTACTGCATCGAGAACTACCCTACATAGACTTTCTTTGATCTGGATGACGGGAGCGTCACAACAAATCGTGTATAAGTAGTGAATAGAAAGACAATGGCAGGCGGGAGGCGACAGCGACGCCCGTCACACGCCGGTAAAAATAACGCTCACTGTGGCTTCCGCATCGCACAAACACACATTCTTACAAACAGAAATAATCTAATTCAACCAAACATTCTTCACACACACACAAATTTCACTAGCGCTTGTAAAAACAAAATTCTATCAGAATATCGTACAAATGGTACCTAATAAATAGTGGACGTTGTTTAACCGGGTCATTAAAATATGTGACCACAATAGGTTTCAATAAATGGAAACAGTTAACAAAGGAAAATAACTGAGATAAGCTGAAATTACGACTCTTTGTCTTAGCGATTGTAAACTCTATGGAGCTCGATAATATCTAATTGCAAAACCGATGAAGATCTGGATCTGAGTGATACGGACAGATGGCTTACGCGTGGCAAACGGTGGCCGCGCTGAAGCAAAAACTGATGCAAACGTAATGAAGGTTCGCGTGTTAGGCAACACTAACAAAAAACTCGACGAGGTAAAGAGAAATGTTGAACAAAAACTCTGTCAATCAATATGTTTCATCATTTTACTTGAATCTTTGTTCAGCGAAACAGGTTACGTGTTGCAAATTACCAGTATTCAAACAAACAATGTTCATAAAGGAGATCGTACATTTAAATTGGTACTCTGATACAATTGTATGTTGAAGAGCCATAAAATATATAGGACGTTTAGTCACAGGTGAGGCATGCTGTTACGAAACTAATAAGATTACGCTAAGGCAAGTGACAGCTCGCATATCTACGTGTGACAGGTGCTTCGAGTATCTGCCCGGGACTAGAGGAGTGACGATGCGATACGAACGTTATCTATCGTCAATCAACGGCCAGACGAGAGCGCGCCACGGGAAACTGTTCATTATAGACAAGCTCCCACCCTCCACTCACTGCAACTGATTGTTCAAACGTACATCTACTATTCGCTACGTGCGAAGTGCATGGAGGGGGTAGCTAAAACGATCGCAGCGCATGCCGTGGCAGAAATCCGTAACTATTCGGGAAGTCAATTTGATTTTTGATTAGAATTTTGTTATAACAAATACATTATCTGATAATAATTTAAGTCTTGATCTTAAATATTATCATCTTTGAAATGGGTCATAATTGTTGTTATGTTGTGGACTGCAAAAATAACGGCACAAATAGTCCGTGTAAATTTTATATTTTTCCAACAGTAGAGTGGAAATTAGATCAAAGAAAGATTAGATACGATACTTAATAAATAAATTATTTTTATTTGTTCTGTATTTTATGTGATATTAATTAATGTTTTACTGGAGGCAAAAAATCTGTCGTGCAAAGAAGTCCAAGTTAGGTATGTTCCTACGATATTCCCTCAAATATATCGACAGAAGAAAGTTAGACAGTCACAGGTGTTAGCTAGATATACACGTTTTATAAAACGTAGTACCACAAAAGTCTTAGATATCACATCAAATCAAGTAAGAGTAAGAGTTGAAGATGAAAATGAATTTAATCAAATTGAACCTCATGTGGTTGATCAAGGATGCCAAATCGATCTGTTTTCTGAATCGAATATAAATGAAACAACCATTATTTGTAATAGATTCATTTACAGTGATCACTCTGATGCTGAAATCCAAGTGGATATAGAACTGGAACTTCAAAAATTGTAGCAATAAATAATGCAAGAATGAAAGATAAAAGCTGTTGCACTGATAAAATATTGTATGATAATTAAACATCGTTATCGGGCGGGTAAAAATGGTGGCAGTGCGGTAGCGCACGACAATAGGTTTGTCATACGTATGCGTCACGTAGGTGCATACATTTAATAAGCTTTTTCGATTATGTTATATCGTACAATACCTTTATTTAATTAAAATGTATAATAGTTTTAAATGTTATTTTAAAAGTATAGCTATGTAGTATTGTATTTTTTTCGTATTGTAATAACTTATTCACTTATTACTCTTTACTACTTCAATGTAATTTGAAAGTTAAGGCAAAATTATTTTCAAAAATATTAAATTATTATTTCGCAGTCGTCATATATTGGATAAAATTTTTACAAGCATCTATGTTAAAAATATGTTTTAATCTATTCTTAACTTTCATATTTTTGTTGTAATGTTAAAAAGTGTTAACATATTTAAAAAATTGGCAACACTAACATTAAGTGAAAAATTAACAATATAAACTTTCAAATTATTTCACAAGTTTAAAATAAATACGTCTTTGTTATGTCAAATGAAGTCGAAAGGTCATTTTCTTACTTAAAATGTTTTTTTTCCAGCAGACATATTTAACTAACAGAAAGCAGTATAAATAAGTTGTTGGTTTTTTATTCCAAGTAGACCTAAATATCTTCAAGGAATATTTTAACAAAAAATATTCAATAAAAAGTAATTGAAAAATATTTATGTGTTTCATTTCAAAATTATTTCTAACGAAAAACCTACATTAATTATTTTGTATTGACTTAGTTACGAGTGATTATTAAAATATAATTTAATATTGATATTTTCATAAGATATACAAGGACAAATTGAAATATAGATTCTTAATTACATAAAGATACTTATCAAGTAATAACATTAAACTATTATTAAAAAAAAATGTGCATGCTATATGGGTACGCGCGGCAACCCTAGTGTCGAATGCCACGACCTTCACCCGCTGGATAACGATGTTTAATGATAATCAATGTACTGAAACAAAAAGCCAATAATTTGTTGGTATTTCATCAATAAAAATGATCAAGAACTCCTAGATCTTGCTGGTGTGTCATTTAGCAATTAACAAGATTAACTACATATTATTATGCAAAAATGTACAGTTTCCTTTAAATACCGACTTCTTATTTTTTTATAAAAATGAAAACTGGCATGACATTTTCAGCTTTGAGTGTAATATTATATTTGGTGTACAGCAGAACCACAATCTCACGAATATTTCATTTGATCTTACAAAATCTAACTTGTGCAACTACTAATTTAATGTTTTGGGCGAATAGAGCCACCATAGAAGCAACAATGACCAAGTGTTTCAGTCCAGATTACATCAATACAAGAGTTATTATTGACTGTACTGAATTCCGAATTGAAATATCGACAGCAGTGGATGACCGTTGATAATAAAAATCGCACTCACTCATTACTTCGTCTTTTTATTTATCTTTAATTTACTATAATTACTAGAAAGCAATAAAATACTGGTATGTCATTATTTGGCATAATCCCGAATAGTTGCGCATGCTAGATAGCGCTACTGTCGTGCACGGTCTCAATACCGAATGCAGCAAATACAAATAACCCGAATGTTTATGGTAAAAATACAAAGGTACTCGTACTCAATTAGCGCTAAATCACAAGTAATGGACTTCGATTAGAAGTAATGGACGATACTTGTTTATGACCCATTGTTGTTTACTGGCCGCCGTGTAAAAGGGTATTTTAATTACGGACTTTATCAATTAGTGCCACAAGTGCTAGAACTTGCCGTTGACAATAAAATGAATGGTGGATGTCACTCAACCATTGCATTATAATTGCTGCTGACATTTTAGTCGCATTTATCCAAAACATATTTGTGGAGACATTTGGTCTTCCCAAAATAGTAATAGCTACGAGCTAAAACAAGCGGCATTCAGATTTCCCATGACTTTATAGTGTATCTTTAGACGATGTTACTATGTGATACCACGTGCGCGGCAGCGTATGGGATAGAAGAGGGAATCCTACACGTGGTGGCATCGATGTTTCGTATTTCCGTTGACAAAAAGAAACAAGACTATATACAATTTTAAGCTTCGTGTTCGTCTGATCAAACAAATTAACGAATAACAATTTTAGAAGGTACTGGATTGAATTTTCGTGTGTTCGCTACCGTTTTCACGAATTATCATACATTCGCGAAGGAAACAGGAATGACGCAAGAGGTGCAATTGTACAATTAGTAAGTAGTCTCAGTAGATCAAGGTGAAACCCATAAGTGCAGATGAAATCACTGCGGGAACAAGTTGCCAGTGAGGTCACGTACAAGCAGGTAGCAAAAACAATGCCGCATAACCATGCTACGATATACATACAGCTAGTTTTTTGTTGACGATCATTACATTGTCGGTCCAAGGACATCGGCCACTGTGTCCGACAAAATCGCGCTGTAGTTTAGAAGGCAATTATTTACATAAAGGCACTGGACGTTCGTTCAATACTGCATTTGATAAATACTGATAGTCGCATAGCATCGCTTACAAGACGATGTTAGGGATATCAAATGACCGGTTAACTGTACTACGTATGGACGTAGGATGTGGCCTTCCAGTAAGTGATCGAGTTTCGCTCGGCGTAGAAAACCAGGAAACAAAGGAAACCACCGTTCCGTTGCGACTGAGTCACGAGCACCCACTACCACGTTTAATTATTCAAGCCATAGTAAATTTTATGAAGGGAACTTAACGGGAGGCAAAATTTTACAGTCGATAAATTTCATTCTCTTTGCAAAAATGTCGACGAATTTTTGAATGGCAAATGTCTAACAAGATCTATGTACGCCCCAGAAAAGTAACATGTCACGAACGTAAGGCGTTATGTCTTAATTGAATTAGGCCGGCGTATGAGCGATGTGAAGAGGGCCGATATGATCGCGCTAGCGACAAACAACTGAACCTCTTATGAATTGACATGTTATTAGATTATGGTCATAAGAAGTACGGTACAGTAGTTTTCCTTTGGGGTTAGCAACAGCATAAATTGTGCGAATTAAGAAGACTTAAGAAGGTTTTATTGAGTGACAATTTGTGTGGTTTTTCACAACCACAGACTGTCAGTGATAAAAAGAATAAAATATGAGTTGTGATTCAAATAGTATCACTTAGAACAATAAAGTCAATTGGTTATGCCAATTTCAGGGGATAATTTTTGGCAAGACGCCTTCATTCGTCGCCAAAGAGACTCGACTATCAAAATGCGATGTTCGGAATGGTGACCAAGTTTGCAAACCAATGCAGAGTCGATGGTTGGTCGATCACAATAAATCACAAGATACCGACCTCAGCGTCAGTTAAAATTAGTCTAATTTCATCTTGGCAGTGGTGAGTTTATGTCTGCAGGGTGAGCAGCAGCGCATGCGCGCCACTCGCGACACACATACGCTACAGACTTTATTAATGACAGCCAACATAGACGATGAGCGAGCTCCTCGATCAAGTACAATAGTTTATCAGACGCACTGATATAATTATAAACGACGCGGCTGTGCACGCCGAGGGTCGGCGTCGCACTCGCCGTGACGACACACAATTAGCTACTTACGCACTGCAGACATATTTGCACCTTTTTGTCCCATACGACAAATATAGATACTCGAGACGCAGTGCAGTGGAATTTTTCAACTAACGCCTAGCTCCTAGACAATTACCGTGCCGTGTCGGAGTCCCGAGCGAACGTGGAAACTACTAGGATTGATATTGGAGCGCTTTATAAAAGTGTCTCAGTGCCAATTATATCGTTACATTGTTTGTAAAGCATTGCCATGACGTAATTCGTCACAAGTAGTCCACTATTTAATAATAAAGACAAATTTAGGACGGTCTTGTCGAACCTTGACTCGACACGCGGAGTTATTATTGTTCTGTCACCGGCGACGTCGAGTTGGTGCGCTTGTGCCGTGGGATGGCGGGAACGCGCGGTGCCCGGCGGGGGCCGCCACCTACCGTCCTCCACCACACCACCACCGTAAGCACGTACCACGTATGTACACTACACCACATCCTCGCGGCGATCGATCCGCTCGTGAACATCACTGCAGCGGAGTTAGCACTGAGCTCACATCAACACTACGAGCAGCTACAGAGCGGCGCTGCGCCACTGGGTCACAGTACAGGGCCGCAGGGCCGGCTGCCCGGGCTCGACCGGGTTGGCGCGGCGCCACCTAAACGTATCTCTGCCCTCCGCTGGCGGTGACCACTCACCTTCGGGGTGCAGCCTCTGCGGGTCGAACCAGGCATCTGGAATAGAAGGCTGCGCGTTAGCGGGTTAGTCGCGACAGAGAGAGAGGAAAGCAGGCAAAGCTAAGCCGGCGCGCCGAGGCCGGAGGGGGGTGCGGCGACACTTACTCGGGTTGAGGACGCTGCATAGGGAGGGCCCGGAGTCAGTCATTCTGGCGATTTACGTAACGCGAGGAAAGAAGGCGGCGGACGGAGCGCGCGCCGCGCCCGACTCTCGCGTCGATACTGGCGGCGCAGCCCCGCGCCGTCGCCCCGCCGCCCGCACCCCCGCGCACCGCCGCGCGCATGCGCACCGCGCGCGCCCGACCTCGCGCCCTCACCCCGACCTCCTGCACCACTACACCACCACCGCCGCCGTCCCGGCCCCGTGACACAATACACGCATGCTACCACCACCATAGCACTAACTTACAGCTTACCACATACTATAATAAGTACATCCATTAGACCTAGTCTTAAGTTTCTCGTGCGGTTAGTAAGAAACCTACTGTTAGTGCACACAGTTATTCATATATTATGTTAGTTATTTACATATGAGGCGAGATATCGGGAGCAGTACCTAAGTGTACACGTTGTTTACTGGCCGCAGGGTTGGTCACCGGAGCTACATTAAGTAAATAATGTCAGAGGCCAGCTGCACTGACCTGCAAAGTGCATTCGCCTTATGTACTACTTGCATCTTACAGTAGGTATATAATTTGCGACTAAACAGCGTGGTACGTCGAGTAATGCCGGTAGAGCGCTCTGTTTACATTTATCTTGCTCGTTTGGTTTATCTAGGTATTACCTTACGTTCAGATGACTCATATTGTGCAACTCTCGTGTTGTTATCGCACAAAGTTACTGCAAACACATAATAGGTGTCGCTAACTACTCGTCAACTAATAGCTACTAATAGTTGAGCACACGACGTAGAGACACTGTCAATATTGATTCAGCTAAGTGGAAGTCTATCTAGAACGTTCCCGTCGGTGACATAAATTGATCGAATAGGTATTTTACTTTCAATATTTCATATTGTAATGAAGAAACGACTGAAACGAAGTAACTTTCGTGTCGCCTTCACGCATGGCGAGCTATGGCACAAAAAACGTCTAAATTACAAATCTAGGCAGCTCGATAAAGTAAGATCTTGCGTCGAATAATAATGACTTAATCTGCTTAAGTTACTAAAGTTGCTAACTTGGAAACAATCTGCAGACCCTAACTTACTTAGCTATAAATAAATTATTTTATGCTATCGGATTCGATTCATTCGATACTTGATAATTCATTCCTGACTCACAGCTATTTACATTGACTTCTTAATTTAAAAAAGTAATTGTCTTTTCCAGAGTCTCGAGCATGCGGCAAAATTTGAGACACAAGCCGAGAAACATCCAAGGACAACAGACTTAAGAAAAAACGAATCTCAAATAGGAAACAATTGGCTAAGAGATGTCGGACGAAACGATTGATTTTACAGCTGAGCAAGTGGCGCGGTCAAGTCGACGCGAACATGCACGCATGTGACTCATTACACGCATGTTACACACCAGTAACATTCGATAAAAGAAAAAGAAAGGAAAATAAAAAAAAGTAATGACTCTTAAGTTTCTTTTTGGCCTTTCTCCTCAAGAGGTCATCAAGCTAGGAACAGCCCGCATCATCTAGAATAGGGTTTTGTTTTATAAAAGAGATGTAAACAACCAAAATGCAGAAATAAATGTATCTTTGTGTCGTTATGTATACATGACTGTACCACTCTCTCAATCTGCAGAAAAAAACAGACCCAAATAAAGATCTATCAACAACGAGATCTTGAAAGAATTTTGGACTGAACTGCAAAGGTCTCAAGATCAAATCGTAAAATCAAGCTATAATTAATTAACGAGTTCAATAAGTATTAATAATAATTAAACACGATAATTCCTGTCTTTTAAGGTACAGGATAAGATCGTGGCATCACTCATGTTTCGAGAGTTCTCTATAAAGTTCTGGAAGTTTTGGCAAATCGGTTGACCGCACCCTAACCGCATAATGAAGGACTAACCCTTGTCATATGGAGAGTCCAGAGAGACATTGAGAGCTGTAATCGAAATTGTTTATTCAGAAGAATTTGCTGGATAGGTATAGTAATATCATTTACCCTAGTCTTTGTGGTAATAAATTGTAAGAGTACACTTTTCAAACAGCAGAAATGTCTGAGGAAATTTTCGCAACAGCAAAGTCTATATTATGCAGTAAATGCAGAATACATTTGGCATTTTGACAAAAATTGCATAAGAATTTTATCAGATTGATATCTTAGATAATAATGGTATTTAGCTAAAGTAGTGTCCGCTTTAAAGATCCAGTCGACGAATGAGCAGGACTGAAATATATTATACCGTGGCAATCCTAAGTAGCACAGTACATTAATAGTTCCATAATTAGGTGACGAGAAAATAAGCGAGACTTTATCATTATATCTTTCAGTAATGGCCGTAGTAAAATAATGCTTCCATAAACGATACCTGACACACTTGGCAGCGTATTGATACGATCGAAACGAGAGGCACATACGTAGCCAAAATTTGATTTAGATGATTTCTATTTGGTAATCGCACTATGGTTCGTCTAGAACAAGCTAGCTAGACAAAATTATTTTATTTGATTTTTATGTCTAGATGCGGTTAATAAGCAAAGATATAAGGTTTTTGGTACTTTTTTCAAGGCAGTTTGTCATTTGAGCTGGTATCATGAAAAAAAAAACATTTATCGGGCATATGTGTATAATATATTTTTTGAACATTTTATAAAGTGATTTATCCCTCGACGTCGCTATAAAATCTAATAACAGATGCATAAAATATCTAAGAACTAAATCTATTACTCATTATCATCACTATCATCAGATGAATCATCCATTGAATAGTCATGATCGTGAGGGGCAGAACTATGAAAAGTAGAAATCATATTAACATTTTGTTCCTTACAGCTAGGTGGGACAATTAAATCTAATACTTCAGTTGGAAGCGTACCTATTTTCTTCCGAGGAACTTCTCGTAAACCGTTTATTACAGGGTCAGATGTTATCAATAACATATTAAGTAAATCTCTATTCGTAGCCTCCCGTGATCGCTTTCGTGTGTTGTGCTCACGAAATCTTCTGCAGTCCTTATTCCGAGCTTCCTGTGCTTCCTCGGAAAGCTGGCCTATAGGTAGAAAGGACGATCTAATTACTTCGCCACTGTGCAAAAGTATTTTGTGGACAGTAGCGGGCATGTAATACCATGAATAGAGATTTACATAAAGTTGTCTAGTTTCTTGAGCTAAGTTAACGAATTTTTGTGTTAAGTGTTTCTGTTAAAGTGCGAAGTAGTATGCCAAATTTTTGTATTAGTGAAACATCTAACCCTGTAATATCGGCACTAGCCTCGGGATTTCCAAAAAATCTTCGCGCGGTGTTCCCGTAATTAGTGTTACCGAACCCTGGTTTTGGTTTGTCTACAATCAAGCCCATTTCGCTTTTAAATCGTTTTTTAATGTCATCTGAACGTTGTTTCACACTAGCTTTGTCTTCGGCTGTTCTTAACTGCCATTTTTTTATATTTAGTCGATAGCTAATGTGAAGCAAGCATTCAAAGCACCTTATCCAAGCGTGCAACGTAGACAAACCAAAACCAAGATTATCTTTGTCCGCAGCAAACTCTTTTGACAGATTATTCATCATTGTTGGAGTTGCCCCACAAATAAAACATTTTTGTGAGGAAGAAGTTTCGGTCAGAGCATTGCAAACTTTTCCGTCAATCATTGTTAAAAGCATAACATGTGTGACAGATACTTCGGTCTCCATCACCTTGCAGGTTGTCGGCAATAAAGCGTTTATCTCTTCTAAAACCTTATTGGTTTCCGAAATCGTAAAATCTTTCGTTTCCTTAGAAAAGATAAACTTTATTGGCCGACAATACATTGTAGAACAGGGCCGAGGATTCTGCCACACAATATTACCACTTTCATCTTTCAATTGAAGAGGAACGAAAGAAAATACAAATAAAAACTCGTCACTATCGTCACAATTAGTGAATTTTTGTTTGTACATACTATGACCGGAACTTCCATCACAACCCCATTTACTGATTAATGTGAATGACGTGCAAGGTAACAGACTATGAACAACTTCTTGTTGTGCTGAAACTAAACGTTCGGCAGTCTTATCAAGAATTGCCTGAACTTTGATTTCAGCATGCGTTTCATTGACTGTAATTTGTTCACCTGACGGGTAGCAGGCTATTTTAGCCTTTCTAACACTGTACATTGACGGAAACACCTTATGTCCAGCTTTAATACTCCACTTCCGAGTCTGCTTATAGCTATGGCTACTTGATTTACTATCAACGTAGTACGCTAAAGCTTCCTCACTTGTTAAACTCCTGGGGGCACTTTCTTCACTCGTGGTCTTGGTTATTGAAGGATCACTAGTCACATCTTTAATTTGACGTGCTACACTTCTCTGACCCGAGATTCGAGCTGACACTTCAGCGGCGTAAATTAATTCACTAGCACTTCTGGACTGTAATAGATCGTCTACACGTCGTCTCTTCGTTTTGAGACTAGAATGTTCAAAATCTTTAGTAGGTCTTCCGGGTCCCGGTTCTCCAGATGTAGTTGGCAGAGATAAATAAACGGACACATCGAAAGATATGTCAAGACCCTCCAGCCACGTCGAATACTTTTGTAGGAATCGCTCTCGATTTCTTCCACAGCTGCTCCACTTTTCAGCAAATTTCGTTGAATATCTTGAGATTAGTACTTTAATATCTCGCAGAGACTGCTCCGTAACACCATCAAAATTATATCTCAAAGATATAAACCGAAAGAGCTCCTCATTCCGCGTTTCCTTCGGGTGTTTCAGCCATTCTTCGAAAAAATCCATTCTTGAGACGGTAAAAACTGTTGAAAGAAAAAAATAAATAAAAATTAGTTGTGCAAATATATCGCAATGAATTTTTTTACGTATAACTACTAGACACTTATAAGAATCGTATATGATAGGTTCTACGGTGGGGACAAGTGGGGACATGTTATTATTTGACCGATGAATTTGAAAAAATGAGTAAAAAAGTGGGTGAAAATTCAAACATTTCATTTTATAAGACTAAAGAATGAAGTTCCCATGTTGAAAATGAAATAAAATATAACTACTTACCCTTACGTATACAATCCATCACAAAAACACTTTCACAAATTTCTTTTAGTGACATAAACAATGCTATCAAATATGATGTAAAAATGCAAATGAATGCCCTTTAAATAGTCAACATCTTATAAACATACCTTAATGACGCTCTTAATGAGGGTAGTATTGATAATTAATAGGTGTAATCCTCAATGTATAGGGGTAATGAGTTCGTAATAGTAATTAACTTCCAGGAATTTAAGAGTTGTTTTTGTCTAGCTAGCTTGTTCTAGACGAACCATAGTGAATCGGTGACACAGAGGTAGGTTTCGCTGTAGTTTGAAGTACCTTACTTTAAGATGGAAATAAATTTGTTAATTTTAGTCACGAATTTTTATCCGATATTAAAACGTTTGGCTTTTGCATTACGGTTGGATTTTTTATTCGTTACATCAGAATTCTGTCAGTTATTAACCGCTTTCGAAAATTCGTTATTTTTTGTTCGAAAGGATTATCGAAATTCCGTTTGGTCCCATTAAAATTTGAGGAATTAAATTGGCAGCCAATCCGGCTGCCAATTTTCGTTAAAATTATATTGTGCCATAGAAGGCACCTACATGTAGGTACATTATAAAATGACAAATTACGCAACAGTAATCTATTTAGACGTCAATACTGGCAATAAAATACTATAAAATGTTATCATCCCTTATTCGATATGAACCTTTTATGTGACCTCGTAAAAGCTCGTACCTATTTTATGTTTAAGGTTTTCCTGAATACGGCATTTCTTATCGAAATAATCACCTTCACAAGACAGGGTAAAGCCGCGCAAAACTCGACCTTATCCCGTCAAACTTGACACGGGATTTGAGGGCTTATGCTCCAGTTATTGGAACACCTGTGTGTGAGGTATTCGCTATAGAGAGTGTTGCACGGACAATTAAACATGTCGCGTGACGTGGGCGCGACGCCTTGCCGCCGGGTAAAAATACCCGCGCCACGACAAGTGACGTCATCGTTACCTGTACACACTACAGCAGTAGGTAGTTGTGACTAGCGCCGCTCTTGACAGACTACCTAACACAATATCTAGAAACGAACAAGCATATTTATCCGAAATGTAGATAGCCAAAACTGTCGCAAGAGAAAATCGAATCGTTTACACTCAAGGACATTAGCGTAAAACTGAGACGGTCTAGGTCGATTTAGTCTCCGCGAGCCAAAAATCTTATCTGCATTATGTATTGTTCGGCTATATTTATCTCTCAGCATCAGAATCTGACGTCATTAAGCGCACAAGCCTTAATAGATGCGCCCTGTCGTGTCGAGATAATTCAATCTCTAGTGAGGTCCACTCAACATAGTTTAACGAAGGGAAACTTGAGACAAATCCGAATAAATCAGCTGCTGTCTGTGAACACAATGAAATTCTAAACCAAACCAGCCGACAACTTGAACAAAGTCAAGGTGAAACAACGCAAATATCGGCAAATAAGGTTTTGTCTCAACAACGTCATCCAGTCGACTGCAGTAGGTAGACATGAACGGGGTAATTGATTTAATAAACAGGTTTCACTGTCCCCCACTCACTCTATAGCTTTAATCTAATAAATTGCTAGCGTTATTTTTAGCCGGAAGGGGGTGAAATACTGGTGGCAGTCTGTGAATAATATAAAGGTAGTAAACTAAGTTCAGGAGGTAGAATTGCAGGTAGCTTACGGGTTAGCAACAAGGCTGATCCGTTTATATAAAGAGAGTAGACGGTGTGTCTGTGTGCCGTAGCGGGGATATCGATCGGGCGCACCCCTCACCACCCTGCCGACTGGTCGACCCGCCACTCAGGCCAGGCCTTATTGCACGACGTCTGGGCTTTTCCACTAATTCACCGACGTGATAAAGCAATCGAAACACGCACACTGGCGCCGGCAAACTACACCTAAAATATGCTTTAAACAAAATGAAAATTCGCCTACCATATTTTTCAGAAAATTTTATATTATGAATAGTTCCTAAGCAATAAGTCGATCGAAACTCTATTAATAGTAGTGACAGTATACTACGTGGAAACCTCCAGCGTGATTCATCTGAGACCATGTACGATACGTGGCTTATTATGAGGCAATGCAGTGACTGTATAGCAAGAACATTGTTGATAAATTAACGCAATTAAGTTGCTCGTGTTGTAATCACTTACGCAAAAAGAGAAAGTCCTATTTAAAAAACTACAATTGCTGTAAACTTTGGTTAAGAAGTTAAACGAGTTTGTTGCAGCAAATGATGATATATTTCGATGGCTTTGAATGACTACGTCATAACGAAGGATAAGCTGACAAACAATAGGAGGGTGGCAGCAAGTGACGTCACACTCGAGATGAACATGAAAGAACAAACACACAAGAGTCAAAATTAGGTCAACGAGTGCACGAGGCGCAAGGCTCGAACCGTAGGGATCATTCGCTTGTGCGTTGTTACAAAAGTTCGAAATACTCCGCTGCGTTTACGTATTTAAGATTATAGATTATGATAATTCTCGAGTAATTTATGAAGCACATCGGTTTTAGCAATCTATATATTCAAATGAAACGACAATGCATGGATTAGACAATCTTGTTTATCAGCAACATTCATGTCATGTCAATAAAAAGTAACTTTAGTTCTAGAAATAATGACAAACCTATTAAACTAGCTATTATTAATTTTATTGCCGCAAATTCTAAATGCAAACCGTACTTTAAAGAGAGAGTAGAATAAAAATCTATATTATTTGACACATAAGTACAGTTCGCTGCATTTTCAGATAAAAATAAAATTATCGATCCAATTTGAAAGGTACCTCAAATTAAGCAGAGTGAAAATTTGTATTTACCGATTTCAAAAATAACTTCTACTTTTAGACTTCAAGGACTGGGTACTTAAAAAAGCTATCGTAGGCTCAGAAAACGCAGGTATTCTCCTGTCATATTATTGCCATTTTTATGATAATTAACGATATGAGACTTCATAGGCAATTTACCACCATGGCGGCTGAAGAAAGACTACTAGTAATAAAGTTTAGGTTCTAGAGAAAAGATGTCCCTAGAAAAGATTCTGATGCACCTAGACAAGAGTCGCTTACAAATAATTAAAAAAAATGTGAAAACGAGATTGTGTTTCTCCAGACTGTGCCTCTGGAACGATAAAATTTCACATTTTATGGCCGTTTGGCAGCATATTTGTCATGTCGTACATTATCGTAAGGTCGCTTATTAAAGCTAACGGCGGTATTTCATACTGAAACATTTTAAAGTTTATTTCGATGGTGGCGTCAGAGACGTGACCTTGACCCTGGGCGGCCATTAGGGCACGGCTAATGGGAATTGTTACAACCATTTTGATTATAACACGTAAGCCGCAGTAGCGATACATATACGTCAATCAAAACCGAATTCTTTAGGAGATTGACGATTTTGGTCCTCTTTATCCTCCCAATACAATATACTTGAAAATAATGTGTTTTTGCTTAACAGACTGGTCGATTTAACCAATAATAGGAGACGTGATACACAAACAACTTTTATTAAATCGGTATTCTATATGCATAGCGCAACGATGAGGTCGATTCGGACGAACGGATCGTTTGAGAACAAAAATAATACGACATGAACATCTGTACATATGTATGTATACATATACCTACGTTTATGTTAATAAATACAAATAGTATTGAAAATATATGGACAGGGAAAACGACTGATGCTTTGCATAATGTTGTCGATTTTCCTGGACAACTGCGCCAGAATTAACAACGGAAGCGAAACTGACGTAATGTTTTATGCAGAGTATCGAGCAGAACTATTAAATGGTTTTTGTACAAATATGTGACTGGTGAAAGACTTATGGAAGACATCTAAAGCCGGTGAAACCAAAACTCAACCATAGCCATTATAACCGAAGCGAAGAAGCCGGCGCCTAAACGGGAGTGACAAATATCTTCCAGGTATAAATGGAGTTACTTACATGTGATATCGTCGCTTCCGGATCCCATGTTTCACCACACAACAATAACCACACAATGATTAAGGCTAAGTAAGTCCTTTAGAATGAGTCAGAGCGCGGTTGTACGACAGTTCATGAGGTCGCGACTGATGGCGAGGAGGAACGACGTGAGCGCGACGCCGGGTGCTGCGTTTGTGACCGCGGTGCTGTTCCGCGCGGCTAAAATTAGCGATGGTGGCGGCCGCTGTGCATACCGCGTCACACCCGCGCGCCTGCTCCCTCTACGCACCAAACCATACCCACTGACACGTTTTTCCGTTCAATCTTTATCTGTGGAATTCTGATAACTTCGTCATCAGACTCACAAATCGATCTCGACGGAACTCTCGACCAGAACCGATTACGCAAACATCTATCTACTGGGAATACATTCTAACATTCGTATCTGGCGCTGTATTTTGACGTACAATTACGATTGTGAATTCGGACAACTTTTGCCTAGAGATAACAAGACGTCTAACTAACTATGCTAACATCGCGACGCTCGCATCGTCGAGGGCTCTCCGCGACGTTTGCACGCGATAAGATAACAAATTCGCTAATAGTTGTCTTCACCTAAACATACCCGTATCAAATAATATGCCTCAGGTTAGATTTAATACAAAAAATCGACGAATCGGACGAATTACAAAGTACTCCGATGACTCATTCGGTTCAAGGAAGTGCAACCTTGCGTCACTTTACGCTTTTAGCCAAATACTTCTCGAGTCACGATGTAAATACGGATAAAGGAAACAAAGACACAGCCGTAGTTCAGACAACAAGAGCTGCGAATTAATTATGTATCGACTAACAATGTCTGTCATGTACGTGCTCCTGGCGACAGGTAGACTGGCAGCGCGTGGGGTACCGCGGGTCATAATGTAATAGCGAAGGGATCGCAGCGGGCGGACGCCACTTGAATAATGTATTGGTGCACGGGTCGGAATCGGACTTCCTTTCGTTTCCGCGGGCAGTGAGAGGCGTGGGCTTCAGCGGGTGCCGTTAGCCCGTCGCTGCAGCGCGGTGCCGGCGGCGGTCAACGCTCTTGCCGCTCCGCCACCTCTGCAGCCGACCTCCTCACAAACCCCACCCCTCAGCCCCGCGCACCACCCGCTACACCCTCCTCCATTGTTGTCTCTATATTGGATACCACTTTTTGCCTAGATCGCATTCGTTAGCTTTTAATAAGTCTCCATTGTTATGACTCATATGTCGTGATTGGAAACTATTACATCATGATCGGTGCAATTTATGGTCATGCAGTATATCAACGGGGACTTTCGACGATCGTACAAATTATCGATACGATGCTATGATTATAATGTCAATGTGATGAACTGGTTAAACCCACAGGAATTTGTCAGATGATGTACCGCGCTTGTGTAGATATTCATTCGCGCGGCCATTGTTCACCTGCAGACGTGATTCTTCACGCTTCGTAGCGCTCAGCGCTCACCTCCAAATGAAACCATTTTAGAGACTGGCCGCGTCACAAAAAGCGCTCGCGACACCTCAGCGACAGACAATGAAAATTTACACCAAGCGCACATACTCTTGTAATACAGAATGATTTATGTTACGATTTGCATAAAAAATAAACTTACATCATATTTTCCGACTCAACCGATATGCTAGAAACCGTGAAATTATTTCGGAGAAATTGCGAAACACTCAATAGCATTTGAAAGTAACAAACAATGTTCAGCTTACCTAGTCCCATCTGGCAGAAGATAACTTCAGCCTCGATGACATGCGCGTTGGGGCGCGAGACGACGGGCGGGCTGCTCTCCCGCGGAGGACTAGGCTCTCTCTTCACTGGCTCTGGCTTGGGAGGCTCTGCTTTCGGAAGTTCAACTTTGGGAGGCTCAGGTTTTGGCTCTGGGATAGGTGTGGGCTTAGGTTCCTCTGGCAAGGGTTTGTCCAGGGGCGTCGACGACGTGACAGAGGCTTCAACTGGTACGGGAACGGGAGCGGGTACAGGTGCGGGAGCCAGCACGGGTGTGGGGTCTGCGGGAGGCTCAGGAGTGTGGTGCGCTGGCTGGCTCGCCGCTGGCCGGTGCAGCGGTGACTCGCCCGCGGTGTCAGCGTCTGACTCGCTGTCCGTGAACTTGTCGGCGATGTGGTCAGCGGAGGGCGCGCGCGGCGGCTCCATCTCGCGTTCCATGTCGAGGAAGCTGCGCGTGGCGGCCGCCTGCTGGTGCTGCGGCGAGTCGGCGATCTCGCGCTTGCCCTCGCGGTCTAGGTGCTCGAAGTCATCCGTCGAGTCCTGATCGCGCTTCATGGCCGGCTCGGCGGGCGCCGCATCTGGCACCTTGTCGCCGCTCGCGAAATCACCGAGGAGAGAGTCAGCCTTGTCCATGTTTCCTTATGTGAAAGATAAAAAAAGTCCGATGTCGAAAGTGATCGATAGGATGTAAGAGAAGCGCGGGTGCGAACGCGGAGGGCGGGTCCTGTCGTGCGTCCTCGCCGTATCGTACTGCGGTGTGCGAGCCGTGTGCCGGCCGGCGCTGCACGACGTCACTCAGCACGAGAAACGAACGGTATTACTCATCGACCCCTCCGTTGCAGCGGGGGCGGCGCCGTTTGCCGGTTATGAGTTCCAAATTATAATATTAAAGCGAACAAATCCTACAAATCAAAAGTCTTCAAAAGTATAAACGTGAATGTGTATTATTCAGGTTCAAATAGATACAGTTAGACAACAAAATATGAAATAACAAATGCGAACATTGCGAACAAGAAATTGCTAAAGTATTGACTTTCCGATCCTGACCTTTTTTTGAAGGCGCGCTAAGTAAGCTCTGCTTTACCGACAAGACAGTACAGACTACGGAGTTTGCGAGGCAAGGGAGCGATACTAGCGACATAAGATTAACAGCTGTTTACACTGTGACCAGCTTCTTGTTTTATTTGGTCAGCAATCCAACATTACTTAGAATTGGTAAAAATAATTTATAGAAAAATACAACTAAATAAGTTGATCTTGATCTGTTCAAAAGTGTGTATATTAAGTAAATGTAGGGCTATATTTTTAAAAGTAAATTTTAATCACGTCACAAACATAAATCAGATCTAGCAAAAAAGTAAGAATGATGTTTCACCTTTTTTGGCTTACACGTAAATAATAAAAATTCAATTTTTACAATGCGTCATCTATTGTACTTTCCCTGGGGTATATACTGACTGCATAATAGAATGACTATTCTTCGACAAAAAACTGTTTTTATAAATAAGGTTCAGGCGTTACATTATATATATGAATATAACAATGATTGCACTGCAATTAAATAACATTATATTCTGAACTTAGATAACTGTACATGGCAATACTTCTATGAAACCCTTTGTGAATAGTAGCAGTAAAGCCTGCTATCAAGTCGTTCAGAAATCTGAATTTATTTTTGAATAAACGTAGGTCTGTGTCGGTATTTGTCTAGATACCTCTTTGATTGTATAGCTTATGATACCAGTTCAATATTTACCAATCCAATTAGGATAATAGATACAGCATGCTCTCTATTGCAAGTGAAGCCAAAAAAAGAAGACCTGAAATATAAAACACACTTCCTAAAGGTACCTCAGAGCAAGTATAATAATGTAACAAGTAGATTATTCACTGTAAATAAAAAAGTGATAGCGTGTTCTACAGAGCCGTGTCGATGCGTGAATCTACTAGTAAACCACTATTTATCCTATGTAGGTTTTACTTAGACTAACTTCACTGAAATAAAAGAAAATGTTTAAGTTTTGGTGCTCCTTATGCAAAAGAAAATTTAAGGTAGCCTGGACGAATTACTTTTAAGCGAAGAGGCCGCCGACTGTACATTTAATTGTAACTTGACTGACTTAAAATATTTTATTTTTATTTTGTAAACAAACTGCTCCTGGTCCGTGTGGTGACGGATTAAGAATACGATATGTCACCAACCCATATCATCCCAGGGTGTCGTAAGCATGAAGGTATAGATAAACATGGAGGCCACAGCTGCAACAAAGCCTTGAGTCAAATACCTACATTTCTCTATCTCACTCTCTGTGGTCTGACCTCTCATTTTAGCGTAGATTTAGTATTGCTATCTTCTTATTAAAATCTCCGAGTAAGCTCTTAAAAGAGCCGACATATTAAGCAAATCAGAAGTTTACACGGTAAATTAATGTGTATTTAAATCAAGAGTTGAAATCCAATCACTTGTTAAAACTCCCAATATTGTAGATCTGGAACGCTTATAATCATGGTTGGCGAGACAGTGAATTATAATCCCATTTCCTAAGGATTTGGTAATGTGGCAACATTGGCCACCATATGTCAAGTAAATCTTGTCAATATGGCAGTGGTTGGTTGAAAAGAGATGGTATGACCACAGTGAGTGAGATAGCGATACATCATTTGAGCTTCAAGTAGGTAGTCGGAGTGCGGTCTCCATGTTTATCTATAACTTCATGGTCGTAAGAGCCGACAGAGGGAGCATATTATGCAGAGAACAACACTGCAAGAGAAGGAAAACTTGATACAAACCCTATACCAACCCGTTTGGCCAGCGTGGTATAGTAGGCCAATTCCTCCTTTCAAAGGAGAGGCCTATTCCAGCAGTGGACTATTAAGGCTGATTTGATGATTTGATGAAACAAACTGCTCTATCTTCAGCGAAATTCACATTCAAATCATTTACGCTGTTCAGAAAAAAAAAGTAAAAACGTTGTTAATAGATTAATAATAAATGTAAATATCTATAAGCACTCGAGAAAGCATTGTTGTTATTTTCAAATAACGAATAGAATAGACACTTCAATTTGGCCCTTTAGATAATTTTCAGTAACTTAACAAACATTATTAAGTTCGTATGAAAGTAGTTGAACAGAGTACAGTCATTAGGATCTAACTAGCCAGTTGCAGTACGATTTTAATACTTACTTATTTCCGATGCCATATTATTATGAATATATGGCATCGGAAATATGTATAAAAGACAAAACTTGACAGGCAGGCTTTATATTTATATACTGCTGCCGATGTTAACTTTTATTGATATGTACAAGTGTCCTATTTTTTATGCACAGATTTTTTTATTTCATTTAATTTACTTAAACGTACAGATAATATTTTATCAAAGTTATAAACAGATAATATTTTATCAAGGTTATACAAAAATCAGTGCATATTGTGACTGGATAAAAATTTTTGAACGAAATCCTGCAGTGCGGTGTTGTCAAAATGATCTGTCAAAAGTCGGTAAAACAGAGTTATTCATAACCTAAAATTCTAAAGCAATTTAGCGCTTTATCAGCTCTTTTATGTAGCGGTGCTATAGCAGAATATAAAAAGAAACAGCGTATTTACCGCTGCACGATCGTATATTGTTTCTGAACAATTCACTAAAGGTGCTCGTTATATTACATAGCAGAAAAAAAACGCCGTTTACAAAATATAGCAGAAGCAGTATGCTTTTTATTTCCACTCCAATCTGCTATGCTATCCGTTTTTAATGTTTTTATATTTTGACGAAGGTTACTTGAGTATAGACAAGTAACGCCATCTATGCAAAAATGCGATATTAATACAAACTGATGGCATATGGTATGATCGATGTTACCTGTTAGTTCTATTTCGTCGCCACAAGATGTCATCGTGGCTTGTATATTTATATTAATCAACTTTTGCACCATTAAAATAAGAGCGAAAATCAAATGTATACTGATTACATACTGTCATGTCATGTTGCGCGCTCTTTCTTTCGCATAGTTTGAGATTTGCTATCTCTATCTAATGTAGCAAAACGAAAAAGCGCAAGTACTTAAAAGCGCAGGCGCGGATAAAAAGCATTTCAAAAGCGCAGTTCGTTTTCGGTTCTGTTGCCAGCGTGCTGTGTTACAAATTTGTGTTATAGCTCTCGCGCATTTCGTTATGAACTTTTGAATGTTTATCTTTATGTCTGTTATGTCGCGTGTATATACATATGCATGGTTAAAAGTTGTTAATTACTTGTGAATATTTAGTTTAAGTGTAATATAGTTAGTCAATACAAAATAATAGTTTTAAATATGCCTAAAGTTGGACAAGTGTGGAATCATTTTGATGTTTGTTGTACGAAGTTGTGGGCAAAAATTAGTTTCTATACAAATCAAAATCCGCGCTAGATCCAACGAAACAACACTCCGTTACATATCTGCTGTTGCACGCAAATAAAAAGCATGCCGTCAAAACGCAAAAAAAGCAACGAAATCGAACGCTGTCGCATTTTTGCTACAATGTCTGTTACTAATATATTATAGCATAAAAAATAGTCTGCTCTTAATTTATAGCATAACGTTGAAACGCGTTTTCGTTTTATAGCCGTTGTGAACACGCCTACAATTCACTCACAAGGATGGCGACGGCAGTAGCGAACGGTAGTGTTGATACAGGTGTGATAAACTCGAATAACAAACAAGAATGTAACGGAAAAGAGGCAAATTTGCAAAATGGCAAAACAAACAATCACAAGAATGGTTATGTGAAGTCTAATCATTTAAGTAATGGTGTCCATGTAAGTAGATTTTCAATTATTTTTATAACCTACCAAAAAGTTAGTGACGATGTTTAATTCCCCCGGTGCTTACTATCGTACGACACGCCCTCGTTGATGGTGCATGCGTTGGGGCGTGCGGAGCCACCACCGAACCGAGCGTGGTGGCCCATTGACCCAGTGTGTCGCTGCGGGAGTGTCCCGGCTCCCGTCACACTACCGCTGCAGATAGTAAATCAAAGTAGTGTTCATCAAGGCCACTCATTATAGCTCATTGATGGGTCGCCTTCAATTTATCAATGAGCTTTTTAGACGTAGCAATTATGTAGTACCCACTGCTTCAACAAAACTAAAACTTTATTTGAATATTGTCTTATAATAAAAGTTGGTTCAACATGTGTGAAAAGTTCCACGAATGTAATTTATTCACCTAAGTACATGAAGTCTACTTGGGTTGTGAATGAATATAAAGATTAAATTTAATTATTATGACAGTTTACTATTTGTTGGTAAACAAACTTGAACTTAGTAACAAATGCTGGCCTACATAACTTGTCTAGGAAAATGTAGATCAATATAACTAGGCAATTAAACAGGAAATGTGCTTTATAAAATAACCCTAAAAGCATTCCTGATGTTCATTTCCCTGTGGGAATACGGAAAATCACAGAACTGCATCTGCATGAGTTCAAAGTTTAATTTTTAAACTAAATTATTGGATAAAAGGTGTTTTCATATTCATCATTATAATTGGACCAATATTCTATAACATGAAATTATACGTAAACAAACTCTTCCAAACTTTAGTAAAAGGATTTTAATTTGTCTTTTGGAATATTTACCACATACCTTTCCTGAAAGACAATAATTTAAAATTAGTTTAAATAACAACAAAAGTTAATATCCGTATAAATAAGTACAAGGGCAAACAAATCAAATGAGAAAATTTCCTGTAAACATCCTATATATTTATAGGAAATTTTCTAATTGGGCTGAGATTTTATAAAACTATACAAGTACTTATTAGAAAAATAACAATAAACCAATTTTGCATTTACATGTATGGAAGCTACCCTTAAGTCAAAACCTGTGAATATGTTATTGTACAGTTTTGTCACAATGGACGTTGATCCTTATAGTTTTGGTAGGTGGTTATAGTTTCTGCGCTTAGAGTAACAGCAAGGTTTCCTTAAAGTTAACAACAGACCTACAAAAATATTGTTTTTGAAATTGAATGAAAGATATGAGGAAGTGATGATGTGACAGTATCACCAGAAATCATGTTGAGGGATTATACATAATTATGCAATGATATATCATCTGAGTGCTTATCTTGGCTCCAGTGAGTCATTTCATTAGTCTGCTAGTTATCATGATTAGTCATTTTTAAATTGATAGTATATTGACAACCAAATTGGTGACGTTCTGAAAAACGGGAAGGTCCTAAGCACCCGGAACAGGCGAGCATGTATGAACAGAGTAATGAATGTAGAGGAAGCGCGTGAGGTTTGTAAGGATAGATGCAAGTGGCGTTCCGTTGTCTCTGCCTACCCCGACGGGAAAAAGGCGTGAGTTTATGTATGTATGTATGTATGTAGTATATTGACACTAGATAAACATAATTTTATCTATCTGTAGTTTGTAATTAATTTTGTATATGCCAGATAAGTATATAGGCCATCAGGTAACAGTTAAGTTTTGATTACTTCACAAATTATACATTTTGGCTGCACATGCCTGAATGTGAATACAACTTGTCACATTCAGGCACACCAAGGCTGTGATGACTGGAATTAAGTTTATTATTTAGTAAACTATTTATTTTTATAGGAGTTTCCGTATAAAGAAACAGGAATTGATAACTTTCCCTTAAAAATGTCACAAAGAAAACCCGTGACTATCATTCATTTGCTTCCTGAGCCTTGACAATGATTTTTGTTGCTGTTAAAATGTTGAATAAATCATGATATAGTTTTTTCAGAAGTAAGGTAAAGTAGTAAGGGTCCCGTGTATCTTTGTGCTCAATTCATAGTGGCAGGGCGATAATATTGTGTAGGCACGCTTTCCAATCGTAACCGTAAATAAGCAGCACTATTAAAAAGGCATAGGGTTCCCACCAAGAACTTAGGGTCCCAAGCCAACCTCACCTGCAAGTGGTGCATCTGCCGATCAACGGACGAGGCTCTGGCAAACAAAATATCCCGATAAGCGGCAATAGGCTCGCCACCTATTACGTTGGATCAAAACACTGGTGAAAAGTGGGCGTTTAATATGCCTCTGCCTACCCCTTCGGGGAAACAGGCGTGAGTCTATGTATGTATGTATTAAAAAGGCGACCACTAGGTAGCTATTAGTAGGCGCCCCTCAAAACAGCACAGCACATAACTTTACTTGCTTGAATCATATGAATTGCGCTTTCTGTTGTTGAGAAATCTTTCACCTCAGCTGTTTATAAAACGAGCCATGTGTTTGTAACAAACGTTTTGTTTAAAAATAATCTTTTCGAATCACCAACCGATTTCGGAGCCCTTTATCCGTCAACGTTGTTGTACAACTTTGACAAACCTACACCACTAGGGAGATCTATAGCGAGTGCACTATGTTCAAGAGAACTGCAATTTACGACCGACTGTATTCGCTGCAAAAGTAGCCAAGCATTTCAGTAGATTCTTACTAATTGAATAAACTTTATCTATTCATAACTAACATGTTATTATCTAGTTCAGATAATGGCCACGGTAAATCACCATAGGCCAGCGATAGGCTTACAGCGATCCATGTGATAGATATAAAATTTATTAGCCTTCACTCCGTCGCCGTCGTTTGTCAGTAATTTATTGCCCAGAAAAAGTATTGAACGCATGTCTCGTCAAATACTGCGCCGCAGACGTGAGACATTGAGAGATAGGTACTATATTAATATAAAAAAATATGGTGGTGCAAGTTTATGGCAGCGATAGCCTAGTGAAGATACCAACGGACTGCCATGCAGAGGTATCAGGTTCGAATCCACGGCGCCCAATGACTTTTCGAAGTTAAGTGCGTATTAAATTGTTAATTATCTCTTGCCCCGTGCCTCCGTGTCATGAAAGATCTTTGATTGTCGTTACGGGGAGACAGTCTCCTCAAATAAACTGACCCTGGTCTAAACCATGGAATATCGCTATCCCTTTGGCAGGCCCGAGCCGTCCCTATGTGCGCGGCGCACACAGGCGCCAGGGGGATAGGGGCGCCGCGCGCCGAGATATGCGTTAATTATAAAGGTTATTTTCGAAAAAGGATGACAAAAAGGCGCTTCACAGATTTCGCACACAGGCGCTTCATAGATTTCGCACACAGGCGATGGATTGGGTCGGCGCGGCCTTGCCCTTTGGGTTGCGGAGGTCAGACGACAGTCGCTCTGTGGAAAAGTTGATATTCTGACATATCTGGTTAGACCAGTAAGCGGACCTCGGGCTGCAAGACGTCTTGGATGCAACCGGGATAACGCTAGGACGATGATGATGGTGGTGTAAGTTAAATTTATCAATTAAAAAACCAGTTCTTCACCAGTGCTTTAATATTGTTTTAATAGCCATTATAATTAATTAAATGTAAAGTAGTGCGGTGACACAAGTGTACACGCGGTATAGGTTTATCGAGGCGATAGCTCGCAATCGTACGATCCCTTATCAGTACACGTAATAGACTTACACATTTCGACACGGAACTTCCCGACTCTACATTCCTATGCCACTTAACGTTAGTTGTTCCCGTAGGTGGTCATTCAAACGCTGTTGATGGACGCGACACGCCTGTGCACGATGCCTTCGGGGTGGGCACGACACTATTAGGTAGTTGCGTAAGGAGACGCATTGCGGTGGCAATAGATTGAGAGCCGTACTATACACGTTTGGTGATTCATCGCATCAAACTAATAAAGTTCTACACCAACCAGCTTTGGTATAAGTACACGAAAAGTGCATATAACGCGCTTCGTGTACAATACAACAACGCATTTAGAGCTATGCTCAACCTCCCGTGGCGCTGTAGCGCGACTGGCATATTTGCGGACTGTAGGGTGAAGGAATTCTAAGCTTTATTTCATAAACTGAGAACATCATTTCATTTGCGGTTAAGCCACTGTAAAAACAACATTGTAATCGCCACTTTTCGCACTGTCCATATACCTAGAGCAAAGCCTCATTTATGTTGACTGTACCATCAGCCCACATATTCAAAATTTTATGCAATTTATATTTTAATATTTGAAATTTATTTCATAATTTTATAAGAACGTAATTAACTCTTAATTTGATTTTAACTTATTATGTGAATAATGTGTGTTTTCTTTTATTTTTGCTATGTGAATTTTTATTGTGTTATGTAAATTTCTATATGGGTGATTTGCCTGAAATAATATTCTATTATATTATTATTATAAAGTTAAATCAGCGTTTTACTTAATTTCCTCGTTCAAAATATCGATTATCGCATGCTAAACTTCAAGAGGAAACCTGCATGCATGAAAGTTCTCCTCAATGTTCTCGAAAGACATGTGAAGTTTCTAAACAGCACTTTGCCCGAGTAGTTAGTTAGTTAGTAGTAGTAGTAGCCCAGCAATGGCACTATAAACAGGGCCGATAGTGACTCTATTGCTAGTTGCTGATGCTGACTTCGTCCAATACAACACATACATACATAACACATACATAACGTCACGCCTTTTATCCCCGTAGGGGTAGGCAGAGGTGTATTTCTACACCCACTTTTCGCCAGATATACTTTAGTCCCACGTAATAAGGGGCGAGCCTATTGCCGTACCGGGCACATTTCCAGACTCCGTGCTGCTACTGAGAATTTCGTGAAAGAAAAACCCAATAACACTGCCCGACCCAGGAATCGAACCCGGGACCTCCCGATCCCACGCGCACATTTATGCCGCGAGACCAACGAGGCAGTCGTATAGGGTTTGATGTCGAGTTTTCCGTCTCTACGCAAAGATGGTATTTGCATCGTGTTGGGTATACAACACATAGGTAGGTATTGGAATATATTGTGCGTGCTAGTCAGTGTGGGCTGCGCTAACGCTCGTGGTCAGTTGAGCACGGTGGGCGCGAGTCGTAGCCTCGTAGGTGTCGTCATTGTGCAATTGATGGAACACATCTTGCGTAAACTGCTGCTTAATAGGTACTGGAACACTGCCGTCATAACGTAAAAGGGCACAACTAAATTTTTTTTCGAAATTGAGTTATATACATATTTGGAATCAGGAGAAAAAGGCCTATCTGCTAATATTTTTTGTATAATTTTATAACCACAATAAACAAAAGTACCATAACCTGAAAGGGCACAATTGAGCAATTATTTTTATGATAGCACTAGAAAAGGGCATATCTAGTTTAAATTACATGAAGAGGTCGCAAGTGGATAGATGTGTTTTAAATAACCCTCTCGGACCGGCGCACTATGGTTCGTCTAGAACAAGCTAGCTAGACAAAAACAACTCTTAAATTCCTGGAAGTTAATTACTATTACGAACTCATTACCCCTATACATTGAGGATTACACCTATTAATTATCAATACTACCCTCATTAAGAGCGTCATTAAGGTATGTTTATAAGATGTTGACTATTTAAAGGGCATTCATTTGCATTTTTACATCATATTTGATAGCATTGTTTATGTCACTAAAAGAAATTTGTGAAAGTGTTTTTGTGATGGATTGTATACATAAGGGTAAGTAGTTATATTTTATTTCATTTTCAACATGGGAACTTCATTCTTTAGTCTTATAAAATGAAATGTTTGAATTTTCACCCACTTTTTTACTCATTTTTTCAAATTCATCGGTCAAATAATAACATGTCCCCACTTGTCCCCACCGTAGAACCTATCATATACGATTCTCATAAGTGTCTAGTAGTTATACGTAAAAAAATTCATTGCGATATATTTGCACAACTAATTTTTATTTATTTTTTTCTTTCAACAGTTTTTACCGTCTCAAGAATGGATTTTTTCGAAGAATGGCTGAAACACCCGAAGGAAACGCGGAATGAGGAGCTCTTTCGGTTTATATCTTTGAGATATAATTTTGATGGTGTTACGGAGCAGTCTCTGCGAGATATTAAAGTACTAATCTCAAGATATTCAACGAAATTTGCTGAAAAGTGGAGCAGCTGTGGAAGAAATCGAGAGCGATTCCTACAAAAGTATTCGACGTGGCTGGAGGGTCTTGACATATCTTTCGATGTGTCCGTTTATTTATCTCTGCCAACTACATCTGGAGAACCGGGACCCGGAAGACCTACTAAAGATTTTGAACATTCTAGTCTCAAAACGAAGAGACGACGTGTAGACGATCTATTACAGTCCAGAAGTGCTAGTGAATTAATTTACGCCGCTGAAGTGTCAGCTCGAATCTCGGGTCAGAGAAGTGTAGCACGTCAAATTAAAGATGTGACTAGTGATCCTTCAATAACCAAGACCACGAGTGAAGAAAGTGCCCCCAGGAGTTTAACAAGTGAGGAAGCTTTAGCGTACTACGTTGATAGTAAATCAAGTAGCCATAGCTATAAGCAGACTCGGAAGTGGAGTATTAAAGCTGGACATAAGGTGTTTCCGTCAATGTACAGTGTTAGAAAGGCTAAAATAGCCTGCTACCCGTCAGGTGAACAAATTACAGTCAATGAAACGCATGCTGAAATCAAAGTTCAGGCAATTCTTGATAAGACTGCCGAACGTTTAGTTTCAGCACAACAAGAAGTTGTTCATAGTCTGTTACCTTGCACGTCATTCACATTAATCAGTAAATGGGGTTGTGATGGAAGTTCCGGTCATAGTATGTACAAACAAAAATTCACTAATTGTGACGATAGTGACGAGTTTTTATTTGTATTTTCTTTCGTTCCTCTTCAATTGAAAGATGAAAGTGGTAATATTGTGTGGCAGAATCCTCGGCCCTGTTCTACAATGTATTGTCGGCCAATAAAGTTTATCTTTTCTAAGGAAACGAAAGATTTTACGATTTCGGAAACCAATAAGGTTTTAGAAGAGATAAACGCTTTATTGCCGACAACCTGCAAGGTGATGGAGACCGAAGTATCTGTCACACATGTTATGCTTTTAACAATGATTGACGGAAAAGTTTGCAATGCTCTGACCGAAACTTCTTCCTCACAAAAATGTTTTATTTGTGGGGCAACTCCAACAATGATGAATGATCTGTCAAAAGAGTTTGCTGCAGACAAAGATAATCTTGGTTTTGGTTTGTCTACGTTGCACGCTTGGATAAGGTGCTTTGAATGCTTGCTTCACATTAGCTATCGACTAAATATAAAAAAATGGCAGTTAAGAACAGCCGAAGACAGCTAGTGTGAAACAACGTTCAGATGACATTAAAAAACGATTTAAAAGCGAAATGGGCTTGATTGTAGACAAACCAAAACCAGGGTTCGGTAACACTAATGACGGGAACACCGCGCGAAGATTTTTTGGAAATCCCGAGGCTAGTGCCGATATTACAGGGTTAGATGTTTCACTAATACAAAAATTTGGCATACTACTTCGCACTTTATCATCGGGATATGATATAAATATTGAAAAATTCGTTAACTTAGCTCAAGAAACTAGACAACTTTATGTAAATCTCTATTCATGGTATTACATGCCCGCTACTGTCCACAAAATACTTTTGCACAGTGGCGAAGTAATTAGATCGTCCCTTCTACCTATAGGCCAGCTTTCCGAGGAAGCACAGGAAGCTCGGAATAAGGACTGCAGAAGATTTCGTGAGCACAACACACGAAAGCGATCACGGGAGGCTACGAATAGAGATTTACTTAATATGTTATTGATAACATCTGACCCTGTAATAAACGGTTTACGAGAAGTTCCTCGGAAGAAAATAGGTACGCTTCCAACTGAAGTATTAGATTTAATTGTCCCACCTAGCTGTAAGGAACAAAATGTTAATATGATTTCTACTTTTCATAGTTCTGCCCCTCACGATCATGACTATTCAATGGATGATTCATCTGATGATAGTGATGATAATGAGTAATAGATTTAGTTCTTAGATATTTTATGCATCTGTTATTAGATTTTATAGCGACGTCGAGGGATAAATCACTTTATAAAATGTTCAAAAAATATATTATACACATATGCCCGATAAATGTTTTTTTTTTCATGATACCAGCTCAAATGACAAACTGCCTTGAAAAAAGTACCAAAAACCTTATATCTTTGCTTATTAACCGCATCTAGACATAAAAATCAAATAAAATAATTTTGTCTAGCTAGCTTGTTCTAGACGAACCATAGTGCGGCGCTGAAACTACAAAGAAATTTGTAATTTTGAACTTAAACCTTGGGTAATTCGGGGCCGCAGATAACAATTCTGCTATAATTTTCCAGCCATTTTGGAAAATTCACATACGCACAATTGTATCAAACTGGGCCCTTCATTTCCTACGTACAATTGTGAGCGTCACAATTGTATCATACTCGGCCCTTCATTTCGCCTTGATAAATTTCGAAGTCATGGACTTGTCCCTTGAGGTGTAGTTTGCACAACATTTTTCAATCCTGCTGGACGAGGTTTGTTTTGTACGACTACCTTCAAATCGTACCGACCTTCAAAAGGTATCATTTGTTCATCGATTGAATAGTTACCAGCATCTCTTGGCAACTGCAGGCATCTGTTTCGGACGGCATCGTAACAGGCTGCACCCTCCTTAATCTATTTTTGGCTTGTTCTTCAGTATGATGCATCGCTGTAACATCTACACAATGCAAGTTTGTCCTGAGAAGGAAAAACCGTTGCCTAGACATTGCATTCGCAATTGGGTCATACCTGTATTTTTCGCTCCAATTCATCTTCAGTCTTGTAAATTTTATACCAACCCAAAAATAGCATGTATTCCGAAAAACTTCTTTATATTTTGTATAGAACAAACAGGTTTCATTTGTATACCAGTATAGGCCGTATAATATTGATTTGTGGTCAAAGCCATCTGTTCCATGAGCTTGACAGTAAAATAATGCTCGAAATATTCGTATGGAGCTTTAATATCTCTTGTAACACGAACAGTATCTACTGGAAGAGGTTTGCCATTGTACGGCTTCTTTTGCCATCCTGCTAGCATAATCAGAGGTGTGTTATCGTCATCACTTTCTTCGCCTTCGTCAAAAGAAGAGGAACTTGAATATTCGGGGTTTTCTTCAATAAAGTTGTCCAAATCGATTTCGTCGTTGTCATCACCCTCGTCCCCAGAGTGATTGAGCATATCTGCAATAGCAGCGTCGTTAAAAACCGGAAACATGTTGTGGAAACTGTAAAATATGAATAATCATAAGAAACTTAAAATACGCATGCGGTAATGTAGGGCCCACGTCGATACAATTGTGTCAATAAAGTTCGTTGAGCCGTTACGCCAAAGCGTTTGCTTGCCAATAGTCACTATTATCACAAAAACATCCTATGTTGTAACTATTTTGCTAATCAATAACTCGTATAGTACTACATTTACAAAATAAAACAATAGTAGGTAAGTACCTACTACCTGGAATCGTTTACCCGACTCGGCAAAAGTAAGTAGGTACTTTCGCCGAGTCGGGGAGCGCAATCACGTCACGAACTGTACAGGTTGAAACCTGCTCGCCGACTGCGCGTCGGACAAAATTTGCACGGGAGATGAAAGTTCGCTTCCCGCATAATCTTACGATACTAGGCCCGTCCACTGCTAACGTAAAACTAATGAACTATACTCAACTTTGTGACCCGCACAATTGCGTTGGAGCGGTCCAAAAGGGATATATATGGCTTTTCATTGTAATGCTTAACCTATTTTTCCCAAAATGTTAGAATGGAAAGTCACATTTGGTTAATTATGCCTTTTATACGTAATATTGATGATTTTAAAATATTTTTAAGTTAGGTTCAAATGGAAAATGTAGATTATTGAATAAATACAGTTAAAATAAAAAAAGAGTTAATCATCTTATAGAATTCATGTAGACGCTACTATTTCCATTCATAAATTTTCTATAACAAAAATAGCGTAATTTATTTTTGACAAAAACTAAGAAATATTTTAAACTCGATTTTCTCCTGATTTGCAAAATGGTAGTTGTGCCCTTTTACATTATGACGGCAGAGTAATATTTAACCTTTTTCTCCAAAATGTTACAATGGAAAGTCACATTTGGTTAATTATGCCTTTTATATGTAATATTAATGATTTTACAATATTTTTAAGTTAGGTTGAAATGGAAAATGTAGATTATTCAATAAATACAGTTAAAATAAAATAAAAAGTTAATCATCTTATAGAATTCATGTAGACGCTACTATTTCCATTCATACATTTTATATAACTGCAATACCGTAATTTATTTTTGACAAAACCTAAGAAATATTTTAAACTCGATTTTCTCCTGATTTATAAAATGTTAGTTGTGTCCTTTTACGTTATGACGGCAGAACAGTAGACATACTGATAAAGAATATAATAAGACTGGTTTTAACCACTTCGACAGTTGTGCTTCGCAGTTCCGTAAAGCACATGCAGAAGAATCTCGCTATTGCATAGTTGTAAATCCTACATTGAGCAGTGTATCTTTCACCTCCCCTTTGGATCGCGAAAGCGTGTGGACGTGTAATCCGTGACAAAATTTTATTCATAAATATTTATAATTTTAAATAAAATAAATATATTAAGTGCAATTAAATCGGCGCAGTACAAGGGCGCAAGATTTCGCTGGAAGCTCTTTATAATAGCGACGACACACAAGCACAGCACACATACATCAAGCAGTGAGTAACCTTTCACTTTTTAACGCTACAAAGTCGCTTGTATCGCTGCAAGAGTGAGAACACTATATAGCTGTCGTCTACTAGAGTGAAGAGGACGGAAATACATCTATTGCACACAATCAGAGCAAGGGAAGTTTGCTTACTCTACGCCTGGGGCACACATCACATTATTGTTTTGTTTACAATAAAATTATTTAACTTTCAAACTTTAAAAACATGTCGCTTGAGCATATGCCTCCGAAATCTATTCAGAGTCACATTAATGTGAACCCGAGTATAGTAGCGGAGTCTGACACAACATCTGACTACGTTGGATCAGATGAATGTAGAGGTGCGGGAGTCCAATTAAACGTTACACGTCAAGTAAAACGAAAGCTTAACGATCCCGCTTTATGTGACGTAAGAGATATGATTGCGGATCTCCAACAACAAAAAACTCAAGCATTGCATTTTGAGAAAGAAATGAATAAAATGACTCAACAAAATAACGAAATCTAAGCATATGTCGGATAAATACGACGAAATTTTGAGTAAACTCCAACAGTCACAAAAAGAAAATGCCGTATTTAAAAGTCAAGTTAAAGTACTCAAACAAAATGTTGAGGTTCTAGAGCGAATCTCAAAGGCGTCTTGCTTGGAGCTAAGAAATGTACCGTTATCCCTACCTGAAACAAAACCAAAACTTATTAATATGGTAAAAAATCTCAGAAGTACATAACATATTGAGATGACGGATTGTGATATACGCAACATCAAAAGAAACGCGAATGAATCTGCACCTATTATTGTCGAGTTCTCCCCTACAGCGCTTAAAGAAAATATGATAAAAGCATCAAAGACGTTCAATAGAGAAAGCAAAGCAAAATCAACACTTCACATCTCAAATTGCAAGGTGAATTGAGACCCGTCTTCATTTCGGAATCACTCACTACCCACTGGAGACGCATGTATTACCTAGCACGAGAATATGTCAAAAACCACCAAAACGCAAGCTACTGGACTTCCTATGGAAAGATTCGTTCGTGAAAAAGAAGGTATTCCCCCCAAACTAATATCTCAAGAGCAGGATTTGAGTTTTCTGAAAACTATAATGTGACTAGTATTTATAGTAATATTGCTATCCAAAATGCACAATAAGTATTATTTCAGATGTTATCTGAGTTTAGTTAGTTTCCACTTTTTTGCTTTACATGCAAAATCGCTAGATTAGAATTCTTAGTTAATAACTATACACTCCATATACACTACACACTTTACACACTCACCGTTCCACTACTATCTCAAATATTAATACTTACGAATTATAATAATGATATACAAGGTATAAAACCATTCATGCCCTCATCACACAGTTACACTATTATAAGTTTTGTGATACAACCTTGCTATACAAATATAGTAATATATATATATCCAATATAATATGGTTATTGTACGCCTCTACTGTTGCATGTATAAGATACTCGATTTAACCAGGAAACTCCTAGCAAAGCCAGAGTTTGAGAATTTATCTGAAGAATACTACATGGTCTGCTGTCTGTTTTATTTCCTTAATAGTGACTTATTGTGTCAAAACTTATTTTAATGTTACCAGAAATTTGTCCCTCGTCAAACAGGATTTATTTATTAAACCGCACATAATATACATACATACATACATAGACTCACGCCTGTTTCCCGGAGGGGTAGGCAGAGACTACGGAGCGCCATTTGCAACGATCTTGACATATCTCTCTTGCTTCATTCACTCCCATCAGATTCCTCATGCATGCTCTTCTGTTCAACTCACCGGTAACAACATAACGTTACATTCGATCCTACGAGTAATATATAATGCAATGCATTGACCAGTTTGACATAACCGTCCCAGTGATATATCAACCGGAGGAGTGCACCTCCTATCTTAAAAATCCTAGACAATGTTTAAAAATTATACAACAAAATATACGCAGCTTAAATTGTAACTTTAATGAATTGCAAGTACTTCTTAAAAGATTTGAGTTAACATGTGACATTATTGTCCTTTCCGAATGTTGCTATCACGTGTGGTCAACTTACCATTGCTTCAGGGATATAATTCCTATAAAACCAACGACAATTACAATCAGAATGATGGCGTGGTTGTCTGCATAAATACCAACTTAGACTGCATTGTTGAGGAACCTTCCCTATCAGAAGCAAATTGTCTAACAATTAAGATAAAGCGTGACACAGTACTGATTGCAATCTATAGGCCACCAAGCCTTAGGTCACTTGATAACTTTCTTAACTCATTACATATTTTATTGGAAGGCTTGTCTTCCTTCAAAAATATAATTATAGTCGGGGATATAAATATTGACCTTATAGGAACTTTTAACGAGACCCTTGCGTATTTGGATACCATTAGCTTTCACGGCCTTTTGCTGGCAATTGCGACCGAGACTAGAGGTAAATCATGCTTGGATCATATGATAGTAAAAACAAAAAAACCGCCATGACCTTTTCTCTAGGTACTACTATTACCGACCACGCAGCAGTCCTTTTTTGTTTACAAACCGAAACCATGAAGAGTAAACTTTTAAAGTATGTACAAAATTAACAACAAGTTGGATTTAAATAAAATTGTATTAGAATGTAATGGTTATAACTTTGACACGGTATTTCAGGAAACTAACTTAAATATTGCCACAAACAACTTTATTAATATTATTCAAAATTTAATTACTAATAACTCCATAAAGCGAATAATTCCTAAAAACAGATTTATAATTAAGCCATGGATAACTATCGGTATGCTCCGTTACATCCGCAATAGAGACAAATGATAAATGCATCAAAAATTAAAAGCAAATACAAATAAAACTATACTTAAAATAACATATTATATAAGATATCGAAATCATTGCAACAATTTATTAAAAAAACAGTATGAACGAGAGCAATTAATAGCTTCAAAAAAAAATTCAAAGAAACTGTGGAGTCCTATCAAAACAATCACCAATAATACCAACCAAAAGCTATTGCCGACGCAACTACTCTCAACCGATGGTGATCCCCAGAATGCAATCAATCGCATCTATGCATATTTCGCTAACATTGGTAGGACGCTGTCAGATATAATCCTCTCACATTTTCCGGGCCCTAATACTGATACTGAGCCACCGCTGAATTCCTTTGTCCTGCTGCCTATTAATGAGGAAGAAGTTAAAAGAACTATTCTATCACTTAAAGGTGGCTGCTCTCCTGGATGGGATCAAATTAGTGCTGACGTCTTGAAACACTTAGCTCAATCTATAACACCAGTTCTGACTGATTTGATAAACCGCTGCTTCGATAGCGGCGTATTTCCCGACGCATTAAAAAAGGCTGTGGTACACACCATACATAAGGCCGGGGACATAGGCAATGTCGGTAACTACAGACCGATCGCAATTTTGACAACACTCTCCAAGCTTTTTGAACGCATAATCAACAACAGACTAATCAAATACCTAAAAGAATACAATTTACTCTCTAAAGCGCAAAGTGGATTTAGGCCTAGACTTTCTACTGATTATGCTGTTCTTGAACTTGTCAACTTCTTGTCTAATAAATTAGATCGAAAACATAAATGCTTAACTATATTTCTTGACCTCGCTAAAGCCTTTGACACTGTCTCTGTTCCCCACCTGGTGCAAAAACTGGAAAAACACGGTATTAGAGGTACTCCACTGAAATTACTGTCAGATTACCTCCAGGGCAGAACCTAACGAGTAAAAATTGGAGATCACCACAGTGATGACTTACCTGTCGAGTTTGGAGTTCCATAGGGCAGTATTTTGGGACTTACGCTCTTTTTGTGCTACATAAACGAGCTCTGTTCCTTTAATTTAAAAAATTGTCGCATATTTGGATATGCAAATGATACTGCAGTAACTTTTTTCGGAGACTCGTATAATGAACTTTTCTATTAGGCACAGACTGGCTTCAATACTATCTGCCATTGGCTTTCCTCAGATTCTCTTACTTTAAACGAGGATAAGACTAAATTCATCGTGTTCTCAATAAAAAATAACATTGAAGCTAATATTTACTCTCTACGTGCACATACCTAAGTGTAATTTTCCTCCGATGCAAAATTGTAACTGCCCCGTTATTAGCTCCACTCAAACATTAAAATACTTAGGAATCGAAATAGATACAACATTTGAACACCATATCCAATCACTATCTAAAAGGTTGCGTAAACTAACCTACGTTTTTAAAGAACTTCGCGATGTAGCAGATAAACAAACTATAAGAATGGTTTATGAGGCCTTGGTGCTCAGAGGTTAATTTTAAAAGTCAGCTTATCAAAACCTCGTTTATTCCCAACACCAAAACTGTACGAAGAATCTCAAGTACTGACTGTTCGCCAGCTGTATGTCATGCAAACAGTTCTTCGTAAGTCACACACACGCACACGCACACACACACGCACACGCACGCGCACACACACACACACACGCACGCGCACACACACACACACACACACGCACGCGCACACACACACACGCACACACTCACAGGTATGACATAACTGTTGACAATGTGTAAATAGAACTAAAAGGGGGGGGGGGGGGCTGCAGTTCTAAAATACAGGCCTAGGCTTAGTTTAGACCCACAAATTACATTTTCCCAACCCCGTCAACTGTATCCCTTACAAACGTTAACGTTTTTTAGTACTTATTTACTTGACGCGTATTTTCTTTAAAGTTCAAATAGACACGGCGCATTGCGTCTATTTACGAGAAGTTAATCTAATGATGTATTGGCATTACAGCAACCATCTATAATAATAAAACGCCGGATGGACTCACAATAAAGTAATTGACATCGGTGAATATACATCACTAGTATATTTTAGGGAGAGTGTAGGCTGGACGATATGTCAATGGGTTTTTGCTTTAACGAATTTCTCAGAATCAGTCCGCGGTCAGGAAGCATTCGCTTTAACGTTTAAATATGCTGCTTTGTAGTGTTAAAGAGGAACTTAGTTTATTCATGTATGGGTGATATTTCTGGGATGCTGGTAAAAGTAATAAGATTTTGTCAGTGTCTTGTATCATTTTTCATCTGACTTATTGTACAGCTTTTGTAATCGTATCGTTTTTTTGTTGTTGTTACAAATGCAAATTATATATTATGGATCTACGTCCCTTTTGCACGCCAGTCGCTCTGCGGAAAAGTTTATATGTAGATTAGAAAACGTACCTTGGGCTCTGACGGAAAACTTTGGTTGCATTCGGGATAACGCTAAGATGTTGATAGTGATCAATTCTTCCAGAATAATAGAACTTCTTATTTACATACATACATACATAGACTCACGCCTGGTCCCCCGAAGGGGTAGGCAGAGGCATATTAAACGCCCACTTTTCGCCAGTGTTTTGATCCCACGTAATAGGTGGCGAGCCTATTGACGCTTATCGGGATATTTTGTTTGCCAGAGCCTCGTCCGTTGATCGGCAGGTGCACCACTAGCAGGTGAGGTTGGCTTGGGACCCTAAGTTCTTGGTAGGAACCCTATGCACCCTATGAACTTCTTATTTATGGAAATTAAAACAAATAACACAAGGAGTAAGGTATTATGATAAGCGTTGTCAAGTGCACAAACAGCTCCAGTGACCGCATTCTACTATTCATCTATTCTTCAATAAGTGAGGCGCACTCAGTTACAGTGTTATGCAAAATAATAGTAATATATTTGACGGCCACAAATATTAGCACCGGACTTGCGTACTAATGAAACAAAACAACAACATTTTCTGTACATATTGTAGTCTGCTTACGGTATTAAAAATACCGGCAAGGCACATTGGTCAGTGCCAGGTCACAAATTATATTAATACAGAAAACAGAGGAACAGAACAATAACAAATGCAAATAAAAAACGCGTGGTGTATGTGTACGTATTCACGACTATCATTATGTGTAATTAATTATGAATGGAACAATTCGGCAGTCTTCGAGATATAGCTGACGAATTGTTGCCTATGATCTGCTTGATATTTTTACTTTCTTAGGAAAGCCAATAGCTGTAAAAACAACATAGGTGGTGATAATGATTAAAGACGATACGAAGATACATTATAGGTTTCCACAAATAGTTTCTAGAAGAACTGGCTGTTAGTAAAATGCACTAGTTTTTTGGTAGGGCGACTTAATTTTAGGCTTCGTTTATTACTTTTCGTGACGTTTTACGTTGCTCCTTCTCCATAAGGTGTGATTTTGAGGACTCATCTTGAAGAGTCAACATAGTCGAGAACATTAGTAGTACACTTTTGAACATAAAAAATACTCGTATCTCCTCATAACAGCTTCAGGCAGGCTAGCATTGTTCAGAGGCATAGATAATAGATATATATTCATAATCCGCAGATAAGTTGAATTTCTCCTTTCATCGCATTGGCTTTCTGTACCTGTATGTTTTGTGGTATATTTCTCAAAGCAAAACTGATTTGCTTAACGATAACTAATATGTCAAAACATTTCGACGCCGATGTTTGTAGATTACAAGTTGAGAACAAGATAACATAAACGAATATTTTTTGTGCTTGACGGGAATATGATTAAAGTGCTTTTCGTATTTTTTCATTTTTATTACTATAATTAATGCATATTTTTTATCTTTAACATAATTTTAAAACTTCTCAGTGCCGGCCGAACAAAGGAGTGTTCAAATTCATTCATTCATATAGGTTACAAGGCAACACTAATGAAGGACTTTTTTTTACAACCATGATCGGTATGATAGGGCTATGAGAAGAGACTGGGAGAAATTCATGCCACAAACACATACCACACAAAAAAATCCCTTGGCTCGCTCATAGAGTCGAGGCACACTAGAAATTGGTTTTGTATACGAGTGTCAATGTGCGTGTAAAGTAGCACTGGAAGCGACGTTGTCTTGCTGAACGATTCTCGCCCTTATGGTGGTGTAGTGGGAAGTTGTTCGATTGTACAATATTGAATTCGTGATTATCGTCGGATAAGGAGTTACATCAGTAGCCGTTCCACGAGTAGGCCATTTTCTTTCTAAATTATAAACATTTCATGCAGATCCTACGGCCTAAATTGGTGAATATTTGTTAGCAAGATCCTTATAAGTCCAGATCAGTCTGCCCACCGACTCATTGAGCAAGACGGCTACTGCTATTTCACCAACGGCTCTTATATTCTAAGATGGCTAGTGGCTACTGCAAGTCATAAGCTAATATTTATTTTATAGAGCACTAGCCGTTTACCGCGGTTTCACTCGCGTCCTGAGGGAACTACTTCGCGTACCCGAAAAACCCAAATACCTTACGGACCCCTATATTTTCTAAAATAAAATATAGCCTATGTTACTCGCAGATAATATAGCCTATGTTACTCGCAGATAATGTAGCTTTCTGATGGTGAAAGAATTTTTAAAATCGGTCCAGTAGTTTTTGAGTTTATCCATTACAAACAAAAATACAAAGTTTTCCTCTTTATAATATTAGTGTAGATATTTGTCGACAGAAATTTAAAGTACATTGTATTTGTCAACAGAAATTGTCTCCGGACGGCGGCGGTCCGAGACGAATACCGAAGATGGACTGGTCCAAGTTCGATACATTCCCCGGTTCCTTCGAGAAGTGCTCAGTACTCACCGCGGCACTCACGCACATTGGCCTCTATCTACTTATGTTCCTGGGCTTCGTCAATCAGTTGATATTCAAGCCTAAAGTCGCCACAGAGAAGAATAGAGAGGTAAGTCAAATACATTATTATTATTTGCAGCCTAACTTGTCCCACTGCAGGGCAAAGTCCTCCCTACCCTCTTTCCACCTTTCTCTATCGAGAGCTGTTGTTACCCATTCTTTATCAAATAGGGTAAGATCGTTTTGCCACCTAAGTCAAATACATAGACTGCCAAAAACTTTACCCTTCCTTTTGGCTTCGCCGTTGTCGGGTAAAAAAAGCTTTTAACGGAGGTGGGAAACATCTTGAGGAATCTGCGTGTCTCATGTCTCCTCCGTAATGACCTCGAAACACATCATCACATGTGAAGTAAATATTACTATGTGTACAAGTCGAGAAAATGTAACGGCTGTTCTCGATATTAAATTTGATTAATTGAATCGGTCGTAAAAGCTAAAGTAACTTTTTCATAATGAGAAGACGCCTATGCCCATCAGTGGGACAGTTTATAGATAGTGCTGATATTATTTTGTATGTGGATGAAATTGCCTATGTGATATATGACTCACCTGTTAATACAATCTAGTGGTTAGTAACGCTGACTGCTAAGCCGGAGGTCGTAGATTCGATGCCCATTGGACAATTCAATGACTATTGGACAATAAAACGATTATTTATTTATTTATTTATAGACTCACGCCTGTATCCCCGAAGGGGTAGGCAGAGGTGTTATATTACACCCACATTTCACCAGGAATTTATTCCGTAGAAAAGTGTAATTTAGCATGTATGAATTAAGAACCTAATAAGTTCAGTGTTCAGTAGTTACCTAGTTACTAGAGTGCAGTCCCTGCTAAGTTCGAGGTCGGGTGACCGTACGGTAGAAGGTCGTCATGATACTACTATAAAATAATTACAACTCAAGGGCTCCTCTACAAGGGTTGTAATATTTCAGTAGTATGTAGTATGGATTCTGATCTGTTTACGTTCTATCCAACTATATTTGATCATGGTTTAAATTTATATGTACAGCACATAGAAGGCTGTATTATTGTAGCCTAATTGAATGCTATAAATAGATAGCCGATTTTTTTATCGAGGTGATTCATTCATTAGTTTTGTTTATGGTAAGTAAAGTTCAGTTGAACCTGGAGTCACACTGGTATTAGCTGCACACAACGTACTAGAGGAACAGACATACAGACAGATTTCATATTTTTCTATTCTTGTTTCGGACAGTTGTATTTGCCACTTTCTTAGGCTTTGGGCTGGCCATAGTCTTCATATTTTTGCTGTTCGGCGAGTTGTATCGGGCTTTTTGGGTCTTTGGATTTTCTATACTGCCAGCACAATCTAATAAATAAGTTCCTTTTTTTAATGTTTTCAAGCTAAGCTATCCCTCCTATTACTAGTGTCTAGTTTCCACATTAAATACTCATTATTTGATGGCCGCTACTATACTTTAGTAATTACGTAATTGTTTGTTTTATTGCACAAGAATAATTTGATTGAATACCCAGTAGTTCGTCCGAATCGCCTTCTAATTCATCGAATAGTTTAATACTGGTCTACGACGAACTTGAAATACTCGTTTGTTTTTAAATAAATTATACAGTGACCGTATGTTTTGTTTGAAATAGTTTTTAAATATTTTAAGTGCCTTAGTTTATTTACGAGCTGTAGCTATTGGCCTTGGTGATTTAGATTATATTTTACTCATGTGATACATTACATATTGATTACACCGGCGCGGCGTAGTGTTAGAATAATTATGTTACGACATCTTCTGTATATTTTTTTGCGTTACTGACTGACTGACAGACAAGCAGACAACGCACAGGAACTATATTTTATACCTTGGCGACCGTAATACTAAAAAGGTATTTCACGAAATCATGCAGAGGAGATTAATTTAAAATATACCTACCTAATGTGCGAGCGCAGCTGCGGTTATCCTGTAGTAATGGATAAAATCGGTTAAATATCAGAAAATATTTTTATACTACTTTTATATTCTCTAGGTCAGCTGAGCACTTATTCTGATTCGATGTTAATGAAAAATATAATTTACGTTGATTACCTGTATATACCTACATAGATTAATGTAAGTATATTTAGAACTAGTAGACATTTATTCGGTTGATGTATTGTGATGTGAAGATAATTACACTCTTCAATCAAAATTTATGTAAGTATATATTTTTTTTAATTTTTTAGACAAGAAATATGTTCAAAATTTCTTCGTATGGAATTTTGCTTGGGTTAAATTTCAAGCTAGTCGGGACAGCTGTGTTTCGTGATCTCAGAAATGTCTCTCGGAATAGAAGTGTTTCATACAGAAAACCTCTAAGGGCCTGGTCACGAGATCGGTCTAAGCGGCGAGCGTCGCGGCAGGGGCGATGTAAGTACATGGCGCGTTTACTCTGAGGCGGCCGCGCGCCGCGATGCAGTAAACGCGCCATGTACATCGAAAACGCTCGCCGCTGCCGCCCGCCGCTGTAGGCCGTGACCGGGCCGTATAGCTAGCTTTACACGGTGCGTGGTTTTTTAGACGGACGCGTATCGTATCTTTGAAGTTATCTGAGTCGCGGTATATCTAACTCCAAACCACGCACCGTGGGACGCCTAGAAAAATTTACATACACATAAAGTTAGAAGAATTTACATACACTATTACGTGTTCAATGCTGAATATAGTTTTTGCTCAAAATGGCAAAGTATATATCGTAACATGCAATAACTAAAATTCTGGCTAACGGTTACTTTTGATGTAAAATCCATATATGTAAATGAGCTTTTCAAACTAACAATTTTATAACGAGATTTGCACAAAAACTGCTTATCCAATTCTGAAAATAAATTTATTAACAAAACATCATCATCATCATATCAGCCAAGCGACGTCCACTGCTGGACATAGGCCTCCCCCAAGGTTCTCCACACAGACCGGTCTTGAGCCGCCCGCATCCAACCACCTCCCGCGATCTTGACGAGATCGTCGGTCCACCTTGCGGGGGCCTACCTCTGCTGCGTCGTCCGGTACGTGGCCGCCACTCCAGAACCTTTCTGCCCCAACGGCCATCGGTTCTTCGAGCTATGTGCCCTGCCCACTGCCACTTCAGCTTGGCTATCCGGAGAGCTATGTCGGCGACTTTGGTTCTACTGCGGATCTCCTCATTTCTGATTCGATCTCGCAGGGAAACTGCAAGCATAGCTCTCTCCATCGCTCTCTGAGTGACCTTGAGCCTTCTGATAAGGCCCATAGTGAGCGACCACGTCTCTGATCCGTAAGTCATCACTGGCAACACACACTGGTCAAAGACTTTCGTCTTGAGACACTGCGGGATATCGGACGAGAAGATATGACGTAGCTTCCCGAACGCTGCCCAACCGAGTTGGATTCGACGATTGACCTCATTCTCGAAGTTGGACCTACCTAATTGGACTACTTGTCCCAGGTAGATATACTTGTCGACAACTTCGAGCGTAGAGTTCCCAACTTGAATAGGAGCAGGTACAACATGGACGTTCGACATGATTTTCGTCTTGTCCATGTTCATCTTAAGACCTACTTGTTGGGAGACTCTACAGAGGCCATCGAGCATTGTGCCTAGGTCTTCCATGGTCTCAGCCATGACTACGATATCGTCTGCGAATCGAAGGTGAGTGATGTACTCGCCGTTGATGTTGATGCCGAGTCCATTCCAGTCCAGAAGCTTGAAAACATCCTCCAGCGCAGTGGTAAACAGTTTCGGGGATATGATATCCCCCTGTCTCACTCCTCGCTGGAGTTGAATAGGTTTCGAACTCTGGTCCTGGAGGCGGACTGACATAGTGGCGTTTTCATACAAACACTTCAGCACTTCGATATATCGGTAGTCAATCCGGCACCGTTGGAGAGACTGTAGCACCGCCCAGGTTTCGATCGAATCGAAGGCTTTCTCATAGTCCACAAACGCCAAGCATAGGGGCTGGTTATGCTCCTCGGACTTCTGTATAACCTGCCGCAGCGTATGTATGTGGTCTATGGTACTATAGCCTTTACGGAAACCGGCTTGTTCGGGAGGCTGGAAGTCGTCTAGCTTGCTCTCGAGACGATTCGTGATGACCCTCGAAAACAGCTTGTAGACGTGGCTCAGAAGTGTGATGGGTCTGTAGTTCTTTAAGAGGGTTTTATCCCCTTTCTTAAAGAAAAACCACCACACCTCTGTGCCACGCCTGTGGCGTTTTACCCTCGAGAATGACGGAATTAAATAGCTTCCGAAGGGCTTCTCTAGCGGGTGCACCGCAAGCCTTCAGAAGCTCGCTCGTAACTCCGTCATCACCCGGCGCCTTGTTGTTTTTGAGCTGTTTGAGAGCCACACTAATCTCGTGCATGCTGACGTCCGGGATATCTTCGGTATAGTGTCGGGTCAATCCAGCTCTAGGGTCTGACGCTGGAGTACTTGCGGGTTGTTGCGTTGTCGTGTATAGCTGTCCATAGAACCTTTCGATCTCCTCCAAGAGCTCAGGCTTGGACGATACGATTCTGCCATCTTCCGTCTTCAGCTTTGTTAGCTGACTTTGCCCAACAGACAGATCCCTCTGGAACACTTTGGATCCCTTATTCTGCTCGATCGCCTCACGAACACATTTTGTGTTGTATTGGCGGAGATCGCGAGTCAGAGACTTAGAGATCTGTCTGTTGAGGTGCCGATATTTCGGCATGTCGTCGGAGGATAGCAGAACCATCTTGCGCCTTTCCTCTAACAGCTCGAGGGTCGAACCCGAGATCTTGCTGGTTCTCTTGCTTTTCTGGGGCTTAAAGAATTTAGCCTGTTGTATGGACAGCATCCACGAACCCGTTACTGTACTCGTCCACATCTACGCATTCGCCCAGGCATTCGAAACGGTTCTTGAGTTCGAGCTGAAAGCTCTCGGGGTTTTGGATATGAACCGGTGCCGGTCGGAGCGTGGACTTTATCAACCTCGACCGTTCGAGGCTTGTACAGATATTCAATGTGCCTCTTACCATTCGGTGATCGCTCCCCACTTTAAGTGAATTGATCACGGAGACATCATTGAATATCTGCCTCTTCGTCGACATGATAAAGTCGATCTTATTTTTGGTGGCACCGTCTGGACTTACCCAGGTCCACTTGCGGCATTCTCGCTTCTTGAAGAAGGAATTCATCATATAGAGGCCTTCCTTCTCCATAAAGCTAGCCAGCAAGTGACCCCGGGAATTCCGATGCCCATAACCAAATTGCCCCACTCTCAGCTCATCACCGTCGCGTTTGCCCAGTTTCGCGTTAAAATCTCCCATGACCACGGTGTAATGGGTTTTGAAGCCATGTATAGCCCGAGATATGTCCTCGTACATGGCTTCCACCTCCTCATCGGGGTGCGTCGAGGTCGGAGCGTATACCTGTATGACCTTCAGCGAATGCCGCTTGGATATTCTGAGTATAAGGTACGCTACCCTGCTCGACACACTCCCGATATTTACCACGTTGGTCACGAGAGATTTGTGGACGATGAACCCGACACCACCTTGGGACTGTTGGTCGCCCTCCCGGTAGAAGAGCAAGTTGCCGGAATTGAGAACTATCGAGTCCTCCCCCTGTCTTCGGACTTCAGATAGGCCTATGATATCCCATCGCAACTTGCTCAATTCTTCTTCCAGCTCGACAATCTTCTCGTTGGTCCGCAGTGTGCGCGTGTTCAGTGTTGCCAGGGCCAATTGTCTTTGGTGGTGGTAGCCCGATTAACAAAACATAGGTACAGCAAATCCTCGCATCACTTAACGCAAATCGTCTGTATAAATTACTTTAACGTGCACAGTATCGATTAATCAATATTTAACCGATTATCCCGCAACGGTAACCGGTAATTGTTTACAGCTGTTGATAATTAGTCAGATACACTTATAAGCAAATCTTAACTCCACTTGTAGAAATGGTTTCATGCTGGCCAGTCACTGGCAAAGGAATGTTATGGCTTATACCAATGATGTTACAAAAGTAAAAAGAAGTAGATATGTTATAGGCGTACCAAAAGTAGGTCGCTAAACATGAGGCAGTTGGCAAGTCTGACATATATGTTTGTGTGACGTCGCGAGCCGGCGTCAAAGTGAAACTGACACATCTTGTCAGCCGAAAATAAAATAAAATATGGAGTTATCGATGTGTGCGTTAGGTAACGTATCTACCTTTTTCTTGTAATATTATACGTTTAATTGGTGGCTTATAGGTTTAAAAATACGATCATTTCATTTTTGGATTAACATCCTTGTAATATTATAGACTGAATGAACATGATAGACTATATGAACTCAGCTACGTCCGTACATTTTATTTCGAATCTCATCTTCTTGCACCTAATAAAGGTGGCTGGGTGTTGTCTGTCAGAGATCTGCCGCAATACAGGTCGTGGGCCCTACCCACGGAACAGAAAATACACCTACCGATAAATAACGAGGGACAAATAGCCAGATTCAAAATATTAAAAACAAAAAACGTCTGCTACAAGCAAATCAGTAAAATACGTAACGTTGAGAAATGTTAGGCAGTTAAAGAAATATTTATAACCTATATTGTGTAACCGATACGAATAACATTGGCCCAAGTACCCTTGGGCCAATGTTAATTGGTTGGTTGTTCAGTTTTATTGTCGTTTTATATGCTTACTGTAAAAGCCCGAGATATTGTAATATTTACATAAGAAGGTTAGATACTGATACAGCGTTATAAACTTCAAAGTTTGTTCTTGATTACGAATACTGGAGATTTTATACTTAGAATGTTTTTAACGTGTAGATTACTGCAGATGGTTGCTTAAGGAATAAATAATAAACTTCGTTTTCTCTCGACGTTTTAACCGCCATAGATCTGTCGTGGTCACGGGAATACTTAAGAGGACGCAGACATCGCTTATGCACTTATCATTAGCTGACTTTCCTGCATTTACAGTTATCTTCAAAAAGCAAACAAATTAGAAAGAACCAATCATTGTCCGTGTGGTGACGGATTAAGAATACGGAATGTCACCACCCCATATCATCCCACGAGTGTCGTAAGAGCTGACAGAGGGAGCATATTATGCAGAGAACAGCACTGTAAGAGAAGGAAAACTTGATACAAACCCTATACCAACCCGTTTGGCCAGCGTGGTATAGTAGGCCAATTCCTCCTTTCAAAGGAGAGGCCTAGTCCAGCAGTGGGATGTTAAAGGCTGATGATGAATCATGCGATGCTACGAGTATACCCTCCGATATCGACTCGAACAGTTTCATATCAATCTCGTTCACTGGGAATAAGTATTGTTTCAGATTTTATCGTAAAAACTTCATTGTTTATTAAATGGTTTGCTTTTTATGCTTTTATTGTTTTAGCTTTCACGGTACGTTTGTTAGTGGGTTATAAATAGTATAATTACGTATTGAAATTATTCGTGACGGTCAAATAAAATAAAATATAATTATGTACTAACTGTACTACGGTACATATTTTGTGCAGACTTACAGTGAGGTCCGTGGTCTATGGATTTCTAATAACTTACTATGTATGATGGTTATTGTTATGTAGAGTCGAGTGCAATGTAAGACCTCTTGTACATTTTTCTACAAAACGTTCATGATTGCGTGGGTGAATAGACGCACTAGTTTGGCAAAAAAAATACTTTTTTAAACGAGCAGACGGATCGCCTGATGGTAAGCAATTACCGCCGCCCATGGACACAAGCAACACCACAGGAGTCCCAAGTGCGTTGCCGCCCCTTGGGGTTGGGAAAAGGGATAGGATAAGGAGTGGGATGAAGGAGAAGGAATAGGGGATAGGGCCTCCGGCACTCTCACTCACCGAACGAAACGCAATAGTTTAGGTACTGTTACTTTACATCGATTTTCAGTGAGAGGGTTGTACTTCCGCGGTCGAGCCGGCCCATTCATGCTGAAATCAGCAAGACTCTACTACCGTTGAACTGTACTTCATAGCATAAAAAATGCACAGTCTTTTCCCGCGACTTGAAAACACTCAGATTGTACTCATCAGGAAACACATACTCAGGCAAGGAGTTCTATACCTTTGCAGTACGCATAATAAATGAGGAAGCAAAGCGTTTCGTGCGTATGGATGGGATGTCAACCATATAGCGGAGACGATGATTAGTTTGTCTGGTAGTTTGATGGTAAAAAGGGGATGGAGGAATCAGGTTATGTAGTTCCTCTGCACACTCTCCGAAATGTAACCTATAAACAATTTACAGACTGGCAGCACTGCGACGATGCTCCAGACTTTGGAGTTTTGTGTTAACCAATTGGTCATCGCCAATGAATATCCTAGCTTTCCTCTCAATAGAGTCTAAAGTCCCTAGCTGGTATTTCGCTGAACCATCCCAAAGGAGAGAACAGTAGTCCATGCAGGATCGGACTTGTGCTTTTTAAAGATTAAGCATCTGATCCGGCGTAAAGTACCGTCTCACCTTGTTCAGGATACCTAGTTTCTTGCCAGCCAGTTCGGCTTTTGACTCTATATAAGGACTAACATTTTAATTAGAAGTCAACGTGACCCCAAGGAGTTCCAAGCGATCCGTGATCTGCACAGGTACATTTCGGAAAGCCGGAATCTGATGAAATTGACTCCGTTTCGTGGAGAGTAGACACGCCTGAGGTTTGGAGGTATTAAACTTGACTTGATTAGCATCGCCCCAGTCGGAGACCGCCTTCAAAGTCAAGTTCAAACGCTCAATCATGCCTTCCCTGAGTGACTGTATTGCTGCTACACTGGCCCGACCACTGGACATATATCTACAACCGTGCTATCATTTGCATATCCGAAGATGCCTGGTTTCAATAGATCGTTGATGTGAAGCAGGAAAAGTGTTGCAGAGAGAAATGATCCCTGTGGAACTCCGGCGTTAATCGCCATTCGGTCTGACGAAGAGCCATCAACGACTGCCCGAATGGACTGATCTGATCCCTCAGAAAATCTGATATCTAAGCGCACAGGTCAGTGGGAAGTCCAAATGCTGGAAGCTTGCCGATGAGACTCTCATGCCAGACCTTATCAAAAGCATTCATCAAGTGAAACAGCTAGTGCTTCACCGTGTCTCTCGATGGCCTCACCCCATAGATGCGTGGCATACACTAGAAGATCTCCTGTGGGCCGATTTCGCCGAAACCCGTACTGTCGGTCGCTGAGGAGGCTATTTGATTCTAGGTATGCCAGGAGTCTATTATTCAGTACACGTTCCATGCTCTTACTGAGTATGGAAATGACTGAAATGGGTCTGTAGTTCTTTGGGTCACCTCGACTACCCTTTTTGGGCACTGGTTGTACATTGACAAGTCTAAATATATTAAAACCTTTGTCCAATGATATGCTGGTCAGGAAATTCACTCGAATTTTCCTTTTCGAAGAATATTCCTCAACAAATATGTAAAACAATATTAAATTACAATTGTAATTTACGTCTTAAGATAGCCGAAACATTCCAACAATTATGAGAAACACTTGATTTGCAACATGCGCTAATCGTGTGTTTAGCTAATTGTTATTATATTTTTTGTTCTTTTGTTACTATTGTTCAGGAACCTTGTAATATTATGCTAATATTGCTAATGACCAAAAATGTTTGTAACCACATATTTAGTTAAATGAATAATGCTAGGATTTATGTGTAAGATAGTTAGACAATTTACAATATTAGTCTTTGTAATTATATTTTTTATTACTTTATACTATAAATAAATAGTAATACCTACCATGAAATAGAGAAAAGAAATTAGGAATTTAAACTTTCGTGGTATATATATCCCGTAGGAACAGTAAAAAGTAATGATAGTGACCACGAAAGTTTAAATTCCAATTTTTTTTACCCATTTCATGGTAGGTATTACACTATGTCCGTGTGGTGACGGATTAAAATACGAAATGTCACCATCTCATGTCATCCCATGGGTGTCGTAAGAGCCGACAGAGGGAGCATATTATGCAGAGAACAACACTGCAAGAGAAGGAAAACTTGATACAAACCCTATACCAACTCGTTGGGCCAGCGTGGTATAGGAGATAGGAGAGGCCTAGTCCAGCAGTGGACTATTAAAGGCTGATGTGATGATGATTACACTATTTACATACAATAATTTAGATTCATGCTCAACTTTGTGCTGAACAAGTCTAGGTCAGGACCGCTGCCCTGACTTGGTGTCTAAACACTCTATGTCGAAGCTACGCGACCGAAGTTCCGCGGCCGATTTTACGTTCCGACGTATTCGGCTGATATGACACACCATAAGTGCCGAACTTACGCTCGTGCTACGAACTACGCTTGTGCTCTACTACTAGAAAAATTGCCACTGAACTTACGCCCGACCGGAGTTACGTTGTACGCTATAAGGCAACGTAATTTCGGTATACATACATACATAGACTCACGCCTGTATCCCCGAAGGGGTAGGCAGAGGCATATTAAACGCCCACTTTTCGCCAGTGTTTTATTCCACGTAATAGGTGGCGAGCCTATTGCCGCTTATCGGGATATTTAGTTTGCCAGAGCCTCGTCCGTTGATCGGCAGGTGCACAATTTCGGTATAATGTGTCGTCAGTAATTTGAATAGCATTGCAGGCGTAATCATGCCGAACTTCGGTCACGTAACTTCGGCATAGTGTGTTTAGACAATTGTCTTGGAGTCAGTACTGCGGACTAGTAGCCGTATTACCGGTCCCCAGGCTCTTTCGTTCCGGACCCCGATACACGTGCAGTAACTTAACGGTGTTCAAGATGTAGGTAGGTGCAGATACTGAAAGCATGACCACATTGCGACATTAATAGTCAATTTTACTGTCTAGAAGTCCCTGTCTAGATTTATATATCAGACTAGTCCACGCCAGGGGCTTCGCACGCACATATTTTCGAATTTCCCGTTTTGCCCGATCCCGTGGGAATTTCGGGAAATCCCGTCCTAGAGCACCCCTACGGTGCCCAAGGAACATACATGCTAAATTTCATCTCCTTACGACCAGTAGTTTCGGCTGTAGCGTGTCTGTCAGTCAGTAAGATAACACATACAACGTTTTTTGACTTGAATTAATCTGCTAGATATGACCTATTCAGAAGCTGTGAAAGTGGGCCTTGCTCTTCAAGTGCGGTCAAAGTTTCACTGTAGCTTAATAATTTTAGTATACTATGCTTGTGTAAGCCTAGATTTAATTAAATAATATGACACTCACGTCTAAAGTTCTTATTAAGGATACAGTGAAGTGGTGAAGGTCCCTTATCGGGAAAACAATAACCAGTATAGCTGGCACAGCGGTGCACCAATGACTCATAGCGGTGATATTTATATCCCACTCGATACTTAGTAGGTAATGTGCGATGATAATGTTTCAATTTGTACGAGTCTTTTGTATTATGGCATTGTAAATAATAATAATAATATAATATTCTGCCACATTCACATAACACCATCTAGTCCCAAACTAAGCAGAGCTTGTACTATGGGTAGGTACTAGATAATGAATATACATATGTACATGTAAGTATACTTTTTTTTGTAAATACATACATATTATACATAGAAATACCCAGACCAAGGCAAACAACAATGTTCATGCACACAAATGTTGGACTTGAGCGGGAATCGAACCCGCGACCTTCGACGTAGCAGTCGCTTACACCCACTACACCAATCGGCCGAATCATTGAAGATTTGATAGGTACGCCTGTTGGTTTAGTATGTTAGGTTGGGTTTGATTCTCGTCCACTACAAGACTTTTTGATCAGCACGAGTACAGACCGGTTCACGAAAGTTGACCACAAATGGCGGCCGTCGCGCATATGTACATTCGTGCACCAAGTGGTGTGGCTCCGACGCATTCCGCCCGCGCCTCACCCCGCACCTCCACGGGGACTTAAAAATGTTTTCTGCGCAGTGGTCATCTTTCATGAACCGACCTATATCTGTGCTTTATATAACCTATCTGTAATATGAATTTATCTGTAAAATCCTCGAGTTGCTGACTAATAAACAAAGCAGAACCAAAACTGTTGGGCGTAGGGAACTGAAATTCGGCGTGTTATGTAGGCCAGACACGCTACGGTCTACCGGAGAGGTTACCTGTGCAGGTTTACCAGCGCAAGTCAAACATGTACATAAAACTGCACAGGTGTATTCCCACACACACTCCGTTATAACTGCGCAGGTATACCTGCACAGGTAAACCTCTCCGGTAAACCGTAGCGTGTTTGGCGGCCATTACTTTCCACTTGGGGTCTACACCAAAGTCCTGGTTACTGGTATTTACGTTTTGACAGAACTATGAAGCAATCATAAGTAACTTTTAATTCTTAGTGGAAGGTTGTCGTTTAACCTTGTCTTGACTGTGTTTTGAACCTCTGCGACACTGATTTTATTCCTAGCGCAGAATTTGTCTCTATTAAACAAGAAAATAAATCTTTCTACTTGGTGCCATCATTATTATGAAACACCTGCGGCCGGCCGCTGTATACAGGGTGTCACAAGACCCATCACCAAGCCGAAGTCTACTCGTTGTGGACATCATGCCAAGTCATACTAACCAAAAATAATACCTGGGAAACGAATTTTTATTTTTTGAGTTTTCACATTTTTTAAACCGCAAGTGCAATGCTCGAAATACCTACTTATAAATGGGGTTATATTTATCTAAAGAACATATTAGCGGAGTAAACGCATTTATTTGATTTGAATTGATATTGGAATTAGTGTATCGACCTGTAATAAGCATCTGACTTCAATCTGGAACATGTTTGACATTGTATGATAATTTATTTATATTCAATTTGCATGCATTAATTAATTGATGATTGTGTTTAATTTCTTTAATTTTGTACGCCAAGCATTGGCAAACATAGTGAAACCTAAACAAATATTACCAACTTTGTATACCTACCTATGTTTACAAATAAATAAATGATTGATTGATTGATTGATTTTGTTCCTAATTAGAAAAATTCCATACTAACTTTGAGTCTCAATATCTCCTGAACCAGTAATTTCCCAGGTATGGTGCCGAAGTAAAAAATGTTTGTAGTGATTGGTACAACATGGGATTTCAGTTTTCGTTAAGGGTCTTTTTACAACCTGTATATGTTGGTTGCGACTTGCGAGTCAGTACGTTGACATAATGCGTTTTCATAATTCCGATTGAAGTGCGGTCAGTCACATGCGGCGCGACACATTGCAGCTATTCGCTAGGGCAATGGTTTTCAAACTTTTGAGCCTGAGCCTGCTTTCCAGTGATTTAGTTCTAATTGAGTCATTTTATTTGAATTTGAGCAACACTGTCGTGGAGCCCTTAGAGATGCTTCATGGAGCCCTGAGGCTCCGCGAAGCACACTTTGAGAATGGCTGCTAGAGTGTTCACACTCTTACTATGGAATTCAACATTCGAATTATAGATAGATCTGTAGATTTTAGATTAGTTTTTGACAGTTTTTAACATTACAAAATATGTCAAACACGAATCTAAAATCTACAGATCTATCTATAGTTCGAATATTGAAAATGGCTGTTAGACAAAAATGTTTACTATGTTTGCTGTGCCATATAGAGAAGCGTGGCCCCTTCACATTGTTTCGCCATTAACTAATTAGTTCAAGTGCGAGAATTTAATTCCCCGTTTGTATTTCCTCAGCACGCGTTCAATCAACACTTGAATACTTCAATTACTATTGTTCGGTTTCTTATATGTTGTTACGTCATACAACAGTATGAACCTTATAAATGTCTTGATAAGGTTTAAATTTCGGTAGACTCTATAATACATATTTCGAATTTGTAGGTATTAAGTTTACGGCTGGCCCAATATTTGTTTTTTTTTTTTATGGACTTACGCCTGTATCCCCGAAGGGGTAGGCAGAGGTGTAATATTACACCCACATTTCGCCATTAATTTTTAGGTCCCACGTAATAGGGGGCGAGCCTATTGCAGTACCGGGCACATTACCAGACTCCGTGCTGCTACTGAGAATTTCCTAACAGAAAAATCCAATAACACTTTGCCCGACCCGGGAATCGAACCCGAGATCTCCCAATCTCACGAGCACATATATGCCGTGAGACCAACGAAAGATTTGATCTATCTACGAATTTGGGTACTAGAGATACTTGAGATATTTTGTATGGAGCTTATGTCAAATATGTATCTCTAGATTGTCTAGTAGCAAAATGCGTGGATAGATCTAATATTGATACCGGCCGTTTTAGTTACAAGTTAGTGCTAGGCTGCTAGCGTTTTTCTTCGATGAATTTCGAGTTCTACCAAGGCTACCAATCACCTTTTCAGCCTCATCATCAGCCCTTAACAGTCCACTACTGGACTAGGCCTCTCCTTTGAAAGAAGGAATTGGCCTACTATACCACACTGACCAAACGGGTTGGTATAGGATTTGTATCAAGTTTTCCTTCTCTTACAGTGCTGTTCTCTGCATAATATGCTCCCTCTGTCGGCTCTTATGACACCTATGGGATGATATGGGATGGTGACATTCCATATTCTTAATCCGTCACCACATGGACCAGCCTCACAAGGCCAATATCTTCTAAGATTTTCTATGGGCACGAGGTGCTTACTGGATCTACATCTCATTAAACAATAATCATCATCCATACGTAAATAGTACAGTGGCCAATGGTGTATCCGATAGAAGTCCGGCACATATCTTGCCGGACCCTAGACAGAGGCAGTCTAATAATTCTCCACCTACAAAATTTTACCCGTTCTTCCCATATTCCCCAAAGAATCATCAGCGGCCTCTGACCTACATAAACCAGATACTTCATTGCATACTAGTCATGTTAAATATTTTACCTCGTCACACAGTGGATGCTGCGGCGTTCCGCTTTCATAATCCATATGCGAGGCGCATACACGCATCACTGCTCACCGCGTTATTTGTATGAGCTGGCTAGACTAGTAATATACTGCGATATTGCTTGTTAGTTTCATGTTTTGCTCCGAGTAGTAGTATCAAATCAAATCAAATCAAACATTTTATTTCGCGTGGCATAGACGCATAGATAAATACCTTACAGTCTAACATAATAGATGATGGCGTTGGTGTAAATAATTACAAAATCTAGAAACACCTTACACGTTTCCAGAAATTTCATGAATCGTCTCGAAAAGTCTAGTTATGTGTTCCGGCCGGTATAAATACCAGGCAGACGCGCGAGTCAGGACAGTAACAATTGAATATCGAAGCGATAAACAAGAAGCGAAGGGAAGTTATTCTAGTGGTGTGAATAGTGAGTTTTATTAGTGTTGAAAAATTAAGTGTGTGTATCTAGTGTTCTTGTGTTAGTGAATAAAGTTCAGTTTAAGTGGCATAGTGAGTTATAATTTATCGTCGAACCCCAGCTCGTAACAATACATACAGTGGTTGTTAGTATAAATATAATATAAACTATGTTAGTATCGCTTCACTTGCACGTTGCTGATGTGCGCTCGAATGACACATGTCCGCGGAAGCGACGGAACAGCACTCCCTTCGGCCAAAAGTCCTCCTTCATCACAACACCCAGAAACAGGGCCAGATTTAAGGGGGGGCAGGCGGGGCAATGGCCCCGGGGCCCCCACAAGAGGGGGGCCCCCACAACAGAGATAAAAATATTAAAAAGAAAATATCGGCATTTGTTCACTTCAATACGCAAAAACATTCATGCAATGAACTTGAAAATCATAAATCCAAATTAATGTTTCAAAAATAATCGACGTTATAAAATTTTCGGTATCCTGCCGTTTTGCCGAAAAGATTTTGACAAAATTTAATTACCCAAACAAATTTTAGCAACCTTTTTTTATACCATTGCAATATTTCGAATGATTTTAGTACGCATATTTTTATTTGGTCAAATTTTTACTTGGCAATATATATAAGTATAATGTCATTATGGCATTTGGGCTTTAATCAAATGATTTATCACAGCAAACAATCTTCAGACAATAAACGTTTGGTGATATTAGTTTATTTATAATGAAGTAGTTAGAGTAGGTTAATTATAAAAAAAATGGTTAGGTTAGAACTGTGACCTCCTACGCACGAGTCGAGCGAGCGAAGCGAGCGGTGCCGCGGTAGCGGCCGGCGAGTGCCAGAAACGACTTGCATTAATAGAAAAAAGAGATTGTTTTTAGTAGGTTACCCGGAACTGAACTATTTAGATTAGGATAATTATTGATTTTGCGTAAAAACTGTTATTCCAACTGAAATATTTGACAAAATAAAAAAATTTAAAAGTACTAGTTGGTAAAAGCAATATCGCTATACCTTCGGGTTGCGGAGGTCAGGCAGGCAGTCGCTCTGTGGAAAAACTAATATTCAGCCAAATCCGGTAAGGCTAAAAAGCGGACCCCAGATTGAAAAATGGGATAACGCTAGGAGGATGATGAAAAGTACTAGTTGGTAAACAAGTAATAGTTTAAACGTTCATTTCCCAAACATTAGGTCTGCATAACAATTTTTTTATGAATAGATTTTTTGCTAAGCAATAATTTGGCAAATTAAATTACGCGAAATATTTTTTGGGAAGTGAAAATTTGTCAAATTCCTTTCGGTCAAACAAGGGAGACCCAAAATTTTCATACCAAATAAATATAATCAACTAGACAGAAATTGCCTATACTTTTTTGTAATTTAGTCAAATACATATTTTTATACAATAAAATGACGACTCAATTGTCTGAAAACCATAGGTAATTTATTGGCGTAAGGATTGAAGTAAGTAGGTATATATTGATACTAGAGGACGCCAGCAGCTACGCCTGCATTTATTTTAAATTTACCAGTTTTGGCCGATCCCGTGGGAATTTCGGGAAATCCCTTCTTAGTGCACCTCTAAGGTCCCCAAGAAACATACATGCAAAATTTCAGCTTCCTGCGCTCAATATTTTCGGCTGTAGCGTGTCTGTCAGTCAGTCAGTAACGCAAGGATTTTATATATTAAGATTTTCAAAAACAACCAAATAATCGCCACGACGCGCGATGCTTAAAACGCTAAAAGATAGAATAGTAAAATATAAATGACTAACTATTTCACAATAACAACCAAACAAGAACTGATACACGATCCTGTAAAAACGTCAGAAGATTGAGTACATGGAGAGAAGGTCGATAGTAGTCTCGAGTTAGGTGACACCATAAAACCTTTAAAATCATATAGTCACAATCAAGAGGAAATGGATAATGGTTTTAAAATTACTTGGTCTTTGGCCCGTCGTGATAACTGAAGGAATGATCAGATATTGGTCAAGAACGGTTCTGTAAAACAGCAAAATTGTGATGAAGTCTCACTCCAGAATTAAGTCCTACAATTGCGAGATAATACAAACTTTTCGGCAATGTACAAAAACATGTTTATACGTCGCAATCAAAATCAAGAGACTGTCAATCGATTCGAGCTTTGTTTTTCTCTGACTACGAGTAAAATAGATTGCAAAGTTTGTACTCTAATGTCCACTCAAGTTAAGAGGGAAGGCTTCAGTGACTGCAAGCCTGCATCGGAGCGTCTATACGAGCACGAGATATCGAAGACCCACTTTCAGTCAGTAATTAGTCTAGTGCCACGGGGAGAAGGCACGGGATGTATCGACCGAGAGCTAGCGACGCAGGAGGCACAGCAAATCATCGCTGAACGGGGCTTTATCTTTCGAGTAGACGACGAAATCATTGGATCACCGAGAAATGGCAATTTTCTGAGTATTTTGGAATTGCTTGTTGAGTACGAACCAACGTTGGCATTCATTTATACTGACATGCAAACAAATTGAGCGGTTATGTCAATTACATTTCCTCAACGGTATGCGAAGAACTCATAAGTTCCATGTGTAATCAAGTACCGATGAATGATGAATCCAATGAATAAAGATCAACATAAAATTTTTGTTCGATATATGTATTTTTACCTAATTGCGGCCATACTGGTAAAGGAACAGCAATTGCTTTAATATTTATTTTAGTTGACCATCAAATTAATATCCCTGATTGTCGCGGACAATCGTACGATAATGCTGCAAATATGAGTGGAAAGTACAAAGCGATGCAAGCTCTTATTTTGCAGAAAAATCATTTATCAGCGTTTGTACCATGTTGTGGTTACTCACTGAATTTAGTAGGAAAATCTCTTGTGCATCAGCAATAGAAGTTTATTCAGAATTTATGTAAGTACGTTTTTAGACCGGGTACAGAAATCTATCACCAAGAGAAAAAATTAAGTGGCTGGTTTTAACCCAGTTATCGACCAACTTTGTGTTTCTCTCATAGAAAGACTGCAAGCACACGAAGCTGTTCGATTGAGATTTGGATTCCTCAACCACATAGACGAGATGGAGGTCGCAAGTTTATATGCCGCTGCAGAGGAATTAGTAAAAGTTTACAAAGACGATTTCGAATCTAAACTTGGCAATGAGTTGGTACAATTTGTATATTTAATAGACTTGTAAAACAGGACTGTGAAAAAGATCAATCAAAGGAACTGTTGTATTATCGCATTCTTGAAAATCAGAATTGCCGAGCTACTTTCCCGAACATAGAAATTACATTAAGAATGTACTTGGTATTAGCGGTGTCCAATTGTACCGGAGCGCGCTCGTTTTCAAAATGAAAATGATCAAGAATAGGCTCCGATACAACAACGATGGAACAAAAACGGGCTATCGAAACTAACCCTAATCAATAATGAAAGTGATTTACTCCGCGAGCTAGACTTCAGCGAAATAATCGACGACTTTTGCATCCAAAAAAGTTCGCCATGTGTCATTACATTAACACCGTTATTTCGTTTTTAATCAATTGTATTTTTTTATTTCCCGAAGTTTAATTTGCTGACAGTGTATTTTTTTTATTAGTTTAAGGAAAAAATATACGGGTAATAAATAGGGGCCCCCACAGCTACATTGCCCCGGGGCCTCCAAACATCTAAATCCGGCCCTGCCCAGAAAGCACGTTGGGATCCGCACCACAAACGCCTTGAAATTGACGTTACGACGCGACTCCAGCAGCTGTACTCTCAGTGAGTATAGTATAATCATATCAGCCGTAAGACGTCCACTGCTGGACAAAAGCCTTCCCCAAGGCTCGCCACATGGACCGATCCTGCGCCACCCGCGATCCCATCGTCAGTCCACCTTGCAGGCCTACCTCTGCTACGACGGTGCGTGGCCGCCACTCCTGGTGCCCAATTCTCCTAAATAAATAGTTTCGATATAATGTCAGTGTCATACTTACGTCACAAAAATCGTATTCTTCTATAATTGAATGAAATCGTAACGAGATCGTAAACTGAAACAAGTGTCAAAATAATTATGTGTCAACGACCGACGAACTCTTTATTTAAAATTATACGATAATGACATAAGTTATCAGAATACCGCTTCTGAATCAATTCAAAAATAATATCAATGTCATATAAAAATACGAGAATTGGAAAGATCCTTTCTGCTCCAACGGCCATCGGTTCTTCTGGCTATGTGCCCTGCCCACTGCTACTTCAGCCTGACTATTCGGAGAGCTACGTCCGTGACTGGTTCGCCTGCGGATCTCCTCATAGTATCAAGAAGAAGTATCAAAATTGAATCAGTAGTTATACTGTGCGATGAGAGAAACTCTTGATCACATTTAGTAGAATTTGATTGTTAAGTAAGTTTCTTTAATTATTGTTAATGTATTGTGGTGCATAGGGTTCCCACCAAGAACTTAGGGTCCCAAGCCAACCTCACCTGCAAGTGGTGCACCGGCCGATCAACGAACGAGGCTCTGGCAAACAAAATATCCCGAAATGCGGCAATAGGCTCGCCACCTATTACGTGGGATCAAAACAATGGCGAAAAGTGGGCGTTTAATATGCCTCTGCCTACCCCTTCGGGGGAACAGGCGTGAGTCTATGTATGTATGTATGTTAATTTATTGGCTGGAATTGTGGGTTGCTACCAACACTGGACTTTTTTTATTTTTTCCTTACTAGACTTGCCCGCGGCTGTGCTCGCGAAAATTATACACCTAAACCTGCCTCACGAATCGCGTAGGTAATCTATTGGTGAAAACTGTACAAAAATCGACTCCATTTTGTTTATCGCGTTCATACAGACAGACTGGGTGAATGGGGAACTTCATATAATATGTATAGATATAGGTAGTTGTTAAGGTAAAGACATCATCCTCATCAGCCGCATACTGTCCCACTGCTGGGCACGGGCCTCGTCTCACTATGACAAGGGTAAGGCTATAGTCCACCACGCTGGCCAAGTGCGGGTTGTCAGACTTCACATGTCTTTCGAGAACATTATGGAGAACTCTCAGACATGCAGGCTTCCTCACGATATCTACCTTTACCGATAAGCAAGCGATAATTAACAATTTAATACGCACTTAACTTCGAACAGTCATTGGTGCGTGCCGTGGATTCGAACCCGAGACACTCTGCGTAGCAGTCTGTCGGTTTCTCCACTCGGCTATCGCTGCTTTTTCTAAGACATACTTTGATCTTTTTTGATAGTAGCTAGGCATATCGGCGATCTTGTTGGGAAAGTGGTCAGCGGTTCTAAGATCGGTAGAGGCCTAGGATATCTGTGTTAAGCAGTGGACGTGATTAGGCTTAAATCTAATTTCCTAATGAGGTCTTGCCTATCACACTTCACACGGATACACTACAAGCATTTAAAAGTAGATTTTACCAGCAATGCTTTACTTGATTAAGCAGGATTAACTCATTGTAATCTTGTAACGAGGCTGTTAAGGACGCTTTTACATTTTTCTACAAATAACAGTGCTTTTCAGGTACCATTTTAACGTATAATCAATCACAAAGATGAAGATATCATGGTCTTTATTTAAAGGTAATCTATTCATCTACAGATTGGCATCATAAAAATAGTACATTATCATACAAAATTTTCGCATAAATCCGTTTTCAACATCACAATAATCACAGAAAATGGGGTCTGGTTAGGTACCATTTTAGATAAATTTAATGCATATTTTACCTTCTAAATTATATTAAATTACGGCATATATAGTCCTCTATGCGTTCAGCTAATTATTTTGTACTTAAATCATAACATTTTTCAATAATAAGAACACTTGCAAATTTCTTCATACATTTTTCACTCGCGGACCTCGCGCGGTTCATCATTCCGCGCTCAGACGCGCTTGTGGAAGTACGGGTGTATCGCTCTATCGCAAAAAATAAATTACGTAAAAGTCGTGCGTCGTAGGTACAGTCGTCGTTTATCGTGACGTGAAAGGAGTTGATACTTTTTCGAACCGAACTAAAAGTAAGTACGAGTTTCATTCTATTATTTATTATTATATGATTTAGAAATTGTTGAATAACATCGGGATTTTGATACGAAAGGCTATGCAGTTGTTGATAAGGTTTAGAAATGGATGGGTGAGTTTAATCAGCTCGTAGTAAAGTTAAGATTTAGACTAAGCCGTGGGGCTGGAAAGTAGATAGATGAGGTGAGGCAGCTGTTGGGAAGGTTAAGGAATGGATGAGAGTGGGTTAAGCAGCTGTTAAGCAGGTCAAAAAATGGATGGGTGAGGTTAAGCATCTGTTGGGCAGGTCAAGAAATGGATAGGTGATGTTAAGTTTTACTAAAGCAAGGTATGAATAAGTAGGGTTAAGCATCCGTGGGTGAGTTTAAGAAAAGGATGGGAAGGGTTAAGCCGCTGTTTACATGTTTGAGAAATAAATGGGTGTGCACAAGCAGTTGTTAGTGAGGTCGGGATTTGGATGGGTGGGTTTAAGCAGCTCTTAGTAAAGTTCAGATTCAGATTACGCCGTGGGGCTAAAAAGTAGATGGATGGGGTTAGGCAGCTGTTGTGAAGGCTAAGAAATGACTGACAGTGGGTTAAGCATCCGTTGGGCAGGTCAAGAAATGGATGGGTGAGGTTAAGCAGCTGTTGGGCAGGTCATGAATTGGATGGGTGATGTTAACTTTTACTAAAATTAGTTATGAATAAGTGGGGTTAAGCGTCTGTAGGTGAGTTTAAGAAAAGTATGGGTGGGGTTAAGCAGCTGTTTGCATGTTTTCTATCTGTTATGATTTCTCGAAACCTATGTCCGTTAGTGAGCTGGGAACAGCGCCCGATGGTGTTCCAATTTGTGTCTAATTATATTTATGTGTCTTATTGTTTATTTTGTTAAAAAAAAAACATTTCTTGATTTCTGCGGAAATAGGCTTTTTGTTTAAGTTAATCAGCTTAAGGCAGTATATCATTTAATGTTAAGCAGGTCAAAAAATGGTCAAATAACATTTGCGTCACCTATTTAATATGTAATGGGTCTTCTGAAGTACCAATTCATAAATATGACGTGGTGTTACACTCCTGTGGTCCGCGGGCGATGGGGAACGTAAGGCAGCGGGTGACGTCGCTCTTGAGGGTAACTTGTGTCTACCGATACGTTAAGCGTATGCGTACTTTTAGTTTTAATGTCAAAAGAGTAATAAACAAATATATATTTTAATATTTAAATAGATATAGCAAAATACACCGATTCATAAGAATGCATATATTTAAACAGCGCATTGACTTCATTCATCCTATAATGGAATAAATTAATTTACAAGCAATTTTACTTATGATATCTGCAGACCAGTCGTAATGTAATTTCTAACGGCCAACGGGGAGTAACGTCCCTCGCCACCCGCTTATCATGGGAGTGTCACGTATGAATTTGCCAAGCTACCGGTACGATGTTTTGTTAAAATGTTTATTTCGTTATTTTTTAGATGCCACGTATCCGGAAATTTGGTTATAGACCAAAAAAACCTGCAAACTTAACAGTTAATAAAAGTAATAAGACTATGTAAGTATTTTCAAATTTATTCGTTATTTAGAGTAATAGTTTAAGCATTTTTTATTCTATTATCAATCCCATCACGTTTCGACAGGTAACTTATTTAGATGTATTATGTTTTTTGTCAACAGGGAGAGCTGCATAGATGTCTCGTTAGAGCACGATGAGCAGTTTGAAATTTCATTAGTAAGTTTCATAAAAGTATACAAAGCTTGTTTTATTTCTTTTACAATGCTACTAGTATTGTCGTTTTATTTTCAGGAGCAGGAATGCGTAATACAATTTAAGCCAAAAGGCAGAAGAATAGTTGAAATTGATTACCTATTTGAGCAGATAATACAAATAGGAAGCCACACTTCTCTTTTCGATTGCGGTATGAAATATCTAGTGATCAATAAAGAAAAAAGAGATGGCCTGCATTCTAAATTCGAACTTGCTTGCAAAATGTGTGGTGAAAAGTTTGAGCTTCAAACGGTGCGGAAAGACGACCTTAAAATGGACATTAATCAGGATGTTGTATCCGGAATCATGTCTACTGGTGCGGGTTACACCCAGCTTAATACAGTCCTTGCCCATGCCGACATTCCACCGATGCCTCTGCGGTTATATCAAGCTACGCATGATCAAGTTTCCCAATGGTGGGAAAAAGCTGCGGAACATTGCATGTCTGAGGCAGGAAAAGAAGAGGTCGAGCATGCAAAACATATCGGCAATATGTCAAATCAAGAAATACCTATGATTGCTGTTATTGCGGATGCGTGTTGGAGTAAGCGTTCATACGGAAATAATTATGATGCTTCTTCAGGCGCCGCGGCAATCATTGGCCAACACAGCAAAAAGGTGCTATACTGCGGGGTGAAAAATAAATATTGTGTGATATGTTCCCGATCATCAAACAAAGGAATTGAGGCACCTGAACATAGAGGTTTTAAGAACTTCAGCGGCCCTTCAACAGCAATGGAAGCTGCAGTTATTACCGAGGGGTTTAAACGTTCCATATCGGACCATGGACTTATTTATTCACATTTGATTGCTGATGGAGATGCTAACACCTATTCGTGCATTAGAAATGCCCGACCCTACGAAAATCTTACCGTCGCTAAAATAGAGTGCAAGAACCATCTTTTGCGCAATTATTGTAAAGCATTGCTGGCACTGTCAACTACCTCGTCTTATAACATCAAAGCAAGAAAACTTGTCAAAGAAAACTATTTGAGGTTGCGTTGGGGAGTTGATTCTTCAATAAAACACTGGTCTAGGCAAAACATACCATTCGCAGAAAAGGCCGATAACATAAAAAGGGATATCCAAAATGGGCCCTACCACATATTCGGTGATCACAGCCATTGTTCACCATATTTTTGTAACAAAACCAACTCGGAAAACTTTGTTCCAGAATTGGTAGCTTTCGGGGTGTTTCAAAAACTTACCGATTTGGCGTATAGACTTTCCCAAAATGCATGTAGTTTTGCGTATAAGGAGACAAACAATTTGGTCGAAAGTTTCAATGCCAGAGTAGCCAAGTACGTAGGAGGAAAAAGAGTCAATTACTAATTAAAAGGCTCATACAGCGGCAGATGTGCGGCCGCAGTCATATCGTTAAATACCAGTGGTACACTACAAACTTATGTGCATAAATTCATTTTCGGTACTGATGCAAACGCACAAATAATTTGGCTGGAAAATAAGCGCAAGATTAACAATGGTAAGAGAAAGAACATTAAAAAGAAAAAGAACATAAAACAGGCCACTACGAAAGATGCTCATTATGGTGTAATTTGTCAGAAACCTGACATGGATGCATTGGATTACACTATAGCAAAACAAGACTTTTTAAAAGCCCTCTCACTCTCTTCAGAAGAGAGAATTAATATAGAAAGAAGCACAGTCTTGCAGAGTGCAAGCCCACTCTGGCTAGAGACTAGGCGGAAACTATTAACTGCTTCGTGGTTTGCTAGAGTTTGCAAACGGCGTGCAAATACAAATTGTGCTCCTCATGTCAAACAGATATTATATGGCAATGATCTGAGCAATGTCCCATCGATTAAACATGGTAAGAAGAACGAGCACACAGCGCTTCAAGAATTAAAAAGCGTATTAAATTTAGATATACAAGAGTGTGGATTATACATCGATAGTGAATTTTCATTTCTGGGCGCTACTCCAGACGGCAAATACCAACATGGTATTGTAGAAGTAAAGTGTCCATCGTCTGCATACAACTTAGAACCTGAAGAGGCAATCAAACAAAAGAAAATTGACTTTTGGTTGTACAAATCTGACGCTTTCATCGTCAATAAGAAAAGCAAATGGTACTACCAAATTCAGGGTCAGTTACGAGTAACTGGTCAAGATATGTGTTTATTCGCGGTGTGGACAGGCGACGGGAAAATTAAATATGAATTTATAAAAAGAGACGAACAGTTCTGGAAGGAAAATATGGAAGGGCATTTAGTAAAATTTTACAATAACTGTTTACTTCCAGAACTGGTTGACCCTCGATACACAAGGTCTATGAACCTAAGGGACCATAGCACACACACACGCAACAACATTTTGAGTGAACAGAATAATGCTTAAAAGCTCAGAGTCTAAATAATAACAATGTTTGTTAAATAATAACAATGTTTGTTAAATAATAACAATGTTTGTGTACTTTTCTTACATACCTATATTAAATATATTACAGATTTTTACTATTTTCTGGCGTTTCAATTTTTACTCCCTGGCTAACTATGTCTACGTTCTTAAATCTTTATGTAATGCTCCAAAATGTTAGTTTTGTAGTATATCTGTATGTAATACTTATTAGTAAATGAATACCCGATTCAAATCGTATCAGTAGCTTTTGAGAATATCTCGGCTCTAGAAACGTATATACAGTTCGATGAAAGCATCTCCTTTTTTTTGAAGTTTGTTGAAAATACTAACCTAATTATCACTAAAATAGAACGGTAACCGAATGCGCTTTCAAAGCTCCAACTAAATTTTCTGAATTAATTCCAATAATATTAAAAATTATACCAAGGACCAAGATTACCTAAGCGATGTATAAAATCGAGCGCTCTGTGGTTTCAATGTGTGCGTACGCGTAATGTTGCCATAGTACAAACAGAATAGTAAGATAGCTTCATACAAATCGGCCGCCGCCGCCGCCGCGCTGGTGTGAATGTATGCGTGAGTCGCCGGGGCGGCGCGGCGGCGTGTACGTACGCACTTTTCACGCACACAATCTCACGAGCGCGGAACGCTCGGCGCGGATTCAGTACGGGATGCGCCGCGCGTCTGATCGCGCGCATGCATGTCGGTACTACACTGCTCGCCCGCGACCATTGTTTATGTACATTCAGTTTTGTAATAAACGTTATTAATATTATACAATGTGTTAAACGACAGTAAATTAAACTTGTTACATTTTTCTCGCTATAAAGGGCATTTAGATAGTTATATAACGCTTAGCTAGTCAGCAGATATTTGAAAAAAAATATATGCAAACTTAAATTCTGTAGTATTCAGCGCAATCACTTAAAAAAACGGCGAAATAGCGCGCGCCGACAAAGCCGGCGGCGCGCCGCGGTGTAAACACGTGACAACCCGTGCGTCATCGCAAGAGTAGGCAATTAACTCGCCGAGCGGCCTTAGCTAGCTTACTATTCTGTTTTTACTATGATGTTGCTGTGGGCGACATTATATACCTAAATTTGAGTTAGTCGAAAATGTAACAGCGTCCTTAAGCTTGTATTGACATTATAATAATTAATAGATATGATTGCGTCCTTGGCCTAGTGGAATGAGTTTGCGGTTGTTTTACGGTTGATTGCGAAGTTTCAGGTTCGGTTACTGGCTTGACCTAAGTGTTTGTTGAAATATTTAAAGAATATGCCTTAGTGAGCCCACATTATAAAAGAAACCAACTGTCCAAATGAATTTTGCTACAGTTTAGGTTCTGCTTATGATATTATGTCACTCAAGACCTGTTATTTTATAAGTTTATATCTATGACGATGTAACAGGATCGTAGCGCATATTATTTGAACGGCTGTCCATAAGAGGAAACACGAAGGGCAAGAGAATTGAAAAATAGGTAGGTAATAGTAAAATCTATTGCTGTCGCGCAGCCTCAAGCCTGCCCCCGCCGAGCGCGATAGAGACAACGCTACTGCTGGACCAAAAATATCTATTAAACTAGCTGACCCGGCAAACGTTGTTTTGCAATTTATTTATTTTTTTGAAAAATAGATGTTGGCCGATTCTCATAGATACCGGATAAGCACAAAAAAATTCATCAAAATCGGTCAAGCCGTTTCGGAGGAGTATGGGAACGAAAACTGTGACACGAGAATTTTATACCTAAGTAGGTATATTAGATGTACACAAAACCAACGTTTCGTATTCCCTTGATTCCTTCTCCAAAACTTCATCCTAGTTTTTCATATTAAATTAAAGAAAGGCTTTGGTCGTGTTCCTATGTTTTCCTTTTTTTAAATAATCTAGCTAAATTTGTTTTTTGGATGTTTGAACACAGCGGAAAATCTGGCCAATTTTTGAGATATTTGAAGGTTCATATCTTTTTTAATATTTAATTTATGAGAAAAAGGAAAACATAGGGACATGCCAATCGGGGCCATACATCTTTTGAAAAAAAAATAATTGCTCTACTGGCATTATCCAGGGAGAAAACAGGATACTACGTTTGTATGGAAAAACAGCCGTCTTGTTTCCTCATAATAAGATATCGGTATAAAATGTTATCACTAGTTTTATACTCACCCTGTCTACGACACATCTTGTGTTGTAAGTTAAAACCGGTAAATAAAGAAACGCAACGCACCGATGCAGAGCTAACAGAAATCGCCTTCAAACCTCCGCAGACCGTAGGTACACTTACCTCAGATCAAGTATACCTACCCGACGACGATACGAATATATCGGAAACTAATCAGTACTAAGGTTTATGGAAGTGCGCAAATAACGATTTGAGTAGGGCCACTAAACAGTCAACGTTATGGCGTTCTGCCCCGTGCGTCACAATATTGGTTTTAATCTGATCAAACTATCAGCCAATGCGTGGCCAAAATCAAACTATGCGGAGTCTATAACAGTTAGCGTCGCTAGTTTCCAATATTATACAGGGTGCACAAGACCCATCACCAAGCCGAAGTCTACTCATTGTGGACATCATGCCAAGTCATACTAACCAAAAATAATACCTCGGGAACGAATTTTTTTTTGAGTTTTCACATTTTTCAAACCGCAATTAAAAGCGCGTGCGTGCAATGTTCGAGATACCTCCTTATCCATGGGGTTATAAGGCATCTAAAGAATATTGGCGGGGTAAATGCATCGATTTTGTACCTAATTAGAAAAATGCCATACTAACTTTGAGCCTCAATATCTCCTAAACCAGTAATTTCCCAGGTATGGTGCCGAAGTAAAAAATGGTCGTAGTGATTGGTACAACATGGGATTTCAGTTTTCGTTAAGGGTCTTTTTACACCCTGTATTATTAGAAGGAATAGGCTGCTAGAGATAAATATTTGACATAAGCTCCATACAAAATGTGTCAAATAGCTAGCCAAATTCATGGATATTATTCTGTTCTTTTTTCCTCAGGTTTTATAGGTAAATTCCCATTAAATATCTGGTTTTTATGTGAACTGGGGTATTCTTTTGAGTATCAAAGACAACTTTAAAACCCATATTGAAAACGGTTTTTAAATAGTCTCACGCCTGTATCTCCGAAGGGGTAGGCAGAGGTGTAAATATTACACCCACATTTCGCCATGAATTTTTATGTCCCACGTAATAGGGGGCGAGCCTATTGCCGTTACCGGGCACATCACCAGACTCCGGGCTGCTACTGAGTATTCGAAAAAAAACCCCAGTAACACTTTTTCCCGACCCGGGAATCGAACCCGGGACCTCCGATCAGCAGTCGCATACGCTATCCACTGGCTCAGGGAGGCAGGCTACGGTTTTTAAGCTTTCTGTATAATGTAGTTAATATCAAGGTTGCTTGCTAATCACCAGAACTAGGTATCTCGTAATATCGCAACTTTGTTCCTTGTTGCCTATTACAAGCGTTTAAAATGTCGCAAAATAATGTCAAATTATAAAATAAACGTACAAAAAATATTATAAAAACATGATTGGAGGCCGTATCGCTTGGTGAGCCGGTCGGCACAGAATTCAGAAATCATCTGTTTATCTTTACGGCAGTGGCCTCGATAGTAGCGTCATCGTAACTTTGTTAACTATATTATAATTATTAGTATTATTACCTACTGTTACTATATGTGCTTTGTATGTACATACATACATGTTAACTTCTAAGGTAAACGGCCCAATAGCCGTGAAATTCTGAACTTCGCTGACTTTGCAGGTCTGCTATGTTAAGGTTAAAAGACTAACAACAATGAAATTTACAGAAGTGTATAGACAATTTATTCTTGTTTTCGTGCAATTTTATAGTTTTTGATATATATGACTGTATGTATACTTACCAGTATCCGGTAGATTAGTCCTAGTAAACGATAGATTGTCCCAGATACCGGCAAATTTTAACCGCGAATTTGAACCCTATTCGCATATTATTAAAGTTTATAATATTTGAACATTTTATTTATAAATATTGTGTAATGTAAGGGATCCTGCCGTTTTGCCGAAAAGATTTTGCCAAAAATTCATTACCCAAACAAATTTTAGCAACCTTTTTTATACCATTGCCACATTTCGAATGATTTTAATACGCATATTTTTATTTGGTCATGAGTCATGACACTTATCTTTGTTTCGAGTAAACAGTGAAATATCGGATAGATATTCGTAAGAAGGATAATATAAAATTAAGGAATACACGTGGTCAATAGGTAGACCACCAATTAACCACGTGGTAATCTGCGGTGTACCTCACAAAACTCCGTGCTCCCACACACCTTAGTGCAGGAGGACGGAGTTTTGTGAGGACTTTTATGAAATGTTGCAAATTATATTTTAGCTTATTCTTTTAAGAAAAATAATTTTGGCGAAAATTTTACTAATCGCAGATTGGTTCCACCATGTTATGAACTACCGCGAATTGACCAACGGCAAATAAGTTAGAAAAAAAAAGACGTTTACACAATTCTGCGTTAGTAAACTAAAGTTACTATTGTACAATAGATTACTGCCGCTGTCGAGTAACGCGTAATCCAATAAATTATTTAATAAATAATAACTATATATATTGTTATAAAGTAATAAATGTTAGCTATGGCAACTAATGGTAAAAAATACAGGACAAAGCATTCTGTAAGGGGAAGAACGTAATAAGGAAGGAAATAATATGTCTGCATTGTGCTTTATCTAAACGCTAATTGGATGAATATTACAATATTTTATTCAGACACCCCAGAGAAAAGCCGTACCTACTAAAAATATTGCTTTTCTAATCTATAGTGCTACGATTCAGATGAGTAAGACTGGTTTTGGTATACTTAATTTACTTTGAATTAAATGTATTTTTTATTTTATTTATAGACGCACGCCTGTATCCCCGAAAGTGTAGGCAGAAGTGTACTATTACACTTCGCCATGTTATGAATTATCAAGACTCACGTAATAGTGGGCGAGCCTATTGGCGTTACCTTTGCCTTTACCGTTAGACTTTGCTGCTACTAAGAATTCTAAAAAGAACCAGTAAGAGTTGCCTGACCCTGAAATCGAACCCGGAACCTGATCAGCAGACACATATGCTATATTCACTGGGCTACGTAGGCAATCGAATTTGAATTAAATGTAAATAAACATAAGCTGGACACAGGAACTTGAAGAAACACAGAGCTCATATAGAGTAATTACGTAGTAGCCGGGCTATTTATCATAACCGTTGTACCTACACTCTGAATAAATAACACAGCGAGCGTAGTTTCCATGAACTTGTTCAATCGTACATATGAAGTTTTATGATCTAGGTGCATTGAGGGCGCGTGTACTGAAGGCACTGAGCTTTGAGCGATGTTAGGTCAGCCAATAAAATTGTCTACCTGTTTTGACAATACTTTCAGTGTCATCAAAATAGCGCTGAGGCTGTAGAAAGTTAGAACTGTCTGAATACTGTTTCAAAGGTAAATTAACCTTATTGTATACTGACGTGCAAATCAATTAAGACTTAATTTTGAAGAAGTAAAGTGCTTCAATAATTATGTCCTGTTGTCTCGATCATGTTCTGTGTCTTTTGTTTACGACTGACATAACTGTATTTCTTTTGTAAGTACATATATTCACGAGTAAATTTACCTTTTTTTTGTCTTGCCTACATGTAAAATATTTTGTTAATTTTAAGTTTAATTTAGGTACCTCAATTGAAACAGTCCCTTACCATGCAGTGGCAACTTGTAAGTGGAACAACACTTAGCATGCAATTGTAAACATGTTTGTGAATTTTATACCTATTAGTGTATGTTTTGTTAGTTGTACAAATAAATAAATAAAATAAAATAAGACTAGGGTGGTAGACCACGTTTTTGGTTGACCGTACAAACTATGCAGAGTCAGCATTATAGTAGCTACATCTAGGCGTGTTATATTCTACGTATTTATATTCTACTAAATTATTTTTCAACACTACAGAATTTAAACTGTTGGCTATAATTATAATGTTTTTGCATGTAAATAGGTATAGATCGGTTCACGAAAGTTGACCACAAATGGCAGCCGTCGCGCATATGTACATTCGTGCACCAATGGCGTGGCTCCATTCTTGACGCATTTAGGGAATGCGTCAAGAATGGAGCCACGCCATTGGCACTCCACCCGCGCCTCACCCCGCACCTCCACGGGGACCTAATAAATGATTTCTGCGCAGTGGTCATCTTTCATGAACCGACCTATAACAATGTTTATTCATGAAACTATTTCGGTACTCAGCTACTTAACAGGCATCACTACACTATTAAAATTGTGAACTATAGACTGAAGTCTAAAATTTTCAATTCATACTTAAACATGTCGACATTGTCGAGTTCTCCGAATGATATGCACAATTGCACAGGCATATTTTGCCACAGAGTACAAACACAAAAAAAACTATATTGCTGCTTCGTAACCCATATATTAAGCTGAACGCACTCAGTACCTACGTTGAGTTCACGAGTACCGAATACCCTAAGTCTCAAACGAATGTACCTCGTATGTTGTTGTTATGTATTGCTAACATTAGGTCAATTATCGCACTATTAGGTTGCTCATGCGCACTTCACGTTGGCTGTGGCGTAATCAGCATACCCAAAACAAAAAAAAACATCGTTTTGGATCTTCTAGTTTTCCGGAAGAGAAAGGAAACGACCATGGTATCATCGTATAGACGTAACTAAAGAATTACTTGCCCTGACAAGACATATAAGAGCCTAAATTAAGGCAGATACAAACATGAAAATATGTGGTTTCTTTTATAAAGTAGGATCTCACAAAAGAAAGATTTTTTTATATTCCACCCTGAGATATGGATCTAAAATTATATACATTATATAAATTCTTTGAAAATACGCAAAATTAGAAGCTAACTCTACGAAAAGGCTGGCAGCAACAGATAGTCACTTCATTAATTTACTGTACGATATTATTTTGGTGAGCGATAATGTTTAGCGCTCATAGCAAGCCTTGGCTTGCCGTTCGTAACCGATCGGCAAAGTTAAGCAACGCTTGCACAGGTTGCCACTTGGATGGGTGACCGTGTGTGGCATTTACATCTGAGCGCTACCGTGCTTCGGAAGGCACGTAAAGCTGTCGGTTACGATTCTTGTCTAAGGATAAGGATCGTTAGGCCATGTCGGAGGCCTTCGGGCGGCCTGAAAAGTCCGACACCAGAGTTGGCCACACACTCACACGAAAAACAAAAAAAATGTTTATTTATCTAAAAGACCACGAAACGCAGATCTGAATTCTCTCAAAGCATCATACCTACAATACATAATAAATCTAGTAGTTAGTTTGTTGTGATGTGTAGTAATATGTTCTGTTAGCTCAATTATCGAACTGTTAACCTGCGCACGCGCCGCCGCGCCGTCCCGACGCCCATGCGACCAGTTGTGTAGCTTTCGGCCTCGTGATCAAGCTTGTTAAGACAATGAAAAGGTCAAAGGACATGTCATATAAATGCACGTGATTTTGTAATAAATATCCTATTTATCTCTCTCTATCCTGAAATAACTATCGCTATCCTGAAATAACTATCGCTATCCTGAAATAACTATCGCTATCCTGAAATAACTATCGCTATCCTGAAATAACTATCGCTATCCTGAAATAACTATCGCTATCCTGAAATAACTATCGCTATCCGGAAATAACTATCGCTATCCTGAAATAACTATCGCTATCCTGAAATAACTATCGCTATCCTGAAATAACTATCGCTATCCTGAAATAACTATCGCTATCCTGAAATAACTATCGCTGTCCTGAAATAACTATCGCTATCCTGAAATAGCGGAAGCACATAGCCTATAAAACGTATAGGATAGCTAATACTTACGACGACCGTTTGGCGCCGCGGGAGTGTAAGCGACTGCTACGCCGAAGGTCGGGGGTTCGATTCCCGCTCAAGTCAAACATTTGTGTGCATGAACATGGATGTTTGTCTTGGTCTGGGTGTTTCTATGTATAATATGTATGTATTTACAAAATAATAAGTATATATGTATGTTTATCCATTATCTAGTACCCATAGTACAAGCTTCTGCTTAGTTTGGAACTAGATGGTGTTGTGTGAATGTGGTAGAATATTATTATTACCTATTGTTATTATTATTATTATTAATACATACATACATACACATAGACTCACGCCTGTTTCGCGGTGGGGTAGGCAGAGACTACGCAACCCCATTTGCTACGATCCTAACATATCTCTCTTGCTTCACTCACTCCCATTAAATGGTAGCTAATGACAAGACATATGTAGTCAGTATTAATAATGACAAGACCTATAGGCCAGTCATCATGAAATAAACTTTATGATACCGAGCGCAGGGCCATAATTCGCATATGGATACAAAAAGAGGTACCCTGTATCCGTACGCATAACTCAATGAATCAAAGCTTTACTCGGAGTTTAGCTTAGTTCTTCCACCTTCTTTCGACCCTTTTAATTTGTTGTAAATTTTTTGCGACAAAGGGCTTTCCCAATTCCGTCTACAACTAATTAAAAAAGAAGTTATACAGTAACATACAGTCACATTTATTTAAAAAGTATGCTAAAATTTATAGATATTCGGGCGTTGCAGATTTCAATATGGATCCTCCTCATACTCCAGTGGGAAAGTCCTACTCTCTTTCAGAACATCGACGTAAAGTATTAGTATCCATTCTGTTGCGTTTCGTTTGGTGATTAAAAGTGCTTGAGACTCATCCATCATCCCGTCCAAGTTGTACATCTTTGCTCCATTCTATCTCCGTCCTACATCTCAATTCAGTGAGCGCAGAGTTGCTTTTATGTGCGTGTAATGGCGCTAAGGAATTTAAACGATAAGCTTGTCAATTATTACTCATGTACAATGTAGGAGAGTAATATTGTTTTATTGTAGGCGGCGATAACGTTAGATGCCTACATATCCGCCGCGTCTTCTTGGAAAGGTCTCCAAACATACACGTACCTATGCAGCTTTGACTCAATAAAGTGTCAATGATCTTACGTAAAGAATTACATTGTTTGCATATTACCTTCTGTATGTATGTCTACGTATTTTATGTTATAAGCCAGAAAAAACTCGATATGATAAACCAGAATCTAAGAATTTCAAAGGAAAGAGTTGGTAAAGAAGAAAAGCGCTTACGCTCCACGTTTGTCTTGTGGAGGTGTGATTCTGAATGTTACTCAGGTGGAGTCGATATATGCTGATAAAGCTTATGATTCGATAGACTCAACCCAGCACTACATTCAAAATAATAATATCAACCCTATTTACGATTTGGCTCCATGCTGGGTACAGACGTCTTCTCACCTAAGGCAGCATGGCATTAGAATGCGTACCTTCTAGGCATGGGCGTTTTCGGATTTTTACGCAAACCGATAAATATCCGATTTCAGATTTTGAAATCGACTTCAAAAACCGATTTTAGAAATCGTTTTCAGTAGTGGATGTTCGAGCGTAGCGTACGACAAACGTAAACAATCGAAATCTGCAATTCATAAAACCGCCAAAATCCAAAACGATTCGTTCGTCGCAAAGCACAATTCGCTTCATCTCTTTCGCTCTTTCAACGGATCACTAAGTTAGAAAGAGAAGGAAATGAAATTCGCTCTCTCTCATTCTAACTAACTAATCGTTTGGTAGTGTGAAAGAGAACGAATGAATATGAAAACTATCGGTAACGCTTTAGATTTACTTTGTAGTTTGGTTGCGCTTGCACCGTTTGGATCGGATTTGTGTCGTTTGCGTTATCGTGGTATTGTTTTACGTTTTCTAAAATCGTTTTTTTCACTGTCTGTTGTTTGTCTGTCTGCAATCGGATTTCAGATTCGTTTTGATATATCGGTCTCATGCCTAGTACCTTCTGCGCAGCAGTCTTTTAGTGTTTCCATTAGTCTATCGCTGTCCTCACATCCAATACTATTTCATATTTTGTGTCCAGTATTCGAGTGCATTTGCGTAAACTATCATCAAATGACGTACTCCGCCTACTCGGAGGATACCGGTAAATACTAATATGTTCTACAAGTGCCCGTTATCTAATCAGATTCTCGCGAATTATTCAGATATCATCGCATATCATCAACGCGTGTCATTGCCAATACATCACATGCTCGACTTCCATCGTGATTGATTGCTATGAATCAGTGATATTGTTAATGATCTGCCGCTTGATGTTGTACCCATCTCTGAAATAAGAGATTAGTGTAAAATTATGACTCTAAGAGTGCAGCACAAACACAAATATTAAATAGAATTTTCACACGATGCTGGAATTGAGGGCTAGAACAGTTCATTATTGTATGCGGTGGCAGCGCGATTTAATAGACAATATTTTGTTTAAGCTGAATATTCTGTTGTTTTGTTTGACGATGCGTCGCGAAATCATCTGGTTTTCTAGCTGTTTTTTAAAAACGCGGCCTGGAAAAATTACACATTAAGTTAAAAACTACTAAAGTAGAAATTACACATCAATGCAACCATTTGTATACTCTGAGTTTTAGTAGTTAGAACTACTCAAACCCTGGATTTTTTAGCCATTTTGATTCGATGGACCATTCGGCGCACCGATTGGTATTGTTCGCACCAAAGATCTGCACCAATCAGAGCATCGAACGCATCATGTCGATCACTTCATATTAGCTCATACTAGGTCTACAAAGAGGAACCTGGTTTTCCCTACTACTTTTCATTGTTATTATTTGTAATCTTCTGGTTTTCTCTTATTCACATTTGTAATGTATTCTATTCCAGGGCTACGCGCCTCTATACGACAAATTCGAGACGTTTTTCTCGCGGTATGTGTACCGGCGGGTGCGGCACTGCTTCAACAGGCCAATATGCTCGGTGCCTGGCGCGCAGCTCACACTCAAGGAGATGTGCAGCGATGATCATAATTGGAGCTTCAGGTAACTACAAGATGCTTAGTTATGTCCTTTATTAATTTTTTGGCTATGGCTTGACCATTTGACGCATCAAGATGCATGGCTAAACTTTTATTTTTTTTAAACTTTTTGGGAACATAGGCCGCTCAGCAGTAGACCTCTTTAGGTCAGTGCAATGATGATGATAATGCATGTTGCAAGTATTTAATTAGTAGTAGACATAAATAACCACTCCTTTATTGTAGTAGTTTATCGCAGTAATCCTTATAGAAACTAAAATAACAAAATGTAAAATAATAATTGTAATATTTACCACCAGTGAGAAGCATTAATACCTAAATATGGATAAATGGTAAACTAACCATGGACCTTGGTTAACAGAACCTAACAACAAATAGAAACTAAGGACGTGTCACTGAAATAAATCTTATTTTATTACATACATACATACATACATAGACTCACGCCTGTTTCCCCGAAGGGGTAGGCAGAGGCATATTAAACGCCCACTTTTCGCCAGTGTTTTGATCCCACGTAATAGGTGGCGAGCCTATTCCCGCTTATCGGGATATTTTGTTTGCCAGAGCCTCGTCCGTTGATCGGCAGGTGCACCACTTGCAGGTGAGGTTGGCTTGGGGCCCTAAGATCTTGGTGGGAACCCTATGCACCCCTTATTTTATTAGTGCGTTAATTTCAACGTTTGCACCGCGGATGACTCTAAAGACTCATCATCATCAGCCTTTAACAGTCCACTGCTGGACTAGGCCTCTCCTTTGAAAGGAGGAATTGGCCTACTATACCACGCTGGCGAAACGGGTTGGTATAGGGTTTGTATCAAGTTTTCCTTCTCTTACAGTGCTGTTCTCTGCATAATATGCTCCCTCTGTCGACTCTTACGACACCCATGGGATGATATGGGGCGGTGACATTCCGTATTCTTAATCCGTCACCACACGGACTACACTCTAAAGACTAATACGCTCAAATAGTTGGCGTTTAGCCTCTTTATTGTTTATACAGATGCAATCGAGCCACTTTCTTACCGTTCTTTGATTTAGTAGACCAAGATGTTAAGTGAAGTAGCCGAAATGCGGTGCTAATAATTTCATAAGTTGCCGAGCCAAGGCAATAAAAGTGGTCGTAATAATAAATGAGATTTCGACCCTGTGGCATTTCCTTTTCACTGCTACCTTTTATGAGCTTGTTCTTAGCATGGGAACGAATGTATATCCAGAAGGCCTACTCAGTATATTGCCTGCAAGAAGACGTAATTGGGCAGAAGTAGGCACAAAAGGTTTCGATCCTTACTCGAGAGAAGACTTCGTGTGCTCCGTAATTTGTCGTTTCAAGATTAGATGTTCTTTGTGTTCGTTGATTGAAAGTTTGTAAAGTCTTCTTTGATTTTAGAATATATACTTTGTGGGGACACATATGTATTGTGTAGTCATAGTTTTTAAAGCAGTGCATCAATCAAATAAAATCAGTCGCCAGTGAAACCTCACACGTTTCATTTCTGTTCACACACGCAACCCACACACAATACAGGTGACCCCGACTCAGCCGATCCGCGCACAGAGAGCTACAATCAGTCACCGCGTGTGCACGCCGCGTTCGCATACACATCTTTCGGTACGACATGCACTTCTCGCACGAGGTAAATCAGCAAGATGAATCCGCAATACGTTCAGCTATTACCAACACCTGTTCCACCACCTGTTCCGAAGACAGAATAAACGAGTGCCATAATTTCGACACTCTGAGTAGCAAGTAAGATTACGGAATTTTGGCCAGAGAACCCGCGACTATGGTTTATACAAGTGGAAGCAATACTTACGCCTCAGAAAACATCTGACGCCAACAAATACTTCATGGTAGTGGCCAAACTCAGCAAGGAGGTGATCCAGCAGGTAGCAGATATAGTTGCCAGTCCAGCGGAGACCAACAAATTCGAAACTCTCAAAATTTCGGCGTCTGCAAATTTACGAAGAATCGGAGACACGGCAAGTTCAAAAACTCATTTTGGAGATCGAGCTAGGGGATCAAAAACCTATTCAAATGCTGCGACAAATAAAGGACCTTGCGAGAGGAAAAATAGATAATGATACCTTTAAGATACTGTGGCAAGGACACTTACCTGCACCAGTGAGAGCAGTTCTCACCGTCACCGCTGAAAAGGTATTAGAAGAACTGGCAGCAGAGCTGACTAGCAGATAAAGTGATGGAGACCCACCAGGCCGTGCAACTCGTGCAAGTCAGCGAGGTAGCCGTGTATTGTAAGAACGCTAGAAAGTTCGTTCTTTACAAGCTAGGTGAGATACTAAGATAGGTTCTTTACAGAAGTCATATGCTGTCTTCGTCTTTTAACCCATTAACGCCCAAAATAAAACTTCTGGTAAAAAATAGTTGATTATGTTATTTATTGCTTTATTATAGACTTATCAAAAGGAAAATGAACAAAAAAGTGAAAAAATAATTCTGACTTAAAAAATATAAGGGTGTACTTGTCCGAGTACAACGGGCGGATTAGGTATGAAATTGTCCAAAGCAAGGTCTCTCGACACACAAGGTTTTCATGCAAACCATACAACGCCATCAAACGCGGTTGTGGCAAATAAAACACCGCAACTGATTTTCAATGCGCTCCGGATTGTGACCGTTATTATTTCGTTCAATATCAATTATTGAAGATGACGTAGGTTGATTCTTAGTTTTTGTTGGCCGTAGGTATGCGCGTGCTAAAGTTCTTCTGAACGATAATTGATCCATATAGGTTGTTATCCCATCCTGCTTGCTCAGTAAGACATGCAGCCGCCAAGCATTGGAGACAGCCATATCTAAAAGGTAAGTGAAGATAACCCACCACCATTTTTTTTCCTTTCATGGCTACTCGACATAAGCTTATTGACTGATCCATTTGATCAACTCCGCCCATACCTTTATTATAATTTATAAATAGTCTGGGAATATTGAAATCAACTTTTTGCTTCCGAACATTGCACCATCTCTTCACCTTTCCCAAAGGATCAATGACATCATAGTTTGATCCCATTGTGACAATATTGTTGTCCTTCCAGCGCACGATAGTAATTTCGTTCTTTATATCAAAACGATAGTTGAATTCCGCTCTTTGTTTCTTTTTCATATTCTTTACAGAGGTAACTGGACATTTCTTTGTTCGGTTATCGCGTATTGTACCCGTTGCCCTGTAGCCTAAGAGTCGTAGATCATGGAAAAGTTGATAATTTGTAAAGAAATTGTCAAAGTATATGATGTGTTCATTGGGAACAATTGGCATTTTTTCTAGTAAGCTTTTCATAACTCTTGCTCATAGAGGATCAGCAGATACTTCGTTTGACTTTCCACAATATACGTCAAAAGAGTAGCAACATCCATCTGAACTTGTCACTGCCCAATTCCGATAGCCGAAACGCACAGGCTTACCCATAATATATTGTTTGGCGGGATGGCGGCCAAAGTACTTTATCACGGATTCATCCACAGATAAACTTTCATGGAAAACCCCCCATTGACAAGAATTCTTCTGTATAAGTTCGCACAATGATCTCACTTTGAACAGTTTATCGTTCGAATTGGTAGCTAACGAGTTGTCTGCGAAGTGTAATTTCTTTTTATGTCCAAAAATCTATTTCGCGACATACAGTTGGCAATCAATGGAATACCAAGATCTTCATCCAAACTCCAGTATGCTCGGTAGGCAGCTCATGGTAACCAGTAAGTAGCAATATCCTTAAAAAGCTTTTCAAATCAGCACAGCAAAGTTCAAAATTGTGTCTATTGTTTTGACCTGCGTATAATGTACTATTTTCAACTATCAAATTTATAACCGCATTATCAAAAATTTTTTCGAACAGCATCACTGGACTATGATCCTTCAATAATTCTACGACAGTCCTCTGTCTGTTTGGAATAGCATCGGTCACTTCATGAGTTGTACTATATGTAGGTTTAGTTTTTCTCCATGTAGGTTCATTGGAATCCTGAATTCTGGCCCTTTTCGGAGGTTTAGCACGATTTGAAAGCGGCTCATCATCACTATCATTCCAATCTGAATCATTATCACCAACTAGATGGCGAGGAGCAACCTCGACAGTCCCAGCCACCTCTCTCGGAAGAGTTGAACATGTAAGTTCATCGTCATTCCCTTCTTCTTCATCACTTACAACTGCCGGTTCCGGTGGTAACAATAATACATCATACTCCAAATCGTCATTTTCATCAGCCATTATCAATTCAAGGGCTTCTTCCAGTCTTGAATAATCATTTTGGCTCGTAAAAACGGAACGGTTCGCCATTTCAAAATATATGAAAACACCTGTAAAAAATAGAACATAAGTGCCCGTTGTACACGCCCGAGTACAGTAAACTAAAATGGATCTTCTTACGTGTTAATCATAAGAAATTATTACTAAAAGAGTATCATATGATGGAATACAAAACAACAATGACTTATCATCAATAACAAATAAAAATACTTCGGGATTTATAACAAATATTTATTATTGTATCTTACCTTGACACGTTGGTTCACAATCCGTACTTGTCACTAACGAATTTGATAAAAAAAAATAAACTACCCTCACAATTATGTTTTCATTCACAACGACGTTAACTGGCCATAATATAATTCTTGAGATCGAGTAAAACCACAGAAAGTTAATATTGAAATATGCATTACTGTAGCAGTACTCGCGCGAGTACGGCGGGCGTTAATGGGTTAAGATCAGTAATACGGAGGGCATGAAAGAAAAGAAAGAAAGAAAAAGCGTTTATTTCCAGTACAGACGAAAGGACATGAAACTATCATGTCCTTTCTAAATAAATATTAAATATTCTTCATGAAACAAACAATGTAAAAAGGAGACTACAATTAGGTTTAAATCGCCAGTAAAAATAAAGGGCCAGTTCAGCATATTGCCGGACATATATGTGCCAAGCGCTGGGTTTTAACTGGCTCCTTGGTAGACTCGTTTGAGACTTCTTCAAAATAGCTTCCTACTGTAAATATTTTTCAAGAATGACCACATTTCGTCGACATGTTCTATCTTGAAATGGCCTTTTGTGTTAAATTCGTTCTATGCTAAGGGCACTGAGTTTCACTTGTCAATGCCAGATTGTTGACAAGTCAAATTAAATTATCGCATTCGATATCGTAAGAGCAGGTACTTTCAGGCAAAAGTACTAAATGTGACTGCATACTTACTAAAGTGGTGCTGGTTTTACTCAAATTCTTTCAATTTCAGTCTCATCATCAGCCTTTAACAGTCAACTGCTGGACTAGGCCTCTCCTTTGAAAGGAGGAATTGGCCTACTATACCACGCTGACCAAACTGGTTGGTATAGGGTTTGTATCAAGTTTTCCTTCTCTTACAGTGCTGTTCTCTGCATAATATGCTCCCTCTGCCGGCTCTTACGACGCCCACGGGATGATATGGGGTGGTGACAATCCGTATTCTTAATCCGTCACCACACGGACTATCGGATTTCAGTCTATTAAAAGTATATTAATTATTTAATAAAAATCCGTTATCTATGTTATGAACAGATTTATAATGATATTTGATAACGCGGTGGGTTACTTAGGGCAATTGATCCTTTTTTTTGTCGCCTGGTGGAATCCAACTATTTACGGGCTAACGGCCTATTTACTATTTACGGCTACCCAGACCGGGACCGAGGTCTCAGCTTACAGAGAGTGTGAAGACTCCCCGACGAGAAACGCCGGGACTACCCACAAAACCACCGTGGTGTTTCTCTATCAGATCCCATTGAATGACAGGTTCACGGGAACTGCGTTAGCATTACTTCCGCGAAGGGAAAGTGATACTCCCAAGTCCCAGGTTATCTAACAGAGTTTACAAGGAATAGATTAGAAAATTCAGCTCATCGAATTTTTATTTTTTATTACTTATTTTCCTTTATTTATTTTACACATGAATTCTGAAGCAAGAGTTGTCGAGACAAAGATAAGAAAGTTCCTCCTTGGTTGAGCAGTAAAGATTTAGAACGACTGACATATCCCTCGCTCGTAAGGCAAGTTTATGTAATAAATGTAGAGTTGTCACAAATATGCTAGTATTGATTTCCGTGTAGTAACTAAATATTGAAGGAGTAAAGTATACCGTATTTTCTTTATTGTATCTTTTATAAAATAGTTTTCATTTTGTTTCAAGTTTTTTCATTTGTTTCGATTATCTTACGAATTTGCGATAAATAAGTAAATTGGTATATCGAAAGCGTATTTGAAAAAGAGGTAGAAATTATTCGAAATAAATAAAAACTCATGGCTTTTAACCAACTTCGTAGAGATCATCATAGAAGTCTTCTGCAAAAATAATAAAACACATGGCGTATAAACTAAACATGGATACGTAAGAGCTCATGTCAAACATACTGCTGCCCATCCTAACCTACGGTGTTCAAACTTGGTCCTTACCGGACTTCAAGGTGCAGCCTCAAGGTTTGTTAAAGAGCAATGGAGCGCAGCATTCTCGGTTACAAGAGGATCGATCGAGTGCAAAATACCGCTGTGCGATCCCTGACAGGTATTGCTGATGTCGGACGGAAGAATGCCAACAGTAAAACCTGTAATGAGAAATTATTGTCAACATGTAGCCTTTATTTTTCTTATAAAAACTAGACTCTTAACAAAAACATGTATTGTAGCGGTTATGGTAAAGTACGATTTTTGAATAGTAACAGAAAAGCAGAATTAGCGTTGGTGTTAAAAAAGCGATTTCTGGTTGATAAAACGAAGATTAAGTAGTGTTTTGTGGACATTTCCAGATTAACGGGTACAGAGCGTCGCTGTATAAACCTAGGCTCGTACAACTACTTAGGGTTCGCTGAGGGTGAAAGTGGGGATACGTACGCTGATGTGGCGGCGACCACGAGACGTCTCGGGCTCTCAGTGTGCTCGCCGCGCGCAGAACTAGGAGAGACTGACGTTCATAGAGAGTTGGAGAGAACCACAGCGCAGTTCCTTGGAGTAGAGGTACGTATCTTACTTGGTAGTGCTATGGGTTCGTACAACTAGCTGGTGTTTGATGAAGGGGGAAGTATGCTGATGTGGCGGTGGCTACGAGACTCCTCGGGCTCTCTGTGTGCTCGCCCCGCGCTGAACTAGAGGAGACTGACGTTCATAGAGAGCTGGAGAGGTCCACGGCTCAGTTCCTTGGAGTAGAGGTACGTACCTTGGTAGTGTAATGTTAGATTACCTGGTCTCGCACGACTACTTAGGGTTCGCTGAAGGTGAGGATAGATTACCCCGGTTTATCTGGGCTCGCATATCTAGCTGGGGTTTGGTGAGGGGGAGGGTAGTATGCTTATGTGGCTGCGACCACTAAACGCATCAGGCTCTGTGTGCTCGCCGTGCACCGAGCCACTAAATTCCTATTCCATGAATAGGGCTTTAAAGTTCTTCAGAGTCCCATGAGTCCCATCCCAATTTAACCAGTGATATTATAATTTGCAGGCTGCAATCGTGGTGGGCATGGGCTTCGCCACCAACACTCTAGCACTACCGGGCCTACTAGGCCCCGACACGCTAGTCCTGAGCGATGCTAACAACCACGCGTCACTGATCCTGGGCCTGCGGCTGTCGCGCGCCACCGTGCGCGTGTTCCGACACAACGATGTGCGACACCTCGAGGAGCTGGCGCGCCGAGCCATCGCCGAGGGCAAGTGGAAGAAGATTGTTGTAGTGAGTAATCATCATCATCATCAGCCTGTCGTAGTCCACTGCTGGATATAGGACTCCCCAATGGCCTGAGCCCGATTTTCGGCTCTTCATGTCCAGTCGCTGTCAGCCACTTTGCGTATATCGTCACTCCACCTAGCCGGAGGGCGTCCTACACTACGTTTGCCAAGGCGCGGTCTCCACTCTAGAACACGACTACTCCAACGGATGTCGGTTCAGCGATAAATGTGACCAGCCTACTGCCACTTCAACGTGCTAATTCTTTGAGCTATGTCGATTACCTCTGTTATCTGTCAGATCATTTCATATATATATCATATATAGCCCTCTCCATAATTCGCTGAGCGACCTTAAATTGGTGGAGTAGTCGCACCATCTCGGCACCGTAAGTCATAACGGGTAGGATCCACTCGTTCAAGACTTTTGTCTTAGGGCTTTGCGGTAAGGATGGTGAAAAGACTTGATGGAGTTTCCTATATGCTGCCCAGCTGAGCTGTATTCTTCTGCAAGCCTCCCTCTCGAAGTTGTCTCTACCCAACAGCAAGGTTTGCCCAAGGTAGACGTACTTCTGAACAGCTTCGAGAGGGACCCCATTTAGGATAATCGGTTCCGGAGAGACATGTTCTTTGAACGTTATCTTCGTTTTCTCATCTTCGTTTTCTCCAAGTTAATCTAGAGACCGATGTGAACAGAAGAATCAGCGAGGCTGCTCAGCATATAGTGTAAGGCTGCGGTTCCACTGAGGCGGAGCGGAGCAGAGCGGAGACGAGCTGTGCCGCGATTCACCAATCACATGGCTTGAAATCCACATCTCTTCTATTACAAGCCATGTTATTGGTGAATCACGGCACAACTCGTCTCCGCTCTGCTCCGCTCCGCCTCAGTGGAACCGCAGCCTAAGTCTTGCACGGTTTCAGCCACGATGACGATATCGTCTGCAAATCTCAACTGTGATAGGTACTCGCCGTTTATGTTAATACCGCGACCTTTCCAGTGCAGCGTCTTGAACATATCATCCATTGCATTTGTGAACAATTTGGGGGAGATAACATTCCCTTTTCTCACACCTCGATACAGGTGGATAGGTTCAGATTGCTGGTTCTGTACTTGGACATATCGCCAATCGATTTGGCACTGTTGCAAAGACTCCAGAACCAACCAGGTTTCAAAGGAATTAAAGACCTTCTCATACTACACAAATGCTAAGCACAGGGGCTGATTATACTCCTCTGTCTTCTGTATAATCTGCCGCACTGTGTGGATGTGGTCTATGGTGCCGTTTCCACTTCGAAAACAGGCCTGTTCAGGCGGCTGAGACTCGTACTCGTACGCGCGAGACGGCGCATAATGACCCTGTAGAACAGCTTATAGACGTGACTCAAGGGCGAAATAGGTCGATATTTCTTCTAATACAGTTCTGTCTCCCTTTTTGAAGAACAAAACGACAATGCTCTTGCTCCACGCCTTAAGAAAGAAAGAAAGAAAGATAAAATTTATTCAGACAGCACACAGCACCCAAACAAAAGAAATTAAAATAAAACTTAAAACAACACTTAGGTAATATTAAAATAATATGATTCAATTTTATAGCTTTTATGAGGTAGGTGTCCCAAGGCTGACCGAACAGGTTGCCATATCAGCATTTAGCCCAGTAAAGTTAGAGCATTCCTAGGCGACTGATTTTCATCCGGCACCTTTGTGACAACACGGATGTACAAACCCCGGCTGCACTCAACGCTTATCATGTATTGTATCTAAGTATGTGTTAATGTGTTATGAGTAGTGGTAAAGTGTGTCGAAAACTAAACAAAATACATATTATCCATGTATTATAAATTAATCAGTGGGTGATGTTATAAAATAATAATAATAATATTAAAATAACTTAAAATTAATTAAAAAGTAGTAATTAAAGAGTTCTCCTCGAGAATTAAATATTATGCCTTGGAGCTGCACGAGTATCGGTTTCCCACCGCCTTTAGCAGCTCCGTCGTAATTCCATCATTCCCGGGGGCTTTTCCATTTCTAAGGTGCCCCAGGGCCACACAACGATTTTGTCTTGGCCTTCTAGGCCACGATACTCTGACCACGGTGTTGTTATCTGAAGGCCGATTCTCGTATTTTATATGACATTGAAACTATATTTAGAACGAAATGAGATTAGATTTTGAATTGAATCAGAATCGGTATTCTGCGAATTTAATGTCATCGTGACTAGATCATAAATTGAACAATGTGTCACTTCGACACATTGTTCAATTTACGATCTAGTCACGATAACATTCCAGTAACATTCAAATATCCGTTAATTTATGAGAATACCATTTGTGACATGAGTATGACACTGATCATTAGATCGAAATAGCATTTAATTTATTTAAGAGATTGCGATGAATCGTTCAAAGACCCAGGTTATGACCAACATGTAAACGTAGGATGAGGTTGATGGGCAGGAAATACAGTATGTCGACGAGTATACCTACTTGGGTTGGGCCAGATAGTGTCTTTCGAAAACAGGCAAGATCGAGAAATCGATCGCCGAATCGAGAATGCCTGGAAAGCCTTCTGGTCCATGAAAGAGTTCAAGAAGGGCAACCTTCCAATAGCACTAAAACGCAAACTCGTCGATATGCGCATTCTGCCCATCCTAACCTACGGTGCTCAGACCTGGTCCTTGACCGAACTTCAAAAGTCCAGCCTCAAGGTTTGTCAAAGAGCAATGGAGCGCAGTATTCTCGGATATAAGAGGGCTGATCGAGTGCAAAATGCCGTTCTAAGATCACTGACAGGTGTGATGTGGGACGCAAGACTGCCAACCTAAAGTGGGATTGGGCAGGGCACGTGATCCGGATGCATCCTAGTCGACGGGCGGCGGAAAAGAGGTAGACCCCGCAAACGATGGCGTGACGATCTAGACTTTTGACAGAGACTGGCCCAATTTAGCAGAAGATAGGGATGCTTGGAGGAGTGTAAGGGAGATTATGCACTGTCAAACTTACTATAGTCCAGGTATAATACAAAACTTCGTTATGCAACGTATACAATTCATGCTATGCTACATGCTTGCTATATTTATAACGTTGACGTCACCTAAAGTCGCGTTGAGCTCGGTACCGAGTGTGTATCGAATTCAAGGCGAGATATTATATATGCAATTTTTAAGGGGCCCTTCACCGCCTCAAAGGACGCCTCATTCCAGGACGAATTGTGTACTTCATAGTGTTTCCCCTGATAAAACCTACCCGCCACCAAGGGTCAAGCCCTTCAAAATCTGCCACTGCGTTAATGTGTTGTTATTACTTTTTCCTACAAACATACATAGACTCACGTCTTTTTCCCTGGCGGGTAGGCAGATACTACGGAATGCCATTTGCAACGAGCCTGGCATATTTCTCTTGCTTCATTCACTCATCGGACATTCGTCGACCAAATTGGAGACATCCTAAGAAACGGAAAGGTCCGAAGTACCCGAAACCGGCGAGCATGTCTGAAAAGAGTAATGCGTGTAGAGGAAGCGGGTGAGGTTTGTAAGGAGAGGAGCAAGTGGCGTTCTGTTGTTGAAGTGCGTCTCTGCCTACCCCGACAGGAAAAAGGCGTGAGTATATGTATGTATGTTCATTCACTCACACGAGCACATCTTACTTACAGGTAGTAGAAGGCGTATACAGCATGGAGGGTTCAATATGCCCGCTCAAAGCTCTAGTCGCGCTCAAGAAGCGCTACGGGCTCCAGATATACTTGGACGAGGCGCACTCTATCGGGGCCATGGGGCCCCGCGGTCGGGGGGTCACGGACTACGCGGGGGTGGACCCCAACGACGTCGACGTACTTATGGGCACGTTCACTAAGAGTTTTGGAGGCGCCGGCGGTTATATTGCTGGTGAGTGTACATTAGTTATTCTTTTAGTTAGCCGTGAAGTTCCCTACAGTTTTGCGCTGCTATTCGGCCATTTTTAGTCACAATTGAAAGTAAAGCCGAAACAAGATATCTTGGCCGAAGCTGGGCGAAACTGAAATCTACTATTACAAAAAAATGTCTTTAAAGTCGGTTTACGGACTATTATTGTACGTGGTAACGTAAATTGCATATTTTAAATTTAATTGAATTATTATCACTGAAATATCATAATTTAGTATTCTACAAAGAAGGCAATGTAACGTAAATTATTTGTTTAAAAATATCATGAGTATTGTTTAACGAATAAACTTTATTGATGAAGTGTTAGTTTAAAACTATTAACGTGAAATAATAAATAAGTCATGAGACTGATGTCTTTGAAAAGCGCGCCAACTTGTCTTGATCAATAATAATATATTCTTTTGCAGCGTAAACTTGTCACTAAAACATACATTTTACCCATCACCAATTTCACCCATTACATCGTTGTCATTGGATTGGAGATTTTAATGCGAATCTAAGCAAACGAAGCGGTGATGAGATGAGATTGGAGCAAATTTGATATGGACATCAGTAGTTCGAAACTCACGGGGTCACTTGCTGGCTAGCTTCATGAAGAAGGAATGACTCTTCATGATGAATTCCTTCTTCAAAAAAGCGCGAATGCCGCAAGTGGACCAGGATAAGTCCAGACGATGCTACCAAAAACGAGATCGACTTCATCATGTCTACGAAGAAAAAAATATTCAATATCTCCGTAATGAATTCGCCTAAAGCGGACAGCGACTACCGAATGGTAAGATGCACATTGATTATTAGACCCGTACTCGAATGATTGAGATTGATGAAGTCCACACTCCGACCAGCACCAGTTCAAATCCAAAACCTCGAGAGCTTTTAGCTTGAACTGCAAAACCGTTTGGAATGCCTGGGTGAGTGCGTAGATCTGGACGACTTTAGTGACAGGTTCGTGGATGCTGTCCATACAACTGGCTTGAAGTTCTTTAAGCCCAAAACGAAGAAAAGAGGCGATAAAATCTCTGATCCCACCCTCGAGCTCATAGAGGCAAAGCGTAGGATCCTTCTGCTATCCTCCGACGACATGCCAAAATATCGGCGTCTCAATAGACAGATCTCACCTCGTTTTTCAAAAGACAAAAGCGTTCTCAAAGAACGTTCGGCTGACGCATTACAGACGCGGCGTCGACGCCCCGTCGACGCCGAGGTGACGGTGACGCTGCGTTGACGCTGAAGCCAATGTGAGGGCGGGCCTTAAGTAGTGATGTGCCGAGTCGCTGTTTTGATGAATCGAGTCGACTCGAGTCAGTTTATCCGGTATTCGAATCATGACTCGATTCCCTGAGTCGAGACCAGTACTCGAATTCTATGTTTGGTATTCGAATATTGACTCGAGTCCAGCTGGACTCGAGTCTAGAAATTCGAGTCCAGAATTCGAGTCTGAAAATTCTAGTCCAGAACAGAATCCGATTTTAGAACAACTTCAAACAGCGTGTAGGTTAGGTTAAGCCTTATGACACAACAATAATAAATGTAGGGAGTAGTTGAAGAATTGTTAATCTGAGTCGGGTAAATAATAGGATGAGATTTTTTTGGGTGCTTTAACAGATTAGTTGTGTTTTTGAAATCTTTAAATACGGAATCACAGTTTTTGCACTTTATTTTACCGCTGTCCACTTTCTCGAAACACTTCCATACACCTGAGGTTTTTTCGGCGCCATTCTAAAATAAAGTTAATTACAATCTCGTCACTTCACTTCCGGTATTAATAAACAATTAAATAAATTCACTCAGTAGAACTAAGTACTCACAATAACTACTAACTGACACAAAATAAAGAAATCAAAACAAAATATGCAGGTTCAAATTCGTTTGTATTATTAGTCACGCGCCACTTCATTGCTTAAGTAAACAGTTTGCGAGCACGAGCGAGTTAACCAAACTCGAATACGAGACTCGAGTCAGTTGGACTCGCATAAATAGAATCGAGTTAGCGAGTACGAATTGATTCTTCCTGACTCGAGTACCGGAATCGAGTCCGGCGTACTCGAATCAAAATAAACTGGCATCCGAGTAGGCGAGTTCTAAGTCGGAATCGAGTCTGACTCGAGTCAAACCGTACTCGGCACATCGCTAGCCTTAAGTCTTTGACTTGCGATCACCGCCAATAGAACACTCAGTGTGTTCGAGAGGCGATCGAGCAGAATAAGGGTTCCAAAGTGTTCGAAAGAGTATTTATCAGACAGAGTCAGCTGACAAAGCTGAAGACGGAGGATGGCAGAATTATCTCGTCCTAACCTCAGCTCCTGGCAGAGATCTAACAGTTCTATGGACAGCTAATAGACGAATACATGTACACCTGTTACTACTCCAGCCACTGACCTTAGAGCTGGATTAACCCGACACTATACCGAAGATATCCCGGACGCCAGCGTGCACGCGATTAGTGTAGCTCTAAAAACAACAAGGCACTGGATGATGACGAGATAACGACAGAGCTTCTGAAAGCTGGCGGCGCACCTGTCATGGAAATGCTTCAGAAGCTATTCAATTCCGTCATACTCGAGGGCAAAACGCCACAGGCATGACACATAAGTCTGACTCACGATACACATAAGTGTGGTGGTGCTTTTCTTCAAGAAAGGCGACAATAGCCTCCAGAACAAGCCGGTCTCCGTAAAGCCTATAGTACCATAGACCCTATACATACGACGCAGCAGGTTATACAAAAGTCGGCGGAGTATGACCAGCGTCTATGCTTGGCGTTTGTGGACTATGAGAAAGCCTTCGATTCGATTGAAACCAGGGCAGTGCTCTAGTACATCCAACGGTGCCAAATTAACTATTGTTGCGAATGGCGATAATTGAAAATAACGCCATCTATCGCTGAATGGGAGAACTACAAGAGATTTGATGTATCGGTGGTTTAAGGGTAATTCATCTACTCTGTACTAGATGGCGTTGCTGCATCGACTGTTCGCGATTATTTCGACAGTTTTGTCGTCTAGTTGAAGCGTCTAGAATGCACTAGTGATGTTATCCGGCCAGTATAAATAGCGCGCGGACGTGCGGACCGGACACAGTGACAATTGAATATCGGAGCGATAATCATCAAGCGAAGGGAAGTTAGTCGGAAGTGTTAAGTGGTGTTTCTAGTAGTGTGAAATAAGTGTGTTTTTATTAGTGTTGAGAAATAAGTGTGTATACTGTTTGTGTCAGTAAATAAAGTTCAGTTTAAGTGGCATAGTGAGTTTGAATTTATCGTCGAACCCCAGCTCGTAACACTATTGATACGTCGAAGTACTGAAGTGTTTGTAAGAAAAGACCACCATGTCAGTCCACCTCCAGGACAAGAGCTCGAAAACTTTTCTGCTACAGCGAGGGGTGAGGCAGAGAGATGTTATATCTCCGAAACTCCTCACCGCTCTGCTGGAAGACGCTTTCAAGCTTCTGGGCTAGGAAGGACTCGCCATCAACATAAGCGGCGAGTACATCACTCACCTTCGAATTGCTGATGATATAGTAGCCTTGGCCTCACCATGTTCGAAGCCTTGGCCTCACCATGTTCGATGGCCTCTGCATAGCCTTCCATAGAGAAGGTCTTAAGATGAAGATGGCCAAGACGAAAATCATATCTAACGTCCATGTCGTACCTGCTCCTATTCAGGTTGGGAACTCTACACAACACAAATGATCCAATTGGGTAGATCCAATTTCGAGAAAGTGGTCCAAGTTCGTGAGGTTACGCCATATCTTCTCGTCCGATATCCCACAGTGTCGCAAGACTAATATCTTTGACCATTGTGTGTTGCCAGTGATGAGCTACGGAGCTACGACGTGGTTGCTAACTATGGGCCTTATTCGAAAGGTCACAGTCACTCAGAGGACAATGGACAGAGTTAAAATCTCGTGAGCTCGGAGTTTATAGCCAGGCTGAAGTGGCAGTGGGCTGGGCACATAGCTCGAAGAACCGATGGGGCAGGATGGTTCTGGAGTGGCGACCACGCACCGGACGATGCAGCAGTAGGCCTCCCGCAAGGTGGACCGACAATCTGGTTAAGATTGCGGGAAGCGGTTGGATTCGGGCGGCTCAAAATTGCTTTTTGTTTCTCGGAGGCCTTTGCCTAGTAGTGGACGTCTCCAGACTGACATGATGAATACCGCGCAAATTACCGGATGCCCTTTCTATTATCGCAGTTTCTTAAAGCGCTGGATTTTTTTAAACAGCCCTTACTTTTTGTGAAACGCAGGTTCCCGAAAGTTAATATCATGGATCCGCGCGCACGGTCACGCGCACACGTACGCGTACCCCATGGCGCCACCCGTAGCGCAGCAAGTACTGAGCGCCATGCGGCTCATCGACACGGACGCGGGCCGGCGACGTGTGCAGGCGCTCAAAGACAACACGCACTACTTCAGAGACAAGTATGTACACACGCGCACACGTACGTACTACACGTGCTCACTCATCGACACGGACGCGGGCCGGCGACGTGTGCAGGCGCTCAAAGACAACACGCACTACTTCAGAGACAAGTATGTACACACGCGCACACGTACGTACTACACGTGCTCACTCATCGACACGGACGCGGGCCGGCGACGTGTGCAGGCGCTCAAAGACAACACGCACTACTTCAGAGACAAGTATGTACACACGCGCACACGTACGTACTACACGTGCTCACTCATCGACACGGACGCGGGCCGGCGACGTGTGCAGGCGCTCAAAGACAACACGCACTACTTCAGAGACAAGTATGTACACACGCGCACACGTACGTACTACACGTGCTCACTCATCGACACGGACGCGGGCCGGCGACGTGTGCAGGCGCTCAAAGACAACACGCACTACTTCAGAGACAGGTATGTACACACGCGCACACGTACGTACTACACGTGCTCACTCATCGACACGGACGCGGGCCGGCGACGTGTGCAGGCGCTCAAAGACAACACGCACTACTTCAGAGACAGGTATGTACACACGCGCACACGTACGTACTACACGTGCTCACTCATCGACACGGACGCGGGCCGGCGACGTGTGCAGGCGCTCAAAGACAACACGCACTACTTCAGAGACAAGTATGTACACACGCGCACACGTACGTACTACACGTGCTCACTCATCGACACGGACGCGGGCCGGCGACGTGTGCAGGCGCTCAAAGACAACACGCACTACTTCAGAGACAAGTATGTACACACGCGCACACGTACGTACTACACGTGCTCACTCATCGACACGGACGCGGGCCGGCGACGTGTGCAGGCGCTCAAAGACAACACGCACTACTTCAGAGACAAGTATGTACACACGCGCACACGTACGTACTACACGTGCTCACTCATCGACACGGACGCGGCGCGGGCCGGCGACGTGTGCAGGCGCTCAAAGACAACACGCACTACTTCAGAGACAAGTATGTACACACGCGCACACGTACGTACTACACGTGCTCACTCATCGACACGGACGCGGGCCGGCGACGTGTGCAGGCGCTCAAAGACAACACGCACTACTTCAGAGACAAGTATGTACACACGCGCACACGTACGTACTACACGTGCTCACTCATCGACACGGACGCGGGCCGGCGACGTGTGCAGGCGCTCAAAGACAACACGCACTACTTCAGAGACAAGTATGTACACACGCGCACACGTACGTACTACACGTGCTCACTCATCGACACGGACGCGGGCCGGCGACGTGTGCAGGCGCTCAAAGACAACACGCACTACTTCAGAGACAAGTATGTACACACGCGCACACGTACGTACTACACGTGCTCACTCATCGACACGGACGCGGCGCGGGCCGGCGACGTGTGCAGGCGCTCAAAGACAACACGCACTACTTCAGAGACAAGTATGTACACACGCGCACACGTACGTACTACACGTGCTCACTCATCGACACGGACGCGGGCCGGCGACGTGTGCAGGCGCTCAAAGACAACACGCACTACTTCAGAGACAAGTATGTACACACGCGCACACGTACGTACTACACGTGCTCACTCATCGACACGGACGCGGCGCGGGCCGGCGACGTGTGCAGGCGCTCAAAGACAACACGCACTACTTCAGAGACAAGTATGTACACACGCGCACACGTACGTACTACACGTGCTCACTCATCGACACGGACGCGGCGCGGGCCGGCGACGTGTGCAGGCGCTCAAAGACAACACGCACTACTTCAGAGACAAGTATGTACACACGCGCACACGTACGTACTACACGTGCTCACTCATCGACACGGACGCGGGCCGGCGACGTGTGCAGGCGCTCAAAGACAACACGCACTACTTCAGAGACAAGTATGTACACACGCGCACACGTACGTACTACACGTGCTCACTCATCGACACGGACGCGGCGCGGGCCGGCGACGTGTGCAGGCGCTCAAAGACAACACGCACTACTTCAGAGACAAGTATGTACACACGCGCACACGTACGTACTACACGTGCTCACTCATCGACACGGACGCGGGCCGGCGACGTGTGCAGGCGCTCAAAGACAACACGCACTACTTCAGAGACAAGTATGTACACACGCGCACACGTACGTACTACACGTGCTCACTCATCGACACGGACGCGGGCCGGCGACGTGTGCAGGCGCTCAAAGACAACACGCACTACTTCAGAGACAAGTATGTACACACGCGCACACGTACGTACTACACGTGCTCACTCATCGACACGGACGCGGGCCGGCGACGTGTGCAGGCGCTCAAAGACAACACGCACTACTTCAGAGACAAGTATGTACACACGCGCACACGTACGTACTACACGTGCTCACTCATCGACACGGACGCGGCGCGGGCCGGCGACGTGTGCAGGCGCTCAAAGACAACACGCACTACTTCAGAGACAAGTATGTACACACGCGCACACGTACGTACTACACGTGCTCACTCATCGACACGGACGCGGGCCGGCGACGTGTGCAGGCGCTCAAAGACAACACGCACTACTTCAGAGACAAGTATGTACACACGCGCACACGTACGTACTACACGTGCTCACTCATCGACACGGACGCGGGCCGGCGACGTGTGCAGGCGCTCAAAGACAACACGCACTACTTCAGAGACAAGTATGTACACACGCGCACACGTACGTACTACACGTGCTCACTCATCGACACGGACGCCGGCCGGCGACGTGTGCAGGCGCTCAAAGACAACACGCACTACTTCAGAGACAAGTATGTACACACGCGCACACGTACGTACTACACGTGCTCACTCATCGACACGGACGCGGCGCGGGCCGGCGACGTGTGCAGGCGCTCAAAGACAACACGCACTACTTCAGAGACAAGTATGTACACACGCGCACACGTACGTACTACACGTGCTCACTCATCGACACGGACGCGGGCCGGCGACGTGTGCAGGCGCTCAAAGACAACACGCACTACTTCAGAGACAAGTATGTACACACGCGCACACGTACGTACTACACGTGCTCACTCATCGACACGGACGCGGGCCGGCGACGTGTGCAGGCGCTCAAAGACAACACGCACTACTTCAGAGACAAGTATGTACACACGCGCACACGTACGTACTACACGTGCTCACTCATCGACACGGACGCGGGCCGGCGACGTGTGCAGGCGCTCAAAGACAACACGCACTACTTCAGAGACAAGTATGTACACACGCGCACACGTACGTACTACACGTGCTCACTCATCGACACGGACGCGGGCCGGCGACGTGTGCAGGCGCTCAAAGACAACACGCACTACTTCAGAGACAAGTATGTACACACGCGCACACGTACGTACTACACGTGCTCACTCATCGACACGGACGCGGGCCGGCGACGTGTGCAGGCGCTCAAAGACAACACGCACTACTTCAGAGACAAGTATGTACACACGCGCACACGTACGTACTACACGTGCTCACTCATCGACACGGACGCGGGCCGGCGACGTGTGCAGGCGCTCAAAGACAACACGCACTACTTCAGAGACAGGTATGTACACACGCGCACACGTACGTACTACACGTGCTCACTCATCGACACGGACGCGGGCCGGCGACGTGTGCAGGCGCTCAAAGACAACACGCACTACTTCAGAGACAAGTATGTACACACGCGCACACGTACGTACTACACGTGCTCACTCATCGACACGGACGCGGGCCGGCGACGTGTGCAGGCGCTCAAAGACAACACGCACTACTTCAGAGACAAGTATGTACACACGCGCACACGTACGTACTACACGTGCTCACTCATCGACACGGACGCGGGCCGGCGACGTGTGCAGGCGCTCAAAGACAACACGCACTACTTCAGAGACAAGTATGTACACACGCGCACACGTACGTACTACACGTGCTCACTCATCGACACGGACGCGGGCCGGCGACGTGTGCAGGCGCTCAAAGACAACACGCACTACTTCAGAGACAAGTATGTACACACGCGCACACGTACGTACTACACGTGCTCACTCATCGACACGGACGCGGCGCGGGCCGGCGACGTGTGCAGGCGCTCAAAGACAACACGCACTACTTCAGAGACAAGTATGTACACACGCGCACACGTACGTACTACACGTGCTCACTCATCGACACGGACGCGGGCCGGCGACGTGTGCAGGCGCTCAAAGACAACACGCACTACTTCAGAGACAAGTATGTACACACGCGCACACGTACGTACTACACGTGCTCACTCATCGACACGGACGCGGGCCGGCGACGTGTGCAGGCGCTCAAAGACAACACGCACTACTTCAGAGACAAGTATGTACACACGCGCACACGTACGTACTACACGTGCTCACTCATTGACACGGACGCGGCGCGGGCCGGCGACGTGTGCAGGCGCTCAAAGACAACACGCACTACTTCAGAGACAAGTATGTACACACGCGCACACGTACGTACTACACGTGCTCACTCATCGACACGGACGCGGGCCGGCGACGTGTGCAGGCGCTCAAAGACAACACGCACTACTTCAGAGACAAGTATGTACACACGCGCACACGTACGTACTACACGTGCTCACTCATCGACACGGACGCGGGCCGGCGACGTGTGCAGTCGCTCAAAGACAACACGCACTACTTCAGAGACAAGTATGTACACACGCGCACACGTACGTACTACACGTGCTCACTCATCGACACGGACGCGGGCCGGCGACGTGTGCAGTCGCTCAAAGACAACACGCACTACTTCAGAGACAAGTATGTACACACGCGCACACGTACGTACTACACGTGCTCACTCATCGACACGGACGCGGCGCGGGCCGGCGACGTGTGCAGGCGCTCAAAGACAACACGCACTACTTCAGAGACAAGTATGTACACACGCGCACACGTACGTACTACACGTGCTCACTCATCGACACGGACGCGGGCCGGCGACGTGTGCAGGCGCTCAAAGACAACACGCACTACTTCAGAGACAAGTATGTACACACGCGCACACGTACGTACTACACGTGCTCACTCATCGACACGGACGCGGGCCGGCGACGTGTGCAGGCGCTCAAAGACAACACGCACTACTTCAGAGACAAGTATGTACACACGCGCACACGTACGTACTACACGTGCTCACTCATCGACACGGACGCGGGCCGGCGACGTGTGCAGGCGCTCAAAGACAACACGCACTACTTCAGAGACAAGTATGTACACACGCGCACACGTACGTACTACACGTGCTCACTCATCGACACGGACGCGGGCCGGCGACGTGTGCAGGCGCTCAAAGACAACACGCACTACTTCAGAGACAAGTATGTACACACGCGCACACGTACGTACTACACGTGCTCACTCATCGACACGGACGCGGGCCGGCGACGTGTGCAGGCGCTCAAAGACAACACGCACTACTTCAGAGACAAGTATGTACACACGCGCACACGTACGTACTACACGTGCTCACTCATCGACACGGACGCGGGCCGGCGACGTGTGCAGGCGCTCAAAGACAACACGCACTACTTCAGAGACAAGTATGTACACACGCGCACACGTACGTACTACACGTGCTCACTCATCGACACGGACGCGGGCCGGCGACGTGTGCAGGCGCTCAAAGACAACACGCACTACTTCAGAGACAAGTATGTACACACGCGCACACGTACGTACTACACGTGCTCACTCATCGACACGGACGCGGGCCGGCGACGTGTGCAGGCGCTCAAAGACAACACGCACTACTTCAGAGACAAGTATGTACACACGCGCACACGTACGTACTACACGTGCTCACTCATCGACACGGACGCGGGCCGGCGACGTGTGCAGGCGCTCAAAGACAACACGCACTACTTCAGAGACAAGTATGTACACACGCGCACACGTACGTACTACACGTGCTCACTCATCGACACGGACGCGGGCCGGCGACGTGTGCAGGCGCTCAAAGACAACACGCACTACTTCAGAGACAAGTATGTACACACGCGCACACGTACGTACTACACGTGCTCACTCATCGACACGGACGCGGCGCGGGCCGGCGACGTGTGCAGGCGCTCAAAGACAACACGCACTACTTCAGAGACAAGTATGTACACACGCGCACACGTACGTACTACACGTGCTCACTCATCGACACGGACGCGGGCCGGCGACGTGTGCAGGCGCTCAAAGACAACACGCACTACTTCAGAGACAAGTATGTACACACGCGCACACGTACGTACTACACGTGCTCACTCATCGACACGGACGCGGCGCGGCCGGCGACGTGTGCAGGCGCTCAAAGACAACACGCACTACTTCAGAGACAAGTATGTACACACGCGCACACGTACGTACTACACGTGCTCACTCATCGACACGGACGCGGGCCGGCGACGTGTGCAGGCGCTCAAAGACAACACGCACTACTTCAGAGACAAGTATGTACACACGCGCACACGTACGTACTACACGTGCTCACTCATCGACACGGACGCGGGCCGGCGACGTGTGCAGGCGCTCAAAGACAACACGCACTACTTCAGAGACAAGTATGTACACACGCGCACACGTACGTACTACACGTGCTCACTCATCGACACGGACGCGGGCCGGCGACGTGTGCAGGCGCTCAAAGACAACACGCACTACTTCAGAGACAAGTATGTACACACGCGCACACGTACGTACTACACGTGCTCACTCATCGACACGGACGCGGGCCGGCGACGTGTGCAGGCGCTCAAAGACAACACGCACTACTTCAGAGACAAGTATGTACACACGCGCACACGTACGTACTACACGTGCTCACTCATCGACACGGACGCGGGCCGGCGACGTGTGCAGGCGCTCAAAGACAACACGCACTACTTCAGAGACAAGTATGTACACACGCGCACACGTACGTACTACACGTGCTCACTCATCGACACGGACGCGGGCCGGCGACGTGTGCAGGCGCTCAAAGACAACACGCACTACTTCAGAGACAAGTATGTACACACGCGCACACGTACGTACTACACGTGCTCACTCATCGACACGGACGCGGGCCGGCGACGTGTGCAGGCGCTCAAAGACAACACGCACTACTTCAGAGACAAGTATGTACACACGCGCACACGTACGTACTACACGTGCTCACTCATCGACACGGACGCGGGCGCGGCGACGTGTGCAGGCGCTCAAAGACAACACGCACTACTTCAGAGACAAGTATGTACACACGCGCACACGTACGTACTACACGTGCTCACTCATCGACACGGACGCGGCGCGGGCCGGCGACGTGTGCAGGCGCTCAAAGACAACACGCACTACTTCAGAGACAAGTATGTACACACGCGCACACGTACGTACTACACGTGCTCACTCATCGACACGGACGCGGGCCGGCGACGTGTGCAGGCGCTCAAAGACAACACGCACTACTTCAGAGACAAGTATGTACACACGCGCACACGTACGTACTACACGTGCTCACTCATCGACACGGACGCGGCGCCGGCGACGTGTGCAGGCGCTCAAAGACAACACGCACTACTTCAGAGACAAGTATGTACACACGCGCACACGTACGTACTACACGTGCTCACTCATCGACACGGACCGCGGGCCGGCGACGTGTGCAGGCGCTCAAAGACAACACGCACTACTTCAGAGACAAGTATGTACACACGCGCACACGTACGTACTACACGTGCTCACTCATCGACACGGACGCGGGCCGGCGACGTGTGCAGGCGCTCAAAGACAACACGCACTACTTCAGAGACAAGTATGTACACACGCGCACACGTACGTACTACACGTGCTCACTCATCGACACGGACGCGGGCCGGCGACGTGTGCAGGCGCTCAAAGACAACACGCACTACTTCAGAGACAAGTATGTACACACGCGCACACGTACGTACTACACGTGCTCACTCATCGACACGGACGCGGGCCGGCGACGTGTGCAGGCGCTCAAAGACAACACGCACTACTTCAGAGACAAGTATGTACACACGCGCACACGTACGTACTACACGTGCTCACTCATCGACACGGACGCGGGCCGGCGACGTGTGCAGGCGCTCAAAGACAACACGCACTACTTCAGAGACAAGTATGTACACACGCGCACACGTACGTACTACACGTGCTCACTCATCGACACGGACGCGGGCCGGCGACGTGTGCAGGCGCTCAAAGACAACACGCACTACTTCAGAGACAAGTATGTACACACGCGCACACGTACGTACTACACGTGCTCACTCATCGACACGGACGCGGGCCGGCGACGTGTGCAGGCGCTCAAAGACAACACGCACTACTTCAGAGACAAGTATGTACACACGCGCACACGTACGTACTACACGTGCTCACTCATCGACACGGACGCGGGCCGGCGACGTGTGCAGGCGCTCAAAGACAACACGCACTACTTCAGAGACAAGTATGTACACACGCGCACACGTACGTACTACACGTGCTCACTCATCGACACGGACGCGGGCCGGCGACGTGTGCAGGCGCTCAAAGACAACACGCACTACTTCAGAGACAAGTATGTACACACGCGCACACGTACGTACTACACGTGCTCACTCATCGACACGGACGCGGGCCGGCGACGTGTGCAGGCGCTCAAAGACAACACGCACTACTTCAGAGACAAGTATGTACACACGCGCACACGTACGTACTACACGTGCTCACTCATCGACACGGACGCGGGCCGGCGACGTGTGCAGGCGCTCAAAGACAACACGCACTACTTCAGAGACAAGTATGTACACACGCGCACACGTACGTACTACACGTGCTCACTCATCGACACGGACGCGGGCCGGCGACGTGTGCAGGCGCTCAAAGACAACACGCACTACTTCAGAGACAAGTATGTACACACGCGCACACGTACGTACTACACGTGCTCACTCATCGACACGGACGCGGGCCGGCGACGTGTGCAGGCGCTCAAAGACAACACGCACTACTTCAGAGACAAGTATGTACACACGCGCACACGTACGTACTACACGTGCTCACTCATCGACACGGACGCGGGCCGGCGACGTGTGCAGGCGCTCAAAGACAACACGCACTACTTCAGAGACAAGTATGTACACACGCGCACACGTACGTACTACACGTGCTCACTCATCGACACGGACGCGGGCCGGCGACGTGTGCAGGCGCTCAAAGACAACACGCACTACTTCAGAGACAAGTATGTACACACGCGCACACGTACGTACTACACGTGCTCACTCATCGACACGGACGCGGGCCGGCGACGTGTGCAGGCGCTCAAAGACAACACGCACTACTTCAGAGACAAGTATGTACACACGCGCACACGTACGTACTACACGTGCTCACTCATCGACACGGACGCGGGCCGGCGACGTGTGCAGGCGCTCAAAGACAACACGCACTACTTCAGAGACAAGTATGTACACACGCGCACACGTACGTACTACACGTGCTCACTCATCGACACGGACGCGGGGCCGGCGACGTGTGCAGGCGCTCAAAGACAACACGCACTACTTCAGAGACAAGTATGTACACACGCGCACACGTACGTACTACACGTGCTCACTCATCGACACGGACGCGGGCCGGCGACGTGTGCAGGCGCTCAAAGACAACACGCACTACTTCAGAGACAAGTATGTACACACGCGCACACGTACGTACTACACGTGCTCACTCATCGACACGGACGCGGGCCGGCGACGTGTGCAGGCGCTCAAAGACAACACGCACTACTTCAGAGACAAGTATGTACACACGCGCACACGTACGTACTACACGTGCTCACTCATCGACACGGACGCGGGCCGGCGACGTGTGCAGGCGCTCAAAGACAACACGCACTACTTCAGAGACAAGTATGTACACACGCGCACACGTACGTACTACACGTGCTCACTCATCGACACGGACGCGGGCCGGCGACGTGTGCAGGCGCTCAAAGACAACACGCACTACTTCAGAGACAAGTATGTACACACGCGCACACGTACGTACTACACGTGCTCACTCATCGACACGGACGCGGGCCGGCGACGTGTGCAGGCGCTCAAAGACAACACGCACTACTTCAGAGACAAGTATGTACACACGCGCACACGTACGTACTACACGTGCTCACTCATCGACACGGACGCGGGCCGGCGACGTGTGCAGGCGCTCAAAGACAACACGCACTACTTCAGAGACAAGTATGTACACACGCGCACACGTACGTACTACACGTGCTCACTCATCGACACGGACGCGGGCCGGCGACGTGTGCAGGCGCTCAAAGACAACACGCACTACTTCAGAGACAAGTATGTACACACGCGCACACGTACGTACTACACGTGCTCACTCATCGACACGGACGCGGGCCGGCGACGTGTGCAGGCGCTCAAAGACAACACGCACTACTTCAGAGACAAGTATGTACACACGCGCACACGTACGTACTACACGTGCTCACTCATCGACACGGACGCGGGCCGGCGACGTGTGCAGGCGCTCAAAGACAACACGCACTACTTCAGAGACAAGTATGTACACACGCGCACACGTACGTACTACACGTGCTCACTCATCGACACGGACGCGGGCCGGCGACGTGTGCAGGCGCTCAAAGACAACACGCACTACTTCAGAGACAAGTATGTACACACGCGCACACGTACGTACTACACGTGCTCACTCATCGACACGGACGCGGGCCGGCGACGTGTGCAGGCGCTCAAAGACAACACGCACTACTTCAGAGACAAGTATGTACACACGCGCACACGTACGTACTACACGTGCTCACTCATCGACACGGACGCGGGCCGGCGACGTGTGCAGGCGCTCAAAGACAACACGCACTACTTCAGAGACAAGTATGTACACACGCGCACACGTACGTACTACACGTGCTCACTCATCGACACGGACGCGGGCCGGCGACGTGTGCAGGCGCTCAAAGACAACACGCACTACTTCAGAGACAAGTATGTACACACGCGCACACGTACGTACTACACGTGCTCACTCATCGACACGGACGCGGGCCGGCGACGTGTGCAGGCGCTCAAAGACAACACGCACTACTTCAGAGACAAGTATGTACACACGCGCACACGTACGTACTACACGTGCTCACTCATCGACACGGACGCGGGCCGGCGACGTGTGCAGGCGCTCAAAGACAACACGCACTACTTCAGAGACAAGTATGTACACACGCGCACACGTACGTACTACACGTGCTCACTCATCGACACGGACGCGGGCCGGCGACGTGTGCAGGCGCTCAAAGACAACACGCACTACTTCAGAGACAAGTATGTACACACGCGCACACGTACGTACTACACGTGCTCACTCATCGACACGGACGCGGGCCGGCGACGTGTGCAGGCGCTCAAAGACAACACGCACTACTTCAGAGACAAGTATGTACACACGCGCACACGTACGTACTACACGTGCTCACTCATCGACACGGACGCGGGCCGGCGACGTGTGCAGGCGCTCAAAGACAACACGCACTACTTCAGAGACAAGTATGTACACACGCGCACACGTACGTACTACACGTGCTCACTCATCGACACGGACGCGGGCCGGCGACGTGTGCAGGCGCTCAAAGACAACACGCACTACTTCAGAGACAAGTATGTACACACGCGCACACGTACGTACTACACGTGCTCACTCATCGACACGGACGCGGGCCGGCGACGTGTGCAGGCGCTCAAAGACAACACGCACTACTTCAGAGACAAGTATGTACACACGCGCACACGTACGTACTACACGTGCTCACTCATCGACACGGACGCGGGCCGGCGACGTGTGCAGGCGCTCAAAGACAACACGCACTACTTCAGAGACAAGTATGTACACACGCGCACACGTACGTACTACACGTGCTCACTCATCGACACGGACGCGGGCCGGCGACGTGTGCAGGCGCTCAAAGACAACACGCACTACTTCAGAGACAAGTATGTACACACGCGCACACGTACGTACTACACGTGCTCACTCATCGACACGGACGCGGGCCGGCGACGTGTGCAGGCGCTCAAAGACAACACGCACTACTTCAGAGACAAGTATGTACACACGCGCACACGTACGTACTACACGTGCTCACTCATCGACACGGACGCGGGCCGGCGACGTGTGCAGGCGCTCAAAGACAACACGCACTACTTCAGAGACAAGTATGTACACACGCGCACACGTACGTACTACACGTGCTCACTCATCGACACGGACGCGGGCCGGCGACGTGTGCAGGCGCTCAAAGACAACACGCACTACTTCAGAGACAAGTATGTACACACGCGCACACGTACGTACTACACGTGCTCACTCATCGACACGGACGCGGGCCGGCGACGTGTGCAGGCGCTCAAAGACAACACGCACTACTTCAGAGACAAGTATGTACACACGCGCACACGTACGTACTACACGTGCTCACTCATCGACACGGACGCGGGCCGGCGACGTGTGCAGGCGCTCAAAGACAACACGCACTACTTCAGAGACAAGTATGTACACACGCGCACACGTACGTACTACACGTGCTCACTCATCGACACGGACGCGGGCCGGCGACGTGTGCAGGCGCTCAAAGACAACACGCACTACTTCAGAGACAAGTATGTACACACGCGCACACGTACGTACTACACGTGCTCACTCATCGACACGGACGCGGGCCGGCGACGTGTGCAGGCGCTCAAAGACAACACGCACTACTTCAGAGACAAGTATGTACACACGCGCACACGTACGTACTACACGTGCTCACTCATCGACACGGACGCGGGCCGGCGACGTGTGCAGGCGCTCAAAGACAACACGCACTACTTCAGAGACAAGTATGTACACACGCGCACACGTACGTACTACACGTGCTCACTCATCGACACGGACGCGGGCCGGCGACGTGTGCAGGCGCTCAAAGACAACACGCACTACTTCAGAGACAAGTATGTACACACGCGCACACGTACGTACTACACGTGCTCACTCATCGACACGGACGCGGGCCGGCGACGTGTGCAGGCGCTCAAAGACAACACGCACTACTTCAGAGACAAGTATGTACACACGCGCACACGTACGTACTACACGTGCTCACTCATCGACACGGACGCGGGCCGGCGACGTGTGCAGGCGCTCAAAGACAACACGCACTACTTCAGAGACAAGTATGTACACACGCGCACACGTACGTACTACACGTGCTCACTCATCGACACGGACGCGGGCCGGCGACGTGTGCAGGCGCTCAAAGACAACACGCACTACTTCAGAGACAAGTATGTACACACGCGCACACGTACGTACTACACGTGCTCACTCATCGACACGGACGCGGGCCGGCGACGTGTGCAGGCGCTCAAAGACAACACGCACTACTTCAGAGACAAGTATGTACACACGCGCACACGTACGTACTACACGTGCTCACTCATCGACACGGACGCGGGCCGGCGACGTGTGCAGGCGCTCAAAGACAACACGCACTACTTCAGAGACAAGTATGTACACACGCGCACACGTACGTACTACACGTGCTCACTCATCGACACGGACGCGCGGGCCGGCGACGTGTGCAGGCGCTCAAAGACAACACGCACTACTTCAGAGACAAGTATGTACACACGCGCACACGTACGTACTACACGTGCTCACTCATCGACACGGACGCGGGCCGGCGACGTGTGCAGGCGCTCAAAGACAACACGCACTACTTCAGAGACAAGTATGTACACACGCGCACACGTACGTACTACACGTGCTCACTCATCGACACGGACGCGGGCCGGCGACGTGTGCAGGCGCTCAAAGACAACACGCACTACTTCAGAGACAAGTATGTACACACGCGCACACGTACGTACTACACGTGCTCACTCATCGACACGGACGCGGGCCGGCGACGTGTGCAGGCGCTCAAAGACAACACGCACTACTTCAGAGACAAGTATGTACACACGCGCACACGTACGTACTACACGTGCTCACTCATCGACACGGACGCGGGCCGGCGACGTGTGCAGGCGCTCAAAGACAACACGCACTACTTCAGAGACAAGTATGTACACACGCGCACACGTACGTACTACACGTGCTCACTCATCGACACGGACGCGGGCCGGCGACGTGTGCAGGCGCTCAAAGACAACACGCACTACTTCAGAGACAAGTATGTACACACGCGCACACGTACGTACTACACGTGCTCACTCATCGACACGGACGCGGGCCGGCGACGTGTGCAGGCGCTCAAAGACAACACGCACTACTTCAGAGACAAGTATGTACACACGCGCACACGTACGTACTACACGTGCTCACTCATCGACACGGACGCGGGCCGGCGACGTGTGCAGGCGCTCAAAGACAACACGCACTACTTCAGAGACAAGTATGTACACACGCGCACACGTACGTACTACACGTGCTCACTCATCGACACGGACGCGGGCCGGCGACGTGTGCAGGCGCTCAAAGACAACACGCACTACTTCAGAGACAAGTATGTACACACGCGCACACGTACGTACTACACGTGCTCACTCATCGACACGGACGCGGGCCGGCGACGTGTGCAGGCGCTCAAAGACAACACGCACTACTTCAGAGACAAGTATGTACACACGCGCACACGTACGTACTACACGTGCTCACTCATCGACACGGACGCGGGCCGGCGACGTGTGCAGGCGCTCAAAGACAACACGCACTACTTCAGAGACAAGTATGTACACACGCGCACACGTACGTACTACACGTGCTCACTCATCGACACGGACGCGGGCCGGCGACGTGTGCAGGCGCTCAAAGACAACACGCACTACTTCAGAGACAAGTATGTACACACGCGCACACGTACGTACTACACGTGCTCACTCATCGACACGGACGCGGGCCGGCGACGTGTGCAGGCGCTCAAAGACAACACGCACTACTTCAGAGACAAGTATGTACACACGCGCACACGTACGTACTACACGTGCTCACTCATCGACACGGACGCGGGCCGGCGACGTGTGCAGGCGCTCAAAGACAACACGCACTACTTCAGAGACAAGTATGTACACACGCGCACACGTACGTACTACACGTGCTCACTCATCGACACGGACGCGGGCCGGCGACGTGTGCAGGCGCTCAAAGACAACACGCACTACTTCAGAGACAAGTATGTACACACGCGCACACGTACGTACTACACGTGCTCACTCATCGACACGGACGCGGGCCGGCGACGTGTGCAGGCGCTCAAAGACAACACGCACTACTTCAGAGACAAGTATGTACACACGCGCACACGTACGTACTACACGTGCTCACTCATCGACACGGACGCGGGCCGGCGACGTGTGCAGGCGCTCAAAGACAACACGCACTACTTCAGAGACAAGTATGTACACACGCGCACACGTACGTACTACACGTGCTCACTCATCGACACGGACGCGGGCCGGCGACGTGTGCAGGCGCTCAAAGACAACACGCACTACTTCAGAGACAAGTATGTACACACGCGCACACGTACGTACTACACGTGCTCACTCATCGACACGGACGCGCGGCCGGCGACGTGTGCAGGCGCTCAAAGACAACACGCACTACTTCAGAGACAAGTATGTACACACGCGCACACGTACGTACTACACGTGCTCACTCATCGACACGGACGCGGGCCGGCGACGTGTGCAGGCGCTCAAAGACAACACGCACTACTTCAGAGACAAGTATGTACACACGCGCACACGTACGTACTACACGTGCTCACTCATCGACACGGACGCGGGCCGGCGACGTGTGCAGGCGCTCAAAGACAACACGCACTACTTCAGAGACAAGTATGTACACACGCGCACACGTACGTACTACACGTGCTCACTCATCGACACGGACGCGGGCCGGCGACGTGTGCAGGCGCTCAAAGACAACACGCACTACTTCAGAGACAAGTATGTACACACGCGCACACGTACGTACTACACGTGCTCACTCATCGACACGGACGCGGGCCGGCGACGTGTGCAGGCGCTCAAAGACAACACGCACTACTTCAGAGACAAGTATGTACACACGCGCACACGTACGTACTACACGTGCTCACTCATCGACACGGACGCGGGCCGGCGACGTGTGCAGGCGCTCAAAGACAACACGCACTACTTCAGAGACAAGTATGTACACACGCGCACACGTACGTACTACACGTGCTCACTCATCGACACGGACGCGGGCCGGCGACGTGTGCAGGCGCTCAAAGACAACACGCACTACTTCAGAGACAAGTATGTACACACGCGCACACGTACGTACTACACGTGCTCACTCATCGACACGGACGCGGGCCGGCGACGTGTGCAGGCGCTCAAAGACAACACGCACTACTTCAGAGACAAGTATGTACACACGCGCACACGTACGTACTACACGTGCTCACTCATCGACACGGACGCGGGCCGGCGACGTGTGCAGGCGCTCAAAGACAACACGCACTACTTCAGAGACAAGTATGTACACACGCGCACACGTACGTACTACACGTGCTCACTCATCGACACGGACGCGGGCCGGCGACGTGTGCAGGCGCTCAAAGACAACACGCACTACTTCAGAGACAAGTATGTACACACGCGCACACGTACGTACTACACGTGCTCACTCATCGACACGGACGCGGGCCGGCGACGTGTGCAGGCGCTCAAAGACAACACGCACTACTTCAGAGACAAGTATGTACACACGCGCACACGTACGTACTACACGTGCTCACTCATCGACACGGACGCGGGCCGGCGACGTGTGCAGGCGCTCAAAGACAACACGCACTACTTCAGAGACAAGTATGTACACACGCGCACACGTACGTACTACACGTGCTCACTCATCGACACGGACGCGGGCCGGCGACGTGTGCAGGCGCTCAAAGACAACACGCACTACTTCAGAGACAAGTATGTACACACGCGCACACGTACGTACTACACGTGCTCACTCATCGACACGGACGCGGGCCGGCGACGTGTGCAGGCGCTCAAAGACAACACGCACTACTTCAGAGACAAGTATGTACACACGCGCACACGTACGTACTACACGTGCTCACTCATCGACACGGACGCGGGCCGGCGACGTGTGCAGGCGCTCAAAGACAACACGCACTACTTCAGAGACAAGTATGTACACACGCGCACACGTACGTACTACACGTGCTCACTCATCGACACGGACGCGGGCCGGCGACGTGTGCAGGCGCTCAAAGACAACACGCACTACTTCAGAGACAAGTATGTACACACGCGCACACGTACGTACTACACGTGCTCACTCATCGACACGGACGCGGGCCGGCGACGTGTGCAGGCGCTCAAAGACAACACGCACTACTTCAGAGACAAGTATGTACACACGCGCACACGTACGTACTACACGTGCTCACTCATCGACACGGACGCGGGCCGGCGACGTGTGCAGGCGCTCAAAGACAACACGCACTACTTCAGAGACAAGTATGTACACACGCGCACACGTACGTACTACACGTGCTCACTCATCGACACGGACGCGGGCCGGCGACGTGTGCAGGCGCTCAAAGACAACACGCACTACTTCAGAGACAAGTATGTACACACGCGCACACGTACGTACTACACGTGCTCACTCATCGACACGGACGCGGGCCGGCGACGTGTGCAGGCGCTCAAAGACAACACGCACTACTTCAGAGACAAGTATGTACACACGCGCACACGTACGTACTACACGTGCTCACTCATCGACACGGACGCGGGCCGGCGACGTGTGCAGGCGCTCAAAGACAACACGCACTACTTCAGAGACAAGTATGTACACACGCGCACACGTACGTACTACACGTGCTCACTCATCGACACGGACGCGGGCCGGCGACGTGTGCAGGCGCTCAAAGACAACACGCACTACTTCAGAGACAAGTATGTACACACGCGCACACGTACGTACTACACGTGCTCACTCATCGACACGGACGCGGGCCGGCGACGTGTGCAGGCGCTCAAAGACAACACGCACTACTTCAGAGACAAGTATGTACACACGCGCACACGTACGTACTACACGTGCTCACTCATCGACACGGACGCGGGCCGGCGACGTGTGCAGGCGCTCAAAGACAACACGCACTACTTCAGAGACAAGTATGTACACACGCGCACACGTACGTACTACACGTGCTCACTCATCGACACGGACGCGGGCCGGCGACGTGTGCAGGCGCTCAAAGACAACACGCACTACTTCAGAGACAAGTATGTACACACGCGCACACGTACGTACTACACGTGCTCACTCATCGACACGGACGCGGGCCGGCGACGTGTGCAGGCGCTCAAAGACAACACGCACTACTTCAGAGACAAGTATGTACACACGCGCACACGTACGTACTACACCGTGCTCACTCATCGACACGGACCGCGGGCCGGCGACGTGTGCAGGCGCTCAAAGACAACACGCACTACTTCAGAGACAAGTATGTACACACGCGCACACGTACGTACTACACGTGCTCACTCATCGACACGGACGCGGGCCGGCGACGTGTGCAGGCGCTCAAAGACAACACGCACTACTTCAGAGACAAGTATGTACACACGCGCACACGTACGTACTACACGTGCTCACTCATCGACACGGACGCGGGCCGGCGACGTGTGCAGGCGCTCAAAGACAACACGCACTACTTCAGAGACAAGTATGTACACACGCGCACACGTACGTACTACACGTGCTCACTCATCGACACGGACGCGGGCCGGCGACGTGTGCAGGCGCTCAAAGACAACACGCACTACTTCAGAGACAAGTATGTACACACGCGCACACGTACGTACTACACGTGCTCACTCATCGACACGGACGCGGGCCGGCGACGTGTGCAGGCGCTCAAAGACAACACGCACTACTTCAGAGACAAGTATGTACACACGCGCACACGTACGTACTACACGTGCTCACTCATCGACACGGACGCGGCGCGGCCGGCGACGTGTGCAGGCGCTCAAAGACAACACGCACTACTTCAGAGACAAGTATGTACACACGCGCACACGTACGTACTACACGTGCTCACTCATCGACACGGACGCGGGCCGGCGACGTGTGCAGGCGCTCAAAGACAACACGCACTACTTCAGAGACAAGTATGTACACACGCGCACACGTACGTACTACACGTGCTCACTCATCGACACGGACGCGGGCCGGCGACGTGTGCAGGCGCTCAAAGACAACACGCACTACTTCAGAGACAAGTATGTACACACGCGCACACGTACGTACTACACGTGCTCACTCATCGACACGGACGCGGGCCGGCGACGTGTGCAGGCGCTCAAAGACAACACGCACTACTTCAGAGACAAGTATGTACACACGCGCACACGTACGTACTACACGTGCTCACTCATCGACACGGACGCGGGCCGGCGACGTGTGCAGGCGCTCAAAGACAACACGCACTACTTCAGAGACAAGTATGTACACACGCGCACACGTACGTACTACACGTGCTCACTCATCGACACGGACGCGGGCCGGCGACGTGTGCAGGCGCTCAAAGACAACACGCACTACTTCAGAGACAAGTATGTACACACGCGCACACGTACGTACTACACGTGCTCACTCATCGACACGGACGCGGGCCGGCGACGTGTGCAGGCGCTCAAAGACAACACGCACTACTTCAGAGACAAGTATGTACACACGCGCACACGTACGTACTACACGTGCTCACTCATCGACACGGACGCGGGCCGGCGACGTGTGCAGGCGCTCAAAGACAACACGCACTACTTCAGAGACAAGTATGTACACACGCGCACACGTACGTACTACACGTGCTCACTCATCGACACGGACGCGGCGCGGGCCGGCGACGTGTGCAGGCGCTCAAAGACAACACGCACTACTTCAGAGACAAGTATGTACACACGCGCACACGTACGTACTACACGTGCTCACTCATCGACACGGACGCGGGCCGGCGACGTGTGCAGGCGCTCAAAGACAACACGCACTACTTCAGAGACAAGTATGTACACACGCGCACACGTACGTACTACACGTGCTCACTCATCGACACGGACGCGGGCCGGCGACGTGTGCAGGCGCTCAAAGACAACACGCACTACTTCAGAGACAAGTATGTACACACGCGCACACGTACGTACTACACGTGCTCACTCATCGACACGGACGCGGGCCGGCGACGTGTGCAGGCGCTCAAAGACAACACGCACTACTTCAGAGACAAGTATGTACACACGCGCACACGTACGTACTACACGTGCTCACTCATCGACACGGACGCGGGCCGGCGACGTGTGCAGGCGCTCAAAGACAACACGCACTACTTCAGAGACAAGTATGTACACACGCGCACACGTACGTACTACACGTGCTCACTCATCGACACGGACGCGGGCCGGCGACGTGTGCAGGCGCTCAAAGACAACACGCACTACTTCAGAGACAAGTATGTACACACGCGCACACGTACGTACTACACGTGCTCACTCATCGACACGGACGCGGGCCGGCGACGTGTGCAGGCGCTCAAAGACAACACGCACTACTTCAGAGACAAGTATGTACACACGCGCACACGTACGTACTACACGTGCTCACTCATCGACACGGACGCGGGCCGGCGACGTGTGCAGGCGCTCAAAGACAACACGCACTACTTCAGAGACAAGTATGTACACACGCGCACACGTACGTACTACACGTGCTCACTCATCGACACGGACGCGGCGCGGGCCGGCGACGTGTGCAGGCGCTCAAAGACAACACGCACTACTTCAGAGACAAGTATGTACACACGCGCACACGTACGTACTACACGTGCTCACTCATCGACACGGACGCGGGCCGGCGACGTGTGCAGGCGCTCAAAGACAACACGCACTACTTCAGAGACAAGTATGTACACACGCGCACACGTACGTACTACACGTGCTCACTCATCGACACGGACGCGGGCCGGCGACGTGTGCAGGCGCTCAAAGACAACACGCACTACTTCAGAGACAAGTATGTACACACGCGCACACGTACGTACTACACGTGCTCACTCATCGACACGGACGCGGGCCGGCGACGTGTGCAGGCGCTCAAAGACAACACGCACTACTTCAGAGACAAGTATGTACACACGCGCACACGTACGTACTACACGTGCTCACTCATCGACACGGACGCGGGCCGGCGACGTGTGCAGGCGCTCAAAGACAACACGCACTACTTCAGAGACAAGTATGTACACACGCGCACACGTACGTACTACACGTGCTCACTCATCGACACGGACGCGGGCCGGCGACGTGTGCAGGCGCTCAAAGACAACACGCACTACTTCAGAGACAAGTATGTACACACGCGCACACGTACGTACTACACGTGCTCACTCATCGACACGGACGCGGCGCGGGCCGGCGACGTGTGCAGGCGCTCAAAGACAACACGCACTACTTCAGAGACAAGTATGTACACACGCGCACACGTACGTACTACACGTGCTCACTCATCGACACGGACGCGGGCCGGCGACGTGTGCAGGCGCTCAAAGACAACACGCACTACTTCAGAGACAAGTATGTACACACGCGCACACGTACGTACTACACGTGCTCACTCATCGACACGGACGCGGGCCGGCGACGTGTGCAGGCGCTCAAAGACAACACGCACTACTTCAGAGACAAGTATGTACACACGCGCACACGTACGTACTACACGTGCTCACTCATCGACACGGACGCGGGCCGGCGACGTGTGCAGGCGCTCAAAGACAACACGCACTACTTCAGAGACAAGTATGTACACACGCGCACACGTACGTACTACACGTGCTCACTCATCGACACGGACGCGGCGCGGGCCGGCGACGTGTGCAGGCGCTCAAAGACAACACGCACTACTTCAGAGACAAGTATGTACACACGCGCACACGTACGTACTACACGTGCTCACTCATCGACACGGACGCGGCGCGGGCCGGCGACGTGTGCAGGCGCTCAAAGACAACACGCACTACTTCAGAGACAAGTATGTACACACGCGCACACGTACGTACTACACGTGCTCACTCATCGACACGGACGCGGGCCGGCGACGTGTGCAGGCGCTCAAAGACAACACGCACTACTTCAGAGACAAGTATGTACACACGCGCACACGTACGTACTACACGTGCTCACTCATCGACACGGACGCGGGCCGGCGACGTGTGCAGGCGCTCAAAGACAACACGCACTACTTCAGAGACAAGTATGTACACACGCGCACACGTACGTACTACACGTGCTCACTCATCGACACGGACGCGGGCCGGCGACGTGTGCAGGCGCTCAAAGACAACACGCACTACTTCAGAGACAAGTATGTACACACGCGCACACGTACGTACTACACGTGCTCACTCATCGACACGGACGCGGGCCGGCGACGTGTGCAGGCGCTCAAAGACAACACGCACTACTTCAGAGACAAGTATGTACACACGCGCACACGTACGTACTACACGTGCTCACTCATCGACACGGACGCGGGCCGGCGACGTGTGCAGGCGCTCAAAGACAACACGCACTACTTCAGAGACAAGTATGTACACACGCGCACACGTACGTACTACACGTGCTCACTCATCGACACGGACGCGGGCCGGCGACGTGTGCAGGCGCTCAAAGACAACACGCACTACTTCAGAGACAGGTATGTACACACGCGCACACGTACGTACTACACGTGCTCACTCATCGACACGGACGCGGCGCGGGCCGGCGACGTGTGCAGGCGCTCAAAGACAACACGCACTACTTCAGAGACAAGTATGTACACACGCGCACACGTACGTACTACACGTGCTCACTCATCGACACGGACGCGGGCCGGCGACGTGTGCAGGCGCTCAAAGACAACACGCACTACTTCAGAGACAAGTATGTACACACGCGCACACGTACGTACTACACGTGCTCACTCATCGACACGGACGCGGCGCGGGCCGGCGACGTGTGCAGGCGCTCAAAGACAACACGCACTACTTCAGAGACAAGTATGTACACACGCGCACACGTACGTACTACACGTGCTCACTCATCGACACGGACGCGGGCCGGCGACGTGTGCAGGCGCTCAAAGACAACACGCACTACTTCAGAGACAAGTATGTACACACGCGCACACGTACGTACTACACGTGCTCACTCATCGACACGGACGCGGCGCGGGCCGGCGACGTGTGCAGGCGCTCAAAGACAACACGCACTACTTCAGAGACAAGTATGTACACACGCGCACACGTACGTACTACACGTGCTCACTCATCGACACGGACGCGGGCCGGCGACGTGTGCAGGCGCTCAAAGACAACACGCACTACTTCAGAGACAAGTATGTACACACGCGCACACGTACGTACTACACGTGCTCACTCATCGACACGGACGCGGGCTGGCGATATAACAATCTAAGAACAGTTCAATTACATGAAGGCACAAAGCTAAAATTAACGACAGAATTTTAATGTGTTGCGTTCACTAATTCCCAAAATATCGCTATCATTTTTTAGTACTCAGTTTTGTTTCGGCACTCAGACTGACCGTACGAAACACAACAGTATAGATACCGTTACTTTATGTCGAATTATTTTTACTTCAGGTTAACAGAGATGGGCGTGGTACTGTTCGGTCACCACGACTCTCCGGTGGTGCCGATGCTGGTGTACACGTTCAGCAAGATGGCGGGCACGGTGGAGCGCCTCACCGCACGGAACATCGCCACCGTCGGCGTAGGCTTCCCCGCCACGCCCTTCAACAAGGCCAGGATACGGTGAGATGTTGCACTTTTATTTAATACTAGGTATTTGTCGTTATAACTGCGCAAGCTACCGGGTAAAATTGCGGCCAATATGTAGCCCTACAAACTTCAAATGCAGCGATACCCTAGTAGATACCAATCGGGGTATCGAGTTCGAATCTATGGCGCGCACCAATGATTTTCAGAGTTATATGCGTATTGAATTATAAATTGTCGCTTGCCCCATGCCCCTCTGCGAGCACGCTAAGCCGTCTATCCCGGCTGTCAAGATCTTTGTCATACGTTATAGGGCGTCAGTATTTCTAAATAAAATGACATTAGTCTAAACCATGGAATATCGCTATCCCTTCGTGTTGCGGAGGTTAGACAGACAGTCGCTCTGTGGAAAAGCTAATATTCAGCCAAATCCGGTTAGACTAGTAAGCGGACCCCGGGCAAAAACTGGGATAACGCTAGAATGATGATCATTATATTTTCCGTCGAGCGCTGCCCATTATAGACAGCACTGGCAGATTCGCCATGTAAATGTTGATGGGCGATCGGGAACGCAACGAAAACAAGTGCGTCATTTGAATGTAGTATATTGAGTACCTAGTCGTTTAAAAAATACGTAATAATGCATGGTGAACTACACTGCAATTACATATTTATTTACTACTACTTGTTCCCCGTTGATTTCATCTACTTTAAATCTCACTTACCGGGTCAAATTGCCTATGTGTAGCCCTACAAAGTTCTCTAGCTGCCTGTAAAAGGTCCATTAAAATCGGTTGTGTGTCTTTTAAAATCCCAACAAGTTCGGATTGTTTTCGGACGTCTAAACTACACGCACGTATACTCACGACAACTCGCACCCAGTCTGCGCGCTCCCATAGTACTAGGAATATCGGGATTGTTCGTACATGTCCTCACGAGTAAAATTCGTACGAAAGCGTGTCCTAAGTGCGCGCGGCCTAAGGTTTCCGCTCTGTGCCATTGTTGCCTATGGAACCCTAAAAGTGTATGGACATTGTTCCCGTCGAGAAACAATGCGCAACAGAATAATTCGAACATACTCGGACTAGACCCCAGTTCTGGCATAGGCTACCCTGTCATCTCTAAACCATATTAAATATTTTTCGATCAATCAATCCTTTATTTTCTAGAATATGGTTACATTTTACAGTTTGTCAGTTTTTGGATCGTACAGTATATTCTGCCACATGTGGCGTGCAAAGATTAAATAATAAACATTAAATATACTTAACAGCTAAATACAATCACATGATTAGTTTCTATGTAACATTATTATCACATGTATAAATGAGACAAGAACCGGGACTGACAGCTTAGCGTACCCTCCGAAGCGCAGCCATCCATGAAGACTTGTGTTGCTTAACCTTACCCTCTTACAGACAGCAAGTCAAGTCACGCTATGAGGACTACGCCAAGGAACTCAGATTTACATAGAACTGCAGACCAAGGATTTCGTGTGCCGATTCCAAGTCGGGTCTGCCCCCCATTTAGTTCGTAGTTGGCGGTGATGGCGTCGTTTCTCCGTCTCTCTTGCTCTCGTAGTTAAGATACAATGGGGAACGTGCTTCTCTCTTGCTCTTACACTGGGGGAACGACTGCCACGCCGCCAAGCAGCAATTTGGGTCTCAGGAAGTTTGTGTTCAGAACTCCATAAGAAATGTGCTTCTATTGTAAATGTGAGTTCTTTGACTAGACCCAGTGACTAAAGAGTATGTTTTGTCTCAGGTTCTGCCTATCGGCGTCTCACTCTCGCGCGCAGCTGGACGAGTGCGTAGCGGCGGTGCGCGAGGTGGCTGACGAGGTCGGGCTGCGGTACTCGCGACGCAAATAACCTCCCACCACATACGCACTCACACACATACACACAGACGACAGTGGACGCGCTGTACTCAATAAATTATTTTCTCACACATTTCTGTTGTTTTATTTTGCTTTTTTAGTCGACTTGGGCTTAAAGAAAAAGTGGAGAAAACAAACCTTACAACAATAATCAATCAATCATCAGCTTTGTATATAAACTGTCCCACTGCTGGACACGGGCCTCTTCTCACTATGGGAAGTGTAAGCCCATAGTCTATAACAGCGGTCGGCAACCTTTTGGTAGGCCCGGGCCGCAAGGAAAAAAATAAAGCTAAGGCGGGCCGCACTTTTGGTGATAACTATACAGCATTTTAAACAAGTCTTGCAGCAATTCTGCCACTGAATCATCAGCAAAGCGGAGATGCTTGACGGTGTGACATGCCGACCATTGACATTGATGCCCATTCCATCCCACTGCAGGGAATTGAAGATCTCTAGCGTTGGTGAAGATTTTCGGGACTACAATAGTCACCCCGTCCTACCTCTCGTAGCTATTGGATGGGTTGTTGTTTAGTTGTTCAGGATTTGAACAGAAGTCGTTTCCATTTGGTTGTCTTGACACCTCCACATATTTTCAATTCAGGGGTCAAAGGCATTTTCGGCATCCACAAAAACCTGTCGAAACGGCTTTTCTGCCTCATCACACCAACATCACATCAGCCTGTTGCCATCCACTACTGGACGTACACCTCCCGCAGGGTACGCCACAAGACCTGATCTCTCGTTTTCGCCATCCAGCCACCCTCCTCAAGTCGTTTGTCCATCTGGCGGGGGAGCGTCCAACACTCTGCTTGCCGAGACGTGGCCTCCACTCGAGAACCTGCCTGCTTCACCGCCTATCTGCAACAGATGTGCCCAGCCCACTACCACTTCAGTTTGTTACACCTCCAAATTATGTCAGTAACTTTGGTCTTCTGCCGAATAATTTCGTTCCGGACTTTGTCCCTCAGCGACCATTGACCGTTGACATGTCATGTTTCACGTCTCAGCTCCGTACGTCATGACTGGATGCATTGGTTGAACACTTAGAGCCTGTCCAGAAAGCGCGATTTACGCGCGCGTCGACTCGCGCGTTTTGATTTGTATTGCGTCCAGATGCGGCGTTTCACGCGCGTTCTTACGCGCGCATGTGATGAGACGTATTTGGGCATTTTCACTTTAAATGACACATTGCTGTTTTAGAGCTGTCCCTAGGAATATGCATTTTAAAAAAATATTTAACTAATAGTTTTGGTAATGAATTGAACCTACATTGAAAATATACGAAACAGGCTATCTGTTTTTGATATTAACTATAATATAAAATAAAACCATTTTACGTAAAATAGGAATTTTCAGTTTCATACTATCCCATTTGTTGATTGTCAAGATTGGATTTAAATTTTAATATATATTTTTATGATGAATTTTGCAGTGATGATTTTAATGCTTAAAGGAAGTTTTTTTTTCTCCTCGGAATCACCAGGTTCACAAAAAAATTATATTATTTCTTCCCAGTTCCTACGTTTAATGGTTCTATTAGAATTATCGGATGCTTCCATATCCCATATAGCTACCCTTTTCTCAATTTCGTCAATAAAAGTTCCGTGTCAAAGTTATCACGCTCCATTTTGAATCTGTTGAATAGTGTTAATTATAAAATAAAATATGCGGATACTTTATTAATAGGTACATTTTAATTTAATACTTTAGTGCGACAAGACAAGACGCTTTTTAACTTTTTAACAGACCACGGATTAGAGATAAGGAGTAAAAAGGTTGTCACCGCTACATACATACTCTTTTCAATTAATATTATAATATTTATATATTACAACAGAATCGAATACGTCCACTCGCTACGGACACGCGCGTAGTTCTGGACGCAGCAATGGCGCCGGAGTATCTCGACTCGCGCGGCGCTCGCGCGTAAAACGAGCGAGTCGAAAGTCCCGCTCATTTCTCTCTAGTATTTCGAATACGCGCGAGTGGACACGCGCGTAAATCGCGCTTTCTGGACAGGCTCTTAGGTCTTTAGGCATTGTGGCAAAGATGAAACAAAGATATGAGAGCAACTTCCCAAATGCCACTCTTCTGTTTATTTCACTCTTAAAGTTGTTTCTACCTAGTTACAACTTTAACTCTACCTGGACAACTTCGCAGGCTACACCTTCGATATAAATTGGTTCCGGGACGATATTTCATTAAACAAGAGCTGGACAAGATGTCCAGATTTATCCCGAGCCCAACACGTCTTGAGGCAGTATTAAGACTGGACAGCATTTTCTGCAAGTCTTGCAGCAAATCTGCCATAATTACCAGGTCATCGTCGAAGCGAAGATGCGTTAGATACCAACCATTGACATTGATGCCCATTCCATGCTACGGCAGTGTTTTTAAGACATCCTGGGCGTTGGTGAAGAGTTTCGAGAATATAACATCACTCTGTCTTACACCACGAAGCAATTGGGTGGGTCTTTTTTGTGGTTATGGACTTAAATGGAGATGGTTGCTATTTGGTAGAAGCCCCTCAACTCCTTCACCTATCTTCAATCGACTTGGCAGCGCTGCAAAGACTCCAGAACAGCCCACATTTTCATGGAGTCGAAGGCTTCTTCGTAGTTCACAAAGGCCAGACAGAGCGGCCGGTTGTATTCTTCGGAATTCTGTATAACCTGCCGAAGAGAATAGTTGTGGTTCACGGTACAAGCTTTACCTTTACGAAACCCAACCTGCTCCAGTGGCTGGGAGAAGTCAAATCTTGATGCCAGGTCTTGATCAACCAATCTTGAGAAGCGTTATGTCTCCTTTTTTGAAAACCAACGCCACAACTGCTCCACACCTTTGAAGTAGTCCCATTGGTTATTACGGACTTAAATAGCCTTTCAAGCTCCTCAAGTAGTGGTTTTCATACAACCTTACAGAGCTCAGAGCCCACTCCATCTTCCCGGTGCGCCTTACCCATATTAAGCTGTCTGAGAGCAACATCGATTTCATCGGCATCTACTTTAGGGAGATCCACCGTAAAGTGGTGGGTAAGTGGGGTTCTAAGACGTCCACGTGTTGCCGACCGCTGGTCTATAAAAATAACAAAAAGGAAAATTAAAAAATCTGATGCATATAATTTAGTAAGTTAAAAAGGTAAAACACATGACTTTCGTGAGAAAGTGCATGTTCCTGAGTCATATGCGCATGCATTGTCACTTGTCACTAGACGTCCAAGGGCCGTGCTATTATGATAAGCAATGATATTATACTTCGCGGGGGTACCTTGGGCGAGCGCGGCCAACTTTTGTAACATCATTGATGATAAGCATATCGTGTCCCCATAATAATTATGGCAAATATGGCCTTACCAAGAACTGGGTTTTACGGACATTCTCCGCCAGAACCTTTTCCCGCCATGAACGTTATACCCTAGTCTCATGTGCCACATCAATAATACAGACATGGTCAATAGTTTCTAGGTCTTATACTTACATGACTTACATATTTGAATGATACCTACACTTTTTGTTAGGTGGGAGCAAAGTTGTGTAAGTGGCCTAAGACCTATTGTCTGAGCTGGGGTTAGGCTAGAGCAAAATGGTATCGCTTCACAAGTTACACTGAATACAGATTTACATAGAAGCGCATTTCTTAAGGATTTCATGTGCCGATTCCAAGTGGCGACTGTCGCCAGTGTAGTTCGTAGTTGGCGCCGTTGACGGCGCTGGCGTCGTTCTCCATCTCTCTTGCTCTAGTAGTTAAGATACACAGGAGGAACGTTCGTCTCTCTTGCACTCGTAGAGACAGCTGTCACAGCGCGACTGCCACGCCGCCAAGCGGCAATTTGGCTCACAGAAGGTTGTCTACAGAGCGCCCATAAAAAATGCGCCTCTATGTAAATATCTGAGCTCTTTGCTAGTTAGCTGTCACTTATTGTACGGTAAGAGACTCTTATATAGAGAGCTCTTAGTTGGGCAGGTATAGGTATGTATTAGATTATTTGCCTACAATATCTATTTATGTATCAAGAGACATTACAGATACGCAATAACCAACTACAGGTAAGATGATGTTTTTAATCTTACATCATATTAGGTACTAGTTGGTTACCACGGTTTCACCCGCGTTATTTTCGGTATTTCGACACCTACCGGGTGAAACTTCAGCCTGTATGTTGCCCTACAACGTTCGCTTCTTCTTTCTCTTTCTTCTTTCTCTAAGCGTTATCCCAGTTTCAGTCTGGGGTCCGCTTTCTAGCCTAACCGGATTTGGCTGAATATTAGCTTTTCCACAGAGCGACTGCCTGTCTGACCTCCGCAACCCGAAGGGATAGCGATATTCCATGGTTTAGACTAGTGTCAGTTTATTTAGAAGGTACTGACGCCCTATAACGACTGTCAAAGATCTTCATGACAACCGGGACCGACGGCTTAACGTGCTCTCCGAGGCACGGGACAAGCGATAATTAACAATTCAATACGCACATAACTCCGAAAAGTCATTGGTGCGCGCCGTGGATTCGAACCTGATACCCTCTGCATGGCAGTCTGTTGGTAAATCCACTCAGCTATCGCTGCCTGTGCGTGACGGTGCCCTACAACGTTCGCTATCTTCCAGTAAATCCATAGTCCCATTCAAATCGGTTCAGCCATTCCAGAGATGACACCGAACAAATAGAAAGCCAGACACATAACAATACCTATTTTTAAGTCGCAGACAGACACATCAATTTAATTTATATGTAGAGTGGTTTACATATTGAGTAAAGTTTGAGGGCACGTGTTTTAGTACCTATCGGTCACCTCATCATCATCAGCCTTTAATAGTCCACTACTGGACTAGGCCTCTCCTTTGCAAGGAGGAATTGGCCTACTATACCACGCTGGCCAAGCGGGTTGGTATAGGGTTTGTATCAAGTTTTCCTTCTCTTACAGTGCTGTTCTCTGCATAATATGCTCCCTCTGTCGGCTCTTACGACACCCATGGGATGATATGGGGTGGTGACAATTCGTATTCTTAATCCGTCACCACACGGACGTCTATCGGTCACCTAGCAAAAGGGCATTACTTCTTCTTCTATGGTATAGAGATCAGATGGCACCAGCCCAGTGTGTGGCCACAATGCAGTTGGCATTGTCGGTGGCTTGGTGTAAATCGGCCTCCGAGCATCTGTGCGGACATTTGGGACACTCCAGCAAGTGACTCATGGTTTGTTCTGGGATGCCACAGTCGCACGGCGTTTTGGCTGGATCGATTATACCCCATTTGGCTAGGTCTGCAACGGCCAACCTGGCTTCGTAATTGATTCAGGAATTTCCATACGGGCCATTGCAGATCGCTACCGGGGGGTAGGTGTTCGTTGGTATCAACATAATTGGTGGGGGGTGTCCCACCCCCCACCAATTGTCTCATGCCACATTTTTTTCCTTAGGTTAGCTGGTTGCTCTTTGCTAGCCTCAGTAGATCGCAAAAAGCTTTTGCGGCTTTTGAGTCTGCTACGGGGCAGTTTATGGTCGTGCAATGAGGGTCCTCCTCCTGGCGATGTTTCTCGACAATGCAGGCCACTTCTCGGCGAACCGCGGGTAGGGCAATGCCTGCCAGGGGGTAAATTTTATTTAATGGTGTTGGCTTAAGGCATCCTGTAATTATTCGACACGTTTCGTTCAGCGCCAAGTCAGCTGGTTTTGCGTGAGCCGATCGATGCCAAACGGAACACGCAAATTCACCCGAGTAAATTTCAGTTCTTTGAGAAAAGACTAGTGTAATTTTTACGATCAATAAGCTCTTGGTTTTTTTTAAATTAATTTTTATGTACCTAGACTCTTAATTTGCATGCTATTGCGTGTGTAAAATTTGCCTTGCTGTCAATTTCGTGAACTCGTGTTGGCTATTTCGTGATCGTGTTTTAAAAGTTGATTCTCTGTATTAATTTTGAAAAATCTATATAAATCATATAAGGGGAGTTGTTTTATAAATAAGTAGACAAAACAAATGTTTATTATTATTATAATTATCGGTTAATTAAAAATCTGGGATTTTTTAAATTACGTCTCTGACTGATTTATTTTAAAATAACATGATCAGTCCAAATTTATTCATAAAAAGAAACGTAGATCCATTTTCAACCATATGAAGATTAACACTTTATTGAAAGGGTCTTATGATAACATAGATCGTACGACGAATTCACCTTGAAAGTTCAAATTTAGGGAAATTCAAGGTCGTATTGTGATAAATCTGTTCCCAAAATGATATACCGAATTTACCTCAGACGAACAATTAACTATTACACAACTGAATTTTGAGTTTAGGTTTATTATAAAACGTTTAAATAAATAACAAATGAGCTATGAACTTATTAGTAAAATATTGCTAATCCGGGAGTTACACGGAATAGTCAACAAAAGAAAAATAATATGCTGGGTATTCCGTGTATCGTAATTTTGCTATTTTTACGAAATCTTTACTAGAAAACTACCTGAAGTTGATACCAAATGAATAATGACGAAATACTGAATAGAATTACCTTAAGATCTACATACTGTTACGAATTGAAAATAACGCCATCTATCAGTGAATGGGAGAACTACATGAGATTAGATGTATCGGTTGTTTAAGGCTGTTTCATCTATCCTCTAATAGATGGCGTTGGTGTAAATGGAACATTTACGCGACATCTAGAAACACGTTACACGTTTCCAGAAATTTCGTGAGTCGTCTCGAAAAGTCTAGTGATGTTATCCGGCCAGTATAAATAGAGTGCGAGCGAACGGACCGGACAGTAACAATTGAATACGGAAAGCGATCAACATCAAGCGAAGGAAGTAATTCGGAAGTGTTTAGTGGTGTTTTATTAGTGTTGTTCTAGTGGTGTGAATAGTGTGTTTTACTAGTGAAGTGAAAATTAAGTGTGTGTATCTAGTGTTATACTTAGTGTTTGTGTTAGTGAATAAAGTTCAGTTTAAGTGGCATAGTGTATATAATTTATCACGAACCCCAGCTCGTAACAAATTGGTGTCAGAAGAAAGGGATAAATTATGCCGGTTATGCCGAAGGAAGAAACTGAAGGTGTGCGTACCAGGAACCAGCGCCAGCAAGACCTGGACCAGAGACGATTCGGAGACGTTCCTTCTCCATCGTCTGGTGGACCAGGCGAATCCGCGGATGCAGTGGAGCCTACAAGCGCACACTCCGTGGCGGTGCCCGACATCGCGGCTCTGATGACGTTCATGCAGGAGCATGCCCGCCGCCTGGAGGAACAGCTACACCGCGACAAGGAGGAGCAGGCCCGCCGTTTGGAGGAACAGCTGGTGGTGATGAAAGACCTCAGCGCCGCTGTAGGGAAGGACCTGAAGGTGGTAAAGGAGGAGCTCCAGCAGCACGAGGCTCGTATCAGCGACGTGGAGAAGCTCGTACACGACCAGCTTGTGACTCGCGTCGCCTCTATAGAGAAGCGTGTACACGACCATCACGAGACCTGTGTCGCTGAAGTGGAGAAGAGATTGCGTGGGCTCGGATCCAACGAAGTGACATCTGCGACTGTAGTGCCCTCACCTCGTGGGTTTAAGGTTCCACCATTTGATGGCTCGTCATCATGGTCTGCATACAAGATCCAGTTTGAGGCTGTGATGCGATCGAATGGGTGGACCAAAGAACAGGCCTTAACCGCCCTAACCTTGGGCCTTCGCGACCGGGCCTTGACAGTGTTGGAGGCACTCGGACAAGACGTCACCTACGAGAAGCTTCTTGAGGCGCTGGAGGCGAGGTACGGAGACGCGCACCTCGAACATGTGTATCGTGCTCAGCTGAAGGACAGGACGCAACGCACCGGAGAAACTCTGCAGCAGTGGGCTCTAGAGGTGGAAAAGCTGGTCAGGAAGGCATACCAGTCGTCTCCTGCGCTTATTGATGGGAACCTCGTACAGGCGTTTACGGATGGGATCCGGGACCTGGAGGTAAGAGCAGCAGTGAGGCTTGGGCACTTCAAGGACCTCAAGGACGCCTTAGCCCACGCTCTGGAGGTGGAAGCAGTGCGACGCGACGACCGAGGTCACCGCATCAGGGAAGTTGTGTCGTCACCTCGGTGCTACAACTGCGGAGAAAGAGGCCATATCCGCTTGAGCTGCCCAAAGCGTAGGCAGCCTGGTGACACCCTGTCTCCACCAAAGGGGTCGCCTGATGTGCCTGCCAGGCAGCGAGAGCAGGGAAACGAGTAGAAGCCAGGACTGCGGGGCGGGTGCTGGCTGGTAATGGAAGAGCCCCAAGTATCTCGATCTCGCAATCATGCGACGGGAACAGCCTGATCATCGAAGGCGAAATTAACAGAACACCATGCAAGCTGACATTGGACACGGGTGCTTCTCGGACAGTCGTCGGTTTCCATCTGGCAAGACGGGTTCTTCGGGGCTGCTTCAGGAACAATGAATGTGTGAATCTGAGAACAGCTACCGGTCAGCACATAACCGTCCGAGGTGAAATGGAGGTGGATCTGAAGCTAGGCAACAAAATTTACCGTCACAAAGTCATCGTGGCCGATATAGTGGACGACTGCATCTTAGGCCTAGACTTCATGCGGAAGTATCACTGCGAGATCGATGTTAACCAAGGAGTGTTGAAATGTGGCTCGGAAGAAGTCTTCATGGAAGGCGCAACTTCAGGAAAAGTGTACTGCCTGAAGAATGTCACGCTTCAACCGCGGTCGGAAACGGTAGTACCGGTTTGTTTACCCGGGAGTTCTGGTCGAGGTAACCGCTGCGTACTTATCGAAGGCCTAGAGGAAGATGCCTCATGGAAGATTGCACGAACCTTGGTAAGGGGTACCAAAGTTTCATCAGTACGCGCACTAAATGCAAGTGACAAGGAAGTGTTGCTCAAAAAAGGGACGGAATTGGGCACCTATGAAGGAGCGGCTTGGATGCGTAGATGTCAAGAGCAACCTACCAGCGACAAGGTTCAGGGTGCACGATTCGACGTGTCTTCACTTTTGGAGGACTGCCAAAGTACCCTGTCAGAAGAAGAGAAGACCAAGGCTAAGAAGATGTTAAACCGGTTCGCCGATATTTTTTCGACCAGTGATGCCGACATAGGGAAGACAGCACTAGTCCAGCACAAAATAAACACGGGAAGTGAAGCACCGATTCGCCAGCGACCAAGACGTGTGCCAGTGGCACAGGAACGTGAAGTAGAAGCTATGATCGACGGTATGGTGAAAGAAGGCGTAATCGAGCCTTCGTCCAGCCCGTGGTGCTCTCCGGTTGTCCTAGTTAAGAAGAAGGATGGCAGCATGCGCTTCTGTGTAGACTACCGCCGATTGAATGACATCACGAAGAAGGACAGCTACCCGCTGCCAAGGATCGATGACACACTGCATACGCTGACGGGGATGAAGTGGTTTTCTACCTTAGACCTAAAAAGTGGCTACTGGCAGGTGGAAATAGATCCTCGAGACAAGGAGAAGACGGCATTCTCCACAGGGAAAGGATTATGGCAATTTAACGTCATGCCCTTTGGATTGTGCAACGCTCCGGCTACTTTTGAGAGACTGATGGAGCGAGTGCTTATGGGACTGATTGGAGACGCCTGTCTGGTCTACTTGGATGACATCATCATCGTGGGGCGCACCTTCCAGGATCACCTTCGAATCTTGGAACAAGTGCTGTCAAAGATACGAGGAGCTAATTTGAAGCTGAGTCCGAAGAAATGCGCGTTATTCAAACGGCAAGTGAACTTTCTAGGACATGTGGTCTCGGAGAACGGTATTCAAACTGACCCGGATAAGATCATGGCCGTGAAGGAATGGCCAGTTCCAGAGAACAAAACGCAGGTCAGAGCATTCCTCGGATTATGCTCCAACTACCGACGGTTTGTGAAGAACTTTGCTGACATTGCTCGACCTCTTCATAAGCTCACCGAAGACAGAGTACAGTTCTGTTGGAATGAGAGCTGTGACGTTGCATTTCAGAAACTCAAGGAACATCTGTGCACTGCACCTATCCTAGGCTACCCTGACAATGAGCATGAATTTATAGTTGACACAGATGCCAGTAACACTGGAATCGGCGGCGTGCTGTCACAGAGGAAGGGTGATCAAGAACTTGTTATAGCGTACTTCAGCAAGGCCTTATCCAAACCCGAAAGAAACTACTGCGTCACCAGGCGGGAACTCTTGGCTGTAGTAAAGACATTGCAGCATTTCAACAAATATTTGTTGGGGCGTAAATTCCACCTGCGAACCGACCACGCTGCGCTGAAATGGCTACTTCAATTTAAGGACCCAGAAGGACAAGTAGCCAGATGGATTGAACTACTGCAAGAGTTTGATATTGTAATACAACATCGCAGCGGTAAGTCCCATGGTAACGCAGATGCCCTATCGCGTAGGCCGTGTCCCGACCAGTGCAAGCACTGTACCCGACAGGAAGCAAAGCAGGCAGCATTAGTGAGGATGTTGAAGACAGATCTGAGCGACGAATGGAAAGAAGCTTTGCAGAGTGCTCAACAAGACGACAAGGACATACAGCCGATTCTCGAATGGAAGAAATCAGACGCTCCTAGGCCCAAATGGAGTGATATCGCAGCAATGAGCCCTATCACCAAGAGTTATTGGGCACAGTGGGAAAGCTTGGTCGTCCAGGATGGAGTTCTGTGCCGCAAATGGGAAAACGCTCGCGGTAACCAGTGCCATTTGCAAATGGTAGTGCCTAAAACTAAGGTGCCGGAAGTCTTGCAGCTCTATCACAATGGTGCTTCGGGAGGTCACATGGGAGTTAAGAAGACGCTTACTAAGATCCGAGAGCGGTTTTATTGGCTCCACTGTCGGGATGACGTCGAGGATTGGTGCCGCAAATGCACAAGTTGTGCGGCTGTGAAGGGGCCACACACTCGTAGCAGAGGTGCATTAAAGGTGTACAATGTAGGAGCTCCATGGGAGCGCATAGCGTTGGATGTCGCCGGGCCGTTTCCTGAGAGCCAGGACGGAAACAAATACTTCTTGGTTGTGATGGATTACTTCACGAAGTGGCCTGAAGTGTTTGCGATCCCAAATCAAGAAGCTACCACAGTGGCCGATAAGCTGGTGCATGAAGTCTTTTGTCGGTTCGGGGTGCCCTTGGAAATCCACAGCGATCAAGGCCGGAACTTCGAATCTGAGGTGTTCAAGGAGACTTGTCGCGTAATGGGTGCACATAAAACCAGGACCACGGCTTATCATCCGCAATCAGATGGCATGGTTGAACGGTTTAACCAATCACTGGAAAGGTACCTGGCGAAGGTGGTGGAGAGCAAACAAAGAGATTGGGACAAGCACATCCAACCATTTCTCCTGTCATATCGCAGTGCGGTCCACGAAACTACAGGAGTAACACCAGCTTTTGCCAATTTCGGTAGAGAACTCCGTTTACCCGCAGACCTTATCACCGGTATTCCACCAGAATCTCCACGCAATATAACGGATTACGCAACCGAGCTACGCAACAGGATGAACGACGTATACGAGCACATCAGGGAATCTGGACAACAGATGTCTGAGAAGATGAAGACTCGCTACGACCGGAAGGCAAATAATAAAGGCTTCGATGAGGGATCATTGGTGTGGCTTCATAACCCAGTACGAAGCAAAGGAAAATCGCCTAAGTTACAAGCCAGATGGGACGGGCCATATCGCATAATTACCAGGATGAACGACGTTACCTATCGAATCCAGAAGGGGTCGCGAGGTGCACCGAAGATAGTTCATGTGGACCGGTTGGCTCGTTACTATGGGTCCAACGATGTTCGAGACGAACACGTTTAAGAGGGAGGCCGTGTTACGAATTGAAAATAACGCCATCTATCAGTGAATGGGAGAACTACATGAGATTAGATGTATCGGTTGTTTAAGGCTGTTTCATCTATCCTCTAATAGATGGCGTTGGTGTAAATGGAACATTTACGCGACATCTAGAAACACGTTACACGTTTCCAGAAATTTCGTGAGTCGTCTCGAAAAGTCTAGTGATGTTATCCGGCCAGTATAAATAGAGTGCGAGCGAACGGACCGGACAGTAACAATTGAATACGGAAAGCGATCAACATCAAGCGAAGGAAGTAATTCGGAAGTGTTTAGTGGTGTTTTATTAGTGTTGTTCTAGTGGTGTGAATAGTGTGTTTTACTAGTGAAGTGAAAATTAAGTGTGTGTATCTAGTGTTATACTTAGTGTTTGTGTTAGTGAATAAAGTTCAGTTTAAGTGGCATAGTGTATATAATTTATCACGAACCCCAGCTCGTAACAATACATAGGAAATTTCCCCTTAAGGTAATTCTATTATAGAAGGACCCTTAGGAAATTTCGAGCAAGACCTTGTGTTCTCAGTAAGACCGGGCTAGTCCCATACAAAACAGGGATCATCCAAAACTGGTTATATATGTGGTGCCATCTAAGTTTGTTAGTAAAAGTATAGTTAGTCTAAATAGGTACCTTCAAAGTGTTTTATGGCTATTTACCCAACCTTAAAAAAGGAGGCGATTCTTAATTTCGTCAGTATATTTTTATGTGTTTTCGGAACCGAGGATTTTTTTATTACTGGAACCGAGCATATTTATAGTTTTTCTTCCGACTGATAGATGTCACTATTTTCAAATAATTTTCTAGCAAAATAAATGTTTCTTGCAAAAAGACAATAATTATGTGTCGGGTATCGAGTATAATACTTATTCGGCACTTTCATAAACAAAGTCTCTGTGTCAAAATTTATTACAATGTCCACTTGATTTAAACGATCAATCTCATTTATTTCAAATTATTTGAATAATTTTCACAATAACATACCAGATTATTAATTTTAACTATATACATTGCTATCTTACATAATCATAATATCTAAGAATATAATATATAGGTACATAAATCTAAAAATAAAAAGTGAAAATATGTACAGCGAGTTTTCCAACGACTTATCCGTTGTAGAGAATGGACAGCTCGATGTGCTTCACTCCATTTCGACTGATCCGCAGTACGAGCTCTCAAAATGGCACGGCGGGCAGGCCATTTCCGATCATCTGCACACATACGCACATAGGCCACGCCCTCTATTTCTCTCTCTTTTTAACTACTCGGAAAGAAAGAGATGAAGTATATGCATTCATTTTGACATTTTTGACACGGCGGAGATGGTAAACCACAATACCAGATTTAAAATACATGAGTGTTGACAACTTTTATATATTTTTTTTGTAATATAATCAGTCATGAATTATTTTGATTATTTATTTAATTGTTTTATTGGCAACGTGAAATTAATCCTGCAATAAAATTAACAAAATCTGCTTATTATTAAATGTAATGTAATTTATATGGAATCTTGTTTTACGACCATACACGACTAACAATTTATCTTATGTAACAACACTGTAAAATCAGAAGTCTTAATTAATGTTGCCAAAGGCAATTATTTTTGGGAATTTAACTTTTAATTAGGTACATCTTTATCTTTATTAAATTATTTTATTTATTATTATATATATTTCTTGGGTTCGTGTGTATGTCACTGAACTCCTCCTAAACGACTGGACCGATTATGATGAAATTTTTCGTGTGTGTTCAAGAGGACTTGAGAATGGTTTTGATTCACAATTTAATGCAAATAATGTGTACCACATGGATGGTAGAACCAATATGCTTTGAGATATACATGACTATATCTGAAATGATACGTCGAAAATTTTCTTATTAATTTTAATTAGAACTCCAAGTCACTACTCCGCGTCACATATTGTAAAAAACAACGTCTTATTATAAATTATATATTATAAATATAATATTATGAACTAGCTGTCACACGTGGCTCCGCCCGAGTGGATGTATGAGACGAATAATTTCACTCGGATATACTGATGCAATGGCCATGAAGTCGTGTTCATAATATAAGAACAGAATTAGTGAAATAGTAGAACCAACGTATTCGTAGCCTCATCACCTCATGTGAAATTGTTAATAGGCTAATTGCGAATCTATTACTGTGTTAATAGTGTATATTCTGGTGATAGATTAGTAACTTAAGCCGTTTTTGTTATTCATTGGACAAAACAACAAAAATCTTCATTATTTGCTATTATTGAACAATAGAATCATCTGATTGAAGAATAGAAAAGTTGAGTATTAAAGTTACTTATTCTAGTTATCCCGATTGTATATACGACTCGATTAAGTACCTATTTCTTATGTCATCTGACCTACGCAACTTAAAATGATAATATGGTTTTGACCAGAATCAGGATATTGCAAGCTACTGCCGCTACTTACTCCTTACAACGACGGTCAAAGATCTTTATGACAGAAGGAACCAACGGATTAACGTACTCTACGGTCACTTTGCAGCACACAATAACCACAAAATAAAAAAAAAAACGCTATGGTTTCGAACTCAAGTCTCTCTAATATAAGTTTCTGTCTCTCTTATATTATGTATACAATCTATGCATGTATTTGAAGATTAGAGAGGCATATTTGACAACAGATCCATATAAAATACATATGTCAATACTAGCTGTCGCTAACGGCTCCGCCCGCGTGGATGTCGGTTATCGCGATAAAAACTATGTCCTTCCTCGGGTCTTTAATTGCTCGAAGAATTATGAATATGGATCTCTCAACAAGAAATCCTCTTAATATTGGACAACTAATGCTAAGCCGTCGAGTCTGTATATTGTATAATTATAGTATAGTGCAGATGGGATCTTATAATTCCTCATCAGATGTTTCAGATCTCTGATTTTTATAAGGCAACAGAAAAGCTCATCAGACTGAATAACTTTATCTAACACGTCATGGCTGTATATGTTTTAGCGTAACTGGGCTCTCCGCATCAGATGTTCGAGATCTTCAAATAATCTCTCATCAGAAAATGCTCATCAGGCATAATGTTTTTTGCCAAACCGCATTTTTATGTTTTATAGTTTCGCCGGGCTGCACAGTGTTCGGCGTAGAACAAGCCAGGTGGACAAAAATATATTTTCAGTCATTATAATATATAATACTATATTATTAAATAAATTATGCCGTGTGGTTGACGGCATAGAATACAAGTGTCACCACCCCCTATCTTCCCGTGGGTGTCGTAAGAGGTGACTAAGGAATAACAGGAGGATGCAAATACCATCTTTGCGTAGAGACGGAAAACTCGACATCAAACCCTATACGACTGCCTCGTTGGTTTCGCGGCATAAATGTGCGCGTGGGATCGGGAGGCCCCGGATTCGATTCCTGGGTCGGGCAGTGTTATTGGGTTTTTCTGTCACGAAATTCTCAGTACTAGCACGGAGTTTGGAAATGTGCCCGGTACGGCAATAGGCTCGCCCCTTATTACGTGGGACTAAAGTATATCTGGCGAAAAGTGGGTGTAGAAATACAGCTCTGCCTGCCCCTTCGGGCATAAAAGGCGTGACGTTATGTATGTATACAAAAATTATAAACTGACATATATTATACAAAAATTACAAACTTACATATTTATACAAAAATTATTAACTGACATATTTATAAAAAATAATAGTCAATTCAAATCAAATAAGACGACCGGTTGGCGCAGCGGGAGTGTAAGCGACTGCCACGCCGAAGGTCGCGGGTCCGATTCCCGCTCAAGTCAAACATTTGTGTGCGTGAACATGGATGTTTGTCTTGGTCTGGGTGTTTCTATGTATAATATGTATGTATTTACAAAAAAAAAAGTATATTATGTATGTTTATCCATTGTCTAGTACCCATAGTACAAGCTCTGCTTAGTTTGGGACTAGATGGTGTTGTGTGAATGTGGTAGAATATATATATAGAATATATAAAAAGAACCACCAAGATCACAAGATGTAGGCTCCAAGTTGTTTATTTGTTCCAAAACTTTATTAGTCTCGATTTTTGTTAATTCCGTAGTTTCTTTGGCAAAAATTAATTTAATTGAACGGCAAAACATCGTTGACGATGGATGAGGATTTTGCCAGATAATGTTGTTACCTTCGTCGATTAACCTAAGAGAAACAAATGAAAAAACGAAAAGGAACTCATCAGTGTCTTCGCTATTGTCAAATCTCTGTTTATAACCACTATGATGATAGACCACCCATTTACTTATAAGAGTAAACGAGGAATTGTGGAGCACGCTTGTGACAACTTCTCTCTGAGCTTCTAACTAACCGTTCTGTAGTTTTATTTAAAATAGCTTGTAGCTCAATTTCTGCTCGAGATTGTGTCACAACAACGTGATTCTCGGAAGGATGACACGCTTTTTTTATTTAACAATTCATTCATATGATGGCGTAAAGTGGCGGGCAAATAATGTGCCATTCGTGATCAGACATATTATGTCTGCTTGCCATTTTAACGACTTGGGCTGTTCAGACATAATATGTCTGCCTGCCACTTCAAAGGAGGATATTCCATGTCCTAGTCTGCTTGTATGAGTGACTTGTTGATTTTGAATCAATGTAATACGCTAATGCCTCGTCACTACTTAGCGGTCTATTACTTTGCACAGCACTTGGTTGTTGAAGGCCAATATATAGGTACACTTACGGAAGCTGGATCAATGCCAATGTTCTTTATAACTCTGGCAACGTTCTTATGTTCAGTTGACCGTGCAGCTACCTCTGCTGCAGTCATTAATTCTCCAACACTTCGCCATTGAACTAGATCTTCAACTCTACGTTTTTTAATTTTAAAAGACGAATCTTCGAAGACTTTTTAGGCCTGCCAGGCCGAGAAAGGTCAGCGGATGAGGTAGAAGGCTGTGGTTGAGTCGATCGCATACAAAATTCTATCTCATCGCCTTTCAGCCACATCTTATTCTTATTAAGGAAACGCTCTTTTGACTTTCCTGAAGAAACCCATTTTGTAGCAATTTTCGAAAAAATATTGGCTAATTTCATCTAAATTTCCCTTTGACATTCTTCAGTAATGTCAGAGTAATCAAACTTAGATGAAATAAACGATCATTTCTTTCGTCTTTTTCGTGCTTTAGCCATTTTTCGAAAAACTCTATTTTACTAATAGAGTAAAGCTTTTCTGAAAAAAAAGAAAAAAGTAGTTGTACTCAAGTGTGCTACGTAAAATATATGCCATAATCGTCCATAGTCATGCAGCTAAAAAATATCAAAAATTCAGCCTGGATACAAGAGGATACATGGCTTTTCCAAGCTTGATAAGTTCGAAAACAAAGATAAAACATCATTTTTTTGTGCATTCATAGTTAGTCTACTTTACGTATGTTTATATTAAAAGGATTCTTACAAGAAAAAATATTATACATACCTTCAGAAGTAAAATCTATTACTGAAACTTTAAACAAAATAAGAACTGTCACCATGAGGTGTTAGCACAAGTGTAGCAAAAATGCGACTGACCTATTTCTTTAATTGCATTTACCTCATTAGCTTACTTTGATAAACGATGACTCATCAGTATGGAATGTTACACGTACCGTATGTAGGGGTTTAGGGGTGTTGTTTACAGGTAGAAAGTACCTAATTCCGGGAATTTGATAATGACTTTTGTCCACATAGCTTGCTCTACGGCGGACACTGTGGGCTGTTATGGTACTGCATCAGGTGTTCCACTTTCGAAAATCAATTATAGACTATAATTATGTTGACCCAGACCTAATAGCAATATTACAAAAAGAGTTTCATTCAAATCCATCCAGTAACTTCGGAGATTAGCGTGTACAAATAGACAAACTGACAAACAGACAGAATTTATTTTCTAGATTCATGCTCCTTTACTGATTCTTAGCCTAACAGAGTAATTTTTTTCTAAACATATTCAAAGTACAAAAATATACTTTTTTAGTGTTTTATTATATGTACGAAATATAAATATAATAACACAGTAGAGAGTAACGGAGTCTAGTGATGTGCCCGGTAAAGGCAATAGGCTCGCCTCCTATTACGTGGGACCACTGGGACCTAAAAATTCATGGCGAAATGTGGGTGTAAAATTACATCTCTGCCTACCCCGTCAGGGATACAGGTGTGCGTGAGCCTATAAAAAGAATATAGATATACAAATAATAGCGGATGCCGCAACTACGCTCATCTATTTTATATACTTATGCAGTTTATCGGTTGAGGTATTCTATCGGATTTATACGGATGACACTGATTTCATCACGAGTAGGTAGATCGACCCCACGGAACAGACAAAACAGTGATTTTCTGTGCCGTGATCCACCCATCAAAGGAAATAATACGCTCTCACGGAATATAAACGGCAACTAATATAGTGCCTGAGATTAGCGTGTCCAATCTTTCAAACTTAAATGTAAAATTATTGTTTCGCCTACATTATGCCGGGTAAGTATTATTCTGTCATCGACTCATCGTTTACCTATTCATTGTCAACGAGATACATAGTTAACCAATCCTATTAATCCTATTATTTGTCTATAATTCTCTTAAACTTACTCTTTCAGATCTTTCGTGTTCAGTTTAGCTGAAATAGTGCGCAGATCGAGTTTGGAACGTCTCAGGAGTGTAAGAAGCAAGTAGATCATAAGACATGTGGATAAAAGGACTTCAACACTAAGAAGTTTTCAATAAATTGATAAATGTTGAAAGATGTCGCGCAATAAACAAATTGCAGTGATATACAAACCACTAGGTGTGTATTCTAAAGATTATGATGTTATTTTTCTCTGTATTTATACCAATGGTTAGTAAACTATAGTTACTTTGTGATATTTTCCCAAGCCAGTATTTCAAATTACTAAATGCATGTGGTTTTAAAGTCAGTCTAAAAATAAACAATATTCAGAAAATTTTTACAGTAATTCTACTGAAATTCATAAAAAAATTATAGGTAACCTCTAAGTCTGTCATAGTCTTAATAAATATATTATTTTATTGGCAAACTGAAATGATATATTTTGATAAATACAAGAGTAGGTAATAAAAAATATCATTAAATAAAGTCATGTCTTTTTTACTTATTTCAATGTTCAATAATTTCTTGTTTTTAGCTAATTACGGCAGACTTCAAGAACCGAGACTAGGCAAGAATAGCAAGAATATGAAGTCTGCAGCAATATTAGTACTGAAATAATGAGTTCACCAATTGGACATGTCTCGGTGTAGCAAGAATATGAAGTCTGCAGCAATATTAGTACTGAAATAAGGAGTTTACAAATTGGACATGTCTCGGTGTAGCAAGAATATGAAGTCTGTGGCATTATTAGTACTGAAATAAGGAGTTTACAAATTGAACATGTCTCAGTGTAGCAAGAATATAAAGTCTGTGGCATTATTAGTACTGAAATAAGGAGTTTACAAATTGGACATATCTCGGTGTAGCAAGAATATGAAGTCTGTGGCATTATTAGTACTGAAATAAGGAGTTTACAAATTTAACATGTCTCGGTGTAGCATGTTATGGAACACTTGAGTTTAATTTATAGTAGCAGGGAGTAGCTTTACAAGTTTATTAGTTATTGAATGTGCCTGTGTATTGTATTGTAGTTATTTTTTAACAGAAACCAGTTTTATGTTTAATCACTGGACTTAATATGCAACAAGTATAGTTTGTGTGAATGTAAAAACAAATTTAATTAATCATTTATTATTAAAAGACATAATTAATTAGGACTGTCTAATTGTGTTTTCATAAATATACTCAATTTATGTAAAATATTTCCAACATCTTACTTCTTACATGGTTTTTTTTGTATTTATAAAATATTATTGTATTTCAAATAAAGGAAAAGCATAATATTGTAACATTAAATATATTTAGTGAATGCATAACTCATGAACAGAATAAAAAAATTGTATATTGTATGTTGTTCTTTCTTTATCAAAATATACATATTTTTGTCAAGATTACATGATTTCATTTTGTCCCTGCAACAAAACATAAGTTGCCTCAAGCAGTGAGATGTAGTAATTGCTTGTGGCAGTTTGGTCCACTCATTTACTGCCTTTCTGTTACTCTGTCTATACTGCCATATACATAACATGATTATAGAGACATGAATTGTCATATCATGTAAACAGCCATCAACGGCTCATCAATCTTGATGCAAATTTCAATTTGCCTGTTCCCATTAGATGATATTTCTCTTCTTCTGATTTGATAATTGTTCTGTAACAAACAATATTCAAATTTAATGATATAATATAATTGACAAAGGTAGCTACACTCCCTATAATCAGCAATTATTATTTACAGTTAGGTGAACTAACTTTTGAAATTTAGTAAAAAGGAGTAAATCTTAATGAGTCATAGTGTGCATAGTACCTTTAAATTGGATGTAATGCAACTAGGACAATATGAACATTTGATGCCTCATAATATAATATATTAGGTAGGTACATAACAAGAACATGAAAATATTATTTTCAATTGTGTGCCATCACATCAATGATTGAATGGTTTGAGTATAGGGATGTGTTGAATTGCTGTAGCTATCATCTTAATAAAAATAACCGTTCCCTGTTGACAATTTAGAAAACGTTTTTCAACATAAAAAGATTAACAATTACTTACATTGAACTTTGGTGCATCAATGTTAGTTAGGTTAGATAGATCCATAATTTGTAAGTTCTATTATTAGGTTATTCAAATACTACCTACTATGAAATAATAATTAAGTATAATGTTCAAGGTCCACATCTATAGTTATCATCTTTAGATAATAGGTACCTTCTAAATGTTAAGTATAAAGATGTAGTGTATCGTTTTTCTCGTATTTCCTTCTTAAGTTTATGGAACTAACGCAACGATACCTACCTTCCTACCTCTAAACAATTAATATCCACTTACAAGTTTGCGAAGCAAAGGATCTATTGTTGTAATTAACTTTTTGTGAACCGCCCCGTTATTTTAATTGAATCCATTACATATTTAGGTATATATTTACGTTGCTAGCAAAGTAGACATGACAAAGATATGTTTAGAGAGCCTGTGTAACAGAAATTGTTAAGGTTTGATCACTTCAGAAGTAACTTTTAATATAAGTACATATTAAGACAATTTTTACTCACCTGCGTTATTTCTGGGAATGTTATGAGCCTCTAATAACACTCTATGACTCAACCTTCAATAACATTCCTTTGTAGAACCCAAAATAATATTGGTATTAACAAACGGTTGGTTGAAGACAATTTTGTACGTTATCTTCGTTTCTCGCTCTTTCTCAGAGTCACACTTCAGCCACATCATCTTCCTGAGCCATTACAATAAGTTTTCAAGCAAAATAACATAAGATAATGATTTTCCTTAATTTATTACACTACTCACAACACGGGCTCACCGAAATTTTTTCAGTGACAATAGAATGCTCGTTTGCTTCGGAAATGGACTCGATATGCTTTATTTGACTTGTCAAAAGTGCATCCTAGACTACAGATTTGCCTATTTTGTTATCGTCGTCCATCATCGTCGTCGACTCGTCGATCAAAATGACACTTATACTCGCGATTTGAAAGTCGCTCCATCGGGTGACGTTCTTGCTACTCACTCCTAGGGGCGCTTTTAGAAAATGTATGGAAAATTGTTCCCGTTCGATAGGCTATCGTCCATCGTGACGATCGAGTGCAACTGGTACTAGACCCTCAGAGGGTCTAGTACGAGTTTTCCAACGACTTATCCGTTGTAGAGAATGGACAGCTCGATGTGCTTCACTCCATTTCGACTGATCCGCAGTACGAGCTCTCGAAATGGCACGGCGGGCAGGCCATTTCCGATCATCTGCACACATACGCACATAGGCCACGCCCTCTATTTCTCTCTCTTTTTAACTACTCGGAAAGAAAGAGATGAAGTATACGCATTCATTTTGACATTTTTGACACGACGGAGATGGCAAACCAGAATACCAGATTTAAAATACATGAGTGTTGACAATTTTTATATATTTTTTTGTAATATAATTAGTCATGAATTATTTTGATTATTTATTTAATTGTTTTATTTGCAACGTGAAATTAATCCTGCAATAAAATTAACAAAATCTTCTTATTATTAAATGTAATGTAATTTATATGGAATTTTGTTTTACGACCATACACGACTAACAATTTATCTTATGTAACAACACTGTAAAATCAGAAGTCTTAATTAATGTTGCCAAAGGCAATTATTTTTGGGAATTTAACTTTTAATTAGGTACATCTTTATCTTTATTAAATTATTTTATTTATTATTATATATATTATACATATTTCTTGTGTTCGTGTGTATGTCACTGAACTCCCCCTAAACGACTGGACCGATTATGATGAAATTTTTTGTGTGTGTTCAAGAGGACTTGAGAATGGTTTTGATTCACAATTTAATGCAAATAATGTGTACCACATGGATGGTAGAACCAATATGCTTTGAGATATACATGACTATATCTGAAATGAACTCCAAGTCACTACTCCGCGTCACATATTGTAAAAATTAACGTCTTTTTATAAATTATATATTATAAATATAATATTATGAACTAGCTGTCACACGTGGCTCCGCCCGAGTGGATGTATGAGACGAATAATTTCACTCGGATATACTGATGCAATGGCCATGAAGTCGTGTTCATAATATAAGAACAGAATTAGTGAAATAGTAGAACCAACGTATTCGTAGCCTCATGTGAAATTGTTAATAGGCTCATTGCGAATCTATTACTGTGTTAATATTGTATATTCTGGTAATAGATTAGTAACTTAAGCCGTTTGTGTTATTCATTGGACTAAACAACAAAACTCTTCATTATTTGCTATCATTGAACAATAGAATCATCTGATTGAAGAATAGAAAAGTTGAGTATTAAAGTTACTTATTCTAGTTATCCCGATTGTAAATACGACTCGATTAAGTACCTATTTCATATGTCATCTGACCTCCGCAACTTAAAATGATAATATGGTTTTGACCAGAATCAGGATATTTCAAGCTACTGCCGCTACTTACTCCTTACAACGACGGTCAAAGATCTTTATGACAGCAGGAACCAACGGATTAACGTACTCACATTGCAGCACACAATAACCACAAAATAAAAAAAAACGCTATGGTTTCGAACTCAAGTCTCTCTAATATAAGTTTCTGTCTCTCTTATATTATGTATACAATATATCCATGTATTTGGAGATTAGAGAGGCATATTTGACAAAAGATCCATACAAAATACATATGTCAATACTAGCTGTCGCTCACGGCTCCACCCGCGTGGATGTCGGTTATCGCGATAAAAACTATGTCCTTCCTCGGGTCTTTAATTGCTCGAAGAATTATGAATATAGATCTCTCAACAAGAAATCCTCTTAATATTGGACAACTACTGCTAAGCCGTCGAGTCTGTATATTGTATAATTATAGTATAGTGCAGATGGGATCTTATAATTCCTCATCAGATGTTTCAGATCTCTGATTTTTATAAGGCAACAGAAAATGCTCATCAGACTGAATAACTTTATCTGACACGTCATGGCTGTATATGTTTTAGCGTAGCTGGGCTCTCCGCATCAGATGTTCGAGATCTTCAAATAATCTCCCATCAGAAAATGCTCATCAGGCATAATGTTTTTTGCCAAACCGCATTTTTATGTTTTATAGTTTCGCCGGGCTGCACAGTGTTCGGCGTAGAACAAGCCAGGTGGACAAAAATATATTTTCAGTCATTATAATATACTTAATTTTAGCCGTGTGGTTGACGGCATAGAATACAAGTGTCACCACCCCCTATCTTCCCGTGGGTGTCGTAAGAGGCGACTTAGGAATAACACGATGCAAATACCATCTTTGCGTAGAGACGGAAAACTCGACATCAAACCCTATACGACTGCCTCGTTGGTCTCACGGCATAAATGTGCGCGTGGGATCGGGAGGTCTCGGGTTCGATTCCTGGGTCGGGCAGTGTTATTGGGTTTTTCTGTCACGAAATTCTCAGTAGCAGCACGGAGTCTGGAAATGTGCCCGGTACGGCAATAAGCTCGCCCCTTATTACGTGGGACTAAAGTATATCTGGCGAAAAGTGGGTGTAGAAATACACTTCTGCCTACCCCTTCGGGGATAAAAGGCGTGACGATATGTATGTATGTATGTATAATATACTAGAGGACGCCAGCAGCTACGCCTGCAATTTTTTTAAATTACCCGTTTTGGCTGATCCCGTGGGAATTTCGGGAAATCCCCTCTTAGTGCACCCCTACGGTCCTCAAGGAACATACATGCCAAATTTCAGCTTCCTGCGCCCAACAGTTTCGGCTGTAGCGTGTCTGTCAGTCAGTCAGTAACGCAAGGATTTTATATATTAAGATAATACTATATTTTTAAATAAATTATGCCGTGTGGTTGAAGGCATAGAATACAAGTGTCACCACCCCCTATCTTCCCGTGGGTGTCGTAAGAGGTGACTAAGGAATAACACGATGCAAATACCATCTTTGCGTAGAGACGGAAAACTCGACATCAAACCCCATACGACTGCCTCGTTGGTCTCGCGGTATAAATGTGCGCGTGGGATCGGGAGGTCCCGGGTTCGATTCCTGGGTCGGGCAGTGTTATTGGGTTTTTCTGTCTCGAAATTCTCAGTAGCAGCACGGAGTCTGGAAATGTGCCCGGTACGGCAATAGGCTCGCACCTTATTACGTGGGACTAAAGTATATCTGGCGAAAAGTGGGTGTAGAAATACACCTCTGCCTACCCCTTCGGGCATAAAAGGCGTGACGTTATGTATGTATACAAAAATTATAAACTAACATATATTATACAAAAATTATTTATACAAAAATTATTAACTGACATATTTATAAAAAATAATAGTCAATTCAAATCAAATAATAAATATAAAAAGAACCACCAAGATCACAAGATGTAGGCTCCAAGTTGTTTATTTGTTCCAAAACCTTATTAGTCTCGATTTTTGTTAATTCCGTAGTTTCTTTGGCAAAAATGAATTTAATTGAACGGCAAAACATCGACGATGGATGAGGATTTTGCCAGATAATGTTGTTACCTTCGTCGATTAACCTAAGAGAAACAAATGAAAAAACGAAAAGGAACTCATCAGTGTCTTCGCTATTGTCAAATCTCTGTTTATAACCACTATGAGATGATAGACCACCCATTTACTTATAAGAGTAAACGAGGAATTGTGGAGCACGCTTGTGACAACTTCTCTCCGAGCTTCTAACTAACCGTTCTGCAGTTTTATTAAAAATAGCATGTAGCTCAATTTCTGCTCGAGATTGTGGCACAACAACGTGATTCTCGGAAGGATAACACGCTTTTTTTTATTTAACAATTCATTCATATGATGGAGACACGTGATGTCCGACTTTCATAGTCCATGTCCTAGTCTGCTTGTATGAGTGACTTGTTCATTTTGAATCAATGTAATACGCTAATGCCTCGTCACTACTTAGCGGTCTATTACTTTGCACAGCACTTGGTTGTTGAAGGCCAATATATACACTTACGGAAGCTGGATCAATGCCAATGTTCTTTATAACTCTGGCAACGTTCTTATGTTCAGTTGACCGTGCAGCTACCTCTTCTGCAGTCATTAATTCTATCTTCGAAGACTTTTTAGGCCTGCCAGGCCGAGAAAGGTCAGCGGATGAGGTAGAAGGCTGTGGTTGAGTCGATCGCATACAAATTACTATCTCATCGCCTTTCAGCCACATCTTATTCTTATAAGGAAACGCTCTTTTGACTTTCCTGAAGAAACCCATTTTGTTGCAATTTTCGAAGAAATATTGGCTAATGTCATCTTAATTTCCCTTTGACATTCTTCAGTAATGTCAGATAAATCAAACTTAGATGAAATAAACGATCATTTCTTTCGTCTTTTTCGTGCTTTAGCCATTTTTCGAAAAACTCTATTTTACTAATAGAGTAAAGCTTTTCTGAAAAAAAAAAAAAGTAGTTGTACTCAAGTGTGCTACGTAAAATATATGCCATAATCGTCCATAGTCATGCAGCTAAACCATATCAAAAATTCAGCCTGGATACAAGAGGATACATGGCTTTTCCAAGCTTGATAAGTTCGAAAACAAAGATAAAACATCTTTTTTTTTTGTGCATTCATAGTTAGTCTACTTTACGTATGTTTATGACACATTAAAAGGATTCTTACAAGAAAATATATTATACATACCTTCAGAAGTAAAATCTATCACTGAAACTTTAAACAAAATAAGAACTGTCACCATGAGGTGTTAGCACAAGTGTAGCAAAAATGCCACTAACCTATTTCTTAAATTGCATTTACCTCATTAGCTTACTTTGATAAACGATTACTCATCAGTATGCAATGTTACACGTACCTAAACAATTCTTGGAATCAGGGGCTTAGGGGTGTTGTTTACAGGTAGAAAATACCTAATTCCGGGAATTTGATAATGACTTTTGTCCACATAGTTTGTTCTACGGCGAACACTGTGGGCTGTTGTGGTACTGCATCAGGTGTTCCACTTTCCAAAATCAATTATAGACTATAATTATGTTGACCCAGACCTAATAGCAATATTACAAAAAGAGTTTCATTCAAATCCATCCAGTAACTTCGGAGATTAGCGTGTACAAATAGACAAACTGACAAACAGACAGAATTTATTTTCTAGATTCATGCTCCTTTACTGATTCTTAGCCTAACAGAGTAATTTTTTTCTAAACATATTCAAAGTACAAAAATATTATTTTTTAGTGTTTTATTATATGTATGAAATATAAATATAATAACACAGCAGAGAGTAACGGAGTCTAGTGATGTGCCCGGTAAAGGCAATAGGCTCGCCTCCTATTACGTGGGACCACTGGGACCTAAAAATTCATGGCGAAATGTGGGTGTAATATTACATCTCTGCCTACCCCGTCAGGGATACAGGTGTGCGTGAGCCTATAAAAATAATATAGATATACAAATAATAGCGGATGCCGCAACTACGCTCATCTATTTTATATACTTATGCAGTTTATCGGTTGAGGTATTCTATCGGATTTATACGGATGACACTGATTTCATCACGAGTAGATCGTCCCCACGGAACAGACAAAACAGTGATTTTCTGTGCCGTGATCCACCCATCAAAGGAAATACTACGCTCTCACGGAATATAAACGGCAACTAATATAGTGCCTGAGATTAGCGTGTCCAATCAAACAAACTCTTCAGCATTATAATACTAATTTAAAAATTGCATCTGGCATCACTAAAATGACATTATAAATGTCAGTCAGATAAGTCAGTTGAATTATTACCTTTGTTGTTTTCTTTCAAACTTAATTATTTCGCCTACATTATGCTGAGTAAGTATTATTCTATCATCGTTTACCTATTCATTGTCAACGAGATACATAGTAAACCAATCCTATTATTTGTCTTTAATTCTCTTAAACTTACTCTTTCAGATCTTTCGTGTTCAGTTTAGCTGAAATAGTGCGCAGATCGAGTTTGGAACGTCTCAGGAGTGTAAGAAGCAAGTAGATCATAAGACATGTGGATAAAAGGACTTCAACACTAAGAAGTTTTGAATAAATTGTCAAATGTTGAAAGATGTCGCGCAATAAACAAATTGCAGTGATATACAAACCACTGGGTGTGTATTCTAAAGATTATGATGTTATTTTTCTCTGTATTTATACCAATGGTTAGTAAACTATAGTTACTTTGTGATATTTTCCCAAGCCAGTATTTCAAATTACTAAATGCATGTGGTTTTAAAGTCAGTCTAAAAATAAACAATATTCAGAAAATTTTTACAGTAATTCTACTGAAATTCATAAAAAAATTATAGGTAACCTCTAAGTCTGTCATAGTCTTAATAAATATATAATTTGTTGGCAAACTGAAATGATATATTTTGATAAATACAAGAGTAGGTAATAAAAAATATCATTAAATAAAGTCATGTATTTTTTACTTATTTCAATGTTCAATAATTTCTTGTTTTTAGCTAATTACGGCAGACTTCAAGAACCGAGAGTAGGCAAGAATAGCAAGAATGTGAAGTCTGCAGCAATATTAGTACTGAAATAATGAGTTCACCAATTGGACATGTCTCAGTGTAGCAAGAATATGAAGTCTGCGGTAATATTAGTACTGAAATAATGAGTTCACAAATTGGACATGTCTCGGTGTAGCAAGAATATGAAGTCTGCAGCAATATTAGTACTGAAATAATGAGTTCACCAATTGGACATGTCTCGGTGTAGCAAGAATATGAAGTCTGCAGCAATATTAGTACTGAAATAATGAGTTCACCAATTGGACATGTCTCGGTGTAGCAAGAATATAAAGTCTGAGGCAATATTAGTACTGAAATAAGGAGTTGACAAATTGGACATGTCTCGGTGTAGCAAGAATATGAAGTCTGTGGCATTATTAGTACTGAAATAAGGAGTTTACAAATTGAACATGTCTCGGTGTAGCAAGAATGTAAAGTCTGTGGCATTATTAGTACTGAAATAAGGAGTTTACAAATTAGACATGTCTCGGTGTAGCAAGAATATGAAGTCTGTGGCATTATTAGTACTGAAATAAGGAGTTTACAAATTGAACATGTCTCGGTGTAGCAAGAATGTAAAGTCTGTGGCATTATTAGTACTGAAATAAGGAGTTTACAAATTAGACATGTCTCGGTGTAGCAAGAATATGAAGTCTGTGGCATTATTAGTACTCAAATAAGGAGTTTACAAATTTAACATGTCTCAGTGTAGCATGTTATGGATCACTTGAGTTTATAGTAGCAGAGATTAGCTTTACATGTTTATTAGGTATTGAATGTGCCTGTGTATTGTATTGTAGTTCTTTTTTAACAGAAACCAGTTTTTTGTTTAATCACTGGACTTAATATGCAACAAGTATAGTTTGTGTGAATGTATAAACAAATTTAATTAATCATTTATTATTAAAAGACATCATTAATTAGGACTGTCTAATTGTGTTTTCATAAATATACTCAATTTATGTAAAATATTTCCAAGATCTTACTTCTTACATGGTTTTTTGTATTTATAAAATATTATTGTATTTCAAATAAAGGAAAAGCATAATATTGTAACATTAAATATATTTAGTGAATGCATAACACATATTATACAGAATAAAAAAATTGTATATTGTATGTTGTTCTTTCTTTATCAAAATATACATATTTTTGTCAAGATTACATGATTTCATTTTGTCCCTGCAACAAAACATAAGTTGCCTCAAGCAGTGAGATGTAGTAATTGCTTGTGGCAGTTTGGTCCACTCATTTACTGCCTTTCTGTCACTCTGTCTATACTTCCATATACATAACATGATTATAGAGACATGAATTGTCATATCATGTAAACAGCCATGAGCCATCAACGGCTCATCCATCTTGATGCAAATTTCAATTTGCCTGTTCCCATTAGATGATATTTATCTTCTTCTGATTTGATAATTGTTCTGTAACAAATAATATTCAAATTTAATGATATAATATAATTGACAAAGGTAGCTACACTCCCTATAATCAGCAATTATTATTTACAGTTAGGTGAACTAACTTTTGAAATTTAGTAAAAAGGAGTAAATGTTAATGAGTCATAGTGTGCATAGTATCTATATAAATTGGATGTAATGCAACTAGGACAATATGAACATTTGATGCCTCATAATATATATTAGGTACATAACAAGAACATGAAAATATTATTTTCAATTGTGTGCCATCACATCAATGATTGAATGGTTTGAGTATAGGGATGTGTTGAATTGCTGTAGCTATCATCTTAATAAAAATAACCGTTCCCTGTTGACAATTTAGAAAACGTTTTTCAACATAAAAAGATTAACAATTACATTGAACTTTGGTGCATCAATGTTAGTTAGGTTAGATAGATCCATAATTTGTAAGTTCTATTATTAGGTTATTCAAATACTACCTATTATGAAATAATAATAAAATTATAATGTTCAAGGTCCACATCTATAGTTATCATCTTTAGATAATAGGTACCTACTAAATGTTAAGTATAAAGATGTAGTGTATCGTTTTTCTCGTATTTCCTTCTTAAGTTTATGGAACTAACACAACGATACCTACCTTCCTACCTCTAAACAATTAATATCCACTTAAAAGTTTGCGAAACAAAGGATCTATTGTTGTAATTAACTTGTTGTGAACCGCCCCGTTATTTTAATTAAGTCCATTACATATTTAGGTAAGTATATATTTACGTTGCTAGCAAAGTAGACATGACAAAGATATGTTTAGAGAGCCTGTGTAACAGAAAATTTTAAGGTTTGATCACTTCAGAAGTAACTTTTAATATACATATTAAAACAATTTTTACTCACCTGCGTTAGTTCTGGGAATGTCATGAGCCTCTAATAACACTCTATGACTCAACCTTCATTAACATTCCTTTGTAGAACCCAAAATAATATTGGTATTAACAAACGGTTGGTTGAAGACAATTTTGTACGTTATCTTCGATTCTCGCTCTTTCTCAGAGTCACACTTCAGCCACATCATCTTCCTGAGCCATTACAATAAGTTTTCAAGCAAAATAACATAAGATAATGATTTTCCTTTATTTATTACACTACTCACAACACGGGCTCACCAAAGTTTTTTCAGTGACAATAGAATGCTCGTTTGCTTCGACAATGGACTCGATATGCTTTATTTGACTTGTCAAAAGTGCAACTTAAACTGCGGATTTGCCTATTTTGTTATCGTCGTCCATCATCGTCGTCGACTCGTCGATCAAAATGACACTTATACTCGCGATTTGAAAGTCGCTCCATCGGGTGACGTTCTTGCTACTCACTTCTAGGGGCGCTTTTAGAAAATGTATGGAAAATTGTTCCCGTTCGATAGGCTATCGTCCATCGTGACGATCGAGTGCAACTGGTACTAGACCCTCTGGTGTGTTTAGGCGTCGTAGAATGCCTCCGCATCAATATCATCGGGTAACGTGCCCACACACACGTTCCACACCATAAAATATTATATCAGAACATACAAAGCCTCTTTAATAAACAAGACATTTTAGAAGCCTTTTTAGAACTGGAAACAATGTATACAGCCCTATGTATATCGGAGTCCTGGCTAACAACAGAAAAACTGGATGCACTAAGTACAAATACCAGGATTTCGAATTGCATCCTCCTACTCCCGAATCAATCGAAGGATGCAGACGCCACCGCCAGGGTGGCGTCTGCATCCTGCTACGGGAACATATAGAATATAAGGAAATACGAGCTATAACAGAAATGTCTATCGAATACGTTATAGAGACATGTGCATGTGAATTACCAAATGAAAATATATTATTAATAATTATTTATTGGAATAGAAGAGAGGAAGAAGTATTCTTAAAGCAATTAAAATTAATTTTAAAATACATAAATAATAAATATTTCAAATCTAATATAATTATAGGAGGCGACTTTAATATTAATATTTTAGAAAATAACTCTAAAACCAACCAATTTCTAGATCTCGTGTTAGAATACAAATTTACACAGCATATAAAACAACCAACCCGGATCTCACAAACTAGCTCAACTTGTCTAGATTTAATATTCACCAACTTTAACCATACTAAATTATGTACAACAGTAGAAGAATTTGGATTTTCAGATCATAGTGGGACAGTCATACACTTGAAAGCCTCACAACAAATTAAACAACCCACCTGGTAGGTATAGAAGTAAAAGAAATTACAACCACATGAATATGCAAAAATTTAAACTGAAATTAAAAACTATAAACTGGTCCGACATCTTACCAACAAACCAGAATGTAAATAACAACTACAACATATTTAGTAACATACTAACTGAAATACTAAATGAATGCATGCCCCTGAAAAAAATTAAACTTAAATCAAATTTCAAAAAATATTGGCTGACAAAAGGAATTAGATTATCATGTAGAAATAAAAGGAAAAATCAAACAACCCAATACTGGTAAATTACTATAAAAAATATGAAAAAGTATTAAAAAAGACAGTTACTACATCAAAAAAACTACATTACAAAAACAAAATCATGAAATCAAACAGCAAAATAAAAACTATGTGGAGTGTTATAAACGAACGGACGAACAAAAAACAAAAAAAAGGGTAAAATAATATAAAACTAGAAATTAACAGTAGCGTCGTAACCAATCCCACACAAATAGCCAACTACTTCAATAATTTCTTTGCTTCAATTGGCGAAAGCTCGACTATGACATCAAACAAAGTACCAAAAAGCGCTCCCCTAAGCCAATTTATAGAAAATACTATGTTTCTCACTCCAATTGAAGGGTACGAAGTCCTTGAAATATTAAAAAACCTAAAAAACAAGCGCAGTTATGGCATAGATGAACTACCACCTGCCTTATTCAAATTTTGTGCTGACGAGCTTACTTTACCCCTTTATCTTCTAATCAATCAATCTTTTGAAGAAGGAACCTTTCCCAACAAATTAAAACAGGCAATCATTAAACCAATACACAAAAAGAATACAAAAACAGACCCAAACAATTATCGTCCAATAGCACTCTTACCTACCGCATCAAAAATCTTTGAAAAAGCAATGAGCAACAAAATCTACTCATTTTGTGAAAAATATAATATATTTAATGCATCTCAAAACGGTTTTCGCAGAAACAAATCCACAACACTTGCTATTTACAACTTCATACAAGAAGCCCTTAACATTCTCAATAATAAACAGTATGCAGTTGGTATATTACTTGATATGACCAAAGCTTATGACAAAGTGCAATTTAAAATATTATTAAATAAACTTTATAAAATAGGGATACGCGGGAACGCTCATAAATGGCTCACTTCATATTTAACTGACAGGCAACAATTAGTCGAAATAGAGTTTTCCAATAAAATATCAAACGAAATAGCAACAATTCACTCCTTCAACAGAGAAATTCATACATCAATCCCCCAGGGCAGTGTGATAGGATGCTTACTATTCCTCATTTACATCAATGACCTACCAAAATTTATAGAAGGGCCTTGTGTTATGTTTGCAGATGATATCTCTTTGCTTATGTCATGCAAAAACAATTTAAATTTAAATGAAAAAATACACTCAATTCTCACTAAAACAACAGACTGGATGACAGACCATAACTTAGAAATTAATTACCAAAAAACGAAAATATTACCTTTTTATCCACATCAAAAGACACCACTAAACATCAATTTCAGTTTCAAGGGACTCCAATTAGAAACTGTCAATGAATTTGATTTGCTTGGAGTCACAATAGATATCCATATCAATTGGAAGCAAGATATAAGAAAAGTGAGAGCAAAGCTTTCAAAATTTTCATATGCCGTGCGCGAGGTAAAAAAGACCACAGACTTAGATAAGTCTGTGGTCTTTTTTACCATATGCGTAATATGTAGCAAGTGCAGTAGATACTACATATTACGCATATGCTCATTCTTTTCTGAGCTATGGCATAATCCTTTGGGGAAACAGTACAGAAGCACCCACTATATTTACTTTACAAAAAAAACTTATAAGGATAATCTATAACTTAAATGAAACAGATTCTTGCAAACCCTACTTCCAGGACCACAACATTTTAACTTTGCCAAGTATTTATATTTTAGAAATTTGTAAATTTGTTAAGAGATATCCGGAATACTATAGTACAAGAGAAAATATTCAAACACATTTTATACTCAGACATAGAAATAGATTGAACCTACCAACTTCACAACTTACAATGCACTCCACCAGCCCACTGGTTATGTCCATAAAAATATACAACAAACTACCACAATCTATCAAAAACGAAGAAAAATCTCATTTATTTACTAGAAAATTGAAAGAATTTCTGGTACAAAAAAGTTATTATAGTTTAAAAGAATACATAGATGAAAAAAATTAAAGTTAAAACATAAAGCTATCTTATATACCATAAAAACGCATAATAACATTGAATTATTCAATGCATAATAATAAAATAAGTTACATATTGACACCACAATACACATAAAATACATTTATATTTAAATAATTTACCTACCAATTTGTAAAATCTAATTTGAAAAATAAATATATTTTTTTGCTACAATAATATTTTACTACACTAATAATACTCTATTATCAAATAATAATGGATTTAGAGGTACTACATACAATACATACACCAAATTCATTTTATAATTTCATTAATAAGTAATGTAATGTTGAAATAAAGAATAATATGAGAATATAAGCACCTAATTTATAGTAATATTAAATATAATAAATATGTTATAATATTCAGAACTTTTATATTCTATTAAAATTGTAATATGTTGATAATCTTATGTATGTAATAGATATTGTAATGTAAAGTATAATTTGCATACATTATAATTATTAAAATAATCTAGCTTCCTCTCTCCTAGTAAAACCTACTATGCTGTGCCCGACAGGGTCCATAATTGTAACATATACTTATATTTTATGTAACATCTAAGCAAACATTGTGGAAAGCATTAAATATATTGAGTATTGAGTATTGAGAAGGCTGGCAGCATTGCCACGCTGGATAGCAATGCTGATTCTTTGAGCAAAGAATAAACCAGCCCTCTGGTCACGTGAGACGTCGATTAACCGTTTAGATATAATTATCTCGGAATAAAGAGCGAGCGCTCGAAACCCATGAGCCTAGCGTTGCCACCCCAAACGGCTCAAATACGTAATTAGCTACTAGATAACTGTATTTGCGCCGTTTGAGGGTTTCTGCAGATGCAGCAGCAGCGCCAGCATGGCCTCCCATGCTTGGAACATGCGATGGCGCGAGGGTGTCTACGCAGGTTGCGTCCCACACGAAAGGCCTACCCATTTTCCATGGGAATAATGACATACCGTCAGGTCTCTTCCCATCGTCGCGTACCAAACCATTTGGTTCAAGTACAGCTGGTACGCCAGACGTGACAAGAGCACGACGAATTATGTCATTTAGGTTAGCATGACGAGGAATTCTACCAGCGCTTCTGCTGCAAGATAGCCCATGGTGTCCGAGGCAATCGACGTCTTCTCCACACTGACATCGATGCGGAACACCTAAACGAAGACAAGTGGCGATGCGGAACGTCTCATCTTCCAACATGGTTCCTGTGTTGGACGATGGTAGTGTCTGAAGCCATAGACCGGATTCCCATTCCCCCATTTCAAATTATTATGTTCATATAATAGTTATATAATCATTTCATTTTATTGTAAATGATAAAAACAATGATTAAAGATCCTTTTTTCAATAAGTTGTCGATTAGTCCACATTATTTTCTATCTCAGTCGGTTTGTATATGTAATCATAGACGGCGTTGAGCAAATTACGTCATTTTCTGAATGGCGGTGTTAAGATTCTCCGTGGATTGATGAGGTTCTCGGTTAATTTTCTTTCGTTGTCGCCAGACTGGTGTTTTTGTCGTTTCATTTGAATAATTAATGTGGTTGTGTATCTTTGATTTCTTTCGTACGTTCGTGTTCTGTATTTATACAGGTGTCTCATAATTCCCAAATTCCCAGTTCCCACAACTCACGTACGTAGGAATCCGTGAGTGGGAGACTGAGGCCTGAACTCAGATGCCTCTTGAGTAACTCAACGGGGCTACCTTACTTTCGGCAGGGCTGGATATCCGTAGCTCTGTGTGTATTTTCTAAATAAATCGCAGGAACAGACTTGAAACAGCTGGAATCGACCCCCGAACATGTTGTTTTTCACATGGTCAGTTATATGTGGCATGTTCACGAGTAAGCGGTAAAAATAATTTACATGTTCTATGTGAAGGTGGTAAAACATGTAATAATGTTGTGTATAAAAAAAATCTCTAATGATTATATAATATACATATAAAAGTTACTAGCCGTTTCCCGCGGTTTCACCCGCGAGAACCCCCACCTGAGAGAACTACTTCGCGTACCCGAAAAACCCAAATATCTTACGGACCACTTATTTTTCTAAAATAAAATATAGCCTATATTACTCGCAGATTCTTTCACCATTAGAAAGCTACATTAGTAGCTTTCTAATGGTGAAAGAATTTTTCAAATCGGTCCAGTAGTTTTTGAGTTTATCCATTACAAACAAAAATACAAATTTTTCCTCTTTATAATATTATATATTATAGTGTAGATAAATATTGTATACTTTTGGCATAAATGTCATGCTAATTAAATTCCAACATTTACGCGAACGAAGTCGCGGGCACAGCTAGTTATACTAATAAATATATACAATTTACATATTATATTTAATACACAATGTAACACACGTGAGAGATGGTTTTATTATGGCCTTTCAAGAGACAGTTTGTTGTAATACTGGCGCACCTTAGCCCTAAACGTGAATCGATTAGTTGTCATCCTGATCTCGAGAGGGAGCGCATTCCAAAGAAGTATAGCTTATACCAAAAAAGAAGAGTGTACAAGGCTTGAGCTATGAGAAGGACACTGAAGAAGAGAATTATTGTCATGGTTGGAGCAGAGGTACCTACTGAAAGTGAGGCGCTAGGTAGCTGGGTCTATTAGACGAATGAAGAAAAGTAAAAAGAGTAGTCAACGCGCACATGTTACGACGCTGACGTATTAGGCAACCATGACAGCTGTTGATGATATGAGGACACAGGGTCATATTTACGAAAATTAAAAATGAACCGAATGCAATAATTGCATTTCACTGATAATTATTATCAGTATTTAAAAATATTTGTTTGGGGCACTTTATCATTATCATTATTAGGCCTCCTTTACATTGCTCATGAGCGTTTCTACAGCGTACGCTCGGCGTCCGTTCGTCGTGCGCCCGGCATTCACTTTGTACTACAGAGTGAACGCCGAGCGTACGCCGGGTGTACGGTGTGCGCTCAAGGAACGCTGTCACCCAATGTGAGGTCGGCCTTAAAATTAAAATTGACCTTAGTGCGCGGTTCAATCGAACTGCATTGCGAGATAGCTTAGATAAGGATGTCCAGTTTACCGTACCTACGCCGTACAAATAATACCTGTGAAGTCTACTGACTAGTTTACTTGTGTTTAGTGTGCGATGTGTATTTAATTGTGTGTGAATGATGCGAGAGTGTGTGTGCGCGTTTGCGCTGGTTTTGATGCTGAGCGTCGCGGCGCGCGCCATGCAGAATGTATCCGTCATCAGGAAACAGTGAGACACACCAATACCTACGTTATTTACATCACGGTAGAGTTCCAATCACACTACATGTCATACTGAATGTACCTATACACACACCTCTAGTGAAGATGCTACTCTATTTATAAATGGTACCTACCTATTTCTATAAACGCTTCTGCGGCAAAATTTGGGCTCGTACTTATTACATCGGCAATGTTATACTACTATCACTGCACTTTTTTTTGTCTAAATATAAATAAGTAGTTTTTTAATATAAGTACCTACCTATTATTATTTTAACATGTTGATGGCAACGTCGAGATCACGATATTTTTATATGATACGTACCTACTCAGGTAGGTACTAGGTCAATTAGGTACCTAAACCTAGGTATAATAATCTTATAAACAAGATTCTTATGCATAAGTAAGAATATATCTATTATAATCAAGTGTAAGCCTAATATTATCAGCAGGTTAAATCGTCTAATGGCCGTAACACACGCTCCAACTTGGTCCGAACAGACCACGGATTTGCACCGCCTCCCGACCAAATCTGCCCGTCTGTAGAGTTAGTCCGGCGAACATAATTATTATTAATTGAGTCCGCCTCGGTCCGCTAGTTTGCAGATCGGTCGGATCGGATATGGCTTACGTGAAGCAACTGTCCGATCCGCTCGTCTGTAGCGAGAGCGGATTTGGTCCGCCGGACCAACGGGTTTTGTCCGCCGGACAAGTTCGAGCGTGTGTTACGGGTATTAGTTAGCTCAGTAGCACAAGCAGGTACCTATACTTACTTATCCATGTAAAGTGCTAGCATCTTATTTTAACACCCAGTTCCAGTACTACCAGTAAACACTAACAGGTTCACTAGGTACTCACTTATACTAGTAGGCTCACATAAAATGCCGCTTCGCTCAACAGGTTATCATTCGAGGAGATCCACATGTTAGCGGTGGACTCGAGTGTCCAGTACATTCTAGATTTTATACCGGTGAGTATAAGTAGCAAATCTTAGCTAACCTATAGCTTTACTTTTAAAAGTTTAAAACCACGATTGATAATAGTGAAATTTGGATGGATGGAGAAAAATGCTGAGCTGTGCTGAATGGCAAAAATACGGGCCTAACTGTACCTATAAACTGTTGCGCTTTCACACAAAATTGACGTAAATTAAATAGTCTAAGCTTTTCATAATACAGGGCTATAGGGTCATAATTTTGCGTAAATAAAAGTCCCTTTATGCCTTTTCTACCTAGCGATTTGCCCGTCATTCTTGAAACGCTTCTGTAATTTTAAGGACATCACTATAGCTTGAGCTATACGGCCCGGCCACGGCGCACAGCGGCGGCGGCAGCGGCGAGCGTTTTCGATGTACATCGCGCGCTTTACTCCGCCGCCGCGGCCGATGTCGCGTTAGAGTAAACGCGCCATGTACATCGAAAACGCTCGCCGCTGCCGCCGCCGCTGTGCGCCGTGGCCGGGCCGATGGGCATAATCGCTAAAAGGTAAATTAATTTTAAAATCTCTTATCAAATTAACGTAAACTGGTTGCATAATTTAACCTTGTACATGTTTTTCCAACTTTTTGTCCTCAAAGTTAGCGAGTAATCTCAATATTGAAATAAACTATGGAAGCTATCAGCTATCTGCCGTGTTGTTTTGACTAAATGTGGCTGCCATCGTATCACTAAGTGGCTTTTATATTGGGAGATAAAACTTATTGATTGATATGTGCGCAGAGTGGCGATCAAGGATTTTGGCCGACTCGCGTGTGGCTGAGGACTGATGGCAGTGACACCGCACATCCGTTGCTTGTGACTGCGCGACGAAGAATAGGTAAATTATCACATACAATAGTAAAGCAGAGGTGGATCCAGGTGGCGGGAACGCAAAGGGGCTCAAGTCGTCCCTATAGCGTCTCATGGTGACCAATTGAAATGCTTTTTAGTGTGTTAATAAAGCTTCTTACTTACCCTCTCAGTTTTCTTCAACCAAAATTATAATTAGATAAGCTTCCTCCCCATATAAAATTCCTAGATCCGTAACTGCAATACCTAATGCATCCTTAGAATATGTAGTTATAAATACAACGTCACATTGGTCTCGTTTTTATCAAGCTATTAAATTCAGCATCTGTAAAATGAGAGGTATTATAACCATCTCCATTTAGTTACCTAGGTACCTACACGATGCAGATATCGTCATGTCTAGAAACCTCTTTCCCATCTAGTGGAGGCCTGCTATTATTGTTTGCCTGGACAAGCTAAGCTCTGTCCGCCTAATGTAAGCCCTACACGCTACGTTCTACCGGAGAGGTTACCTACCTGTGCAGGTTTACTTGCGCAGGTCACACATATCAATCATATCAATAAAACTGCACAAGTGTATTCCCACACACATTCCGTTATAACTGCGCAGGTATACCTGCACAGGTAAACCTCTCCAGTAAACGGTAGCGTGTATGGCGGCCATAAGCTCTTAAAGGAACTGCCCTATGCGGAGTATTCCGAGCGTACAACTATTATTATCAAGAATGCACTAGTAAATTGGCATCATACAGGTTTTGTACGAGTTAGATTCTTTATAAAAGTTATCTTGCATCTTGTAAAGAGCTTTTTAGTACGACAATTAAGTGACTATAAGCAGTAAAAGTCAGCTGACAAAGCTGAAGACGGAAGATGGCAGAATCGTATCGTCCAAGCCTGAGCTCTTGGAGGAGATTGAAAGGTTCTATGCACAGCTATACACGACAACGCAACAACCCGCAAGCACTCCAGCGTCAGACCCTAGAGCTGGATTGACCCGACACTATACCGAAGATATCCCTATTAAAGAACTACAGACCCATCACACTTCTGAGCCACGTCTACAAGCTGTTTACGAGGGTCATCACGAATCGTCTCGAGAGCAAGCTAGACGACTTCCAACCTCCCGAACAAGCCGGTTTCCGTAAAGGCTATAGTACCATAGACCACATACATACGCTGCGGCAGGTTATACAGAAGTCCGAGGAGTATAACCAGCCCCTATGCTTGGCTTTTGTGGACTATGAGAAAGCCTTCGATTCGATCGAAACCTGGGCGGTGCTACAGTCTCTCCAACGGTGCCGGATTGACTACCGATATATCGAAGTGCTGAAGTGTTTGTATGAAAACGCCACTATGTCAGTCCGCCTCCAGGACCAGAGTTCGAAACCTATTCAACTCCAGCGAGGGGTGAGACAGGGGGATGTCATATCCCCGAAACTGTTTACCACTGCGCTGGTGGGTGTTTTCAAGCTTCTGGACTGGAATGGACTCGGCATCAACATCAATAGCGAGTACATCACTCACCTTCGATTCGCAGACGATATCGTAGTCATGGCTTAGACCATGGAAGACCTAGGCACAATGCTCGATGGCCTCTGTAGAGTCTCCCAACAAGTAGGTCTTAAGATGAACATGGACAAGACGAAAATCATGTCGAACGTCCATGTTGTACCTGCTCCTATTCAGGTTGGGAACTCTACGCTCGAAGTTGTCGACAAGTATATCTACCTGGGACAAGTAGTCCAATTAGGTAGGTCCAACTTCGAGAAGGAGGTCAATCGTCGAATTCAACTCGGTTGGGCAGCGTTCGGGAAGCTACGACATATTTTCTCGTCCGATATCCCGCAGTGTCTCATGACGGAAGTCTTTGACCAGTGTGTGTTGCCAGTGATGACTTACGGATCAGAGACGTCGTCGCTCACTATGGACCTTATCAGAAGGCTCAAGGTCACTCAGAGGGCGATGGAGAGAGCTATGCTTGGAGTTTCCCTGCGAGATCGAATCAGAAATGAGGAGATCCGCAGTAGAACCACAGTCGCCGACATAGCTCTCCGGATAGCCAAGCTGAAGTGGCAGTGGGCAGGGCGCAAATCTCGAAGAACCGATGGCCGTTGGGGCCACGTACCGGACGACGCAGCAGAGGTAGGCCCCCCGCAAGGTGGACCGACGATCTTGTCAAGATCGCGGAAGGCGGTTGGATGCGGGCGGCTCAAGACCGGTCTGTGTGGAGAACCTTGGGGGAGGCCTATGTCCAGGAGTAGACGTCGTTTGGCTGATATGATGAAGCAGTAAAAGTTAAATTACAATCATATGACGTTGCATCTTATGTTCAGGAGCAACAACATGGCAGCTACCGTACTACATCGGCGACACGTTGCTGTACGAACAGGAACGAACCCTGTGCCCCGACGACAGCATCGATGTCGACGCGGCCAACGAAGACTGCGGTGTCTGCGGTTAGTAACAGTGACATCTATTTTCTTCATTTGAAACCAGTCCAAATCATGTCTTATGTCACACATAATTATGTCGGGGAATACGGTGTCTATAAAGTGTGACATTGTGTAATTAATTTCCTTCATTTAGGGCCAGGCACTAATTATGTCACACACATGAAGTGTGACATTGTGTGAGAGAGCGATAGCCTAGTGAAGATACCAACGGACTGCTATGCAGTAGTGCTAGGTCCCTACCTAGCAATACCTTTTGCTTTAAATAATTATGTTGTTTTGTTTGTTTGCGGTATGAAACCCTTTTAGGAAGTCTTGATAAGGCCTGAGTAGGCAGAGGTTGTTGTGCCTCTTTATAAAGGAAAAGGCTCGCAACAAGACTACAAGAACTATAGAGGCATTAGCCTTCTCAGCATTGTTGGCAAATTGTATGCAAAGGTACTGATTGAAAGAGTTATGGAAGTCACCGACAAGAAAATATGGGATGTACAAGCAGGATTCCGAAAGGGTATGGGGTGCACGGATCAAGTCTTTTCCTTGCGGTGCATAGCCAAAAAATTCTTGGCCAAAGGTCAAAAGGTCTATTGCGCATTCGTGGATTTGGAAAAGGCTTACGATAAAGTGGTGAGGAATGAAATGTGGTCGGTACTGTCGATGTATGGGGTGAACAGCAGTCTCATACGAGCTCTGAAATCCCTTTATGAAGATTCTAGAGCTTGTGTGAGGATAAATGGGTCATATACGGACTGATTTACCATCGAGACAGGTGTTAGACAGGGATGTGTAGCGTCGCCGTGGCTGTTCAACCTCTTCATGGACAGTTGTTTGCAGGATTTGAAAAATAGCGACTGTGGATTAAGGATGAATGAGTTACTTGTCAAATGTCTCATTTATGCTGATGATGGACAGCGAGTGGAGCAAGTGAATGAGTTTGTATATTTAGGTACGCCGTTTACAAGAGATGGTAAGAATGTAGAAGATATTGAAAGAAGAGTTAATGCAGGTAATAGAATGAATGGAGCTCTGAAGGCGTTTATGAATAGTCAAAACGTGTCCAAAAAGGCACGTTTGGCTGTGCATAGAGGGGTGTTAGTACCTACTCTTATGTATGGTAGTGATAGTTGGGTATGGCAGAAGAGTCGTGAAAGTAGAATAAATGCTGTAGAAATGAGAGCACTGAGAAGTATGTGTGGTGTTTCTTTGACTGACAGAGTAAGGAATGGCGTGATAAGAGAGTGTTGTGGGGTAAAAGAAGATGTAGTGACAAGCATCGAGAAAGGTATGCTAAGATGGTTTGGGCACGTGGAGAGGATGGATGACGAAAGACTGACCAAGTAGATATATAAGGCAAGTGAGGAAGGGACAGGACGAAGTGGAAGACCTAGGCGGACGTTCTCTGACCAGATTGGAGACGTCCTAAAAACAGGACAGGTTAGAAGCACCCTGAACAGAAGAGCATGCATGAGGAATCTGATGGGAGTGAATGAAGCAAGAGAGATATGTCAGGATCGTTGCAAATGACGTTCCGTAGTCATTGCCTACCCCTCCGAGAAACAGGCGTGAGTCTATGTATGTATGACAAAGCCTGCGCTATTTAAAAAATAAAATGGATATTAAATTAATTTCGGGCCAAATGTGTGAATTAAATTATTTTTTTGATGAAAATCAACAGATACGAAACATCGAAAGCAATCCTAACAACTTTAAGATTTTTTTTATAGACTCACGCTTGTATCCCCGAAGGAGTAGGCAGAGGTGTAATATTACACCCACATTTCGCCATGAATTTTTAGGGCCCACGTAATAGGGGAACCTATTGCCGTACCGGGCACATTACCAGACTCCGTGCTGTTACTGAGAATTTCTTAACGAAAAAACCCAATAACACTTTGCCCGACCCGGGAATCGAACCCGAGACCTCCCAATCCCACGCGCACATTTATGCCGCGAGACCAACGAGACCAATAGATTAATTTCAGTCTAAATAATATGTTTTTGTCTAAAAAATACAACTCTCGCACTAGGAATAAATTCTGTGTCGTGGGTAACTTACCAAATAAGTATTCAATCAACAGCCACAAAGAACAGTTACCGCCTATGTTAGTATTATGTATTATCGTAATAACAAGGAATTACTGACTGTAGGTACGCAGTAGTGCTGTGCCACAATTTATTGTTTTAGGTTTTAATGAATTGAAAAAACAAAATAATTTCAACGTAATTTTGAATACTGTAGGTATTACAGTACTACACAGAACATCACTCTTCACCCCATGAAATTAAATTGATCACTGACTGATCTGACACAGATACAATAATAATTAATCAATCCAAAATAAAAAACAACCAATGTGGCGCCGCGGAAAACGCATTTATTGTGTATTTACGTTTATTTTTTTTATTTATTTTTTATTTATTTTATACATACTATTTATTTCTCAACTAATCGACGCCAGCGGCTTCGCACGCACATATTTTCTTATTTCTCGTTTTGCCCGATCCCGTGGGAATTTCGAGAAATCCCGTCTTGGTGCACCCCTACGGTTCCCAAGAAACATACATGCTAAATTTCAGCTTCATGCGCCGAGTAGTTTCGGCTGTAGCTTGTCTGTCAGTCAGTCAGTAACGCAAGGATTTTATATATACAGATTTACGAAGTAGTTAAAACTTAATTCGGTACCTACATTTAAGAAATGTATTTATAAAAGCATTAATTAAATCCATGGTAAATTCTTCAAAACCGCAAATTAATATAAGAATATTACATAACTATATGCAAAATACCGGGAGATTATTCATAATCTGGCAACTTTTCACACACATAGACGCGCGTGTCCGTACAGTGCCAGTCGCCAAAGGTCACGCACACATAGCTGTCAACGTGCCACGCTTAGTTAGACGAATGCGCTCTATCTGACTAATTCTCATATCTATGAAAAAGATATTAAAGTCAGATTTTGAGGTTGCCACAGCATTTGAAAATTTCTTCACAGACATTCCAGTCTCAACCATTAAATCCCTCAACTCGTCCCCTAATGACGCCGAATCTCTATTGAAACAAAATGACAATAGGTGTAACATTGAATTTAGTTTTAGTTATGTCACTGACAGAGATATTGTAAAAACTTTTAATACCCTTAATTTGAAGAAGACTAGTGATCTTTGGGGCAATTCTATTGTGATTACGAAATCTATAATCAACACAGTAGCACCGGAACTGGCAATGATTTTCAATAGATGCATTGACTGTGGTGTGTTTCCTGATCAAATAAAAAGTACTAAAGTAATTCCGTTATTTAAATCAGGTAGCACATCTGACCCCACAAATTATAGGCCAATATCTGTGCTACCCACGTTTAGTAAAATTTTTGAAAAATTAATTCTAGGTCAGCTTCAAATTCATTTTAATAACAATAAGCTGTTACATGAAAAACAATTTGGTTTTACTAGGGGTCGCTCAACTACCGATGCTGGAGTTGAGCTTTTAGATAGTATTTTTTATGCCTGGGAGGAGTCGCATGATGCTCTGGGAGTCTTTTGTGACTTATCTAAGGCTTTTGATTGCGTGTTTCATGAAACATTGATCAGGAAATTACATTACTATGGAGTTAAGAACACTGCTTTGGATCTCCTAACATCATATTTGAGTAATAGGATACAGAGAGTTGAGGTAAATGGAAAAGTTTCTATGGGTTCAGTGGTCACAATGGGAGTGCCGCAAGGTTCAATTCTTGGTCCATTCCTTTTCCTTGTATATATTAATGATTTGCCATACATTATGCAAAATAATGAAGAGATAGTGTTATTTGCTGATGATACATCACTTATTTTTAAACTAAGACGACAACAATCAAATAATGACGATGTAAATAACGCTCTCTCTAAAGTAATTAAATGGTTTACAGCTAACAATTTACTGTTAAATGAAAAAAAACAAAATGTATACGATTTTCAAGACCGAATGTAAAACAAGTTAAACCTAACATATGTTTGAATGGAGAAGAGTTGGATCTTATAGATAACACCGTATTCTTAGGCATAACCTTAGATTCTAAGCTACAGTGGGGCCCACATATAGGTCAGTTGTCGAATAGACTTAGCTCTGCAGCATACGCGGTTTACAAAATTCGTCAGTTAACTGATATAGATACGGCCAGATTAGTATATTTTAGTTATTTCCACAGCATAATGTCATATGGCATTTTATTATGGGGCAACGCAGCTGACATTCAAACTGTGTTTGTACTGCAGAAGCGGGCTATTCGTGCAATCTACAGTCTTGGTTCAAGGCATTCACTGAGGGAAAAATTTAAATAAATTAAGATAATGACTGTCGCATCTCAATACATTTATGAGAACTTGTTATATGTCAGGAAAAATATAAATATGTTTTCTAAATTCAGCGACATTCATAATTTAAACACACGAAATAAAAACAAACTTGTTCTACCTTCAACTAGACTACAAAAAACAAGTAACTCATACAAGTGTCAAAGCATACGTTTTTACAACAAAATTTCAGGCAATATTCAGGAACTAAGTATTAATAAATTCAAAGTATTTATTAAACAGAGCTTGTGTTCAAAAGCTTATTACACAGTTAAAGATTATTTAGCAGACAAAAATGCCTTTTTTTTTTTTTTTTTTTTTTTTTTTTTTTTTTTTTTTGGTGTCGGGTTGGAAAATCCTCATGGAGTCCCTCCGCCCCGGGGGAAGGACGAAGGGGACTGTCAGACTCTTACTGACTAAAAACCAACCCGTTTTCCTCATGTACCCATGTGTCGGAGGGTAGGGATTCGCATAAGCATTCATCGCTACCCCCCGACGGGTATTGGCCCGCCAGATGGTCAGGCGGGCCCCGAACAAAACCCCCTTGGCGGCGGATTAAGGTGTTGGGCTCCGCCGCCAAAACACTCAGCGGCCGCAGAGGATAGGGAGGACGGCAACGCAACACCGCATCTCCTCTTCCTCTGCGGCCCCACCGCGACGCATCGAATGGTGCGCCCCCATTTGGTCGCGGGAGATAGGGCGCGCGGCAACGCAACACCGACACGCCTCTCCTCCCGCGACCGCACCCGACTGCGAGGGACAGACAGAACTGTCCCCCGCACCCGCACCGTTGGACGCATCCTGCGCAGGCCTCTCCAAGCCCACGCGGAGCGTCCCCTCCTGGATCCCTCTTAGCTTCACCGCGGATGCCCAATCCACGGTTACTGAGCCCCCCACCACGACAAGGTGGAGATCCTACGGGGGGAGACAAAAATGCCTGGAATTGAGTTGAAAAATTATGAATTTTGACATTTTGAAATTAGTGACATGATTTTTATTTTCATTTGTAATACTTATATTTTTACATTTTGACATTTTTAATTTGACATTTGTAATTTTATTTATTTTGTTTTGACATTGTTTGATTTGACATTGTTATTTTATTTATTTTCTTTTGACATTTAAAATTACTTAAGTAATATATTATTATTCATAAATTGACATTCAATAATTTTTTCTGACATTTAATAATATTTTCTGATATTTTAAATATATGACATTTTATTGTTTAAATTTTTATTATTTTTACTTATTGTTTGCAACATGTATTTTACTGTGTATTAGCATGTAAAGTTGTGAGTACGATGTGGGCATTATTAAACATATAAACAAATAGTTGTGGCAACCTGTCTGATGGCTTAGGCTGACATGCTTATGCATACACCTTCTGATGGCGTGGAGGCATAGTGATACAGATCGTGCTGGCTCCCTCAATTAAGGTTGAGCCGTACGATTGCTGTTGAATGCGGGCCATCAGTGGTCCGAGTCAGTCAAAAGCGTCAGATAATTTCCTGCATTGTACTTGCATACTAAACCCTTTTTTGTCTGGACTTTAAAAGATGAAGAAAAGACTAAAGAAATTGAAGTGACAAAAAAAACAATGACTCTGAGTTTGTTTCGGCCTTTCTTCTCAAGAAGTCATTTAGCTAGGAAAAGCCGGCTTCATCTAGAATAGGGTTTTGACATGTATAAGTGTTGTAAACAACCAAAATACAGAAATAAATATGTCTTTATGTCTTTAACATACACTTGGATAACCTTGAGGGTACCCCTTGGTGGGTCTGATCACAAGGTATGCTTATACCCTTCGCGATACACTTGAGATTTCTAAAACCTTATCAGAAAGCCTTTATGGACTAAGAACCAGACACCGCCTTGGGATGGCTGGCCTCCCCTCTTGAAGTACATAAGATGGCCTGAATGGTATCCTGCCACTCTTGCCGGACCGCATAATCCCAAAATATGCTACCTTATGCATTTTAGTTCCTTTTCCAGTCGTGGTCCAGAGGTTCGACGAGTCGTAGCGTGCGTCCATTATACGTAGCCATGGTCAGTTGGTTTGGAAGCCGAGGTGCCGGAGGTGATAGCCCGGGTATTCTTTGCACCCTATGCCCCACCGTTACCAAATTGACCAACTTGCCCAGGAAACGCGAGGTGACCAGGAACTGGAAGCCGTTGCGTAGGTGCCATTAAGGTTTTGCCCTTAATCACCATGTTTGGCTGGCCGGTTCGTTATCGCAGGGCGTATTTTCTCGCACCAGTGACGCTACTGCCCGTCACCGATATATTCTATTTAGCAAATAATTTTTTCCAACATTATGAACGTTAGTCAAGAAAAGAAAAACTTAAAGGAAGGTTTAGGTGTGTAATTCACGTGGCCGAAGGTTAGAAAATTATATTTGCGTATGGAACTCAAGAGCCGCAGCTTCACATGCAAAGAGCCGCATGCGGCTCGCGAGCCGCAGGTTGTCCCCCCCTGGGTTAGGTTAAGTAAGCGGCCTCGGGCTCCAAGGCGTGAAAGTCTTGGATGCAACTAGGATAACGCTAGGGAGATGATGATGATGATGACAGTTCATAATATTGTCTCTACTGCGCAACTGTTATAAAAAAATTGTAATTTATTTATTTATGGCTTGTTTGATTGAAATTATGATAAGCCGTCTTCTTCAGAGACAGCGATAGCCTAGTGGAGAGACCAATATACGCCATACCAATGACTTTTCGAAGTTATGTTTGTATTTTTGTAAGACAACCTGCATGGTTGTGAGTTCTACATGTTTTCGAAAGACATGTGAAGTCAGCCAACGCGCGCTTGGCTGGCACGGTGGGCTATGGCTTTACCCTTTCCACAATGAGAAGATGCCCATGCCCAGCAGTGAGACACTCTTTTTTTGTTTACGAGTTAGTGGCCAACTCTGGTATCGGAGTTTTTCAGACCGTCAAAAGGTCTCCGACATGGAAAAAAGTCAAAAGTCCTTGTCTTAAGACAAGCTGGTGTAAATGCCATACGCGGTATGAGCGCTCCCGTGGGACAGTTTATATTTAGTACTGATGATGGCTATGGCGTTCAAACAATGTTACTATACTTTCGACAGAGAGTCCAAAGCCAGCCAATCGTGGTGCGGTGTCTGTGCACGTAGGAGCGTCATGTGTCGCCACCTCCACCCTGTGGCTCCGACTGGCGCCTGATCGCGGCTGGAGGCTGCCGTTTGATAAGCCCATCTCTGTGCATGCTATGCAGGTAGGAAATTATTTAATTTTAAATTCTTTGAAGTTCCAAAACTGTTCTTCCAGAAATTCGCAAGTCAAAAAAATGGCGCTAGCAACATTTCAATAAGTTCACGGATGTATTATCTGTATTGGCGCATGCAACAGAGCCAAAATATCGTTTAGGTACTTGAATCTAATGAGCGTGGCAGGTATATGTCCCGAAAAGTAATTTAAAATGAGCGGTTCCATGATTTTCTATTGGAGGGATGTTCTTCATTTGGTTTGGATCCGTTCCTGATGTCTTATATACTCACTTGTCACTAGTCTGAACGAGTGTGACCAGTTTAAAAAACAAAAAGATACCTTCATATTTTAATGCTTATCCACTGCCTTATTTGAACTTTGTCAAGATCAAAACGTGATCTATCATGCCATATGCTAACCAAGAATTCTCCTGCCACGCGTCTGCATTCATTCTTATAAAAATTTTGCTAATTCACAATTCTGAGTGTTTGGCTAAAGTTCTGATAAACATCTTATGTTCTTTACAGGGAGCTCCTCGGGTGCACTACTACCACTTCGTGCCGGGGCAGAACGGCGTGCGGCTCGTCGTAGAGTCTCAAGACGATGTGTGCTCCACCATCGCTATACAGGCTTATACGGTCGGTACATATGTATACTGTTTTAACTTCCTCTGTGGTCCTGCGGTAGTGTAAGCGGCTGTGGATCATAAGGTCTCGGGTTCGATTCCCGGATCGAACAAAATTATTAATTTGGTATTTCTGTTAGGAATTATTATAAGGGTTGCGATCTATTCGAATAAAACACCAGCAAATACGAAATGATACTACTTTATTTTTGGCTAAGCATCTATTATATAGTGGTACAAATGGGTATAGTCACATGACATTATTAGCTGTAAAGATTAAGATACAAGGTACATACTTACACACTACATCTCCCTCCGTAAAAGGAAATAAAATAAAACATAAAATTTTATTTTATTTTGAATTAATATAGTTCTTACACACTACACCTAACTCAAGGCTATATCAATTAGTTAATTTCCAGTAGGTGACAATAAGTATGATTACAATATTATTATCTGGTTACAGTTGTGTTTATAATAACATAGTATCAAATATCATAACACAGAGAATGATTACGGCGCGGCGTTACCTACTTATTACTATGGACATAGATAATAATTATAATACTATACTTACTAGCTATGGGGTAAACAATTTGGTGCGATTTTTATGAACAATATCAGTTTTACCATCCTTTAATATTTCGACATTCGGTGATAGGTATGTCTCTCAAAACAGGATACGGACCTAAATATATATAAGAATACTTATTACCAGTTTCCAGTACGTATTCCAGATTTATAGTATTATCGTATTTAACTTTACGCAATATTTTTGAATAAATTAGGTTCTGACGAGCTTCTGTCAACGATACCTGTAAGCGATATTTGAGTTCTAAAGGATAATTTTCATGATTATACAGAGGTTCAATATTTCTGGTCAAATTGCTAGGTAAAGTGCATTTTTTGCCAAACACAAGTTCAAACAGCGTATATTTGGTGGCCGTATGAACAGATGTATTGTAACTAAAACACCAGTAGATACTGGAGGCAACTGCTCCATAATTCGGGATGATTATCAGTTTGTATTCGTAAAAATGCACCTAAATTTTTCTCGTGGTGATAGGCTGTGGAATTTAATTTATTTATATGAAGTAGTTTACATACCTCTTGCATTGTGACAGACATGAACTCTGCTCTCCGGTCGGTCGCTATTTCTCTGGGTGTATACCCTATATAACTTTTGTAAACAACTTTGTGTTACGGTATGGTAATTATTTACCATACCGTAACACAAAGTTGTCTACAAAAGTTCTAGCGATTTCAGAACTACTTTTTGTAATTAATGGACAAGCCTCTACGTATTTGGATAATTCACACTGGAGTGTTCATATATATTATAAGAATACCCATGTCTAAATATAACTTTTCAAAGGCAGAGTGAGCTGTGGTCGAAATTGTCATTGGCTCTTTAATGTGCACCGAATGTTTCTGTTTCTGGCACTTATTACATCTTTAAATAAATTGTCTTATATCGCGCTCAAGGTTGTCCGTGTGGTGGTGGATTAAGAATACGGATTGTCACCACCCCATATCATCCCATGGGTGTCGTAAGAGCCGACAGAGAGAGCATATTATGCAGAAAACAGCACTGTAAGAGAAGGAAAACTGGATACAAACCCTATACCAACCCGTTTGGCCTGCGTGGTATAGTAAGCCATTGCCTCCTTTTAAAGGAGAGGCCTAGTCCAGCAGTGGACTGTTAAACGCTGATGATAATGCGTTCAAGGCCAGGCCAAAAATAATATTTTTTAATATTATTGACCATTCGTCTGATACCTGCGTGGCCACTTGTAGGTAACAGATGAAAGTAATTTATGATAACCTGCCTTTCATCCTTATTTCTATTCTTTGTACCTACATCTTTTAATATGCATAGACGAGGGCCCGTCCAGTTACTCATTTTCTTAACAGCCTGTGCTAATTTGTCAATAAATGTACCGTTTATCTTATTTTTTATGAAGTATATTTCATTTACATTATTTTTCTACATAACAATTCCAGTTCTTTCGCAAAAGCGTCTGGCGTCATTTGCGATTGAGGAACTGGTTGTATATATATATTACTATTTCACTCGGTACATAAAATAATACACCACTTTCGCTTTTACATTTACACTCCTTATCTAACTTAGATAATTGCTTACTACTCATAAATTTTAACCCGACAGACATATTCGGCGTACTATGAATTTCCACAACGCTTGGTTGATCAGACCAGTCATCAGTAGAAACGATAGTATCTGAAGTGTCTTGCTTACCGTCTAAAAGTCTTTTCTGTGCTCGCGTCATCACACTTTCATGCATATCTTTCAAATCCTTTGATGTTAAGATAACCCAGCACAATGCATCTGCAGCTGCATTATCCGAGCCCCTAACATATTCCATACAGAAATCATACTCCTCTAATAACATCCTAAACTTTAATAATCTACTGGAAGGCTCTCTTATCTATACTATAATAAAACTGTAGAGGTGAAAAAGTCTGTACATTAAAGATATTTTGACGAAAATTAGCTAAAAAATCTAGGAAAATGCTAAAAAGCAATACTTGATAATTTTTAGAATTTATGTCTGTCTGTCTGTCCGACGTCTTTCCCTATATTGCTAAAGATCTCTAAAATGGCGAAATTGATTTCAATAAAACTTACACTCATGTACAAAGTATACTCAAACCTATAAAATAGTACATGTTACATCACAATCGGTTGAGTGGTTTTCGGTGTACAGCTTGACCTCTCCTTTGTACGTAGTCCCATACAAAACAGGGATCATCCAAAACTGGTTATATACTTTTCTCAATACATTTCTGATTTTCCATATCAACTTGCCCATCGGCTGGCGACGCCCTTGCTTACCTTTACGGCCGTAAATTTAAAATATTAACAGACCACAAACCACTTATTTATTTATTTAATACTAGCTGTGCCCGCGACTTCGTTCGCGTAAATGTTGGAATTTAATTAGCATGACATTTATGCCAAAAGTATACAATATTTATCTACACTATAGGATCATTTCGCCTGTTCGCGTCCATTTAGTGCAGTTGGCAAGTTTGAAGGAAAAAATAAAAATGTTCCAGCAAGTTGATTCAATGAAAAATGTATGTAATGCGTTCATTATATAGTCTTTTTTAATAATAACTTTCAGTTTTGTTCAAAACTTGTTGTGTTTTTTTTTTAAATAGACAAACTTCAATATATGGCATTTTACCCAGTTTGCGTCCAAAAAATCCAAATTGCGTCCACCTGTGGACCAGTTCGCGTCCACCAGCTTAGTCTTAACAATATCAGCCTTATAATCCTTCATATAAGGATGATATTGTTAAGACAATCTAAAGAAAGATTGGCTTTTAACAATTTCTACATTTAAGATTAAAGTTATAAAAAATCTACATTATTATCATTATTAAATCACTTTATAGAAACTATAAATAACTATTTATTGTTCTCAACATCGATTGAACTTAAAATCAAAGGTAAAAAAATACCGATGCGTATGTTGCCCAATATTGTGGTCTTCGGAATAGCATAATTTTTACAATTATGTACATATTTGTCTTATCGATTTCTTCTTCTCACGAATATCACAAAACGCTTTCTTTATTTAATCATCTTTTGTATTTTTTTTCCTTCTTCTTTCTTGTCTCCTAAGAACTCATCTTGAATAGAAAAAATATGGAATAAAAGAAATTAAATGTAATAATTAAATTTTAAACTCAGTCTTAATCAAAAATGTTAATTACAATCATAATAATGTGGACGCAAATTGGTCATTACAATTGCATACTATTAATGTTAAAATAAACAAAATCCCAATTTCTCTGTCATATTTTAATCACATAAAAATAAACAACTAAAGAAATCATAAATAGACGAGTTCGCGTCCATTGTGGACGCAAAGTGGAAGTTTTATAAATTCGGTGTTGTCATTCGCGTCCACCTTATTTTAATTGTTGACTATAAAAAAACAAGCTAATTCATAATTCATACTATTCGTCTTTTCATTATTAATGTCTAGAAACAGCTATGTATCCTAAAATTCACATAAAACAATAAAATACTTATCGTCAAACACGCCGCTGCACACTATTTTTTTATTTATATCCCGCGCATCTGCACTCTTTTGTTGAACAACCGAGATTAACAATTTTTTTTAAGCAGTATGAGCTGGGCGCACGTAACTTTTGTCTATTTGTGCGTGTCTCTTATACGTCGAGGTATTGGCGATACTGACTTTTCATTTTATTAGTGTGTTAGTATACTTATTTCCGAGCATTTCTAAAGGGAGGTCCGCAAATTGGACGCGAATAGGGGGATGGACGCAAACAGGCGAAATGACCCTAAAATATTATAAAGAGGAAAAAATTGTATTTTTGTTTGTAATGGATAAACTCAAAAACTACTGGACCGAATTGAAAAATTCTTTCACCATTAGAAAGCTACTAATGTACCTTTCTAATGGTGAAAGAATCTGCGAGTAACATAGGCTATATTTTATTTTAGAAAAATTAGGAATCCGTAAGATATTTGGGTTTTTCGGGTACGCGAAGTAGTTTTCTCAGGACGCGGGTGAAACCGCGGGAAACGGCTAGTAACTTTCATATGTATATTATATAATCATTAGAGATTTTTTTATACACAACATTATTACATGTTACCACCTTCACATAGAACATGTAAATTATTTTTACCGCTTACTCGTGAACATGCCACATATAACTGACCATGTGAAAAACAACATGTTCGGGGGTCGATTCCAGCTGTTTCAAGTCTGTTCCTGCGATGTATTTAGAAAATACACACAGAGCTACGGATATCCAGCCCTGCCGAAAGTAAGATAGCCCCGTTGAGTTACTCAAGAGGTATCTGAATTCAGGCCTCAGTCTCCCACCCACGGATTCTTACGTACGTGAGTTGTGGGAACTGGGAATTTGGGAATTATGAGACACCTGTATAAATACAGAACACGAACGTACGAAAGAAATCAAAGATACACAACCACATTCATTATTCAAATGAAACTACAAAAACACCAGTCTGGCGACAACGAAAGAAAATTAACCGAGAACCTCATCAATCCACGGAGAATCTTAACACCGCCATTCAGAAAATGACGTCATTTGCTCAACGCCGTCTATGATTACATATACAAACCGACTGAGATAGAAAATAATGTGGACTAATCGACAACTTACTGAAAAAAGGATCTATAGTCATTGTTTTTATCATTTAAAATAAAATGATTATATAACTATGATATAAACATAATAATTTGAAATGGGGGAATGGGAATCCGGTCTATGGCTTCAGACACTACCATCGTCCAACACAGGAACCATGTTGGAAGATGAGACGTTCCGCATCGCCACTTGTCTTCGTTTAGGTGTTCCGTGTGTCTCTCCGCATCGATGTCAGTGTGGAGAAGACGTCGATTGCCTCGGGCACCATGGGCTTTCTTGCAGCAGAAGCGCTGGTAGAATTCCTCGTCATGCCTAAATAACCTAAATGACATAATCCGTCGTGCTCTTGTCACGTCTGGCGTACCAGCTGTACTTGAACCAAATGGTTTGGTACGCGACGATGGGAAGAGACCTGACGGTATGTCATTATTGCCATGGAAAATGGGTAGGCCTTTGGTGTGGGACGCAACCTGCGTAGACACCCTCGCGCCATCGCATGTTCCAAGCATGGGAGGCCATGCTGGCGCTGCTGCTGCATCTGCGGAAACCCTAAAACGGCGCAAATACAGTAATCTAGTAGCTAATTACGTATTTGAGCCGTTTGGGGTGGCAACGCTAGGCTCATGGATTTCGAGCGCTCGCTCTTTATTCCGAGATATATCTAAACTGTTAATCGACGTCTCACGTGACCAGAGGGCTGGTTTATTCTTTGCTCACAGAATCAGCATTGCTATCCAGCGTGGCAATGCTGCCAGCCTTCTGGGCACGTTACCCTATGATATTGATGCGGAGGCATTCTACGACGCCTAAACACACCTGTACATATGTTCACTTTTTATTTTTAGATTTATGTACCTATAAGTATATATTCTTAGATATTATGATTATGTAAGATAGCAATGTATATAGTTAAAATTAATAATCTGGTATGTTATTGTGAAAATTATTCAAATAATTTGAAATAAATGAGATTGATCGTTTGAATCAAGTGGAAATTGTAATAAATTTTGACACGACTTTGTTTATGAAAGTGCCGAATAAGTATTATACTCGATACCCGACACATAATTATTGTCTTTTTGCAAGAAACATTTATTTTGCTAGAAAATTATTCGAAAATAGTGACTTCTATCAGTCGGAAGAATAACTATAAATATGCTCGGTTCCAGTAATAAAAAAATCCTCGGTTCCGAAAACACATAAACTGACGAAGTTAATCGCCTCCTTTTTTTAAAGTCGGGTAAATAGCCATAAAACACTTTAAAGGAACCTATTTAGCCTAACTATACTTTTACTAACAAACTTATAATGATCATAGATGGCACCACATATATAACCAGTTTTGGATGATCCCTGTTTTGTATGGGACTACGTACAAAGGAGAGGTCAAGCTGTACACCGAAAACCACTCAACCGATTGTGATGTAACATGTACTATTTTATAGGTTTGAGTATACTTTGTACATGAGTGTAAGTTTTATTGAAATCAATTTCGCCATTTTAGAGATCTTTAGCAATATAGGGAAAGACGTCGGACAGACAGACAGACATAAATTCTAAAAATTATCAAGTATTGCTTTTTAGCATTTTCCTAGATTTTTTAGCTAATTTTCGTCAAAATATCTTTAATGTACAGACTTTTTCACCTCTACAGTTTTATTATAGTATAGATTACATAAATTAATTGACAAGTGCATTTTCCATAAAACAGGGAAAACGGCGTCGACGTAAACTGGCAACACTTGCAGAAATACGAATTTTATCGAAATTAAATTATGAAACAGTCAAATAATCCATAGATAACTGTGTAAAGATATTTTATCTTTCTGTTTTTGCTTTCGGAAAGAATTTTTACAATGTTTAAAAACGCATGACGGCATTTTATGAATTTAAAAGTTGAGTTGATCGGGGCGCGTGAACTGTACGTGGCTTCGTATCGCACTGAGCCGGATTTGTATTCTCTTTTCAATTTGTATTTGCTTCAGTGGCCTCACGCAACTGTTCCGCGCGCTCCATCTGATTCTTGTTCTATAATCTAAGAGCGTTTGTATCGATTCAAACGCGTATTTGAATTTATACAGGTGTGCAAAGGTCTACAGGCTGCGTCTGAATTGCGTGCGTATCGCGTCTGTATCACTACTAACGCGCGTCGACGGCGCCTTTTTAAAAAACGTGGTTTGCACAGGCCCTTAAAGTTCTGGGGCGAGGCAATTTTTACTGTGAACTATTTGTCAAATAGAAGCATTAATAGCGCCATACAGAACCAAACGCCATTCGAACTATGGGTCGGTAGGAAGCCATGTGTAAACGATCTGTATGTATTTGGTGGTAAGACCTACGTTTTATTAAAGGGAAAAAACGGTCACAAATTCGCACCAAAAGCGATACCCAGAATGTTTGCGGGTTATTCGGAAACGTCTAAAACTTTTAGAATATTTATACCATCGAAAAATGGTATTATGATATCGAAAGATGTAAGAGTATGAAGACAATGTTCTACGATGAACATAACACACATGAACTCTTCAACTTACTTGATGATAATGAGAAACCACACGAACAAGCTAAGCAAGTGGTTATTAATTTCGACGAAGAAATATTGCAACAAGACCAAACAGACACAACAGTTGTTCAACAAAGAGAACTAAGAAATAATAATGAAAGCGACTATAAATCTCTCTCCGGCTCTTTCGTTGACGATAATAACGATTTGGTCAATGCTGATGAAGTAGAACCAGTTGAAACGAGATTTTTGAGAGGCAGGTTCAATATCACAGCTCCTAAGCGCTACGATGATTTTATTTTGGCAGCTGCTGAAGAAATTGAGAATCTTTATAAGCCAAAAGAACCTGTTACCTTCAAAGAAGCGGTTGATTCTCCTGACAAACAAAAATGGCAAGAAGCTATGCACAATGAAATGACTTCATTAAAAGTTAATCATACCTGGGATCTAGTGGATTTACCCAAAGGACGAAAAGCCTTACCCTGCAAATGGGTCTTTAAGGTAAAAATGAACCCTGATGGTTCCGTCGAACGATACAAAGCCAGGATGGTTATAAAAGGTTACTCTCAGAAACCTGGAGTTGATTATGACAAAACGTTTAGTCCAGTTGTTCGTTTGAGCACGGTTCGTACACTGCTTGCCATAGCTGCTCGAGAGAACCTAAGGGTGCGTCCACATCTGGCGAATGTGCCGCAAATGTGCAGCACGCGAGCCGATTGCGAGCTGCCCGCGAGCTGCGCGCGTGCAGTCACTGCAATGGTTTGGTGCGCCTCTTTAGCGCAACTCATGCAAGGCTCGTATAGAGCGCGCGAGCGGCGCGCGATCTGCGCGCACTCAGTTCTCGCCCTTACAGTTCCATTTACTGGCTCAGTACTATCAAAGATGTCAGACGACATTAGATAAATGGACCGATTCGATTCGATTCTATTATCGGATTCACGAGACAACTGAGCGGGTAAGTTATGAATTATTTAATACCGTCGCCGTACGCGATCAGCGCGCCCGCGCGCTGATCGCGTACGGCGCTTAGGTCGTGCGCGAACTGCGCGCGGGCGGCGCAGAAGCAGCGCACAAACAAAAATGCACGCGCGCAGCTCGCGGGCAGGTCGCAAACGGCTCGCGAGCTGCACATTCGCGGCACATTCGCCAGATGTGGACGCAACCTAAAGTTGCAACAGTTTGACGTTTCAACTGCTTTCCTAAATGGAAAGGTCAGAGAAGAAATTTATATGAAACAACCTGAAGGTTTTCAGGATGGCACGAAACGTGTCTGCAAACTAAAACGCAGCCTTTATGGACTGAAACAAGCGCCACTTTGTTGGAATGCTTGCATTACCGAATTCTTAGAAAAATCAGACTTCCAACAGAGCGAAGCAGATCCTTGCTTATATGTTCGAGTCAGAGGACAATCTAAAGTTTTTATTGGTCTTTACGTTGACGATGGACTTGTCGCGTATAATACAACTCATGCATGTGATGAATTTATGAAAGAATTGAAATCACGGTTCATGGTAACCACTAAACCTGCATCGTTATTCTTATTGCATAGGGTTCCCACCAAGAACTTAGGGTCCCAAGCCAACCTCACCTGCAAGTGGTGCACCTGCCGATCAACGGACGAGGCTCTGGCAAACAAAATGTCGCAATAAGCGGCAATAGGCTCGCCACCTATTACGTGGGATCAAAACACTGGCGAAAAGTGGGCGTTTAATATGCCTCTGCCTACCCCTTCGGGGAAACAGGCGTGAGTCTATGTATGTATGTATGTATGTATGTATGTTATTCTTGTTCATCGTCATCCTTGGTTTGGAAATAAATGAGCGCAAAGACAATACGATTACTTTATGTCAAAAGGCTTATACAAAGAAAGTTTTGGAGAAATATAACATTCCCAATTGCAGATCGGCACCAACGCCCATGATCAAAGAAAATGATACGGAAGAAGAAGAGAACGCGAATGAAAACTTTCCCTATCGACAAGCTGTGGGTGCTTTAGCATACTTGTCAGTGGGCACAAGGCCTGATATTTCTTATGCTGTAGGTGTAGTATCTCGAAGCCTTAGCGCACCTACTAGAAAAGATGTCATGCTTGTAAAACGCATCTTCCGTTACTTAAAAGGAACCCAGTAGCATGGTCTTATCTTTGTAAAAGACTCGCCTCCACACTTGGTCTGTTATAGTGATGCAGATCATGCAGGAGACCAGAGCTCAGAAAAATCGACATCGGGAATTGTATGCTTATTCTCTGGAGCTGCTATTAGCTAGAGAAGCCAAAAGCAAAGTACAGTTTCAATCTTTTCAACAGAAGCAGAAATTATTGCAGCTAGTGAATGTGCGCAAGAAATTTTATGGTTGAATCGCTTGCTTAGTAACTTAATAAGGACCGATAAACCAATGTTGAATTTAGACAATGAATCAGCTGCAAAACTTGCACATAATCCTTAATATGAATACCATAAGCAAGCACATAAAGCTGAAACATTTCTTTGTTAGAGAATGTGTTAACAATGGAGACTTTACAGTCAAGCAAGTTTCCTCAGAGCAGCAGTTGGCTGACATGCTGACAAAACCGTTATACGGTCCTAGGCTGCAAGAGTTGAGTTCCAGAATGGTTCCAGTTAATGCCAACTGTGGTTACTGTTTGAAAAAAGAAGAAAAACAAGAACATAGGTGCCCCATGTTGTGCGCCACTGTAAAGTTGGGTCGCCACTATAACGTTGGGACACCTCTGTGACGTTGCACGTGGGTCAACGTTATTTAGTTAAATAAAATAATCGATATAATATATCGGTAACAATATGTATATTTCAGTTAAAGGAATCTATACAACCTTTAGCAAGAAGAAAAGAAAACTGATTTACACAATTTTGACTCTAAAACAAATTAACAGAGGGGGGTTCGTGTAGTCCAAGTAAAACGCACTCCCGGATATGCAGAGGGCAGACGACTTAGCTTACGATGCTGCGGCGTCCAGAAAAAGGGACGGTAACTTCCGCGCCACGGTATATATAGCCCGTTGGGAGGTGGCGAAGCAGCCAGCCGAGTGAAGTGGGCGGACGATGTCAGCGACGTCGTCACAGTATTAAACGGTGCCATCGGTGTTTATTTAAGTAAACAAAAATAGCAGAACATAATAAGTGCTACTGTATAAAAAAATAAGAGTTTAACAATAAAAAAATTAATAAAAATGTTTTTTTTCGATGCTTAATTCGCGTATCTCCCCGGTATCAAGCAGCTCGTTATTCGTTTCTAGCCGCTAGTTTCAGTTACTACCGGCTCACGAGCCGCTCGTTTACAACTATACTTCTATGACATAGTTACTGTTCTCAGCATCTTTACGGCCCGATTTGAGACTCAACTTGGTTTCATTGAGAAAGGTCTCTAGATTGCAGCTTTGAAGTTTCTATGCTAAATTCTGGTGGTAAAGGCACGTGAAAACTTCCTTTTTTTTCATAGTTGAAGGCACTCTAATGATCACAATTCTAGGCTTACGTTTATTTTTTTTATTTTAAAACTTCCTGCAAAATACATTGCACAAGGCGGACTTAATGCCTATAGGCATTTTCTCCCAGTCAACCTTTGGGTGATGCAGAGATGATCATGGCAGGTGTGTATAACACATAAGAGTAAAGAGTAAAATTAAAGAGGATACTCAACATACATACTTATAATTTAAATACATAAAATATCAATACATACATATAAATAAATACATATATAAAAACATATATATACAAATATATATACATGAAAATAAGTATTTGAAAGATAGACTACTAACAGGTAAAAATAAGTAAATGTATTATATATATATATATATATATATATATATACACATGAAAATAAATATTTAAAAAGATAGACTACTAACAGGTAAAAAAAGTGCTACTGAGAAGCTTCCGGCAATTCACTATACAACAGCTGGCGAACTCTAAATTTGAAGGTGGCACGGCTAGTAGCTGCCCTAACTTCGGGAGGGAGAGCATTCCAAAGAAGGATAGATTGGATATTGAAAGAAGAATGTACTAAACTAGAAGTGTGAGATGGACAGAGAAGAAGAAGGTTATTAGTAGATCGCAAGTTCTTATCATGGTTGGAGCAAAGATATTGAAAATAAGGTACTAGATATGACGGACCGTTGGGAAAGTGAAGAAAAGAGTATAAAGTCGTCAGAGTACGCAAATTTCGTCGCTGTCGAATCGGCAACCATTTTAATTCCTTGCGAAAGGACCATGGCAGATCTCCATACATCAAAATGTCTGAAATTAAATTGCAGCGAACAGTAATGAAAAATATATCAAAAAATTTGGCGTAAGTAACAAAGTCTACAAATGATTCTATTTTCACTCAGGAAAGATGGAAAAAGAAGATATCGGTGTTTGAAGTTTTAGTTAAGAATGAACAATGTAGGTACAATGAAAGTTATAGTATGAAAGTTAAACAATGTAGGTAGGTACGTTTGAATTATCAAATGACATATGTCAGATTGACATCAAAACGCGGAAGTATATTGTAGCATCCAACTGTCACAGCCAAAGACAAAAGCAGAGCTGCACATTTTAAATCGATTTTATGTGAAATCGATACAACTTTAAAATGATGCTGTGACGTTTTTATTTGATTTAAACGTTGTTTTGCTTCAAAAATATTAGTTTATTGATATAATGTTGATTAAATATTTAATAACTGCATTTTAAACCAAACCAACTCTATAAAGGTCGATCGTATCGATTACTTATTTAATAATCGATACGGATATAGCACTCACGTCTATTCCTGTCACACCATTGTCTATGGCAACAATCAAATAAAAAAGTATTCGTAATCAATTGGAATGCTTTTTATCATCATAAAATACTCCAGCTTTAACGAGACAAAGTGAAAATATTAAAAATCGTAGAAAAAAAAACAATTTGTTTTGTTCATATGAAGTTTAAGGTCGCCACAACAAACCCAGACCAAATTCTGCCATTGTCCTTTACGTTTGTGGGGCTCATTGATTATAAGGCCTGAGTTTGCAAGTAATACCGATTGTGTGACTTTTTCAATGTCGTCTTTGGTCTCTGTGCTAATTATCACGCCGCCGTTCCTAATCTTGCGCAGTGCTCTCACGTGGAGGTTCATTTGTTCAGGCCTGATTATTTTTTGCACTAATGATTTAGTGTCGTCACTTGTTTTTAACTTGTCATTTGGATAGCTTGCCACCGAACTTACGCTAACTGGCTGAATGAAAGAATGTGCATTTTTTTAACCATCTCAGCGAAAGACGGTGCGCTGGTGGTAGGATTCGAGGACTTTTGTACGAATTGCTGAAGATATTGAAGTCTCTGAGACAAATCGAGTTGCTCTTGCTGGGATTTGACAGTACTGTGGGCCTGGATAGCATGCGACTTAAGGGACTGGTACTGAACTGCCAACTGTGATACTTTAGTGCCCACGTTTCAACAGAGATTGCTGACTCTCATCTTCTGCTCAGAATTCAATTTGCCATCTTGTGCAATAGAACACACATCGTTCAGATGTACTTCAATGAATGACATCCAGGACTGGATTTCTGGCGTAGGGATGACTTCAAGTGCTTGACGCTGGGGTACAGGTGCAGGTGCCGGCGTCGAAGCTGGACTTCGCGCAGTCTTGCTGCTCCGATTGAAAAGACTGTGATCCATTATGTTTTGTTTACAATTTCAATCACGATACATTTTATGACACTTAGTTTTGTTACGTTCGCAGATAGTTGTACGCGTATATTGAGGTCACGATTTAAAATTGTTTAATTAATAATTTCTCATGCAGTTCGACACGTCCGTTCTCAACAACAGTGCAAAACTCATTTGAATGGTTATTAATATTTTTTAATCAAAATTTTGACACAACAGATCCTAAGCAACTTTATAATTTTTAGTGCTAAATTCTATAGATTGAATAACTACAGCAAGTAGTGAAATTTATTTATTAGTGGTATACTATCATTGGTATCAATGACCAACTGGAATGTATCTTTAAATTCCAGCTAATTTAAATAATTGCCATCAAAGGTATAGGAAGCTTAATAGTATATAATTTAATTGTATTTACTATTTGAGAATTGCAGTGGCAGCGATAGCCTAGTGGAGATACCAATGTAGTGGTATCAGGTTCGAATCCACGGCGCGCACCAATGACTTTTCGGAGTTATGTGCGTTTTGAATTATTTTTTAATTATCGCTTGCTCCGTGCCTTGGAGAGCACGTTTAGCCGTCGGTGCCGGTCGTCATGAAGATCTTTGACAGTCGTTATAGCGCGTCAGTACCTCCTAAATGAACTGACACTAGTTTAAAGCGGAGCGGAGGTCAGACGGGCAGTCGCTCCGTGGAAAAGCTAATATTCAGCCAAATCCGGTTAGACTAGTAAGCGGACCCCAGATTGAGAATGGGATAACGCTTGGAGGATGATGATACTATTTGAGCATTGCAGCTATTCATAGATTCATGATCACAATTGTTAACATCGGACCCTTTATGAGGAGATTTACCTAAAATTTCTTGACTACTCGATATCAATGTTATAAACTTGTTTTCAATATTATCTCTTTCCGTAATTTGCTCATCAGAGTCAAAATTTAACATATCCATTATATTTTGAATAGATTCATATTATGACACGGGCAATGAAATAAACAATTTAATTATGCAAGTCCCGGGTCAAGTTAAGCATTATAAATCCATAGAAACCGTCACTAATATCGTAGACGCAGTACATTACCCACAGGAATTTTTAAATTCTCTCAACCCCCCTGGACTGCCAGCTCACCAATTGTCGTTAAAAGTCGGAACGCCAATAATGCTTCTCAGAAATTTGAGCCCTCCCAATATTTGCAATGGAACGAGGCTACTTAGAAAGGAATTAAAAGCCAATTTAACTGTAGCGACCATTATCACCGGCCCTGCTGCTAGTGAATTTGCTCACATTCCTAGGATACCGACGATCCCCACCGATTTACCAATTCCATTTAAACGACTTCAATTTCCGGTGAAAACTTATTTTGCATTAACAATTAACAAGTCCCAGGGCCAAACCTTCAATTAAGTAGGGATTGATGAAAGGAATGCTTTACCCATGGCCAATTGTACGTCGGCCTATCACGAGTTGAGTCTCCCAAACATCAATACATGTTGTTGCCACAAGATAAAATTACATGAAGTATTGTTTATAGGCAAGCTCTAATTCGGTAACTTTTTTACAAAAAATTTATCCCTTAAAACAATATTTAACACATGAAGTTATCTTATCCTGCTAATAAAATAAATGCGAAAGTTTATCTGCCTGTTTGTCGGCTAAAATACTGAATTTACTTTTGGGTAGTTGAACACCTGGGATCAAATTAAGGCTTTTTGTAGCGGTAATCGACATCCACGCGGGCGGAGCCGCGGGCGACCGCTAGTCCATTATATTTTGAATAGATTCATATTCAACCATAACAGATTGAATCCTATTTAACTTTAATTCAAGTTCCTTATACTTAATAGAAGGTATTTCCTTCAAACTAGTTAAATTGACAACATATTCAGAGAATTTGGTCAACCTATCCTTAATTAAGCCTCGCTGCTTGATTAGAGCAGACAATTCAACCTCGAACTGCGACTCACTCATTTCCAATTCAGATTAATACACCCTAAATGCAAATTTACTGCGAAAATGGTAATATATACCCAGTATCAATCTTAAAAAACAGGCAACAATGAAATAATTAGTGCACTCAAATCCAGTCGTTCGCTGGTGCTTCAGCACGTGGCACGATGATCAGAACAGAGCACGCTGAGCAGTCGAGAGTCAGTCCAGCGAGCAGGACCGATGCACACGCGTCTCACTGACTCACGTAGCCAGGAAAGGAATAGCTGCAGGGTGGCACACAATTTAAAACAAAACGGTTTAAAATGTTTCTTAGGGTATCTAGATGGCTATTATGCCTTTTTAGGTAGGCTAGGCTTAGCGAACACTAGCGGAAACAGTTATTTATGCCGTGAAATGCCGTGCAAACCTTGCGTGAATAGGGTGAAAATGCGATAGGTAGTGTATTCACAATGAAATTACACCTTAAAGCTAAAAACACATGAATGAATCGCGCTTTAGAGAGCTGACGTGCACGTGGACAAACTTATGCCACTGCAAATTAAACTTAGAAAACCCAACACGTGAGCAGCATGCCAGCCTTTACACAAATATTGCGAGAAAAATACAGCGGGCTAACGTAAATTTAGCTTATATATATATTTACCTATAGAACATATATTAAGGTTTAGGGCTTACTCTCCTTGGGAATAGACCTACGGTGCGTATGATGTCACAACAGGCTCCCGAAGGAGTACTCCTGGCCTTCCTCTTCGGCTCTTCTGTACTGCAACTTTTTGGCGTCACAAGATGGCCGACACGCTGCCGGATCCCGGAAAATAAAACATGACGCCTCGATGACTTGCAATTACTTTCTTTTTTCTTGAAATTCTTCAAATAATTATGTCATGTCATAAGGTCGCCAATTTGTTACGAACTAACAAATTTACTTCATTTTGAAATAACTTGTCGAATTAACGTCAAAAAAAAAAAGATTAATTACATGACCAAGCGCGACGAACTCATTTTGCGGAATGAATGCTTCAAGATGGCGCTCGCGCACCAGTGTTGCCCCTTGTATTAGTGATGTGCCGTAACATTAACTACAAATTAATTGTTCTGGTTTCAGTGTCCAATAGCGGAGACGATCGACCTCATAGAGACTTCCACGATGAGAATGACAGTGCTTAATTCCGGCGGCGCGCAGATCTCGGTAACTGTCTATTATCCTGTACTTTATTTTCTGTTATACAGCTTACTACTGATTGAGGCTGTAACTTACGGTTTACGGTCAATCTGTTTTTGTGACAGATCCCTCCAAGGTTTTACCAAGAATTTTATTAGAATGATTATATCTACTTAATTATTATATACTGCACAGTGCACATACATAAAAATGAATTAAAAGAATGAACTGAAGAAAAGAATTGAACTCATTAATACTCAATGACTAATAGCTCCTTACGGCCTGCTTAATGCTCAGCAATAAAAAACGTACCTTGTCAAAAGCGCTACCTCTCTTAACCCATCACAAACCTAACAACCGAAACAAAGCTACACTAAACCAACTCTCAAAGAATAACGAATTTGTGGCTAGATATTGAACATCGGGCTCCGAGACAAAAATCTTGGATTGCAACCGCGATAGCGCTTGGTTGACCAAAGATACTAAATAGACAATCTCTTCTTTCAGAGCACCTCGTACCCCCGCGGGTTCTACGTGATAGCCCTGGTCCGTGAGTCGGACGAGCCGTGTCGCGAGGAGACGGCATCATCGGAGGACTGGCTGTGGGAGGTGGCCGTGCTTGCCGCGTCCGAGAGGGACCCGGGTGTGGAGCCGCGCACCCGGGCCAAGACACTCACAGTACACATTAAGGTTGAAAATGTTTTGTTGAAATCAGCTTAAAATGACAGCTAAATTGTCGCTCCGTTTCGGGGGCCACCCACAAATTGCGTCACCCATGTAAAGGGCAGCTAAAAGTCGATAAAGTGCGATATTGTATGAATGATGAGATGTATGACACCAGCTGACAAGGACGGGTAGGGGTAAAAACCATGAAAATCATCATCATCTTCTTGCCGTGGTTTCAATTTATTTGGGGTCAGCGCAGTACGTCCTTCGCTTCCATTCTTTTCTGTCGCCCGTCATCTGATCATTAAGTCTCTTTTGTATCCATCTGAGGATGGATACGAAAGAGACTTACTTACTTACTGTGTGAGCACAGTCTATCCATCTTTTCCTTGGCTTCCCTCTCCCTTTCCATCCCTCTACCTTCATATTCATCACTTGCTTACCTACATACATATCATCTCTTCGGATAAGATGTCTGTCGTATGCGATCATTAGTGGTAGATGCGATCACTAGCGACCTCTTCTATCAAACAGTTGTTATATGTAACGGGAATTGTTGGGTTTGCACGACGTTGATGGAAATGCATTATGTTTGTGCTTAAATTTATTCTTATCAAGCCACTTTATAATTGCACCTACAGTGCTATTGTTTTCATTTTGGTAGTCATAAAGATGAGTACACTCAATAGCTCTGTCACGTGTAATCGTTTTTCATCCATCTTCTTAGTAGCCCAACACTCAGCTCCATACAATACGCCAGGCCTTATAACCCACTTATATATGTGTCCCTTAAATTTCAAAGGCATTTTAGGATCGCATATTGTGCCTGAGACCTGTCACCATTTCATCCATCCTGAGTTGATCCTTTGCCGAACATCCCGATCAATTTCGCCGTCGTGTTGCAGGAGTGAGCCGAGTGAGGTAGCGAAAGTCGGAGCATACTGGTAGGGTTATACCGCCGAGTGTAACCGGTATTGGACTAGAGGCCGCCAAAGTCACAGAACAAGTATTCAGTTTTGGTTCTGCTTATCCTAAGCCTATGTTCTCCAGTCTCTGCCGCCACTCCTCCAGCTTGCTCTGCACCTCCTGTCCACTTTCTGCTACCAGGATGATGTCGTCGGCAAATAGCGTGCACCAGGGTGCCTCTTCCTGTATGTCCGATGATATGGCATCCATAATCAACAAGAAGAGATAAGGACTAAGAGCCGACCCTTGGTGCAAGCCTACAGCCACATCGAATTTGGCTGTGATTCCAGCTGCGGACCGGACTGGCGTGTGGCATTCAGCATACATCGCTTGGATCAACTTCAGATACCTACTTTTCAGGCACTACTTTCTTCTCGAGGGCCCACCACAAGACTGCACGCGGTACCCGGTCATATGCCTTTTCGAGGTCAACGAATACCATAAGCAAATTTTTGTACGCCTCCCTGTATTTTTCACAAATTTGGCGAAGTACAAAAATGGCATCCACGCTACCTCGACTAGGCATAAAACCGAATTGGTTACGTGAAATCTCACTCTCTGCTCGCAAACGTCGCTCAATTACTCTCTCCCATACTTTCATACAATGAGGCATTAACTTTATTCCCCGATAATTGTTGCATTCTTGGACATCTCCCTTATTTAAAAAAATGGGCACCAGGCAGGCCTGTCTCACTTCCATACAAGCGACACAAAATCGCCGAGATATTTACCTACTATTCTGGAAAACAACCTAATTTCAACCTTTTGCATTACGTATACCGTTCATAGTACAATAACTGTCTGCCGTCTTGCTTCAATCTGGTAGGGATATCAGAGTTACTACTTTACGAAGTACAAGGAATACAGATTTGTAAGATTAGATTTTTAGTTTCGATAAGATTTATTTTCTGTTTAGTTTCAAATATTTGTAAGCAGTAGGTATAGTTCAACTAGCTTGTAGGTAAAACGTATGTTAAGCAAGTAGTCACTTCTTAAGTTTTCCCATAATCAGTTAATTGTAGGTACTGTAGGGGAACGTGTAATTAATAATTAAATAAAAAATATCAAATAATATTATATATTAATTGGTATTTTTCTAAATATAAAATAAACACAGTTCTATTGTTTAAATAGTGATTTATTAAGATGATTAAAATATATTTAAAAATTAAGTAATCTACAGATTCTTCTAAAAGTCAATTTATATTTGCGAGAGTACACAAATGTTGTTCTGGCTCCTCGACTATTATTCAAGCGAGCGGCGGGGGCCGAGCGGCGAGCGTGCGAGTCGCTCCTCCATTGATATATAATAGGTCAGTATAAACAGACACTCACCGCCATATTACAACCAATGAAGTTAGAGACCAATTTATGATGGATTGTTTATTTTTTGATTCACGATAATTTTGTTTATATCATAGGGTTAATTCAAAGAAATATAACCTAAGGCATAGAAGTAACACTAAATAACAACAGCGGTTGCTATGATTGATATCTTCTTTCTAATGGCACATGCAGTGTGATAGAAAGAGCTGTCGATAGGTATAGCAGCACGCTCTTATAGCAGCATCGTGGTAGGCAAACAGTAGACAAAACATAGAGTTAGGAAACCGAGTGTTGTTCGTAACAGTGATGATTTATCGATAAATATTTTTGGTCAAATGTCTAACTTTAGTATGTGTCGATATATTTAAGCCGTAGAAGTAAACAACTAAAATATTGAAATTGTAGTTTTTGCTGTTGACAGACAGACAGTACTAAAAAAATCACGTGTTTAATTGTTCGTTTTAGCCATAAAATCTATTGACAAAAAGTATTCATAAACTAAAAAAGTAAATGCAAATAAAGTATTGAGTATTGAGTATTGAGTACTAATGAGCGATGCGTTGCGATGCGATGCTAAGAAACTGTCACTTAGATTATGTATTGTACGAATTATACCACATTGGCTAATGCGGCACGGCAGGCTTTGGCAATTTGTTTGCGTCGCATCATATCACGTTGCTTGATATCGCTAACGTTGGACACTGCTCGATTTTTTAGAGTTGTAGGTAATCCGACTGCCACGCCGAAGCTTGCGGGTTTGATTCCCGCTCAAGTCAAACATTTGTGTGCATGAATATGTATGTTTGTCTTGGTCTGGATGGTTCTATGTATAATATGTAATATATTTACAGAAAAGTATATAAGCATGTTTATCGATTGTCTAGTACCCGTAGTACAAGATATGCTTAGTTTGGGACCAGATAATGTTGTGTGAATGTGAAAGTATATTATATTTTATGGTAGAATATTATGTAGCGGACTACAAGGCAAGACGTCTTTGATCAGTCAGGATAGCACTAATATGATAAATAATATAGAAGTAGGTAGATTAATTAAAATCGTTGTAATTATTATATTTTATTAATATGTTCAAACTAAAATTACACACTTTTTGTTTAGCTTTGGATAAATAATTGTACCGGGTGTGCAATGTCCGGGCATAAATGTAATGTAGGCACAGCTTTCGGCCTTAAAGCCAGGTGCTTTCTGTCTTTAAAAATCAGTCTTTCTCAAAATGACGTGAACAAATACGATGGTACTTCTGCTAAATCAAACTAGGCCGTCCAACGGCATTCATCCAAAGTTTTCTTGTGACGTCATTAATAGGCAACCTGTAAAAAAAACACCTTCTTAATAATAAAAAATGCTACTCACATCCCTAACCCATCTACTATTTCATAGATGCAAAAATGTAAGCCTACACACACGCGCGTACACTGGAACACTTGTCTTTAGGTTAATAGACGCTACTTTTAAGGTAGGTATCTAAGTAAATTATGTACATTAAACTGCGCTTACTATCAAACGCGCGATAGAAAATTAGACCGCTGGACGTTTTTGTTTATTGCCAACTTAGCAACCGCGGCTACCCGCTGTCGCTTCCAGCTACATTCATGTCCGATAGTTAGTTTCCGTATTTATCCCTCATTTAAAAACATCGATATCTCCTTTCACTGTCAAATCCCATCACTAAGGCTATTAAATCAATAAATGTACAAAATAACAATTTGTGAGTTAAATTCATAACACATACGTATGCAAGCTGTTCCCTTGATTTGCAATACAATGATATTGTGTAAACTTAACACTCATTATAGCATAAATACAAGAAAAGTAAATAAATTTGTTCGAAAATTCCGACTCACTGCTAGAAGATAAAGTTTCTCCTGTTATTTCCGTTCCGAGAATAGCGGAATGCACATCTCGATATCACATACACGATGTGAATTAATTAATGAGTACACTATTTAATTATTATAAGCTTACTTACTATTTAAATGCAAAAAAGTTATTAAAAATGTAAACACAAACGTCCAACAAATTTTACACTGATGACAGATCACAGCACGGCTATTTAGAGAATGTAGTCAAAGATATGAGTATGTAAAGAGTCTATGCCTCTTTAAATGAGACGCGTAATTTGACGTTATGATTAACCAACTAAGACCAACTGACATTACATGTTGCACGTTCGGTATAAGGAAATTTATAGGGCATGTTCTCTCTAGTCTAAACCTAGTCCAACCTCTTTGGGTTAATTTAAGTAAGTGTATGACCCACAGATAATAAATGACGTACCTTTCAGGGTCCTTGGGAAGAGCAAACAGTGACAAACTGGGTATTTTAATTGTGGAGTTCAAACATCCATGTGCAATGCAATATCTTTTTGTCTTTTTTTGTTTTTTCTGGTGCCTCCATCACTCACGACACAGAACTGATTAGATTTCCAACAGATTAACAGCACAGAATATACAATAGTTATTAACAGTTTACTTTTGTTTCGCGGATGCGTGCGCTGCGTGTGCGACAAGTCGAGCGAGTGCCAGCCAGAGACTAGTCCGGTGACCGGACGCGACCGTGCGATCATACCTAAACTTGGAAGTGAAATTTCTGTACCGTAAGGTACTAATAATATATTCTGTGCACCAGGTAACTGCTGCACCATTCCTTGGTGAAAAAAACTATGAAAATCATGTGACGTAATTTATGGACGACCCTTTGGCAAGATGGACGCTTCGAGCGTAACCACTAATCACTAGTGCTCGATGAAGTGTGTTATTGTATGAAAAATGAGATGTGAATATATGAGATCATCAGTGATGAAAACGGGTGGAGGACCAAAAAAATATGTGACGTAATTTATGGATAGCCCTTGGACAGGAAACATGCTTGGAGCGACACTCATTAATAGGTGGTCGTGTCGTCCACCCAATTTTATCAGAAAGCTCGTTTGGGTTGACAATCTTCAGCACGTCATTCGACTCGTCAGCTGCTGCCCTAGGAGCCATTTATACTTGCATCGCTATTGCCACTTGGTTCATCATATTCTGCAAGATCTCATCAGAAGAATTTTCTATCTATGTATCTCATGGTTTTTGCCCATTTCGACTGCCAATGTCGTCATATCTGTAGTGTATTTTCAACTGTGTGTACGCCATGAGAATGGTAGAAAGGACCAAATGGCTAGCTTGACGTGTAGCCGTGTGTATACACTAAAAAGAGTTTTCTATCTATTTAAGTATCTATCGCGGCGCATTGCTGGTTTTGAACCATTTATGGCTTCGGCTGTTGATGTTATCATTGGTGTGAAGTTTTTTAGGCGTCTGGCTCTCCGGAGTAAAATTTCGAATCGGTAACCAGAATTCTAGACCATTCTGGGGTGGGCACGGCCCAGCCGGTCCCCGGCTATATACGCTTATGTCTGTCTGTAGTGTATGAAGTGTGCGTATGTGTATATTGCAGGCAGCACTCTCAATTCGCGGCCAGTACCTGATCGGCGCAGGCGTGTCGCTGGCACTGTTCGTGCTGTACTACCTGGTGCTGGCGCAACGCTGGCCCAGGTGGAAGCGACTCATCGCACCCAAGGCCGTACTCGCACCTAGTACGTATCAACATTTACCGCCAAATTGTACCTTAATCATAGTAGACACTCACTATGGGCCTTATCAGATGCCTCAACATCAACATACATACATAGACTCACGCTTGTTTCCCCGAGGGGTAGGCAGAGACTACGGTACGCCATTTGCAACGATCCTGACATACCTCTCTTGCTTCATTCACTCCCATCAAGTTTTTCATGCATGTTCTTCTGTTTAGGGTACTTCTGACCTGTTCTTTTCTTAGGATGTCTCCAATCTGGTCATAGCACGTCCGTCTAGGTCTTCCCCTTTGTCCGGTTCCATTCAAACTTGCCTTATATATCTTCTTTGTCAATCTTTCGTCATCCATCCTGTCCATGTACCCAGACCATCTTAATCTGCCTTTCTCGATGCTTGTCACTACATCTTTTTTTACCCCACAACACTCTCTTATCACACAATTCTTTACGCTGTCGGTCAAAGAGACACCACACATATGTACTTCTCAGTGCTCTCATTTCTACAGCATTTATTCTACTTTCAAGTCTTTTCTGCCATAGCCAACTTTCACTACCATACATAAGGGTAGGCACTAAAACCCCTCTATTGTGCATAGAGGGCTATTAGTGCATACCCTTATGTAACGTGCCTTTTTGGACACGTTTTGGTTGTTCATAAATGCCTTCAGAGCTCCATTCACTATATTACCTGCATTAACTCTTCTTTCAATATCTTCTTCAGTCTTACTTGTAAACAACGTACCTAAGTATACAAACTCATTCACTTGCTCCACTCGTTGTCCATCAATCAAAACATTACAAGCCGTACCGCATTCCTCCTTTTCAAAAAGCATAACTTTCGTTTTACTTACATTCGCTTTCATTCCTTTCCTCTCTAACGCACCATGCATGATTGTTACCATCTCCTGCAACTCCTCCGCTGAAGACGCAAGTATTACCTGCTCTCATAAGCAAATGGGGAAACTTATATGTTCTATGTTTCCTTGGGTGATGCAATCGGAAATGAGGAGATCTTCAAAAGAATAAAGTCACCGACATAGCTCTCCTGAGCTGCTGAAGTGGCATTTTATGGAACATGGCTCGAAAAAAGTAATGCCGAAAGGATGGGAAGGTTCCGAAGTAGCCAACTTGCACTAAAGGATGCAGCAAAGTTAGGCCTCAAGCAAGGTGGACCGACCATCTGGTTAGAATCACAGGGAGCGTGTGGCATAGAATCAGTCTTTATCAGAATTTTTATAAAGGTTTATGTCCAGCAGTGGAGTACCTGAAATAATCCATTTCGATTGTAAGAGATTGGGCTATCCTAACTTTAAGTGGCCTGTCATATGAGACCAGCATAACTCTGTCATAGATGTTTTTAAGAATTGTTCCGAGGCAGTAGTGGATTCAGGTTTTTAGGAGAGGCTTATTTTAGGGCTTGAATTTGATGAGAGTTATTCCTATCAAGAGAAATATTACAAAGTCATGTGTCACGCGAAGACTCAAAATTGGTTTTGGGTGCTTATGTAGTGGATGGATGTGGGTGGCTCAAGATCGGTCCATGTGGAGAGCCTGCGGGAAGCCTAGCCTGTACATAGGCACCTTCCCCGAGGCTCTCCGCAGCAGTGGACGTCTATCGGCTGATTTGATGATGATGATGCACCTTAGTTTCTGAATCCGCTCCTATACATAAGTAACGAGTTTGATTTGTTGTATCATTAATAAAAATTGTTCTAATTTCCTCAGAGCCTGAGGAGGGCACGCAGTCGGAGATAGAAAGCACCATGTTGGCGACACCGGCAAAACGACGCCGTGACACCAGTATGACATTTTATTAATTGATTTTCAACTTTCACGATTTGTATACATCAAGCAATTTTATTGAGTGGGTCTTACTCGCGATAATTTACTTATTTTTAGGTCTAAATACCTCAAATGGGACCTAGTCCTTCCGCAATCACGACCGCTTCAAGCCGGTTGAAGCGTTGGAGAATAACAGAGGTGCCTAAAAATTAGTCAATTATCGCTACCGCTACCGACCCGCTAGTAAAATTGTTTGACACATTTTACTATTTTCGGCAAATAGTCGATATCAAACTCATGTACAACATAACCTATTAAGTTTCCCGAGTGAACGAGACTTTTCCATAAATAAATAGATCGTGATTTTGGAAATGAAGGTCGGCATCAGTTTTGTCAACTTTATAGGTTACGTTAGGTATTCTTGTAACCCTGAACACAAATATAGGAGCCCTGTGAAGCAGGGCTCCGTCAACTTAGCCTTATAAACATGGCTAAAGTGCCACTTATTTCGTTTTATAAGATTGGTCATTGTAGTACATTTGTAAGTCTGTGCGACTGATTAAGACAACAGGTTTTATCTTCGCGAACTACGCCGTGATGCGGGATATAATATGAGGGTAGAGAGTTGCTCTCGTTGTTTACAACTACACTCAAAAAACCTTTATCTATGTAGTCACGAATGACGTCATTATAGGCGCTGCGTAACTTAAGTGATGCATCAAGTTTACTGTAACGGATGCCAGGAATCGAACCTTTGCTAGTCCGCTACAGTGCGCTGGTAGTGTGCTGCTGACGTGTGCCTACGACGATGCGTGTTCTTCTATGTGTGTGGACTGTATGGCTTCGATGTGTAAGGGCTTCAGAAATGAAACATCTTCATACGTTGAGAGCGATGCTGTTCAGGTGTGCGGTGCTTGATGGTTACATAGGTCACAAGATGGTGGTTGGGACGCCAACAACTGGCCGAATACATGGTCGCTTAAGTACCTCGAAACTTTACCTTATCGACGACCATCGCACCGAACACGTGCACAGAAAATCTTTCGTTTATTTTTATTTCAAATATAGTACAAATGTTACGTATGATTCGTTCCTATTATACATACATACATGTTCTATACATCGTTAGATAGGTCTCATTAAGTTCTATCTATTGGTATACAATACCTAAACCTAACTACTAGCGTCACTAAGTTATTCCATAAAAACTCCCAAAAAATGCTGTCACACAAGGGCCCGCCCACTATATTTTCTATTGAAAAACTATTGTATACTAAATATATATATATATATAATTTTGGTAGGCCGTTGTGTGCAACAATATGGGGCATCTATTAAAACAAACACCATGAAAATATCTTTATTCAATTCGAACCTATTACATGATAACTTTTGAATCATAAAAAAATTACAGAATTTCTTAAGTAAATACTATCGTAAGTAAACAAATTTTATGATAAACATACGAATGTTTGTTATTATGCTTATTTTAACTATATAAGGTAATAACTAGCAATAAAAAGGTATCTAGACATGATTTCAAGTCTATATGAAGCCAAAAAACACTTATAAAACTATAAAACGAATATGTAAACAAACAGCTGTTTTATGAAGTATTAACTCTTATCTGTCACTACTGATAAAGCTATTTATGATTCGATATCTAAGGTCCCTACAGTTAGCACAAGTTTAAGACTAATTTTCATGTATTACATAGTTGTTGTATATTAACAATCTAACCATTTACACTATTTTAGCTATTTTGTAAGGTTTTGACACGTCCGGGAACCGAACCCGGTGTACCGCACGATTAGATAACACTGATTTTATACGATTTTCACTCGCGGTTTCGAATACACTATTCACTGTCATAGTTTTAATGTCTGTCGCGAACATTTACGTTCCAAACAATGGAAACGTCTGAGCGCAGCAGCGTACGAGTCGCCTAACGAATAAGGGTCACCACAGAATGGCAAAAAGCAAATAGCTGTCGTCACGAACAGTGGTAGCGCGGAAATGTTCTTCACACTCGAGATCTTTACGGCTCATCGAGGGCGGTGCGGTAACCTCTTCAAGCTCCCAAAATCGCTTGAGAAGAGAATCAATATTATTTTCTTGAAGAACAGAACAACAGCAAGACGTAACGTATTGAGAAGTATGTAATGTAGGTACGGTACCCATAATCACATACCCAAATACCGTCTCAATAGCGGGCGGTAAGTTATTTTGCTCACTACGTACCACTTTAGTTAGTAGCAAGTGCGGGAATATTGCGGCTCCGATCAAAACATCAATGTCTGCCGGATTCGCAAACTCTGAGTCTGCCAGCGGCAATGACTCGAGGTGTGTGAGAAGCGATACGTCCACATTAGCGTTTGGCAATGTGTCCGTAATACGCTCCACGATAAGCGAGGAAATGTTAAAATTAATGTCTCCATCAAAACGCGAATGTATTTTAATACCTACGGAACCCTTGCAATGTTTTTCTGAACCGCCGATCCCTCTGACTATTGAGTTCGTATTTTTAAAGTTATTCCACAATCCGAGGCGTTTGAATAACTCAAACGTTATTAAATTGGTCTGAGACGCGCTATCTAGTAGACAACGTACCATGTGCGGCGACCCATTAACATCATAAACGATAACTTGCGCTGTCGCTAACAGAACAGTCTTAGACGCCATACATCGCGGCTTAGTACTGCTCTAATCACTACAAGCGCGCGAAGGCCGTCCGCGCGTGCGTGCCGCCCGCGCAATGGATGTCGTACACAACGATATTTCATTCTGAATCGTGGCAGGCGCAGTTATCGTAGCCTGCACCTGCGACGTAAGTGTGTCAAGGTTAGCGCCTTGGCTTGACAACAGGTTACCTTTATCGAAGTGTAGCAATGAATGATGTTTTTGATTACATGAGCGACACTTTGTCTTACTAGAACAATCACTTGTTTTATGTTTTATGCTTAAGCAATTAATGCATGCTTTGTTATCTTTTACGCACTTGAAACGAGCAGTTGGATTTAAACCATTGAAGGCGGGACACTTGTAGAAATGGTCGTGCACTATATTACTGCACAGACACTTCTGTGAATTAATTTTATTAGATTCCGAGCATGTTACGTAAGATTGTGGATTAAGGACCGATTTATTATTACTATTTCGCGATTTATTCAACCTTTGTTTGCTGCTGTTAGTGTTAGACGGGCTAGGTGAACTAGACTGTGTATTATGAAATATTCGACACTGATCTTTGATGAACGAAATAAAACTATCTAGTGTAGGTATTTTATTATTGCGTTCCGTCATCTCGAAAGCACGAATTGTATCAGTGTCAAACTTTTTTAAAGCGAGTTGAAGCAACATAAAGTCGGAAAGATCTTCTAATTTTAAGTTCCTAAGAGAATTAACCGCGGTTACGAAGTTATCTATAAACAGCTGGAAATTCGAGACAGATGCGGCACCGGACAGTTTAAGATTTAAAGCTTGGTCAAAGTAGTTAGACGCTAGGACGCGCGTGTCTTGATATCTATCAAGTAGTGACTGAAATATGACCTGATAATTCTCAGCACTGGATGTGACACCTGCAAATACGGACTGGGCCTTCGGTGACAGTTTACCTATTAAATAGTACAATCTGTCAGCATCTGTCAGAGAACCGAAACATATACGGCCGCATTATGGATGACATATTAATTGACATACACACATTTGAACAACAATATGATGTTCAATACATAAAAACTAACTTAAGCACCGACGAAACCTTTATTGAAAAAGGCAGATCAATCTCTCCAATGTAACAAGTTTTTTCTCTTGCAAACAAATTAATGTGCTACACTAAAATATAAATGGACTCATTTCTAAATCCGATCTGTTAACGCTTAATCTTGAATCTATGAGCAATGAACGGGGGGACATTAGTGTATTGTGCATAACGGAACATAATCTGATAGACACAGACATAGAGCTCCTAAAGGTTCCAAACTACAAACTTGCATCCGTATTTACCAGGAAAAGCCGTCATGGCGGATCCTGCATTTTAGTGCATAATTCGATAGGCTTTAACACTATCCATAATATAATCGGTAAATTCTCAATCGAAAATATAATAGAATGTTCAGGAATAGAATTAGTTGACAGTCAAATATATATTGTTTGTATATACAGACCTCCCAAACAATCAATGGAAAAATTAAATACATTCTTCATTACGCTTGACCAGTTGCTTGTAAGTTTATGCTATAATAAAAAGAAATTAATTATATGTGGTGATTTTAATATTAATATTTTAAATAAAACTAACGAAACTTACGAATTTATACATATGATGCAAAGTTACAATCTTAAACTGGGAATAAAAAGTCCTACACGTTTATCAAGTGGAACGTGTATAGATAATTTTGCATATAACATCCGAGGTTGTAAAGCGGAATTAATAGAGTTAGCACTATCTGACCACACTGCTCAAATACTAACATGTCCTGTAAAACGCCGCTGTACATTAACACACTGGTACACAAAAAAACGTGACTACAGTGAGGACAATGTAAATAAATTCTCAAACTATTTAAACTCCCTTAGTTCCTCGGATGTTTTTAATAATTATGATCCGAATATAGCATTCAACAATTTTTATGAAATGTTTTGTTTATTATACAATTTATGTTTTCCAATTAAAACTATCAGGATATCTACGAAAATGAGACCAAAATGGATTACTAAAGGAATCGCTGTATGTTGTAAACGGAAAAGGAAACTGCTGTGGGAATATAGGAAAAAGCGAAGTGTTGAAAATAAGTCACGGTTTACCGCCCTATCATGGAGACTTAATAAAATAATTAAACTTACGCAAAAGTCTCGAAACATGAACTATATAAACAATGCGAGCAACAAAAGTAAAGCGACTTGGAATGTTATAAATAACAATAACACAGTAGTACCAAAAGATGATATTGAACAAATTCATGTCAATGGACGTATAATAAGCGAACTGCAACAAATAGCAAGCTGTTTTAATAATTTTTTCATTGATGAAATTACCAAACTGGCCCCAGAGCATTACCCGTTAAATATAACGAACTATCATAAATCCATATTTATGCAACCTACAACTCCATATGACATAAATAAAATCATACTCAATTTGAATAACACTCATAGTTCTGGCTATGATGACATAGTTACCAAAATAGTAAAACATGTCTCCACAGACATAGATCTACATAGATAACGCAAATGCATGCACTTCGCGTGTCTGAACTCCGACCAAGCGTCGAGGTTGGTCGCCACTAATTTCAGTCCCCGCGCGTCCGTTTTACCGTTAAGTAAACTTTATTCACATTACGTTGCCGCGTTTGCTTCGGACGTTTGATCTGACGTTGTGTATTAGGAGACGATGAATATCGCACAAGCGATACTGTCGCGCATCGCTTCGACTTCGTGATACAGGCAACGTCACGGTAGGTATTAAAAAGTCGGCACGCTTGGTTTCAATACAAATCGTGATAATTGCGTTATCTATGTAGATCTATATCTGTGCATGTCTCTGATAAAATATCATACATATTAAGCTATATAATAAATATATGTATTGAGTATGGAGTTTTCCCAGACAAACTTAAGATTACATTCATAAAACCGAAGACATGAGTTGCTACCGTCCCATTGCACTAGTACCTGTTCTTTATAAAATATTTGAAAAGGTTATCTATGATAGTGTTTACAATTTCTTTGAAATGAATCAGTTATTTTGCGAAGAACAAGTCGGATTCAGAAAAAATAAATGCATAAATATGGCTATTTACGACTTTCTTTATATAAATTTGCATATGCCCTGTATGCGCTGTCAAAAACTGTAAATATATCAACCGTGTTAATAGCATATCATGGTCATGTAGCACCTATTCTAACATACGGAGTTATATTCTGGGGAAACTCCACAGATTGGGAAGCGGCATTTAAGGCACAAAAGAAATGCATAAGGTCCATTTGCAAATTAAGAATGATCGATAGCTGCAAACCTTATTTTCTACAATTAAAGCTACTAACGCTACCTTGTATGTATATCCTCGAAATTGTCTTGTTTGTGAGGAAAAATATGAATAAATTTGAGAAACTTAACAGTCGAAGGCACAATATGAAAATACACATCCCTGCTAACAACACTGCACAAGTGAACAAAAGCATATTATGTATGGCACCACGCATTTATAACCACTTGCCAAAAGAACTGTTAAGTATTACGAATTTTATTATATTTAAGCGTGGTGTAAAAAAATTACTGCTTGCTAAAGCTTACTATTCTGTCAAGGAATATCTAACAGATAGATTTTTATAAAAACATGACTGTGACACTATTTAAATTGTATGACATGTTTGATTTGTTTTTAGTTTATATTATTCTAATTAATTCTGACATCCCTTGTAACTATTTAATATTTATTCATACATAAGTTATATCATAAGTGCTGACATACTTGTGTCCAATAATGTTTTACATAAATACATACCTAATAATGTTAAATATGAAATGTTGCATGCTTAAAAGCTGAGTATGGTGATACCCTGTATTGATAATTTAAGATCCCTGTTAACCCATATTACGCAAATAAATTATTTGAATTTGAAAAAATTTGAAAAAAAAAAACCATTATCGTGCACTGTAGACTTAAAACTCGCATAGAATAACGGCCAATTTCGTATATCTCCGTCAAACGACATAATCTCGATTGGCGGTAATTTCGGCTTGCGGGCCGCGGCAACGGGCTGTGCCGAACATTTACCCTCTAATTGCGATTGTATACGCTTAATAATACAATAAAGATCTTCGAATGAGGTGTACGCCTGATAATTCGGTTTTTCATCATGATTGATAGAAAGTAATCTTGTGTTATAATCGTCTAACAACTTATGAAAATCTGTTCGAATATTATCTACTGTCATACAATAACTAAGGAATGATTCTCTATTACTGTCAGACGCGGCTGCGGTCTTTGACCGCTCGTAAATGTTTTGAATGCGCTCAAATAAAATATTGCGTTTTGCTTCTAAGATTGTCATCTCTTTGTCTTCCGACACGCGTGACTTCTTTTGTTGTGACATGCTTACGTGACGTGCTTACTTCTTTTGTTGTGACATGCTTACGTACGTATATGATAATGAGACCGAAACAAAATAAGAATATCTAATATACCTATTATTTTACCTAAATAGGCTAAGTAGGCAACACTTTAGAGCTGTGGAATTAAAAGTTGCTCGAAATATGAGATTTACAAGACAACTATGATAGTTCCAGAAATAATAATTGAGTAAGTAGGTAGCTACATAAAAGTATATTACCTACTGAAGCGGGCGAAAACAACCATGTGACGGTTATGTGAATAGACTAGGAGTATAGCTAGGTGCTATAACTGCCTAGGTATAGCGATATAACGTATAAAAACGTAAATGAATCCGACTCGTATGGATAAAAAAAATGGTTCGGCGTTACACCGAAACCGAAGGTTCTAGGCGACTTGAAGAAGGAAATGGACTGTATCTAAAGGATGGCGAGTTCTAGTCGCCTAGGATTGGAATGGGAAGAAGATTGTGAGTGGGTATAGGATATTCTAAGGATGCTGAAGGATGAGGGGCACCTATCTTGTACGTCAGTCCTCTTTCCTTGCAAATGGCAGCCTCCTGGTGTTTTCGAGATGAAGCTGCTTGATTCACTCCACTACACAAATCACTTTCACTCGCGAGCGGTTTTGTATAAGCGGTAATAATTATAGCGGTGCGGTGCGGTATGGCGGACACGTTCTCGAGCTTCTTGAATGTTCTGGACTGTTTCTCGCGTCGATGATCGCGGCGACCAATCCGCGAAAGGCGTGCCCCTTCCAGGGAATGGGATAGACAGGGACGGGAACAAAAGGCATCGCTCGCATTGGCCAAGCAGCGACGAACCATTGACGTTGATGTGATTAGTTTTCGATGGAAAGGTAGATAGCGCTACCAGGTACTATACCATATAATTTTACAAAAAAGTCACTAGACAGTGAGACAATACCTCAGTGTAATACAGGCTCACGTCTTTTTCGTCCGTAACCAGTTGAACATATTGCATCAGAATGTAAATGGTCTCATAGTTATCAAATGAAGGTAAAACGATTGACGTGCTTTGCATTATTGAACATAATATGTTAGAGAGTGATACAAATATGTTACAGATACCAAATTACATGTTAACATCTTATTTCTGTAGAAACAACAGAAGGGGCGGCACATGTATTCTTGTACATTGTATTTTAAAGGTTGAAGTTATTAAATGAGTGTTGTGGAATTAGTTTACCAGATCATAATATCATAGTTTTATGCATATACAGACCACCAAACATGAATACTGATGCTCTTAATGTATTCTTTGACAAGCTTAATGAAATGTTAAAAAAATCTGTTTGATAAAGCAAAAACTTGTAATCTGCGGCGACTTTAATATAGACAGACTTAAGATAAATAAAATTAGTATACAGTTTGAAGATATTGTAAGGTCCTACAACCTCAAATGAGCTGTCAATGAATCAACTTGTATGATTAGTTGTACGTGCATTGATAATTTTATACATAATAAGCGAGGATGCAATACCGAGGTTGTAGAACTAGCGATAGCTGATCATACAAAACAAATATTAAATTGTACGGTAAAGGAATATTCCACCTTATCTTATTGGTTTTTAACCCGACGGGACATTAGCATAGACAACTTAAAAAAAATTAGGCGCTCCTTACGTAGTGTAAGCTTCAGTGATGTCTACGAAACGCAAGACCCAAATAAGGCGTTTGAGAAATTAATAAATTGTTTTGATTTATTTTATAAATTATGTTTTCCTGAAATAAAAATAAAAATTAATATGTAAATGTGTAAAACAGAAGTGGATAACTAAGGGTATTCAAATGTGTTCAAGAAGGAAAAGAAAACTACTTTTAGAATATAGAAAGCATCCAAATATGCAAAATAAAAATACATTCAAGCTGTGGACTCAAAAATATAATAAAACTCACGAAAAAGGCGCAAAATAATTATATGATTCAAACAGCTTCAAATAAGTGAAAAGCGACATGGAAAGTAATAAATGATTGCAAAACGAATAAACATAAAGACAAAATAACTTATATCAGGGGCCAATTCTGCTAAATAAATATAGTCTCGATATCATGTCAGTGTCATACTTAAGTCACAAAAAGCGTATTCTTCCAAATTATCTGATATTTGAATGAAATTGTAACGAGATCGTATGTGTCAACGAAGGACTGTTTATTTCAAATTATACGACAATGACATTAGATTATCAGAATACCGCTTTTAAATCCATTCAAAATATAATATCAATGTCATATAAAAATAGCAGAATTGGCCCCCAGGTACAAAGATAAAGTAAGTAGCGATCCAAAAGAAATAGCACAGGCATTTAATACATTTTTTATAGAGCAAGTTAACAATGTTTTTTTTTTTTTTAAAAGACAACTCTTGCATTAGGACTTAATCCTGTGTCACGGGGGACTTTACAAAAATACATCTAACGACGACAATGAACTTCATGGATCACACAAAGTGTTGTCTCGTGTGGGAATCGAACCCACAACACTCGGCGCAGTGTCAAGCAGCGAGGCGGCCGCTTAAACCACTACGCCATCCGTGCAGTCGAACAATGAAGGATCAATTAATGAATATAAAAATAGTATATCGTGGCATACATTTAATTCAATGTTTTAAATCCATCTACCCCACAAGATATATTTGAAATTATTGTGTCACTAAAGAATACTACAAGCACTGGTTATGATGGAATTTGTACAAAAGTAATAAAGAACGTCTCCATGGAAATAGCACCAGTGTTAAGTTATATTTTTAATCTATGTATAGATCGCGGAGTTTATCCAGACAGACTAAAAATTAGTTTGATCATTACAATATTCAAAAAACAAGACAAGGAAAATATGAGTAATTATATACCTATTTTCGAAAATATTTGAAAGATATATACATAAGGGTGAATTTCAACAGGTCCAATAAAATCTTCATTTCCGTGGCTTTTTTATTCTTCAACTTTAGAACAATAAAAAATAGTGCTTACTCAAGAGTTTGATAATATATGTAATCTTGTTTAATATCTAGCAGATAGCTTAAAAAACTAATGAGATATACAAGATTAAAAATTTTGTGCCACGGCGATGAAACATGCATGCACGGCAATGAAACATGCGTCCACGGCAATGAAAGAACTGTGCCACGGGAATGATTGAATCAATCCACGGTAATGAAAAAATCCAACAACATTTATATAAAATACTTACCTGAAATAGATACATCCCTGGCTCTGAGAGAGAAAGGAATACACAACACACACATACGCTCTTATACCCTCTTAATAACCTTCTCGCGTCGGAGTAAAATTAAACAAAAAGTTAATAGAATCAAAGAAACACAATAATTTATTTTAAGTTTCTTCACACAAAAATTAACAGATTAAAAATTAACAAATAATAAGATACTTTTCTAAAGTATGCAATAGCTATTGCCAACAATATAAATACTTAACTTTATATAATATAACAGGGGCGCTTCTTAATTTTTCGTCGCTTTTGTTCGGCCAATCTTTTCTTTCCTTTCTCTCCTCTGCCGATAGTTTCGGTTTAGGCATCTTGGCGTTCTAAAAATAAACTGTAGTATAATATATGTGAGTGAGTGAGTGCGTGTGATTGTGTTGTGTGTGTATGTGTGTGTGCGCGTGTGTGTGTGTGTGTGTGAGTTTGTGTGCGTGTGTGTGTGCGTGTGTGTGTGCGTATGTTTGAATGTCTATCGTGTGATGAAGTCCCAAATATATATCATTTTGTGAGGTTAACGTGGAAATATCTTTTTGTAGTTGACTGTACAGTAGCTACAGATTGTTTTTTGCTTAATAATCATGCCGTGGCGATGAAAACATAAGTCACGGAAATGAAACAACTGGTCATGTCAATGAAAGTAATTTTTTAAAAGGCATGGCAATGAAATTTTGTTTCATCGCCGTGTCTTTTTTTCATTGGCATACCAAATTTTGTCCACGGAAACCACGGCAATGACAACACGGTGATGAAAATCAAGGCAAAAACATCAAGTAACCAAAAATCTATTAATAATTCACAGTAATTAACACGTTACAAATAAACATAAGATAAATGGCATTCTATCGAGTGCTTAATCAAAAGGACAAACTTATTCAAATAGAAGTTATACCTATCCACGGCGATGAAATAAAAAATGACCAGTAATATAAAAATCGAATACTTACATTTATGGCGCAAAAACGCAGGCACGTATACACGTCGTTCCACGTCGAGCACCAAGCGACACTATTATGGAACGTTTAGCGCACAGGGGTAGGGGACGCAAGTTCTTAGATAAAACAATATTCTTAAATATATTTAGGACACGGCGATGAAAGCTAGTTCTAGGACAAATGCATTTTTACTAACCATTCGTCGTATTGTTCAAATATATGAATACATGTATTCCGTAACAATACTTTAACTATTCACGTATCAAATAAAACTAGGTTTTTATATAAATGACCAATAGATTTTTATCAATAACGTATAATACACATCAAGGTGATGCGTGGACAAACACGGCAATGAAAGATTTCGAGGTTTAATGTTTTTTTTTTGAGTATTTATTAATCCTATTTAATTAACTATTTAGTGCTACACATAGATTACTATTTCACCTAACCAGAAAAAAATGTTAGAACATTTATAACTATGTTTAAAAGTACCGATTTTATTGATGCCACGTAATTTTTGGTCCCGGGAAATTCACCCATAAAGGTTTATATAATTATTTAGAGCATAACAACATATTAACCGAAGCACAAGTAGGATTCACAAGGAACAAAAACATCAATATTGCTATATATCGTTTTCTTCGTGAGGTTACTTAGATAACAGAAAAATTGTGTGTGCGTTATACATGGATCTGACTAAAGCTTTCGACTATGTGGATCATCGAATATTAAGAAAAAAACTAGAAACGAATGGAGTCAGAGGCAATGTTCTGGGTCTGTTATGCTCATATCTATCAGGCAGGAAACAAGTAAAGCAGATTAAAAAAATAAGTCAAATATCCTTAACGGAGATAAAATATATATTATGTCAGATATAGGACACGTGCACTGTGGCGTACCTCAAGGTAGTGTTTTAGGTCCCTTGCTTTTTATTATATTTATTAATGATTTTCCTTCATCAGTAGAACACCCTATGATTATGTACGCTGATGACAGCACAGTGATTTTTTCTGGGAATAGTGTAAATAATAACATTGAAAGTGACTTCAACAATAATCTTATTAAAATTGTAAACTGGCTGACATCTAATAATTTAGTAACTAATCTTTGATAAGTCTAACATTATGAAATTTCGCAGTAATATGTACTAATAAATCAATTACATTTGACATTAAATACCTTGACAAAGAAATTACGAATATTAATGACACAACATTTCTAGGAATACATATTGACTCTAATTTTACATGGGAGTCACATATAGATAACATTTGTAATAAATTAAATAGTTTCTCGTTTGCTTTATATATGACTAGAGGACGCCAGCAGCTACGCCAGCAGCTACGCCAGCAGCTACGCCAGCAGCTACGCCTGCAATTTTTTTTTAATTTACCTAGTTCGGCCGATCCCGTGGGAATTTCGGGAAATCCCTTCTTAGTGCACCCCTACGGTCCCCAAGGAACATACATGCCAAATTTCAGCTTCCTGCGCCCAATAGTTTCGGCTGTAGCGTGTCTGTCAGTCAGTCGGTAACGCAAGGATTTTATATATTAAGATGTCGAAAATAGTAAACCAGGCAACTGTACTGACTGCGTTCCATGCTTATGTAACATCAGAGCTGGGCATTAACTCGTTAATCCGTTAATCGTTAATTAACTAAGTTAACATTTCCACTAACGGATTAACTTTTAAGTTAACTTAAAAAAAAGTGTTAACGGACTTGTTAACTTCCGTAAAAATTTTCCAAGTCCGATAATCCGTTACCTACTATCTACCGCACCGTACCGCGCCGCCGCGCCGTGCAAAACGTGTTCTGACAAGTTTGTACGGGTCGGTCGACAAGTGTGTCACGGCGCGTGCCACTAGTGAAATGAAACTATATGCCTTGCCGGCGCGTGTAACTGAGAAAAGAATACTGCGAAGAAATTTGATACGAGTTTCATGACACATGTGTGTAGTTCGTTGGTTTAGCGTTCGGCGTTTAGAGTAGGTAACGAGTGTTTTGTTTGTTAAGTATACAAATACTGCGTAGTTTTTAGATTTTATGGTCCGTTATAGTTTACGCCTGTGCATATTAAACAGTGTTTTGTGCAAATAAAAACCACAACATGCAGTTGGATTCCAGATCCACTACAGACGAAAATCGGTGGCCACTAGAGATGGGCATATACCCGGTAAAAACCCAGACTTTGGGTAAATACCCATTTATACCCATTTTTACCTACCCATTCTGTATTTATACCGGGTAAAAATTAAAATCAGTCTAATTTAAAATAATTGTTGTATTTTTTAATAAATACTGACCTGTATGTAAGTATTTATTAAAAATACAACAATTATTTTATAAATTATTTTATTTGCGACCGTCCTCAGCACAACATACGCGAACATTGTTTTCTCATTAGAACAAGAGAGGAGTTATAGCACTATGACTGTCCAATGAGGGATTCAAAAGAATTGTACAATTTTAATATTTCTCTTTTACTGTCTAGATTGCATTATAATTATTGAACTGAAACGAAACATTTAAGTAATTGTTACTCATTTATTTGTTTTGAAATGTTTTCAAGATATACCTATGTCATTATGTCAGCCTAGAGACGTCCACTGCTGGACATAGCCCTGCCCCAAGGTTCTCCACACAGACCAACCGCGCACCGCGATCTTAACCAGATCGTCGGTCCACGTTGCGGGAGGCCGCTGTTGCGTCGTCCGGTACGTGGTGGCCACTCCAGGACCCGCCTGCTCCAACGGCCATCGGTTCTTCGTGCTATGTAACCTTGCCCACTGCCACTTCAGCCTGGATATTCAGAGACCTATGTCGGTGACTTTGGTTCTCCTGTGGATCTTCTCATTTCTGATTCAATCTCGCAGGGAAACTCCGAGCATAGCTCTCTCCGTCGCCCTCTGAGTGACCCTGAGCTTTGTGATAAAGCCCATAGTTAGCGACCACGTTTCAGTGGCGTAGATTATCACTGGCAACACACACTGGTCAAAGACTTTCGTCTTGAGACTCTGCGGAATATCGGACGTGAAGATATGCCGTAATTTCCCGAACGCCCGCCGCCCAACCGAGTTGGATTCGACTAATGACCTCTTTTTTGAAGTTGGACCTACCTAATTGGGTCATTTGTCCCAGTTAGACGTACTTGTCGACAACTTCGTGTGTGGAGTTCTCAAGCTGGATAGGAGCAGGTACGACATGGACGTTAGACATGACATCTTAAGACCTACTTGTTGAGAGACTCTACAGAGGCCATCGAGCATTGTGCTGAGGTCTTCTATGGTCTCAGCCATGACTAGAAGCAAATTGAATGTTAGTGTTGATGTTGATGCCGAGTCCCTCCCAGTCCAGAAGCTTGAAAACGTCTTCCACTGCGACGGTGAAGAGTTTCGGAGATATAACATCTCCCTGCCTCACCCCTCGCTGTAGCCGAATAGTTTTTGAGCTCTGGCCGTGGAGGCGGACTGACATGATGGCGTTTTCGTACAAACACTTCAGCACTTCAAAATATCGATAGTCAATTTGGCACCGTTGGAGAGACTGCAGCACTGCCCAGGTTTCCATCGAATCAAAGGCTTTCTCATAGTCCACAAACGCCAAGCATAGAGGCTGGTTATACTCTTCGGACTTCTGTATAACCTGCCACACCGTACGTATGTGGTATATGGTACTATAGCCTTTACGGAATCCAGCTTGTTCGGGAAGCTGGAAGTGGTCTAGCTTGCTCTCGAGACGATTTGTGACGACCCCAGGAAACAACTTATAAACGTGACTCAGAAGTGAGATGAGTCTGTAGTTCTTCAAAAGGGTTTTGTCGCCCTTTTTGAAGAAAAGCACCACCACCCTTCTGTGCCATGCCTGTGGCGTTTTGCCATCAAGTATGACGGATTGAATAGCTTCCGAAGCATTTCCACGGCAGGTGTTCCACCAGCTTTCAGAAGCTCTGTAGTTATGCCGTCATCACCCGGTGCCTTGTTGTTTTTTAGTTGTTCTAGGGCTACACTAATCTCGTGCATGCTGAAGTCCGGGATATCTTCGGTATAGTGTCGAGTCAATCCAGCTCTAGGGTCTGTGGCTGGAGTAAAAACAGGTGTTCGCGTAGTCGTGTATAGCTAGCTGTCCATAGAACCGTTCGATCTCCTCCAGGAGCTGAGCAGCTTTGTCAGCTGACTCTGCCCGAAAGACAGATCTCTTTGGAACAATTTGGAGCCCTTATTACGCTTGATCGCCTCTCGAATACATTTAGTGTTGTATTGGCGGAGATCGCGAGTCAGAGACTTAGAGATCTGCCTATTGAGACGCCGATATTTTGGCATGTCGTCGGAGGATAGCAGAAGCACCCTACGCCTTCCCTCTATGAGCTCGAGGGTCGGACCCGAGATTTATTTGGCTCTTTTCTTCGTTTTGAGCTTAAAAAACTTCAAGCCCGTTGTATGGACAGCATCCACGAACCTGTCACTGAAGTCGTCCACATCCTATGTGTAATAAGTTACTTATTTATACATTCTATAAGGTAGTGTGCAGCATTCAGTTAACTTTAAATCATGTGCAATCTATTATATTTGTTTCTATTCTAAACAGTTTAATGTTGATTAAAGATTTAAAAGATATTTAACTTCGTTTTACTTAAAAGCAATATTTTAACTTCAATGGTCAAGGTCAATACTAACAAGGTAGATCGCAGTATTGATGACGAAGCCAATTACATTATATAAGAACAGTATTCACTTCATGGCGAAGGCATTTAAATAATATAAAGATATAGCTAATTTTTACCCGGTATTTATTATGAATACCCGGTAAAAAGGGTATTTATTCATTTTTACCTATTTTACCCTTTCCTTCCAATTTTTACCTTCCCAATTTTTACCCACCCGCTGGCCACACTTGAGGGATTATGTTAATTTTGTATCCAGATCGAGAGATATGAAATCAAAAGACTTGTACGACAATGCGGCATTTCTCGGGGAACAGATATTCATAAATCTGTTTCTTAAATATAATACTGCTATACCCTCAAGCTCTGCAGTTGAACGTCTTTTTTCCACGGGCAAAGATATTATAACGCCAAAACGAGCTTCGCTTTCAGACGAGAACTTCAACATATTAATGTTCTTGAAGGCAATACCCACACTATACCAGATGACTAAATTACACACTCTTTTTCACAATTACACGTCGTTTTTTTGTTCCTAACCTGTTAATTCCCAAAACCCAAACCAACAGTTCTTATAAAACTCTCATGAAAATAGTATTTTTACCATGTGTTAACGGATTAACGATTAACGTTAACTTGCGTTAAATCGTCCCAAAGGTAGCGCTTTAACGTTTAACGAAGTTAACTTTTTTAATAACGGATTAGCGATTAACGAAGTTAATCATTTGATTAACGATGCCCAGCTATGTGTAACATCTACATTAAGATATGGTATCCTGTTCTGGGGTAACTCAACTGAAAGAGAACGGGTTTTCATAGCTCAGAAAAGGTGTCTAAGGTCAGTACGTAGATTACAACAAACTGATACGTGTAAGCCTCACTTCATTAAGTTTAAAATATTAACATTTCCTAGTCTGTCTGTATATTTATGAAGCTATTCGTTTTGTTAAAGCGAATAAACACAACTTTGATACATATAATAGTAGGTACACGTAATAATAATAAAATATGTATACCTCAACATAAGACAGCATTATATGACAAAAGTGTATTCTGTATGGCGCCGAGACTGTATAATAAACTGCCAAAACATATATCTGTATATATAAAATCCTTGCGTTACTGACTGACTGACAGACAAGCTACAGCCGAAACTACTAGGCGCAAGAAGCTGAAATTTAGCATGTATGTTCCTTGGGGACCGTAGGGGTGCACTAAGACGGGATTTCCTGAAATTCCCACGGGATCGGGAAATACGGGAAATTTGAAAATATGTGCGTGCAAAGCCGCTAGCGTCGACTAGTTAGATATAGAAAACACTAAACTCTTTAAAAATAATTTTCCAATTTTCTTACTAGAAAGGCATATTATACTTTGGGTGAATTTTTAAAGGATAAAAATATTGACATTGATTAAAATATTAATACTGAATTAGAAATAAATGTGTCCAGTTTCTGTTTGATTGTATATTGAAGAATTGAATTGCATAATATATAATGATTGTTTAGACTTATTTGCATGCTATTTGGTGAAATATGATTGAGACCAAAATGTTATTTTATAACACCTATGTAATAATACCTGTATTCGCAAATAAAGATATTATGATTATGATTAAAAAGCCTGTGAAATTATACGAATCAGTCGTTATTGACTTAATCTGGGTAATTATAATTTCACTAGTGAAATTATAATATCTCGTTTTTGACTAAATCCCTGCGACATATCTGTAATTATGGACGTATGATTGTACGTAGGTAGGTACATATTTCTTCTTCATTATATATCCCTTTGTTTCGCCACATTCCAGCCGCGACGTTCGACAGCAGTGACAACAGCGACACTGACGACGAGGAAGAGGCACAGGTGCCCGTGGTGACCAGCACCACTGTCACCGCCGTCAACGCCACCCCTGTCATCACACAGACAAACGACGCTAGCCCTGAGCGGCCCAGACATAATGGAGGACATGTTAACACTACATTCTCGGTTAAAGGAGACGTGAGGCAGGTTAGTGTTGATTAGCATATCTTTAAAGGAATATGTAATGGTGCGTGGTAAAGGCCAAAAACCACTTCGGCGTCAAGTGTTTAGAGTAACTTGACTGAGATATTGAATTATTGTTAAAAACAATTTTGTAAGTTATTTAAAAAAATTGGATCCGTTCGAGCAAATCAAATACGTTTATTTGGTTGAATATGGTACATATGGTGATAGTATGATCTTTTTAGCTTCTGCAACCATTCTGTTTCTGCCGCCGTGCCCAACACACAGATGTATTTCATAAAGAACATCAAACAAGTCTTCATTCGTGACAAAATATTTGATATTTTCGGAATTTTCGGTGCTCGACACAGGATAAAATTAACTTTTCGATGTCGCCAATACAACAAACATCGAAGCGCTTCAAACGGCGATATTGTAACGTAGAACGTTTCGTGGATATTTTGGCAGCTTTAACGTCTTCTATAAACTTGGAATACTGCACATCATTCATATAGCATTGATTTTCACCATGTTTTGTGGCTAATAAACACTGAAACTGTTCCAAAAAACTTGACTTTATAGTCTGTAGGTCTTCATTCATAGCCTTTCTGAATTCGAACGTATGAGTGCGCAAAAATAAGAAAGTACGTCTGTTTTGTACAATGGCACAACGCGTACTAAACTCAAAGCGCAAGGGGAAAACGCGGGTGTACGGGAGGCGGGGCGGCAGGGCCGCGCGAGCGCGACGCGTCTCGCGTGAGCCAGGCGCCTGTTACTTGTTTCAACTTGTTTGCATCTAGTTTTATCCAACAGGGAATGACTGGACCTAGTTGTAGCCGGCATGATGAAGGCTAGACCTAGTTTTACCCGAAAACAATCGGCTCGTACTAGGTTTAACCAAGAGTAAGTGGCTACACCTAGTTCTAACCGGCTAAAACTAGGTGTAGCCGCACTTCGGGTATTAGCCGTAACATATACATGGCAAGGTTAGTAGATTTAATGTTCTAAAATGTGTTTTGCAATTGTTTGTTACTTTCAATCTTAATATTGACCGTACACATTGTTTCTGCGCTCTAAATGCAGCCACCCAATCTGTAGAATTACCCCAGAATATGATACCATAGCGTAGTGTTGATTCCACATATGCATAGTAAGCAGTCACGACTGTAGAAATGCTTACATTTTTTGTTAATGTATATAGAGTATATGAACATTTACTTAACTTTGGGCAGACGTACTGTATGTGGGATTTCCAGTTTAAATTATAGTCAACATACAGGACCCAAAAATTTTGCAATCTCGACTTCTTTTATCTTTGTGTCTGAGAATTCTAATTCAATATTATTAGGTAATTTTCTGACTCGATTTCTAAATACCATTATATTTGTTTTTTCTAAATTTAAAACAAGATTATTAGCTTGAAGCCAGCAAACTAGATTAGTTAATGTATCAGTAATTGTTCTCGTTATTAGATTGTGATTTTGGTTAGAGAAAATTACAGTACTATCATCGGCGAAAAGAAACATTGGCGAGGTTGTGACTTTAGAGAAATCGTTGATGTATATAAGAAATAATAAGGGGCCTAGTACACTTCCCTGGGGCACGCCATATTTAACTTCCCTATATTCTGAAGTATATGTTATTTCTTTATATTTTGGTTTGTATACCATTGCTGATTTTTTTACTTGACATAAATCTGTTACACTGGTTGCTTGCTTCCTATTGCTCAGGTAGGAATTTATTAAATCCAGAATATTGCCTCTAATGCCGTTCGCGTATAGTTTATTACTTAATATATTATAATCCACACAGTCAAATGCTTTGCTCAGGTCCATGAATAGCGCGCATGTGGCTATTTCTTTGTCTAGGTTTTTTAATATTTCGCCTAAAAAATTGTATATAGCTTGGTTTATAGTCATATTTTCCTAAATCCTGATTGTGCATTTGTTATAATGTTATATTTTTCCAGATATTGATAAAGATTTTCGTGTATTACTTTTTCCAAAACTTTAGAGAGAACAGGTATGAGTGCTATAGGCCTGTAGAGTGTCATGTTCATACGGTCTTGCTTCTTAAAGAGTGGTTTTACAATAGTTTTTTTTAGTTTTGAAGGAAATACACAGTGTATTATACATTATGTGACCTACATACTTTATTACTTTAGTCGATATTTCATCATAACCGGTACTTGTGGTATTTTTAAGTGATTGTATTATTCTGTAGATGTCAGTTGGCGTTGTCGGATTAATGAAAATGGAATTATTACATGCAAAATTACTGTTAAATGTCAATTTATTACTTATGAAAATTTATTGTTTAATGATAATTTATTATTGGATGTCAAATTTTGTATTTGGTCTATAAAAAATTATTAAAATGTTGGGCTATTTTCATAGGTTCATTAATTATATTCCTTTGCACGTCATTTAGTCTAGTTATATAATTTTTGGGCATTCTGGCTCTAGTTTTATTTATAATGTTCCAACTCGCTTTTGATTTATTACTGCTATTATGAATATAGTAATCATTTTGGACTTTCTTAGTTAGAGTAATTATTTTATTCAATTTTGAGGCGTATTTTTTATAGTTATTAGTCAGTAAATTAAATTTTGGTATAGAAGTATATTGTATTCTGCCAATTAAATATGATAATATGATTAAATTAAGGATGTTTCCTCACAACCATAAGCTTCATTAATATCAAAGGCCTGAGGAGCCGAAACATTTTTTAGTTTGGTATGTCTTACATCGGAAGTGCTCCGACGATCTTTTTCTTTATTACCTACCATTATCATTTTACTACTGCACACCACGAGATAGACTTGTTAGACTTTACACACCTTTTTCAACATAAGTAAAAAAGTATTTAACGAGCCAAAATTGTCTTCATATAAACACATTACTAACTAGAAACAAAGAAAACCCGTGTATTTTCATAACGGACGAAAGGACATGACGCAATGAGAAGAAGGGGCTATAATTATAAATACACGCCTTTCATCTCCATAAAGATAAAGATCTATTTATTGCACAACTGTGTGTGCAGATATTACAGTTTTAAGAAATAAGATTTGAACAGTCTACCCCTGTCGGGTATGCAATATAAGTACATAAAAAATAAAAAAAATAAAAAAACTTGTTCGAGTACATCAGCCAAGAAATTACAAGATTCAAAAGAAATTACAAATATAAAGTTACATAATGGGTTACGAATGTTTTTACCAAAAATCTCGTGCATATTATAAAATACATTTTCAAACAACCATTTTAAAATGAGTTTTAAACAATTTGTCTATGTAGTAGTAAATGGTTATAGACACGAATGACAGTTACATGGGCACTTTTATAATATATGGTATTTCTGATTGTAGGTAAATTAGTATTATATTCAATTTATATATGCTACGTATATTCTTAATTATGGATGACTTTAACACCTGTCTTCTTAAAAACGGCTCACGTTCCTCTTCTCTCTCTTCTGTTGCTGTCTCGACAAATCTGCATTATACTTCTTTTGAATGCCACTCATCACTTCCCTAATTCTTCACCTTCACTCTTAGACCTCATTCTTGTCTCATCACTTGGGCATGTCGCTAAACATGGCCAATGTAGTGCAGATGCATTTTCCTATCACGACCTCATTTATTTGTCTCATAAAATTCGCCCCCCCAAGGCAAAGTCTAGAACTCTCTTGCTGCGCAATTATAGTGGTATGGACATACTATGAAAATCAGAAGAATACCTCGAATCAGCCAATCAAATGTGTCTACCACTAAAAAGTAACAGCCCAAAAGAAATCGTAAAAGAAATAAGGAACCTCAAAGATGGGAAAGCACCCGACTATGACCTTATTGATGCCACTTACTTAAAAATCTACCTCATAAAGGAGTAATGAAATTAGTTAACATCTTTAATGCCAGCTTAAGACTTGAACATTTCCCTGGGCAATGGAAAATTGCTCATGTAGTCATGGTACCGAAACCCGGTAAACCCCCACTCGAAGCTACTTCATACAGACCTATCAGCCTGCTACCAGTTATTGGCAAACTGTTTGAGAGGATACTGCTTAACAGGATGAAAGAACATCTAACTACAGTATAACCGAACCACCAATTTGGATTCCGGGAAAAACACGGGACAATCGAACAGGTACATCGTATAGTTGATACCATTAGCAGATGCCTTGAAAACAAATTATATTGCTCTGCATTCTTTTTAGACATCAGCCAAGCGTTCGATAAGGTATGGCATGAGAGCCTCCTGTTCAAGCTAAAGAAGCTTCTCCCACATTGTCTACTCCGAATACTTCAATCCTACTTATATAGAAGATGCTACCAAGTGAAGCATAGCAATGATCTCTCAGAGGTACACGAAATAAAATCAGGTGTCCCTCAGGCCTGTATCTTGGGCACTATACTATACCTCATATTATATATCATTTTCACAGCAGATATCCCAACAATTGACTTCACCACCACTGCGACATACGCTGATGATACGGCGCTACTATCGGCTCATAGCAACCCAGAAACGGCATCATCACGGTTGCAAAAACACCTGTCAGAAGTGGAGATGTGGCTGAAGCGTTGGAGAATAAAAGCCAATGAGAGCAAATCAGTAAACGTAACATTCACACTCAGGCGAGAAACATGTCCACCGGTAACGCTAAACTGCAAAGTAATCCCTCAAGATAATCACGCAAAATACTTGGGAATGCACCTGGACAGGAAACTTACGTGGCAAAAGCATATTTGGACAAAACGCAAACAACTAGACGGAAAACTACGGTCACTGAACTGGTTATTGGGGCGCCATTCACAACTAAATCCTAACAGCAAGATGCTAGTGTACAAAACTACCATAAAACCAATGTGGACTTACGGAATACAACTGTGGGGAACGGCCAGCAACAGTAATATAGACATCCTAGAGAGATTCCAGACCAAAGCTCTGAGAACAATGTTTTGCATCCCTCATTGTATAAGTAATAGATACATCTACTTCGACCTCGGCTTTAAAAACAGTTCAACAGGAAATAGCCCAAAACAGCCTGAAATACCAGGAGAAACTGACCATCCACGTAAACAAACTGGCACACGCTCTGAGTGGAGAAGGCGCTCTTTAGCATACCCGGCTAAAAAGAAGTGACATACCGAATCTACATAAAAGATTTACCACTTGACATCAAGAGAGTCGTGTGAAAATAATAGTGGCCTATTGTTGTTAAACAGATTGCCATAAGAAGCAGAAACATCAAAAAAAAAAAAGAATAGAAACCACTACTAGATGCTGACACTATTGACGGCAAAATTGAGCTATTTGAGAGAAATCTTATTAACCTTTGATGCACATGTGCCTGTTCGTGCTATAAAATAAAGCATGCGCCATCACCCTGGCTTACTGAGGAAATAAGATCACTTTTACAGAAAAAAGCTGCGGCCAAATCTAAGCTAAAATCCAAACCTACAGAGGCAAACAAATTAAAGTACATAACACTCAGAAATCACTGCAATAGGGTATGTAGGGATGCACAACGCCAGCATATCCACACTTCTGTAGAAAACGGAGATCCAGCGAAAGTATGAAAATTTCTCAAATCATTAGGGGTTAGAAAGCAAAGTCGGAAAATTGATCCTTACAATTTTGATATTGTTACGGACGGGGTAACTGGATTGGAAGGAAACACCGAGTAGCACTGATGACACTTTATTCGACTTCACACACGACACGCCGTTTAATTTCGACGCAGACAGCACCAACACTAGCGTCTTTTGCACTGCACTTTTCACTGCACTTCACTGCACTTCACTGCACTTTACTGCACTATACTTTCACTTCACTTTTTTAGTACTTCTTCTTTCTTCCTTTTACTTCTTCCTTCTTCTTCTTCACTTTACCACTTTTCAATTTAAACTGGCGCTTAGCGCGTCTACACCGCCTTATATACCCCTAGGAATGTTCTAGATCTACTAATTTCGATTGTCTTTTCGTTATTCAATTGTTTTTTCTATCTCCTGTCTCTTTTTAACCTTTACATTCCTTCCTGAACTTTCTAGAATTTTCTAATTTTTATACGAAATATTTAAATAATCTTTTTTTAAATATTTGCCAAATATTTATAAACATTTTCCAAATTTCATAAAAACCAAAATCCACATAACTGTTATGACTGGGATTTGAACCCACGCCATCAGAACGTGAACGGGATGCGTTATCCGCACGGCCATCGCCTTGTTGTCAACGGATGCTGAATTTGGCGAACACTTGACAAAATGTATACGTCATCGAATTAAAACCTCATTTCCAAATAATAAAATAGTCTTCAAACCTCTTTGCTAATTATTGTGTTTCGTGACGACGGTTTGACATGACATTGACCGTCACACTACGGCCAATGTCATGTCAAACCGTCGTCACGATATTAACTTGCTAAACCAGCACTTCTATGCTTCGTCCAATTATGACGGGACAACCAAATTGAATACAATAAATTATCTTTCATCGCTTTCAACCCCTGATTATACTCCTTTTGTCTTTAGTCAGTTTACTGTATGTGATGTTAAAAAGAGTATTTTATCCATTAGCTCCAAAGCTGTTGGTTGTGACGGTAACACCCGTAATATGATCCTTCCCATCCTTGATGTAATCCTTTCTATTATCACGCACATGTTTAACTCCTCAATTTCTAGTAGCGTGTTTCCTGCAGCTTGGAAGTATGCTCATGTGATTCCACTACCTAAAAAATCCAATCGTGTATCCTTCGCTGAATTCCGACCCGTATCCATACTACCCTTCCTTTCCAAAGTCCTTGAACGTCTCATCTATAACCAACTTAACTCATTCCTTATTAGAGACGACATCCTCAATCCTTTTCAATCAGGTTTCCGATCTGGTCATAGTACCACTACAGCCCTTGTTAATATTACGGATGATATCAGGTCAGGTATGGAGGACAGCAAGCTCACAATTCTCTGTTTGTTGGATTTCAGCAACGCTTTCAACACTGTTGACTTTGACGTTCTCCTTGCCATTTTAAGCTCTCTTAACATATCTCCATCCGTGATTGACTGGTTTCGTAGTTACCGGTTTGGCCGCCGGCAGTGTGTCCATCTGGATGAAACTTATTCGTCCTGGTGCGACAATTCTGCGGGTGTACCTCAGGGCGGCGTTCTCTCTCCTCTGCTCTTCTCGATTTTTATCAATTCAATATCTAATTCTATTTAAGTTCCTACCACCTCTATGCAGATGATCTGCAAATCTACTCTCAAGCGAAGCTTGAAAATTTATCATTAGGCATCGCCAGTATTAATCAAAATCTTGTTGCCATATCAGAATGGACTAAAACGTATGGTCTTAAGGTTAATCCTGTTAAAACCCAGGTTATAATTATCGGCAGCTCTCGACTTATTACTAGGATTAACTGGTCAATGCTTCCCCAGGTGTCATTTGCAGGTGTTTTTATTCCTTTCAGTAAATATGTTAAGACTCTGGGGATATATATATATAGACATAACACTTTCTTGGACCGTCCAGCTACAATACATCAGCCGACGTCTTTTTGCTGCCAAAGCATCATTGAGAAGACTCCGTAATTTCCTTCCGACTGCCACTAAAATTGCACTTGTGCAATCTATTCTTCTTCCGATGCCGATGCCAGCTATCTCGATCTCAATAATGATCATCTTGATAAACTTGAGTGACTCCAAAATTTCTGTATAAGATTCATATACGGTTTACGCAAATATGATCATATTTTTTAATTTCGCATGAAGCTCAAGTGGCTGCCAATCCGCCTTCGCCGGAATACTCACATTCTCTGTCTTCTCTATAATATTCTTTACAATCCTGCTTTTTCCATGTATCTCAAAACACGCTTTGAATACCTTCACGACACACATACGAAGTGCTTAAGATCATCGGAGAATCTTAGATTAAAAGTTCCTGCACACTCTACGGTTTTCTACGGCAAATCTTTTACTGTACAGGCTGTACGATTATATATATATACGCTGATTTTTTATTGGTTTAGGAAAAAAAAGCCTCATGTCCGAAATAAAATCCTCTATTCATATTCAAAATCAAAATTCACCTAGCACCTAAAACAAAAAAGTTATAAAAGTCAGTAACTGCTGGAAATACGTAGTAAAACACGGTTGTTTATGAGTAGGTAGTGTTCGAGCGCCGCGCGGTCATGACCTCGCCGCGTGCGCCGGGCGCCGCCGTCAGCTGTTGCTGTTGTTTACCTACAGCGGTTGTAGGTTGTAGGTAGTTAGTGCGGACTGATAATGATACGTAATTTACTTAGAAAACACGATAGAGGTAATTACGATGCCAACAATTTTAAACACATTTGTTTTCTTATTTTGTTCTCTTTTTAAGAACCCCTCCCGCATCCTAGTGCTAAATCCTGTCTCACGAGGGACATTACAAACCTAACAATAACGGACACAGCAGTCGAAACAACAATTTATGAATCACGCAAAGTGTTGTGTCAAACATCGCTTAAACCACTACGCCAACCATGAAGTGCAGTAATAAATAATTAATATAATAAACGTATGTAACTAAATAGCTATACCTATTCAATAATTTCTTGGAACATTACTCTTCGTCGAAACAAGCTGTGGGTTTACGAAATCATGATGAACTAGTAGAAGAAAAACGATAAACTAAGAATTATTCGTTACGTTATTAGACATAGGTACCTACATTGCGTATTTCTTTGGTATTTATAAGAATGTAATCACAGTAGATATTCAATAATGAATAAACCAAATGCCTTTGCTGTTTGCTGCCTAGGTACTCGTACATCACAATCAATTTACACCTTTCACACATTGTCTTTTGTTAATGATAGCTAATTAGAAAAACACTAATTAATTACGATGCCGAATTTCTTGTTCAAACTGCACTGAATACACTGCTAAACTGACCGATGTTTATGAGGCGTTGCACTACAGCCAGGATTGTGTTTGGTGATGGCACTTAGGGTGAGTGGATACCTCGCGTGCGCAACGATTCAAGGTGGTCTGGTAACGAATACATGCGCCTCGCCTCTTCCATATTTTCACCAGACATGTAATACACTCGCACCATAGACGCGAACTCAATATTGGAATATTCATCATGCCGATCCATTACGAAGCGCGCGCGACGTAACACGGGTACAGTGACGGGGTCGAACGTGACGTACGGGCGTCCCGTTGACCTAATTTCGCGAGACTAAACGCTGTCGGAGTGACGAGCGGCAAATTACAACCGACCCCCGCCCCTACCCCTGTCGCCCCGCGTTGTGTGTCGTATGTTTAATCAATGGTTAATTTTACTATGATAGTCGTGTACTATCATAGTCGGTCATAGTATTAGTATTGCATTTACCAATTATCACGTATTTTTGTGGACAGTTTTGAGACAGTTTTGGGACTTAGTGTTTTTATTTTTCAACTACATAAATATAATTAGTTACAGATACTTATTGCCCTGTTAAATTTTTTGTACTAATTAAAAAAATAGTAAATATATATATATATATATATATATATATATAATTAGTTCTGTTAAGCTTAAAAGAATTCACTATTCCATGAAGTACACCATAACCTACACATTCTCTCTGTAACTTAACCATTTATTTTACCTGGTTGTCTGGAAGAAATTTTATTTGTACTTCTGTTTTTCTGGTGTACAATAAAGAATTTTTACCTTATCTTATCTTATTGTTCTTTAAATTAGTTGTTCTTTAAATTTTTTATTATAATTCATATTGTTTCTTATAAATAAGCATAGTTCGAATATATAAATAGGTACTGCAAAGAGTGAGACACTTTTTCTCTTTGATTACATCTCTGAGTGTTTCCGTTGTATGCATATTGTATATAGTCCGTAAACATTTCATTTGCAGAATGAAAGTGGATTGTACATTTGTGGAATTACCCCAAAAAATTACACCATATGTTAATAGTGAATTAGTAAGCGTTTCTAGCCACATCTATATTAATGATTGACAAGGCATATCATGCACTTAAAATTTTCTTATTTATTTTATCAATATGCGCTTTCCAATTTAGGTGTTGATCTACAGTAACTCCTAAGAAGTTTGTGTTTTCAACGTTTTCAATTATATTGTTGGAGCAGGATATAGTTCATTGAGCCGGATTACTTTGTTAATTTCTGAACTGTATTAATTTCGTTTTTGTTAAATTTACATTTAGATTAATTGACTCTAACCAATCTGTTACATTTCTTAGCGTGTCGTTTAATTCATGTCTGCGCTGCATAAACGCCTGATCATTTTAAATGGCATCAAGTTACTCGTTTAAGTAATACTGTACCTGACTCCTAAATTTATTTTACTTACACCCGCACATATTTTTGTTATTCGATTTCTAATTTTGTTACGCTGGCATCAATACGTAAAAACTGCGAATCATTGTAATACTTAATGACAAAAAAGCAAGATTAAAGCTGTTATCAACGGAATCTGAGGTTTTCATTACAAAACTTTGTCTACTATTACACATTAAAATTGGCGACCGTGACAGGACGGATTTGCAAAATTCGGATCGAAGTACGAAAACAAAGAATTCTCGTCAAAAGGAAATCTACCAAAGATTGATTGTGGAGGACTACAGACGCAGGAACACTATCAAAGAAGACAACTAAGCCAGCCAGGTCGGTCAGCAGAAAGCGCCGCGCCCAGCCTTAGCTTCTACGACGACGCCACGTCGGGGTTCACCGTCAGCCTGCCACGCCAGTTCGAGGATTCCGTCAACATTTGTAGAACAGCTCGTGTTTCTATCAGTGCCAACAGCCATCAGCGAGGACCAATGCAGCCGGAAGCAGCCGTCTCGCCTATCAGTTAAGTGCCATTCCCATAGTTTACCCTAACACCTAAACCTATTTTTCCTATCAAAAGGGTCGCTGTTTGGTACATTCCACTTGTGTATTTCATTAGTTCAACAAAGTATCTAGCTAATTTAAAGCTTATTTCAAGTAAACAACCAGTAAATATAGAAAAATAGTGTAATTAAAATTCATTGTTCAGTGTGACAACTACCTACGTCATCATTTGTAAAATTATAAATTCTTAAAATACCAGTACATTCCTTAAAATAAGTTCATAAATGAACAATACTTGAGTATCTAAACACCAATTAGTAATATTGCCAATTTTTCTCATAGACACCCTCCCAATAGTTCGTGCCATTATTGTAGTTAACATTATTTCAAATATTTTGGGCCGACTATTCCAGAAACTCCATCGCTGCCTGACGCTGCCAGCTACCGCTAGCCGCGTTTGGGTGACGTCGGTGCATCGTCGTGCTGCCGAGCTGCAGCCGCGTGGCTGCCCCAGGTGCCGCCGAAGGAGTATCAGATAAGATTCTAAACATATAACTTTATTCCTTCATTTTGCGTTACTGTTTAGAACTCAATTAACAATAAGCATTTTTCGTAAAGTTCTCAGTGCTAGTTTATCGTTTGTTGTTGCTATTAGTATTTAACAAAATGTCTTTAAGCGAAGATAAAGACTGTAATGCAAAACAATTGAAGGAACTGTTTGCTAAGCGTAGCTCGGTCAAAGGTCGTTTAACAAAGTTTAAAAAATATTTAGATGGAGTATGCTCTTCAAAATTGAATAAAACCCAAATTAAAGAGTTAGAAATTAGTATTGGTAAAATACGAGCTATGTCTAGCAAATTTGATGAACTACAGGCTCAGATTGAGGTCATTAATTGCGATAATATGGACTCCGAGATCGACGAACGTGATGAAATTGAGCAGATCTTCACTTCACATCTTGCAATTGCTGAAGAGCAACTTGATAAGTACAAAAATACTTCAAACGAATCTGATTTGCACAATTCATCACAATGTCATAACGATCTGTCATCTCAATGTCATCATGTTGATTTTAAATTACCACAAATACAAATCGCAAAGTTTGATGGCGCTTATTTCCGCTGGCTTGAGTTCCGAGATACCTATTTATCGCTTATTCATAACAATGAACGCATTAAACCTATTCACAAGTTCCATTATTTGGTATCGTATCTTGAAAAGGAAGCCGCGCGAATTATTTCCAATTTAGAGATTTCTGAAAATAATTATAAAACTGCATGGCAGCTTTTGTGCGATCGTTACGATAACAAGCGCCAACTTATAAATCAACACCTTAATTCATTGATATATTTCGAATCAACACAACAACAACACAAACGTGAATCGGACAAATCACTGAGGTTTCTAGTTGACCACGTAACTAAAAACTTGCGAGCATTGTCAAGTTTAGCAACGAAAGATGAACTGCTTGAAATGATAATTATTAAAATTCTTATACCAAAATTAGATAATCGTACTGCCATGAAGTGGGAAGAACATCGTAATAATTTGTCCAATCTCCCTGCTTTAAAGGATTTCAAAAAATTCCTAACTGATCGCGCTGATGTGTTAGAAACTATGAATCAAAACAAGTCTGATATACCCAAGGTCACACAATCACGTCAAAACAATAATAACAATTCTCGTAGTACTAAATCCTTTTCATCTACAGTTCAGAACACCGGCTCTGTCGCTAAGCAGTGCGTTGTCTGTAAGGGTGACCACTGGATATACGACTGCCCTACATTCCTTGCGAAGAGCGTTCAGGAACGACGAGATGAAGCATTTAAGTTGCACTTATGCTCCAATTGTTTACGAACTGGGCATCGTGCACGTGACTGCAAGTTGGGTCCCTGTCGTGAGTGCAAGCGTAGGCACAATTCACTCTTGCATTCCCCTAATTTAAACAATACTAGTGCAAGTAATGCTAGTACAGTCAGCAGCAATAATACCAACACAGATCGTGGTTCAACTGAAATATCAGTAAATAATTCTATTAGTGATAATTTTATAGAAAATCACATTCTTTTATCAACAGCTATGGTTAATGTTATCAATCCACAAACAAACAAACAATTTCGAGTGCGTGCTTTGTTAGACTGTGGCAGTCAGTCTTCATTTATTAGCCAGTCACTTATGAACAAGTTATCATTACAGGTATGTGCTATTAATACTATAAACGTTATCGGTATAGGCAACAACTTAGCGGAATACGTAAACAAAAGTTGTATTGCCCGATTAAATTCTCTTAATGATGACTATAGTGTTGTACAGTCATTTTATGTATTAAACCAATTAACAAGTGTTATTCCAAAACAATCTATAGACATTAGTCAATTAAATATTCCAACCAACCTACAGCTAGCTGATCCTAGCTTTAATCGGCCTTCAGCCATAGACGTCTTGATAGGTGCAGACCTGTTTTGGGACCTACTCGGATGTGATCAGCTTGCATTAGGTACTAACATGCCCCAGCTTCGTAGCTCAAAGCTAGGTTGGCTCGTTGCCGGCCCAATTTCTCCAAGTGTAAGGAATTGTTCGTCACCTAAAAATATTCCGTGTCATGTTTCAATTAGTGATAGTGACGAATGCAATAATTCCAATATTAATTCTCATTTGAAAAGGTTTTGGGAACTTGAGCAAGTTCCAGATAAGCTATATTTTAGCAAAATTGAGCAGGCATGCGAAGACCATTTTTATCGTAATACTTATCGTTTAGAATCGGGTAGATTTTGTGTGAGGCTGCCCCTAATTGATAATCCAGATTGTTTAGGAGATTCTTACGCTATGGCTAAAAAACGATTGTTGTATTTAGAAAGACGTTTCCGTAAGAATCCAGAATTAAAGTTGAAATATTGCAATTTCATTCAAGAATATTTAGAGTTAGGTCATTTAGAGGAATGTCCGACTACTAATCCCGTTCCATCCTATTATCTTTGCCATCATGCAGTATATAAGCAAAACAGTGAAACAACAAAGACTCGTGTTGTCTTTGATGGATCGGCACGAACTTCCTCAGGTTTCTCTCTGAACGATCTGCAGATGGTCGGTCCCAATGTTCAAGACTCAATCTTTTCTATTTTGATTCGAGCTCGTCAGTACAAATATATTTTGACAGCTGATATTGAAAAATTCTTTAGAATGGTTGAATTAAATGAAAAGGATCGTAATTTACAATTAATACTTTGGAGAAGTGATGAGTCCAATCCTATCAAAACTTTACGTTTGAAAACCGTAACTTATGGTCTTGCAAGTGCTACATATTTGAGCACCAAGTGTTTGTCAGTATTGGCAGAGAATTGCGATGACCAGCTTATAGGTAACATTATTAAACACGACCATTACGTCGACGATCTGGTCACCGGATCAAACGACGAGTCCAAGCTATTATACATTCAACGCAAGGTGTCGGACACTTTAAAGTCAGGTGGGTTTAAACTACGTAAATTCAGATCGAATTTACCAAGCATTTTATCATCATCAGTCATTGATCAGAATGATAAGGTTAGTTTAAGTGAATCTAATAATACTTTAGGATTAAATTGGAATCCTAAAACCGATACCCTTCAAATATCGATTGAGATTCCCAATAAAAATGATGTGGTTACCAAGCGATCGATACTGTCTGCATCATTCAAGATTTTTGATCCTCTTGGAATTCTCAGTCCATGTGTAATTATACCTAAAATGTTACTTCAGTCCTTATGGCTGAACAAGAAGGGTTGGGATGAACCAGTTAGTTCCGATATCCTGGAATCCTGGAACAAGTTCATTGGCAATTTACATTTTTTATCAGATTTACAGATCCCGCGCTTAACACTATGCGAAGCTCCTAATTATATAGAAACACATACCTTTAGTGATGCTTCTCAAGTCGCTTACGGTGCCTGTGTGTACCTACGGTCACACAACTTAGCTGGCGAGGTAAAGGTAAATTTACTGTGTGCTAAGTCTAAGGTGGCGCCGTTGAAACCGATAACAATACCGCGTCTGGAGCTTTGCGCTGCGCTATTAGCTGCAAAATTGTGTAAGACAGTTACCAGCTCTCTGCGATGTGATGTCAATCGCATCATTTACTGGTGCGATTCCAGCGTTGTCCTCAGCTGGTTAAATGGTAATTCTGCAAAGTTAAAAACGTTTGTAGCTAATAGGGTAGCCGAAATTAATGAACTTACCGATAGTTCGTCGTGGCGCTATGTGCCGACTGATCAGAATCCAGCTGACCTGATCTCAAGGGGCGTGAGCCCAGATCAAATCATCAATTCTAATTTCTGGTGGTCAGGTCCAAGCTTTCTAATACAGCCTGAATCCGATTGGCCCTATTTAAAGAAATTAATAAATGAATCAGACTTACCTGAGATGAAGTCCACTTCCGCTGTTGTCCTGGAACCAGCAACAGAAATTCTAAAAATAGATAAGTTTTCATCGTTTTTAAAACTGAGACGTGTATTTGCGTATGTCAATAGATTCATACATAACATAAGATATAAATGTCCTAAAGATAAATTATTTGGTAAATTAAATGTTAGCGAATTAGAATTATCTTTTATTAGCTTATGTAAAATTGCTCAGCAAACTTCATTTACTCTAGAGTACAATCTTTTGTTAAAAAATAAAACTTTAAGTAGCAAGTCAACACTTTTGTCACTTTCACCCTTTTTGGATGATGACAAGGTGATGAGGGTCGGTGGTAGGATAGAATTATCTAATTACAATTATACTAAAAAACATCCTATACTTTTACACGCTTCTCATCCACTCACTAAATTGTATTTTAAATATGAACACTTACACAATATGCATGCTGGGCCTCAGCTGTTGCTGGCCTGTGTAAGAGAGACTGTGTGGCCTATAAATGGTAGGCATTTGGCCCGCCGCACAGTACATGTTTGTGTTCGATGTAGACGTATACAAGGTAAAACATTAACTCCCATGATGGGAAATTTACCTGCACAGCGCATCATACCTGATTTTCCATTCCGTACTGTGGGAGTTGACTTCGCTGGTCCGTTCCTAACACTAAATAGAAAGGGTCGAGGTGCACGACTAATTAAAACCTATTTATGTTTGTTTGTATGTTTTCGCTATAAGTGTGTGCACCTGGAAGCCGTCAGTGATTTGTCCAAGGACGCGTTTATCATGACGTTACGCAGATTTATATCGCGTCGAGGTAAGCCAGCGGAGATATTTTGCGATAACGGTCGCAACTTTGTTGCGGCAGCTAAAGAGATTGGCAATTTTCTTAAAACTAATCATGAACCTGTAGTTAATTTTGCTACCAATGAAGGCATAAAGTTTGTGTTTTCTCCCACGTATGCTCCACATTTCGGCGGCATCTGGGAAGCCGGCGTTAAATCCGCGAAATACCATTTAAAACGCGTTATGGGGAACCATCATTTAACGTTTGAGGAGATATGTACTCTCTTCACACAAGTGGAAGCTGTGCTTAATAGTCGACCTTTGTGCCCACTCTCCCCTTCCCCTAACGATTACCATTTCCTATCTCCCGGTCACTTTCTGATAGGGCGTGCCCTAAATGCATTGCCTGGTCCATCGCTCGAGCACGAGAACCAGAACAACCTTCAACGTTACTTGAAGCTTGAACAGATTCATCGGCATTTTTGGCAGCGCTGGGAAAAGGAATATATAGCTGAACTACAACAGCGCTCCAAATGGCGTACTAATTCAGCATCCCTGCAAGTTGGAGATTTAGTTCTTCTCCAGGAGGATAACGTCCCACCACTGAGCTGGCGAATGGGACGAGTCAGTCGCCTGTTCCCTGGAAACGACGGCGTCACACGAGTCGCAGACGTGGAGACTACCAGAGGCTGCTTCAGGAGGCCTCTCACACGGATCTGCCCCTTGCCTACATCTTTACCGGATGATGACTAACGCAGTTGAAAGGAGTCTTTCAACGGGGGGGAAGATGTCTGCGCTGCATAAACGCCTGATCATTTTAAATGGCATCAAGTTACTCGTTTAAGTAATACTGTACCTGACTCCTAAATTTATTTTACTTACACCCGCACATATTTTTGTTATTCGATTTCTAATTTTGTTACGCTGGCATCAATACGTAAAAACTGCGAATCATTGTAATACTTAATGACAAAAAAGCAAGATTAAAGCTGTTATCAACGGAATCTGAGGTTTTCATTACAAAACTTTGTCTACTATTACACAATTCATCTTCATAACTAGTACAATTTTTATCATTATTTGAAATGAAAATAGTGGCATCATCAGTATACATTACACACAAGTGGTCTATTATGTTCGGGAGTTCGTTAACGTAAATAAAAAACAGTAGGGGCCCCAAAATGCTACCCTGGGGTATACGTATTTGAACTTGTTCGAAGTCAGATTTGACTGTTACCATCATTTTACTGCTTTTATTATACACCATTATCATGGTTGCTTGTACTCTGTTGTGTAAATAATTTTCTAATAATTTGAGTGCTATTCCTCTTATTGTTATTCTATCTAGACTACACTGGCGAGCAAAAAAATCGACTCACTTCATACTTTCGCACTCAAAGTGCTCTAGTTTTAAAATTAAGATCTAAATCTTAACTTAGGTCTTAAATCCAATAAGTTCTAGATGTTGGCTTTAAAATGAGTACAAATACTCTTAACTTGTACTCATTTTTTTGAACAATAAATGTTTTTAAAATTAAATAATGAATTTAATAATTTAACGTGAAACTGGGCAAACGCGATGGTGATGAGCTGAGAGTGGGGCAATTTGGTTATGGGCATCGGGATTCCCGGGGTCACTTACTGGCTAGCTTTATGGAGAAGGAAGGCCTCTATATGATGAATTCCTTCTTCAAGAAGCGAGAATGCCGCAAGTGGACCTGGGTAAGTCCAGACGGTGGCACCAAAAATGAGATCGACTTTATCATGTCGACGAAGAGGCAGATATTCAATGATGTCTCCGTGATCAATTCACTTAAAGTGGGGAGCGATCACCGAATGGTAAGAGGCACATTGAATATCTGTACAAGCCTCGAACGGTCGAGGTTGATAAAGTCCACGCTCCGACCGGCACCGGTTCATATCCAAAACCCCGAGAGCTTTCAGCTCGAACTCAAGAACCGTTTCGAATGCCTGGGCGAATGCGTAGATGTGGACGAGTACAGTAACGGGTTCGTGGATGCTGTCCATACAACAAGGGCTAAATTCTTTAAGCCCCAGAAAAGCAAGAGAACCAGCAAGATCTCGGGTCCGACCCTCGAGCTGTTAGAGGAAAGGCGCAAGATGGTTCTGCTATCCTCCGACGACATGCCGAAATATCGGCACCTCAACAGACAGATCTCTAAGTCTCTGACTCGCGATCTCCACCAATACAACACAAAATGTGTTCGTGAGGCGATCGAGCAGAATAAGGGATCCAAAGTGTTCCAGAGGGATCTGTCTGTTGGGCAGAGTCAGCTGACATATCACTCCATAATTAGGCTGCTGTTAAAGCAGTTGCCGCCGAGAGCTTGTAGTACTGAGGCACTGTCTGTGATGATGCGTATTGACAGGTTACTCACGTTTCTGGCCGCGATCGCCGTCGCCACCCTTATAATCCCAACGCATTCAGCTTGGAAGATGGTGTTGAGTTTACCAAGCGATGTTGAGAGATTGATGTTCAAGTCATGGGAGAATACTCCGGCACCTGTCCCATACTTCGTTTTTGAGCCGTCTGTGTATAAACTTCGTGTATACCAGAGCTATCCTTGTACTCTTCTTGCAGTTGTATGCGGTATTTTTTGTCAAAGACAAAGGTTTTAGGTATGAGGTCACACGTTGCATCTAGCATCGGGATCTCGTTAGTTAATGTCCTTTTCAGGCGTGCATGGGTTATTCGGTCATCTCTTCTCCAAAGCCCGAACTTATAGAGTCGGATCGCGGCGGCACCTGCTACCTGCTAGATGATGAGGTGCAGTGATCGAAAGACGAGAAGCACCTCCAATGCCGCCGTTGGAGCTGTTTTCGTGCAGCCTGTTGTGGCCAGACAGGCGAGGCGTTGTATGCTCTGCAGCTTGCTCTTGACTGTGCTTAGTTGAGTGCGTGGCCACCACACTACTGCTCCGTATGTGAGCATGGGGCGTATTATAACAGTGTAGATCCAGAGGGTGATGAATGGTTTTAGACCCCATTTCTTGCCTATTATTCTCCTGCACTGCCAGAAGTTTGTACATGCTTTTGTGGTTTTAGTGGTTATGTGTTTATTCCAGTTGAGCTTATGGTCGAGTGTTACGCTTAGGTACTTGACTTCACTCGGTAGGTTGCAACACCACAGGAGTCACAAGTGCGTTGCCGCCCCTTGGGGTTGGCAAAAGGGATAGGATAAGGAGTGGGATCAGGGAGAAGGGATAGGGGATAGGGCCTCCGGCACTCTCACTCACCGAACGAAACGCAACAGTTTAGGTACTGTTACTTTACGTCGATTTTCTGTGAGAGGGTAGTACTTCCCCGGTCGAGCCGGCCCATTCATGCTGAAATCAGCAAGGCTCTACTACCTTGAAGTTTTGACCGTCAGTTCGTGGTGGTTGCACCATTGTTCCATGATCCTGATGGCTGCTTGCATCCGATAATGGATCATGTCTTCCGAGTCTCCTTTGATTAGGATGGTTATATCATCTGCGTAGCCGACCGTGTAGAAGCATTTGTCATTCAGGCTTCTCAACAGATCGTCTAACACTATGTTCCATAGCAGGGGTGATAGGACACCTCCCTGTGGGCAGCCTTTTGCTACTATCCCCATTGTGGTGGTGTTAACCGTGAATTGAATAGCCCTTTGTTTCAGGAGTTGATCAATCCAGCCACTGACGGTTTGTTCAACTCCGAACTTGTCAAGGGCTCGGCTAATGCTGGTGAATTTCTTCCCGCAGGTATCTGTCAGCGAGCCTCTCCAGCGTTTTCAGCAAGAAGGAGGTTGAACTGATAGGTCTGAACGATTTTGCTTGGGTGTAATCCGTTTTGCCCGGTTTTGGGAGATATATGACTTTTACTTCCCTCCACCTTCGTGGTATGTAATTGTGCGCTATAGATGCTCTATATATGCTGAGTAGCTGTGGCACAATCGTTGTGCAGCCCCATTGTAGAAGTGCTGGTGTTATTTCGTCCAGGCCTGCAGATTTGTACGGCTGGAAGCTATCAATTGCCCATTTCAGCCGGTCCACGGTAACTATGTTCTTGGCTATCGTCCAGTCTGTTTGGGTCGGTGGTCTGTGTTCTGATTCTTCCCAATCACAGTCGTTGGTCATAGTGCAACTTGGGCAGTGTGTTTCGATTAGCACTTGGCTTATTTCCATGTCTGTGATTGCGTAGGTGCCATCAGGCTTTCTGATGGAGCCTAGGGTCTTGTTGCTGTCCTGGGATAGGATCTTTTTTACCCTGGTTGCCTCGCATGTGGAGTTAATATTGGTACAGAAATTTCGCCTGGACTCTCCCCTGCGGAATCGTATGCGTTTCTTGTAGTGCGTCTGGGCTTCTTTATATTTGTCCCAACCCGTGTCTTTCCTTGTGTTTTTGGCCCGGTTGAAGAGTTTTCTCAGATTGCGCTTGAGCTTCTCCAGTTCTGATCCTCACCATTGGGTTGATTTACTACTTGTCTTCGGTAGTGTGGTGGGGCAGGCTTGTTGGTAGCAACGTTGTATGCATTTTGTTAGTAAGTTAGTGTTGTGTTCTATGTGTGCAGTGCTGGCGGTCATGTCGTTGAAAATTCTGTGTTTATGTTCAAAGCGAGGCAATTAATGACACTTGCATCACGTATAATTTTAGCACCTTCACTATTAAGGGTGAAAATCAAACCAGGCGTTAATTAATAGTTAAATATCTCTCTACCTAAGATTACATCATACGGAAGCAAATGTGAGTCGACAATAACAAATGATATATCAGTATGGAAGCCATCAAATTCAGCATAAGTGGTCATTTTCCGAAACGAACAACACGGTACGGAGCCAATACCCGTGAGGCGTGTGAACGCAATCTGTTTCTTATCTGGTAAACAATCAGCGATCTCTTTTCTAATAAGTGAACATTCTGAACCACTGTCAATCAATGCTTGTAAAGAATAGCCACCCAAGCATATTTTAATCAAAGAGTCATTAGAGGGTGAACAAACATTGACCGATTTTGGCCTTTAGAGTCTTTAGATTTTTCATCTCGTTGCTTTGTAAAACAGGTAGATTCAGAATGTCCAGATTTATGACAGTACGAACATTGGAGGGTAGTTGGCTTGTCACTAGATTTATCTATAGACACACGAGGGTGGGTAGCACTATCACTTTTATTTTTATTACGCAACAGTAAGCAATGTCGTTTCAAATGTCCCATCTTATTGCAATAATGACAACGACGATCCATAGATGGCTCAATAAATTTAGAAGAATCTGTGGCTCAATAAATTTAGGTCGCTTACAATACTCATGTTCACTCCTCGTTGTATCGAAACGAACACTTAAGATTCTTAATGTTAGGATACGTATTTAAATGCCTCTCGAGTGTCTCAAAATCAGTTGGTGTATTTTTAAGTAAGCCTGTGCGTACGTCCGTGATTCCGAAGATCACCACTTCAATTTTGCTGGACTCACCCAAGTCAGTGTCCAGCCGGTCTATCAGCGCCAACTTGTTGGTAGAATACTCGACGTATGTGGCCACCTGGTCGCTTTTGTACTCCACCATGTTGCGAAATAAATAGTAGAACCGCTCCTTCAGCTCGCTCCAGGTCTTGCACAAAGGGTACGAATGTGTGGCCCACTTTTTGGCACGTCCCTGCAAATGGGTGAAGGCGGCGTTCCTGGTTACCTGATCCGTCCACGAATCGTTCTTTATATGGTGTTCAAGTTCTTCACACCACTGTGCCGCGGTAAATTGACAAACATCTGGATCAAATGAGGGTAGATATATTTCGCTTGCCTTTAGCTTCCCCGAATCCACGATGCTTGCGGAGGACTTCTGGTTAGAATTCTCGAAGCCCGCCATCATATTCCGGAAGAATGTTGTCCATGCTTCAGGCGGAGGCACGCCATTTTCTCGAGCTTTGTATTCTGGCGTAAAATATTCGTAGCAGGCACCGCAGTAGGCACGCAGGGTTTTGGCATTTTGGGAGCAATCCTACCGCTGCTGTCACAGATTCAAACGGATTAGGATCCACGTGTTCACTGTGTGTGTCCGCCATCTTGATATTTTTAGCAGTCAGTGCGCACATCCGGCGTTCAGAGAGCAAGTGAAGTAAGCATAGAGATATAAGAATAAAGTGGCAGAATAGTACCTAACTCAATACTGTGTCGTGTCCGCCGGTGGGAGAGAGAACGCAACAGTTAAAGTCCCCCTGCATCTCTCTTTAACAACGCATGCTCTACAACATTCTACAATAGGGTTGGCAACTGTTAAAATGTGTTGTCGTTGTGTCCCCAAACATTGAATTTGTATTAATAAAAACAACTTTTAAACTATTGATTACTGATAAACTGATATAAATAATAGTTACAGGTAGAACGCCAATTCACGCCACTGCGCAATGTTATGCATGTACTGTTAGAGAGAGATGCAGGGGGGCCTTTAACTGTAGCGTTCTCTCTCGCACCTCACCCCTCGCTGTAGTCGAATAGGTTTCCAGCTCTGGTCCTGGAGGCGGACTGACATGGTGGCGTTTTCGTACAAACACTTCAGCACTTCGACGTATCGATAGTCGATCTGGCACCGTTGGAGAGACTGCAGCACTGCCCAGGTTTCGATCGAATCGAAGGCTTTCTCATAGTCTTCAAACGCCAAGCACAGAGTCTGGGCTTCTATATGTGTTCAGTATGTGGTCTATAGTACTGCGAGTATTAGCCTTTTCGGAAACTGGCTTGTTCGGAAGGCTGGAAGTCGTGTAGCTTGCAAGCGAGACGATTCGTGATGAACCTTGAAAACAGCTTATAGACGTGGCTCTGAAGTGAGATGGGTCTGCAATTCTTTAAAAGGGTTTTATCGACCTTTTTGAAGAACAGCACAACCACAATTCTGTGGCGTTTTACCCTCGTGTATGACGGAATTAAAAAGCTTACGAAGCATTTCCAAAGCGGGTATGCCGCCAGCTTTCAAAAGCTCTGTCGTAATTCTGTCAACATCCGGTGCCTTGTTGTTTATGAGCTGTTTTAGGGCCACACTAATCTCGTGCATGTTGACGTCTGGGATGTCTTCGGTATGGTGTCGGGTCAATCTAGCTCTAGGGCCGCGTGTGGTCGCGGGGTCGTGTATAACTTTCCATAGAACCTTTCGATCTCCTCCAAGAACTGAGGGCTGGATGACACAACACGGCCATCCTCCGTCTTCAGCTTTTTAGCTGACTTTGCCCGATAGACAGATCTCCCTAGAATACATTAGAGCCTTTGTTCCGCCCGATCGCCTCTTGAACACATTTGGTGTTGTATCGGCGGATATCGCGTGTCAGAGACTTAGAGATCTGTCTATTGAGGCGCCGATATTTTGGTATGTCGCAGCCAATATCAAGACGGATAAATCATTTGCAATCACAAATTATTTCCATTATTATTTATGCGCTGTCGACTCCAACCAAGCAATTGGCTAGTTAGTCATGAGGCGGGTAGGTAGTTAGAACATAGTCCTGCAATCCCTAAGCAGCAAGCCTGTGTGACTCGATAGGCTAGAACATCAAGCCGTAAATGCTGATAACGTAACTAAATTGGGTAAAAGGCGTGAGCCTTTTATCGCTGAAGGGGTAGGCAGAGGTGTATTACACACCCACTTTTCCCCAGTTATGTTTCGGTCCCAATGTAATAGTTGGCGAGCCCATTGCCATCTACCGGGCACATTATTAAATGCGGATAACACTTGAATAATACGTCAATAACAACTTATGCGTGTAACTTGTCCGTGTGGTGACGGATTAAGAATACGGAATGTCACCACCCCATATCATCCCATGGGTGTCGTAAGAGCCGACAGAGGAAGCATATTATACAGAGAACAGCACTGTAAGAGAAGGAAAACTTGACACAAACCCTATACCAACCCGTTTGGCCAGCGTGGTATAGTAGGCCAATTCCTCCTTTCAAAGGAGAGGCCTAGTCCAGCAGTGGACTGTTAAAGGCTGATGATGATGAACAACTTATAGCGAAATTGTGCAACTTAAAAGCATGTATGTATTTCATCGTAGGTATATGTATTGATAAACCTAATGAAAAGTACTTTCGGTTGATGTTATACTTAGTTGAATAGAACCAAGAAGTACTATCTCTGAATAATTCCAATCTGCCAAAAGTTTGAACGTCAATGCATAATATACCTACTATCTCGATTTACAGATTACCTAATAACGTAGAAATCTTAAATATTAATAATAAATTTATAACAATACCTACCATTTTAGCTTCTAGAAGACCTCAATAATATCCCTTTATAACTTAGGGCACCGAAACCTAATGAATCCACATAAAATAATAATTTGTTTTAAGAGTGCGCGAAATCGCGTTCATGTCCGTAATTTTTTGGCGAGATAGGATAAAATGCTCGCATTCACTGCGCGTTGCAGTTAGTACAAGTTGAATGAAGCGAATTCTGGCGCTAAATTGAAATGTATTGAATTTAGGATTTCTTGCAACGATGTGGAGTATTAAATGGTAATTAAATTGGCATTAAAAAGTGAAATCTGCAAAAAAATGAGATAGGACCGGTTGCTAGTTCACAGTCGATATATTTCTTTAGGAATATTTTAATCTTTGTGTCTTACGATATAGACATAGTTTGTTATCGAAATTCGACACATCAAATACCGTTAACCTACTTAACTGCCTGTTCGGATAAATAATTATATTTGATTATATATTTATTTACGGTTGATAAACTTACCTATCCGAACAGGCACCCGGTAAAAACCCAGACTCTGGGTAAATAGGTACCTATTTATACCCATTTTTACCTACCCAATTTTTATTTATACCGGGTAAAAATTTAAATCAGTTAAATTTAAATAATTGTTGTATTTTTTAATTAATACTGACCTGTATGTAAGTATTTATAAACAACAATACAAGTGATGCCCCACCCTCCGACACACGGGTACATGGCGGAAGTCGAGGTGGTTTTTAGTGGAAACACCACATACTCCGGCTCTTATTTCCCCCAAGAGTCGGAGATCCGAAGGGATTTTCCACCTCGTAAAACTAAAAAAAACAAAAAAAAGCCGATATTGGTATAGGACGCCCAATAATATATGATCGCCTCGGATATCACATACCTGTATTACTGTACGCCGATCGTCTTCAATCATTATTATGTGCTATAGAATGCGTAATTATGATCTACCAATGTACTTGACGTACGTCCATTAATATACTACCTTCATAGTGCACTACTTACCTATAGCAACGATTCGATGATTAGAACTATGATTAAAACGTGAATCAAGGATTGTGTAAGATCGTCCATTAGACGATCTTACACAATCCTCCAACTTTAATATTATCAATTAGGTCGTATGTAAACAATAAGATGATTGTAAATCATAAGCGATTAAAATATAGTTTATTTATTTATTATACAATCTCGGTTTATCGAAGTAGAACAATATGTCAGTCAAACGCACAAATTCTTGTAGTTTTCGCCACTGCGGTGAATCCGTATCCGTTTGAAACTTGATGCGAACGAGTGCCTTCCGACACAGCTCTAGAGATTCGGTGGTGCGGGCGTCGTCAGCCTTGTATACCTTGCAGTCTATGTAGTACCTACTCGCCGTTGGTGCTCGCCGCGCACCGCTCGCAACCGTTGGCCACGTGGTTCACAAAGTATGATGACAGAAAAGTAATTTTGCCGGATGACCCTTCCTCAAACTCAACGTCAGTACCTACCTACTGATACCGAATAAATCGCTATCAGCAGAAGCCATTTTACTGGAACAACTGGAAAATACCGATTATTTAAATTAATCAGATAATTAAGAAGCCTGAAGCTTTAAGAATTCAGTCCAATAACGGCTAATACATAATACATTGTTCTCAACAACTGTTAATTTTAAACAATATATGAAGATAAATTTGCTGGTATTTGCTATACCCTACCTACTGATGTCTACATAATATAAGACTACTACCACAGATAAAACTTTTATTAACTCGTAATTATGTTTATAGGTAAGTTTATCAACCGTAAATAAATATATAATCAAATATAATTATTTATCCGAACAGGCAGTTAAGTAGGTTAACGGTATTTGATGTGTCGAATTTCGATAACAAACTATGTCTATATCGTAAGACACAAAGATTAAAATATTCCTAAAGAAATATATCGACTGTGAACTAGCAACCGGTCCTATCTCATTTTTTTGCAGATTTCACTTTTTAATGCCAATTTAATTACCATTTAATACTCCACATCGTTGCAAGAAATCCTAAATTCAATACATTTCAATTTAGCGCCAGAATTCGCTTCATTCAACTTGTACTAACTGCAACGCGCAGTGAATGCGAGCATTTTATCCTATCTCGCCAAAAAATTACGGACATGAACGCGATTTCGCGCACTCTTAAAACAAATAATTATTTTATGTGGATTCATTAGGTTTCGGTGCCCTAAGTTATAAAGGGATATTATTGAGGTCTTCTAGAAGCTAAAATGGTAGGTATTGTTATAAATTTATTATTAATATTTAAGATTTCTACGTTATTAGGTAATCTGTAAATCGAGATAGTAGGTATATTATGCATTGACGTTCAAACTTTTGGCAGATTGGAATTATTCAGAGATAGTACTTCTTGGTTCTATTCAACTAAGTATAACATCAACCGAAAGTACTTTTCATTAGGTTTATCAATACATATACCTACGATGAAATACATACATGCTTTTAAGTTGCACAATTTCGCTATAAGTTGTTCATCATCATCAGCCTTTAACAGTCCACTGCTGGACTAGGCCTCTCCTTTGAAAGGAGGAATTGGCCTACTATACCACGCTGGCCAAACGGGTTGGTATAGGGTTTGTGTCAAGTTTTCCTTCTCTTACAGTGCTGTTCTCTGTATAATATGCTTCCTCTGTCGGCTCTTACGACACCCATGGGATGATATGGGGTGGTGACATTCCGTATTCTTAATCCGTCACCACACGGACAAGTTACACGCATAAGTTGTTATTGACGTATTATTCAAGTGTTATCCGCATTTAATAATGTGCCCGGTAGATGGCAATGGGCTCGCCAACTATTACATTGGGACCGAAACATAACTGGGGAAAAGTGGGTGTGTAATACACCTCTGCCTACCCCTTCAGCGATAAAAGGCTCACGCCTTTTACCCAATTTAGTTACGTTATCAGCATTTACGGCTTGATGTTCTAGCCTATCGAGTCACACAGGCTTGCTGCTTAGGGATTGCAGGACTATGTTCTAACTACCTACCCGCCTCATGACTAACTAGCCAATTGCTTGGTTGGAGTCGACAGCGCATAAATAATAATGGAAATAATTTGTGATTGCAAATGATTTATCCGTCTTGATATTGGCTGCGACATACCAAAATATCGGCGCCTCAATAGACAGATCTCTAAGTCTCTGACACGCGATATCCGCCGATACAACACCAAATGTGTTCAAGAGGCGATCGGGCGGAACAAAGGCTCTAATGTATTCTAGGGAGATCTGTCTATCGGGCAAAGTCAGCTAAAAAGCTGAAGACGGAGGATGGCCGTGTTGTGTCATCCAGCCCTCAGTTCTTGGAGGAGATCGAAAGGTTCTATGGAAAGTTATACACGACCCCGCGACCACACGCGGCCCTAGAGCTAGATTGACCCGACACCATACCGAAGACATCCCAGACGTCAACATGCACGAGATTAGTGTGGCCCTAAAACAGCTCATAAACAACAAGGCACCGGATGTTGACAGAATTACGACAGAGCTTTTGAAAGCTGGCGGCATACCCGCTTTGGAAATGCTTCGTAAGCTTTTTAATTCCGTCATACACGAGGGTAAAACGCCACAGAATTGTGGTTGTGCTGTTCTTCAAAAAGGTCGATAAAACCCTTTTAAAGAATTGCAGACCCATCTCACTTCAGAGCCACGTCTATAAGCTGTTTTCAAGGTTCATCACGAATCGTCTCGCTTGCAAGCTACACGACTTCCAGCCTTCCGAACAAGCCAGTTTCCGAAAAGGCTAATACTCGCAGTACTATAGACCACATACTGAACACATATAGAAGCCCAGACTCTGTGCTTGGCGTTTGAAGACTATGAGAAAGCCTTCGATTCGATCGAAACCTGGGCAGTGCTGCAGTCTCTCCAACGGTGCCAGATCGACTATCGATACGTCGAAGTGCTGAAGTGTTTGTACGAAAACGCCACCATGTCAGTCCGCCTCCAGGACCAGAGCTGGAAACCTATTCGACTACAGCGAGGGGTGAGGCAGGGAGATGTTATGTCTCCGAAACTTTTCACCGCTGCGCTTGAAAAAGTCTTCAAGCTTCTGGACTGGGAGGACTCGGTATAACATCAACGGCGAGCACCTTCGACTCGCTGATAATATCGTACATAGCCAGAAGAGCCGATGGCCGTTGGAGCAGAAAGGTTCTGGAGTGGCGGCCACGCACCGGACGTCGTAGTAGAGCTAGGCCTTCTCCAAGATGGAGTGACAATCTTGTTGGGATCGCCCATAATGTTCCAAGTAAATGTCCTATGTTTGTTCTTGTGTTGACTTATATTGTCCTATCTCGATTTTATATTGGAAGGAAGCATATAATGTTACTTTTGTTTTTAAATACATGTGCAATAAAAAAATTATTAACTACGTATTTTTTTTAACATACGAGATGTTGTAAATAAGATGCAAACATGTTTTTTCTTCCTCCTCTAAAGTTGTCAAAATTCAGATATTACCGGTTGCCAGTTCACAGTCGATATGTTAGAGGGAATAAAATTATTTTATTGTTTCGTATGGCAACACTACTAAAATGCCTTAGATTCAAACCGTTGCGCTGTCAGCTGTCAACTGACACGACATTCTCACTGTCAGTGGTGCGTTCGTTCATTTGTGAAGTCTTCACTTACTTCCATAAGAGACATAAAGGATAGAGTGGCAGAGAGAGGCCAATGAGTGTCCGTCGGTGCGAGAGAGAACGCTACAGTTAAAGGCCCCCCTGCATCTCTCTCTAACAGTACATGCATAACATTGCGCAGTGGCGTGAATTGGCGTTCTACCTGTAACTATTATTTATATCAGTTTATCAGTAATCAATAGTTTAAAAGTTGTTTTTATTAATACAAATTCAATGTTTGGGGACACAACGACAACACATTTTGACAGTTGCCAACCCTATTGTAGAATGTTGTAGAGCATGCGTTGTTAAAGAGAGATGCAGGGGGACTTTAACTGTTGCGTTCTCTCTCCCACCGGCGGACACTACACAGTATTGAGTTAGGTACTATTCTGCCACTTTATTCTTATATCTCTATGCTTACTTCACTTGCTCTCTGAACGCCGGATGTGCGCACTGACTGCTAAAAATATCAAGATGGCGGACACACACAGTGAACACGTGGATCCTAATCCGTTTGAATCTGTGGCAGCAGCGGTAGGATTGCTCCCAAAATGCCAAAACCCTGCGTGCCTACTGCGGTGCCTGCTACGCAAAATCACGAATATTTTACGCCAGAATACAAAGCTCGAGAAAATGGCGTGCCTCCGCCTGAAGCATGGACAACATTCCTCCGGAATATGATGGCGGGCTTCGAGAATTCTAATCAGAAGTCCTCCGCAAGCATCGTGGATTCGAGGAAGCTAAAGGCAAGCGAAATATATCTACCCTCATTTGATCCAGATGTTTGTCAATTTACCGCGGCACAGTGGTGTGAAGAACTTGAACACCATATAAAGAACGATTCGTGGACGGATCAGGTAACCAGGAACGCCGCCTTCACCCATTTGCAGGGACGTGCCAAAAAGTGGGCCACACATTCGTACCCTTTGTGCAAGACCTGGAGCGAGCTGAAGGAGCGGTTCTACTATTTATTTCGCAACATGGTGGAGTACAAAAGCGACCAGGTGGCCACATACGTCGAGTATTCTACCAACAAGTTGGCGCTGATAAACCGGCTGGACACTGACTTGGGTGAGTCCAGCAAAATTGAAGTGGTGATCTTCGGAATCACGGACGTACGCACAGGCTTACTTAAAAATACACCAACTGATTTTGAGACACTCGAGAGGCATTTAAATACGTATCCTAACATTAAGAATCTTAAGTGTTCGTTTCGATACAACGAGGAGTGAACATGAGTATTGTAAGCGACCTAAATTTATTGAGCCATCTATGGATCGTCGTTGTCATTATTGCAATAAGATGGGACATTTGAAACGACATTGCTTACTGTTGCGTAATAAAAATAAAAGTGATAGTGCTACCCACCCTCGTGTGTCTATAGATTAATCTAGGGACAAGCCAACTACCCTCCAATGTTCGTACTGTCATAAATCTGGACATTCTGAATCTACCTGTTTTACAAAGCAACGAGATGAAAAATCTAAAGACTCTAAAGGCTTAGTCTCAAACAAAATCGGTCAATGTTTGTTCACCCTCTAATGACTCTTTGATTAAAATATGCTTGGGTGGCTATTCTTTACAAGCATTGATTGACAGTGGTTCAGAATGTTCACTTATTAGAAAAGAGATCGCTGATTGTTTACCAGATAAGAAACAGATTGCGTTCACACGCCTCACGGGTATTGGCTCCGTACCGTGTTGTTCGTTTCGGAAAATGACCACTTATGCTGAATTTGATGGCTTCCATACTGATATATCATTTGTTATTGTCGACTCACATTTGCTTCCGTATGATGTAATCTTAGGTAGAGAGATATTTAACTATTAATTAACGCCTGGTTTGATTTTCACCCTTAATAGTGAAGGTGCTAAAATTATACGTGATGCAAGTGTCATTAATTGCCTCGCTTTGAACATAAACACAGAATTTTCAACGACATGACCGCCAGCACTGCACACATAGAACACAACACTAACTTACTAACAAAATGCATACAACGTTGCTACCAACAAGCCTGCCCCACCACACTACCGAAGACAAGTAGTAAATCAACCCAATGGTGAGGATCAGAACTGGAGAAGCTCAAGCGCAATCTGAGAAAACTCTTCAACCGGGCCAAAAACACAAGGAAAGACACGGGTTGGGACAAATATAAAGAAGCCCAGACGCACTACAAGAAACGCATACGATTCCGCAGGGGAGAGTCCAGGCGAAATTTCTGTACCAATATTAACTCCACATGCGAGGCAACCAGGGTAAAAAAGATCCTATCCCAGGACAGCAACAAGACCCTAGGCTCCATCAGAAAGCCTGATGGCACCTACGCAATCACAGACATGGAAATAAGCCAAGTGCTAATCGAAACACACTGCCCAAGTTGCACTATGACCAACGAATGTGATTGGGAAGAATCAGAACACAGACCACCGACCCAAACAGACTGGACGATAGCCAAGAACATAGTTACCGTGGACCGGCTGAAATGGGCAATTGATAGCTTCCAGCCGTACAAATCTGCAGGCCTGGACGAAATAACACCAGCACTTCTACAATGGGGCTGCACAACGATTGTGCCACAGCTACTCAGCATATATAGAGCATCTATAGCGCACAATTACATACCACGAAGGTGGAGGGAAGTAAAAGTCATATATCTCCCAAAACCGGGCAAAACGGATTACACCCAAGCAAAATCGTTCAGACCTATCAGTTCAACCTCCTTCTTGCTGAAAACGCTGGAGAGGCTCGCTGACAGATACCTGCGGGAAGAAATTCACCAGCATTAGCCGAGCCCTTGACAAGTTCGGAGTTGAACAAACCGTCAGTGGCTGGATTGATCAACTCCTGAAACAAAGGGCTATTCAATTCACGGTTAACACCACCACAATGGGGATAGTAGCAAAAGGCTGCCCACAGGGAGGTGTCCTATCACCCCTGCTATGGAACATAGTGTTAGACGATCTGTTGAGAAGCCTGAATGACAAATGCTTCTACACGGTCGGCTACGCAGATGATATAACCATCCTAATCAAAGGAGACTCGGAAGACATGATCCATTATCGGATGCAAGCAGCCATCAGGATCATGGAACACAAATTTGTTTTCTCATTAGAAAAAGAGAAGAGTTATAGCACTGTAACTATCCAATGAGGGATTCAAACGAATTGTGCAGTTTTAATATTCCGTATTCTTAATCCGTCACCACACGGACAAATATTTAATATTTGTCCGTGTGGTGACGGATTAAGAATACGGATTGTCACCACCCCATATCATCCCATGGGTGTCGTAACAGCCGACAGAGGGAGCATATTATGCAGAGAACATCACTGTAAGAGAAGGAAAACTTGATACAAACCCTATACCAACCCGTTTGGCCAGCGTGGTATAGTAGGCCAATTCCTCCTTTCAAAGGAGAGGCCTAGTCCAGCAGTGGACTGTTAAAGGCTGATGATGATATACGGTATATCACTTCCCGAACGCCGCCCAACCGAGTTGGATTCGACGAATGACCTCTTTCTCGAAGTAGGACCTACCTAATTGGATCATTTGTCCCAGGCAGACATACTTGTCGACAACTTCGTGTGTGGAGTCCCCAACCTGGATAGGAGCAGGTACGACATGGACGTTAGACATGATTTTCGTCTTGTCAATGTTCATCTTAAGGCCTACTTGTTGGGAGACTCTACAGAGGCCATCGAGTATTGTGCTGAGGTCTTCCATGGTCTTAGCCCTGACTACGATATCATCAGCAAGTCGAAGGTGAGTGATGTACTTGCCGTTGATATGCCGAGTCCTTCCCAGTCCAGAAGCTTGAAAACATATTCCAGCGCAGCGGTGAAGAGTTTTGGAGATATAACATCTCCCTGCCTCAACCCTCGCTATAGCCGAATAGGTTTTGAGCTCTGGTCCTGGAGGCGGACTGACATGGTGGCGTTTTCGTACAAACACTTCAGCACTTCGATATATCGATAGCCAATTTGGCACCATTGGAGTCTGCAGCACTGCCCAGGTTTCGATCCAATCAAAAGCTTTCTCATAGTCCACAAAACCCAAGCATAGAGGCTGGTTTTTTGACGTGACAACGTCTTATAAATTGGTTTGCCGGGTGACACTTCAAGAAACTGCGTTACGCTCCGCTCACGTTATGCGCTCACAATGAGAGCGAGTGAGAGGCACGCGTCCCGCCTAAGAGCGAGAGAGACAGACATAAAAAGTGAAAGGCACGCGTCTTTCATCCTTCTTCCTACTATACGAATGAATATTCACATTAAAATTATTTTACCACTCAAAGTCGTTGTCACGTAAAACTTTCGCCCGTATACCGACTTTACAGGCAACCAATTTTTTTTATAGTAATAGGCGGCAAACGAGCAGATGGATCGCCTGATGGTAAGCAATTACCGCCGCCCATGGTCACTAGCAACACCACAGGAGTCACAAGTGCGTTACCGCCCCTTGGGGTTGGGAAAAGGGATAGGATAAGGAGTGGGATGAGGGAGAAGGAACAAGGGATAGGGCCTCCGGCACTCTCACTCACCGAACGAAACGCAACAGTTCAGGTACTGTTACTTTACGTCGATTCCTGTGAGAGGGTACTTCCCCGGCTGAGCCGGCCCATTTCAAATTCAATTTTTTTCAAATTCAAAATCCTTTATTCATTTGGGTCACAATGAACTTATGAACGTCAAAATAATAAATTTATAAAATAATTACTTATACTCAAATTTAAAACATTATTACTGTATGCTTCTACATTTACATTTACTGCCACGTTCGCAAAGCAATAGGTAGAACCATGAGAAAGAACGGGCAATAAAACTCACGGTCACTCTTTTTCATCGCCAGATTTTGCATAATACACAATTTACATTTTGTAAGGTGCTGCAACTGTTACACCTTCTATATCACTTGTATATATTTACTGTACATAATACTACTCAAGCATAATACTTTTGGTTAGCCTCCTCAGAATAGACATGGTGAAACAGGAGCATCCACTTACATTATATATACCTAATAATGCAGGCAATCCGCGAAAGTGATCAGAACCATGATGGAAATGATGCAGTTAAATATTAAAATCTAATACCAGCCCGCAAGACCGTCATCGACCAGTCATCGCAAGTAGCACCCGTTCACGAATATGACGCATGTGCCAGCCATCATCCCTCTCGCCATATTAGAGGGACAGGGATGACCCGACACACGACGCCACCACAAGAAATGACATTTTAGTGAGCATGACGACAACGGTATACGAACCAGCAGTAAAAAACAATCTATTGGTATACTGACCATGACCGCCAATTACCTCCACTTTCCAGATCGTTATTATTAACATAAGTTAGTGGAACGCGTGAAGGAATGCAAATGTAGAAATAATTTTGTGAAGGTGACAAGTGAACAATGATATGATCAGGGATAAATAATGTTAAACTACATTCAACAAATCATAAAAATATCCAAATCCTGCAAAAATCATGTGTTCACGAGGCACCTCCACTTAACATGTAAATAAAATAATCGTGAGTTAAACAAGCCTAAGCCTATCCCCACGGTGTCTTATCATTTAAAAAATTCCTTAATAGTGTAATAAACCCTTTGTAAAAGAAAGTTCCTAATTGTCCGTTTGTATTTGTGCATGGGTAAATTCATTATTTCAAGAGGCAATTTGTTGAAAAATCGTATACCAATCCCCGCAAATGAGTTCTGAACTTTATGTAGACGGTAGTTAGTTCCCACCAGTTTATGCTTATTCCTTGTGTTCACTTTGTGCAAATCACTATTTTTGCGGTATAGAATTAAGTTTTTCTTAATGTACATTAAGTTAGCATATATATATTGCGATGTAACTGTCAATATATCTACTTCTTTAAATTTATCACGTAAAGAATCTGTAGCACCTAACTTATAAATTGCACGTATGGCCCTCTTTTGAATGATAAAAATAGTCTGTATATCAGCAGCTGTACCCCATAACATTATTCCGTAAGACATTACGCTGTGAAAATAACTAAAGTAAACTAGTCTAGCAGTATCTATATCTGTGAATTCCCTAACTTTTCTAACTGCAAACGCTGCAGAACTAAGTTTTACTGCGAGACAGGATATTTGGGCGCCCCACTGAAGCTTACAATCTAAAGTTACACCTAAGAATACGGTTGATTCGACTAGTTAAATTGTTTCCTTATTTAAAATTATATTAGTAGGAACACTTTTGACATTAGGCAAAGAGAATTTAACACATTTGGTTTTGCTTGAGTTGAGTACCAAATTATTTGTCGAAACCCAATCTAATACTTGTGCAAGAGTGTTATTGACGGTATCAAAGTTACTTAAATTACGATCAACTTTAAAAATTTGTGACGTATCGTCGGCAAACAAAACAATATCACATAAATTTTGTACAAAGAACGGCAAATCATTAATATATATTAAAAAAAGGAATGGACCGAGAATAGAGCCCTGTGGAATGCCCATTCCTACTGGCAAACCTAGATACCTACTCCCATTAACATCTACATACTGAATTCTATCACTAAGGTAGCTGGCAACAAGATTGAGTGCGGTATCTCTAATACCATAAAGTTTCAATTTAAGTAAAAGTGTATTATGTTCCACACAGTCAAAGGCCTTTGATTGGTCACAAAAAACACCAATGGCATCCTTCGAGTTTTCCCAAGCATTAAAAATATGCTTTAACAAAGTTACACCGGCATCAACGGTGGAGCGACCCTTAGTAAAGCCATACTGTTCACTGTGAAATAAATTATTTGTGTGAAAGTGGCTCTCTAGTTGATGCAAAATAATCTTTTCAAAAATTTTACTAATAGCAGGCAAGATAGAAATTGGCCGAAAATTACTAGGGTCGCTCTTTGATCCCTTTTTGAATAATGGTATTACTTTACTGTGTTTCGTTAGATCAGGAAATACTCCTGTATCTACGCATCTGTTGAATATTGCAGCTAAATATGGAGCTAAGCTAGAAATAATTTGTCGCACAAGTTTAACAGAAATGCCCCATAAGTCAACAGATTTTTTATTATTACGCGTCTTGAATACCTTCAGTATGTCAATGGTGTCAATATATTTAAAATTAAAAAGCACATCACACTCATTCACATTGCCCCTAACCAACATTTCTGCTTTCCTTGGACATGAATCTAGACAGCTGGTTGTGTTCACTGGTATGTTTATGAAGAAATTGTTAAATGTCTGAGCAACATCAGTTTTCTTAGTAATAAGTTCACCATTAAATTTTAATTCATAATTGTTATCTACCAATTTAGCTCGACCAGTCTCATTGTTAATAATGCTCCAAGTAGTTTTAATTTTGTTCTTGGATTCTTTGATTTTATTGCTTAAATATAAGGATTTGGCTAAAGCACATGTCCTCTTAAAAAGCTTTGAATAATTTCTAACATATTGAATAAATTCAGGATTAAAATTGTATTTCTTCATACCATATAGATCATACAACCTAGCTCTACTTTTGTATATACCTACTGTTGCCTAGTCACAAAAATTTACTTTAATGCTCCTTGCAAACGTCTTCAGTTTAAAATTTTTATTGTACTCATCATTAACAATTTTAAATAAGCATTTATATAATTCATCAGGATCATCAACGGTTAAGTCAATACTGGCGATCTTGGCAGTAACATCATTACTAAAGTGCTTGAGGCGAGCAGAGGTCATTGGCCTACATGTAATTTCTTGTACTTTGGGGGTTGTATTAGTTGGAATTACAACCTTTTGCCCGCAGTGATCCGATGTCAAGTCAGTTATTCGGCGTAATCAATGTCTATTGTGATTTTATCTAAAAATACCACAAACATTTTGATTTCCTGTTGGTGTCTAGCCGAGGATAAAAAATAAATAATACTGACACTTTGCGCACAACTGCATATGATGCGGAGGCCATGTATACACGAGCAGTAATAATCTTCAACAGTTTGTCTTCCTTGTCTCGCCTGGTTTATCAAAATATCTTTGTATGTAGTATTTTCGCGCTCTGACATGACAACCGGTTGGCGCAGCGGGAGTGTATGCGACTGCCACGCTGATGGTCGCGGGTTCGATTCCCGCTCAAGTCAAACATTTGTGTGCATGAACATGGATGTTTGTCATGGTCTGGGTGTTTCTATATATAATATGTATGTATCTACAAAAACAAAGTATATATGTATGTTTATCCATTATCTAGTACCCATAGTACAAGCTTTGATTAGTTTGGGACTAGATGGTGATGTGTGTATGTGGTAGAATATTATTAGAATTAGAATATTAGAAAATTTTATTGGTTGTTTAAGGCAGCTATAGCCTAGTGAAGATACCAACGTACTGCCATGCTGAGGGTTTCGAATCCACGGCGCACACCAATGACTTTTCGAAGTTAAGTGTGTATTATATTGATAATTATCGCTTGCCCCGTGCCTCGAAGAGCACGTTAAACCGTCGGTCCTGGAGACAGTCCTTACGGGCAGTCGTTACGGGGAATCAGTACCCTAAATAAAAACAGTTACTGGTCCAAACCATGGATTATCGCTATGCCTTTGGGTTGCAGAGGTCAGACGGCAGTCGCTCGGTGGAAAAGTTGATATTCTGTCATAGCTTGTCAGACCAGTAAGCGGCCCTCGGGCTCCAAGACGTGTAAGTCTTGGATGCAACTGGGATAACGCTAGGGCGATGATGATGATGATGATCAATATTTTATTATTTGTAAAATCTTGGTCTCACATGACAGTAGGACTTGTCCAATCTTTGATGATAATAAAAATATCAGTTCTTCGTATGTCAACTGTGGGAAATCTCTAAAATCTGGATTGTTTCCATCTAATGGCATGAATGATCAGTCGGTAGGTCGGTATGCTTGCACTCAACAGACCCGATTTGTAGCTATTTTTAACAGAATCACAATTTATATTACTTAAATATAGTATGAGATTTTTGCTTTTTTATAAATATATTTCTAGCTCAAACTTTGTTCTCCCATGGATTCAAAAAAAATCTCGTATGTACTGGTAAGAGCATTCATGCTCTTTCATTTTATGCCAAGTTTGTCAATGTCAGTGACCGGGTCGGAATACGCCCAATGTCCTTTCCATCAAAATTACTGATTGCACAGCAGAATACACAACTCAAAGTATTAGAAAACACACTACAATTTATTTACGTAACGTACGGCTGTTTATCTTAATGCAAAGCAATTTTATTAATGCACTGCTTATAATGACTAATATCCCTTATGTTTAGAATTAGTATTTTTGACTAACAGTTAAATACAACCATTTAACTGTTAGTCAAAAATACTAATTTTCCATCAAAAATACTAATTGCACCGATTTGGCCATGAATATGGTTAAAGTAATTTGTATTTTTCTTATCAGGTAAAAAAAATCCATATTTTTATGAGTATTTAATGCAATTTGAACACACTCATGGCTCAATGATTTTAATAATTAATCATTATCATTGACCTAAAGTTATCTTGTTTGCATCCAAGACTTGTCACCTTGACGCCCGGGGCACGCTATTAAGAATTCGTGATTATCGTTGGATAAGGAGTGACAACAGTAGCCGTTCCAAGATTAAAGCATTTTTCTGTCTAAAGTACAAAAGTTTATTGTAGATTCTACGAGTTAAATTTTATTAGTATATCTTTGTCCGGGTCTATCGGCCGGTTCATTCCTCAATGGCTTCGATATTCTAAGATGGACTGCAGCTCCTATGCTAATATTTATATTTTTATGTATTTGTCAACAGAAATTGACCCCGGACGGCGGCGGTCCGAGACGAATACCGAAGATGGACTGGTCCAAGTTCGATACATTCCCCGGCTCCTTCGAGAAGTGCTCGGTGCTCACGGCGGCACTCACGCAAATTGGCTTCTTTCTACTTATGTTCCTGGGATTCGTCAATCAGCTGATATTCAAGCCTAAAGTCGCCACAGAGAAGAATAGAGAGGTAAGGCACTTTGAGAAAAAAAATAACGTTCCCTTTTAACGGCGAAAGAAAACATACTCAATACTCTATATTTTATTGCACTCCATAACTTCACTCCGTAAAACATCGGGGACACGATCAGAAACACTGAGGAATCAGCATGTGTCATGTCTTCTCCGTAATGGTCTCGAAAGACATGTGAAGTAAATATAACTATGTGTGCTAGTTGCGAAAGTATTAAAGTTATCTTGTGAAGTCTGTCAAAACGCACTTTGACAGCGTGGTGAATTCTAGATTCACCTTTTTAATTGGGAGGAGGTGACTTTGCCTAGCAGTGGTAAAGTTTATAAACGGGGCCACGATGATTTTAGTTATTTTGAAGCTGTTGATCTATTGGTATAGATGAACAGCTATTTCATAAATAAGCATATTGGCCATGATTACTAAGCTGGAGGTCGTAGATATGATGCAGACTGGACAAGTCTCTGTGAAGAAAACGATGTTCTTTGTCAGATTGTAATTTCTCCATAGGATGAATGTATTTAAGAATGCTGAATGCATAAGTATGTTTATCAGTTATCTGTACAGCACATAGAAGTCTGTATTATTGTAGCCAAACTCTCTCTCTCTCTGTTCCTCGTCATATCCCATTATTTGGGGTCAGCTCTCTAAGTAACTCGTCGCCAGGAATGTCTGTCCCGGGTCGTCTCGGCTGATGTTTGTGCCTTTTTCGTGTCATTATTTACAGTCGCTATCCATGTTTTTCGAGGTCTTCCTCGTCGTTTTGATGGTGGGTACAGTGTCAGTACTTGCTGAGTCATGTGTTCAGGTGGACGCCACATGATATGTCCGTACCATCTAAGACGGCTTTCTTCCAGTTTCTCAGGGATAGGTCTTACTCTGAAGCTGCCACGTATATACGTATACTAGAGGACGCCAGCAGCTACGCCTGCATTTTTTTTAAATTTGCCCGTTTTGGCTGATCCCGTGGGAATTTCAGGAATCCCTTCTTAGTGCACCCCTACGGTCCCCAAGAAACATACATGCCTAATTTCAGCTTCCTGCGCCCAATAGTTTCGGCTGTAGCGTGTCTGTCAGTCACAGTCAGTAACGCAAGGATTTTATATATTAAGATAGTATGCGGTCCAGTAACGTAACACCTCTCGCCCAATGCAACATTCTCATTTCTGCAGCGTGTAGTTTGTCCTCTTGTTTTTTCTTTATAGGCCAGCACTCGGCACCATACATCATAGCTGGGCAAACTGCAGCTTTGTACACTTTACCCTTATCGCATAACACTACTGACAGTTCTTCAAAGCTTTCGTTGGCACAATGGATGACATCAATTTGGAAGATATGACAGAGAAATGGGAGTTTGAAGATCTGTTACAGCAGCTTAATTCAAGATTTTTAAAGGACCCATTCCCACAAAATTTAAGACCAAGGCGATGAACATCTGTCTTACTCCGATTCTCACTTACGCATGCCAAACCTGGCCTCTCAAGCATTCACACCTACACAAGTTAAAAACTTGCCAAAGAGGAATAGAACGGAGCTATATGAATATCAAATTGAGGGATAGAGTAAGAAATACACTAATAAGGAAAAAGCTAAAGCACGAGACGTGGTTAAATAGGCTCTGACACTCAAGTGGAAATGGTCCGGCCACATTCAAAGAGTAACCGATGGAAGATGGTCGCAGGCAGTAACAAATTGGTACCCACAAGACAGGAAAAGAAGGAAATGCAGACGGTTTGTAAATATCGATGTAGCATACACTAAAGCCTAATAAAATGTATTCAACCATTTAAGTTGCGAACTTGTGAAGCAATAAAATTGTAGACTTGACTTAGTGGTTGCCACTTTGCGCCGAGTACTGTGGGTTCGATCCCTACACAAAACGACATTGTGTTAGCCATAAATTGATTATGTGAGTAAGTTGTTGAAATGCCAAATACATACCAATTGCGGTGCAATCCATTGAAGTATTACTTGTCGTACTTCCACGAGATTGAGTATATGGTCTTCTCCGCTGTGTAATATTGGTACCACAATTGATGCAATGCATTGATTCATGATCATGAAGCGTGATTGGGTAATCCATTTTCAAGCGCAAGTTATCGTTCGAAGCGGGTACCTACTGGGTCCGTAGGCAAGCCATGGTCGTCATGAGGAGAATATTCGGAGTCCATTTTAAAAAGCACAAGAAGAAAAAGAACAGCTAACACAAAATCAAATCCACAATACGATCAAACGAAACGAACGCAAAGCGAATGACGGTATCACGGTAATAGAATTGATAAGTTAGTCAAGTGTTGCTGGAGTATGAAAATAAATACCCAACATACATTACCATTTTGATACTATTAAAAATAATATCATTGTTTATGACTGTCGTCTAAAAATATATAAAATAAAAAAAATATCTACGTACTTTCAGGTTTCTGCAATCACTTTAAAATGTGATTTGTTAAACTCTTTTTAATGATATTTTCCACCGATTATTTACAAGGCAACACAAACCAACCATTCAAATAGTTCATTGAAGTACCCACACGTTTATAATCAAATGAAAGTATTTTAAAATCCATTATTATTATGTGTTTATTTTGTACTACTGGATCATCATCATCAGCCTTTAACAGTCCACTGCTGGACTAGGCCTCTCCTTTGAAAGGAGGAATACTGGATAGCGATCAATATTCATAATATATTAAAACAAAAACTTTGAGAAATTTAATTTTTTTTAAGACGATTGTTCACGTTCAAGCCAACTTTGGCCGGTCTCCTTTAATAATCTTATACTCATATATAAAGCTGAAGAGTTTGTTTGTTTGTTTGTTTGGTTAAACGCGCTAATCTCAGGAACTACTGGACCATTTTAAAAAAATCTTTCAGTTTAGATAGCCCATTTATCGAGGAAGGCTAAAGGCCATATAACATCGCGCTATGAGCGACGGCAGCGGAGCAGTAGCCTTAAATAACGCGGGTGTAACCGCGGGCATCCTCTAGTAGTTAATCATTATCATTGTCCTAAAGTTATCTTGGTTGATTCCAAGTCTTGTCACCTTGAAGCCCGGGGTCCGTTACGGGTTACTTACTGAGATTTGACAGAATATTATCTTTTCAACAGAGTCACTGCAGTCTGACTTTACAACCAAATACGAATAGAGATATTCGATTGTTTAGATCTATTTTAGTAGTCATAGATTACACATTTATGATTCCTATGTACCTACTTACAAATGAATTCGTGTTTATCGTTGGAAAAGGAGTGACATCAGTAGGGGCCGTTGCAAGATTAAAGCATTTCAGTCATAAATTTTATTGGTGTATCTTTGTCCGGGTCTATCGGCCGGTTCATTCATCAATGGCTCCGATATTCTAAGATGGACTGCAGCTCCTATGCTAACTAATATTTATATTTTTATGTATTTGTCAACAGAAATCGGACCCGGACGGCGGCGGTCCGAGACAAATACCGAAGATGGACTGGTCCAAGTTCGACATATTCCCCGGTTCCTTCGAGAAGTGCTCGGTACTCACGGCGGCACTCACGCAAATTGGCTTCTATCTACTTATGTTCCTGGGATTCGTCAATCAGCTGATATTCAAGCCTAAAGTCGCCACAGAGAAGAATAGAGAGGTAAGGCACTTTCAGAAAAAAAATAACGTTCCCTTTTAACGGCGAAAGAAAACATACTCAATACTCTATATTTTATTGCACTCCATAACTTTACTCCGTAAAACATCGGGGACACGATCAGAAACACTGAGGAATCAGCATGTGTCATGTCATCTCCGTAATGGTCTCGAAACACATGTGAAATAAATATAACTATGTGTGCAAGTTGTGAAAGTATTAAAGTTATCTTGTGAAGTCTGTCAAAACACACTTGGACAGCGTGGTGAATTCTAGATTAACCTTTTTAATAGGGAGGAGATGACTTTGCCTAGCAGTGGTAAAGTTTATAAACAGGGCCACGATGATTTTAGTTATTTTCTTGTTATTGTCTTTGTGTAGCTGTCGATCTATTGTATAGATGAACAGCTATTTCATAAATAACCATATTGGCCATGATTGCTAAGCTGTAGGTCGTAGATATATATCATTCAATATATTTCCAATAAAGGCGACTTCACCTCTATTAATAATGAGATTCGGTCAATTGACTGGAAAACTGAATTCAATATTAGATCTCTTGATGACTCTGTGGACTATTTTTATACAACCGTCATAAATTTGCAAAATAAATATATTCAAACTAAATAGGTGAAGCATACTTTTTTTCCAATCTGGTACATCCCAATGCTTAAAAGATTAATTAAAGAGAAATTTAAATATTACAGTAAATTCAAACTGTATGGGAGACTTGCAGACGAAGCGACATTTTAAGGGTTAAAAAAGTAGAAACTTATTGCTATACGAACTACCTGGCAACCACTGAGGCATCTATTGAAAAGAATCCAAGGTACTTTTGGAGCTTTATTAAACAACGGTCTCGGGCTAATTCGATACCCAGCCAGCTAAAGCACGGTAATGTTATCGTCTCAACTCCTGAATCTATTTGTAACGCATTCTCCACTCATTTTCATTCTACTTTCCTCACACCAGGTAATATAACTCCAGTTAGATCTATCCCATTAAACTCGTCCTCACTGTCGGATAATATACATACTATTGAGATTAACATGCATTCAGTTCAACAATTATTAACTAAACTTGACCCGTGTAAGTCAGCTGGCCCTGATCGCAAAAACACAAAACTAGGCAAGAAAAGACAACCCGTAAGCTTAACAGAATGATTCATAAAAAAATAAAACAGAACATTAAAAATAAGAGACTAAATACTATTAGTAAATTTATAGAAGAAACTGGTGGAGTAAGAAAAGCGTACAAAAAACTGGAAAACTCAAAGCCTGTCATGACACAACTGCAGAATGCTACTGGAACCACTGTTACAAATAGGTCAGATTTAATGGCAATAGTTACACAGTTTTACGAAAACCTATACGCATATACAAACAATAACCAAGACAAACCGATAATTGCGGATTCGATATTAGATAAAGAACCAGTAGCACCGTTTTTAGAGAGTGAGATAGAATTATCAATAAAATTGTTAAAATCTGGTAAGAGTCCAGCGCCTGACTGTGTAACAAACGAAATGATCAAAACTGCCAAAGAAGAATTAATAAGGCCACTTACCAAGCTCTTCAATCGAGTACTTATAACTAAGGAAATACCAGAGACATGAACATGCTCAGAAATAACTCTACTATACAAAAAAGGCAACCCCAAGCAGATAACTAATTATAGACCTATCAGCCTCATATCCTGTTTGTATAAAGTATTCGCATCGACTCTATTAAGACTTATAGCACCGAAAATTTACGAAAATCAACCTGTAGAGCAAGCTGGTTTCATGAAAAATTACTCTACGGTCGACCATATACACACATTAAACATAATAATCGAAAGGGCTACAGAATACGACATACCATTATATATAGCTTTCATCGATTACTCGAAGGCTTTCGACTCTATCACTCATGACTCTATATGGCTTTATACCAGCAAGAAGTAAATGATGACTATATAGAACTCATAACAGCTATCTACTCGAATAGCTCAGCGAGAGTACGCCTAGAGACAAGAGCACCAGCATTCAAAGTAGAAAGAGGTGTAAAGCAAGGAGGCCTGCTTTCCCCAAAACTTTTCATCGCAGTCTTAGAAGGGATATTCCAAAACCTCGATTGGAACTAATTAGGGATCAAAATCAATGTCAAGTACCTATCACATCTCCGGTTCGTGGACGATATAGTCCTACTGTCAGAAAATCCTCGTGAAATCAACTACATGATAGAGTCACTCAGAAAAGAAAGCGAGACAGTTGGGAGAAAACTAAAATTATGACCAATCGCGAACAAACATTGGTAAACATTCAATCAAAACCCATATGTTACGTTCAGGACTATATTTACCTAGGACAACTAATTTCATTTAAAACCTGTACAGAAAAAGAAATAGACCGAAGAGTAAATAACACTACTGGTCTCTGAAATAATTTTTTAAAGGACCCATTCCCACAAAATTTAAGACTAAGGCGATGAACATCTGTCTTACTCCGATTCTCACTTACGCATGCCAAACCTGGCCTCTCAAGCATGCACACCTACACAAGTTAAAAACTTGCCAAAGAGGAATAGAACGGAGCTACATGAATATCAAATTGAGGGATAGAGTAAGAAATACACTAATAAGGAAAAAAGCTGCCGTAGTTAAATAGGCTCTGACACTCAAGTGGAAATGGTCCGGCCACATTCAAAGAGTAACCGATGGAAGATGGTCGCAGGCAGTAACAAATTGGTACCCACAAGACAGGAAAAGAAGGAAAGGCAGACGGTTTGTAAATATCGATGTAGCATACACTAAAGCCTAATAAAATGTATTCAACCATTTAAGTTGCGAACTTGTGAAGCAATAAAATTGTAGACTTGACTTAGTGGTTGCCACTTTGCGCCGAGTACTGTGGGTTCGATCCCTACACAAAACGACATTGTGTTAGCCATAAATTGATTATGTGAGTAAGTTGTTGAAATGCCAAATATGTACATACCAATTGCGGTGCAATCCATTGAAGTATTACTAGTCGTACTTCCACGAGATAGAGTATATGGTCTTCTCCGCTGTGTACTATTGGTACCACAATTGATGCAATGCATTGATTCATGATCATGAAGCGTGATTGGGTAATCCATTTTCAAGCGCAAGTTATCGTTCGAAGCGGGTACTGGGTCCGTAGGCAAGCCATGGTCGTCATGAGGAGAATATTCGGAGTCCATTTTAGAAAGCACAAGAAGAAAAAGAACAGCTAACACAAAATCAAATCCACAATACGATCAAACGAAACGAACGCAAAGCGAATGACGGTATCACGGTAATAGAATTGATAAGTTAGTCAAGTGTTGCTGGAGTACCTATGAAAATAAATACCCAACATACATTACCATTTTGATACTATTAAAAATAATATCATTATTTATGACTGTCGTCTAAAAATATATAAATTATAAAAAATATCAACGTACTTTCAGGTTTCTGCAATCACTTTAAAATGGGATTTGTTAAACACTTTTTAATGATATTTTCCACCGATTATTTACAAGGCAACACAAACCAACCATTCAAATAGTCCATTGAAGTACCCACACGTTTATAATCAAATGAAAGTATTTTAAAATCCATTATTATTATGTGTTTATTTTGTACTACTGGATCATCATCATCAGCCTTTAACAGTCCACTGCTGGACTAGGCCTCTCCTTTGAAAGGAGGAATACTGGATAGCGATCAATATTCATAATATATTAAAACAAAAACTTTGAGAAATTTACTTTTTTTTAAGACGATTGTTCACGTTCAAGCCAACTTTGGCCGGTCTCCTTTAATAATCTTATACTCATATATAAAGCTGAACAGTTTGTTTGTTTGTTTGTTTGGTTGAACGTGCTAATCTCAGGAACTACTGGTCCATTTTGAAAAAAATCTTTCAGTTTAGATAGCCCATTTATCGAGGAAGGCTATAGGCTATATAACATTGCGCTATGAGCGACGGGAGCGGAGCAGTAGCCTTAAATAACGCGGTTGTAACCGCGGGCATCCTCTAGTAGTTAATCATTATCAATGTCTTAAAGTTATCTTGGTTGCATCCAAGACTTGTCACCTTGAAGCCTGGGGTCCGTTATGGGTTACCTACTGAGATTTGATAGAATATTAACTTTTCAACAGAGTCACTGCAGTCTGACTTTACAACCAAATACGAATAGAGATGTTCGATCGTTTAGATCTATTTTAGTAGTCATAGATTACACATTTATAATTCCTATGTACCTACTTACAAATGAATTCGTGATTATCATTGGATAAGGAGTGACATCAGTAGCCGTTCCAAGATTAAAGCATTTCTGTCATAAATTTTATTGGTGTATCTTTGTCCGGGTCTATCGGCCGGTTCATTCATCAATGGCTCCGATATTCTAAGATGGACTGCAGCTCCTATGCTAATATTTATATTTTTATGTATTTGTCAACAGAAATCGGCCCCGGACGGCGGCGGTCCGAAACAAATACCGAAGATGGACTGGTCCAAGTTCGACATATTCCCCGGCTCCTTCGAGAAGTGCTCGGTACTCACGGCGGCACTCACGCAAATTGGCTTCTATCTACTTATGTTCCTGGGATTCGTCAATCAGCTGATATTCAAGCCTAAAGTCGCCACAGAGAAGAATAGAGAGGTAAGGCACTTTCAAAAAACAATAACGTTCCCTTTTAACGGCGAAAGAAAACACACTCAATACTCTATATTTTATTGCACTCCAAAACTTCTCTCCGTAAAACATCGGGGACACGACCAGAAACACTGAGGAATCAGCATGTCTTCTCCGTAATGGTCTCGAAAGACATGTGAAGTAAATATAGCTATGTGTGCAAGTTGCGAAAGTATTAAAGTTATCTTGTGAAGTCTGTGAAAACACACTTGGACAGCGTGGTGAATTCTAGATTAACCTTTTTAATAGGGAGGAGATGACTTTGCCTAGCAGTGGTAAAGTTTATAAACAGGGCCACGATGATTTTAGTTATTTTCTTGTTATTGTCTTTATAAAATAGCTGTTGAACTATAGGTAAGTATAGATGAACAGCTATTTCATAAATAACCATATTGGCCATGATTGCTAAGCTGGCGGTCGTAGATATGATGCAGACTGGACAAGTCTCTGTGAAGAAAACGATGTTCTTTCTCAGATTGTAATTTCTCCATAGGATGAATGTATTTAAGAATGCTGAATGCATAAGTATGTTTATCAGTTATCTGCTTACTTTAAGTACAGCCTCTACACAGTTTAGAATCAACTGACGTGTGCGTTGTTCCAGGATACTATTATAACTCTAACTCGGGCACGTCTAGTTTAAGTCTGTTATAATATATGACCACCAGAATCAATGCTATTTTCTCAGAATATATAATTGATTCTGATCTGTTTACGCTTTATAGAACTATATTTAATCCATGGTTTAAGTTTATATGTACAGCACATAGAAGTCTGTATTATTGTAGCCAAACTCTCTCTCTCTCTCTCTCTTCCTCACCTTATCCCATTATTTGGGGTCGGCTCACCTAGTAACTCGTCGCCAGGACTGTCAGTTTGTCCCAGGTCGTCTCGGCTGATGTTTGTGCCTTTTTCATGTCATTATTTGCAGGGGCTATCCATGTTTTTTGGGGTCTTCCTCGTCGTTTTGGTAGTGGGTACTGTGTCAGTACTTTCTGATTCATGTGTTTATGTCCGTACCATCTGAGATGGCTTTCTTCCAGTTTCTCAGGGATAGGTCTTACTCTGAAGCTGCCACGTATACTTATACGTATTTAGTATGCGGTCTAGTAACGTAACACCTCAAGCCCAACGCAACATTCTCATTTCTGCAGTGTGTAGTTTGTCCTCTTGTTTTTTCTTTAGAGGCCAGTACTTGGCACTATACACCATAGCTGGGCGAACTGCAGCTTTGTACACTGTCAAGGTGGACTGTAGTTTTTATCTTCCAAAGGAATGAAACGCCTGGCTTGATGGTTAGTTGATTTATTTTAATCTTGATCAGGATCGGCTTGTTGCTTCGGATTTCTTGAGAGAACTACTGCTGACTGAACTGAACTACATCGGTGCAACAAACCGTCCTGCTTATGTTCTATTTTACAGGGTGCAAGTAGTGAGTGGATGTGAGCGCAACGCATTCGGTTCGACCAATCACAGCGCTTCGTCTGAGTTTTACTTGTGGTGGCGTTCGGACAGGTTTCGACATCTTCAAACCTGTTCGATCGTGCTCGCGTCCACTTTACATCGTCATGTTTTGATTTCTTATTTACTATGGGATAATAAAACAGCCTTAATCGAATAACAATAAACATTTCCCTACTCTCAAATCGTTTTTATTGAATCATCCTTATATCTACTTAAGTCTACTTATATATTCATATTTATTTACATTATTTATGATCATTACTTAATTGTATTACAAAGCTACGACGTCCGTAACATCCTCCCCCCGGCGCAGGGCTACCGTAGCCTTATCTTCCACGCAGAGGACGGCGAGCTTCGTCGTGGGACGCCGTAGGATGCCCGCTGTAGTCCTGACGTCGGCTGATCGCACCTTGCCGTCTGGACCGACGTACGTAGTCTCCACGACGCCTCGGGGCCACGTACCTCGTGGCAGTGTGGGGTCGATGACGACAACCAGGTCGCCAACGCGCAGAGGTCGTCCTCGGTCGTCGGATGCCCCCCTGGGCACCAGCGTCGGCAGGTATTCATTTACCCAGCGTCGCCAGAAATTGTCGGCGAGCGCTTGGGCAGCTCTCCGCTGTTTTCGACTGACCTCCTCGCAAGGCCCAGTATAGGGAAGGCCTGAGGAGGTCCCGATGAGGAAGTGGTTCGGAGTCAACGCCTCCGGATCCTTGGGATCGACGGAAACGTGGGTGAGAGGCCGAGAGTTTATAGAGTGTTCGGCCTCTACCATCAGGGTCAGCAGCACTTCTTCTTTTAGCGCCCGCTGATGCAGTGTCGCCCCCAACGCCGTTTTGACAGAGCGTACTAATCGTTCCCACGCTCCCCCAATATGCGGCGCCCCTGGTGGTATGAACTTCCACTTCATTCGGTGTGAAAGTCCGAAGTGGACGAATTCTTTGGCCCATTCTTCATAGGCCGTGCGCAGTTCTGTGTCTGCTCCTCGAAAATTGGTGCCATTGTCGGAGTACATTACTCGGGGCCAACCTCGTCGTGCTGCCATTCTTCTTATGGCCATTATAGCCGAGTCGGTCGACAGACTCGCCACCAGTTCCAGGTGAACTGCCCTGGTCACCAGGCAAGTGAACAGTGCTCCCCAGCGCTTCTCGTGTCTTCTTCCTATGACCACTGTCATTGGCCCAAAATAGTCGACTCCGCAGTGAATAAAGGGTCGCTGCGTCTCTGTTAGTCGTTCCATCGGTAGGTCCCCCGTGACTGGTTTTACTGGTGTCGCTCTTCTGATGCGGCAAAGTTGGCATCGCTGCGCTATGGCTCTTACTGTAGGGCGCAGATTGACCACCCAGTACTTTTGCCTTAAGTCGTTGACCACGCGTTCGTTGTTTGCATGGCCGGCCCTTCGATGGGCGTCTTCTATTAGCAGTCTGGTAAACGGGTGCTTGCCGTGTAATATGACCGGCTTCTTCTTCGTGTCTGGAACCGCAGCGTGCCCGATCCTCCCTCTCACTTTGAGAATCTAGTCTTCCAAGTAAGGGTCCAGTTTATACAGGCTACTGGACTTGGGCACTGGTCTTCTTTTTTCCAACAGTCTTATTTCTTCTGCGTAGTCGTCGAGCTGCGCTTGTTTCACCCATATCTTCTCAGCCTTTTCTATCAGGTCGACGGTCATCTGGCTAGCTCGATTTTTGTACTTTTCCTTGAAGAGAAAGAGTACCGCTGTAGTTCGTATCAGCTTCTCATATGAGCAGAATCTGCCTATGTCGGGCAGATGAGAAGCGTGTTTCTTTTCTGTGACTACATAAGTCACTTCTTCCTCTTGGTCTTCTTTCCTGGCTTTCTCTTTCGGCCAGAGTTCTTTTTCATCATATAGAAATTCAGGCCCGGTGAACCATCTGTCTTCTGGTTTCATTTGTAGTTTATAATTAGGGCGCGTTGCATCATCTGCCACGTTTTGTTCCGTGGGCACCCATCTCCATTGATTGGCGTCGGTCAGCTCCGCTATTTCGCCCAAGCGGTGTGCCACAAAGGGTGTGTACTTGATGGCATCTTTTTCTATCCAACGCAGAACGGTTTGTGAGTCCGTCCAATACGTCACGTTCTTGGGCTTGTCTCTATGCTCTCTCACGATTGTTTCCGCTAATCGTGCGCCGATCACTGCCGCTTGGAGTTCGAGTCGAGGGACGGTTACTGGTTTTAATGGTGCGACCCTTGCTTTTGCCGCAACCAGGCTCACAGTCACTCTTCCATCTGTTTTCAGGATCCTCCAGTAGGCGGTCGCCGCGTATGCTTGTTCACTCGCATCACAGAAGACATGGAGCTCTATGTCGTCTTCAGAGCTTTTGCCGTAGCATCTTGGGACTCGCAGTTTCGTGGCCATGCTCAAACCTCGGAGCCATTCTTCGAAATGTTGTGCGTCTTCTTCGGGAATCACTTCATCCCATCCCACTCCGTGTCTCCACAGGTTTTGAAGTATGATTTTACCCGTGATAGTAAAATGGCTGATGAGACCGAGGGGATCGTAGACGGCCATCACTGCTCCGAGGGCTTCTCTTTTCGTCGGCGCTCTGTCTCTCATCCTCACTTCAGGTGCTAGACGGCTAAGCCCTGTGTTGAAGCCTAGCTCATCTTGATCCGTATGCCAAAGCAAACCAAGTGTCTTATCGGAGTTTTCCTGTCTCTGACCAAGCTTCACTTCGGCTTTGAGCACTCGTTTTTCTGTAGCCACGTTGTCCACCACATTAGGCCTGTTAGAGCACCATCCACGGAGGTTGAAGTGTGCATTCTCATGTATCTTCATGACCTCTTGTGCTGTTCTTATAGCTTCTTGCTCTGTGGCGAAGCTATCGACGTAGTCATCCATGTAGTGGCTTGATGTTATTGCTTGCACAGCGTTGGGGTATGCTTGTGCGTATCGTCTCGCGTTGGCATCTCTCACTGAGTGCGCGATGAACGGCGAGCACGATGCCCCGAAGATCATTGATATCATCTTGTACTTTTTCGGCGGCTTATCACGCTCTTCGTCTCGCCAAAGAAACATTTGAGCTGCTTGGTCTTGTGGTCTTATTCTTACTTGGAGGAACATCTCTTGAATATCTGCTGTCACGGCTACCTGACGTTCTCTGAATCTGAAGAGGATTCCTGGTAGCGATTTCAGGAGGTCAGGTCCCTCTAGTAAGTGATCATTGAGGCACACTCCGCTGTATCGGTGCGCCGCGTCAAAAACCAGCCGCATCTTTCCCGGCTTGTTAGGGTTCACGACCGGGCAGTGTGGCAGGTACCATATCTTCTTGCTTCGTTCCTCTTGTCCATCGCACTCTTGGGCATAACCTTTATCGAGGAGGTTTCTTACTTGAGCGCGATACTGTGCAGCGAAATCCGAAGAGGCGTCCATCTTTTTTTCTATCATCTTTAGTCTCTTCACGGCACAGTGATAATTATTGGGCATCGGAGCGTCTTCATCTCTCCATGGCAGACCCACTTCGAAGTGTTCACCAACCTTCCTCATTGTTCGTTGGACCACGTCGATTGCCTTTTGGTCTTCTGGTCTAACTTTCTTTGCCAAGGAGACTCCAAGGGCATCAATCCTGAAGTGTGCTTTCACTATTTCTTCTACGCGCCGTACATCTTCTGTCTGTTTGTTCGCAGACACGTCGTAGATATGAAGCACTAGTTGACCCTCCTTTTGAGTCAACGCTGAGCGTGGCGCCGTCCCATGAATTACCCATCCCAGTTGGGTATACGAGGCCGCAGGCTCATTCTTCTTGCCCATGCGTAGTTTTCGCGTCACGATCAGGTGCCAATTGTCCGCACCTATCAATACTTTCGGTGTGGCTTCGTCAAAGAATGCGTCCTTTTGCATGTCTCAGAGGTGTGGATATTTGATTAACATTGATTTATCCACTGTCTGACTATGAAGTCGTAGATCCTTCATCGTTCGTGCGCGTAATTCTTGATAGTCGCCGTCCTGACCACGAATTTGTAGTTTGACCTCTTGACTGTGTTCTTCGTGTGGCTGTGAGGTCACTCCTTGTATTTTGAGTGAAGAAATTGGCCCTTTCACTTGGATATGGCGTGTTAAATCCTCGTCGATGAGTGAGATCGTCGATCCTTCGTCCATTAGCGCGAACGTGGTCACTTGACCGCCTGGTCCTTTCAAAATGACGGGGCACATCTTTAAGAGGACGCGATGCGGCGCGTCGCTGCTTACTGAGACAGTCATCACGGACTCCGCTGTCGGTTTGGCATCCGTCGCTTTTTCTTTGGTGTCTCGTTGCAACATCTCTTTGTGGAGCAGCGCGTGATGCGGGCGGGTACAATTTTCTTTGCCACATCGCTTAGCTCGGCAGTGCTCTCGTCGGTGGCGATTATTCAGACATTTAAAGCACACTTTTTCCGTCCGTGCCCATTCCCACCTGTCGTCGACACTCATTATTGAAAACTTGGCGCACTTAGGCACTTCATGGTCCCCAGCACAACACAGACATACGTGTTTCTTTTCATCTTCTTTTTCTGTCGTGGCGTAAATAACTTCTCTGCTCGCTTTCCTTTTTGTGCTTGCTTGCATCACATTTTTCTGTTCTCTCTTTGGTGCGGGCGTGGGCGTCGGGTTTGTGAAGGCGTACTTCATTGCACGGTCAGCCTCCCGCATCAGGAACCGAGATAATATCGTAATTTCAGGCTCACGTGACGTTTCCACTGCCTCAGAAGCGTAGTCGCACCACCTTGATTTCACGTGCGGGCTTAATTTGTCTACAACTTCACGCACTAGCATCGGGTTCCACAAGTATCCGCGGTTGTCCATATTGGTTAGCACACACACTATGTTCTGTAGCTTCACTGCGAACGAGTTTAGTTCACTTGCCACACTAGTGAGCCGAGGCAACTTCTTTATGTCCTCCGTCACATGGTCCATTAATATCTCCGGCCTTCCATAGTATTGTTCTAGCGTCTTCATAATTGTCCGTGGGTCAGACGCAGAGTACAGGAGTGCGGAGACTGCTTCCCTTGCTGGACCTCTGACGCAGTTCCTCAGTCTCGCTAAGTTTTCCATCGCGGTGAATTTGTAGACACTCGATGAATCTTCATAAGCTGCCTTGAATGGCAGCCGTTCCGTAGCTGCTCCGGTGAACACAGGTAGCTCAGTCACTTGTCGTGGCGGCGGGCTTACACGCATCATTTTGTCCAGCGTGTCGGCCAGTTGTTCAATGCCTCTTCCTACTCTGCGTTCCCCTCTTGTGGGTGACCGTGAGATCGAACGTTGTCTCCTGCGTGGCATGGCAGGCGTTGTAGCGTCGACACATGTGTTCGGCTCTGCGGCGGTTCGTTGGGCGGCGGGGTGCGTCGGCTGAGTTCTCTCGTCGGTGACTGGTGGGTGGGCTTGATCAATACTTTGCAGCCACTCATCCACCCTGTCTTCACTCCTATGTCTGGAGCCCTCTTCACGAGCCTCTGCCTCTGCTTCAATCGCCGACACTTCGTACTCGAACCGTTTGTTTACTAGGGCCTTTTCAATTTCCAATTTCTCGTTCCTAATTGCAGCAATTCTTTTTTGTGCCTCATATTCCGTTAGTTTTACTCTTGCCACATCACTGCTATAAGATCCCCTTGATCTTATCGTACTTGCGGTGTCTCTCATTGACCTATTTGCCGTCATTGTTCTGACAGAGTCCTGAATTCTTGGCTGGAACGACGTGCTTGGAGTGACGAGTTGTTCTTCACGCATTGTTACGCTCGCGATCGCGGTTGCTCGACTCGCCGGTACGTGGCGTGGAGCGGGTGCGGTAAGCGCGGCGGACGCACCAGACGGTGGCACAACTCTTCCCGTCGCGGCGGTGGCGGGCGGTGCGGTCACCGACACAGCGGCGATGGGCGTGGCACTGTCGATTCCACTTGCAGGCACTTCATGTTGGACGCGCGGCAACGCGGACGCAATGGTTGAAGGTGATCTCGGCGGCTCTTCGAATGTTCGGCGACGTCGGCTGTCGTATCCCGATTCTGCCTCACTCTCTTTGGCCGCAATACTCCTAGTCTTCATTTTCAGGAACACTGTACTTGCGTATTTTCTTTGTCTTCAACTCGTCAGGCGAACGATGATCCGACTGTATCCGGCGAGCGTAGGACCAAACTGTCAAGGTGGACTGTAGTTTTTATCTTCCAAAGGAATGAAACGCCTGGCTTGATGGTGAGTTGATTTATTTTAATCTTGATCAGGATCGGCTTGTTGCTTCGGATTTCTTGAGAGAACTACTGCTGACTGAACTGAACTACATCGGTGCAACAAACCGTCCTGCTTATGTTCTATTTTACAGGGTGCAAGTAGTGAGTGGATGTGAGCGCAACGCATTCGGTTCGACCAATCACAGCGCTTCGTCTGAGTTTTACTTGTGGTGGCGTTCGGACAGGTTTCGACATGTTCAAACCTGTTCGATCGTGCTCGCGTCCACTTTACATCGTCATGTTTTGATTTCTTATTTACTATGGGATAATAAAACAGCCTTAATCGAATAACAATAAACATTTCCCTACTCTCAAATCGTTTTTATTGAATCATCCTTATATCTACTTAAGTCTACTTATATATTCATATTTATTTACATTATTTATGATCATTACTTAATTGTATTACAAAGCTACGACGTCCGTAACATACACTTTACCCTTTATTTGTACCGGTATTGTGCTATCGCATAACAGTCCTAACAGTTCTCTCCACTTCATCTATCCTATGTTTATTCGATGAGCTACACCGGCATCTATAGATCCGTCGCTGGCGAAGATAGAACCTAAGTATTTAAAGCTCTCTATCGACTTTGTGAGAACTACAGGGTAATCAAACTGATATCACATTCCCTAAAGATATGAGTTAGAGTCATAAGCAATAGACTGCTCCAGCCTACAGTAGTCTCCGAAAACCAATGCGGCTTTGTCACTGGTAAGTCTACCATAGACGCTATACACACTGTCAGGATTCTGATGGAACAATATAGGGACAACGGGGTGGACTTACATATGCTGTTCATCGATTTGGAAAAGGCTTTTGACCGAGTTCCGAGGCAATGAATATGGCAAGCCAGAGCACATAATGTACTAGAATATTACATTGATATTGTAAGAGACATGTACAAAAATGTCAAAACCAAAGTACGTTGCGCTGCTGGAAAGAGCGAAGAGTTCGAATTACCGGTTTTCTCTTTTATTCACGGCTGTAATTTGTTCTGCTCCAGGGCTACGCGCCTCTATACAACAACTTCGAGACGTTTTACTCACGGTATGTGTACCGGCGCGTGCGGCACTGCTTCAACAGGCCGATATGCTCAGTGCCCGGCGCGCAGCTCACACTCAAGGAGATGTGCAGCGATGATCATAACTGGAGCCTCAGGTAACTAATACTTAATTACGGTATATACTAACCTTGGCAAATAAAGACAAAAATAAGTAACACTGAATCAGTTAAAACTGCTTGCAGCGAAAAGTATTTCCTTTTCCAAGGTGCACGTTTATACAACCTTGCCAATAAATTGCTCAATATATATCCTAATACAAGTAAGGAATGCAAAAGGAAGATCATAAACTGGCTTTTGACGCTTAGGTACGATGATACAGAAAAAATTATGAACACACATAGAGACATTTAAATTCACTCACAGACACAACCTACACACACGCACACACACATGCACTTAAAACACACTTATACACAAACACATTTTCACATATCTATTTCTTCTAACAATGTTTGTTATATAAAATAGAATAATTGCACAATGTATCTGGGATAAGGAGGCCAGGAGTCCTGTAACACAAGTTCCTACTTAGTATAGGCATGTATTGGCTCCTGTCTCCCTACCATAATTTTTGTACAACCTAATTCTACTACGTGTATTTGTTGGGAAAAATAAATAAATTTTATTATTATTGAAAATGTATTTAACACTGATAAATGTTTCTCTATCACGTTTACGCGTAACCATAATATAATTGAAACCAAATATTATACAGGGTGGCGCTACCATAGGGGCATTTATTTAAAAAGGACGTAGCACTGATGCCTATAAAATGTTTTATATCATCAAAAAAGATCCTGGGGCCAAAATAAAAAAATGAAAATTTCAAACAAAACAAACTATAAAATATGAGTTACAAAACGAAACACCATTTGTAGACCAATATGACTTTAGGTACTGACCTTTATAAGAACGGCAACGTGTGCTATGCGGCAGATGGAGCCACGGAGGTAGATCACATTTATTGACGAATTACCTATTTTAGTAATTCTACACATCACTCCAATGAAATTTGGTCACTCATTAGGCAAGCACTGGGTGTCTTTTTCATATCAACAAAAACCCACTTAACACAAACCCACGTAAAAGGTAGCACAAAATTTTCAAATTCTCATAATGGCCGCCATTGTTATTATAAATTACCTATTTCAGTAATTCTACACATCACTCTAATGAAATTTGTTCAGTAATTAGGAAAGCACTGGTGATTTTTTCATATCAACAAGAACCCACGTAATACAATCATATCCGCATATTAGGACGACGTAAAGTTGGTCATTATTATTACAAATAATGCAAAAATTACGAATCATGAAGTCCACTAAACAACACAATTAAATAACACAACTAAATACAATCACACAATTAAATAAGTACCAAAAACAACTGTCGCATAAAGTTAAGAAAAGCGTGCGCGCAATCTGACCGTTTTTGCGGCATTAAACCTTTGATGCGTCACCGATCACCGATGCGCCGCTGGCGCCTACTTGTCTAGGTACATGGAACTCCTTAGGGATGTAGGTACTGTAAATGTCGATATTTTTGACACGTTAATACGTTAATAACAAAATATTACAAAATGTTTTTATGTACAATGAACTATGCATTCTTTATTTGTATTAACAATAACACTTTTACTTAATAGTGTTGCTAATACGACATAGTTAAACAAGTTTATGAAATACTATGCACATACTTCAATTAGTTCAGTACAAAGTTATTATAATTCCTAAGGAGATTGTTGAACCCACTAGACCATTTAAAAATACCACACGGAAAGAGCTAAAATAGTCAATAATTATTAACTTATTTCAAATGATTAAATAATTGAATATCTTTACATGTTTATCATTGTTTACCTATTAATAAAAACGTCGTCTTTATGTGTACCACACTTTGAAATTTTCGAACGTAAAGTCATTGATAAGACGATTACATTAACGTTAAATACAAACAATATCGATACAATAAACAACAAACTTTTACGGTGCGTACGTATTTTTTATCGATACTATTTACAGTATTTTGTTCATAATTGGGCAACTCTATTTGGCTCAACTATGTTTGTCCTTGTCACACGTAGTGCATTTACTGCATGCTTTACTACGGAAATATGCACTACCCAATTAGATTTTTTCGTGCTTGCCGGAATCGATCCATTTATTGAAAAGGTAATTAGAAGGTTTCAAAAGTCTTGTTTTGTAAAAATTTACTCGGCCGCAAAAACCTACAACGACGAGTCGTACCTACGAGGCGAAGCGACGTTGCACGACGACGACGTCTAAGGGTCAACGCAGACAGAGAGGAATAATCCTCGCTCGGTCTCGGGCAATTTCTTTACGGATTGCGTATGCTCAAGCCTGCGTGAGTAAACCGTTCTGGGTAACCACTCTACATTAAATAATTTGTCGCGAAAGTTCGTTAAACTCAGTAACAACACTGACGAAAGTACGCGTACGACGCGGGCGCCGACTCGACGCCGCGCAGGTATTCCCGCGTATCTTCGAGGACGCGCGAAAATTTTTTTCAGGTTCCGGCATTTATGTACTTTATTGTCAAAAAAATAAAGTTTATTTTCAACTGCGTTAATAAAATCCTCTTCGCTGCGCTCCGTTCTGTCTGCGCTGAGCCTAACTTCGGATGACGTCGAGGCGTCGCGTTGTAGCGAATCGCTGCGCGCAATGTAGGGTCGTTGACCGTTTTGTATCAGCTGTGTGGAATTCAAAGCATGTGCAAAAATTGCGGAACTTAAAATCGATATTGTAGCTAAACTACTGTACCGATTTAATTGATTTTTGGTACAAGGCTTCAGAATATTGTAAGCTATGCCTCTGTTTAAAAAGTGCCCCTATGGTAGCGCTACCCTGTATAGATGGAGTAGCCTTCCAGGAGCGAACTGAAATTAGAGATTTAGGAATTATTTTTGACTCTAAATTAACATTTACACCACATATTGACACTATCATCAATAAATCATCCAGAATGTTGGGTTTCATTATACGATACACTTAATCGTTTCGCAATCCAAAAAAAAAAAAAGCAGTAATACAATAGTATTGTGCGAAGCCAACTTGAATATTGCAGTGTTGTCTGCAGTCCACAATACAACGTGCATCAATTAAGGATAGAACGTATCCAAAAAAGATTCCTAAGACACCGTTCTTTTTCATGTGGGTTACATAAAAAACTTATTTACTATAGTGACAGATGGAGGCATTTCAAGATGGACAGTTTATTGATGTGCATGCAGTTACTTGATCTGACATTTTTGTATAAAATATTAAGATATGAGGTACACTGTCCACAGATTCTGAAATCAATTTGTTTATGTGTTCCAATCCGTTTGCCTACTTGCCTAGACGAGCGTATCTCAATGCTGGACTATTCCATCGCCCATCTGCCAGAACCAACTTAAAGCTGTTTTCTGCTGTGTCTAGATTGTCGAAGACATACAATTCAATTTGTGTGGGATTGGATATATTTTTTGACACAATAGTCAATTTCAAAAAGGCTGTTTTGAAATTGTTGAGGGATTAAGATTTATTTTTATTTTATACTAGAGGACGCCAGCAGCTACGCCTGCAATTTTCTTAAATTTACCCGTTTTGGCCGATCCCGTGGGAATTTCGGGAAATCCCTTCTTGATGCACCCCTACGGTCCCCAAGGAACACACATGCCAAATTTCAGCTTCCTGCGCTCATTAGTTTTGGCTGTAGCGTGTCTGTCAGTCAGTCAGTAACGCAAGGATTTTATATATTAAGATTATAACCATATGTTTTTTCTTGTTTTCAATTAAAATTTTCTTACTTTAGTTTTCTAATTTAAAAACGCATTTAAAAAATCTTGCATTATATAATGTGTTAATCGCTAATACTACGCAGGCTGTGACACCTTAAATACATACATACGTAGTCTCACGCCTATAACCCCGAAGATGTAGGCAGAGGTGTATTTCTACACCCACTTTTCGCCAGATATACTTTAGTCCCACGTAATAAGGGGCGAGCCTATTGCCGTACCGGGCACATTTTCAGACTCCGTGCTGCTAATGAGAATTTGGTGACAGAAAAACCCAATAACACTGCCCGACCCAGGAATCGAACCCAGAACATCCCGATCCCACGCGCACATTTATGCCGCGAGACCAACGAGGCAGTCGTATAGGGTTTGATGTCCAATTTTCCGTCTCTACGCAAAGATTGTATTTGCATCGTGTTATCCCTTAGTTGCCTCTTACCGACACCCACGGGAAGATAGGGGGTGGTGACTGGTGACACTTGTATTCTATGCCGTCAACCACATGGCTACATCGACACCTTAAAATGTTGTACATTTACCTTTGTTACTGCAAATATATGTTTATTTAGATGTAAGAATAATGTAACAACTATTGGTAGTCAAAATAAAATAAAATAAATATTATTATGTTTCTCTTTCCTCACGGCTTTTCTTCTAACTTTGGTGTCAGAAGAATAAGCGCTCCTTTGGGAGGCTTACTCGGGGATATGGATCCAACGTGCAGAGGCCCGTAGAGAGTTTTAATCTAAAATGGGATGGGACACATGCCGCAGAGCCTCCACAACTGCACTACTGCAGAACATGTAAGACTATTGTGATGATGTGGAGCCTAATTACCTGGGTTATGGGGATGGATGTTTGATGGACTGAATATAATGGTACTATGGATAACAAACGGCACCTGCCAGTGATACTCCTATAGCATCCGTCCGCGTGGCAGGTAGTGACAGTGACTCGCCAACTCACTAGATGGGCCCTCTCTAAATAGCCGCCCATAGCTTACAAAGTCTGCCATAAAGGCAGCCAGAGGGCAACACCGGTGCGAGTGGCTAGGGGTGTCGAGCGGTGCGGCACCGGTTTCGCCACCGCGGGTCTCGTGACAACGGAGACCCGGAGCGGGCTTCTCCGTAGTTACGCCCTTAACAATGTCACTTAGACCCCCGAGCTAATAGCTGCGGCTTCCCTATGGCCAGCCAACCAAGGCAAGCCAGAATTGAGAGTCCTGCGGGCGCTCTTGGGTATCCACTCAAATAAGCCAACAAAGGCAAGCCGGAGATGAGGCCCTGACCCTCTGAAGCATTCGGGACCGCAGTGTCGCCACACACATTCAGCTCGCCACAAAGCTGCCCTGCGCTTAGTAAGCTTTCTTTTCATCTTGTAAAACATTTTTTGTTTATATCACAAGATGAAGGTGATGTTTGAAAGTTGTTAGGTACTCTGGCCTCCAAGTTTGCGTTAGTCTCATGGGGAGATAACGACTGCCCGAGAGGATTATTATTATTATTATTGGCAATGAATTGACTACTGAAAGCTAGCGGGTCCTAGATGTCCGGTCCGAGATGGTCCTATGCGTGGCCTGTCGAATCATGGGCCTCACGCCACAGAAGTTTTTGTCGCCACAGCTTCGGAAACATTGCCGAAATAGTGAAATAAAATCTGTAAAACCCCTAAGAGTTAGTGCATAACTAGCTTTTAGTACAAACTAGAGGGTGCTCGTAGCTACGCCCGCATATTTATTTTTAGTTTATTTCTGACCGTTTCCGTGGGCATTTCAGGAAATATCTTCAAGCCAATAGCAATATAATAAAAGTGTTGGCTGTAACTTCTATGTATGTCAGTCAGTCAGTAACGCAAGGCTTACTCAATACAGGGTTACAGGTTAAGTCGACCTAGATCCGTTAAGGGCGTGTAGTACCCATCTGTTCCAACATGATGGCTGCCCTGCACATTTCCGAAGAAGTGTCAGAGAATGTCTGGAAACAAATGGATTTTTATGTGCGGGGGCACACGTCTACAGCGACCCCAATCCAATTGCGTCTGTCGGAGAATTGAAAGACAGGATAATCAACGCGGCAAACAAAATTAGAAGAACATTGACTACTGGTGTAGTAAACTAGTCTTCGCAGAATGCGAAGATGTGAACAAAACAAAGGAGGACGTGTTTAATACGGACTTTAATCTAGGATATTAATAAATGTTATTTTGTACAAAACTTACCTATTGTTTTATTTTAATTTCTATGGCCAAAGAATAAATTAGACTTAACCTCTTAACCGCCGCGATATCAGCCACAATAGAAAATCTATTATGTCTCGCACTGATCAGTGCATCGGCAGTCAAGGAGTTTAAACGTTATTATTTTTACGTTCACTATCCCCTATGAAACTAAGGTTTTTCCTACGAAATAAATAAATACCCTAGAGTGTTATACTTTGTTGGATAGCTGATGAAACGTAGATATTTTAGGCACATCTGCCAAACGTCTGCCATACATTATTTTTAGATATTTCTTAAAGAAAGGTAAATTGACAATTTTTTTACTAACTTTTTGAAGTTTCAATCGTCCAGAACAACGTATTTAGTCAACTGTTAAAACAACAATTTCGGATTTTGGTCACTAAGTTCATAGAGCATTTAAATCTGCATGTAAAAAATAAATAATAAAATGATGATGCGCACCAATTTCAAAATATCATATTTAAGAGCAAAAAAAATCGGCAATATTTATTTAAAAAATTAAAAGTAGATTATCTCGAAAATGGTTAGGTTTGGGGTAGAATGTTTCATTGTGATATCAGTCAGAAAAGATGGGTACTTTAACCTGTAACCCTGTATAAAGATGAATATGTTTTTATACACCGCTATTTTTTAATTAGTACAAAAACTTTAAGGACAGATTAGCGAAGATATTATTATCATATATGTGACGTAAGATAAAATACATAGACGTATATCAATAAAAAGCAAAGTTATTATCATTTGTTTATTGTAGAAAATCTCACTTAAATCATAGTCATATTTTACAATCCATTCACTAATTCATTGATAATATTCCATCCTGCTCATTCGCATTCTCTCTGTCGCACTTATGATGTAGGTAGCAATAGAAAATAAAATGAATAAAAATAATAAATGAAGGTAGTTATTTTTTAATTTTGTTAGTTCTACCCTCTCCTTCATGCTTCATTCGGGCGTAGGACCGGTAACATTTATCGTTTAACAGGTAATTAAATACGGAGGTATGTAATTAGAAAGCAAACAAATATCAAAATAAAAGATGGTGTTCTGGACTAAAAGAAAAGAGTAATTTTGGCGTATTTATGAAGTTAGAATCGTCTGCTATTAACAAATTATTTTATCATCATCATGTCAGCCTAGAGACGTCCACTGTTGGGCATAGGCCTTCCTCAAGGTGTGTGGAGAACACAGACCGATTTTGAGTCGCCTGCATCAAATTATTATTTACTTAAGTACGTATTATTTACTAAACTTACAAGTATTTCCATTGTCCTTCGAAATGTCCACCACCGTTGTCAAAAGCATCCAATATGCACTGTTTTAATTGTTTGACACTGACCCGGTCACTTTTGTACACTCACAATACGATGTCCATGGGTACACAACTGCACTCGCGATTTTTCCACTCAAAAAGTACGCACGAAGCATAGCTACATACTCCCGTGATATGAACTGATATGATAGACCATCGCGTCGGGCAAACGTAGACAAACAATTAAGTTTTGGAACGAAATTAGATACGCTGACTTTCACTAGTAATTTAGTACTGTTTCTCGCATCGTCGGGGCGTGGCGCAGGCGCAGAGGGGGGGGGGGGGGCTAATTTATCAATGGTATGATAGTACACGGGTCGGTCATAGTATTAGTATTGCATTTACCAATTATCACGTATTTTTGTGGACAGTTTTGAGACAGTTTTGGGACTTAGTGTTTTTATTTTTCAAGTACATAATTATGATCAGTTAAAGATACTTAGTGCCCTGTTAATTTTTTTGTACTAATTAAAAAATAGCGGTGTATAATGATGCATTTCACATCGAACGCAAAGTGGGCCGTCAAGCGGGCGGCTAAAATCAGTATGTAACCGTTGGGAGACCTTTGTTCCTTTAAGCAGGGGACGTCTTTACGGCCCGGCCACGGCGCACAGCGGCGGCGGCAGCGGCGAGCGTTTTCGATGTACATCGCGCGCTTTACTCCGCCGCGGCGGCCGATGACGCGTTAGAGTAAACGCGCCACCGCTGTAGACCGTGGCCGGGCCGTTAGGCTGATAAAATGATGCTCTTGATGCATGTTGCATATATGTATTTACTTAGAAGTAGATATAACCACTTCTTCTTCTTCTTTCCTTCGCCTTATCTGGGGTCGGCTCTCCTTGTCTGCCTTCTCCATTTTGTTGTCTTGAGCGGTCGTAGCATCTACCTTCATGTAGTTAAGATCTTTTTGGACTGATAAGAGCCAGGCGGCAGGAGGTCTTCCGCGGCGTCGCGTCGTTGTCGATAGATTTAGGGCCACTCGTACTATGTAATCTTCAGGACGGCGGCACACATGTCCAGACCACATGAGTTAATGTGACGGCTGGGGTCATGTCAAACTGTCCGTCACGGTCACGGAGTACATAAGCACAGAACACTTATACTCAGAGAGTAGAATGACAACATCATACAAAATTTGAGAGGAAATTTATCCTTGGTGTCTAGCGCCATCTATTTGCAGCCCACACAAAACTATTGTAAACGCCATGCGCGGACAATTCAAGATTGGTGGTATATATACCAATATAGGTATATCTATTACCTTGTTTACTGTGGGTTTAAAATAGGAAGCACTGTATTTTTCGAAGAGTTCCTTGAAATTAATGTGTATGCCAATTTAGATTTGGTTTTCTATTGAAACTGATTACTAATAAAATTAGCGTTCCACATAATCCACATCTTCAAAGAAAACTATGAAAAATACAGTTTAGGGTTCAATAAAATATGTAACTTCATTATAAGAGAGTTATTTGTTAATAGAGTAATATATACAAATCTGAAAACAATGTAAGAGTCACTTTCTCAAAACTGGAGTCTATATCTCACAAAATAACACTGGATTTCACAAAAAAACACTAAAACGGAGGAACAACGTGCTCGATTCAATGTTTTTAATACAGGAGAAATCAAAACAGTACCTAGTTAATATATCGAAATATCGAAAATAAACCGAAATTACATGATAAACGGTGCGCAAGCGGCGGCGGACATTTTTCTTGAAGTGTTACCAGTAAATGACACAAAATGATTAATAATTTTTTTTTATTTTCAATTACCTTTTTTATACTGCGTAACTGGAAAGATGCCACATGTGAACAGCTTATCGAAGCTCTCGAGTCTAGGTTTGGAGACGCGCATTTTGAATATGTTTTCCGAGCTCAGTTGCGTGACCACTGTCAGCGCCCTAACGAGTCTCTGCAGCAGTGGTCTATAGAAGTAGAGAAGATGGTACGGAAAGCTTACCAGTTGGCATCCCCGGCACAAGTCCAAAGCATGCGTCTCCAGGCGTTCATTGATGGGAATTATAACGCTGAGGTCAGGGCTGCCGTTCGTCTGAAGCACCACGACAACGTTAAGGACGCATTAGCGCATGCTCTGGAAGTGGAGGCTGTCCGTCGAGATATTAATGGTGGACGAGTCCGAGTTGTGGCTGCAGAAGTGCAGCGAACAGACCGAAGATCTGTCCCAAGGTGTTATAGCTGCAGGGAACCTGGTCATTTAGGCAGTAGCTGTCCGAAACGTGTTACAGCAAAACGTAAGACGGACACTTATGTTCAAACGTCAGAACAAGACCAGGAAAACTAATTACAGCCAGAGCTGCGGGGCAAGCGCTGGCTGGTAAGCGAAAAGCCCCTAAAGTTTGTATCCGACAAAGCACGGATGGGAATAGCTTAACCATTGATGGAACGGTCAATGGCGTTACCTGTTTGCTGAACTTGGACACCGGTGCGTCACGAACTGTTATGGGGACTCATCTGATGAGGAAGGACGGGAAGATTAGAAAACAGTCTATTCAACCTCGACTCACAACGGCTACCGGCCAGCACATCCCAGTGAGGGGAGAGCAAATGGTGGCTTTCAAAATAGGTGACAATGTAGATTAGATATTAAGTGCGGTATCCTAAAGTGTGGAGACGTAGAGATTCCAATGACAGGTGGGGGCACGGGAAAGATTTTGTGCCTCAAGGAGAGCAAGCTCGCACCTAGGTCACAGACCTTAGTTCCTGTCACATTACCTGCTTCTTCGGGTCAGCGACGTTGCATGATGATTGAAGATAATGGAGAAAACGATCCAAGGTTACCGGCGTGTGTAGTTGTCGCTTCTTCACAAATGGCTGTTATTCCTGTCCTAAAAAGTAATGTAGAAAAAGTTTTGAAGAAGGGTTCTGAAATAGGGGAGTCCGTGCAAGTCGCTTGGTTATGAAACTGCGGTCTGGCTGAGACTAACGTTAACGTGGATAGTGTCTTGAAAGGTTGCAAAGACGATCTAACTGAAATCGAATCAGAAAAAGCATAGAAATTGCTGACACAATACGTCGACATTTTCTCAAAGGACGACGGTGACATCGGAAAGACAGGAGTAGTAAAACACACCATCAACACAGGGAATGAACAACCGATCCGTCAACGCCCGTGACGTGTACCTTTTGCCAGGGAGGAGGTAGAAGATATGATTGAAAATATGAGGAAAAACGGGGTTATTGAGCCATCGACTTGCCCGTGGTGTTCGCCGGTGGTATTGGTAAAAAAAAAGGATGGATCTACTAGATTCTGTATTGACTACCGAAGATTGAATGATGTAACCAAGAAAGACAGTTATCCCTTGCCTAGAATAGACGACACGTTAGACACGTTATGCGGAATGAAGTGGTTTACAACAATAGACCTGAAAAGTGGTTACTGGCAAGTTAAAATGGATCCAAAAGACAAGGAGAAGACAGCTTTTTTCCATGGGCAGAGGGCTTTGGCATTTCAATGTTATGCCTTTCGGATTGTGCAAAGCACCAGCTACTTTCGAAAGGTTAATGGAACACATCCTTGCCGGGCTTGTAGGGGAAGCTTGTCTGGTGTATCTCGATGACATAATTGTAATGGACCGAGACTTCGATGACCATCTCACGAAGCTAGAAAGTGTACTCAATAGATTGAGAAATGCAAATCTGAAGCTCAGTCTTAAAAAATGATAATTTTGCAAGCGACAAGTTAACTACTTGGGTCATGTCGTCTCTGAAAAAGGCATCGAGAAGGACCCTGGCAAAATTTTGGCCGTTAAAGATTGGCCCGTGCCTAAGGACAAGACGCAAGTGCGCTGATTCATGCTTTGCTCTTATTATAGACGTTTTGTGAAGAATTTCTCGTGCATCGCAAAACCCCTACACAAGCTGACGGAGCAAAAACGACCATTTAATTGGGACGAAAATTTCAAACCGCATTCGAGGAGTTGAAGACGCGTTTATGCGAAGCACCAATTCTTGCATATCCCGACGTCAATGGGGAATTTATTGTTGACACAGACGCAAGCAATGTGGCTATTGGTGGAACTCTTTCCCAGAGACAAGGAGATCATGAGGCTGTTATTGCCTACTTTAGCAAATCGCTGTCTAAACCTGAAAGGAACTGCTGTACCACATGAAAGTAGCTTCTAGCGGTAGTGAAAACTCTCCAGCATTTTAAAAAGTACCTGATCGAAAGAAAATGCCGGATCCAGACAGACCACGCAGCGCTTAAGTGGCTTTTACAGTTTAAAAATTGTGAGGGTCAAGTAACTCGATGGATTGAACAACTTCAAGAGTTCGATTTCGAAGTTGAGCATCGTGGCGGATAATCTCACGGTAATGCTGATGCCTTATCAAGACGTCCCTGTGATAAGAGCTGCAAGCATTGCGTACGACAAGAAGGAAAAGAAGAAGCTACCGTCAAGGTAATTAGAACAGCTACAATCGACGAGGCTAAAGAATAACTCCCTACGGCCAGAATGGAGTGAGGTGGCTGATATTACCACCGTGACGAAAAGTTATTGGGCGCAATGGAACAGCCTAGTAATACAAGATAGAATACTTTGTCGAAAATGGGAAGAGACAGTTATCTTCAAACAATAGTGCCAAAATCAATGATTCCCGAAGTTTTGCGAGTTTGTCATGATGGCCCATCTGGCGGACATCTTGGAGTGCGAAGAACCGTACTGAAGATTCGTCAACGTTTTTATTGGCTGCACTGTAGGGAAGACGTTGCAGACTGGTGCAGGAAATGCGTTAAATGTTCTTCAGTTAAAGGGCCGCAAACTCGGAGCCGCGGAGCACTAAAACTATACACTGTGAGAGCTCCTTGGGAACGGATTGCTGTGGATGTAGCTGGACCATTTCTTTTGACAGAAAGTGGTAATCGTTACATTCTGTTGGTGCTGGATTATTTCACAAAATGGCCAGAAGCTTTTGCAGTCCCCAATCAAGAAGCAATTACAGTCGCGACAAAATTAGTAAATGAAGTATTTTGCCAATTTGGTTTACCGTTAGAAATCCACAGCGACCAAGGGAGTAACTTTGAATCGCAACTCTTTCAAGAGATCTGCAAGATGATGGGGATCCACAAAACCAGGACAACTCCGTATCACCCTCAATCTGATGGAATGGTGGAGAGATTTAACCAGACACTGGGGCGGCATCTTGCTAAAGTCATCGATAGCCATCAGAGAAACTGGGACGAATATATCCCCCTATTTCTTCTGGCTTACAGAGCCGCTGTTCATGAAAGTACGGCAACAACCCCGGCACGAACAAATTTAGGAAGGGAACTACGACTTCCAGTAGACCTTCTAGCTGGATGTCCTCCGGGGACGCCTAGCTGCATTACGGATTATGCATGTGAATTAAGAAGAAAGCTTGAGGAAATTCATGAACACGTTAGAGAAGAGAATTTACAAGCGGGAGTAAGAATGAAGACTCGATATGACAGACGCGCGAATGCAAGAGAATTCGAAGAGGAAACTTTGGTGTGGCTTCATAATCCAGTCCGATGTAAGGGAAAATCTCCGAAATTACAGCCAATCTGGGGAGGACCATATACTGTAATAAAGAAAATTAACGACGTAACCTACAGAATTCGGTAGACACTTAGAAGTCCACTGAAGATTGTTTATGTAGATAGGACAGCGGTATATTATGGATCCAACATTGCTCGGGACGAGCATGTCTTAGAGCCCCCTCTAAGACATGCTCGTCGTAGTGTGACGGCCGGGGTCATGTCAAACTGTCCGTCACGGAGTACGTAAGTCATACTGACATCTACACAACAAGCTGGCTGGTTGTCAAACAGAATAAGTAGCAAAAAGTTTTGAAGACTATTTCATTATTTGGAAATAACAATTTTCAATTCGATGACGTAAACACTCTGTCAAGTGTTCGCCAAATTCGCCACTAACTGACAACAAGGCGATGGCCGTGCGGATAATACATCCGCTTCACGTTCTGAGGGCGTGGGTTCAAATCCCAGTCATAACATTTATGTGGATTTTGGTTTTTATGAAATTTGGAAAATGTTTATGAATATTTGGCAAATATTTAAAAAAAAGATTATTTATATATATTTTATCAAAATATATGAATAAATAATCCATTTATTGCATGAATAGACTACATTACCCAATAATTATTTAAATAACAATATAACTAAATTAAGTCTTAAAAAAATAAAAAGATACTAATTCATATAATAATATACAAGAAGTGAAAATTCAAAACCTTAAAAATTAAAATTTTGAAGGCGTCATGAAACTCATCCGCATCGCAGTCAATTGAAAGCGTGCCCAGAAGACTGGCAGCATTGCCTCGTTGTATGGCTATACTTATTTTTTGAGCTAAATACGTGCCAGCCCTCTGGTCATGCGAGGCGTCTATGAGTCTCTTTGCGAGATCTTTTAAAAGTGATCGCGCACTTGGACCCCATGGCCCCAATGTTTTGACCCCAAACGGCTCAAATACATAATCTCCTATTAGATTTACATATTTGCGCCATTTGACGGTCTCCGCTGTAGCAGCAGCAGCGCCCGCACAACCTGCTGTGCTGGGAAGATGAGATGGCGCAAGGGTATCGACACATGTTGCGTCCCATACCAAAGGCCTACCCAGCTTCCACGGCAGTAACGACATCCCATCTGGTCTTTTGCCATCGTCGCGTGCCAAGCCTTGAGGTTCAAGTTGGGCTGGAACGCTAGCGGTGGCAAGAACACGGCGCAGTATGTCATTGAGGTTGGCGTGACGTGAAATACAACCCGCGCTCCTGCTGCATGACAGGCCATGGTGACCAAGGCTATCAACAACCTCTCCACAGTGACAACGATGAGGAGAGACACCTGACGCACCTAAACGGAGGCAAGTAACGAAGCGAAAGGTCGTATCGTCCAACATGGAACCTATATTGGACGATGGCAGTGCCTCAAGCCAGAGGCCCGATTCCCATTCTCCCACAGCCAGCAGGCGAGCACGCTCCGCAGTGTTGGACGATGTATTGAGAAGGTTTTCTCGTACTATGCTGCAAAGCGGCCCATCCCATTGCCTCTGGGAGGATAAGTTTCGGGGTAATTCAGTTCCTGGACAAGCATTTCTCCAAGCGTTCAAGGCATCAGTTTTACACGGCACCTCAGAATCAACCAGTGTGGGAGCTAAAACTTTCCTAGTCAATTCTGCAGTGCTGTGGACCGATGACAAGAACGCTGGCAGGCTTAAGTCAGTAATTTTGCGAACGCCGAAGCCGCCCAAGCGCACAGATGTATGACTCCTGTAGCCACACCCGGTCGTTCAGGGCCACATTCAAAATTTTACTCAAGGTATTCTGTATAATTTTGTCAATTTGAATGAGTGGAGTCGGATTTTTCCAAAAAGGTGGTGTTAAAATGGCGACAGCATATCTTGGCTGCCATACGCCTGTACACCCAAGCGCAATGGGACGAATGCCACCAACCCGCTTTCATAAGGCGCACAGATTAGCGCCATACAAAACGTCGACGATGGCATCATTCACATTGCCGGAGAGCATGGGATTAGTTAATGCCGTTAGCTCACCCAAAAGCGAGTCGCCGGCCGCCCCGGCGCTTGAACACACAAGATCTTTCAAATGTTGTGGTGTCAAACCGTCGAGACCACCAGCAGACCCGCTCCGGAAGAAGCCAATGGCACCAACCACGTCCTTGGTACACCAAGCTGAGAAAACCCGAGTCAGTGTTAGGTGGATCAGGAAAAGAGAGGTTATCCCCTGGCGCTGGATGCTTGCTCTGCAGACTCGCGAGTGTGTCGGCAGAGCTAGGCGCCATCACATCGCTACTGAACAAAAGCCTGGACGCTCCCCTGATATCACCTTCCCTCAGTTTAGACTCTTCATGGTGGTAGATGGTGCTATTGCGGTGTGCTTTTGTAGGATGGTAATATAATTTTGATACCGAAATATTGCAATTTTCTTTAATTTTTGTTGTCAAAGTTTTTTTTGTAAGCCTGTCTTCTTGAGCATGTAGAATTCTATACGGAAAAGTGAGTAGCTGTTCCCAAGCCGTAATAGAATTCTTCCGGATGACAAGGCCTATGCATTGTGCTAGGTTTTGAGCCACTGAAGGCCTCGCACCTCGGGGAATTCTCTTCAGAATCGGAATGGAATTTTTTGACTGAGTCAAATATTGCCAAAAAGGAATTTTAGGGGCATCTGTGGAATTATTGTGTATAGTACTGGACGTATTGGGGCCGGTAAGTACATTTAGGTTTTTGTGAATTTTGCCAAAATGTACGTTAAGGTCCCGCTCATCTTTGAAAAATCGTGCCTGGGAACAGATGGAGCAGCGCACCAGGGTAGAAGATGTGTAAGGTTCACTGGCACCTATTTCTTCATCACTTTTGCCACCGTTACACGACATATGCCGAACAATGAACTATATGCACTAAAAATAAACTTATCTAAATAAATAATATCAAAACAACACTAAATATACACTTTGACATTTGACAATTAATATTTTTACTATCCGTGGCGGCGGACCGTTGCCGTCGGCCAGTCGGCTAGCGGAGGCCGGCATGGTGGCTAGCGCTGTACGCCAGCGCTTCGGAGAGGCTGTCGCGGCGCTCCTCGCACCAGCCAGCAAGATACCTATAGATATATCGGATAGAATGGCTTCAACGTGGGTATTAGGCTCGCTTTACTTTCTTTAGCGAGCTAAATTTGCAGAGGGTGAAACCACCTTATATTAAGTAATTTATCCAACCCGATTTCGAAACCACTGTGTTGCGTAGTTTATTTAGCTTTGATTATTGCTATTTAAAACAAATGTATTAATTCTAACGGAATAAAATTTTTCCGACATTCCGTTCCGTAGCTGTCAGTCTTTTTCGTTTTTTTTTTTCAACTTACATCATTTTAATTGATACTTGATAATTTAAATATTTCGAATAAAAATTAGAAAATTCTAGAAACTTCAGGAAGGAATGAAAAGATTAAAAAGAGACTGGAGATTGAAAACAATTGAATAAAGAAATTAAAATCGAAATTAGTGGATCTAGAACATTCCTAGGGGTATAAATGGCGCTATAGACGCGCTGCACGCCAGTTAAGTTGAGAAGTGGTAAATTGGAAGAAGAAAAGAGAGAAGTAAAAGGAAGAAGTAGCAGTGAAGTGAAAGTATAGTGCAGTGATGTGCAGTGCAAAAGACGTTAGTGCTGGTGCTTTCCGCGTCGATAACGAACGACGCGTTGTGTGTGTAAATTTCAATAAAGTGCCATCAGTGCTACTCGGTGTTTCTTTCCAATCCCGTTACCCTGTCCGTAACAATACCATTCAAGGCGTCGTTCTTTTACCTTAATTAACCACTTCTAATTGTAGAATGAGTAGAATTAATACTTACACATACGGATAAATAGTAAAATAACCAATAACAAAAGTTGGTTTACAGAACCTAACTATTTTATTTCTTTAGTTAAAAAGCCGAAGTGTTAATAGACCAAAGCGCCCAAACTATGTATTACAGTACCACTAATTACTTAATTTTTACAAAAACCAGTCCAATTTCTAAAGGAGTCAACCTGTTTTACAGTTCTTCTTATAGTAAATGTTGACTAAGTGAAGTAGCCGAAATGCGGTGCTAATAATTTCATCAGTTTTTGAGCCAAGGCAATAACCTCCTGACGCCCAGTCTTATATAAGCTTACAGCAAATAGGAGCCCAAAGTCCTATCTATAGGACTCAATGGTTACGACCCAGGTTTTACAAGATTAAAAAATATAGTCTATGATAATCGCATTAATGATTATTTTTTTCTGTGCATCCAGGACCATTATTAGCATCGAATGAAACAAAAAATAACGAAATATTATATGACTACCTTTTTTTAGGACTCGGGGTCGCAATATTTAAAAGAAGTGATATTACTAAAATAAAACTGTTTACTTTAAAAAATTTATAATCTACATATGTAGGATCATTATTTTTCGGTCAATTTTAATACTTAATTTGCAAACTAAGAAAAAATAATGAAATAGTCTTTTTATTTAGTGCTAGCGGGTGGCCACGTGGTTTCACCCGCGCTTTGTTTAAGTTCCCCATAGAAATTAGATATTTCCCATGCTAAAAAGTAGCTTTTGTCTATTATCATGGTTATATATCTATGTCTCTGTGAAATTTCATAAAAATCGAATCGGCCCTTTTGGCGTGTACCTAAACGGTACTTATTACTTTAAAGAAATCATGAAATAATACATAGAACACCCGGTGCAATATTGGCATAAATGAAATCACACAAATTGATTATTTTCTTTTATTCTTATATCACTAACACGGTTGAAATCAGATCTATTTGGTTTAAATTACCAATACCAAAAACAGCCTAGACTGGGTTCACAAAAATAAAATGTAATTCTTAAACTTCAACAAAACTCTTCAAAACAAATATAAACTTTCTAAAAATATTTATATAATTCTCAAAAAGTAATTTTATATTATCAGTCTATTTTCTCAACCTCGAAAACAATAGTGGATAAAATAGATCAGACTACGTATCGTTAAAATTACTTAAATACCTAGATAAATTCGATATTAGTTAGAATTAAACAATAGCAAAAATAACCACTGGTTTGTTTTTCACGATTAGGTCTGAGTAAAAAGAGAATAATAAAAGAATAAGAAACATTAAATCTTCTCTACAAAATAATCTTTTAAAACCTTTTCAATCAAAAGTAATGAATTATATGTTATCAAAAATTACTTTAATCTTTTAGTTAACTAAAACGATTAAAAATCTTTGGACTTAATTTTAACGCGGATTGTGAAAGTCGCGGAAACAGTTTCTTTCTCGTGTCAGGCACAAATAGATGTTGCATTTAATACACAGCATTTTGGTATTTTTTTCTACAACCAATTTGGCGGCATTTGTTTTGTGTTTCACTGACTTCAGGTAAATGCATTGCACCACGTGTTCGGTTTGCTTCAGAGGGAAGGGGTACAGGGACTTTCCTGTTTCTGAAAGTAGGAACGTTTTCTTCTCGATCCGAATCGTCGTGCGATGAGTGTTCGGATTCTGTATCGGCATTCGCTTCAAGAATGGATTCAGCAATTTCTAATTTAAACGACCGAAGCTGCTGAATCTTATGTAGCCTCGTACCATTTTCCAATTGATCTTGTTTGAACAGAATCCGAGCGTTGCAAACAGCCAGATCCACCATATGGGATATAAATCTTTGCGTCCATTTCTTTATCATCATCATAGATCATAGAAATAGCGATTAGGACAAACTGCCAGCATCCGATCTGCTAGATCCACGCCTCCCATATTCGCGTTATATTGTTTGACAACTTGTGGTCGCGGTACTGAAACATACCTCTTTGTTTTTTTGGACCATCTTTCACAGCCATCAATAGTTTGGTCAGCGTGTAAATTTGACATAAAAGTTATAGTCTTGCTATCAACCCATTTAGTCATAACAAGCTTTTTGGCTTTGTTGACCACCACTTGCCAACTTCCTCTGCTCTTTTTTCTCATGACTTTATCATCTGTCAATACCTCTCGGGCAGTTTTAGGAATGTTGAATGATTTTTCATAAGAGTACCGGCACACATTAATCCTTTGTCTTGTAGTCCCAAAATCAGCTTTTCACTCGTAAAATACCTATCACAAAATATAACATGACCAGGCACCAGGTCCTCTACCAGGTGTAACACTGCCTTTTCTGCTAAGCTAAAACTTGTGATATTATAATCAGGGTATGTGCTTACTATATTGTTGTTGCATGGTTGGTAAATTCAACAAAGTATATTCACATGAGACGTAAAAATAATTCGAATGTTGTTGATTATTAAGTATTTCCCAGCTCACAGAATAATTATCGCTACTAATTTGTAAGTGCTGAACTAAGCGCTCAGCCTCTCCCCTCAGCTTGCCCTCAAGGAATTGCATTTTCTGGGCCGTGGAATGAAAGAACAGCGCTCAGTCGTTGTCCATCAGTCCTGAGGATGCTTCATGGAGAGGCGAAACACGTGTCGAAGCATAGTCGGCGCATAGAGCGGGATACTGTACGTCAGGTATTTTCCTGGAAGCCATTTCCGCATTATTCCATATATCCCTTATCCTTTGTCTTTAGAGGAGTTGGGTATTGACAACCTTTTTAGGGTTCCGTAGTCCACAAGGAACCCTTATAGTTTCGTCATGTCCGTCCGTCTGTCCGTCCGCAGCCTAGCTCAAAGACGCCTGGTACTAGAAAGCTGATATTTGACATGAATATAGACATACGATATTGCAACAAAACTGAAGAATAAAATTTAGGAAAATATTTTTTTAAGGGTATCCTCCCCTACATATATAGTGGGGCTGAATTTTTTTTGTTGAGTACCCCATCATGGGGGTATCATTGGATAGGTTTTAAAAAAATATTATTAGTTTGCTTAAATCATTTTTCGATCAAGTGATTGGTTTGTCAAATATCAAGCATTGAAGTGAAAAAAAAATTTAGACTCAAGTGTCCCCCCCCCCCTCCTCTGCCAGCTAAACTATTCATTTGGAAGAGGTGAAAAAATCACAAATGTAGTACATATAACGAATTTAAAAGGAAAACTATCACGGCTAAGTAGATATCACTAGTTTACGAGTAATCGTCGGTTAACTTATAAATACCTATTTCTGTGAGTTTACATTGGGCGCGCTGGCTTAATCTTAAAGATATACTTACTTTGGTATGTAATGTACTACGGTACTACGTATGTATAGTAGTAGTATATCTTGGAAACCACATTTTATGTTTACAATACATAACTGGATACATACCTAGTATTTTTCTAAACAAAGCTTAGGTTCTTATAATAGTGTTATTAAAATTATTTTTTCAGCAAAATAAACAGTCGGATTTGTTGTACATTAATACCCTTTGCAGCAAGTCATTATGGGCAACTACGGAACCCTACATAGCGCGTGGCCCGACACGCACTTGAACGGTTTTCTATTAAAAAAATAGTTGGGGTGGGCAATCCGAGGTTGGGTTCCTCTTTCCTTCCATTAGGTTACAATGGAGTGCCGCCAAGTAATGCCTGATTCAATCAACTGATATGTTGTTGTGTATCACCTCTGTAAACAAATCTTTGAAAGATACCCAATTCTTGGCATTTATCTCTCGTTTCAGCTCGTTGAATCTAGCCTCATGTTTGGCGAAGGTCATGTCGTAGATCTCATCCGCACCTTCCAACTCGCTATCAATTTCCACATGTAAAGAGTTGATAGTTCACCACCGACACTTCAATGCTTTTAAGGCATCTTCTAACTCCCATTTGTGAGTGAGATGTTCGACCCCAATACTTGATATTGTTTTGAGTTTTTACTTGCTTGCCTTTTAAGCATTTCATCGAGTTTGATTGAAGACCCTGTGGATCGCGATTCGGGAGGCGGAGTGTGACACCTTACCCGGATGTCCGACTCTTGTTCTGCCAGTTGCGATTTACTTAACGATGGCTCTCTTGTCACTTGGCTTAAATAACCTGGTGTTGCTCGTTGATGAAAGCCTTAGTGGAAATATACAACCTGTAATAACTTTCATACAAATTATTGATGATGTACGGATAGCTCCTGCTCGTCTCCGTACTAAGACGATCGTGGTTATATTGGAGATCGCTCCAATACGACTCCAACGTTTCCAAGCGCCTTTTAAAGTAGTCCTCAGACTTACGATCTGCAGAATCCTTTTTGATATTGATGACTATTTTTCTAATCATACAGCATCATACAGCTGTTGCTGGGTTTGGATGATGCTTTCCATGAGTATAGGTAATTTGTAACGCAAACAGAAAAAAAAGGCAACGATCTTACTTGAAACCTCCTGAGTTACAGCTTACATCAGTGGTTTCCTCCTGTTTTACTCCTGCCCCTTGTTGATCAGGAAAAACGGGAACCACCATTTATTCATAACTGAGTCTAACAGAAACACTTGATAGTTCTGAAAGTCACTTGATATTTACTGAAACGCGACACGCGTGGTAATACTCACGGGGCAAAAATTATGACACGGTGTCCTAGGATCCGGCTCGAAGGACCATTTAAATGTACGGGTTCTTGTTGTTAACCTATACACTTAGATGTAATGATAACGCGGTATAATATTTTAACTGAATTTATTGATAGAACTTAATTGTAGTGAATGACGTGGTTACAATAAAATAATGATTAGTGAGCACGCGCGGCGTTCTTGCTAGCCTATAGCGAACTGAATTGTAATATAATTAATTAGCGTGTCACGTAAATTGATGATGCATACTGTCATGTACAGTTTGCTCTGTTCATTTATTGATAGAGTAGTATGTCACAAAAAGGCCTAGCTATTTTTATCCACTCTAATGACAGATAAATAGTAAACAGAATTAAATATGTTTATGTCTGGATTTCTTAAAAAATTGGTAAGAGCTCTTGTCTAACACACGCAATAAAACGCAAACTCGTCGATATGTGCATTATGCCCATCCAAACCTACGATGCGCAGACATGGTCCTTGACTGAACTTCTTAAGTCCAGCCTCAAGGTTTGTCAAAGAGCAGTGGAGCCCAGTATTATCGGTTACAAGAGGATCGATCGAAGGCAAAATACCGTTCTGCGATCGCTGACGGGTATTGCTGACGTGGGCCGAAAGAATGCCAACCGCAAGTGGGATGGGGCGGGCCATGTGTTCCGGATGCATTCTAGCGGATGGGTAAAGATCGTCACGCAATGCGTTCCGCAAGACGGAAGGCCAACCGAGGCAAACCCCGATAACGATGGCTTGATAATCTTGATAACTTCGACAGGCACTAGCCTAACTTGGCTGCTTGGAAGGAGTGTAAAAGAGACCTTTGACCAGCAGTGGGACAACATAGGTTAATAAAAAAAGAGCTCATATTAAAACTAAAGATTTGACTAAAGTCTTGAGAGTTTATTTTGCCGTGTAAAATTATACCAAAAATAATTAATTACCATAATACTTTAAGAAGCTCAATCACCTCGTAGTTTAAATTGATGAAATCATTATTGTCAAAATGTAGCCTTGATTTTTCTTGTAAAATCTAGACTCTTAACAAAAGTATGTATTGAAGAAATTATGGCAAATATACGATTTTCGAATAGTCAAGGAATTAGCGGTGGTGGTAAAAAGCGATTTCTGGGCGATAGAACGAAGACTTACTAGTGTTTTGTGCATTTTCCAGGTTTACGGGTACAGAGCGTCGCTGTATAAACCTCGGCTCGTTCAACTACTTAGGGTCGGCCGAGGATAAAAGTGGGGATACATACGCCGATGTTGCTGCGACCACGAGACGTCTCGGGCTCTCAGTGTGCTCGCCGCGCGCAGAACTAGGAGAGATTGACATTCATAGAGAGCTGGAGAGAACCACGGCGCAGTTCCTTGGAGTAGAGGTATGTTCTAATACAAGCACCTAAACCCCGTAGTTAAATAAGTTAAAAAAACGTATACAATCTTAATATATAAAATCCTTGCGTTACTTACTGACTGACATAGTACGAGATCCCACGACAAATTAGTGCACTCATCGAGTTTTCGCTTGAAACCAAATTTTTAAGAATATTTATGATTAGCAGAATACATATCTACTAGGTTGCCTATTAAAATTTGGCCGCAAGTATGTTTAATTAAGTGATTGTTAATTGATTTTTGGAAGATACTTTCGTTCATTCGTTTTATATGTAAAATATCGTCTACATCACGGCTATACATATAAAGATTCTGAAAAACCACGGTTGCCATTGTTCACCTGGCCGCACCTCCTCGCAGCCAGGTGTAACCAGGTATGATTTCGATACATTTTTACGTTCATAACGTTTATGTATGATTTATATATCAAATGAAAGCTAATTTTTTTCTGATTCTGATTATATATGGTTGCCTATTTAAATCCAGCCGCAAATAAGGGTTGCCGGCTGTTGAAGATTGTAAATATTTAAAGAAGAGTGAAAGAGAGTTACACGCGTAACAAAATGTCTCAGTCAACTCCTAAGAATAAGGAATATACATAGAAACCGCATAAAAACAGCAGTTACACTCAATATATTTACTCTGACTTATGAATTCTTTCTAGTGTTAGAGTAAGATATTATATATACAAAAGACGTTCCGAATTTTCGTCGGTTCACACTTAATTTGATAAGTTAGAATATCGTTAAAATTTTAAATATATCATCAGATCTGGTTTACTCCGAATAAATATCGATAGAATGATGATAATTTCTCAATCAAGTAAATTAAGAAATACACACATCAACAAAGTCTAGGGATATTTTATATTTCATCAAATATCTAAAAATCTATGAAGAATTTTCTGATACAGTAAATAGAAGAATCATAGATTATTTTAAGGTCTTTAATAAAAATGAAAAACATTTCGTGTTTTTTTTTGTTTTAAATAAAAAAAATAATTTTTTTAATCATCATGGAAAATTAGTATGATAACAACAAACATTTCTTCTTAAAAAACTATTAATTTTAATAAAAATGGAAAAGATCTTGTAAAATCTAATCATTAATAATCAGTGTTGCCACCTCTTACATTGATTACACATCGACATCGATTGTCAATACTTAAAATTAAATTGTCAATGTCTTGCTGCGGTATGAGGTCCCATGTCCTTTGCAAGTGTTCGTAAAGTTGTTGTTCAGTCGTCAAATTTGGTGGAAAATCTCTCAAAGCTTTTCGTTGTAACATGTCCCAGGCATGCTCGATAGGATTTAAGTCGGGCGACTGTACAGGCCAATCCAAAACTTGAATATCGTGCTCTCGGAGAGCGGTCGATACCAGCCGCGCCGTATGGCAAGGAGCATTATCGTGCATGAGTAGAAATTCATGGCCTATTTGAGTTCTGTGTGGGACAATAACGGGCTCTACTACCTCCTCGTGGTATTTTTGTGCAGTCATGCTGCCTTGGATCCAAACGAGTTGGGTTCGTCCGCCAAGACGAATTCCTGCCCACACCATGATTGTCCCGCCTTGGTATGGGTGGACCTCCTGAGGGTGCCGTAGACGGCTAACTCTCCCTGGAGCTCTCCAAACGCGTGTTCTTCGTGAATCCGGGTGAAACCCAAACCGGGACTCATCGGTGAACAGCACCAAAGACCATTGTTCGTCACTCCATGGTAAATGCTCCCGAGCCCACGAAAGCCGCCGACCGCGATTGCCACGTCGCAATGCTGGAACACGCAATGGTCTTCGAGCATGAAGATCAACTTCATGTAACCTTCTTCGCACGGTTTGGTCGCTTACCAGCAGCTGGTGGTCCTCCTGGAGCCTTTGCACTAGTTGCAGCGCTGTGATATTGGGTTGTCTTCTGGCGGTCATTTGAAGAAATCGATCCTGTCTCTGCGTAGTAACACGATATCTACCTGTGTGCTGTTCGGCCACATCTCCAGTACTGCGATAACGTGACCACAACCTTGATATCACATTTTGACTGGTATGTAGGGCCTCAGCAACGACGCGTTGAATTGCACCATTTTCTAACATGCCCACGGCTCGTAACATTTCATCTCGACTCAAATGACGACTTGACATGACTTTTAAAGTTCGTACGTCACGTTAAATTAAAAAAGAAAAACAATTAAAAACCCTTTTCATTAATAATTATAATAAAACAGTTTTAACTTTCTTTAATGTAACGAATTACTAGCAAATTTGCCGCCATATTTTGTTTATCATTTTGTTTTTTTCTTTCCATGTTCAAATTTTGAAAATAGAATAAAAGAGGTTTTAATCTGTATATAAACTTTTTGTGGAAACTAACAAGGTTCTAAACTATAAACTCGTAAATAATTTAGGATTAAGATATCCCTAGACTTTGTTGATGTGTGTATATCAAATATAAATAACAAAATAATTTGAACGTAGGAAAGAGTCATAATAATGTTATTTATGTCATCCGTTCAAAAAATAGATCTGCATTTATGTAAGCAATAAGCAACTACAGGAGCAAATAAACAAATTTTGGTTCTTAGCTGAGTCAAGCAGACCTTGAAGTTCAGTATCTTCAATAGACATTGCATAGCTTGCCTCCAGGTACAGTATTGTTAATTTGACTGGCAATAAAAAAATAAACCGTTAGATTATTTCTCCCATGACTAAATCTCACACGTGCACTGAAATGCTTTTTTATTTTAATTAACATTTTAACATGAATAAAGCAAATTATATTATTTTATTGTAACACCGGTAATCACTCTAAGCAGTGACAAAGTCAGTGAAAATATAATTTTAACGCATCGGTTTTCAAATTTACTGCATGAATCTCTGGTTACTAGAAGCTTGGCTTGCTATGATGAAGGAAAACATCATGAAAAAATTGCATGGCTTAGTAGTTGTTTGCGGTTGATGGTTTTACAAAAAAACATTTATTAACGAAAAAAAATTGAGGATACTCTATCGTGAAACAATATTTTTATTGAAATATTGTAGTATAGCTTATACATCACAATAAACTACCTTTTTATGCGATAAGTAAGACCCGCGGTGTACTGAAGCTAGTCTGTAAAATTTAAGTCGATACTTAAATTTTACAGACTAGCTTCAGTACACCGCGGGTAACTTTATCGATATAAAGTTATAACGTTACTATTGTGTAGAATTTGGGCTAAGAATGGGTATTTTTTAACAGAGATCAGTGGAAGCGATTAATTCATCCAGTCTTACCCCAAGACAAGGGATCTAACACATAGGCCAAGTTTCTTGGCGCTAAGAATTAAACAAATGTCTTACCAAATATCTCCTGGTGATGTTCTTGAGTGGAGTCCTGGAGGCAAGTTAGACACACACGAGACTAAAATTGGCCAATATTAGCAAGTGAATTATCTTTACTTTACCAGACTCCAACGCAGCGTTTTCAATCAGCAAATTCGTCCGGCACCAACCACGTGCATCGGATTCACTCAAGTTTTACAATGTTCGTTAAAATACTATTTTTATCACAATTAACCGGTGCCAGTTATTGATCAAGAAAGTGGCAATCAAACGGGTTCTAAATACAAGATCAAAAACGCTCACAAAACGAAATCTATCCAGAGCTAGGTTTTTTCGCTGACCGCGGGAAACGACAAAAAAGCCAAAGAGAGTGAATGACAGTTCAGTGTGACCATTGTCAGAAATTTTCAATAGACTAAACAAAATGTTACTCAATCGATCTAATCGATTTGACTTATAATAAAAACTAATTCTATTTCAAACATCCACCCGCCCCGGACCGGCCTACCGGTCCGCTAATCGGTTGGTAGACGTGACAATGTTGCAACCGCTCTCCTCAGAATCGAACCGTCCACCAAGACCTCAGCAAATCGGGGAACTCCATCAGCCCCAGTTACCTAATGAAGGATGCGCCCCCTGCGCCATCTGAGTGGCGGAAGGTTAGCCTCCTTGATCAAAACGAGGTCACCAATCTTGGGTGGATCGGTCTTGTCGGTCCACTTAACGCGTTGCTGGAGTATGTGCAAATATTCCAAGTTGCAGCGTTTCCAAAAGCTCTGAGTAATCTGGCGTACCAATTCAAAACGCGAGAGACGACCAGGTCTCGTATCAATATAGGGGTACTCAGGCAAGGCGACAAGTGGGCGACCAATCAAAAAATGGCCCGGCGTAAGGGCCTCCAAATCATTCGGATCTGAGGAGATCGGGCACAATGGCCGAGAGTTCAAAACGGCCTCAATCTTACAAAACACAGTTGCGAGTTCCTCAAATGTAAGGACAGATTCACCGATTGTCCTGCGCAAGTGTGTTTTGGCCGATTTTACGGCGGCCTCAAATATACCACCCCAGTGTGGACAATTTGGTGGGGAAAACAACCAATTTATTCCACGTCGGGCAAGCCTATCACCTATATCAGCTTTGTTGGTTTCAAGAAAATTAACAACATCATTCAGATAATTATAAGTGCCCTTGAAGTTAGTGCCGCAGTCAGAACGGATCAAGGAAGGCAGCCCTCTGCGGGATACAAATCTGTCAAATGTGGCTACAAACGCCTCGGTCGTAAGCGAGGAGACCAGTTCTAAGTGTACGGCCTTTGTGGAAAGACAAACAAAAACACACAAGTAGGCCTTGACAGTCTTGCTGTTTCGAAGTGTCGACGTTTTCACCAAAAAAGGACCAGCGAAGTCCGTGCCAACACCGTCAAACGTCCTGCTTTCAGTTACGCGATCTGCCGGTAAGTCCCCCATCAAGGGCTGCATGGTAGAAGCCTTGAGCTTATAGCAAGGGATGCAGCGAAAGACTACACTCCGAATAATTCTTCGGGCAGACAAAATCCAAAACTCGCGTTGCAAAATGGCCAACAAGGCATTACAACCAGCATGCGAATTTTTAAGGTGACGCGATGACGGTCAGTTACCAACAAGCGTACCAAATGACCGTCCTTAGGTAACAAAAGGGGGTGACGAGCCCCGTAAGGGAGGTTGGTGTTCTTGAGACGCCCTCCAACGCGCAAGAGACCCGTTTCGTCCAAAAAGGGGTTCAATTTAGATACAGCTCCCGACAATTTCGATTTCCCCGACTTGAGGATAGCAATCTCCTTTTCAAAATGCGCCAATTGCACAGAACGAACCCAAAAGGTGAGGGACTCCTGTCGTTCCTGTGATGAGAGAAACGGTGTCAGTCGTTTCTGTTGTGGGTGCCTAAAATTAAAAACAAAACGCTTTATCCAAGCAGTGACACCTAACAACTTGTCGAGGGAGCTGTAACGATTCAACAAAAAATCGGGGTCGAAGGCGCATTCTACCTTCTCAAGAGCGAGTGTTCGTAGACCCGGCAAATTAGAAGTATTCAAAACTGGCGTTCGAGGCCAATCAGTTTCTGGTCGACTCAACCATTCCGGACCCCACCACAGCGAATGACCCATCAAACTAGGCGTCAAGCATCCGCGCGAGGCACAATCAGCGGGGTTGAGCTCACCTGGCACGTGTCTCCAAACAAGTTTGACTTCGGATTTCTGGATTTGGGAAACGCGATTAGCGACAAATACCTCCAAGGTGTGGACAGAAGCCTTCAACCTACAAAGAACAATTTGGCTGTCTGTCCAGGCGTAGGTCCCATTAATACAAATGCTTTTACCCAAAGTACTGGACACGTGGTTCAATAAGCGTACAAGTAGGGCTGCTCCCGAGAGCTCCAATTTCGGAATGGTCAGAGATGTCCGAAGGGGTGCAACCTTGCTCTTTGCCATGATCAGGGAAACTCTCACCTGACCTGAGGCACTGACTGTGCGCAAGTACACCACGGCCGCGTGACCACGTTCCGAGGCATCACAAAACCCGTGAAGGGTGGCCTTGTACTTCCCGGGAGGAAGGATGGGACGAGGCAAGGAGATCTCGTTGACGGCAGGAAGTGAGGATACAAAAGAGGTCCATTCCTCAACAAGAGTGCCGTGCAGAGGTTCGTCCCAGGTCAATCCCGCTGTCCAAAGCTTCTGCAAGAAGCATTTTGCCCAAAATATAATTGGACAGATCCAACCGTTCGGATCAAAGGTTCTGGCGACAGTAGACAATACGAGACGTTTAGTCCAAGAACACGGCAATTTCAACTCTACGTTATATGTAAAGATGTCTTGGACTGGTCTGTACTGAACGCCGAGAACAGCCATCATGGCGGGGTTGTCAACAATCTCAAATAGATGTGGATCTTGCTGATCATCCTCTGGCAAGCCTTCCAAGAGCGCTGGTGAGTTGGAAATCCATTTACGCAACTCATAACCAGCGGAGGCCAAAATACCTATCAATTCGTCCCGCAGGAGGATCGCCTCGTCCGCTGTGGAGGCGCCTGAACAAATGTCATCGACGTAAATATCGTCCTTCAAGATGGCGGAGGCTCGTGGGAAACGTAAGCCTTCTCGGTCTGCGACCTCCCAAAGAGAACGTATTGCCAAGTAGGGGCTTGATCTTAACCCGTACGTATTCGTATTGAGCTCGTAGACGACCATGGGATCGTGAGGAGACTCTCTCCAAAGGATCAGCTGGAAGCGACGGTCATCAGGGTGGATAATCGTCTGCCTAAACATCATTTTTATGTCGGCCACAAAGACAACCTGATGTCGCCGGAAGCTGGTGATGACGTCACAAAGGTCCTTGACCAACTTGGGACCAGAATGCAAGCACTGGTTCAAGGATACGCCTGTTGAAGTCTGCGCAGAACCATCAAACACTGTGCGCAGCTTGCCAGTCGATGGCTTCAATACCGCATGATGCGGGAGAAAGTAATGCTCCACCGAACGCCAATCCAAATTTGACACAGACATGTGTCCCAACTGTTCATATTCCCTCATGAACTCAATGTACTTCTGTCTGAGCTCCGGATCACGACCCATGCGGCGCTCCATGGCCAACAACCTCTTTTCGGCTAAAGGTCGTGACTCACCAAGCGGAGGCCGAACAGACAGGAAGGGTAGCCTCGTAATAATCCGACCAGAACGGAGTCGACCAGTGTTGTTCTGGAAGAACAGCTCGCACTCCTCATGTTCTGGATTCAAACGGGCAGCTTGAGGGGGCTCTTCTACTTCCCAAAACTTCTGAACCGCATCAGAGAGAGCAGAGCCTACAGCCAACAAATTATCAAGTTCGGGTGGAAGGGGGTCCCTAGGTACAGGTCCCATCAAAGCAAATCCAAATATGGTCGGGATGGCAGTCAAACCATTTGGCACCAAGACCCGTTTCCCACCAATCAAAATTCCACCAAGGACATCAGAGCCAATCAACAAGTCGATTTGTCCCGGTGTGTCAAATTTGGGGTCTGCCAGTTCCAATCCCGATGTCAAATTCACCACAGCAGCAGGTAGCTGCTTCTGTGGGTGCATACCCAAAATATTCTTCAACACCATAGCCGAGGTTTTAATCCTCGGGTGTGAAGATTCAACAGGGCCAAACAAAACCTTAACTTGCCCTTCAACATTAGAGGCTACGTCCCCTATGCCCCGTATACAATTTGGAAAAGAGCCCATATTTAATTTAACCTGCCCTACCAAATAAGTGGAAACAATGCAACCTTGTGAACCTGTGTCCAATATAGCACGGACAACAACAGAGGTCCCCGTGGGTCCCCAGACCCTAACAGCAACCGTTGGTAGGATAACGGTCTCATTGGGGGAGGTTGGCGTTATAGGGCAGGGGTCAATGACCTATTGTTGCCTGGGCGGCGACCGTTGGCCAGGACCAGGCAAGTCAAAACGAGGGTGCGGCTTGAAGTCCTCAAAGGCGCGATGACTCGATCCGCGCGCCATCTGTGGGGGGTCATAATGACGCACCCGCCCAAAACGAGGTGGGCGCGAGTCAAGGCGGGGACGCTCCGCCAAAGGAGGCGAATACCTGGGGCAGCAGTCATGGTGCTGGTGACGCTGAACAGCACATTCAGGTGCGCGAGAGAGAGGAGGCGTGCGCACGCTACGGTTCTCCAAGCGGGGTGAGCGGCGATCAATTAAGCGAGGTGACTCTCGGCTGCGCGCCGGTGAGCCTCGGCTGCCACCTTCAAAACACCCGCCCGTGCGCGGCGTCGGCTGGTTGGACAAGCGGCCAACCTCTCTGGCATTCATACAGAGAATGTCCAAATGCAGTCCTCCACAGTGAGGACAGGGGCGAGAGTTTGGGCAGTCTCGCTGGTAGTGGGACCCCAAACAAGAGAAGCAAAGGCGGCGGGCATTCGCGATGCGCCTACGAGAGGCGACATGTAGGTCCAAGAATGCCCTACAATTGGCCGTTCTGTGCCCCGTGACCTTGCAGTAGGAGCACTCCGCTGGGCTCTGCGTGACCGCAAAGCGAGGAGGGCGCCGGTCAACATTGGCTCGGGTGTGAACGCGAGCCTGCTCCTTGACCTTGGGCGGCTGCGACTTAGCCGGCGTGTCACCACCGGAGTTGTCCAAGACCCGGCACTCATCCTCCAGGAACTTCTCCAGGTCAGCAAAGGGGGGCAGATGGGTCGCGCTATCCCCACCAAAGCGCTGCTCAAAACGCGACCTCAGGTCGGCAGGCAGCTTCTTCAGCACAATGTGCACCAATAGATAGGACCATTGGTCCACGGGCAGGTCAAGGCACTTAAGTGCGTTGATGGCCACCAAAAGCGGGTTCAAAAGTTGGGTGCGCAACCCAGAGACCCGGGTGAGCGTCGGCAAACCCAAAATCTGCTCGATGTGCGTGTCGGCGAGGCCACGCTTATTATGGTACCTACGGGTGATTAGGTCCCGAGCCGTCTGGTACGCCTCGGCAGACACGGGCAGATGCTGGATGAGGCCCTTAGCCTCCCCATCCAGAACCGACATTAAATATGCCAACTTTTGTGCCGGCCGAAGGTCAGCCCTATCATGGACTAGGCTGTCGAACAAATTAACGAAGCCCAGGTAGCTTCCTAGGCAGCCATCAAAATGGGGGAGGTCCAAAGTAGGGAGCCTACTCACCAGCCCCGGTGCTGACCTAGGAAGCTCCTGCTTCAGGCCGGGTTGCCCTTCCCTATCGGCAACTAGTTGTCTCGCAGTATTGGAGACAGCATCATACAGGTCTAAGACCTGGGCATAGTCTTCGCTGACCTTATTTCGCTGGTCAGCAGTGAAATCAGTGACTGACACTTCGAGACAGCAAGCGCTGAAAGTGCGGAACTGCTGTTCCACACTTGCCAGGCGATCATCGATCCGCTCGTACCTTTGAAGTAAGGCCTGCTGGCGATCAGGCCGGTTCACTAAAGCACTGGCCGAGGCAAACCAGCGCAAATCTGACGCAATAGCACCAGCAGCCGCACGCAAGTCCTTGATAGCTGACATAATCAAAATTCAAAAGAGCCCGGACAAGCGTTAAATAATATTAACAATCAAACTTATTTTTTCTTAATTCTTTGAAACCAACAAAATATTAGCCTGTTTACTGCAAGTGCAGGCAAGTGACAGGTATCTACTGTCCAACAAAATTAATAGTTTCAATATATTGAAGAATCAAACACAAAAGTTATCAAAGTTGTAACTTATAACAAATTAAAAGTTGAACTTCAAATTAATTAATAAATTAATTGCAACAGACAGACTGGCTGTGTTATTTGAGATATACAATAGTAAGTAAGCACAGAATACGTGTTACCTAGCAATATTATCTATATTATAACAAAACAAAGTTTATTAATGTGACCCGCCCAAGTGGCAAGGTCAAGTTGGTTATAATGTTTATGAATATATGCAATAAACTAAATTTACTAAATTTATTGATACATACAGCTGTTATGTATCCAAACAAACTGACTTATTCATGCAACAACAAATTTAAGTTAGATTTTTCAACAATACAAATCAACAATTACTGATTGAGGTTATGTGACAATGTGTTTCAAATTATCTAGGTCAACTTATACAATTAAATATTATGTATTTTAGACAATAAATGACCTGACAAACACTACAATACTGTCTACAAGGTGATACGGTACAAGCTTATACCAATCTGAGGTTTGTACTCAGTAATGCAACAGCGGCTAAATTTCAACTCCAGCTCTGCTACCAAAATTTATGTGTAGAATTCGGGCTAAGAATGGGTATTTTTTAACAGAGATCAGTGGAAGCGATTAATTCATCCAATCCGTCACAATCTGTATACGAATAATTATCAAAATGTCTATGACCGAAGACCGAAGTCTCAAAGTTTGAAATAAAGTTATATTACATTTTAACGGGTAATGGGTGGCCATATGGCCACCTACGTCAGATTATTAGTGACAGTCTTGGGGTCGTATGCCTCCATCTAAAGGCTAGTCCACTAGGCTCGCCGAGCCGAGCCGAATCGAAACGCAGAAAGTCGCCTCCTATATATTTCTATGAACCTGCGTTCATTAGCGAAGAGCCGCGGCGCGCCGAATCGAATCTACCGCGCGCATCGCTCGTCAGGCGACTTTCTGCGGCGACGCGTTTCGACTCGACTCGGCGCGCCTTAGTGGACGCGGGTCAGCGGATGAGAAGTTACATAAAAAGTTATCGAAATGAATGAAGAGCTGTTAATTTCGCTAGTTCAGAAATATACTGAACTTTAATAATCATGACTGCCTCATTAGTCTCGCGGTATAAATGTGCACGTGGGATTGGGAGGTCTCGGGTTCGATTCCCGGGTCGGGCAAAGTGTTATTGGGTTTTTCCGTTAGGAAATTCTCAGTAGCAGCACGGAGTCTGGTAATGTGCCCGGTGCGGCAATAGGCTCGCCCCTTATTACGTGGGACCAGAAAATTCATGGCGAAATGTGGGTGTAATATTACACCTCTGCCTACCCCTTCGGGGATACAGACGTGAAAATAAAAAAAATTATGATCATGAAGATACTCATTATCATGACGAGCAGCGTAGACAAAATATATGTTAGGAAATAGCGGGAATTATGAACGAATTTGAAACAAGAACATATCTTCGTCCGAGCTATCCAACATTGACAACACAAGCACAACCTACAGCAGCCAGTTGCCGACTGCTGGCTTCGATTCGATTCGTCTGTAATGAACGCACACGGATAAAATGCGACTCGGCGCGATTCGACGCGGTTCGAATGTAGTCGACGCCAAGCTTTATAGTTATATAATCTAAGGGTTGACTAGTTGACTAGCATTTGACGCATGTGCAATGGCTTAAAAGCGTCGCAGAGCTGTCAAGCGTTCTCGTCTGACAAATGATGTCACGCGTAGGGGGAAGTTACCCAGTGGCGGACACCTAAGGTTTTTATGAAATAAAATCTATTTTAAGAAATGTAACTTTAATTAATTTTGAATTTGTTGATACGTCGTGACACGTGTTTTTCTATGTTGAATATTTGAGATAGTGACATCTTTTTGTTAGCTTACCTCCACTTTTCCCATAAACTTTCATAAGCTTGGTTTGTCTACATTTTTAATTTAGGTATTCGATTCCCGGGTCGGGCAAAGTGTTATTGGGTTTTTCCATTAGGAAATACTCAGTAGCAGCACGGAGTCTGGTAATGTGCCCGGTACGGCAATAGGCTCGCCCCCTATTACATGGGACCTAAAAATTCCTGGCGAAATGTGGGTGTAATATTACACCTCTGCCTACCCCTTCGGGGATACAGGCGTGAATCTATAAATTTAATTAATTGTTATTTTTGTACTTGATGCCCATTTCTTTCCTTTTTCCTGAGACAACATGATTTTTGTCTCTTCAGCTACAAGCTACAATTCTACACGACGGTGACGACGTTAAAATTTCACTTATTTCACTTCCTCACACATTTTATTTGTCAAGTTGCTAATCTTTTCATCGTGAAAGCAGGTAATTTTAACAATTTAAGAATATTCTGACCAACTGCTAAACAAAAACTAGTCGACGTCTTCATACTGCTGGTTCCAGGTTTGTTGTTAAGACATTTGATCACTAGACAGGTTTTCATGGCAGGGTGTGTGTTACTTTTTTTCTCACATTCTCACAACACTATCTTGTCCCAAACTAAGCAGAGCTTGTACTATGGGTACTAGATAATGGATAAATATACATATATACTTTTTTGTAAATGCATTCATATTATACATAGAAACACCCAGACCAAGACCACAGAATAAAGAAGAGTACTAACGTACAGAAGATTCACTCGTCAAACCAAATTATTGAATTTGCGACTCTTGCTACTAAGCAACAAAGTGCAATTCAGCTCGCATAAGCACTCAGTGCCTAATGCGATATTAACCTAACCGTTCCCGTTCTTTTCTAACACATAACGCTGTCGCTGTCTGGCGCGGAGTGGCGCGCTAGGGTTGTTGACTTGCCGCTGCAACTATAATATTTATTCATCGTCTATCTACCTACTTGACCTCGTATCTAATAATAAATAATTATCATATAAGTATCCTATCCCACTATTTGAGCTCGTAGAACAAATACCACAAAAATTCTGGTTGTTTACATTTTTACTATACTGATTCTTAGTAATTTCCTAAACGCGTGGACTGATTTACATGATTCAAACAGATAAAATGGTTTTTGTACTAGATCTTTAATTTGACACCATAATCGTTAAGATATCTCAACAAACAAAAAATCAAATTTACAAGTTGTTCTCGTAATATAAATAAAATCAAATTTTCAAGTCGCTTTCGCCACACAGTTAATTGAGCAATACTTTGCATTAGACTTGTGATGATACATTTTTGTTGTTAAAGGCGTTTATATAAATTGAACAGTGTATGAACACGGCGCGTGAGAATACGGAGCGGTCGCACTCGTTGCGTGACGTCTAATGTGAGCGGCGCGCGGCAACCCACTAAATCCAACCATGTCGAAATGGTCGGCGGAGGTACTTGTAAGTTTGTACCTAAAATGCTAAGTGCCAAGACAAACATCCATGTTCATCCACACAAATATTTGACTTGAGCGGGAGTCGAACCCGCGACCTTCGACGTAGCAGTTGCTCACACTCCCGCTACGCCAACCGGCATATTTTACGAATCCCGATGGCACACTATATTCAGTGACATATTAAAATAAATCATAATATATAACTTTATATAAAATAATACTTATTAGCAGTGGCGTAGCGTGGGTTCCTGCCGCCCGGGGCCGTTCGGCAATTCGCCGCCCCTTTTTACCCCAATGTTCCTGCAAAAGTATAACGTTCTTCGGGTTTTGGTATGTTTGTATGTTTATGTCCTTTAGTTTGGCTTTACACGCTGAACGGCTTAAAGCATTAAAAAAGAAATGTTGTCATTTGATTCGTCTCACTTGCTGGAATATCATTGACTAGACCATACGGTATAATAATTTACGGCAAACGTGGCAGCTTTCAGCGGTGTTAATGGGTCGCGTTAGGAGTGGCCTCCCAGAGCTCAGACACAGTGCAGGTGCTCGGGCAAGAAGGACATATCAGCAAGTGATCCATTGTCTGCTCCAGCTCTCCACATTCACATTGGCCAAGGTCAATTCAAGTGGCCGAATATTATGCAGGTCTCTTAAAGCTGAAACCATTGACACAAAGAAGAAGAATGGGTCGCGCACGGCAGCACGGCGGCCGTTTCTATGCTGCAATATATGTATAGCTTAGTCTAGGCCGGCGCGAACGATTTTAATAAGTTAAATGTCGATGAATTTCCGTCATCACTAGATGCTTTCTTGTTTTTAAGAGCCGACCACACCTCACTCTGTTCGACATTCGGGACGGCTTCGGTGTAGTGGTGCGTCAGTAGGACAATGTGGTCGCCGTCGGTCTGCTCGCGAGGTAAACAAGCGTCGATAAAACCTTTCAACGTCTACAAGAATCTCGAACTTTGAATTCACGATGCGAAGACTTATCCCCGGGGTTATCTCGACCGCAGCCTCGATGGCCCGAGTGTTAGAGCCTCGGAGGTCTCGTCGCGTAAGCTTTCGTATTTGTCGTTATACGGCCTGTCCTTTCGGTGAAGACAGCCGACAGGATGGCATCTCGTGTCTTTTCCTCATCAGTTCGAGAGTTTCGGCTGGCAGTTTAGACTCCTTGTTTTTCTCTATGCGGAGCAGATCTTTCGAGACGAATCTCCTAGTATCGTGACCACTGTGGCCGTCATCTGCTTAATGCTGTCGGTGGGTGGGGCAATGTTAGGTCTGAGAGTAGCCTTCATTGACTGGGCTTTATATTAAGAGAGGGTACTCGTCGGGTAGGGATTACCTTTAGGTGATTATCGTATTGAACACCGTTAGTAAATGTTTGCTTTCGGTCCGTCGTGACTCGTGATGTAGTCTTTCATCGTGTTTGTCACATTATCGCGGTTTCGCCAAATCTACTGCTTGTGAGGCTTCTTCTTGCAAAAGGAGTTCTTCTTGCAAAATTTTACTACATTTTCAAAGATTGGACATTTTGGGAGTTGGACATTTTGAGATTTGAATATTTTGGGAATTGGACGTTTTGAGAATTGGACGTTTTGAGAATTAGACATTTTGGGGCTTGGACGTTTTGGGTTTTGGTCATTTTGGGCTTTGGACATTTTGACACCGTTGGACATTTTGAGAATTGGACATTTTGCTCCTGAACGCGCAGTATGTGCCACGTTATGTCACTTAATTCTACCTTGAGTTCGGCGAGGTGTTCTTTTGCCGTAGATTATGTTTGTTGTAAGACGCAAGGTATTCTGTATAACGTCCCTGGCCGGGAATAACGAAGCTGCCGGGAATTGGGGCTGTTGCGTCCAAAAATTAGCAGAGGGCGTTTGTCAGAGGGCGTTTGTATTATATAAAATAATCGGCTTTGATTTTAACGCAAATATCATAATAAATATTGGAGTCAAAGTTCAAATAGCGTAGGTATAGTTAAACCGCAGGTGTGACTATTGTCTTAGGAGACCTGTACCTGCTTTCTTCCCTATTCAACCATAAAGATTGTTGTATTATTTTTATTTTTTTTTGTTTTGGTATCGGGTTGGAAAATCCTCATGGAGTCCCTCCGCCCTGGAAGAAAGTGTGAAGGGGACTGTCAGACTCTTACTGACTAAAAACCACCCCGTGCTCCTCATGTACCCGTGTGTCGGAGGGTCGGGTATCGCCGAAGCATTCCTCGCTACCCCCCGACGGGTATTGGCCCACCAGATGGTCAGGCGGGCCCCGAAGCCCCCTTGGCGGCGGATGAAGTTGTTGAGCACCGCCGCCAAAACATCCAGCGGCCGCAGAGGATAGGGAGGACGCCAAAGCAACACCGCATCTATTGCCTATTGTATTAATTACTCATAACAGGCTTGCAGATCACTGGAATATTGCAACCTATTCAACAGTTAATAAACGGACACAAGCAAGCCTTCAAGTAATGAAAATCATTATGATTTTGTTTTCGATTGTTGTTCTTTCTACTGCGCCCGCGCCGGCGCCGCGCCGCACGGTCCTAGTGAGATCGTGTCAGTGCGCGCCCCAAGTATTTAAAATATTTTTTTTTTTTGCGGCCTCTTTTGCCGCCCCCTTAAATGTGCCGCCCGGGGCCATGGCCCCCCCGGCCCCCCCCCCCCACGCTACGCCACTGCTTATTAGACTAACGTGACGCAATGCTTTCCCACCATAAACGGCAAAATGCTGCTACTGCTGTGCCCAGTCGCAGCACTGGAAAACCGCGTTGTGTTATCCTGTATTGATATGTTATCCCGCACCTCTTCCACATATTTTTTAAATTGTTGCTCACGATTTAAAAATATGTGGAAGTTTACTTGTCGAGATAGTGTAGGTGTTCGGCGCTTAGTGCCATCCGGCGTTAGGGGACTTCCCCCTATAACTCTCTTTCACTCTACTTTAAATATTTACAATCTTCAACAGCCGGCAACCCTTATTTGCGGCTGGATTTAATTAGGCAACCATATATAATCAGAATCAGAAAAAATTAGCTTTCATTTGATATATAAATCATACATAAACGTTATGAACGTAAAAATGTATCAAAATCATACCTGGTTACACCTGGCTGCGAGGAGGTGTGGCCAGGAGAACAATGGCAACCGTGGTTTTTCAGAATCTTTATATGTATAGCCGTGATGTAGACGATATTTTACTTATAAAACGAATGAACGAAAGTATATTCCAAAAATCAATTAACAATCACTTAATTAAACATATTTGCGGCCAAATTTTAATAGGCAACCTAGTAGATATGCATTCTCCTAATCATAAATATTCTTAAAAATTTGGTTTAAAGCAAAAACTCGATGAGTGCACTAATTTGTCGCGGGATCTTAGTCTAACAGACACGCTACAGTCGAAACTATTGGGCGCAGGAAGCTGAAATTTGGCATGTATGCTCCTTGGGGACCGTAGGGGTGCACTAAGACAGGATTTCCTGAAATTCCCACGGGATCGGCCAAAACGGGTAAATTTAAAAAAATGCAGGCGTAGCTGCTGGCGTCCTGTAGTTTAAAGATATATTTCATCCAAAAAAATAGCTAAATGTACACTAAACAAAAAATATAGCTAGCTTTTGGTTACGGCCCGCCGCCGCCGACGACGCCACAGCTGTAATCCGTGGCCGGGCCGTAAGAGTAGGTAAACTACTTACGTTTAGATAAATTACATATAGATTTCCTTTAGCTTATAGAATACGGTTATGTTACTACTAATGGTCGGAATAGGTAGTGCCATTAGCAAATGGCACTACCTATTTCAGGTCATTCACAGCAGTGAATGACCTCAAATGTTGATGTTAACATGGGCCTGCTGCCCGGGACCCGGGATTTTAAAATAACTTCGTTTTAAAATATGCACTTTTATTATTGTACTTATTGTTTTCTGAAAGAGATTATTTCATGCGATAAGAACATAAACTGTATAATATGCTATGTTTGAATTTATGTTACAATTAGTAAGTCTTTTTTATATGGTTTGACTTAATAATTACCGATGCGTGTATTAATGCTCATCTGTGTGAATACTGTGAACAGTTAATATTAATATATTTTAAAGAGAATGTTCGGATAATTTATATATTTAGAGCGTTTTTCTCTACATTTAATTTGATATACTTTTCGGTATATCAAATTAAATGGCACAAGTACCCAACCACTACCTGCGATTTGATGAATCACAGATACTCGCAAAAGAACACCGTTTTCTTCCAAGGATGATACGTGAGCCTATTGATATTAAAAAACACCCTAATTTCAATAGGGAAGACGGTTGGAATGTTCCTCCAGCTTGAGACCCTGTCATTAGGCTAATGAAACCCAAGAAGGACAAAGTCACCAGAAGACCTGAGGACACTGTGAGCTCATTCTGCGTAAATAGTAACACCCATAGTTGAAAAATGTCCGGGTACTTTGAGATAACTTATACATTCAAGAAATTAAGACAAAAATCACCTCAGTCTGCCGTGAACATGAATCCTGTAAAGAATTCGAAACGTCGGCTAGTAATAAAAATGTAGTTTCTAGATCATTCGGTTTCAATGTAATAACTAGTGAAACCAATATAACGCGATAAAATCTGTAAACTGTAGTTTAATTTCAAATTGCTACCTATTTATCAGCTTCTTAATATGAATTATAGGTCATCTAATTTTATAATATTTTATCAAGACATTGCAAATCTTCTTCCGATATAAGGATCCGCAATTGCATTAATTTCCAAAAATAGAAAATCTTATTAAAAATTAATATTATTTTAAAATGTGTAAATATTGTTTATAATGTGAACGTACCTACTAAACTACTAACGTTTTCATGATCTCATGTCAGGCCAAATGACCAAATAAATTAGTAATTACTGCACGTAAAGTATGGGTTGTAAGGTAATATTCGTACGTCAACTTCATACACGTACATGGGTCATTCTCAGCCGGCTCAAATATGCGTATCCGGGTCCAAATTCAGTACAAAATGGATAACTAACAACGTCCTATTCTTTTTTACAATAGGTAGGACTTCATATTATGTGCAGCAAGTATTATTTTTTAAGTAAATAAAATGCAAGGGAGTAAAAAAGAAGAAAAACCTTGAAAATATTGACCACGGTGGCGCGTCCGGTCCTCGGATTGCGGCGGAAAATATTTTTTTTCTTTTTTTCTTCAATAAATGCGGCGGAAAATATTTTGCACGCGTTCACAAACAACTAGATAGTAGATAGTTATTAACTCGATGTATAATATTGCTACATCATTATAAGTCATACTAAACAAGTTACAACTGATTGTCTTCGCGTCCGAAGTTTAGAGTTGATATCAGTGGCGCCCACCGATCTGTTCATAATTCCTGTTTCCTAGTGAGTTTGAGACTATTTGCTCGAGTAATACAAACAGTCAGTCGCGCTGCATTGGTGGTAAGGATAACACGTCTGTGCGTCTCTGTGTAACTCTTTTATTAATTTTATTAATAGTTAGTAATAAGATACTAACATATATAATTATAATCTTAACCCAAAAGTCGCCGTACCCATGTCACTTGTACCACACCCCAAACGATTACTATACATATAGTTTTGTCATTAAGTATTGTACTGGTGAAACATTTTTTCCGTAACACCCACACTACTTAGTTATGTTATTTTCTGATGGTACCCGCCTAGTGTCCTACATTTTTAAGTTTTATCGCATTTGTACTTTCCTACTGACATCCTACCAATTAGTGTTCCATTACTTACCTATTTATTTTAGTCTTGGCTATATTTTGCTTTATATAATTGTAGTTTATCTTTTATACATTATTATTTGTTACTCCTTTCCTTCCTTTTACGTACAATTGTTTGGAAACGCTTCTAAACACTAGTTCTGCATTACCGTATGTCACCCGTGGAGAGAGCCTGGAGATCTGTCAAACAGGTTTCGTACCTAAAATAAAAACCTTAATGAGAGCTGGAGTTTGTACTAGACAAACTCCAGCTCTCATTAAGGTTTTTATTTATGCAGCCCAATGTTTAAGAACTTGTAATGTACCTTTTAGAGAGTAATAAATAAATATATATATTATATTAAGGTTCTTAATCGTTTTCGGTGGCTTGGTATACCTCTTAAAATTGATTTCGGTGAATTCATTTTATCCAGAACTATCTGAATTAAAATGTTTAAACTATAATTAACGTATGTCTTATGTTTATTCGATTCCAATAAAAGACATTAATTTTAAAAAATCGTGTTACTTTTTAAAATATGTAGGATTTTGCTAATTATTTTGATTTCAGTGGCATTGATTTCGGTGTTTTCGGTGGAAATAAGTGCACCGAAATCAATGTTAAAGTCACCGAAATCATACATTAGTTATTTATTTACATTAAAAAAAATATATTTAACTTTCCTATGACCTTTCATGTCGTTTCAAGCATTCTGGCATAATCACAATACTGTAATTATGCCAGATTAATAAAGGGAGTGGAATCAGTGCAGCCATTTCTAATAAACCTCAAATTTTATCGAGCATTCTGATTAAACCTAGTAGTAGCTATTCTGTTGACCTTGCTGATGACTTCGTCGTCTACAGCCGTGTGGTGACAGATCAAGAATACGGAATGTCACCGCCCCATATCATCCCATGGGTGTGGTAAGAGCCGACAGAGGGAGCAAATCACAGAGGGATGCAAAGAACAGCACTGGAAGAGAAGGAAAACTTGATACAAACCCTATACCATCCCAGTTTGGCCAACGTGATATAGTAGGCCAATTCCTCCTTTCAAAGGAGAGGCCTAGTCCAACAGTGGACTGTTAAAGGCTGATAATGATGCTGATGACTTCTATGGAACCAAGCAGCACCTGTCCCATATCAGACATTAGATTGCACGAAAATGATAGCAACTGGACGCATGTATCACGAAAATATTGCTTCGACAGTAATAAATGAAATTACATTCTCTAACATTGACAGCAGTGACGAGGAATATATATTTTTTTAATTCAGGTTTGAAAACTTGAATAAGTATAAAGTTTTTATAAGTTTTATAACATTCTTAATTTAATGCTAGTTGCTTAGTATAAAACTATTTTAATCGTGTTTAAACCAAAAGGCAACGTTATATTTTTAATACAATTACAACTATTATTAGTTAAATAAGTGCCTTCTACTTGTATTGTAGTTGATGTTTTTGAAAGACTGATTCGTGATGTTAAGTGATTTTTTAATAATAAGTAAATTATTCTCTGTGATTAAGATAGATCTCAACAAACACTTCAGATTTTTTTTAGTTCCTATATTGTCAGTTTTAGACTACTTACTTTCTACTTTTAATAGAAGTTCATGTTATAATTTAACGCTTCCTTCCAAAGTTGATTCTTGTAAAATTTTCTATATTTTAATAAATGGGGCTTTAGTCTCGATAAAATTAAATATTTTATTGTAAAATTAACCTGCAATTGCTTACGTAGTACGTATCATACGTACGCACGTAGTAGTGTTAAAGCAGTTATAACATAGGGATATAAAATAGTCTTCAGAATATAAATAATTTGATATGTTTGATTTCGGTGATAAGAATATTGATTTCGGTGGACACCATTTCAAGAAAATTGGATTCCTACTTATCCATTCGGTCTATATCGTTCCCTCTACTACTAATGTGTATTTAAATTAAATCTAGATTTGATATTTCATGCTAATAATATCTAAATTAACAAAAAAAGAATTGCCACCGAAGTCAACGGGAGAGACAGTCTCTCCGCGACCACGCCTGGTGCAAGACGAGAAAAACGTCGGCAACAAATAGTATTATATCGTATTTATACCTTAAATAAATTAATTGTACGCGATTAAGACCCGCTAATTTATTTTGTGTGGTGTTTAAAATCGATTATATTCGCACTATTTCGTACGTATTGCGTAAGAACCAATTCAATTGGTATCTTGGAAACAAAATAAAAACAACCACAATTTTTACTGGGTCACCTATCCATAAAATGACCGCGATGTCAATTGCTTTACCTTAACTTTGTCCTACCTTAATTTTGCACGTAAATAAATCTGCAAAAAGCTTGATATTGACAAGGCTCTGTATTCTAAACCCATGATCACCCATCCATTAAATAACCGCGATGGCAATGGCTTTCTTTTAACTGGGTTTTCACGACAACGCCCTAATAAATCTGAAAAATGCTTATTATCTTTTGCCTCCGTTGTCCAGTGGATAGTGTATGTGACTGCTGATCGGAGGTCTCGGGTTTGATTCCCAGGTCGGGCAAAAGTATTACTGGGTTTTCCGAATTCTCAGTAGCAGCACGGAGTCTGGTGATGTGCCCGGTAACAGCAATAGGCTCGCCCCCCATTACGTGGGACCTAAAAATTCATGGCGAAATGTGGGTGTAATGCTACGCCTCTGCCTACCCCTTCGGGGATACAGGCGTGAAACTATAAAAAAATCTTTAGCCGCCGCCTACGACACCTTCAGGTTTTCTGTAACTAAATAAATTATCGAGTAGGTCAAGCAAATTCCTATTTAAACTAGCCTTTTGTCTAAATATTCGATATGCTGATTTTTAACTGAGGCTATTTTATTGTTGTGTATGTTTTTTTCATCTAAACACATTAATAGCTTTTTAATATTTTTAAGAAAATAATGAAAGAAATTAGTATTTGTTGACAGAATTCAAATATTATGTATTATTTAAAAGCCGTATTTCAAGGGTATCACGAAGTCGCAACGGCTGCTAAATTGTTTGTTTGCTGCTTAATTAATAAAATGGTATCTTATTTTGAAAGAATGTGGCGACCATATAGAGGTGGTGTGTATTGATAAATAAAGTAATGATTTTATATCTTCGAAAGTGATCTTTAAAATCCCGGGATTTTGAGATAAGTGGGAATGTCTATGTTATGCCACGACTGTCGAATCCCGCCGAATGGCACTACCTATTACGACCACTAGTTATTAACTTATTACAGACAATTTAGCCGCTAAATTCCTATAAGGGCTTTAAAAAATCTTCAGAGTTATCCCAATTTAACTAGTGATATTACAATTTTCAGGCAGCAATCGTGGTGGGCATGGGCTTCGCCACCAACACGCTGGTGCTGCCGGGCTTGCTAGGTCCCGACACTTTAGTCCTAAGTGACGCTAAAAACCACATGTCGCTGATCCTGGGCCTGCGACTGTCGCGCGCCACCGTGCGCGTGTTCCGACACAACGACGTGCGACACCTGGAGGAGCTGGCGCGCCGAGCCGTCGCCGAGGGCAAGTGGAAGAAGATTGTTGTAGTGAGTTATATTGTACCATACATAACCACACTGGTGCCACCGCCACCGTGCGCGTGTTCCGACACAACGACGTGCGACACCTGGAGGAGATGGCGCGCCGAGCCCTCGCCGAGGGCAAGTGGAAGAAGATTGTTGTAGTGAGTTATATTGTACCATACATAACCACACTGGTGCCACCGCCACCGTGCGCGTGTTCCGACACAACGACGTGCGACACCTGGAGGAGCTGGCGCGCCGAGTCATCGCCGAGGGCAAGTGGAAGAAGATTGTTGTAGTGAGTCATATTGTTCCATACATAAGCACACTGGTGCCACCGCCACCGTGCGCGTGTTCCGACACAATGACGTGCGACACCTAAGGAGCTGGCGCGCCGAGCCCTCGCCGAGGGCAAGTGGAAGAAGATTGTTGTAGTGAGTTATATTGTACCATACATAACCACACTGGTGCCACCGCCACCGTGCGCGTGTTCCGACACAACGACGTGTGACACCTGGAGGAGCTGGCGCGCCGAGCCGTCGCCGAGGGCAAGTGGAAGAAGATTGTTGTAGTGAGTCATATTGTACCATACATAACCATACTGGTGCCACCGCCACCGTGCGCGTGTTCCGACACAACGACGTGCGACACCTGAGGAGCTGGCGCGCCGAGCCCTCTCCGAGGGCAAGTGGAAGAAGATTGTTGTAGTTAGTTATATTGTACCATACATAACCACACTGGTGCCACCGCCACCGTGCGCGTGTTCCGACACAACGACGTGCGACACCTGGAGGAGCTGGCGCGCCGAGCCGTCGCCGAGGGCAAGTGGAAGAAGATTGTTGTAGTGAGTCATATTGTACCATACATAACCACACTGGTGCCACCGCCACCGTGCGCGTGTTCCGACACAACGACGTGCGACACCTGAGGAGCTGGCGCGCCGAGCCCTCTCCGAGGGCAAGTGGAAGAAGATTGTTGTAGTGAGTTATATTGTATCATACATAACCACACTGGTGCCACCGCCACCGTGCGCGTGTTCCGACACCACGACGTGCGACACCTGGAGGAGCTGGCGCGCCGAGCCGTCGCCGAGGGCAAGTGGAAGAAGATTGTTGTAGTGAGTCATATTGTACCATACATAACCACACTGGTGCCACCGCCACCGTGCGCTTGTTCCGACACAACGAAGTGCGACACCTCGAGGAGCTGGCGCGCCGAGCCATCACCGAGGGCAAGCGGAAGAAGATTGTTGTAGTGAATCATATAGTACCATCACACTGGTGCTGCCCGGCCTCCAAAAACCCGACTCTCTGGCCATGGTGATATTATATTTATTTATACAGTAATTTAACTTCATACTGATGTACTAGGAGCACTTTCAAGCCGGGACTATTGGTTCAGGAAGCATTTCTGAACCAATAGTCCTGGCTTGAAAGTTCGAAACACAACTTCGCTATGCAACGTATATCCGCCGACTGGTTTGCTACATTTACAACATTAACATGAATAAATTACACAAGCTTAGGACCTTTTAATTGTCCATTAAATAAGACTCAATTTGCTACTAGTAATAGTCAAAGTAATTTTTTAGAAGATGTTTAAATCAAATATTTGGAATTTGCTCAAAAATCTTAAAAACCGTTTTAATCCAAAATGGTGCATTTTGGGCCCCTATATTATGTAGGAGGTAAAAATACTCCATTATGGCCCTAGAAACACCCGAAGGGGATACGAACAATTACAAATCACCCTGTATATTCTGTATACAAATTTTGAAGAGGCACATCATACCCTATAGTGGCAAATTGTGTGTTTCCCTTGATTAAACCCCTTATAGGTCAAGCCTCTCAAAATCCGGCCTTCCATAATTGTGTAGAATATAGACATTGCTTCTTTCAATCCCTCTAAACACTAAAATTTCTCACTTCCAGGTAGTAGAAGGCATATACAGCATGGAGGGTTCAATTTTCCCGCTCAAAGCTTTAGTCGCCCTCAAGAAGCGCTATGGGCTCCAGATATACATAGACGAGGCGCACTCTATCGGGGCGATAGGGCCCCGGGGTCGGGGGGTCACGGACTACGCGGGGGTGGACCCCAACGACGTCGACGTACTTATGGGCACGTTCTCTAAGAGTTTTGGAGGCGCCGGCGGTTATATTGCTGGTAAGTACTTATTTATTTACAACTAGCTTTTGCCCGCGGCTTCGCGCGCGTTGAAGTCGGGGTAACATAAATTTTCTTTCAGTCTCAAGTTGTGTGAAGGCGCTCCTGATTATTAGTCTAAAGAGTCCAGAAACTCTTTAGAGTACAAAGTACTTAATTCGGTCAGTATCCATGAAATTATCTACCATTATATATACCGAATATATATCTATAAACACTTTCGCATTTATAATGTTAGTAGAGAAAATCGTTTCAGCCGTTTAAGCGTAGTCTATAATAATTAGTTTATAATATGCGAATAATGTAATCACCGTGCACAATATGACAATATGTATGATGTGTCAGTACTGACAGATATACGATAGCACATGCGCAGCACTCAACTTACAGCGCATGCGTTCTTACTTCCAAGAGGTTTTGTGCCGTAGGTACCTACAAACTTCTACCCTCCCTAAAATCCCTCCCAGTTTAATTTTTGCAACTTATGGTAGCCTATGTCCGTCTCCATGGTCCAATATATATCTATATTAAATTTCGACAAAATCGGTTCAGCCGTTTTAGCGTGAAAACGGACCATACATACACACTTTCGAATTTATAATATTATTAAGTAGGGATGACACTCTTTCTTACACTTACGTTGTCTGATTTAGTAGCCGCCACGCTGTTTTAAACAGTGTTAAGTGCTTTAGGTTCGGTCCCAATGCGTGACCTTTGTGTACAATTTCTTTTTGCGAGTCTGGTTCTTTGTGTTTCTATCCGAATGCGCGAAACTAAGACGAATTATGTGTTTTGAATTCATGACTCAAGATGTTTCGCCGTACTCAATAAGGTGTTGTGACGTGTAAAAGAATTAGGAAGTGCCATTTTGGGTGGATATCGAATCATAACCCTGTCTCTCTTTCTTGTCTCTACTCTCTTGGTAGAGTGGTCGTGATCGTCATATCGCGGCTGTTGGCATGCCAATTCGTCGTACTTCCTCTCGCACTAGTGCCTTGTTTTACATCGGTTGATTGGACAATTTCGCTTATCATCTGGTCATCAGAAAGTAAAGCCGCGTGCTTCTGCGCTTAAATTTAAATTATTCAATGTATTTTGTACTTACTATCTACCAATACAGCAACCAAAATATAAAAAATATCATCATAAAGATATTCAAATACGCGTGTTGCAACACCTAATCAAAGCTTCAATCACACATTTTACTATTTAATACGTAAGAATAGCTACTTCACGGTCCAATCGCAATCAACTGATTCATGGCCGTGTCCAATACAACTAAAAACTAAGGCATACATAATTCACAACTTAAACAATGTACCAATTTTTCTTGAACGTACATACACAAGTATTCATAAATTATTCAATAAAAGGATGCCATGGTAACTTTATGGTAAAGACAATAGGAGGTCAAGGGTGCCGTAGTTAATTTAAAACTACAGGCTTACTTAGTTTATTAACAAATACCTATATCTTAACAGCTGATGATACTGATTGTCTTCTCTACCGATTACATAGAGGTCTAAATTAATAGGTTTAGTAGTAATATGTTATTAGTACCTAGTAGTGAGATTTAGACTGGCTCCGTGGTCCAGTGGATAGCGTATGCGACTGCTAATCGGAGGTCCTGGGTTCGATTCCCAGGTTGGGCAAAAGTGTTACTGGGTTTTTCCAAATTCTCAGTAGTAGCAGAGACTTTACTAGTCTCTGGTAGCAGCAAGGAGTCTGGAAAGTAATGTGCCCGGTAACGGCAATAGGCTCGCCCCCTATTACGTGTGACCTAAAAATTCATGGCGAAATGTGGGTGTATGTAATCTTTGGGGATACAGGCATGAGTCTATAAATAAAAAAATAAAAAATATAGTGAGATTTAGGTAGTTGCAACGAAATGTTCATATAAATATTGTACATTTGCGGAGAATTTTATTACCTACTAGCTGTGCCCGCAACTTCGTTCGCGTAAATGTTGAAATTTAATTTGCATGAGATTAATGCCAAAAGCATATAATATTTATAACTTTTATATGTATATTTTATACCTAATACATATCTTTAGAGAATTTCTTTATACACAACATTAGGTAACTGTGTTACCACCTTCACATAGAACAGGTAGGTAAATTATTTTTGCCGCTTACCAGGCCGGGCGCACTTCGCATTTTAGGTACGAACTTACAAGTACCTCGGCCGACCGACCACGTCGACGTGGTTGGATTTAGTAGGTTGCCGCTTGCCGCGCGCTGCTCACATTAGACGTCACGCAACGAGTGCGACCGCTCCGTATTCTCACGCGCCGCGCGCCGTGTTCATACACTTTTCAAATTATAAACTTAAACGCCTTTAACAACAAAAATGTATCATCACAAGTCTAATGCAAAGTATTGCTTAATTAACTGTGTGTCGAAAGCGACTTGAAAATTTGATTTTATTTATATTACGAGAGCAACTTGAAAATTTGATTTTTTGTTTGTTGAAATTTGAGATATCTCAACGATTATGGTGTCAAATTAAAGATTTAGTTCAAAAACCATTTTATCTGTTTGAATCATGTAAATCGGTCCACGCGTTTAGGAAATAACTAAGAATTTGTATAGTAAAAATGTAAACGACCAGAATTTTTGTGCTTTTGTTCTACTAGCTCCAATAGTGGGATAGGATACTTATAGGATAATTGTTTATTATTAGGTACGTGGTCAAGAAGGTAGATAGACGATGAATAAATATAGTAGCAGCGCTAAGTCGACAACCCTAGCGCGCCACTCCGCGCCAGACAGCGATAGCGTTGTGTTAGAAAAGAACGGGAACTGTTAGGTTAATATCGCATTAGGCACTGAGTGCTTATGCGAGCTGAATTGAACTTTATTGCTTAGTACCAAGAGTCGTAATTTCAATAAATAGGTTTGAAAAGTGAAGCTTCTGTACGTTAGTACTATTAATTATTCTGTGCGCTTACCTACTCGTGAGCATGCCACATAATTATAACTGACTGGTAGCGCCATCTACCTTCCTATCCATAACTAATCGCATCAACATCAATCGTTCCACATTCTAGTGCGAGCGATATCATATTTCCGTCCCTGTCTCCCATTCCCGAAGAAGGGGCATTGCTTTCGCCTGATTTCGTCGCCGCGAACGTCGACGCGAGTGACAGTCCAGAACATTCCGCTCGCTGAGAACGCCGTCTCGATACCGTACCGCGCCGCACCGTTGTATGTATGTGATTTATTACCGCTTCCACCAAGGAAAACCCGCTCGCGAATGGTGAATTGAAGTGAAAACAAGCAGCTGCATCACGAAACCACCAGGAGACTGCCCTACGGAAAGAAGAAGGTTGTATAAGGTAAGTGCCCTCCATCCTTGAAATATCCTATACCCACTCAATCAACCCTTCCCGTAACCATCTCCTAGGCGGCGAAGAACCGCTATCCTCTCTATACAGTCCATTTCCTTCTCCAAGTCGCCTAGAACCCTACGGTTTCGGTGTAACGCCGAACCATTTTTTTGATCCATACGAGTCGGATTCATTTACGTTTTTATACGTTATATCGCTATACCTAGGCAGTTATAGCACCTAGCTATACTCCTAATATATTCACATAACCGTCACATGGTTATTTCCGCCCGCATCAGTAGGTAAACTTTTATGTAGCTACCTACTTATTAAATTATTAATTCTGCAACTATCATAGTTGTCTTATAAATCTCATATTTCAATCAACTTTAATTCCTCGGCTCTAAGGTGTTGCCTACTTAGCCTACTTAGGTAAAATAATAGATACATTAGATATTCTTATTTTGTTTCGTTCTCATTAGCTTATACTTACGTAAGCATGTCACAACAAAAAAAGTCACGCGTGTCGGAAGACAAAGAGATGACAATCTTAGAAGCAAAACGCAATATTTTATTTAAGCGCATTCAAAACATCTATGAATGCTCAAAAACCGCATCTATGTCTGACAGTAATAGCGAAGCATTTCTCAGTTATTGTATAACAGTAGATAGTATTCGAACAGATTTTCATAAGTTGTTAGACGATTATAACGCAAGATTACTTTCTATCAATCCTGATGAAAAACCGAACTATCAGGCGTATACCTCATTCGAAGATCTTTATTGTATTATTAAGCGTATACAATCGCAATTGGAGGGTAAATGTTCAGCAGGGCCCGTTGCCCGCAAACCGAGATTACCGCCAATCGAGATTATGTCGTTTGACGGAGATATACGAAATTGGCCGTTATTCTATGCGAGTTTTAAGTCTACAGTGCACGATAATGGTTCTCTGACAGATGCTGACAGGTTGTACTATTTAATAGGTAAACTGTCACCGAAGGCCCAGTCCGTATTTGCAGGTGTCACACCCAGTGCTGAGAATTATCAGGTCATATTTTAGTCACTACTTGACAGATATCAGGACACGCGCGTCATAGCGTCTACCTACTTTGACCAAGCCTTAAATCTCAAACTGTCCGGCAACGCGTCTGTCTCGAATTTCCAGCTGTTTATTGATAACTTCGTAACCGCGGTTAATTCTCTTAGGAATTTAAAATTAGAAGATCTTTCCGACTTTATGTTGCTTCAACTCGCTTTAAAAAAGTTTGACACTGATACAATTCGCGCATTCGAGATGTCGGAACGCAATAATAAAATACCTACACTAGATAGTTTTATTTCGTTCATAAAAGATCAGTGTCGAATATTTCATAATACGCAGTCTGGTTCACCTGGCCCGTCTAACACTAACAGCAACAAACAAAGGTTGAATAAATCGCGAAATAGTAATAATAACTCGGTCCCTAATCCACAATCTTACGTAACATGTTCGGAATCTAATAGTAATAATTCACAGAAGTGTCCTACCTTTAATGATTTAAATCCAATTGCTCGTTTTAAATGCGTAAAAGATAGCAAAGCTTGCATTAACTGCTTAAGCATAAAACATAAAACGAGTAATTGTTCTAGTAAGACAAAGTGTCGATCATGTAATCAAAAACATCATACACTGTTACATATCGATAAAAATAACCGGTTGTCAAGTCAAGCCGCTAACCTTGACACACTCGCGCCGCAGGTGCAGGCCACGGTAGCTGCGCCTTCCGCGTCTGAGGGCGAAGTATCGTTGTGTATGACATCCATTGTGCGGGCGACGCGCACGCGAGGACGGCACTCGCGCATCTATAATGATCCGCGCAGGGCCAAAACGCAGTGTACGGCGTCTAAGACGGTACTGTTGGCGACAGCGCAAGTTATCGTATATGATGTTAATGGGTCGCCGCACATGGTACGTTGTCTGCTAGATAGCGCATCTCAGACCAATCTAATAACATCGGAATGCTTCAAACGCCTCGGATTATGGAATAACTTTAAAAATACTAACTCAACGGTCAAAGGGATAGGCGGATCAGAAAAACATTGCAAAGGTTCCGTAGATATTAAAATACATTCGCGTTTTAATAGGGACATTAATTTTAACATTTCTTCGCTTATCGTGGAACGTATTACGGACACGTTGCCAAACGCTAATGTGGACGTGTCGCTCCTCACACATCTCGAGTCATTACCACTAGCGCCGCAATATTCCCGCACTTGCTACTTACTAAAGTGGTACGTAGTGAGCAAAATAACTTACCGCCCGCTATTGAGACGGTATTCGGGTATGTGATTATGGGTACCGTACCTACATTACATACTTCTCAATACATTACATCTTGCTGTTGTTCTGTTCTTCAAGAAAACAATATTGACTCTCTTCTCAAGCGATTTTGGGAGCTTGAAGAGGTTACCGCACCGCCCTCGATGAGCCGTAAAGATCTCGAGTGTGAAGAACATTTCCGCGCTACCACTGTTCGTGACGACAGTGGCAGATACGTTGTGGCGTTGCCATTCTGTGGTGACCCTTATTCGTTAGGCGACTCGTACGCTGCTGCGCTCAGACGTTTCCATTGTTTGGAACGTAAACTTGATGCATCACCTAAGTTACGCAGCGCCTATAATGACGTCATTCGTGACTACATAGATAAAGGTTTTTTGAGTGTAGTTGTAAACAACGAGGGCAACTCTCTGCCCTCATATTATATCCCGCATCACGGCGTAGTTCGCGAAGATAAAACCTCTACTAAACTTCGTGTGGTTTTAGACGCTAGTTGTAAGACTACATCGGGTCAGTCGATTAATGACATTTTGCATGCCGGCCCCAATCTACAGGGTGATTTATTTAACATCATAATAAAGTTTCGTCTTTTCCAAATCGCTCTGTCAGCTGATTGCCGCCAAATGTTCCTCAATATCGACGTTCGCGAATCTGACCGTAGATTTTAACGGGTCTTTTATCGTTTTGACAAGAAAGAACCTTTATCTGTGTATCAGTTCAATCGTGTTTGCTTTGGACTCAAGTCTAGCCCATATCACGCGTTACGAGTTGTTCGCCAGTTGATCGCTGATGAAGGCGATCACTTTCCCGCCGCAGCGGCTGTTGCCACTTCCGCTTTGTACATGGATGACATTGCCTGTAGTGTCATATCCGCTCCGCTAGCAATTTCGCTTTGTGAAGAGCTTATTCAGCTTTTCAAGCGAGGCCAGTTTGATCTTGTCAAATGGACAAGCAACTCTAAGGAGGTTCTCGCACGCATACCAGATTCTCATAAAGTTTCTCCAGACATTGAGTTTGAGAAGTCTGTACCGCATAAGGTTCTCGGTTTACGCTGGGACAAATCCTGCGATAGTTTTCGGTTTGACGTCTCACCGCCAGATGATAAGTGCGCCAAGCGCACTATGCTGTCCACAGTGGCTCGACTATGGGACATAATGGGTTTGTGGCTCCCACAATTTTGTACGCCAAGCTCTTGATCAAAGAGCTTTGGCTATCAAAGTGTGAGTGGGATGAAACACCCCCTGACCATATTGTCGCCGCTTGGGGCCAGTTTTGTATTGAGCTTACCGCGCTCAATCAAATTACTATTCCACGTCATCTTGGGTTGGTAGATGGATGTATCATCAACTTGATAGGTTTCGCTGACGCCAGCGAGCGTGTTTACGGCGGCGTCGTATATCTGCAAGTCCGCATTGGTTCTAACTACTCGGTGCAGTTAGTTTGTGCCAAGTCTAAGGTCTCGCCTGTTAAAACCATTTCGGTTGCGAGACTGGAGTTGTGTGCGGCCCTTCTGCTGTCTCAGTTGCTCCACAAGGTTCAAGACACAGTTTTGCCCCACTACTCTATTAATAAATATACGCATTTTCCGACTCCAAAGTAGTGCTCCTCATCGCTGGCAGACTTTTGTCGCCAACCGCGTTAGTAAATTGATTGAACTTGTTCCCGCTACTTGTTTCAATCACGTCGCGGGTTATCGTACTCGTCTTCAGGAAGAACTTTCCATAGATCATATTGACTGGAAGTTTATTCCACCAGCATCACCACATTTCGGTGGATGTTGGGCAAGCATGGTCAAAGTAATTAAAACGCATCTCTTCAAAGTTATAGGTCAACAGATCCTCTCTTACGAAGAGCCTTTAACTGTCCTTGCACAAGTCGAGGCACTGATCAACTCGCGTCCGCTTCCAACTCAGTGAGATCTAGCCTGAAGTTGGACCTACCTCTTAGTTTAAGTATTTAGTTAGTAGTTTTCGCTATTATTGCGTTTGTAGTTTTCGCTAAAGTTAATTTAGATTAATTTTATTGTCATATCGCTGTCTTAGCCTATTGATGGGTTATGCGGTAGTACACCCAACATAGCTAAGTTCAATTCTATTTTTTTTAAAGGCAACCCTTTAGGGCCGGGGGGATATGGTAGCGCCATCTACCTTCCTATCCATAACAATATAATCGCATCAACATCAATCGTTCCACGTTCTAGTGCGAGCGATATCATATTTCCGTCCCTGTCTCCCATTCCCGAAGAAGGGGCACTGCTTTCGCCTGATTTCGTCGCCGCGAACGTCGACGCGAGTGACAGTCCAGAACATTCCGCTCGCTGAGAACGCCGTCTCGATACCGTACCGCGCCGCACCGTTGTATGTGATTTATTACCGCTTCCACCAAGGAAAACCCGCTCGCGAATGGTGAATTGAAGTGAAAACAAGCAGCTGCATCACGAAACCACCAGGAGACTGCCCTACGGAAAGAAGAAGGTTGTATAAGGTAAGTGCCCTCCATCCTTGAAATATCCTATACCCACTCAATCACCCCTTCCCGTAACCATCTCCTAGGCGGCGAAGAACCGCTATCCTCTCTATACAGTCCATTTCCTTCTCCAAGTCGCCTAGAACCCTACGGTTTCGGTGTAACGCAATAGACCATGTGAAAAACAACATGTTCGGAGGTCAATTCCAGCTGTTTCAAGTGTCTGTCCCTGCGATTTATTTAGAAAATACACTACTACGAATATCCAGCTCTGCCGAAAGCAAGGTAGCCCCGTTGAGTTACTCAAGAGGTATCTGAATTCAGGCCACAGCCTGCCGCCCAAAGATTCCCACGTACGTGACGTGAGGAGTGGGAAATTGGGAATAATAAGACACCTGTATAAGAACAGAACACGAACGAACGAAAGAAATCAAAGAAACACAATCACATTCAACAACCAAAAATTCAACAGAAATGACAAAGACACCAATCCAAGTAATCCAACGACGACGAAAGAAAATTAACCGAGAACCTCATCAATCCTCGGAGAATCTTAACACCGCCATTCAGAAAAAGACGTCATTTATGTTTACATAATTATACAAACCGACCGAGATAGAAAATAATACGGACTATTCGAAAATTTATTGAAAAAAGGATATATAGTCATTGTTTCTATCATTTACAATAAAATGAAATAATTATATAATTATATAACTATTATATAAACATAATAATTTGAAATAAATGAGATTGACCGTTTAAATTAAGTGGACATTGTAATACATTTTGACACAGAGACTTTTTGTTTATGAAAGTGCCGAATATTATACTCTATTATTTTTTTAATAATAGGAAGATACCTGACACATAATTATTGTCTTTTTTGCAAGAAACATTTATTTTGCTAGAAAATTATTTGAAAATAGTGACATCTATCGGTCGGAAGGATAATAATTTATTTATCAAAAATACATCAAAATATACTGACGAAATTAAGAATCGCCTCCTTAGGTACCTATTTAGACTAACTATACTTTTACTAACAAACTTATAATGAGCATAGATGGCACCACATATACAACGTGTAATGTAAATAACGCACATCCTCAGACACCCCAATTAGAAAACCTTGTTACAGTCATAATGCATGCATTGAAATATTTTTTTTATTTGCGTAAATAATATTTTTTAAAGAAAGTATTAACTCAATTAAAAGTGAAAATCGTGGTCACTCTAAATCTGCGCACGCACACAAACGAAACGGTTGCTATGGTAAACAAACAACAGCGATCTGATTGGAACGAAACAATATAACAAAATGTATGAAATTCAGTCTGTAAACCACACTCTGATAGAGTGGGGTTTACAAAAATGAGGTTTGAACAATTTGTCGGCTACTGTTGATATTACCAAAGATATTATGAGTATTTCTTTCCATCACACTTTTAAGCTATGGTGTGGACAGTCGAATCATTTATTGTTTGTTATTAATATGCACGATCTATTGTTTCTTAACATCGTAAGTGACTATTGTGACTATCTTAACTTAATCAGATAAAATAAAAGAATATCAATGAGAGAAATAAACAAGAACGGCGTGTTTAAAGTTGTCTTGTGAATCTAAATACTTACAATAATAGAATAATAAAATAACTTACAGGCTTAAATCACATTTCTTTCGTCCACGTAGCACTTCAGTATTTCCTCACAAATCACATCTTTTCACTGTTTCAAAAGCAGCTAGTATCTTAATTAATTAACTACTCGGCACTTTTTCTGTCGTCACAATAAACTGGTGATTTCATATTTCTCCACAGTGAGAAAGTCCATGGGTGACAAGTCAACATCAAGATGATGTTGAACTTTTCACTTTGTTGTTGAATGATTAAATTATACACCATTACACATATTGTAAACAAGTGAACTTTTAAAAAGGTTTTCACAGCACTCACTGATAGAATCAGATAGATATGCCCGGTTGTACTTGTCATAACATGTCTAAGCGCATCGCCCGCTGCGCTTGTCATGCGCCAGCGCGAGCGAGACATTACGTCTCGCTCTTTCCCGTTGTTTATTACCTACGTTAGTGAAAGATAGATGATAGACATCTTGGTGGTCAATTGTGTGCTATTGTCTTTTGCCGTCTATTGTGTTGTATTAATGTGTGCGTTTGTGTAAGTCAACGTGAAACCATATAACAAATGCATTTAAAAATAAGCCGTTCTGCTTTGATTTAAGGTTTATTTTCGAATAGCTCATATTTTTTAAAAATTGTGTTGTTTTAATGTGTGCGTTTGTGTAAGTCAACGTGGAACCATTTAACAAATGCATTTAAAAATAAGCCGTTCTGCTTTGATTTAAGGTTTATTTTCGAATAGCTCAATTTAAAAAAAAATGAGTGACTACAATTTACGCTATTTTAATTATTTTAAGACTAAAAATAAACAATATTAAAAATGACGGAAATGGATTCAGTTGCCGATTCTGAACAAAGTACTTTCAAGATGTGCATTAAACTTGTTACATGTTGTATAACCAGTTTTGGATGATCCCTGTTTTGTTTGGGACTACGTAAAAAGGAGAGGTCAAGCTGTACACCGAAAACCACTCAACCGATTGTGATGTAACATATACTATTTTATAGGTTTGAGTATCCTTTGTACATGAGTGTAAGTTTTATTGAAATTAATTTCGCCATTTTAAAGATCTTTAGCAACATAGGGAAAGACAGACAGACATAAATTCTAAAAAATATTAACTATTGTTTTTTAGCATTTTCCTAGATTTATTAGCTAATTTTCGTAAAAATATATAAGCCGTGTGGTTGACGGCATAGAATACAAGTGTCACCACCCCCTATCTTCCCGTGGGTGTCGTAAGAGGCGACTAAGGGATAACACGATGCAAATACCATCTTTGCGTAGAGACGGAAAACTCGACATCAAACCCTATACGACTGCCTCGTTGGTCTCGCGGCATAAATGTGCGCGTGGGATCGGGAGGTCCCGGGTTCGATTCCTGGGTCGGGCAGTGTTATTGGGTTTTTCTGACACGAAATTCTCAGTAGCAGCACGGAGTCTGGAAATGTGCCCGGTACGGCAATAGGCTCGCCCCTTATTACGTGGGACTAAAGTATATCTGGCGAAAAGTGGGTGTAGAAATACACCTCTGCCTACCCCTTCGGGGATAAAAGGCGTGACGATATGTATGTATGTATGTATGTATATGTTTAATGTACAGACTTTTTCACCTCTACAGTTTTATTATAGTAATAGACTATGTGATACAAATATGCAATATCGCTATCCCTCCGGGTTACGGAGGTCAGATAGGCAGACGCTCTCATAGATTATACAGATCTACTGGTGATCGCTCTGTAGAAAAGCTAAATAATGCCAAATTTGGTAAGACTAGTAAGCGGACCCCAGTTAGTAACTGGGTGTAAAGGAGGATATACAAGATGTTGTTTGCGCAACGATTAGATATATTGTGTTAAATATAGGTTACATTGCTTGTATACTAAAGTCTTAACTCTACACTACACCTCCCTTCGCAGAATAAAAAAATACAAAAACATAAACAGATAAAATTAGATACCGTAAATTGGCAGAATGTTCAGCACAATAAGATAATTTATTTGTATAGATAGTTATATATATATATATATATATATTGAGAGCTACTTTTACGTAAATTGGCAGAATGTTCAGCACAATAAGATACTTTATTTATATAGATAGATTTATATGTTTATGTTTGTATTATTGGTATTATTTTTTTTATTCAAATATAAGTAAGTATTTACAAATCTATCATAAATATTTTAATCTAAAACACCGCAACTTTGCCCTCGATGTTTGACTTTGCTCAATTGCGTATTTTAAAAAAAGCTTATTATCATCAGCCTTTAACAGTCCACTGCTGGACTAGGCCTCTCCTTTGAAAGGAGGAATTGGCCTACTATACCACGCTGGCCAAACGGGTTGGTATAGGGTTTGTATCAAGTATTAAAAAAAAAAGAAACTTAATATTTGTCTATAGTAAGAACATTTTATCTATGGTAAAAAATTCATCATTTTTCTGGCAGTGACGTACTGTCACAGATGTTACTTCAGTTGTCTGTCAGACGTTGTTGAAGTTAGTGTATCTGTACTTGACATGATATTAATTTTTAATCTTATTTTAGTTTGTAGTATTTTGATGTATTACTTGGTTTATATTTGACATACATAATATGCATTAAAAATAATAATAATAATATAATAATAACATTCGGACTGTATGTAATCTTATCTGTTTATTGTGAAGCCTAAAATCGATTTATTTTTAACGTTGCATGCCTACGTTGGAAAACATAGTTTAACTACTCATTCGACTAACAACTTGTAATGTACCTGTATACTATGTTGAGCAATAAAGATTTGATTGATTGTGTTTTTTTTGCGGGCAAAAACTGTTAAAATAACTTTTTCGAGTTATCGCAGGTCAGTCATTTTTATACATCCGTTATTACAGTCGAAATGAATAGTAAAGATTAGTTTTCTTCCCTAAATGCGTCATAAAATCATAAAATATAACGATGGGCAAAGTCACAAGCATATTTTTTTTATAACGTTGACAACATTGCCCAACGTTTCTTTTTCACTAGGGTTGTCACCCGATGTACATTTTTTAACCGAGTACAAAAAGGAGGGTTCGGATTTGATGAACAGTTAATTATGTTGGTAAATTTATGCCCTCGTATCGTCCAAATCCCGACTATGTTTATAAATTTTTTGTTGATGGGTTTTAGGTTCTTATAAACTATATCTACGAATTAACATCGAAATCAAACTACCTAGGTACTCTTGTTTTACCACTACCACGATAAAATTCTTTAAATAATTTCTACTGTAATTATCAAAGTATTTATCTTCTCTCATGTCGTAAAGTTCGAATTATAAACTAGTTAATTTCGGAACTGTCTAATGAATGCGAGAAGAGGTTGTGTATGAAACTGCACAACATTAGGTATTAAAAAACTTTAATGACTCGGTGTCATAAACTGCTGTGATAGATTTGTATTTCCAAAAAAAATATTTTTTGCGAGATGGATGACATGAAGTCGAGTAACACAATATGAAAGAGATATAGAAGAAACTAGAAAAAAACTACTCAAGAAAATACATAGATTATTCCACAGAAATGTTAAATTTAAGATGGGACGTTGAATTTGTACCTGGTCTATTGTTTCATCAAACAGTTTGTTTTTATATCCAGATAGTTATGAATACCCTGGTTGACTAATAAACTGTATCAAGTTCAAGACGCAATAAATTTTAATATAGTATATAATTTCATATTGTACTGCAGTTCTATTTATAAATTTAGATTTATTTAAATTATGGGCAGTCTCGACATTTTCATTTAGTTTAATCTTAATTTTAACTTTGCATACTAGTACCTTATCCTGAACTTTGATGCAGTTTATTTGTTGGTCAGTGTAGATATGTATTCAAATTAATTTTCGCTAAATGTTCATTATATTGTATAACAATAACATAAAAGATAAGTAAGTACCTAATAATTATAAAATTATTAAAAATTATATTGCATACTTAATATTGCGATGAGTCATCGCAATTTGAACTATGCAATATAATTTTTCAGTAAAACTCATTACAAATTTTAGTGTTATATCGCCGTCCCCAACGAATAACATCGTAATCAAAAAAAGTAAGATTTACAGGAAAAATAAAAAACCGTATTTTGATTATAACTGCTAATCAGTTTTACATAGCAAACTCGTTGACATACCAATAGGTAGGTAATTTTTTCTTGTGTAAAGAGATGTAACTTAGAAAAATATTCGTTTTACACCCATAAAAATATAATCAAAAAATCATATTAACAAAATATAAACACAATTTTCAAACCGTAATGCAACAATACGATTTTATTCGAGTAAATTGTTGACAGTGACCTATACAGCAATAGTTAATTGCGATCGTCTTGACTGTAAAGTAGCGAGGTTGATTGTAATGATAACTTATTATTACCATATTAATCATTGCTCAAGACAATATATTGTGGTAACAGTAAATTGGTAAAAATTAATTCTCCGTAGCAAAAGGAATGGTAATATACTTTACCGAAATAAGTTATATTTATTGTACCCGAATAAAATCGTAATTACAGTTTAATGGAAAAAAGATAACTTCAAGGGGTCAGTATTGATTCATTATGATGATATTCGTCACAAAAAATAGTTTTTATTTATAGACGAATAGTACAGGTAAATTCATTACAAAATGTCTAACTCGAAAAGTAATCGTACGAATCACGTGAAAAAAATTCACAAGGTGTAATCGCACCTCTAGAACAATAATTCCCCATAAAAGCACTTCTATAGTAACAGTTCATTACGATATTATTCGCTGGGGACGGCGATATGTTCTTTTCGTATAAAAACAAAGACCGAGAATAGGTACATACTTTTCAGTTTAATTTTTTTTTACTTTATGAACACTTTACAAATAAAGCACATTATGTAAAAATGATGTTATATTATTTCCATTTTTAATTTATCATTATAATGAATTATATTCCACACTAAAAAGTTTTGTCCTTTTGTCAATGATGTCAACCCTTGAACAATCGCCATTTTGTACGAAAAATTTACTAGAGGGCTTTTTGACTTTGCCCACTAATTTTGAATATTTGGCGTATAATTTTATACATTATTGCATTGCTCAGTATTTTAATTCAGTCCTTTTTAAAATAGTGATAACGTTCATAGTAACGGAGATCTTTAATGTGGGCTATGTCACCAAATGTATAATTAATAGATTTTTTGCCCAACACCTATAATAATTGTTATTTTCACTAATAAATATGCTTTTTTTTACTATTTTTAGTTTTGTATAGCGTGACATGAGCATTTAGTATTATGTGGCGCCGAAACAATAATCAATATATTAAAATGTTCCTAAATATTAATTATTAAGCATTTTTTGGGCAAATTTTTGGGCAAAGTTGCCATGTTTTACGGTACGACAAAACTTCGGAACGCACCTACAACTATCATCTCTGCCTCACCTTAGTTTGACTGTTAGAGAATGCCTTTGGCATTAAGTCCACCTATGTACATTGTATTTAATTTGTGCAAAGGGCAAATAAAAATATAAAAAACATAATTGCTATTTTTTGTTACATATATATTGAGTTATGTAATTAGGATTAAAAATGAATACCAAAATAAAATATAACAAACGATTATACGAGTACATTTGGTTAAATACGAGTAAACATGTGCATATTATAATTGAATTACATCTCATACATATTATAATAAAAGTAAACTAGCCAAGTATTAATGTTAAAGACATCGTATAACAAAACAAAGTATCATCTGAGGTGCTGCGAGGTGAGGCTGCACTGAGAAGGACTCGGCATCAACATAAACGGCGAGTACATCACTCACGCCTTCGATTTGCTGATTATATCGTAGTCATTACTGAGACCATGGAAGGCCTCAGCACAATGCGCGATGGCCTCTCCGAGAGTCTCCCAACAAGTAGGACTGAAGGTGAACATGGACAAGATGAAAATCATTTGTAACGACCATGTCGTACCTGTTCCTATTTAGGTTGGGAACTCTTCACTCGAAGTAGTCGAAAATTACGTATACTTGGGACAATTAATCTAATTGGGTATGTCCAATTTAGAGAAAGATGTCATTCGTCTAATCTAACTCGGTTGGGCGGCGTACGGGAAGTTACGCCATATCTTCTCGTCCGATATCCCGCAGTATCTAAAGACTCTTTGACCAATGTGTGTTGCCAGTGATGATCTACGGGGCTGAGACGTGGTCGCTAACTATCAGCCAAATTATAAAGCTCAAGGTCAATTAGAGGGCAATAGCGAGAGCTGTGCTTGGAGTTTCCCTGCGAGATCGAATCAGAAATAAGAAGATCCGCAGGAGAACCAAAGTCACCGACATAGCTTTCCGAATAGCCTGGCTCAAGTGGGCAGGGCACCTAGCTCGAAGAACTCATGGCCGTTGAGGCAGGAGGGTTCTGGAGTGGTGGCCATATACCGGACGACGCAACAGGGGTACGGTCCACCCTGTGTGAGGCCTCACACAAGGTGGACCGACGATCTCGTGCGACTCTCGACGACGAAGATTGCGGGAAGCGATTGGATTCGGGCGGCACAAAATAGGTTTGTGTGGAGAACCAAGGGGGCGGCCTTTCCCTAGCAGTGGACATCTCCAGCCTGAATTGATGAATCCGGCACAACTAACCCGATGCCCTTTCTAATATCGCAGTTTTTTTAAAGCACTGGTAAAAATTTAAGCAGCCCGTTCTTTTTGTGAAATTTATTTATTATAAGGTTCGCCAACAGATTTTACATTTTAAACTTATAAACTAACAAAGGCATATATCTTTCTTGAACAGAATGCAAATCCAATTATAGGCAAACTCGGCATGCACTCAGATTGCACTATCAATCAGGTACTCTACAGTCTACACCAAATTGAAATAAAATAACAATAAAATCAAAAAAGAAAACAACAGAAATTAAATAACTTACAGAAATTAAATAACTAAAAAACAAAAATAACTTAATTAACTATGACAATTGCTACGAAATTTGTATAAAGATTTTTTGTATGACAGTAAGGACACTGATAAGATATCGACCTTTTCACATTTATAAAAGGCATTGTGCTCGCGACAGATTCGAGGAATTACACTATTATAACCAATATTTGTTACATAATGATTAATGGCGAAAGGACGGAAGTTAACTAACCTGTGACCAGTGCGTGGTATCGATAAGTTAATTTTTTTTAGTAGCAATGGACAATCGAGAATTCCTGCCAAAATTTTAAACAGCGCTTACTGTGTTTCAAAATGAGTCTCACGGTAACTTTTTTGTGCGCAGGTTCCCGAAAGTTAATATCATGGATCCGCGCGCACGGTCACGCGCACACATACGCGTACGCCATGGCGCCGCCCGTCGCGCAGCAGGTGCTCAGCGCCATGCGGCTCATCGACACGGACGCGGGCCGGCGACGTGTGCAGGCGCTCAAAGACAACACGCACTACTTCAGAGACAAGTATGTACACACGCGCACACGTACGTACTACACGAGCTCACTCATCGACACGGACGCGGGCCGGCGACGTGTGCAGGCGCTCAAAGACAACACGCACTACTTCAGAGACAAGTATGTACACACGCGCACACGTACGTACTACACGTGCTCACTCATCGACACGGACGCGGGCCGGCGACGTGTGCAGGCGCTCAAAGACAACACGCACTACTTCAGAGACAAGTATGTACACACGCGCACACGTACGTACTACACGAGCTCACTCATCGACACGGACGCGGCACGGGCCGGCGACGTGTGCAGGCGCTCAAAGACAACACGCACTACTTCAGAGACAAGTATGTACACACGCGCACACGTACGTACTACACGTGCTCACTCATCGACACGGACGCGGGCCGGCGACGTGTGCAGGCGCGCAAAGACAACACGCACTACTTCAGAGACAAGTATGTACACACGCGCACACGTACGTACTACACGTGCTCACTCATCGACACGGACGCGGGCCGGCGACGTGTGCAGGCGCTCAAAGACAACACGCACTACTTCAGAGACAAGTATGTACACACGCGCACACGTACGTACTACACGTGCTCACTCATCGACACGGACGCGGGCCGGCGACGTGTGCAGGCGCTCAAAGACAACACGCACTACTTCAGAGACAAGTATGTACACACGCGCACACGTACGTACTACACGTGCTCACTCATCGACACGGACGCGGGCCGGCGACGTGTGCAGGCGCTCAAAGACAACACGCACTACTTCAGAGACAAGTATGTACACACGCGCACACGTACGTACTACACGTGCTCACTCATCGACACGGACGCGGGCCGGCGACGTGTGCAGGCGCTCAAAGACAACACGCACTACTTCAGAGACAAGTATGTACACACGCGCACACGTACGTACTACACGTGCTCACTCATCGACACGGACGCGGGCCGGCGACGTGTGCAGGCGCTCAAAGACAACACGCACTACTTCAGAGACAAGTATGTACACTCGCGCACACGTACGTACTACACGTGCTCACTCATCGACACGGACGCGGGCCGGCGACGTGTGCAGGCGCTCAAAGACAACACGCACTACTTCAGAGACAAGTATGTACACACGCGCACACGTACGTACTACACGTGCTCACTCATCGACACGGACGCGGGCCGGCGACGTGTGCAGGCGCTCAAAGACAACACGCACTACTTCAGAGACAAGTATGTACACACGCGCACACGTACGTACTACACGTGCTCACTCATCGACACGGACGCGGGCCGGCGACGTGTGCAGGCGCTCAAAGACAACACGCACTACTTCAGAGACAAGTATGTACACACGCGCACACGTACGTACTACACGTGCTCACTCATCGACACGGACGCGGGCCGGCGACGTGTGCAGGCGCTCAAAGACAACACGCACTACTTCAGAGACAAGTATGTACACACGCGCACACGTACGTACTACACGTGCTCACTCATCGACACGGACGCGGGCCGGCGACGTGTGCAGGCGCTCAAAGACAACACGCACTACTTCAGAGACAAGTATGTACACACGCGCACACGTACGTACTACACGTGCTCACTCATCGACACGGACGCGGGCCGGCGACGTGTGCAGGCGCTCAAAGACAACACGCACTACTTCAGAGACAAGTATGTACACACGCGCACACGTACGTACTACACGTGCTCACTCATCGACACGGACGCGGGCCGGCGACGTGTGCAGGCGCTCAAAGACAACACGCACTACTTCAGAGACAAGTATGTACACTCGCGCACACGTACGTACTACACGTGCTCACTCATCGACACGGACGCGGGCCGGCGACGTGTGCAGGCGCTCAAAGACAACACGCACTACTTCAGAGACAAGTATGTACACACGCGCACACGTACGTACTACACGTGCTCACTCATCGACACGGACGCGGGCCGGCGACGTGTGCAGGCGCTCAAAGACAACACGCACTACTTCAGAGACAAGTATGTACACACGCGCACACGTACGTACTACACGTGCTCACTCATCGACACGGACGCGGGCCGGCGACGTGTGCAGGCGCTCAAAGACAACACGCACTACTTCAGAGACAAGTATGTACACACGCGCACACGTACGTACTACACGTGCTCACTCATCGACACGGACGCGGGCCGGCGACGTGTGCAGGCGCTCAAAGACAACACGCACTACTTCAGAGACAAGTATGTACACACGCGCACACGTACGTACTACACGTGCTCACTCATCGACACGGACGCGGGCCGGCGACGTGTGCAGGCGCTCAAAGACAACACGCACTACTTCAGAGACAAGTATGTACACACGCGCACACGTACGTACTACACGTGCTCACTCATCGACACGGACGCGGGCCGGCGACGTGTGCAGGCGCTCAAAGACAACACGCACTACTTCAGAGACAAGTATGTACACACGCGCACACGTACGTACTACACGTGCTCACTCATCGACACGGACGCGGCGCGGGCCGGCGACGTGTGCAGGCGCTCAAAGACAACACGCACTACTTCAGAGACAAGTATGTACACACGCGCACACGTACGTACTACACGTGCTCACTCATCGACACGGACGCGGGCCGGCGACGTGTGCAGGCGCTCAAAGACAACACGCACTACTTCAGAGACAAGTATGTACACACGCGCACACGTACGTACTACACGTGCTCACTCATCGACACGGACGCGGCGCGGGCCGGCGACGTGTGCAGGCGCTCAAAGACAACACGCACTACTTCAGAGACAAGTATGTACACACGCGCACACGTACGTACTACACGTGCTCACTCATCGACACGGACGCGGGCCGGCGACGTGTGCAGGCGCTCAAAGACAACACGCACTACTTCAGAGACAAGTATGTACACACGCGCACACGTACGTACTACACGTGCTCACTCATCGACACGGACGCGGGCCGGCGACGTGTGCAGGCGCTCAAAGACAACACGCACTACTTCAGAGACAAGTATGTACACACGCGCACACGTACGTACTACACGTGCTCACTCATCGACACGGACGCGGCGCGGGCCGGCGACGTGTGCAGGCGCTCAAAGACAACACGCACTACTTCAGAGACAAGTATGTACACACGCGCACACGTACGTACTACACGTGCTCACTCATCGACACGGACGCGGCGCGGGCCGGCGACGTGTGCAGGCGCTCAAAGACAACACGCACTACTTCAGAGACAAGTATGTACACACGCGCACACGTACGTACTACACGTGCTCACTCATCGACACGGACGCGGGCCGGCGACGTGTGCAGGCGCTCAAAGACAACACGCACTACTTCAGAGACAAGTATGTACACACGCGCACACGTACGCACTACACGTGCTCACTCATCGACACGGACGCGGGCCGGCGACGTGTGCAGGCGCTCAAAGACAACACGCACTACTTCAGAGACAAGTATGTACACACGCGCACACGTACGTACTACACGTGCTCACTCATCGACACGGACGCGGGCCGGCGACGTGTGCAGGCGCTCAAAGACAACACGCACTACTTCAGAGACAAGTATGTACACACGCGCACACGTACGTACTACACGTGCTCACTCATCGACACGGACGCGGGCCGGCGACGTGTGCAGGCGCTCAAAGACAACACGCACTACTTCAGAGACAAGTATGTACACACGCGCACACGTACGTACTACACGTGCTCACTCATCGACACGGACGCGGGCCGGCGACGTGTGCAGGCGCTCAAAGACAACACGCACTACTTCAGAGACAAGTATGTACACACGCGCACACGTACTACTACACGTGCTCACTCATCGACACGGACGCGGGCCGGCGACGTGTGCAGGCGCTCAAAGACAACACGCACTACTTCAGAGACAAGTATGTACACACGCGCACACGTACTACTACACGTGCTCACTCATCGACACGGACGCGGGCCGGCGACGTGTGCAGGCGCTCAAAGACAACACGCACTACTTCAGAGACAAGTATGTACACACGCGCACACGTACGTACTACACGTGCTCACTCATCGACACGGACGCGGGCCGGCGACGTGTGCAGGCGCTCAAAGACAACACGCACTACTTCAGAGACAAGTATGTACACACGCGCACACGTACGTACTACACGTGCTCACTCATCGACACGGACGCGGGCCGGCGACGTGTGCAGGCGCTCAAAGACAACACGCACTACTTCAGAGACAAGTATGTACACACGCGCACACGTACGTACTACACGTGCTCACTCATCGACACGGACGCGGGCCGGCGACGTGTGCAGGCGCTCAAAGACAACACGCACTACTTCAGAGACAAGTATGTACACACGCGCACACGTACGTACTACACGTGCTCACTCATCGACACGGACGCGGCGCGGGCCGGCGACGTGTGCAGGCGCTCAAAGACAACACGCACTACTTCAGAGACAAGTATGTACACACGCGCACACGTACGTACTACACGTGCTCACTCATCGACACGGACGCGGGCCGGCGACGTGTGCAGGCGCTCAAAGACAACACGCACTACTTCAGAGACAAGTATGTACACACGCGCACACGTACGTACTACACGTGCTCACTCATCGACACGGACGCGGGCCGGCGACGTGTGCAGGCGCTCAAAGACAACACGCACTACTTCAGAGACAAGTATGTACACACGCGCACACGTACGTACTACACGTGCTCACTCATCGACACGGACGCGGGCCGGCGACGTGTGCAGGCGCTCAAAGACAACACGCACTACTTCAGAGACAAGTATGTACACACGCGCACACGTACGTACTACACGTGCTCACTCATCGACACGGACGCGGGCCGGCGACGTGTGCAGGCGCTCAAAGACAACACGCACTACTTCAGAGACAAGTATGTACACACGCGCACACGTACGTACTACACGTGCTCACTCATCGACACGGACGCGGCGCGGGCCGGCGACGTGTGCAGGCGCTCAAAGACAACACGCACTACTTCAGAGACAAGTATGTACACACGCGCACACGTACGTACTACACGTGCTCACTCATCGACACGGACGCGGGCCGGCGACGTGTGCAGGCGCTCAAAGACAACACGCACTACTTCAGAGACAAGTATGTACACTCGCGCACACGTACGTACTACACGTGCTCACTCATCGACACGGACGCGGGCCGGCGACGTGTGCAGGCGCTCAAAGACAACACGCACTACTTCAGAGACAAGTATGTACACACGCGCACACGTACGTACTACACGTGCTCACTCATCGACACGGACGCAGCGCGGGCCGGCGACGTGTGCAGGCGCTCAAAGACAACACGCACTACTTCAGAGACAAGTATGTACACACGCGCACACGTACGTACTACACGTGCTCACTCATCGACACGGACGCGGGCCGGCGACGTGTGCAGGCGCTCAAAGACAACACGCACTACTTCAGAGACAAGTATGTACACACGCGCACACGTACGTACTACACGTTCTCACTCATCGACACGGACGCGGCGCGGGCCGGCGACGTGTGCAGGCGCTCAAAGACAACACGCACTACTTCAGAGACAAGTATGTACACACGCGCACACGTACGTACTACACGTGCTCACTCATCGACACGGACGCGGGCCGGCGACGTGTGCAGGCGCTCAAAGACAACACGCACTACTTCAGAGACAAGTATGTACACACGCGCACACGTACGTACTACACGTGCTCACTCATCGACACGGACGCGGGCCGGCGACGTGTGCAGGCGCTCAAAGACAACACGCACTACTTCAGAGACAAGTATGTACACACGCGCACACGTACGTACTACACGTGCTCACTCATCGACACGGACGCGGGCCGGCGACGTGTGCAGGCGCTCAAAGACAACATGCACTACTTCAGAGACAAGTATGTACACACGCGCACACGTACGTACTACACGTGCTCACTCATCGACACGGACGCGGCGCGGGCCGGCGACGTGTGCAGGCGCTCAAAGACAACACGCACTACTTCAGAGACAAGTATGTACACACGCGCACACGTACGTACTACACGTGCTCACTCATCGACACGGACGCGGCGCGGGCCGGCGACGTGTGCAGGCGCTCAAAGACAACACGCACTACTTCAGAGACAAGTATGTACACACGCGCACACGTACGTACTACACGTGCTCACTCATCGACACGGACGCGGGCCGGCGACGTGTGCAGGCGCTCAAAGACAACACGCACTACTTCAGAGACAAGTATGTACACACGCGCACACGTACGTACTACACGTGCTCACTCATCGACACGGACGCGGGCCGGCGACGTGTGCAGGCGCTCAAAGACAACACGCACTACTTCAGAGACAAGTATGTACACACGCGCACACGTACGTACTACACGTGCTCACTCATCGACACGGACGCGGGCCGGCGACGTGTGCAGGCGCTCAAAGACAACACGCACTACTTCAGAGACAAGTATGTACACACGCGCACACGTACGTACTACACGTGCTCACTCATCGACACGGACGCGGGCCGGCGACGTGTGCAGGCGCTCAAAGACAACACGCACTACTTCAGAGACAAGTATGTACACACGCGCACACGTACGTACTACACGTGCTCACTCATCGACACGGACGCGGGCCGGCGACGTGTGCAGGCGCTCAAAGACAACACGCACTACTTCAGAGACAAGTATGTACACACGCGCACACGTACGTACTACACGTGCTCACTCATCGACACGGACGCGGGCCGGCGACGTGTGCAGGCGCTCAAAGACAACACGCACTACTTCAGAGACAAGTATGTACACACGCGCACACGTACGTACTACACGTGCTCACTCATCGACACGGACGCGGGCCGGCGACGTGTGCAGGCGCTCAAAGACAACACGCACTACTTCAGAGACAAGTATGTACACACGCGCACACGTACGTACTACACGTGCTCACTCATCGACACGGACGCGGGCCGGCGACGTGTGCAGGCGCTCAAAGACAACACGCACTACTTCAGAGACAAGTATGTACACACGCGCACACGTACGTACTACACGTGCTCACTCATCGACACGGACGCGGGCCGGCGACGTGTGCAGGCGCTCAAAGACAACACGCACTACTTCAGAGACAAGTATGTACACACGCGCACACGTACGTACTACACGTGCTCACTCATCGACACGGACGCGGGCCGGCGACGTGTGCAGGCGCTCAAAGACAACACGCACTACTTCAGAGACAAGTATGTACACACGCGCACACGTACGTACTACACGTGCTCACTCATCGACACGGACGCGGGCCGGCGACGTGTGCAGGCGCTCAAAGACAACACGCACTACTTCAGAGACAAGTATGTACACACGCGCACACGTACGTACTACACGTGCTCACTCATCGACACGGACGCGGGCCGGCGACGTGTGCAGGCGCTCAAAGACAACACGCACTACTTCAGAGACAAGTATGTACACACGCGCACACGTACGTACTACACGTGCTCACTCATCGACACGGACGCGGGCCGGCGACGTGTGCAGGCGCTCAAAGACAACACGCACTACTTCAGAGACAAGTATGTACACACGCGCACACGTACGTACTACACGTGCTCACTCATCGACACGGACGCGGGCCGGCGACGTGTGCAGGCGCTCAAAGACAACACGCACTACTTCAGAGACAAGTATGTACACACGCGCACACGTACGTACTACACGTGCTCACTCATCGACACGGACGCGGCGCGGGCCGGCGACGTGTGCAGGCGCTCAAAGACAACACGCACTACTTCAGAGACAAGTATGTACACACGCGCACACGTACGTACTACACGTGCTCACTCATCGACACGGACGCGGGCCGGCGACGTGTGCAGGCGCTTAAAGACAACACGCACTACTTCAGAGACAAGTATGTACACACGCGCACACGTACGTACTACACGTGCTCACTCATCGAGACGGACGCGGGCCGGCGACGTGTGCAGGCGCTCAAAGACAACACGCACTACTTCAGAGACAAGTATGTACACACGCGCACACGTACGTACTACACGTGCTCACTCATCGACACGGACGCGGGCCGGCGACGTGTGCAGGCGCTCAAAGACAACACGCACTACTTCAGAGACAAGTATGTACACACGCGCACACGTACGTACTACACGTGCTCACTCATCGACACGGACGTGGGCCGGCGACGTGTGCAGGCGCTCAAAGACAACACGCACTACTTCAGAGACAAGTATGTACACACGCGCACACGTACGTACTACACGTGCTCACTCATCGACACGGACGCGGGCCGGCGACGTGTGCAGGCGCTCAAAGACAACACGCACTACTTCAGAGACAAGTATGTACACACGCGCACACGTACGTACTACACGTGCTCACTCATCGACACGGACGCGGGCCGGCGACGTGTGCAGGCGCTCAAAGACAACACGCACTACTTCAGAGACAAGTATGTACACTCGCGCACACGTACGTACTACACGTGCTCACTCATCGACACGGACGCGGGCCGGCGACGTGTGCAGGCGCTCAAAGACAACACGCACTACTTCAGAGACAAGTATGTACACACGCGCACACGTACGTACTACACGTGCTCACTCATCGACACGGACGCGGCGCGGGCCGGCGACGTGTGCAGGCGCTCAAAGACAACACGCACTACTTCAGAGACAAGTATGTACACACGCGCACACGTACGTACTACACGTGCTCACTCATCGACACGGACGCGGGCCGGCGACGTGTGCAGGCGCTCAAAGACAACACGCACTACTTCAGAGACAAGTATGTACACACGCGCACACGTACGTACTACACGTGCTCACTCATCGACACGGACGCGGGCCGGCGACGTGTGCAGGCGCTCAAAGACAACACGCACTACTTCAGAGACAAGTATGTACACACGCGCACACGTACGTACTACACGTGCTCACTCATCGACACGGACGCGGGCCGGCGACGTGTGCAGGCGCTCAAAGACAACACGCACTACTTCAGAGACAAGTATGTACACACGCGCACACGTACGTACTACACGTGCTCACTCATCGACACGGACGCAGCGCGGGCCGGCGACGTGTGCAGGCGCTCAAAGACAACACGCACTACTTCAGAGACAAGTATGTACACACGCGCACACGTACGTACTACACGTGCTCACTCATCGACACGGACGCGGGCCGGCGACGTGTGCAGGCGCTCAAAGACAACACGTACTACTTCAGAGACAAGTATGTACACACGCGCACACGTACGTACTACACGTGCTCACTCATCGACACGGACGCGGGCCGGCGACGTGTGCAGGCGCTCAAAGACAACACGCACTACTTCAGAGACAAGTATGTACACACGCGCACACGTACGTACTACACGTGCTCACTCATCGACACGGACGCGGCGCGGGCCGGCGACGTGTGCAGGCGCTCAAAGACAACACGCACTACTTCAGAGACAAGTATGTACACACGCGCACACGTACGTACTACACGTGCTCACTCATCGACACGGACGCGGGCCGGCGACGTGTGCAGGCGCTCAAAGACAACACGCACTACTTCAGAGACAAGTATGTACACACGCGCACACGTACGTACTACACGTGCTCACTCATCGACACGGACGCGGCGCGGGCCGGCGACGTGTGCAGGCGCTCAAAGACAACACGCACTACTTCAGAGACAAGTATGTACACACGCGCACACGTACGTACTACACGTGCTCACTCATCGACACGGACGCGGGCCGGCGACGTGTGCAGGCGCTCAAAGACAACACGCACTACTTCAGAGACAAGTATGTACACACGCGCACACGTACGTACTACACGTGCTCACTCATCGACACGGACGCGGGCCGGCGACGTGTGCAGGCGCTCAAAGACAACACGCACTACTTCAGAGACAAGTATGTACACACGCGCACACGTACGTACTACACGTGCTCACTCATCGAGACGGACGCGGGCCGGCGACGTGTGCAGGCGCTCAAAGACAACACGCACTACTTCAGAGACAAGTATGTACACACGCGCACACGTACGTACTACACGTGCTCACTCATCGACACGGACGCGGGCCGGCGACGTGTGCAGGCGCTCAAAGACAACACGCACTACTTCAGAGACAAGTATGTACACACGCGCACACGTACGTACTACACGTGCTCACTCATCGACACGGACGCGGGCCGGCGACGTGTGCAGGCGCTCAAAGACAACACGCACTACTTCAGAGACAAGTATGTACACACGCGCACACGTACGTACTACACGTGCTCACTCATCGACACGGACGCGGCGCGGGCCGGCGACGTGTGCAGGCGCTCAAAGACAACACGCACTACTTCAGAGACAAGTATGTACACACGCGCACACGTACGTACTACACGTGCTCACTCATCGACACGGACGCGGGCCGGCGACGTGTGCAGGCGCTCAAAGACAACACGCACTACTTCAGAGACAAGTATGTACACACGCGCACACGTACGTACTACACGTGCTCACTCATCGACACGGACGCGGGCCGGCGACGTGTGCAGGCGCTCAAAGACAACACGCACTACTTCAGAGACAAGTATGTACACACGCGCACACGTACGTACTACACGTGCTCACTCATCGACACGGACGCGGCGCGGGCCGGCGACGTGTGCAGGCGCTCAAAGACAACACGCACTACTTCAGAGACAAGTATGTACACACGCGCACACGTACGTACTACACGTGCTCACTCATCGACACGGACGCGGGCCGGCGACGTGTGCAGGCGCTCAAAGACAACACGCACTACTTCAGAGACAAGTATGTACACACGCGCACACGTACGTACTACACGTGCTCACTCATCGACACGGACGCGGGCCGGCGACGTGTGCAGGCGCGCAAAGACAACACGCACTACTTCAGAGACAAGTATGTACACACGCGCACACGTACGTACTACACGTGCTCACTCATCGACACGGACGCGGCGCGGGCCGGCGACGTGTGCAGGCGCTCAAAGACAACACGCACTACTTCAGAGACAAGTATGTACACACGCGCACACGTACGTACTACACGTGCTCACTCATCGACACGGACGCGGGCCGGCGACGTGTGCAGGCGCTCAAAGACAACACGCACTACTTCAGAGACAAGTATGTAGGGTCAAGGAGGCAACAGTGACTCGGATTTTTTCAAATGGGTGAATATTGAGAAAATTATCATTGGATTTATCTAAAACTTGTACACATTGATGGTTAGGTATTATAGTTTAAAACTGGATTATTATAATAGCACTAAATATTACTAAAATAAAATGAGAGGCCAAAAAATAAACATCGGGAATTGAGCCACTGTGTACACCTAGGTGTACACAGTGGCTCAACCCCGTAGTACACAGTGACTCAAGTAGTACACAGTGACTCATCAGTAGAAATTTAATGAAAGATTATTACTTCAAATTATATTTTTTTTGAAAATCAATAGACAGTTAATTTTCTTTATTCGTGGTTATCCATTATTAAAATACACGGATTTTCTTTAGTAGCATTCGTATGTTTTAGAAAGTGTTTTATTACAAGAGTTCCAGGTGGCGTGTTCTTGATCATGTGATCTTTGAAATTCTTCCTAGGAAAGATCATGACTGGAGGCAAGAAATTCCCACTGGCGCTCACGATTCAGCATGTTGTTACTAACGTCCCTCTCTCGCCGCTTGTCACTTTTCCTATGGTTTTTCGACCAATCGGTGCGATATCTTTCTGAGGTTTTTGCACCGTAGTCGTTGATGTCTCATCCAGATTGAATATTCTGGTTCCATCCGCAAAGTTAGGACTCCGAGAAATGAAGAAAGAAGAACCTGTCTCTAAATTATCAAAAAAAATTGAGACGTTGCTTTTGTTAAAGGTTGTGGCCATGGCGAGACTGCAAGCTTGGAGTATTGCCAATATTTCGCGTTTGTGATCGCGGCATACTACAAACAAAATTACAAAAAGGTCAAATTACTTCATTAAAAAGTGTTGTCTATATTTGGTTATTCAAAAAGCAATTACTAATTAAGAATCAATAACATGTAGTACACAGTGACTCAGGGTCACTGTGTACTTCTTAGAATTGAGTCACTGTGTACGACTACGCCATTTTGAATATATCTGATCACAGCATTCGAGTCAAATAATAATTACGATTAACAACTACATTAATGAGAACACTATAGTATTAACTAATTGGTGAATATAAAAGGCAATACAAATTGTCACAACCTGAACTATGAAAACAAAAGAAACTCACCTCAAAAAGTAATTTTGTGGCCACGAAAACAAAAAACACGCCGTCACACTACCGTACGACGCTTGACCTGCCAACCGACTGGTTAGAACTTGTTAGGGGTTCACATGCTAGTAGTGTGTGACAAGAAGAGAAATATCTCGCGCGTTTATCAAGTAATAACATGAATGAGTCACTGTATCCGACTGATCCACTGTTGCCTCCCTGACCCTACACACGCGCACACGTACGTACTACACGTGCTCACTCATCGACACGGACGCGGGCCGGCGACGTGTGCAGGCGCTCAAAGACAACACGCACTACTTCAGAGACAAGTATGTACACACGCGCACACGTACGTACTACACGTGCTCACTCATCGACACGGACGCGGCGCGGGCCGGCGACGTGTGCAGGCGCTCAAAGACAACACGCACTACTTCAGAGACAAGTATGTACACACGCGCACACGTACGTACTACACGTGCTCACTCATCGACACGGACGCGGCGCGGGCCGGCGACGTGTGCAGGCGCTCAAAGACAACACGCACTACTTCAGAGACAAGTATGTACACACGCGCACACGTACGTACTACACGTGCTCACTCATCGACACGGACGCGGGCCGGCGACGTGTGCAGGCGCTCAAAGACAACACGCACTACTTCAGAGACAAGTATGTACACACGCGCACACGTACGTACTACACGTGCTCACTCATCGACACGGACGCGGCGCGGGCCGGCGACGTGTGCAGGCGCTCAAAGACAACACGCACTACTTCAGAGACAAGTATGTACACACGCGCACACGTACGTACTACACGTGCTCACTCATCGACACGGACGCGGCGCGGGCCGGCGACGTGTGCAGGCGCTCAAAGACAACACGCACTACTTCAGAGACAAGTATGTACACACGCGCACACGTACGTACTACACGTGCTCACTCATCGACACGGACGTGGGCCGGCGACGTGTGCAGGCGCTCAAAGACAACACGCACTACTTCAGAGACAAGTATGTACACACGCGCACACGTACGTACTACACGTGCTCACTCATCGACACGGACGCGGGCGAGCGACGTGTGCAGGCGCACAAAGACAACACGCACTACTTCAGAGACAAGTATGTACACACGCGCACACGTACGTACTACACGTGCTCACTCATCGACACGGACGCGGGCCGGCGACGTGTGCAGGCGCTCAAAGACAACACGCACTACTTCAGAGACAAGTATGTACACACGCGCACACGTACGTACTACACGTGCTCACTCATCGACACTGACGCGGGCCGGCGACGTGTGCAGGCGCTCAAAGACAACACGCACTACTTCAGAGACAAGTATGTACACACGCGCACACGTACGTACTACACGTGCTCACTCATCGACACGGACGCGGCGCGGGCCGGCGACGTGTGCAGGCGCTCAAAGACAACACGCACTACTTCAGAGACAAGTATGTACACACGCGCACACGTACGTACTACACGTGCTCACTCATCGACACGGACGCGGGCCGGCGACGTGTGCAGGCGCTCAAAGACAACACGCACTACTTCAGAGACAAGTATGTTCACACGCGCACACGTACGTACTACACGTGCTCACTCATCGACACGGACGCGGGCCGGCGACGTGTGCAGGCGCTCAAAGACAACACGCACTACTTCAGAGACAAGTATGTACACACGCGCACACGTACGTACTACACGTGCTCACTCATCGACACGGACGCGGGCCGGCGACGTGTGCAGGCGCTCAAAGACAACACGCACTACTTCAGAGACAAGTATGTACACACGCGCACACGTACGTACTACACGTGCTCACTCATCGACACGGACGCGGGCCGGCGACGTGTGCAGGCGCTCAAAGACAACACGCACTACTTCAGAGACAAGTATGTACACACGCGCACACGTACGTACTACACGTGCTCACTCATCGACACGGACGCGGGCCGGCGACGTGTGCAGGCGCTCAAAGACAACACGCACTACTTCAGAGACAAGTATGTACACACGCGCACACGTACGTACTACACGTGCTCACTCATCGACACGGACGCGGGCCGGCGACGTGTGCAGGCGCTCAAAGACAACACGCACTACTTCAGAGACAAGTATGTACACACGCGCACACGTACGTACTACACGTGCTCACTCATCGACACGGACGCGGGCCGGCGACGTGTGCAGGCGCTCAAAGACAACACGCACTACTTCAGAGACAAGTATGTACACACGCGCACACGTACGTACTACACGTGCTCACTCATCGACACGGACGCGGGCCGGCGACGTGTGCAGGCGCTCAAAGACAACACGCACTACTTCAGAGACAAGTATGTACACACGCGCACACGTACGTACTACACGTGCTCACTCATCGACACGGACGCGGGCCGGCGACGTGTGCAGGCGCTCAAAGACAACACGCACTACTTCAGAGACAAGTATGTACACACGCGCACACGTACGTACTACACGTGCTCACTCATCGACACGGACGCGGGCCGGCGACGTGTGCAGGCGCTCAAAGACAACACGCACTACTTCAGAGACAAGTATGTACACACGCGCACACGTACGTACTACACGTGCTCACTCATCGACACGGACGCGGGCCGGCGACGTGTGCAGGCGCTCAAAGACAACACGCACTACTTCAGAGACAAGTATGTACACACGCGCAAACGTACGTACTACACGTGCTCACTCATCGACACGGACGCGGGCCGGCGACGTGTGCAGGCGCTCAAAGACAACACGCACTACTTCAGAGACAAGTATGTACACACGCGCACACGTACGTACTACACGTGCTCACTCATCGACACGGACGCGGGCCGGCGACGTGTGCAGGCGCTCAAAGACAACACGCACTACTTCAGAGACAAGTATGTACACACGCGCACACGTACGTACTACACGTGCTCACTCATCGACACGGACGCGGGCCGGTGACGTGTGCAGGCGCTCAAAGACAACACGCACTACTTCAGAGACAAGTATGTACACACGCGCACACGTACGTACTACACGTGCTCACTCATCGACACGGACGCGGGCCGGCGACGTGTGCAGGCGCTCAAAGACAACACGCACTACTTCAGAGACAAGTATGTACACACGCGCACACGTACGTACTACACGTGCTCACTCATCGACACGGACGCGGGCCGGCGACGTGTGCAGGCGCTCAAAGACAACACGCACTACTTCAGAGACAAGTATGTACACACGCGCACACGTACGTACTACACGTGCTCACTCATCGACACGGACGCGGCGCGGGCCGGCGACGTGTGCAGGCGCTCAAAGACAACACGCACTACTTCAGAGACAAGTATGTACACTCGCGCACACGTACGTACTACACGTGCTCACTCATCGACACGGACGCGGGCCGGCGACGTGTGCAGGCGCTCAAAGACAACACGCACTACTTCAGAGACAAGTATGTACACACGCGCACACGTACGTACTACACGTGCTCACTCATCGACACGGACGCGGGCCGGCGACGTGTGCAGGCGCTCAAAGACAACACGCACTACTTCAGAGACAAGTATGTACACACGCGCACACGTACGTACTACACGTGCTCACTCATCGACACGGACGCGGCGCGGGCCGGCGACGTGTGCAGGCGCTCAAAGACAACACGCACTACTTCAGAGACAAGTATGTACACACGCGCACACGTACGTACTACACGTGCTCACTCATCGACACGGACGCGGGCCGGCGACGTGTGCAGGCGCTCAAAGACAACACGCACTACTTCAGAGACAAGTATGTACACACGCGCACACGTACGTACTACACGTGCTCACTCATCGACACGGACGCGGGCCGGCGACGTGTGCAGGCGCTCAAAGACAACACGCACTACTTCAGAGACAAGTATGTACACACGCGCACACGTACGTACTACACGTGCTCACTCATCGACACGGACGCGGGCCGGCGACGTGTGCAGGCGCTCAAAGACAACACGCACTACTTCAGAGACAAGTATGTACACACGCGCACACGTACGTACTACACGTGCTCACTCATCGACACGGACGCGGGCCGGCGACGTGTGCAGGCGCTCAAAGACAACACGCACTACTTCAGAGACAAGTATGTACACACGCGCACACGTACGTACTACACGTGCTCACTCATCGACACGGACGCGGGCCGGCGACGTGTGCAGGCGCTCAAAGACAACACGCACTACTTCAGAGACAAGTATGTACACACGCGCACACGTACGTACTACACGTGCTCACTCATCGACACGGACGCGGCGCGGGCCGGCGACGTGTGCAGGCGCTCAAAGACAACACGCACTACTTCAGAGACAAGTATGTACACACGCGCACACGTACGTACTACACGTGCTCACTCATCGACACGGACGCGGGCCGGCGACGTGTGCAGGCGCTCAAAGACAACACGCACTACTTCAGAGACAAGTATGTACACACGCGCACACGTACGTACTACACGTGCTCACTCATCGACACGGACGCGGCGCGGGCCGGCGACGTGTGCAGGCGCTCAAAGACAACACGCACTACTTCAGAGACAAGTATGTACACACGCGCACACGTACGTACTACACGAGCTCACTCATCGACACGGACGCGGGCCGGCGACGTGCGCAGGCGCTCAAAGACAACACGCACTACTTCAGAGACAAGTATGTACACACGCGCACACGTACGTACTACACGTGCTCACTCATCGACACGGACGCGGGCCGGCGACGTGCGCAGGCGCTCAAAGACAACACGCACTACTTCAGAGACAAGTATGTACACACGCGCACACGTACGTACTACACGTGCTCACTCATCGACACGGACGCGGGCCGGCGACGTGTGCAGGCGCTCAAAGACAACACGCACTACTTCAGAGACAAGTATGTACACACGCGCACACGTACGTACTACACGTGCTCACTCATCGACACGGACGCGGGCCGGCGACGTGTGCAGGCGCTCAAAGACAACACGCACTACTTCAGAGACAAGTATGTACACACGCGCACACGTACGTACTACACGTGCTCACTCATCGACACGGACGCGGGCCGGCGACGTGTGCAGGCGCTCAAAGACAACACGCACTACTTCAGAGACAAGTATGTACACACGCGCACACGTACGTACTACACGTGCTCACTCATCGACACGGACGCGGGCCGGCGACGTGTGCAGGCGCTCAAAGACAACACGCACTACTTCAGAGACAAGTATGTACACACGCGCACACGTACGTACTACACGAGCTCACTCATCGACACGGACGCAGCGCGGGCCGGCGACGTGTGCAGGCGCTCAAAGACAACACGCACTACTTCAGAGACAAGTATGTACACACGCGCACACGTACGTACTACACGTGCTCACTCATCGACACGGACGCGGGCCGGCGACGTGTGCAGGCGCTCAAAGACAACACGCACTACTTCAGAGACAAGTATGTACACACGCGCACACGTACGTACTACACGTGCTCACTCATCGACACGGACGCGGGCCGGCGACGTGTGCAGGCGCTCAAAGACAACACGCACTACTTCAGAGACAAGTATGTACACACGCGCACACGTACGTACTACACGTGCTCACTCATCGACACGGACGCGGGCCGGCGACGTGTGCAGGCGCTCAAAGACAACACGCACTACTTCAGAGACAAGTATGTACACACGCGCACACGTACGTACTACACGTGCTCACTCATCGACACGGACGCGGCGCGGGCCGGCGACGTGTGCAGGCGCTCAAAGACAACACGCACTACTTCAGAGACAAGTATGTACACACGCGCACACGTACGTACTACACGTGCTCACTCATCGACACGGACGCGGGCCGGCGACGTGTGCAGGCGCTCAAAGACAACACGCACTACTTCAGAGACAAGTATGTACACACGCGCACACGTACGTACTACACGTGCTCACTCATCGACACGGACGCGGCGTGGGCCGGCGACGTGTGCAGGCGCTCAAAGACAACACGCACTACTTCAGAGACAAGTATGTACACACGCGCACACGTACGTACTACACGTGCTCACTCATCGACACGGACGCGGGCCGGCGACGTGTGCAGGCGCTCAAAGACAACACGCACTACTTCAGAGACAAGTATGTACACACGCGCACACGTACGTACTACACGTGCTCACTCATCGACACGGACGCAGCGCGGGCCGGCGACGTGTGCAGGCGCTCAAAGACAACACGCACTACTTCAGAGACAAGTATGTACACACGCGCACACGTACGTACTACACGTGCTCACTCATCGACACGGACGCGGCGCGGGCCGGCGACGTGTGCAGGCGCTCAAAGACAACACGCACTACTTCAGAGACAAGTATGTACACACGCGCACACGTACGTACTACACGTGCTCACTCATCGACACGGACGCGGGCCGGCGACGTGTGCAGGCGCTCAAAGACAACACGCACTACTTCAGAGACAAGTATGTACACACGCGCACACGTACGTACTACACGTGCTCAATCATCGACACGGACGCGGGCCGGCGACGTGTGCAGGCGCTCAAAGACAACACGCACTACTTCAGAGACAAGTATGTACACACGCGCACACGTACGTACTACACGTGCTCACTCATCGACACGGACGCGGGCCGGCGACGTGTGCAGGCGCTCAAAGACAACACGCACTACTTCAGAGACAAGTATGTACACACGCGCACACGTACGTACTACACGTGCTCACTCATCGACACGGACGCGGCGCGGGCCGGCGACGTGTGCAGGCGCTCAAAGACAACACGCACTACTTCAGAGACAAGTATGTACACACGCGCACACGTACGTACTACACGTGCTCACTCATCGACACGGACGCGGGCCGGCGACGTGTGCAGGCGCTCAAAGACAACACGCACTACTTCAGAGACAAGTATGTACACACGCGCACACGTACGTACTACACGTGCTCACTCATCGACACGGACGCGGCGCGGGCCGGCGACGTGTGCAGGCGCTCAAAGACAACACGCACTACTTCAGAGACAAGTATGTACACACGCGCACACGTACGTACTACACGTGCTCACTCATCGACACGGACGCGGGCCGGCGACGTGTGCAGGCGCTCAAAGACAACACGCACTACTTCAGAGACAAGTATGTACACACGCGCACACGTACGTACTACACGTGCTCACTCATCGACACGGACGCGGGCCGGCGACGTGTGCAGGCGCTCAAAGACAACACGCACTACTTCAGAGACAAGTATGTACACACGCGCACACGTACGTACTACACGTGCTCACTCATCGACACGGACGCGGGCCGGCGACGTGTGCAGGCGCTCAAAGACAACACGCACTACTTCAGAGACAAGTATGTACACACGCGCACACGTACGTACTACACGTGCTCACTCATCGACACGGACGCGGGCCGGCGACGTGTGCATGCGCTCAAAGACAACACGCACTACTTCAGAGACAAGTATGTACACACGCGCACACGTACGTACTACACGTGCTCACTCATCGACACGGACGCGGGCCGGCGACGTGTGCAGGCGCTCAAAGACAACACGCACTACTTCAGAGACAAGTATGTACACACGCGCACACGTACGTACTACACGTGCTCACTCATCGACACGGACGCGGGCCGGCGACGTGTGCATGCGCTCAAAGACAACACGCACTACTTCAGAGACAAGTATGTACACACGCGCACACGTACGTACTACACGTGCTCACTCATCGACACGGACGCGGGCCGGCGACGTGTGCAGGCGCTCAAAGACAACACGCACTACTTCAGAGACAAGTATGTACACACGCGCACACGTACGTACTACACGTGCTCACTCATCGACACGGACGCGGGCCGGCGACGTGTGCATGCGCTCAAAGACAACACGCACTACTTCAGAGACAAGTATGTACACACGCGCACACGTACGTACTACACGTGCTCACTCATCGACACGGACGCGGGCCGGCGACGTGTGCAGGCGCTCAAAGACAACACGCACTACTTCAGAGACAAGTATGTACACACGCGCACACGTACGTACTACACGTGCTCACTCATCGACACGGACGCGGGCCGGCGACGTGTGCATGCGCTCAAAGACAACACGCACTACTTCAGAGACAAGTATGTACACACGCGCACACGTACGTACTACACGTGCTCACTCATCGACACGGACGCGGGCCGGCGACGTGTGCAGGCGCTCAAAGACAACACGCACTACTTCAGAGACAAGTATGTACACACGCGCACACGTACGTACTACACGTGCTCACTCATCGACACGGACGCGGCGCGGGCCGGCGACGTGTGCAGGCGCTCAAAGACAACACGCACTACTTCAGAGACAAGTATGTACACACGCGCACACGTACGTACTACACGTGCTCACTCATCGAGACGGACGCGGGCCGGCGACGTGTGCAGGCGCTCAAAGACAACACGCACTACTTCAGAGACAAGTACGTACACACGCGCACACGTACGTACTACACGTGCTCACTCATCGACACGGACGCGGGCCGGCGACGTGTGCAGGCGCTCAAAGACAACACGCACTACTTCAGAGACAAGTATGTACACACGCGCACACGTACGTACTACACGTGCTCACTCATCGACACGGACGCGGGCCGGCGACGTGTGCAGGCGCTCAAAGACAACACGCACTACTTCAGAGACAAGTATGTACACACGCGCACACGTACGTACTACACGTGCTCACTCATCGACACGGACGCGGCGCGGGCCGGCGACGTGTGCAGGCGCTCAAAGACAACACGCACTACTTCAGAGACAAGTATGTACACACGCGCACACGTACGTACTACACGTGCTCACTCATCGACACGGACGCGGGCCGGCGACGTGTGCAGGCGCTCAAAGACAACACGCACTACTTCAGAGACAAGTATGTACACACGCGCACACGTACGTACTACACGTGCTCACTCATCGACACGGACGCGGGCCGGCGACGTGTGCAGGCGCTCAAAGACAACACGCACTACTTCAGAGACAAGTATGTACACACGCGCACACGTACGTACTACACGTGCTCACTCATCGACACGGACGCGGGCCGGCGACGTGTGCAGGCGCTCAAAGACAACACGCACTACTTCAGAGACAAGTATGTACACACGCGCACACGTACGTACTACACGTGCTCACTCATCGACACGGACGCGGGCCGGCGACGTGTGCAGGCGCTCAAAGACAACACGCACTACTTCAGAGACAAGTATGTACACACGCGCACACGTACGTACTACACGTGCTCACTCATCGACACGGACGCGGGCCGGCGACGTGTGCAGGCGCTCAAAGACAACACGCACTACTTCAGAGACAAGTATGTACACACGCGCACACGTACGTACTACACGTGCTCACTCATCGACACGGACGCGGCGCGGGCCGGCGACGTGTGCAGGCGCTCAAAGACAACACGCACTACTTCAGAGACAAGTATGTACACACGCGCACACGTACGTACTACACGTGCTCACTCATCGACACGGACGCGGGCCGGCGACGTGTGCAGGCGCTCAAAGACAACACGCACTACTTCAGAGACAAGTATGTACACACGCGCACACGTACGTACTACACGTGCTCACTCATCGACACGGACGCGGGCCGGCGACGTGTGCAGGCGCTCAAAGACAACACGCACTACTTCAGAGACAAGTATGTACACACGCGCACACGTACGTACTACACGTGCTCACTCATCGACACGGACGCGGGCCGGCGACGTGTGCAGGCGCTCAAAGACAACACGCACTACTTCAGAGACAAGTATGTACACACGCGCACACGTACGTACTACACGTGCTCACTCATCGACACGGACGCGGCGCGGGCCGGCGACGTGTGCAGGCGCTCAAAGACAACACGCACTACTTCAGAGACAAGTATGTACACACGCGCACACGTACGTACTACACGTGCTCACTCATCGACACGGACGCGGGCCGGCGACGTGTGCAGGCGCTCAAAGACAACACGCACTACTTCAGAGACAAGTATGTACACACGCGCACACGTACGTACTACACGTGCTCACTCATCGACACGGACGCGGGCCGGCGACGTGTGCAGGCGCTCAAAGACAACACGCACTACTTCAGAGACAAGTATGTACACACGCGCACACGTACGTACTACACGTGCTCACTCATCGACACGGACGCGGGCCGGCGACGTGTGCAGGCGCTCAAAGACAACACGCGCTACTTCAGAGACAAGTATGTACACACGCGCACACGTACGTACTACACGTGCTCACTCATCGACACGGACGCGGGCCGGCGACGTGTGCAGGCGCTCAAAGACAACACGCACTACTTCAGAGACAAGTATGTACACACGCGCACACGTACGTACTACACGTGCTCACTCATCGACACGGACGCGGCGCGGGCCGGCGACGTGTGCAGGCGCTCAAAGACAACACGCACTACTTCAGAGACAAGTATGTACACACGCGCACACGTACGTACTACACGTGCTCACTCATCGACACGGACGCGGCGCGGGCCGGCGACGTGTGCAGGCGCTCAAAGACAACACGCACTACTTCAGAGACAAGTATGTACACACGCGCACACGTACGTACTACACGTGCTCACTCATCGACACGGACGCGGGCCGGCGACGTGTGCAGGCGCTCAAAGACAACACGCACTACTTCAGAGACAAGTATGTACACACGCGCACACGTACGTACTACACGTGCTCACTCATCGACACGGACGCGGCGCGGGCCGGCGACGTGTGCAGGCGCTCAAAGACAACACGCACTACTTCAGAGACAAGTATGTACACACGCGCACACGTACGTACTACACGTGCTCACTCATCGACACGGACGCGGGCCGGCGACGTGTGCAGGCGCTCAAAGACAACACGCACTACTTCAGAGACAAGTATGTACACACGCGCACACGTACGTACTACACGTGCTCACTCATCGACACGGACGCGGGCCGGCGACGTGTGCAGGCGCTCAAAGACAACACGCACTACTTCAGAGACAAGTATGTACACACGCGCACACGTACGTACTACACGTGCTCACTCATCGACACGGACGCGGCGCGGGCCGGCGACGTGTGCAGGCGCTCAAAGACAACACGCACTACTTCAGAGACAAGTATGTACACACGCGCACACGTACGTACTACACGTGCTCACTCATCGACACGGACGCGGCGCGGGCCGGCGACGTGTGCAGGCGCTCAAAGACAACACGCACTACTTCAGAGACAAGTATGTACACACGCGCACACGTACGTACTACACGTGCTCACTCATCGACACGGACGCGGGCCGGCGACGTGTGCAGGCGCTCAAAGACAACACGCACTACTTCAGAGACAAGTATGTACACACGCGCACACGTACGTACTACACGTGCTCACTCATCGACACGGACGCGGGCCGGCGACGAGTGCAGGCGCTCAAAGACAACACGCACTACTTCAGAGACAAGTATGTACACACGCGCACACGTACGTACTACACGTGCTCACTCATCGACACGGACGCGGGCCGGCGACGTGTGCAGGCGCTCAAAGACAACACGCACTACTTCAGAGACAAGTATGTACACACGCGCACACGTACGTACTACACGTGCTCACTCATCGACACGGACGCGGGCCGGCGACGTGTGCAGGCGCTCAAAGACAACACGCACTACTTCAGAGACAAGTATGTACACACGCGCACACGTACGTACTACACGTGCTCACTCATCGACACGGACGCGGGCCGGCGACGTGTGCAGGCGCTCAAAGACAACACGCACTACTTCAGAGACAAGTATGTACACACGCGCACACGTACGTACTACACGAGCTCACTCATCGACACGGACGCGGGCCGGCGACGTGTGCAGGCGCTCAAAGACAACACGCACTACTTCAGAGACAAGTATGTACACACGCGCACACGTACGTACTACACGAGCTCACTCATCGACACGGACGCGGGCCGGCGACGTGTGCAGGCGCTCAAAGACAACACGCACTACTTCAGAGACAAGTATGTACACACGCGCACACGTACGTACTACACGTGCTCACTCATCGACACGGACGCGGGCCGGCGACGTGTGCAGGCGCTCAAAGACAACACGCACTACTTCAGAGACAAGTATGTACACACGCGCACACGTACGTACTACACGTGCTCACTCATCGACACGGACGCGGGCCGGCGACGTGTGCAGGCGCTCAAAGACAACACGCACTACTTCAGAGACAAGTATGTACACACGCGCACACGTACGTACTACACGAGCTCACTCATCGACACGGACGCGGCGCGGGCCGGCGACGTGTGCAGGCGCTCAAAGACAACACGCACTACTTCAGAGACAAGTATGTACACACGCGCACACGTACGTACTACACGTGCTCACTCATCGACACGGACGCGGGCCGGCGACGTGTGCAGGCGCTCAAAGACAACACGCACTACTTCAGAGACAAGTATGTACACACGCGCACACGTACGTACTACACGTGCTCACTCATCGACACGGACGCGGGCCGGCGACGTGTGCAGGCGCTCAAAGACAACACGCACTACTTCAGAGACAAGTATGTACACACGCGCACACGTACGTACTACACGTGCTCACTCATCGACACGGACGCGGGCCGGCGACGTGTGCAGGCGCTCAAAGACAACACGCACTACTTCAGAGACAAGTATGTACACACGCGCACACGTACGTACTACACGTGCTCACTCATCGACACGGACGCGGGCCGGCGACGTGTGCAGGCGCTCAAAGACAACACGCACTACTTCAGAGACAAGTATGTACACACGCGCACACGTACGTACTACACGTGCTCACTCATCGACACGGACGCGGCGCGGGCCGGCGACGTGTGCAGGCGCTCAAAGACAACACGCACTACTTCAGAGACAAGTATGTACACACGCGCACACGTACGTACTACACGTGCTCACTCATCGACACGGACGCGGGCCGGCGACGTGTGCAGGCGCTCAAAGACAACACGCACTACTTCAGAGACAAGTATGTACACACGCGCACACGTACGTACTACACGTGCTCACTCATCGACACGGACGCGGGCCGGCGACGTGTGCAGGCGCTCAAAGACAACACGCACTACTTCAGAGACAAGTATGTACACACGCGCACACGTACGTACTACACGTGCTCACTCATCGACACGGACGCGGCGCGGGCCGGCGACGTGTGCAGGCGCTCAAAGACAACACGCACTACTTCAGAGACAAGTATGTACACACGCGCACACGTACGTACTACACGTGCTCACTCATCGACACGGACGCGGCGCGGGCCGGCGACGTGTGCAGGCGCTCAAAGACAACACGCACTACTTCAGAGACAAGTATGTACACACGCGCACACGTACGTACTACACGTGCTCACTCATCGACACGGACGCGGCGCGGGCCGGCGACGTGTGCAGGCGCTCAAAGACAACACGCACTACTTCAGAGACAAGTATGTACACACGCGCACACGTACGTACTACACGTGCTCACTCATCGACACGGACGCGGGCCGGCGACGTGTGCAGGCGCTCAAAGACAACACGCACTACTTCAGAGACAAGTATGTACACACGCGCACACGTACGTACTACACGTGCTCACTCATCGACACGGACGCGGCGCAGGCCGGCGACGTGTGCAGGCGCTCAAAGACAACACGCACTACTTCAGAGACAAGTATGTACACACGCGCACACGTACGTACTACACGTGCTCACTCATCGACACGGACGCGGGCCGGCGACGTGTGCAGGCGCTCAAAGACAACACGCACTACTTCAGAGACAAGTATGTACACACGCGCACACGTACGTACTACACGTGCTCACTCATCGACACGGACGCGGCGCGGGCCGGCGACGTGTGCAGGCGCTCAAAGACAACACGCACTACTTCAGAGACAAGTATGTACACACGCGCACACGTACGTACTACACGTGCTCACTCATCGACACGGACGCGGGCCGGCGACGTGTGCAGGCGCTCAAAGACAACACGCACTACTTCAGAGACAAGTATGTACACACGCGCACACGTACGTACTACACGTGCTCACTCATCGACACGGACGCGGCGCGGGCCGGCGACGTGTGCAGGCGCTCAAAGACAACACGCACTACTTCAGAGACAAGTATGTACACACGCGCACACGTACGTACTACACGTGCTCACTCATCGACACGGACGCGGGCCGGCGACGTGTGCAGGCGCTCAAAGACAACACGCACTACTTCAGAGACAAGTATGTACACACGCGCACACGTACGTACTACACGTGCTCACTCATCGACACGGACGCGGGCCGGCGACGTGTGCAGGCGCTCAAAGACAACACGCACTACTTCAGAGACAAGTATGTACACACGCGCACACGTACGTACTACACGTGCTCACTCATCGACACGGACGCGGGCCGGCGACGTGTGCATGCGCTCAAAGACAACACGCACTACTTCAGAGACAAGTATGTACACACGCGCACACGTACGTACTACACGTGCTCACTCATCGACACGGACGCGGGCCGGCGACGTGTGCAGGCGCTCAAAGACAACACGCACTACTTCAGAGACAAGTATGTACACACGCGCACACGTACGCACTACACGTGCTCACTCATCGACACGGACGCGGGCCGGCGACGTGTGCAGGCGCTCAAAGACAACACGCACTACTTCAGAGACAAGTATGTACACACGCGCACACGTACGTACTACACGTGCTCACTCATCGACACGGACGCGGCGCGGGCCGGCGACGTGTGCAGGCGCTCAAAGACAACACGCACTACTTCAGAGACAAGTATGTACACACGCGCACACGTACGTACTACACGTGCTCACTCATCGACACGGACGCGGCGCGGGCCGGCGACGTGTGCAGGCGCTCAAAGACAACACGCACTACTTCAGAGACAAGTATGTACACACGCGCACACGTACGTACTACACGTGCTCACTCATCGACACGGACGCGGCGCGGGCCGGCGACGTGTGCAGGCGCTCAAAGACAACACGCACTACTTCAGAGACAAGTATGTACACACGCGCACACGTACGTACTACACGTGCTCACTCATCGACACGGACGCGGGCCGGCGACGTGTGCAGGCGCTCAAAGACAACACGCACTACTTCAGAGACAAGTATGTACACACGCGCACACGTACGTACTACACGTGCTCACTCATCGACACGGACGCGGGCCGGCGACGTGTGCAGGCGCTCAAAGACAACACGCACTACTTCAGAGACAAGTATGTACACACGCGCACACGTACGTACTACACGTGCTCACTCATCGACACGGACGCGGGCCGGCGACGTGTGCAGGCGCTCAAAGACAACACGCACTACTTCAGAGACAAGTATGTACACACGCGCACACGTACGTACTACACGTGCTCACTCATCGACACGGACGCGGCGCGGGCCGGCGACGTGTGCAGGCGCTCAAAGACAACACGCACTACTTCAGAGACAAGTATGTACACACGCGCACACGTACGTACTACACGAGCTCACTCATCGACACGGACGCGGGCCGGCGACGTGTGCAGGCGCTCAAAGACAACACGCACTACTTCAGAGACAAGTATGTACACACGCGCACACGTACGTACTACACGTGCTCACTCATCGACACGGACGCGGGCCGGCGACGTGTGCAGGCGCTCAAAGACAACACGCACTACTTCAGAGACAAGTATGTACACACGCGCACACGTACGTACTACACGTGCTCACTCATCGACACGGACGCGGGCCGGCGACGTGTGCAGGCGCTCAAAGACAACACGCGCTACTTCAGAGACAAGTATGTACACACGCGCACACGTACGTACTACACGTGCTCACTCATCGACACGGACGCGGGCCGGCGACGTGTGCAGGCGCTCAAAGACAACACGCACTACTTCAGAGACAAGTATGTACACACGCGCACACGTACGTACTACACGTGCTCACTCATCGACACGGACGCGGCGCGGGCCGGCGACGTGTGCAGGCGCTCAAAGACAACACGCACTACTTCAGAGACAAGTATGTACACACGCGCACACGTACGTACTACACGTGCTCACTCATCGACACGGACGCGGCGCGGGCCGGCGACGTGTGCAGGCGCTCAAAGACAACACGCACTACTTCAGAGACAAGTATGTACACACGCGCACACGTACGTACTACACGTGCTCACTCATCAACACGGACGCGGCGCGGGCCGGCGACGTGTGCAGGCGCTCAAAGACAACACGCACTACTTCAGAGACAAGTATGTACACACGCGCACACGTACGTACTACACGTGCTCACTCATCGACACGGACGCGGCGCGGGCCGGCGACGTGTGCAGGCGCTCAAAGACAACACGCACTACTTCAGAGACAAGTATGTACACACGCGCACACGTACGTACTACACGTGCTCACTCATCGACACGGACGCGGGCCGGCGACGTGTGCAGGCGCTCAAAGACAACACGCACTACTTCAGAGACAAGTATGTACACACGCGCACACGTACGTACTACACGTGCTCACTCATCGACACGGACGCGGGCCGGCGACGTGTGCAGGCGCTCAAAGACAACACGCACTACTTCAGAGACAAGTATGTACACACGCGCACACGTACGTACTACACGTGCTCACTCATCGACACGGACGCGGCGCGGGCCGGCGACGTGTGCAGGCGCTCAAAGACAACACGCACTACTTCAGAGACAAGTATGTACACACGCGCACACGTACGTACTACACGTGCTCACTCATCGACACGGACGCGGCGCGGGCCGGCGACGTGTGCAGGCGCTCAAAGACAACACGCACTACTTCAGAGACAAGTATGTACACACGCGCACACGTACGTACTACACGTGCTCACTCATCGACACGGACGCGGGCCGGCGACGTGTGCAGGCGCTCAAAGACAACACGCACTACTTCAGAGACAAGTATGTACACACGCGCACACGTACGTACTACACGTGCTCACTCATCGACACGGACGCGGGCCGGCGACGTGTGCAGGCGCTCAAAGACAACACGCACTACTTCAGAGACAAGTATGTACACACGCGCACACGTACGTACTACACGTGCTCACTCATCGACACGGACGCGGGCCGGCGACGTGTGCAGGCGCTCAAAGACAACACGCACTACTTCAGAGACAAGTATGTACACACGCGCACACGTACGTACTACACGTGCTCACTCATCGACACGGACGCGGGCCGGCGACGTGTGCAGGCGCTCAAAGACAACACGCACTACTTCAGAGACAAGTATGTACACACGCGCACACGTACGTACTACACGTGCTCACTCATCGACACGGACGCGGCGCGGGCCGGCGACGTGTGCAGGCGCTCAAAGACAACACGCACTACTTCAGAGACAAGTATGTACACACGCGCACACGTACGTACTACACGTGCTCACTCATCGACACGGACGCGGGCCGGCGACGTGTGCAGGCGCTCAAAGACAACACGCACTACTTCAGAGACAAGTATGTACACACGCGCACACGTACGTACTACACGTGCTCACTCATCGACACGGACGCGGCGCGGGCCGGCGACGTGTGCAGGCGCTCAAAGACAACACGCACTACTTCAGAGACAAGTATGTACACACGCGCACACGTACGTACTACACGTGCTCACTCATCGACACGGACGCGGGCCGGCGACGTGTGCAGGCGCTCAAAGACAACACGCACTACTTCAGAGACAAGTATGTACACACGCGCACACGTACGTACTACACGTGCTCACTCATCGACACGGACGCGGGCCGGCGACGTGTGCAGGCGCTCAAAGACAACACGCACTACTTCAGAGACAAGTATGTACACACGCGCACACGTACGTACTACACGTGCTCACTCATCGACACGGACGCGGGCCGGCGACGTGTGCAGGCGCTCAAAGACAACACGCACTACTTCAGAGACAAGTATGTACACACGCGCACACGTACGTACTACACGTGCTCACTCATCGACACGGACGCGGCGCGGGCCGGCGACGTGTGCAGGCGCTCAAAGACAACACGCACTACTTCAGAGACAAGTATGTACACACGCGCACACGTACGTACTACACGTGCTCACTCATCGACACGGACGCGGCGCGGGCCGGCGACGTGTGCAGGCGCTCAAAGACAACACGCACTACTTCAGAGACAAGTATGTACACACGCGCACACGTACGTACTACACGTGCTCACTCATCGACACGGACGCGGGCCGGCGACGTGTGCAGGCGCTCAAAGACAACACGCACTACTTCAGAGACAAGTATGTACACACGCGCACACGTACGTACTACACGTGCTCACTCATCGACACGGACGCGGGCCGGCGACGTGTGCAGGCGCTCAAAGACAACACGCACTACTTCAGAGACAAGTATGTACACACGCGCACACGTACGTACTACACGTGCTCACTCATCGACACGGACGCGGGCCGGCGACGTGTGCAGGCGCTCAAAGACAACACGCACTACTTCAGAGACAAGTATGTACACACGCGCACACGTACGTACTACACGTGCTCACTCATCGACACGGACGCGGGCCGGCGACGTGTGCAGGCGCTCAAAGACAACACGCACTACTTCAGAGACAAGTATGTACACACGCGCACACGTACGTACTACACGTGCTCACTCATCGACACGGACGCGGGCCGGCGACGTGTGCAGGCGCTCAAAGACAACACGCACTACTTCAGAGACAAGTATGTACACACGCGCACACGTACGTACTACACGAGCTCACTCATCGACACGGACGCGGGCCGGCGACGTGTGCAGGCGCTCAAAGACAACACGCACTACTTCAGAGACAAGTATGTACACACGCGCACACGTACGTACTACACGAGCTCACTCATCGACACGGACGCGGCGCGGGCCGGCGACGTGTGCAGGCGCTCAAAGACAACACGCACTACTTCAGAGACAAGTATGTACACACGCGCACACGTACGTACTACACGTGCTCACTCATCGACACGGACGCGGGCCGGCGACGTGTGCAGGCGCTCAAAGACAACACGCACTACTTCAGAGACAAGTATGTACACATGCGCACACGTACGTACTACACGAGCTCACTCATCGACACGGACGCGGCGCGGGCCGGCGACGTGTGCAGGCGCTCAAAGACAACACGCACTACTTCAGAGACAAGTATGTACACACGCGCACACGTACGTACTACACGTGCTCACTCATCGACACGGACGCGGGCCGGCGACGTGTGCAGGCGCTCAAAGACAACACGCACTACTTCAGAGACAAGTATGTACACACGCGCACACGTACGTACTACACGAGCTCACTCATCGACACGGACGCGGCGCGGGCCGGCGACGTGTGCAGGCGCTCAAAGACAACACGCACTACTTCAGAGACAAGTATGTACACACGCGCACACGTACGTACTACACGTGCTCACTCATCGACACGGACGCGGGCCGGCGACGTGTGCAGGCGCTCAAAGACAACACGCACTACTTCAGAGACAAGTATGTACACACGCGCACACGTACGTACTACACGTGCTCACTCATCGACACGGACGCGGCGCGGGCCGGCGACGTGTGCAGGCGCTCAAAGACAACACGCACTACTTCAGAGACAAGTATGTACACACGCGCACACGTACGTACTACACGTGCTCACTCATCGACACGGACGCGGGCCGGCGACGTGTGCAGGCGCTCAAAGACAACACGCACTACTTCAGAGACAAGTATGTACACACGCGCACACGTACGTACTACACGTGCTCACTCATCGACACGGACGCGGCGCGGGCCGGCGACGTGTGCAGGCGCTCAAAGACAACACGCACTACTTCAGAGACAAGTATGTACACACGCGCACACGTACGTACTACACGTGCTCACTCATCGACACGGACGCGGGCCGGCGACGTGTGCAGGCGCTCAAAGACAACACGCACTACTTCAGAGACAAGTATGTACACACGCGCACACGTACGTACTACACGTGCTCACTCATCGACACGGACGCGGGCCGGCGACGTGTGCAGGCGCTCAAAGACAACACGCACTACTTCAGAGACAAGTATGTACACACGCGCACACGTACGTACTACACGTGCTCACTCATCGACACGGACGCGGCGCGGGCCGGCGACGTGTGCAGGCGCTCAAAGACAACACGCACTACTTCAGAGACAAGTATGTACACACGCGCACACGTACGTACTACACGTGCTCACTCATCGACACGGACGCGGGCCGGCGACGTGTGCAGGCGCTCAAAGACAACACGCACTACTTCAGAGACAAGTATGTACACACGCGCACACGTACGTACTACACGTGCTCACTCATCGACACGGACGCGGCGCGGGCCGGCGACGTGTGCAGGCGCTCAAAGACAACACGCACTACTTCAGAGACAAGTATGTACACACGCGCACACGTACGTACTACACGTGCTCACTCATCGACACGGACGCGGGCCGGCGACGTGTGCAGGCGCTCAAAGACAACACGCACTACTTCAGAGACAAGTATGTACACACGCGCACACGTACGTACTACACGTGCTCACTCATCGACACGGACGCGGGCCGGCGACGTGTGCAGGCGCTCAAAGACAACACGCACTACTTCAGAGACAAGTATGTACACACGCGCACACGTACGTACTACACGTGCTCACTCATCGACACGGACGCGGCGCGGGCCGGCGACGTGTGCAGGCGCTCAAAGACAACACGCACTACTTCAGAGACAAGTATGTACACACGCGCACACGTACGTACTACACGTGCTCACTCATCGACACGGACGCGGCGCGGGCCGGCGACGTGTGCAGGCGCTCAAAGACAACACGCACTACTTCAGAGACAAGTATGTACACACGCGCACACGTACGTACTACACGTGCTCACTCATCGACACGGACGCGGCGCGGGCCGGCGACGTGTGCAGGCGCTCAAAGACAACACGCACTACTTCAGAGACAAGTATGTACACACGCGCACACGTACGTACTACACGTGCTCACTCATCGACACGGACGCGGGCCGGCGACGTGTGCAGGCGCTCAAAGACAACACGCACTACTTCAGAGACAAGTATGTACACACGCGCACACGTACGTACTACACGTGCTCACTCATCGACACGGACGCGGCGCGGGCCGGCGACGTGTGCAGGCGCTCAAAGACAACACGCACTACTTCAGAGACAAGTATGTACACACGCGCACACGTACGTACTACACGTGCTCACTCATCGACACGGACGCGGGCCGGCGACGTGTGCAGGCGCTCAAAGACAACACGCACTACTTCAGAGACAAGTATGTACACACGCGCACACGTACGTACTACACGTGCTCACTCATCGACACGGACGCGGCGCGGGCCGGCGACGTGTGCAGGCGCTCAAAGACAACACGCACTACTTCAGAGACAAGTATGTACACACGCGCACACGTACGTACTACACGTGCTCACTCATCGACACGGACGCGGGCCGGCGACGTGTGCAGGCGCTCAAAGACAACACGCACTACTTCAGAGACAAGTATGTACACACGCGCACACGTACGTACTACACGTGCTCACTCATCGACACGGACGCGGGCCGGCGACGTGTGCAGGCGCTCAAAGACAACACGCACTACTTCAGAGACAAGTATGTACACACGCGCACACGTACGTACTACACGTGCTCACTCATCGACACGGACGCGGGCCGGCGACGTGTGCAGGCGCTCAAAGACAACACGCACTACTTCAGAGACAAGTATGTACACACGCGCACACGTACGTACTACACGTGCTCACTCATCGACACGGACGCGGGCCGGCGACGTGTGCAGGCGCTCAAAGACAACACGCACTACTTCAGAGACAAGTATGTACACACGCGCACACGTACGTACTACACGTGCTCACTCATCGACACGGACGCGGGCCGGCGACGTGTGCAGGCGCTCAAAGACAACACGCACTACTTCAGAGACAAGTATGTACACACGCGCACACGTACGTACTACACGTGCTCACTCATCGACACGGACGCGGGCCGGCGACGTGTGCAGGCGCTCAAAGACAACACGCACTACTTCAGAGACAAGTATGTACACACGCGCACACGTACGTACTACACGTGCTCACTCATCGACACGGACGCGGGCCGGCGACGTGTGCAGGCGCTCAAAGACAACACGCACTACTTCAGAGACAAGTATGTACACACGCGCACACGTACGTACTACACGTGCTCACTCATCGACACGGACGCGGCGCGGGCCGGCGAGGTGTGCAGGCGCTCAAAGACAACACGCACTACTTCAGAGACAAGTATGTACACACGCGCACACGTACGTACTACACGTGCTCACTCATCGACACGGACGCGGGCCGGCGACGTGTGCAGGCGCTCAAAGACAACACGCACTACTTCAGAGACAAGTATGTACACACGCGCACACGTACGTACTACACGTGCTCACTCATCGACACGGACGCGGCGCGGGCCGGCGACGTGTGCAGGCGCTCAAAGACAACACGCACTACTTCAGAGACAAGTATGTACACACGCGCACACGTACGTACTACACGTGCTCACTCATCGACACGGACGCGGGCCGGCGACGTGTGCAGGCGCTCAAAGACAACACGCACTACTTCAGAGACAAGTATGTACACACGCGCACACGTACGTACTACACGTGCTCACTCATCGACACGGACGCGGGCCGGCGACGTGTGCAGGCGCTCAAAGACAACACGCACTACTTCAGAGACAAGTATGTACACACGCGCACACGTACGTACTACACGAGCTCACTCATCGACACGGACGCGGCGCGGGCCGGCGACGTGTGCAGGCGCTCAAAGACAACACGCACTACTTCAGAGACAAGTATGTACACACGCGCACACGTACGTACTACACGAGCTCACTCATCGACACGGACGCGGGCCGGCGATATAACAATCTAAAAACAGTTCAATTACACGAAAACACAAAGCTAAAATTAGCGACATAATTATGTTGTGTTCACAAATTCTCAAAATATGTTAAACTCGCTAGCATTTTTTTAGTAGGTATGCAATTTTTCACGGCACTCACACTCACCAAACGAATCGCAACATTATCCGTACCTTACTTACTTTACGTCGATTTTTTTTGTCAGGTTAACAGAGATGGGCATGGTACTGTACGGGCACCACGACTCTCCGGTGGTGCCGATGCTGGTGTACACGTCCAGCAAGATGGCGGGCACGGTGGAGCGCCTCACCGCCCGGAACATCGCCACCGTCGGCGTAGGCTTCCCCGCCACGCCCTTGTACAAGGCTAGGATACGGTGAGATATTACACTTTTATTTACCACTAGTCGATAGTTCTTTTTTTTTATAGACTCACGCCTGTATCCCCGAAGGGTTAGGCAGAGATGTAATATTACACCCACATTTCGCCATGAATTTTTTAGGTCCCATGTAATAGAGGGCGAGCCTATTGCCGATACCGGGCACATCACCAGACTCCGTGCTGTTACTGAGAATTTGGAAAAACCCTATAACACTTACCCGACCCGGGAATCGAACCCGGGACCTCCGATCAGCAGTCGCATACGCTATCCACTGGACCACGGAGCAGTCGATAGTGAGATTACTTTTAGATTTTCTACGGGATATATACCTCGTACCTTTGTTCACCGATTTGAGTCACCGGCCACAATATTTCGGTAGAAAAATCTAAAGTAATTTTGATGACCACGAAAGTTTAAATTCCTATATTGACAGTGAGAGTCGGTTATCGCAACAAAAATTTCATTCTCACCCCCTCTCACATTATTATCTCCTAAAAGTAGCCTATGCTAACGTAACAATCACCATACACAAAAGTCGTACCATAACTGCGCTCCGTTGCGACGTGGATGGACAAACAACAGTCACAGTTTCACACAATATAATATTGTTACGAGCTGGGGTTTGGTGATAAATTAAATTCCTATGCCACTTTGTTGTTCGCCTTCCAGACGTAGCGAGTCTTCATCTTTTCAGACATCTCTTGTCCAGATTCCCTGATGTGCTCGTATACGTCGTTCATCTTGTTGCGTAGCTCGGTCGCGTAATCCGTTATATTGCGTGGAGATTCTGGTGGAATACCGGTGATTAAGTCTGCAGGTAAACGTAGTTCTCTTCCAAAATTAGCAAAAGCTGGTGTTATTCCTGTGGTTTCGTGGACCGCACTGCGATATGACAGGAGAAATGGTTGGATGTGCTTGTCCCAATCTCTTTGTTTGCTCTCCACGACCTTCGCCAGGTACCTTTCCAGGGATTGGTTGAATCGTTCAACCATCTGATTGCGGATGATAAGCCGTGGTCCTAGTTTTATGTGCACCCATCACGCGACAAGTCTCCTTGAACACCTCAGATTGGAAGTTCCGGCCTTGATCGCTGTGGATTTCCAAGGGCACCCCGAACCGACAAAAGACTTCATGCACCAGCTTATCGGCCATTGTGGTAGCTTCTTGATTTGGGATTGCAAACACTTCAGGCCACTTCGTGAAGTAATCCATCACAACCAAGAAGTATTTGTTTCCGTCCTGGCTCTCAAGAAACGGCCCAGCAACATCCAACGCTATGCGCTCCCATGGGGCTCCCACATTGTACACCTTTAATGCACAACTGGTGCATTTGCGGCACCAATCCTCTACGTCATCCCGACAGTGGAGCCAATAAAACCGCTCTCGGATCTTAGTAAGGGTCTCCTTAACACCCATGTGACCTCCCGAAGCACCATTGTGATAGAGCTGCAATACTTCTGGCACCTTAGTTTTGGGCACTACCATTTGCAGATAGCACTGGTTACCTCGAGCGTTTTCCCATTTGCGGCACAGTACTCCATCCTGGACAACCAAGCTTTCCCACTGTGCCCAATAACCCTTGGTGATAGGGCTCATTGCTGCGATATCACTCCATTTGGGCCTAGGAGCGCCTGACTTCTTCCACTCGAGAATCGGCTGTACATCCTTGTCGGTTTGCTGAGCATTCTGCAAAGCTTCTTTCAATTCGTCACTCAAGTCCGTCTTCAACGTCGTCACTAACGCTGCCTGCTTCGCTTCCTGTCGGGCATAGTGTTTGCGTTGGTCGGGGTAAGGACTACGCGTCAGAGCATCTGCGCTACGTTGCTCTTGCCGCTAGACAGGTACGTCAGGTGACCTCTCTGGTGGAGAAAGGGTTTTACCATGCTGCTTACGCTTTGGGCAGCTCAAGCGGATATGGCCTCTTTCCCCGCAGTTGTAGCACCGAGGTGAAGAAACAACTTCCCTAATACGGTAAGTTCGATCCTCGTGACGCGCTGCTTCTACCTCCAGAGCGTAGGCTAAGGCTTCCTTGAGGACCTTGAAGTGCCCAAGTCTTACCGCTGCTCTAACCTACAGGTCACGGATCCCATCAGTGAATGCCTGTACGAGGTTCCCATCTATCAGCGCAGACGACGTCTGGTATGCCTTCCTGACCAGCTTTTCCACCTCTAGAGCCCACTGCTGCAGAGTTTCTCCGGTGCGTTGTGTCCTGTCCTTCAGCTGAGCACCATACACATGTTCGAGGTGCGCGTCTCCGTATCTCGCCTCCAGCGCCTCCAGAAGCTTCTCGTAGGTGACGTCTTGCCCGAGTGCCTCCAAAACTGTCAAGGCCCGGTCGCGAAGGCTCAAGGTTAGGGCGGTTAAGGCCTGTTCTTTATTCCACCCATTTGATCGCATCACAAACTCGAACTGGATCTTGTCTGCCGACCATGATGACGAGCCATCAAATGGTGGAACCTTAAACCCACGGGGTGAGGGCGCTACAGCCGCTGATGTCACTTCCAGCCCACGCAATTTCTATCCCACTTCTGACACCAATTTGTTACGAGCTGGGGTTCGGTGATAAATTAAATTCCTATGCCACTAAAACTGCACTTTATTTTACAAACAACAACACTTATACACACTTATAAAAAAACTCTAATAAAACACTATTTCACACTACTAGAAAACACTTCCGACTCACTTCCCTTCGCTTGTTGTTTATCGCTTCGTCTATTTAAATGATCTGTGACTGTGTGAACTCGCTCGGTCGCGCGGTATTTATACCGGCCTGATTACAAACTAGTTCATTCTAGACGTTTCTGAAATATTCTCGTAATAGTCGGGAACAGTCGATACAGCAACGCCATCTAGTAGAGAGTAGATGAAATACCTTTAAACCACCGATACATCCAATCTCTCCTAGTTCTCTCATTCACCGATAGAAGGCGTTATATTCAATTATCGCCATTCGTAACAATATTACTAAGAATTACGTAGGTTTGGACCAAGTTATAGCGCAAATTCACGCTGGCCAGAGGGGTTGATATAGAGGTTTATAATTTCGAATTTTCCGTCTCTTACTAATAGGCATACTAATAGCTTAGACTGCTTAGAGTATAACATTGCCTTAGTTGTCGCTTACGACACCCACTGAATTAATTGGGGTATTGGGGGTGGTCACACATCTATACTATGTATTCTTAATCTGTCTTCTCGCAGATAGAAAGTCAAATTGAACTTAAAATATTTTTGGCAAAATGGGTAAAATAAAAGAGCTTTTGTAGCTTGCTGTTACTTAGATCGAATCCTTCGTAGACTATCTGGAGCCTGGAGCAAGTGAATACATTCTTAAATGTTAATGGTTATTAGTTGCTCTTAAATATTATGTATTAATTTTAGACACTGTTTGTATTCCAAAATAAATTTAATAAACATGAGACGTTTAGCTCACTGAGACGTTTAGCTATCAGGTAGGTTGCCGGGGTTCTAATCATAGAGATATTAAGAATAGAGTGGCAGAGTGGGACCTATTCGTGTCCGCCGGTGGGAGAGAGAACGCAACATTAAAGGCCCCCTGCATCTCTCTCTAACAATACATGCACAACATCAACATTACGCAGTGGCGTGCTACCTGTAACTATTATTTAAATCAGTTTTTTAGTAATCAATAGTTTAAAAGTTGTTTTTATTGATACACGAAGATAGTTTGAAGTGACAAAAAAGTTTATATATTTTTAAAATGTTGATTACTGATAAACTGATATAAATAACAGTTACAGGTAGCACGCCACTGCGTAATGTTGATGTTGTGCATGTATTGTTAGAGAGAGATGCAGGGGGCCTTTAATGTTGCGTTCTCTCTCGCACCGACGGACACGACACAGTATTGAGTTAGGTACTGTTCTGCCACTCTATTCTAATATCTCTATGGTTCTAATAGAAACACTGCTTAGAAGGAACAGGTTTTTTATTATGTCTCACTACCGCTTACATACAGTATGACCGACTAGGTAAGTACTGGCCTAAAGGCTGGACTGCTAGAGTGTAGACTCCTGCTGCTCTCCGACGCTCGCAGGGTAGACTGCTTGTAGTGTCGCCGGTGAGCTGGCCGAAGTGCACGCTGGATAGGCAGCTGGGTGGTCAAGGTGAAGGCTGAGTGGTAGGCTCAGGCGGTGCAGGTGATTTAGACTGAGCGGTACGGCTCGGGTGTAGGGTGGTGCAGTCAGGCGTTAGTAGCCTGGCTGTAGAAAGCTAGTAGGTAAGAGCTGATGCGTAGGCAGCGGCTTGTAGAAGCACGGCGCCAGCAGCTCGTAGGTCGCAGCTAACAGCGACCCGTAGGGAGAACTGACAAGTAGCATAGAGAATACACAACAACCAATCAGGAACAGGCTGTCCCTAGATCGGTTGTTACGCTTAGGAGAGACAGATACTATAGACAGAACATATAGGCACACAGACAACTACAATATGCTCAATACTCAATACTCAATACGTTTATTGCACACCATAATGTTACATAGATGTTATAAAAATAGGTTTACAGTTCATTATGGACCCTGTAGGGCATGGCAGCGTAGGAGAGAGGATGAAGTTACATAGAGCTCAAATATCGGTAAAGTAATAATTTTAGTTAGGTTTAAATAATTATATAGGTACTTATCTATTTTCTTGTAATTATTTTACAAATCTATTCTAACTTTATACTCTTAAAAATTACAAATTGTGTATTCAATTTACTTCCCATGTAAATGCATTGATTTTAACATTATTTACTACAGTATATGCTTATCAGTTAACACTTTCACGGACAGTAAACGAGACACAATTGAAGTTTTATTGTTATCACGCCTATAGGCGTTTACTGTCCGTGAAAGTGTTAAGTATTCATTTATTGTATAATACGCTTTATTTATTAATATCTGTTTTAACTTGTATATGAATTTCTTATCATTTGGTTCATTTCTTAAATATTCTGGGAGATTATTATGTATTTTTATTGTCATAACGAATGGGCTTGTTGCGTGCATAGTTAGTTTAGAGGTGGGTAGATTTAGTCTATTTTTATGGCGTAATGAATATTTTGTTTGGATGTCTTGTCTTTTACTATAAAAATCTGGATATTTGCGTACAAATTTACACATTTCTAATATATATATGGAAGATAAGGTTAGAATATTATGCTTTTGATAATGGGGTTTGCAACTGTCGGTTTCATCTATGTTGACCAGTATCCTAATAAGTCTTTTTTGTAATGTGAAAAGTGTTGATGTGTCTGTGCTATTTCCCCAAAGTATGATGCCATAACTAAGCCATGAGTAGGCATATGCGTAATATGTTATCAAGGCCGTATGCATATCAGTAGTTTTCTTAATTTCACGCAAGGCATAAGAAAATTTTGATAATTTGAGTCTGAGTTTCTTTATATGACATTTCCAATTTAAGTGTGTGTCTATGTTTAAACCAAGTAAAGTGAATTCTGTAACTTCTTCTAATTTTATATTATTATTTGAGAAATTTAGGTGTAAGGGTGGTTTTTGACGGGGGTGAAAACTCATCAATTTGGTTTTTGAGAAATTAATGTCTAGGTTGTGATCTGCCATCCATTTTGATGTCTTTTCGAGGATAGAATTTGGAATTAGGTTTATATTTAAAGCGTTTTGGCATGGGATCAGTAAAGAAATATCATCCGCGAATAGGACACACGGCCCTTCTATACATTTAGGTAGGTCGTTTGTGTATAATAAAAATAGGAGGCAGCCTATTACACTTCCTTGGGGGATAGAAGAATTTATGCTCACCCCCAGCACAGTAGATATAGAAGTAGAAGGCACAATAATCACGTAGTAGTAGTAGCAGCGTAGTGACGTCTAGGGAAAGTGACCGATTTAGATCGCACACCCATCTTATATAGGCATAGACCTATAACTCACAGACTGCCTGTGACCGGCCATTACGTTCAGTCATGTCAGCCTAGGGACGTCCACTACTGGACTTAGGCCTCCCCCAAAGTTCTCCACACAGACCAATTTTGAGCCGCCCGCATCCAACCGTTTCCTGCGATCTTAACCAGATCATCGGTCCATCTTGCGGGTGGCCTAACCCTGCTGCGTCGTCCGGTACGTGGTCGTCACTCTAGAACCCGCCTGCCCCAATGGCCATCGGTTCTTCGAGCTATGTGCCCTGCCCATTGCCACTTCAGCGTGGCTATTCGGAGAGCTATATTGGTGACTTTGGTTCTCCTGCGGATATCCTCATTTCTGAATCGATCTCACAGTGAAACGCCGAGCATCGCTCTCTCCATCGCCCTCTGAGTGACTCCGCAAAGCATTACCTTATATGGTAATAATTCCTAGCGAAGCGCTCTTCGGACTAGGCTGGCTCCAACCAATGCGTTAAGCGCCTGTAGATATTATAACGCAATTGGGAGTGTAAATGTTGCTTAACTGTTATTGGGTAACCTCTTACAAACAGCAAGCCAAGTCACGCCATGAATACCTTAGTTAACATAACATAACTTCACGCCTTTATTCCCGAAGGGGTAGGGGTAGAGGTGTATTACTCTCCCACACTTCGCCAGTTATGTTTCGGACCCAATGTAATAGAGAGCGGGAGGCGAGCCTATTGCCATCAACCGGGCACATTATTAAGCGAGCTATACACACTAAACTTCGAAAAGTCAGAGGTGTGTGCCCTGGGTACCTGGGGATTGAACCCGAGACCATCGTCTCGGCAGTCCTTTACTTACACCTAGGCAATCTCGTTCTCGAGATCTCGCGAGATCTCGGCCTTTTTTAGCGAGATTGATCTCGGTCGAAAAGAGGACGAGATCTCGCGAGATTAACGAGATTGCACTCGAGCATAAAAACATCTCATTCGCAGCGCGGACTGACTCGGACGGAGTTGCAATCTGTCGGTATCGGTATTAATAAAAAATGAAATGAATTTATAGGATTCCGGGGGGTCAAAAGGCAAACTTTTACAGCTCGTGAATGTCTGCCTGAGATCTGCGGTTCCAACTAGCGTTGAATCCTAATGGGGCTTCTCAGCGGCTGGTTATCTGCCCAACAAAAAAGGAAGCCGTTTAGCAGACGATTCTTTGGACATTTTGTGCTTCTGAAGGAGCTACTTTTAAAATAATTTGTAGTAATGGCTTGTGATTTGAACTGAACAAATCTTTCATGTGATCGGTATGTTTTGTTACTTAATCTGTAATTTCTAATAGTCTGACTAATTGGTATATTTTGTTAATTAATCTGTAATATGTAATGGATCTACTGTGTAAATACAGTTTTATTTAATCTTAATATATAAAATCCTTGGGTTACTGACTGACTGACAGACACGCTACAGCCGAAACTATTGGGCGCAGGAAGCTGAAACTTGGCATGTATATTCCTTGGGGACCGTAGGGGTGCACTAAGAAGGGATTTCCCGAAATTCCCACGGGATCGGCCAAAACGGGTAAATTAAAAAATAATGCAGGCGTAGCTGCTGGCGTCCTAATAATATCTCAGTTTAATAGTCAACTCAAGATAATAAGTTTTTTTTGGACTTCTCGTTGTTTTGTTATAAAAGAAATGTTTTATTACTAAAAATTTTTTTTTAATATTAGAAGTTTTGTTCCTTTCATTTGTTATTTGACAGATCCGCACGTAAAAGTTTACTACTTAGAAGTTTATCAAAAAATATATAGACAGTTACGTCAAATAAAGTTTGATGCATAAAAGTCTATTGAAAAATTCATGAAAATATCTGTTTATCTTATAATACTTAAAATGGTTAGTAGTTTTATCCAAATTTATTCAAAGAAACATACAAAACTGCCAATCTCGCGAGATCTCGAAATTGGCGAGATCTCGCAGTATTGATATTCATAATCTCGCGAGATTGGCTTGAGCCCGAATCTCGCGAGATTTGCATTCCCTACTTACACCACTGAGCCACTTTTCGTCTTTTCCTTAGTTACTAAAGAGTTTGTTTTGTCTCAGGTTCTGCCTATCGGCGTCGCACTCGCGCGCGCAGCTGGACGAGTGCTTAGCAGCGGTACGGGAGGTGGCCGACGAGCTCGGGCTACACTACTCACGACGCAAATAACCTCCCACCACACAAACACACACACATGAACACACACACACACACACACACACACACACACACACAGAGAGAGAGAGAGAGACACAGACACACACACACACGGAGACACACACACACGGAGACACACACACACACACACACACACACACACACACACACACACACACACACACACACACGGAGACACACACACGACAGTGGACGCGCTGTACTCAATAAATTATTTTCTCACACATTTCTGTTGTTTTATTTGCTTTTTTTGGGTGTCGGTTTGGGCTTAAATAAAATAAAGAACACAAACTATACATATAACAACAATAATTAGGAAAAATAAAAATATATGTGCCTACTCGTATATGTCACCGGAGAATAATAAGAACCGTAAATTTAAAAACTGCCTAGGAAATTTATAAACTTTCGTAGGATTCTAAACGAGAGATAAATTGTATCACTACGCAAACATTGCCGTGAATGTATCAATTTGCGACGTCTCCTCGTAAATGTATAAACTGACGGAAATCCATACCTAAGATTCTACACGGTTCGACCAATCACAGAAGAGCTTTTAATTTTACGCTACTTTAAAATACAGCAAATCATACACTGCTCTCTGATTGGTCGGTCGGTGATAATGAAGGTCGGCATCAGTCAACTTAATAGGTTATTTTAGGTTTTATTGTGACCTTAAACACAAAAATAAGAGCCCTGCGAAGCAAAGCTCCATCAACTTAGCCTCATTAACATCGCTAAAGTTCCGGTTTATTCGTAAAAGTTGCGAAAAATGGTTGTGGTGATGAAGGAAATGGAACAGGTGACTTATTCAACCAATCAGAACGCACATGGAGTTCGGTTATTGCTTACGTATTATTTTATGAATGCATTCGGTGGAAAGTTATAAATGTACGGTTCTTATTATTTTCCGGTAACATACGGGGTGTAAAAAGAACCTTAACGAAAACTGAAATCCCATGTTGTACCAATCACTACGAACATTTTTTACTTCGGCACCATACCTGCGAAATTACTGGTTCAGGAGATATTGGGGCTCAAAGTTCTAAATAAAATAAAATTGTATTATTGTATTAGTAATAATAATAATTCTTTATTTGATACATATACAATACAAAAACGGTAGGATTACAAAAATACAAGCATAGCAACAGTCATTATTGTTTTAGGGATCGCAACTGGCATCCTAGCTAGGTTACAGGGTAACCTGTGTTAAGGATACCAGTCCCTTTCCCTCGATATAAATAACAAAGCAATCAGTTACTTAAAACAATTAGTTGTTGGTGGTTAATCTATTTCAAATAAAAATGTTTATTGAAATTTAAACAAATAAAGAAATGAAAAAATACTTAAAAAATATAGCCATATAATTAAACAGAGCGAGATATCCATTTGAGTGTGTGTGGGTGTGTGTTTGTGTGAGTGTGTGTATGTGTGTGTGACTGTGCGTGAGTGTGTGTGTGTGTGCGAGAGTGTGTGTGTGCGTATACATGTGGTGGGTGAGTCTTTGCATTGGAGTCTGTGTGTGAGGATTACTACATCATTGGACTTATTAAATTTTCAGTCTCTTGGTAATCTAGACTTTGAAGCCACTTACTTATTATTTTTTTACAGGCACGGCTAGGTAGATGGTAAACGGGAACTTCCTTATTTACTTTGTTGTACATAGTTGGTCCCAAGAAGTGATTAAAGCTTTTTGAATGAGTAAAACTACGTTTTTTAATTTCACAAATCCTATCTTTACGACTTTTATCCATTCTTTCGTAGGGGGTTGCAACATGTTGGAGAAGAATAGTATCCAGTACAAAAAGTTGTCTAACCGACAGAACCTCACAACATTTATAGATAGAGTTCAGTAGTAGAAAAAGTGTACTTTTTAAAGGTGCTCACTTTAAGGATGGCCCTTTGAGCTCTTTCTATATTTAGAAGTAGAGTTTTTGGTGCACCGCCCCAAGATGAAATGCAATAACTCAAAAGGGATTAACACAGCGCAAAGAAAACTTGTTTTATTATGCAAAAATCAGCTACCTGACGAAGAGTTTTGAATATATAAATTAATTTTCTGACTCTACTTTGCAATAACTCCATATGGGGTGAGAAGGAAAGACTGTTGTCAAGTGTAATGCCAAGATATTTTGTAGTTGTTACAGGTGTTAGTTGAGAACAGTTGCAGGTCTGATATAGAGATTGGGAGCAGTTATGGGTCACTAGGGATAGCGCTGGTGAGGGTTGTGTGGACTGACGGAGAGTAAACGTCATGTAGTTGGTTTTATCAGCGTTGAGGGTCAATGAGTTTCTGGCTAACCATTCTTGAACAAAATTGAACCCACGCTGGGCCTTGCAAAAACCTCAGGCCATGTATTTCCAATGAACGTCAGTGCTGTATCATCTGCGACAGCTGTTATCTTGGCGTAATTTTACTTCATTTGACAGAGTTCGTTTACGTACACAAGAAACAAAGTCGGCCCAATCACGCTTCCCTGCGGGACACTAAAAGTTATTGGAAGCTCGTCACTTACATAATTATTTATTTTAACCTTTTGAGTTCTCTTACTTAAATAGTCACTCAATAAAGCAAGTGATTTACCCCTAATGCCCATTTTTTCCAATTTTTGCAGCAACAGAGGGGTGAAGACTGTGTCAAATGCCTTGGCAAGGTCTAAGAAGATAGTAATCACCTTCTTCTTAGCATCTAGATGCTTAACTATGTGATTAGTGATGTCTAATACTGCTTTTGTAGTAGATTTATTCCGCCTAAATCCGTACTGGTTTAGAGATAAAATGTTCTTATGTTCCAAATACTTTGTCAGTCGTTTATTAATTATCCGTTCTAATATTTTAGATAGTATGGTCAAAACAGCTATTGGACGATAGTTGGCGACACAGTCTCCACTTCCACTCTTATATATCGGATAATTTAATGACCTTTTGAAGTAGGAGAGGAACATGCCAGACTCAAGACAGAGATTAACTATATATATGTTAAAATGAGTACAAGTTGGGCTTTATATCGCTTGAGTAGGGCCGTAGATATATTATCCCATCCAGCAGCACAGTCAGATCGAAATGACATCAGGATAGATTCAACCTCAGTACAGTCCGTGGAAAGCATGACAAATGAGTCGGATGGAGTGAGAGGAAAGAAGCAGTTGTGTTTGTGAAAGAAGGCTAGGAACCTGTATTTTGGCTGCGAGATTTTTACCGATGCTTGCGAAATAAGTATTAGCTTCATTTACTGAGTGCTGTGGTGATGTAGAAGTTTGGAGTAAGTCACTGGAGGAGGTTTTGGGTTTAACATAATTTGTAACTCTCTTTATGACTTGCCATATTCGCTTGCTATCTGAACCAGCCTCAGCTAGCTTTTTTCTATCATATATTATTTTGACATTTTTTATTATTTTGTTGCAAAAGTTTCTGTACCTTACATATGTTAGTTTCAGGGTTTCACTATCAGGATTTAACTTCACATTCCTATGCATGGCGTCTCGGTTTCTCATACAACGAAGCAAGCTGGGGGTAATCCACGGTTTAAGTATGCGTTTGCAGTTTGGTAACTTAACTAATGATGTATTTGCTTCTATGGTGCTCATAAGGGTGTTTACTAACTGGTTTGTTGCCCGATTTTCGTCAGTTATATGGTAAATTAATATTGTCAATCTGTTGGTCTAGGGTGGCATAGTTTATTTTATTAATTACAAAATGATTATTTATTTTAAAGTATTCTTCTTTCAATTTTAGGCAGAGTAAAACACTATTATGGTCTGTAACCAACGACAACCCAACCTACTAGACGGCACACGTAAGGCGAACACTTTCAAACAACATATTAGACTTATACGTCTTATATAAGACCAATCCCAACACTAGACGTTGAACCGGCCAATTAGAATGCATTTTTGTAGCCCCCCCTTGCCCCGCATACCTCACCGCTTTGACAGATTTTTTTGTTTGTAGAAATGAAAACATTAGGTGTCTAGTAGGCTGTGTTGTCGTTGTCTGTAACAGACGAATCGATAACTATTGTCAGTGCTTCGTAATTCGTTTTAAGCATATTAACGTGGTCCAAACAATGAAAACCGCGTGTAGGCAGAGTATGTGCAAGGCCAATAAACCATGAGTTAGTATGGATTTTTTTCTAATTCGGTATAAAATCGATGAATTTACCCCGACAATATTTTCTTTAGATGCCCTATGACCCCATGGATAAGTAGGTATTTCGAGCATTGCACGCGCGCGTTTTAAATTGTGGTTTAAAAAATGTGAAAACTTAAAAAGAAATCGTTTCCCAGGTATTGTTTTTGGTTAGTATGACTTGGCATGATGTCCACAACGAGTAGACTTCGGCTTGATGATGGGTCTTGTGACACCCTGTATTTACTATATATAGTTTTTTTAAAAGGTACAACGCATGACCATCGTCCCAAAGGCATGTTCCTGAGCCATGCTTGAAAAGGTCTTTGATCTACTGTCTAAGACAAACTGCGCACAGCACTAGGCGCCCAAGTGTAACACTATTATTATATGCATATCGTGTTCCCATAAAGTAATGGTATTCCGTAACCAAGAACTCAACTTTTCGACCATTTTCTACCAGGAACTTTTGCCGCCATGAACGTTACAACCCCTGCATGTGCCATAACAATAATACAGACATGGTCTGGATGTAACTAATACTTATGTGCACTTAAAAAAGCACAGTTATTTTGAAATCACAAACAGACAATTCAATTTTATTTAAATGTATAGATTTAGTAAAATTTTAAGGCCCTTGTTTTACCTATCGTCACCTAACAAAAGGTAATTAGTAAGATTAATCGAATAGGCTGGGCGTTTTGTTCTAGCAGACGAATGATCTGTCTAAACTGTCGAGCGTTTAGGAAGAGTTTAGCGTGTACTTGGACTGGCGGGAGGTATGCTTTTTAAAGATGCACCCTGGTCTTTGCATTCTATCTTACTGGGTGGCATCAAGATTTGGCACATAAAAATATTTTCTAGACTTGTCTGTTATTTGAATGTTTACAAAGAGCGGTGAAAGAAGTCTATTGATTAGGAGATTGACAAGGGTCTACCATGGAGCCAGTTGAAAAGCACCGCCGGGTGCATGTGGCTTTCAATAGGCTGAACTGGCCTCTTATTTTAATACAGACGACAGACGTGTACCGGTTTAGGTATAATTATAGTCTCCTTTTCGTCTTTCATGTCCTTTCGTTTGATATAGAAATAAACGGTTTTTCTTTCTTTTCTAGGATTTGTATCATGTATGGAGCTTATATCAAATATGTATCTTCAAATCCAAATAGATAAAACATTTTCACCGGCCGTAAGTAATGTCAATGTATACAGATTTACATAGAAGCGCAGTTCTTAAGGATTTCATGTGCCGATTCCAAGTGGGGACTGACGACAGTTTAGTTCGTAGTTGGCGCCGTTGGCAGCGCTGGCGTCGTTCTCCGTCTCTCTTGCTCTCGTAGTTAAGATACACAGGAGGAACATTCGTCTCTCTTGCTCTCGTAGAGACAGCTGTCACAGCGTGACTGCCTCCAAGCGACAATTTGGGTCGCAGAAAATTTGTCTTCAGAGCGCCCATAGGAAATGCGCCTCAATGTAAATATCTGAGCTCTTTGGTAATGTGAAGAAGGAGACACAGAGTACCTTTGTATATAGGAGGAGAAGGAGACTAATCGCTAAGTTAGTGGAATAATACTCTTAGTCTTGTAGTTAGGCATTGAAGGGTCACTGAACCAAAGCCAATCTGACAATGCACGGAAATAGCACTGGTTCTAAAATATGTAGGGTGTTGGACAAGATTAGATATGATAAAGTAAACGTACTGATATAGAGCGCCTCACGAAAATCAATGTTCAACATTATGAACTAGTTGTGAAAATAGGTACAACAATAACAAAACTTAACAAGTTTTTATTCCCATACTCTTTTTTTTGCTGAAATATAGAATTGCTCTATTTTTTTGCTATTCCTTCCTAGTGGTAGGAGACAAAATGAGAAGGAGAAAGTAGGTTGTTATGATTGGTTCATGAGAACCTAACGTATTACCTTTTTCTAAGGTTGATTAAGCGCAATCAACAATAATAATCAAGAGAGATATGTCAGGATCGTTGCAAATGGCGTTCCGTAGTCTCTGCCTACCCCTCCGAGAAACAGGCGTGAGTCTATGTATGTATGTATGATTAAGCGCGAGTAATGGCTCGTTGCAATTCATCATCATCAGCCCTTTATACTGTCCCACTGCTGGGCATGGGCCTCTTCTCATTATGAGAAGGGTAAGGCCATAGTCCACCACACTGGCAAATTGCGGGTTGGCAGACTTCACATGTCTTTCGAGAACATTATGGAGAACTCTCAGACATGCAGGTTTCTTCACGATGTTTTCCTTCACCGTTCAGCAAGCGATAATTAACAATTTAATACGCAAATAACTTCGAAAAGTCATTGGTGCGCGCCGTGGATTCGAACCCGAGACCTTCTGCGTCGCAGTCTGTCGGTCTCTCCACTCAGCTGCCGCTGCTCTAGTTGTAACTATCAACGTTTAATGTCTAAGGTGTGTTTCTTTGAACAAGAATACGGCTTTGACTATAACGATAGACGAACACGTAGGTATTATTTAACAAAATTACTATATAAATATCTACAACACAACGATTGCCGTTCATTTTTTACACGCAGTGTGCGTATTTATCAGTTTTTAAATATATTTGTTTAGGCCACTTTATCATTATTAAAATTGACCTTAGCGCGCGGTTCGATCGACCTACATACAATAGTAGCTTAAATCAGTCAATGAATCACATATCCATATCTGCTTATCATGCGAATTGCGAGATAGCTTAGATAAGGATGTCCAGTTTACCATACGCTTTACAAATAGTACCTGTGCCTGTGAAGACTGCTGAATAGTTTAGTTGTGTTTAGTGTACAATGTGTTTTTAATTGTGTGTGAATGATGCGAGAGTGTGTGTGCGCGTTTGCGCTGGTTTTGATGCTGAGCGTCGCGGCGCGCGCCATGCAGAATGTATCCGTCATCAGGAAACAGTGAGACACACCAATACCTACGTTATTTACATCACGGATGCGTACCGACCATACTAAACATGTCATACTGAATGTATACATACACCTCTAAATACATAGTAATGATGCTACTCTATTTACAAATGTTATTTCTATAAACGCTTCTGTGGCAAAATTTGGGCTCTTATTACATAGCCAATGTTATTGCTGCACCACATTTATTTTTTATTTATTTTTATTAATTTATAGACTCACGCCTGTATCCCCGAAGGGGTAGGCAGAGGTGTTATTGTTACATCTCGCCATGAATTTTTAGGTCCCACGTAATAGGGGGCGAGCCTATTGCCGTACCGGGCATTACCATACTCCGTGCTGCTACTGAGAATTTCCTAACGGAAAAACCCAAATTTATTTTTGTCTGAAATAAACAAGTCGATTTTTTATATGAGTAAAGATCACGACCACGGTATTTTTATAACACTTACTGGCTCAATTAGGTACCCATACCTAGTTATAATAATCTTGAATCATAATATTCTTATACATAGGTACATAAGTAAGTAGGTAGGTACATAATTATCATGAGCAAGTGTAAGCACAATATTAACGATAGGTTAAATCGTCGGAGTTAGCTCAGTAGCGCAGTAGGTAGGTAACATAACATAACTTCACGTCTTTCATCCCCGAAGGGGTAGACTAACGTGTATTACACACCCACACTTCGCCAGTTATGTTTCGGTCCCGATATAATAGGGGGCGAGCCATCTACTTAACTACCCAAGTAAATGTATTCTAGCATCTAATTTAACACCCAGTTCCAGTAAAAGATTGCTGATACTTGACAGTTACTCACACTAGTAGGTTCAAATAAAATGCCGCTTCGCTCAACAGGTTAACATTCGAGGAGATCCACATGTTAGCGGTAGACTCGAGTGTCGAGTACATTCTAGATTTTATACCGGTGAGTATCCTTAGATCCTACCTAACCTATAGCTTTACTTTTAAAACCACGATTGATAATAGTGAAATTTGGATCTATGGAGAAAATGCTGAGCTGTGCTGCATGGCAAAAATAACGGCTCAATCATAGTCGACACACATACAGGTACCTATTCCTCTTTATACTGTGGCTCAACCGTACCTATAATAGTGTTGCTCTTTCACACAAAATCGACGTAAAATAACAGTCGGAACGTGTTTTAACCCTTTTGTTCTGTAGTCTTAGATTTTAACTATTACCGTTATCTAATTAATGTGTTTTTTTGATTCCGTGTGGTGACGGATTAAAAATACGGAATGTCACCACCCCATATCATCCCATGGGTGTCGTAAGAGCCAACAGAGGGAGCATATTATGCAGAGAACAGCACTGTAAGAGAAGGAAAACTTGATACAAACCCTATACCAACCCGTTTGGCCAGCGTGGTATAAGTAGTAGGCCAATTCCTCCCTTCAAAGGAGAGGCATAGTCCAGCAGTGGACTGTTAAAGGCTGATGATGAATGTGTTTTTATTAGCAAGCAGTAACTAATAGGTACAGGAGGGGCTAAACGCTCATCATTTTTGCATAAATGAAAGTCCTTTTCTGCCATTGTCATAGCACCTTCCTAGCAATTTGACTGACACTCTTGGTAAACGCTTCTGTAGTTTTAAAGACATCACTATGCCTTGAGCTGCAGGCAAAATCGCCAATTTATAAATGAATATTGAAATCTCTTATCAAATTAACGTAAACTGCTAGCAAAATTTAACCTTGAACATATTATTTTCCAACCGCCAATCATTTAGGACTATAAAATTATCGAATAATCTCAATATTGAAATAAACTACGGAAGCTATCAGCTATCAGTCGTGTTGTTTTGACTAAATGTGCCTGCCAGCATATCACTAAGTGGCTTCTATATTCGGAGATAAAACTGATTGAAATGTGTGTAGAGTGGCGACCAGGGCTTTTGGCCGACTCGCGTGTGGCTGAGGACTGATGGCAGTGATACTGCACACCCGTTGCTTGTGACGGCGCGACGAAGAATAGGTAAACTAACAAATTATCATATATTAGATAATGCAGGGGTGGAGCCAGAGGGGAGGAATGCTAAGGGGCGCAATCCTACTCATTAAAAGCTTCCCATGACCAACCAATTCAAATAACTATGCTCACCAGATCTAACATCCCCCTCTCCCAGTGGTGTAGGAAGGGGAGGGCTAGTCCGCCCCAGGTGTCACCCTTTTGTGGGGGGCAACCCATCCAAAAAAAGGGTGACACCCCCAACTCAACCAACATATAACATAGGCACTAGCTCAGCACTAAGATTGACTTAGTAGCCTGGGGAAGTTAGCCCGTAATTGTTAAGTATCGACAAAAAAAAAAGGTCGCCCACCAACTTCCGCCCCGGGTGCCACCCAAGCTAGCTACGCCACTGCCCTCTCCTCCTTCTCAAACCAATAAACTAAATTAATTTGATCTCGTTATTTATCAAGCCGTTAAATTGCGCTTGTCTAGAATGAGATTCTTGACATTATATCCCTCTCTATATTACCAACATGATGCAGATATCGCCATCTCTAGAAACCTCTGTCCCATCTATTGGTATCTACTTCTTCTTCTTCTTTCTAGTCGTTGCTTCAATGATGAGGATCGTGATTCTATCTGGATGGTGTCCGGGTTTTGTCATCTACAAGATGCCTCCATACACCACAGTCTCTTGCATATCTTGCCGCCTCGTGGAAGGACAAATTCAAGGTGGTGAGAATGCGATCCGTCCAGCGTCTTTTTCCGGTCAAAATAGTTCGCTCCAGATTACTGGGAGGTGTTCTCATTATGTGTCCAAAGTAACTTAGTGTTCTCTTTATGACAGTTGTAGCTAGGCGTTCTTTTATATCTAATTCCTCGATGATGGTATCTACTTAGCCTGCTATTTTATTTGCCTGGACAAGCTAGGCTCTTTCCGCCTTACCTCTTAAAGTAACTGCCTTAAGCGAAGTGTGCTGAGCATAGAATTATTATAACCATAATTGCAGAGATAATAGACAGTCTCCACATAAGTCTAGCACAAATTAGCGCATATGTTTTGGGCTTTACAAGAGACATCAGCTTTTATGCCAAAGTCATTTGCATTTCATTTCATTTATTTATTCAAAAACAACTTTTACATTGTGTGTGAATATACAACAATAATTACAATACTAATATATACACGATAATTAATTAAATAAAATCAACATTTTACATCAAATAACAAATTCAATTGGGATAAAAAATTGCAAAATCATCTTGTAAAGAGCTCCTCAGTATGAAAATATAATTTTCATAGGTAGTAGAGCCTTGCTGATTTCAGGGGAAGTACTACCCTCTCACAGAAAATCGACGTAAAGTAACAGTACGTAAACTGTTGCGTTTCGTTCGGTGAGTGAGAGTGCCGGAGGCCCTATCCCCCTTCCATCTCCATCATCCCACTCCTCATCCTATCCCTTTTCCCATTCCCAAGGGGCGGCAACGCATTTGTGACTCCTGTGGTGTTGCTTGTGTCCATGGGCGGCGGTAATTGCTTACCATCAGGCAATCCGTGTGCTCGTTTGCCACCTATTACTATAAAAAAAAAAAGACAATTTAGTATAAGCAGTTAGAAATATCATTATGTTGAAGTAGGTATTAACATTATAATCGTATGACGGTGCATCTTATGTTCAGGAGCAACAACATGGCAGCTACCGTACTACATCGGCGACACGTTGCTGTATGAACAGGAACGAACCCTCTGCCCCGACGACAGCATCGACGTCGACGCGGCTAACGAAGACTGCGGTTAGTATCTGTAACATTTAATTTCTTCATTATGAGCCATTCACAAATTATGTTTATTTTTATTTATTTACTTTATTTGCTTCTCCAAAACATAACATACATATATTTTCGCACTACGATGTCATACATATAGAGGGGGAAAGGGAGTCGATGAAGTGGAACATTCTATGAAGAATGACAATAGTTTGTATGATAAGGACGGGAGAATATGATTGAAAATTTTTACCCCAATCATGAAAATCGTAGTTTATGCAAGACACCTTTCCATTTTCTTCCTTCGTTTCACTTCCCTCTGCTGACACGAGGCACCATGGCCTCCGTCCGATACTCAACTTTTAGTCATAGACGCGAAGTCATCACTACTTCACATACCTATGTACTACTGCACCTACCTATCTATAATACTACCTAATCACAGTTCATATAGTCTCTGCTAAGTAACTATTTATTCTAGTTATCATAAAAAAATCATGGGTAATTTATTTATTTATGGTTGCTTGTTTGGAATTATGATAAGCAATCTTCCGTGACAGCGATAGCCTAGTGGATTGAACAAGAGACTGCTACGCAGAGGCCCACGGGGTCGAATCCACGGCGCCTATGACTTTTTGAAGTAACGTGCGTATTGAATTTTGAATAATTATCGCTTGTTAAGCGGTGAAGGAAAACATCGTGAGGAAACCTGCAATTTCAGAGCTCTCCATAATGTTCTCGGAAGACATGTGAAGTCTGCCAACGCACACTGAGCCAGCGCGGTAAAGATTGGCCTTACTTTTCCTGTAAGAGGGCCATGCCCAGCAGTAGGACAGTAGGTATATATACAGGACTGATGGTGCCTTGCGTTAAAAATAGTGTAAATATACTATCGACAGAGGGTCCTGAGCCAGCCATTCGCGGCGCGGTGTCTGTGCACGTGGGAGCGTCATGTGTTGCTACCTCCACTTTATGGCTCCGACTGGCGCCAGATCGCGACTGGAGGCTGCCGTTTGATAAGCCCGTCTCTGTATATGCTATGCAGGTAAGTACCTACATATTTCGAATCCTAATTTCTTATTCCAAGACAAGTTTATTTTCCATGAGATTTGTCGAGTTTAAACTTAGTCCTCAAGTGTCCATGATTTTATTTTGGAAGGGGACAGGGAGAATCTATACTAATTTTGGTTTAGATACGCCCCTGATATCTTCTATGGTGACTAGTCTGGATGTGTGTAACTAATTTCAAAAAACAAAAGGTAGGTTAATATTTTAGTGCTCATTCACCTTCACCTTCTTTGAAATCCTTCCACTTCAATCCATCCTGTCATAATAGAGTATATGTCAATGGTCATAATATGTTAAGCAAGCATTCTCATGCGCTCTGCGTTGCGCCTCTGCATTTAATCTTATACTTACCACAATTTGGAGTCTTCAGCTGAAGTTCTGATAGGTACTGGTGTGTTATGATTACAGGGAGCTCCTCGGGTGCACTACTACAACTTCGCGCCGGGACAGAACAGCGTGCGGCTCGTCGTAGAGTCTCAAGACATCGTGTGCTCCAGCATCGCTATACAGGCATACACGGTCGGTACATATAATATACTTTACTCGTCATCACATACCCTACCATATTCCTTTCTTTTCTTTAAAAGCTACGATTATAACTTCTATAATTCGGACAAAACAGTGAACAATTGATTTTAATATATAAATAGATAGGTACTTACTTACATTGTGAATTTAATAGTTAATTATCGCTCGCTGAACGGTGAAGGAAAAAATCGTCCGGAAATATGCATGTCTGAGAGTTCTCCATAATGTTCTGGAAAGATATGTGCCAGTCTGCCAACCCGCACTTGGCCAGCGTGGTGGACTATGGCCTTACCCTTCTCATAGGCCCGTACCCAGCATTGGGACAGTTTATATACAGGGCCGATAACAATGATTCAACACTTTATGTATATTTATTTTATAATTGCATTATTATGGTTTCAGTGTCCAATAGCGGATACGATCGACCTCATAGAGACTTCGACGATGAGAATGACAGTGCTTAGTTCCGGCGGCGCGCAGATCTCGGTAACTATCCACATTCATCGGCTTTTTATACCTAATAGTTACCTACTAATGAATGTACTGCAGTTAACGGTCAATCAATTTTTGTCAAACATGTCCTGAAGGTTGTACTTATAAACATTTAAAAGGCTATATGCGCTACAAGCGGAGGAGTTGCAGGAGGTGGTAAACAATCATGCATGGTGCGTTAGAGAGGAAAGGAATGAAAGTGAATGTAAGTAAAACGAAAGTTATGGTTTTTGAAAAGGAGGAATGCGTTACGACTTGTAATGTTATGATCGATGGACAGCGAGTGGAGCAAGTGAATGAGTTTGTATATTTAGGTACGCTGTTTACAAGAGATGGTTAGAATGTAGAAGATATTGAAAGAAGAGTTAATGCAGGTAATAGAGTTAATGGAGCTCTGAAGGCGTTTATGAATAGCCAAAACGTGTCCAAAAAGGCACGTTTGGCTGTGCATAGAGGGGTGTTAGTACCTACTCTTATGTATGGTAGTGATAGTTGGGTATGGCAGAAGAGTCATGAAAGTAGAATAAATGCTGTAGAAATGAGAGCACTGAGAAGTATGTGTGGTGTTTCTCTGACTGACAGAGTAAAGAATTTTGTGATAAGAGAGTGTTGTGGGGTAAAAGAAGATATTGTGACAAGCATCGAGAAAGGTATGCTAAGATGGTTTGGGCACGTGGAGAGGATGTATGACGAAAGACTGACCAAGCAGATATATAAGGCAAGTGTGGAAGGGACAGGACGAAGGGGAAGACCTAGGCGGACTTTCTCTGACCAGATTGGAGACATCCTAAAAACAGGACAGGTGAGAAGTACCCTGAACAGAAGAGCATGCATGAGGAATCTGATGGGAGTGAATGAAGCAAGAGAGATATGTCAGGATCGTTGCAAATGGCGTTCCGACTTCCGTAGTCTCTGCCTACCCCTCCGGGAAACAGGCGTGAGTCTATGTATGTATGTATGTATGCGCTACAAAGATCTTAAAAATAAATGAAAAATATTGAATATGAATTCAAATAACCAATTCAGTAATCAAGCGTAGGTAGGTACCTACGGCCTACATGGTGGTAAGCAGTAGAAGCCAGCCCAAAGTTGCTTGTCCAGAGCTATGTAATTCGTTGTCGCCCACTTAACACAAAATACAAAATATCTGCTAATCAAGCCTTCGTAAGAATACAGTTGGTCCATAAAAAGCAACTATGCGGGCTTTTTTAGGCTTGAAGGCAGGCTCCAAGCAAAGAGTCTTGGATTGTAACGCCTGAATGATGGTAATACAAAAAAAAATCTAACCATCTCCATCCAAAGTTTGCCTGTTAGAAATTGCTGCTAGCGATAAACTCTATTTAATATAAGATTCCTTTATATGTTCTTATTAGTGTGCAGTAAATTATAAATAATAAAACTTAGCATTAAAAAAATATCTCTCGTTTCAGAGCACCTCCTACCCCCGTGGGTTCTACGTGATAGCCCTGGTCCGCGAGACGGACGATCCGTGCCGGGAAGAGACGGCGTCGTCGGAGGACTGGCTGTGGGAGGTGGCCGTGCTAGCCGCGTCCGAGAGGGACCCCGGCGATGAACCGCAGACAAGAGCCAAGACACTCACCGTGCATATTAAGGTCAACCTTTTAAAGCCAGTTTACCAGCAGTATGTTGACTACGCTTTTGAGAGCTCGTAGCAAAACCATGATATCATAGATGTAGCGGCTGCTGGCGCTGCAAATTCTATGCAAGGCGCACTATTGTGTAAGCGCGGCGCAGCAGTCGTCACCCCACACTCGTTTAGTTGGGTCGTACTTATATACAGTCTATTTATATTTATCAACTGGCCAGTAAACCATGTATGTATTTCGTATTTTGGATTATTTGTTTATTACGCATTCATTATCTTTAATCACTCCGAATAATAGACTCCTCCGCTTACGAGATATCAAGCGTTGACACGTAGATATGTTTGCCAACCAAACTTTCGAGTGGGCCGCATCAGCCACCGCCTGTGACTTTTGGTCCATATTGCCGTAAATGCAAAATCATAGTAACTAGTACACAGTGGTGTTACTACAGGGTTATAGACCCACCACGGGTTACCAGGTTCTATGATACAGGTTGTAAGGTAACCTATTACAGTATGTTAAAATTACGTTAAGTACATATACTAAACTAATGGAAGGAAAGAGAAACCCACCACACAGTCTCGGATTGACCACCCCAACTATGCAATAAATAATAGTGACAATACCGAACTCCTCTAACGACAAAGAATAAGGGATATATGGAATAATTCGGAAATGAGTTCCGGAAAAAGAGTTGACATGCATATCCCGCTATATAGGTATCCCGCTCTATGTGCCGACTATGCACACGTGTTTCGCCTCTGCACGAGGCATCCTCTCAGAACCGACAGGCAACAACTGAGCTTTTAGAGTTTCTGCCAATGCTGTGTGCACGGCTTTTTCTAAGATCTAGTTTCTATTTTCCTCGTTGCTTGGCTGGAGGAAAATAGAATGTCCTGCTTGGTCCCAGTTCGCTCCCCGAATAATGAGTGCAGTATCGTCGCGTAAGTGAATGTTTTACAGTTCTTAATATTAAGCTTGCACAGATCGTTTATATAGATGAGGAACAAAGTAGGACCAAGCACACTTCCCTGAGAAACTCCAAACAAAGGGCTTGCACTGCTACTAACGACATTTCCTATTCTATCGATTTGACGTCGATATGTCATGTAACTACGGCATGTAACCGTACCCCGTTCTCCTTAAATCACCATCTTTTTGAGAAGCAGAGGAACAGACACAGTGTCAAACGCCGTGCTAAGACCCAAAAACATACTCATCACGTTCGGATTGTCATCAAGTTGTTTTACCACACATTTTACGACGTCCAACACCCCATCATAAGTAGACTTTCCTTTCCTAAAGCCGTACTGATTACTTGCAATTATACATACTATGGGTTTCCAGATAAATAATAAGTCTGCTGTTGAGGACTTTCCCTAGGATTTTGCCAAGCGCTGTAAGGACGGATATTGGTCTATAATTGTTGACACTGTGTCTATCTCCATTTTTGTAGATACGGTACGAGAGATTTTTTAAGTACCTTCAGAATTACATAAGTGGACATACAGAGATTGTACATCACAGTTATAGGGCCGACCAGTATCTCACGTGCATTTTTTATTATAGAGCCTGGTATTCCGTCAACTCCAGTAGAACAGTCATGAAGTAGCTTTAAAATTATGCTGGATATTTCTGTTTCGTCTGCAGCAAGTAACGCCATCGAAAACAGAGTTGAGTGTGATATATTTTGGGACCAACTTTCCTCTTGGTCCTGTTGTAAAATATTCAAGGCAAGATTTGCTCCAATATTCGTAAAAATGTTTTAACCCGATCTGCAGCATCTTGCTCATTTTCGGCAGCTGCTAGAAGTTCTAAGGGTGGTACAGAAGGTCCATTTGTGTTTGTAATTATTTTAAATACTGCTTTTCACATTGCTTTTGTATCATGGTTATTATTCTAAATTTCAGAATAATAATCATGATATGATTTGGCGTACGGCTAACGTGGCTGGCCCAGTTTCATTTCAATTTGGCAGCCGAGTGGCCTACATCAACAATTTGTGTTTTTGAACGTAGTATTGAGTTTTAGATGCGGTCTGTAAGCTTGACTCCCAAAATACTACATTCCGTTGCCCTCTGGCATACCTCGAGAGCAGACTTTTGCTTTTTTGTCACTGACCAAGTTTGTGATCCGTAGGTAAGGGTGGGAAGAATGCACATGTCCATGAGTTTTCTTTTCAAGGCTAATGGAAGAGATCCTTTCATGTGCGTTTTTATCGACCAATACCTCTTCCAGGCTTTCTCTGTGCGTCGTGCGACATCTTTACCTTGTCTTGCCTGAAAGGAGACTACATACTCATGAGAGATATACATACTCATGGACATGGTCAATCCTCACATCCTCAACCATAACATTACACACGTTTGATGCACCTCAAAGGCCAGGCGTAAGTCAAGTTTTGAATGATGCATCTTTTACGAGAGGGGTTACCTACTTATTAATTTAGTGAGATATTACAGTTTTAGAGATGTTTGCAACCATCTGTTGCAGCCTCATTCGCATCAGTTGCATTTGTAACTGAGTTAAAGTCTACTTCAGACAGCAAAATTAGGTACACCACTGGACTATTGCCGCTTTCTAATGATTAATAATTTTATTTTAGAGCAAAATAATATAGGCGCATGATCGTTTATCATATCAGAGAATCCAGATCAAAGGTGTGAGAATTTTTATCCGATTTTAGCATGACATGATTGAGACAAGCAGTATCTCTGGTAGGAAAACCATAGGCTACCAAAATTCCGTGGGAAGCCAAGGTGTCAAGGTAGATGTCACAGAAAGGGCCGTTGTTAGAGGAAATGTTTATATCACCTATCAATGTTACCGTCTTGTAGGCAGAAAGTGAAGCTAATGTTTCGTCTAAGCAATCCACAAAATTATGACCTGCAATATATGTACCTATACACACACACATTTTAAGATTTACTACAAGCAAGCAGTAACAGCGGTATCCACCGATCACCCGCAAATAAAAAATACCTAGACTACAAACAATACCTATCCTGCTTTGTGTCACGTGTCACTTGGGTATAAGATCAAATAAAAAGCCATGCGCTAAGTTATTGAAGCTCCCCCCGGTAGTGTGCGCCGTGGATTCGAACTCGGACCCTCTGCGTAGCAGTCTGTCGGTCTCTGCACTAGGCTATCGCTGCCAATCATTGTTCGGATACCGTCATAATTTTGTGGATTGCTTAGACGAAACATTAGCTTCACATTCTGCCTACAAGACGGTAACATTGATAGGTGATATAAATATTTCCTCTAACAACGACCCTTTCTGTGACATCTACCTTGACACCTTGGCTTCCCACGGAATTTAGGTTGAATTATCATCCCATGGGTGTCGTAAGAGCCGACAGAGGAAGCATATTATGCAGAGAACAGCACTGTAAGAGAAGGAAAACTTGATACAAACCCTATACCAACCCGTTTGGCCAGCGCGGTATAGTAGGCCAATTCCTCCTTTCAAAGGAGAGGCCTAGTCCAGCAGTGGAATGTTAAAGGCTGATGATGATGATGATGATATATTGCAGGCGGCGCTCTCCCGCGGTCAGTACCTGATCGGCGCGGGCGTGTCGCTGGCGCTGTTCGTGCTGTTCTACCTGGTGTTCGGCGCACTCGTGTTGGCGCAGCGCTGGCCCAGGTGGAAGCGTCTCATCGCGCCCAAGGCCGTACTCGCACCTAGTACGTATAATGATAAGTGTCCAATTGTATCTAAATAATAGAACTGCTAATTACCAGCATGAATTGGACGCTCACAAGGCAGGAGTAGGCCTTATCAGAAGTCTCAACAGTGACTCTCATAGAGAAATGGAGAAACCTATGGTTGGATTTGCCTTGCGTGATCCAATCAGACATGAGGAGATCCTCTAAAGAATAATGTCGCCGACATAGCTCTCTGCTCTGGATAGTCCACATGAAGTGGCTGTGCTTACAGCACATAGCTTAAAGAAAGAAATGCCGTAGGGGTCGAAAGGTTCCAGAGAAGGCATCACGCACTGTACGATGCAGCAAAGTAAGGCCTCAAGCAAGGTGGTCCGACCATCTAGTTAGGATCACGGGAAGCGGGTGGATCAAAATTAGTCTGTGCGAAAAATGTTGACAGAGGCCTATGTCCAGCAGCGGTCGTTTTTTAGCAGAAATTATGAAGATTTCCATTTCGATTTTGAGAGATTGGGACTGTCCTCACTTTAAGTGGCCTGTCATATGAGACCAGCTTAACTCTGCCATAGATGTATTTAAGAAGTCTCTGAAACTGTAGTAGATTCAGGTGTTAGGAGAGGCTTATTTTAGGACTTGACTTTGATGAGGATAGCTTCTATCAAGAGAAACATTTCAAATTAATTTGTCGCGGTACGACTCAAATGCTTTTTGGGGGCTTGCACACCTTAGTCTCTGAATGTCATGTCAGAGCTCTAGGGCGGTCTGAAAACTCCGACCCCAGAGTAGGCCACACACTCACACGAAAAACAAACAAAACAGTCTCTGAATCCGCTCCTTTCCTTAAGTAACGAGTTTCATTTATTGTGACATTAATGAATATTGTTGTTATTTCCTCAGAGCCGGAGGAGGGCACACGATCAGAGATCGAAAGCACCATGTCGACGACACCGGCACGACGACGTCGTGACTCCAGTATGTCATTTTACTATTTACTTATCACCTATTCACATCATAACTGGCCTATAAAATCTTCGCATTTTCTTTATTTTTTATGGGAAATTTCCTACAACCTACAAGAGCAATTTAAATTTTATTTGCTCTCACTAAAAAAACTTAAAAAAATGCCTATACCCTTTGACAGGTTCAACCCACTTCGTGATATGGCATGAATACTATTCGAACTATATTGACTGACATGACTGGTTAGCAGGCATAATAAAAGTGCTAATGTGTTTCTCGTGCATATATCTCGATATATTAGGGCTTAAAATTGATTCGAGACAACGTATGTACAGTCGAACAACTTCCTGCTAGCTAGACAATCATGCGAGCGAGAATCGCTCAGCAAGACATTGTCGCTTCCAGTGCTACTTTACACACACATTGACACTCGTATACAAAACCAGTTTCTAGTGTGCCTTCGACTCTATGAGCGAGCCAAGGGATTTTGTTTCAAACTGGTCCAGCGCCGACTTGTTTGATTGTACGTACGAGTGACTTCCACGTGATGATACTTATTTATCGCTATGTGTCGCCACATTCCAGCCGCGACGTTCGACAGCAGTGACAACAGCGACACTGACGATGAGGAAGAGGCACAGGAGCCCGTGGTCACCAGCACCACTGTCACCGGAGTTACCGCTACCCCTGTCACTACACAGACCAACGGCGCTGGCCCTGGCCCCGAAGATAATGGAGGACATGTTAACACGATATTCTCGGTTGAGGGCGATGTGAGACAGGTTAGTGTTGAATGTGTTGATGAGCATAAGTTTAGGTGAATATAAGTGTACGCGTTCAATGTCGATAAGGACTTTGGCGTCGAGTGTCAAGAGTAACTTGTCTTAGATATTAAATTACTGTAAAAAAAAGTTCTAATTAAAAAAAAATTGTTCCGTTGGAGTAACCAAAACATTTTTGTAGTTTGTTATGTCTTACGATCTTTGATTATTGAAAGTGCTCCGACGATCTTTTTCTTTATTACCTACCATCATCGTCCTTCTTCTGCCCGCCATCAGGAAAACTGCTTACCCACTTGTTTCAGCATAAGTAAAAAAATCGTGTTGATCCTTATCAGAGCCATCAAAGACGAAAGAAAGAAAGAAAGAAAGAAATGTCGTTTATTTTCGTAACAGCCGAAGGGACATGAAGCAATGAGAACAGGAGGCTATACTTATAAATACACGCCTGTCGTCTGCAAAAAATAGGAGGCTAGTTCAGCATGGTCTGACTAGGGTCAACTAATCGAACGACATTTAAAAAGCAGGATGGTATTCATTCCGTTGTGTTTCTACACGAGCCCTCCATCTATGGCGCGTCAATCCAGTGCGTCCGTCCGGTCTCAAGTAGTCATCCCATTGTGTTTCTTCAGCAGGAAATAGAAACAAGGGTCCCATCAGCCAGCCCCACCTCCTTAACGCGTCAGTCCACGGTGCGTCCGTTTGGTCTGCCGGCGAGGCTGCACGTGGCAGCGCTAGCTCGGCGCCGGGACCGAGTCTTACACGCGCGGTCAGACCGCTACCTCTACACGCTGTACACCGTGGGACTATTTTACGCGCTGCCGGTTGTGCAGTTTGTCGTGGCATTCCAACTGGTAAGTACATGCCTTTACGTATGTAATAGGTGATAAGCAAACAGATCGCCTTCCGTGTGGTGACGGATTAAGAATACGGAATGTCATCACCCCATATCATCCCATGGGTGTCGTAAGAGCCGACAGAGGCAGCATATTATGCAGAGAACAGCACTGTAAGAGAAGGAAAACTTGATACAAACCCTATACCAACCCGTTTGGCCAGCGTGGTATAGTAAGCCAATTCCTCCTTTCAAAGGAGAGGCCTAGTCTAGCAGTGGACTGTTAAAGACTGATGATGAACAGATCGCCGGATCGCCTGACGTCGAAACATGAGAGTTTAATCCAGGTTATACAAAAGTTACCTTGATTTGGATGACACAATAGACGCACTGATTGACCCTCTCCTCCTCAAAGAACTTAGTGAAACCCAATCAATGCATCGAAGCACCGTACGTCTTTTACCTCAATCGAAATAAAACTTGGTGCTTAAACTCAGAATCTCTTTGCACTCTTGAACAATGCAAGGCTCAATAGGCATTAGAATTTTTCGCAATTTAGATATCTGTTTTAGACAGTGATATTTGGAAAAACTGCTTCTCCCTTAAAATTAATTGTAATAGCCTTCTAACATAATAATACAACTAGAGCAAATTTTTTATACAGTAGAGCTCCCTTCTGTATACAAAACTTGAACGTGCTGCCAACAATGCTGATAGCTGGATATGACCTGCATAATTTTAAAGTTAGGCTATATAGGTACCTATATAAAATATCTTACTGCCAGGTCCAAACCATTTTTCGCTACGGAACGTATGGTGCAAACATAAAAGAACTAAATTCAATATCAAACAATTTTCCACAAAATTGGCATAAAACATGATCTTGGTGAGAATAGTCTTTAACCAAGTAGCAAAAAGTTGTAAGTGAAGGTTTTATATGTCCACAGATACTGAACGTCTCCGGTTCTCTCGACATCTGCTACTACAACTTCCTGTGCGCGCATCCCGTCGGCAACGTGTCCGACTTCAACCACGTCTTCAGCAACATCGGGTACGTACACAAATGTATTTTTATACTCCACAAGGTCCAATCGGACATATTATCTGGTAGCAGATGGCTGCCGAAAACATCAACAGCCTAGTCCTATAGAATACAAAATAGAATGCTACAACGCGAAGACTAAATTATCGTCGCCAGCAGGGGCGTCGCCAACCGATTGCCTAGGTGGGTGGCAAAGTCACCAGCCGATGGCCTAGGGGAGGAGGCAAGTTGATATAGAAAATGAGAAAAGTACTGGGAAAAGTATGAATTGTAGGATTTTTAGGGTCTCTAGGGCGGGGGCAGCTGCCCCCCTCTGCCCCTCCCGCCCTTGGCGACGCCCTTGGTCACCACTGATAAAGTTGTGTGTGGATCACACAAAACACTTCTAAACGCGAGATAGTGAAACCCTAACTTAGCTGCCTAGATCAAGCAAAGTCGTGTATAAAATATCTTTTAGAAATTGCAGTCAAAGGGTAAAAACAACCCTGATGACCATAGAAGTTGAATTTCTGTGGTCATGAGTAATGACACATGCATAAGGCGTAGAGCAACATTAGTCTTTAGCATTGCACAATATTTTTGTCTCTTGACTTTATCAACATGGTAATAAACAGGGTGTAAGGGACGGTGAACCGAAAACCGATACCAGTGATTCAGTACATGATACTGAGGCCATGGGCGATCGAATTTTCCGGTAAATTTTCATGAATTTTACGGACAATTTTCATGAATTTTCCGATTTTTCTTTTGCATTTCTTGCCATCATCATCATCAGCCTTTAACAGTCCACTGCTGGACTAGGCCTCTCCTTTGAAAGGAGGAATTGGCCTACTATACCACGCTGGACAAACGGGTTGATAATTTGATATAGGGTTTGTATCAAGTTTTCCTTCCCTTACAGTGCTGTTCTCTGCATAATATGCTCCCTCTGTCGGCTCTTACGACACCCATGGGATGATATGGGATGGTGACATTCCGTATTCCTAATCCGTCACCACACGGAATACTTTATTTTTTTGCCATATAATATAATTAAATAGTAACTATAGTCGACCCGCACTAGTATTTTTGTAAAATTCTAAGAATTAAACATGTATATGGCGCGTTTTTTTTTTTTTTTTTTTTTTTTTTTTTTTTTTTTTTTTTTTTTTTATAACAAATGTGATACATTTAGGTACATATTAAATGATTTCGCCAAACTGCATGACAGTTTGTTGGCGAACACTGTGCGCTCATTTTACAATATAAAATATGTAAACACATTTATAAGAATATGCATACTCATTTGTTTCACATTCCGTACAATAGACTTTTTTAAACTTAGATTTTGAGATACATAATGCTGTTAATCTTCAATTTGGTCATTAAATATTTCTAACAAGTGTGCTTTTAACTTTTTCTTAAATATGTTTAAGTTAATACAATCTTCTGCAAATATTATTTTATTATATAGTCTTGGTATTATAAACATACGTGTTCGTTCACCATAGTAATTACATGAAACAGGTTCTTTGTATTTATTTCTTACAGCTTGTCTGAGCATACAATGTGAAGCTTTAGGTATCTTATACTCTGCTTTATTATGTTGTTCGACAGTTAACATATATTGAACTTTTTGATGCACTGGTAATATATGACATATTTTAAACAATTTCATATAGTTTTTATTACATTTATTTTTTGTGTTTTTATCTACCATAATCTTTAGGAACCTATTTTGTATATTCAAGACCTTATCCAAATACGTTTTAAATGTACGCCCGTAAGCACTCAGTCCATAGCTCAGAATTGCATCAACTAGCGCATGATACAACATAAACAGCGTCGTTCGGTTTGTTACGTATTTAAGTTGCTTGAATTTACATAAAACAGACCTTAATTTACTACAAACAATATCGATATGAGATTTCCAGTTAAAATGACAATCTATTGTTAAACCTAAGTATTTATATTGTTCCACAAATTCTATATGTTCACAATTCATACATAGTTGCATATTATTATGTAAGCATTCATACGAGTGACCAATAATATATATTTTTCTAATTGATTTTCTATTATATGGTGAGTGAAGGAGCATGCATTTTGTTTTGGATACATTTAATATAATGCCATTGTCATGAGACCATTTGATAACATTTTCAAAATCTATTTGCATACATTTTTCTACAGTATCTAAGTCGGTGTCTGCGTACATTAGGCACGTGTCATCAGCGTACATATATACACTAAAATTCTTTATTACTCTGCTCATACTATTAACGTGCATAATGTACCCAACAGGCCCATATACTGATCCGGTTGGCACACCCGTTTTAACAGCCGCTTCTTGCCCACGCTGTTCACATATACTGGTGCAAAGGGTTCTATTTTTCAAATAACAATGAAACCATTTGTTAAGTGGACCACGAATTCCGCATTCTTGCATGGCCTTTAGAAGAATCTCGTGGTCTAAAGTTTCAAAAGCTTTTTTGAAATCAATGAATAAAACGGCAACATACTTTTTATTATTCAACTGTACATTTATATCATCTGTAAATTTTGACAAGGCAGTCGCTGTACTACGTGATTTTCTAAAGCCATGTTGTGTGTCTGAAATTATATGGTTAGATTCTAAAAAATTACTGATTCTTTTTACAACTACTTTTTCAACTATTTTGTTAAATACAGGTAGAATGGCAATTGGTCTATAATTTGTGTAGTCCAGATGGTTGCCTCCTTTGTAAATAGGCCGAATGATAGATTTTTTTAAATAATCTGGATACACTCCCTTTTGGATACAGAGGTTAATGAATTTGGCTAGTATGGGGCTGATTTTTTCCTTTATGTATTTTACATCTTGTATTCTTATACCATCTATACCGGGTGATTTCTTACAACTTAATTGATTTATAATTCTTTCGAGCTCACTGGAAGTCGCTTTTTGGTAATGAAGAGATATATCACAGGGCTGTACATAGTCGTCACGATTTAAGAACGATAGCTTACAATGATGCTTAATTTTGTCTATGTCTTCAGTAAATGTTCGTGCAAAATTTGTACATATGTTACTTACTGTGTCTGTCTTTCCTAAAAACTGCGTTATTACACAATCCAAATTAGTTTTTGATTTACCTATCCAGCTGTTAATGTTGTTCCAAATTTTTCTAATGTCACCCTTACATTGTTTCAATTCCATTTGCCTATATTTATTTTTTTCTTTAATTATGATTTTATTAGGTCTGTTTCTGCACCGTGTATACTCTAATCTGTAATTATGATTATTGGGACATGATTTCCATCTCCTAAAAAGCTCATCTCTACGAATTAACAATTTTTTTAATTCTTTTGTAATCCAGGGCTGTGATTCTCTACAGTTCTTACAAGTTACAGCAATTTTTGATCGTTCATAAATATCACTAAATAAGCAATGGAGTTTTTTGTACATTACCAACGGACAGTCCAAGTTGTAAACACTCATCCAGTCAGCATCATTCAGGTTTTGTTGCACTAATTTATTACTTAACACGCGTTTTGCACTGTTTACATTTACGTTACCCGTTGACTCACTACCCTTTCCATTAACCGCTAAGTTCACGCCTACTAAATAGTGATCGGACAGCTTACAGGTAAGCATGTGTGCGGAGACGCGCCAGGAACTACGCACCCAAACATGATCGATGCACGACGTCACCAAACGGCCGGCTACTATTTCTTCGCGCGTGCATTCATTGATAACGCTTTGCAGGCCGTACTCACACAGGTTGCTTTTATATTTCTCCGTAACAGTGTTATGACTCGATAAATTCAAGTTCATGTCACCAAGGATGATCAAATGTTCTTTTTCTGGTATTTGTTTCAACAGGTTAGTTAGTTCCTCGATGAAGAGCAGCTTATTAGTGCTAGGCGGTCTATATATAGCTATGATGTGTAATAACTGTTTTCCTTGTATAATTTGGCTCTGTATTAATTCCATATAGCGAGTATTATTACGTGTTGAAAACGAAATATTATAGGTAGGTTTTGAATACATAAGGAATCCGCCTCCCCGCCGATCCTCACGAGTACTCCCATGCATGACATATCCGTCTATCTTGTACATTGCCAATTCATCTTGTTTGATATTTATTTCACTCAGTATAATAATATCGATACTATATGCACACTGTTTCAATAAAACAAGCAATTCATTAAAGTTTTGTCTTAAAGATCTTATATTTAGGTGAACTATTTGTATCTCTCTATCTGTACTTTTTAAGTATGAGCTCCATTCACAGGTGTCAGTATACTTTTGGTACGTAATATTATTATCTACGATGGAAAATATGTCATCGAATTTTAGTGAGGAAGTAATCGCCTAGTGTGTACGCGCGCAGCCTCAGCTGACTGCAGCTTGTTTGTTTACATTTCGCTATTGAAACATAATTTATTAATGTCATCCTCCGATCGAATGACATGAATCTTTGCACCTTCATCCTTTTTAATTAAAACCTTATGGTCTTGAACCCAAATGTACTTGTACTTGTCTTTGAGCATTTGTTTGGAATTCCATAGTACTTGACGCATATGTTTTGTTAGATGTTCGTTGATGTAGATTCTCTTTCCATTTTTATTGCCTAAAATGTCATCGTTAGTGAGGCACGATTTTCTACTTTTAATCCACTCCTTTTTTGCCGTTTTTGAGCGCAAGGTCACAACGATTGTGCGTGGTCGATTCTCGCCTTCTTTTTCTCTTCCTACCCTCCTTGTTTCCGCAATATTATCGGGATCGATTTTTAATTTTTGGGATATTGCCTTCACCATTTGGATTGTATTTTCATTTTTATTCTCATCAAGTCCAAAAATCTCTATACATTTTTCAGTTTCTTTTTGTTCTAAGACCGATATTCTTAATTCTAAAGCATTGTTAACTTTTTGTAGGTGGGTATTTTTATTTTCTAAAGCTAACATCTTTTTATTTGCATTTTCCTTGAATTCCAGCATCTGCTGGTATTGCTCGGCGTAGAAGTCGACAGTTTCGGTCAGATCATCGATTTTTTTCTGAGTTTGGTATATTACTTCCAGCTTATTATTAACCTCGGCTAACAAGGATTCCACGGTCACGTTTTTCAGGTCAACAACAATTTGTGGTATGGTTGCCTTAGGACTTTTTTCGCTTCCCGTAGCTCCAGAACATACTTCACACATTTCATTGCGTTGAAACTTTTTGATGTTTTGCACGCACTTTTTATGAAACACCCCTTCACATGGGCCTTTACATTTCAGCACATCATCTTTCGCGAGCGACACGAATAGTTTGCATTTTTTACACTGCACCATTTCGGTATACACTATAGACTGCCTACTACTATTAGCTACTTTTTGTAAAAATATCTGAGCGTATTCTCAAACTCGTCTGTACGCAGAGCGCGCGCGCAGAGAACTCTCTTAGAGTTTACTCTGATGTGTCATCGGCCGCGGTGCGCGGCCACAGCACAGTATTGCGCACCAGTACATCGTAAGCACTGCCGCTGCCACCCGCCGCTGTAGGGCCGTTACATCTGATAGTGCGAGTTTGCGTGTTCCTATTTACATCGCAATTTTTTTGGAAAATTGTCGAGTTCTTAGATTTTTTCCTGAAAATTCGACCGACAGGTCTCAGTATAATGTACTGAATCACTGGTATCAGTTTTTGGTACACCGTCCCTTACACCCGATATTCTTTGCAGGTACCTGTTGCTTGGCGCTTTATTTATGCTGCAGGTACGACGGCGGAAGATGAGAAGGAAACGAAAACCCAGACATGAGGTACTAATAGCCATTAGCTAAAGCCACTGAACACAATCATACCTCTGACTTGAAGCTTGCTTTCGAAGTGGTTTCTTGGAATACATTTCTTTGCTTAGTTGGAAATTGAAAGCAAGTAAGTAATTGGTATGAAAGTAAGGATCCAAAAATATACACCACTATTTTTTAATTAGTACAAAATCTTTAAGGACATATTAGCGAAGACATTATTATCATATATGTGACATAAGAATTTCATAATATCTATAAATAGCCAAGTTATAATAATTTGTTTTTTGTAGAAAATCTCACCTAAATCATAGACATATTTTACAATCCATTCACTACTTCATTGATAGTACCTACTTACTTTCCGTCCTACTCTTACGCATTCTTTCCGTCGCACTTATAATGTAGGTAGCCTTAGACAATAAAATGAAGCAAAATAATCGGTGTAGGTAGTTACTTTTTAATTTTCTAAATTCTACCCACTCCTTCATAGTTTATCCGGGCTTAGGACCGGCAAAATTTACCGTTTTACAAGTAATTAAATACGGAGGCATGTAATTAGAAACCAAACAAATATCAAAATAGAAGAAGGTATTCTGTAATAAAAGAAAAGAGTAATTTTGGCGTATATATGAAGTTAGAATCATCTGGTATTTACAAATATTATTTTATCATCATCATGTCAGCCTAGAGACGACCACTGCTGGACATAGGCCTCCCTCAAGGTTCTCCACACAGACCGATTTTGAGCCGCCCGCCTCAAATCATTATTTACTTAAGTAGGTATTATTTACTAAACTTACAAGTATTTCCATTGTCCTTCGAAGTGTCCACCACCATTGTCAATACACAGATCACAGTCTTTTCACTTCGTCAAAAGCGTCCAATATGACACTAACCGGCTCACTTTTGTACGCTCGAAAAATGATGTCCATGGGTACACAGCTGCACTCGCGATTCCTCCACTCAAAAAGTACGCACGAAGTATAGCTACATACTCCCGTGATATGAACTGATAAGCCATCGCGTCGGGCAAACGTAGACAAACAATTAACTGTTGCAGTGAAAAAATCGATACGCTCACGTCCGCTAGCAATTTAGCACTGTTTGTCGCATCGGGGTGCGGCGCGTGCGCCGAGGAACATGGGGGAATTTATCAATGGCGTAGTTTACTACTGTTACTACTAATAGTACGCGGGTCGGTCATAGTCTTAGTTATGCATTAACCAATTATTACGTATTTTTGTGGATCGTTTTATGACAGTTTTGGGACTTAGTGTTTTTTATTCTTTAACTATATAAATATGATCAGTTAAAGATACTTAGTGCCCCGTTAAATTTTTTGTACTAATAAAAAAATAGTGGTGTATACATAGAAGGAACTTAAATAACTTCGACAGCACGTTTGGCGTAGTGGTTTCAGCGGTGGCCTTGCCACTTGATACGCAGTGCACCGAGTGTTGTGGGTTTGGTTTCCACCACTGTATGTCATCACAAATTGTTGTTTCGATTCTGGTTGTACTTTGTGTCCGTTGATTGTCCCCCGCGAAATCCCCCGCGACACATGATTCATTCCTACTGTGGGAGCTTTCGTACGCGAAGTAGTTCCCTCAGCACGCGGGTGAAACCGCGGGAAACAGCTAGTATAAAATACAACTAATCACGTGCTCCATTGTTCGGTATCGAACTCCTCCAAAACTGCTAGGCATTTTTGGTCCTATATTTGGCATCTTTCTTTTCGAGTCCTTATTTTGGATCCGTACAGTCAGAAGAGTTAAGCCGTGCGGTGGTCTAAAATATTCTTCTCAATATATAATGTAATATGTTTCAGGAGTACGGCATCCCGGCGCACTACGGCCTGCTGTCGTCTCTCGGCGCCGCCATGATGATGGTGGCGCTGTTGTCTGCCTCCTACCACATCTGTCCCAACGGACTCAACTTCCAGTTCGGTACCTATTCTTAATAACCTTGATATATAAAATCCTTGCGTTACTTACTGACTGACAGACATGATACAATCGAAACTATTAGGCGCAGGAAGCTGAAATTTGGCATGTATGTTTGGCATGGATTTCCCGAAATTCCCACGGGATCGGCCAAAATGGGCAAATTTAAAAAAAATGCAGGCATAGCTGCGTCCTCTAGTAATATTATATATACGGTTGAAAGACAGTATAAATACAGTATATATGCCTGTATAATACATAAAAACCTGACCAGCTGATGTGGCCTTCATCATCATCATCAACAGCCCTTTATTCTGTCCCACTGCTGGGCACGGCCTCTTCTCACTATGAGAAGGGTAAGGCCATAGTCCACCACGCTGGCCAAGTGCGGTTTGACAGACTTCACATGTCTTTCGAGAACATCATAGAGAACTCTTGCAGACATGCAGGTTTCCTCACGACGTTTTCCTTCGCCGATTAGCAAGCGATAATCAACAATTAAATACACACATAACTAAAAGTCATTGGTGTGTGACGTGTATTCGAACCCGAGACCCTCTGCGTAGCAGTCTGTCGGTCTCTCCACTCAGCTATCGCTGCTCCAGATGTGGCAGATGTGGCCTACCGCTGCAAAATCACGAGCTACATTTAGGTATTTGGTGGTAAATACTACTAACGCTATGCGACTTTAATTCTACTCTCATAGGAACAGCAAGTCGATTCTGTAAAATTCAAACAACAACTCGAAATTCACGTCGCTATTCGCTCTTACTTCGCATAAGGTTCAAAATGATCTTGATTTTGAGTGCGAAGTGAGCGTCGAACTGACGGGGGAAACCTTATAGAATGCCACTTTTTATGTCAACTCATACTTTATCTGTCAAAATCTCGAGGTCAATTTAATTTAACTCGCAAACACGCTCGCAAGAGTAGCGCTAGTGGTGATTTGAATTATCAACCGAGTTTTTAGAATGCCAATCAAGAAACTCACAGCGGATTCAGATTCGAAGTTTACACTGCAGAGCGTAGAATAGGTACATAGAAGTAGTATTTTCTCTCTTCTTTAGAATGACTAAAGAACTTGCCCAGTTGAAAATTGAAAATGTGTTATATAGTTGTGTCTGAGACCATAATGCAGTATTCTATATTGTTGATAAAGTTATCTATCTTCTTTTTCTACGACAGACACGGCGTTCATGTACGTGCTGGCGGTGCTGAGCATGGTTAAGATCTACCAGTCGCGCCACCCCGACATCAACGCGCGCGCACACGCCACCTTCGGCGTACTCGCACTACTCATCTCACTTGGTACGTACCTACCCATATTAATACCTAACTTTTTACTTAGTAAATAATAATTGTACCTTTTGTCTTCAATTTCATTAAAGTGAAGCTGAACTTACTTGTACGCGTGGTGACGGATTATGAATACTTCTCTTACGTCTTCGCGACCACGATCGGTGCAAGACGATCGAAACGTCATTAACAAATAAGTATTTATACCTTAAATAAGTTAATTTTACGCGATTAAGATCCGCTAAATTATTTTGTATGATGTAAGTATAAAAATCGCGAAAGCTTAGGTAAAATCGATAAAAAGAGGATGTCGTAAGAGGTGAATAAAGCAAAAACACAAAGAGACAAAAACTAGACATAAAACTCTAAGCTTAAGAGTTTTCTGTCTTTTGGTTGGTCCTGTAAAGTCTAAACTAATGTATCTGGCTAGCGTGGTATGACAGGCTTGATACATAGGTACTCATATTAGCTCAAAATTTCGGAGAAGCCTAAGCTGTAAGTAGGTATGATGCGTAGGTAGATTGCCGTTCCTTGGAGTCCTCTCTCAAGGCAAATGCGAAATGATTGATTTCTGTGCATTGAGGTTGCCTGGTACGGATTGTAAAACGGGGAATGTCTTCGAAAATCATACATCTTCATGCAACGAGAACCTAGCCTTTCATGTCATTGTCGACTAAACGTAGCAACTGAGCATTATGTCAACAACATTTTGGTGTTATCATAATTGGATATTTACTTCACTTAAAAAGGTTTGGATATTTACTCATAGCCACGGTCTCCCGAGCCAGTACATCCTGTTTTAGTAAGCGAGATATTAGGGTTTCTGAAACATCGATGTGATGCATAATCATTGTAGGGTATCATAATAGGTTGGGTTGTGTGAGATAAAATAATATAATGCAATATATACATTTACTGTACCACATTAGAACTATAAATAAACTATATAACTACGACCTAACTATACGCTAAACGCCTGCTACGCCGCGCTTACGCAATTGCGCACCTTGTACCTATATAATTTGTAGAGTCAGCAGCCGCTACAATAATCATTAACTGTATATAAGGGTGAAGGGTCATTATCAGGTTACTCATTATTTGGTTGACTTCGGTGGCAAATCTTTTTTTGTTAATTTAGGCTTTATTAGCATGAAATATCAAATCTAGATTTAATTTAAAACATATTAGTAGTAGATGAAACGACATAGACGGAATAGAAAAGTAGGAATAAAATTTTCTTGAAATGGTGTCCACCGAAATCAATATTTTTATCACCGAAATCAAACATATATATTCTGAAGACTATTTTATATCCCTATATTTTAACTGCTTTAGTACTACTACGCACGTAGATACGTATGATACGTACTAGGTACGTAAGAAATCGAAGGTTAGGTAATTATACGATAAAACGTTTTATTTTATCGAGACTAAAGTCCCATTTATTAACATATAGGAAATTTTACCAGAATCAACTTTGGAAGGAAGCGTTAAATTATTACATTAACTTTTATTCAAAGTAGTAGGTAGTCGCTAAAACTGACAATATAGGAATTTAAACAAATGTGTGAAGTGTTCGTTGAGATTTAGCTTAATCACAGATAATAGTTTAAGTACTTATTATTAAAAAATCACCTAAAATCAGTCTTTCAAAAACATCAACAATTATCTAGAAGGCACTTATTTGACTAATAATATTTGTAATTGTAAAAATATTACGTTGCCTTTTGGTTGTAGCACGTTTAAAATAGTTTTAGGTATATTAAGCACCAAGCATTAAATTAACAATACAATAAAACTTATAAAAACTTTATACGTATTCAAGTTTTCAATCCTCAAGTTTCCATTCCGTGTGGTGACGGATTAAGAATACGGAATGTCACCACCCCATATCATCCCATGGGTGTCGTAAGAGCCGTTAGAGGGAACATATTATGCAGAGAACAACACTGTAAGAGAAGGAAAACTTGACACAAACCCTATACCAACCCGTTTGGCCAGCGTGGAATAGTAGGCCAATTCCTCCTTTCAAAGGAGAGGCCTAGTCCAGCAGTGGACTGGTAAAGGCTGATGACGACGAATCCTGAATAAAAAAAATGTTATATTCCTCGTCACTGCTGTCAATGTTAGAGAATATAACTTCATTCATTACTATCGGAGCAATTTATTCACGACACATGCGTCCAGAAGCTATCATTTTCGTGCAATTCAATGTCTGATGTTTAGGTATGGGACAAGTGCTGCTTGGTTTCATAGAAGTCATCAGTAAGGTCAACAGAATAGCTACTACCAGGTTTAATCAGAATGTTCGATAAAATTTGAGGTTTATTAGAATTGACTACACCGATTTCACTCCCTTTTTTAATCTGGCATAATCACAGTTTTGTGATTATGCCAGAATGCTTGAAACAACATGAGATGTGATGAGAAAGTTAAATAAACAATCTTTAAATGTAAATATATAACTAATGTTTGATTTCGGTGCCTATAACATTGATTTCGGTGCACTTATTTCCACCGAAAGCACCGAAATCAATGCTACTGAAATCAAAATAATTAACAAAAATCTTTAAATTTTAAAAAGTAACACGTTTTTTTTATATTAATCTCTTTTATTGGAATCGAATATACATAAGACATACGTTTAGTATAGTTTAATCATTTTAAGTCAAATAGTTGTGGATAAAAAGAATTCACCGAAATCAATTTTAAGGGTATACCAAGCCACCGAATACGACTAAGAACCTTAATAAAAGAGTTGCACGGAGACGCACAGACATGTTATCCTTACCACCGACGCGGCACTACTAATTGTTCGTATTGCTCTAGCAAATAGTGTCGAACTCACTAAAATATAGGATTTATGAAAAAAAAAAATGGACGCCACTGATATCAACTCTAAACTTCGGACGCGAAGACAATCAGTTGTAACTTGTTTAGTATGGCCTATAATGACGTAGCAATATTATACATTGAATTAATAACTATCTAGTTGTATGTGAACACATGCTAAATAGTGCCATTTATTGAAGAAAAATAGAAAAACAATATTTTCCGCCGCAATCCGAGGACCGGACGCGGCACCGAGGTCAATATTTTCAAGGTTTTTCTTTTTTTTTATTCCGTTGCCTTTTGTTTATTTAAAAAATAATACTTGCGTCACCTAATATAGAGTCCTACCAATTACAGAAAAAAATATCAAGTTGTTAGTTATCCATTTAGTACTGAATTTCGACCCGGACACGCTTATTTGTGCCGGCTGAGAATGACCCATAAACTGTTCTACTGCTGGGCAGGGTCCTCTTCTCACAATGAGAAGGGTAAGGCCATAACCCACCACGCTGGCTAAGGGCGAGAGGCAGACTAGATTAATATTATTACTTATTGATAATTCTTTGTATTTGTTCAGTGGTATGGGGTGTGTTGGGCGGCGGCGCGCTGTTCTGGGGCATATTCACAGTTCTGCACGTGTTCACCTTCCTCATGCTCTCGCTGCGCATCTACTACGTGGGACAGTTCCGATTCGGTAAGTTCGCAACTACCGCTTAACCTTAACGTTCAATGCTGACATCGTCCAATCATACATTCGTATTTCTTTTTGACCACATTGTGTGCTATCTGCTGATTACTAAGGATTTTGATCAGCTCGGATTTTATTTTTAACTTAACGTGTGAGGACATCCCATTCATCAAATGTAATTCAGCGTTATGGATTGTGATACTCAATTCATATTTCGAGAGAGGGGAGTAGATAATTCCCCGGACGTCTCGTTCAAAGCAGAAAGCATGCAAACTAGGAATATAGGTACTTAATTAATTTACTGCGTACTTTTTATATTTATCTTTTGTCAATATTGCTTTATTTTCGCTTATTTATGTGTAAATGTGTGTATGTAAAATAAATATTTCTGTTTCTTTCTTACTTTTAAGAAAGTGACGACACATTTTTTTCTGTTACAGAAAAGGAGAGTCTACAAGTAGCGGCGCGCGGTCTACGCGAGCTGCCACAGAGCGGAGTCCGACCATTATACACGGCACGACTGGTCATGCTACTCATCGTCAATTCCGCCAACTGGGCCTTCGCCATCTACGGACTGTTCACTCAAAGTGCTGACTTCGCCAGCCACTTGCTCACAGTCCTGTTAGGGAACACGCTCATGCATATGATGTTCTATCTAGTCATGAAGTTGCTGCACGGAGAGAAGTTACGGTGGTATGTCTGGGCGTATTTGGCTGCAGGCGCCGCGGCGTGGGTCCCTGCGTTATACTTCTTCATGTCAGGCAGTTCAGACTGGTCTACCACTCCAGCGTTGTCCCGTCACCGTAACCACGAGTGTCGAGTGCTGCAGTTCTACGACTCGCATGACTTGTGGCACATGCTGTCCGCGGTCGCTCTCTACTTTTCGTTCAACGTCATGCTCACGTGGGACGATGGACTATCCGCCGTCAAGCGCACAGAGATCGCTGTTTTCTGATCTTTAATAAATATTTGTTATAAGAAGTTTCTTGTTTAATTTTATTCTTTACTAGCTTTCGCCCGCGGCTTCGCCCACATGAAATTTTAATAAAGAGTAGCCTTTGTACTTCCCCAGGTTTCAGACTATCCATATCAAATTTTATCACAAACGGATCTGCACATTAGCCGTGTAGCATATCTACATATAAACAAACTAGCTTTCGCCCGCGGCTTCGCCCGCATGAAATTTTAATAAAGAGTAGCCTTTGTACTTCCCCAGGTTTCAGACTATTATTAAAGTTATTGAAGAGCTTATATACCTACTGAATAGAATTGCAGCAAAAATAAGAACTGAAAGCATTACCACAAAGTACAAAATCAGACCGCCCCTCCTCCCCACTGCGCTTCAGCGCACCAACTCATACTCTCGCGCTTTTAATAACGCTGCACTTAGATCAATTATATCGTAAGCTCTATTCTGCTAATCAAGCCCTTTCATTTGATACCCATATTGGGGTATTTGTGGAAAATAATTCATCCGCCATTTTATGGCGGTAGCCATCTAAGATTTTTCACAGTGAGCCCTATTCTACCAATCAAGCTCTTTCATTCGATACCCATATTGAGTTATTTGTGGAAAAATGTAATACGCCATTTTGCGGCGACAGTCATCTTCGATTTTTCATCGTAAGCTCTATTCTGCTAATCAAGCCCTTTCATTTGATACCCATATTGAGGTATTTGTGGAAAATAAGTAATTCACCTTTTTGTGGTGGCAGCCATCTTGGATTTATCATAGTAAGCTCCATTCTACCAATCAAACCCTTTCATGAGATACCCATATTGAGGTATTTGTGGCAATATGTGATCCGCCAGTTTGTGGCGGCAGCCATCTTGGATTTTTCATAGTGAGCTCTATTCTACCAATCAAAGCCTTTCATTCGACACCTATATTGAGTTATTTGTGGAAAATATGTAATCCGCCATTTTTCAGCGACAGCCATCTTGGATTTTTCGTAGTGAGCTCTATTCTACGAATCAAGCCCTTTCATTTGATACCCAAATTGAGGTATTATTGGAAAATAAATAATCCACCATTTTGTGGCAGCAGCCATCTTGGATTTTTCATAGTGAGCTCCATTCTACCTATCAAACCCTTTCATTCGATACCCATATTGAGTTATTTGTGGAAAAAATGTAATCCGCCATTTTGTGGCGACAGCCATCATGGATTTTTCATAGTGAGCTCCATTCTACGAATCAAGCCCTTTCATTTGATACCCATATTGAGGTATGTGGAAAATAAGTAATTCGCCATTTTGTGGCGGCGGCCAGTTTGGATTTTTCATAGTGAGCTGCATTCTATCAATCAAACCCTTTCATTTGTTACCCATATTGAGTTATTTGTGGAAAATATGTAATCCGCCATTTTGCTGCGACAGCCATCTTAGATTTTTCATAGTGAGCTCTATTCTACGAATCAAGCCCTTTCATTTGATACCCATATCGAGGTATTTGTGGAAAATAAATAAGACTCCATTTTGTGGCAGCGGCCATCTTAGATTTTTCATAGTGAGATCCATTCTACCAATCAAACCCTTTCATTTGATACCCATATTGAGGTTGTTGTGAAGTAATATGTGATTCGCCATTTTGTATCGGTGGCCATCTTGGATTTACAATCATTTAAATATTATCTTTTAATCTCGATGACAATATGACTGTATACCAAATATCAGATCAATCATCAGGAAGGGGGTAAAATTCCAATTACTACATTTGACCCAAGCAAACAAATAAAGATAATACAGGATTTTCGCCGACTTAGTTGATACTTTTCCTTATAGTATGGCAACATAATACATTTTTTTTATTAATTGTAGCCTATGTGTTATTCTGATGTATAAACTATATTACTGTAAAGTTTCATCCAAATCCGTTCAGTAGTTTTTGCGTGAAAGAGTAACAAACATCCATCCATCCATCCATCCATCTATACATACATCTTCACAAACTTTCACATTTATAATATTAGTAGGATAATACCTACTTAAAATTACTTTTGTTTTCATAGTCGTCAAACTTTAGGGAAAGATTAGTATGTAGATACCTATATTATTAAAGTTATTGAAGCGCTTATGTACCTATCTACTGAATAGAATAGCAGCAAAAATAAAAACTGAAAGCATTACCATAAAGTACATAATCAGACCGCCCCTCTGCCCCGCTGCGCTTGAGAGCGCCAACTCATAGTAGGTACTTAAGGTCAACGCTCATTAGAGCCACCCGGCACCCACTCCGCACGGCGTCCACGAGTGGACGACGCGCGGTCAACCAGCGGACCGCGCGCCGTCAACGAGTGAACGCCGCGCGGTCAACGCGGCGACGAGCAGTCAACGCGCGGCAAGCATGCGAGCAGCGAGTTGCCACCGAGCCGGCCACGCGCGGACGGCTTACGACAGAGGCGATCCGGTGACGCTACGGAGTTGATGTAGTGAGCGCATACCCATACAAATCCATTTAAAGAATACTAACCGCACGAGGCGAGGCGGTGCGGAGTGGGTGCCGGGTGGCTCTAATGAGCGTTGACCTTAAGCGCTTTGAATGACGCTGCGCATATATCAATTATATCGTGATAACTTTAAAACTATTCGTCCAAACTACTTACTGTAAAGACAACGTTCTCATACTAAAGGCAATAAAATCTATCAATTTTGAAAACAATTTGATAACTAAGTACCTACACTACTCTAGAATGAGTATTGTAAAAAACATATTTTTTGTGTAACACTGTTTCATTACAATAAAAATGATCTAGTTAGCTTATGTACCAAAAGCTAAAAACTAAGTCGGTAAGTCCTAGCTGCCAGATCGCACCAAACATAGATTTATTAACAAGAATCAGATGTAGCGTATTCGTCTAACTAAGCGTGGCACGTTGACAGCTATGTGTGCGTGACCTTTGGCGACTGGCACTGTACGGACACGCGCGTCTATGTGTGTGAAAAGTTGCCAGATTATGAATAATCTCCCAGTATTTTGCATATAGTTATGTAATATTCTTATATTCATTTGCGGTTTTGAAGAATTTACCATGGATTTAATTAATGCTTTTATAAATACATTTCTTAAATGTAGGTACCGAGTTAAGTTTTAACTACTTCGTAAATCTGTATATATAAAATCCTTGCGTTACTGACTGACAGACAGACAAGCTACAGCCGAAACTACTCGGCGCATGAAGCTCAAATTTAGCATGTATGTTTCTTGGGAACCGTAGGGGTGCACCAAGACGGGATTTCTCGAAATTCCCACGGGATCGGGCAAAACGAGAAATAAGAAAATATGTGCGTGCGAAGCCGCTGGCGTCGATTAGTTGAGAAATAAATAGTATGTATGTACACACGGCACCAAGTCAAGCTAAACAGTTGCTATACGATTTTGATACTTATTCCCTATACCATAAGTATGTATGTACACACGGCACCAAGTCAAGCTAAACAGTTGCTGTACGATTTTGATACTTATTCCCTACGCCATTAGTATGTATGTACACAGGGCGCCAAGTCAAGCTAAACAGTTGCTGTACGATTTTGATACTTATTCCCTACGCCATAAGTATGTATGTACACACGGCGCCAAGTCAAGCTAAACATTTGCTGTACGATTTTGATACTTATTCTTTACGCCATAAGAACGGTGCAAAGGTCAAAGTTTATAAGCTTGACGAGTAGCAGGGTGTACACGAATATTTGGATCGTTTGGGGATCGAACTCAAAACAATAGTATGTAAGGTATATACTAATGGAATTTGAAATTCTATTACTATATTTATGAGAAAGAAGATATATCTACAGTATACTTTTATAATGCGGTAATGTATTTTTCATAAACATGACAATCATTATCACATAATCAATTGACAAGTGCATTTTCCCTAATTCAGGCAGAACGGCGTCGACAAAAACTGGCAACACTTACATATTTCTTGCACAAATACGAATTTTATCGAAATTAAATTAGGAAACAGTCAAATTATCAATAGTTACCTGTGAAAAGATATTCCATTTTCCTGTTTTTGTTTTTAGGAACAACTTTTACAGTGTTTAAAGAACACAAGACGGCATTTTGAGAATTTAAAAGTTGACGTGATCGTGACGCGTGAACTGTACGATGCTTCGTAGCGCACTGAGACGAGTTTGTATTCGCTTTTCAATTTTGTATTTGCTTTAGTGGCCGCACGCAACTGTGCCGTGCGTTACATCTGATAGTTCTCATATCTGTGGCACCAAACTTCTCATCAATCTAGGGTATTGATCAGACAAATATAAAGTCGTTGGGCAAGTGAAATTTCTACCATAATGTTTATTCTGGATACGCTACGCCCAAAATTAAAATAAATGTTTTTTTAGTTTATTTTATTTTCAAGTGTTTGTTTAGTTTTGTTTGTTAAGGACGCGTTTACAAAATTAGTAGGTACAAAATCGCGTCACTACAGCGACACGGCGGCAACAGTACGTACTACGTACGGTAATTTGCGGAAATGTAATTCAACTAAATAACTTTGAGACTTAGAATTTTTTGTGATATGTATCTATGTGTTATAGGCCTGGCTGTGCAAATTACGTACAAATAAGTTTCTTATTTTTATATACCTAAATGGACATTATTTCTTTATTTTTTCCATTATATTGATTCAGGATATATTTCGGTATTTAGATATTATTTTGTTTCTTGCGTTGAAATCTGGTAAGATTATGTGGACTGATGGTATACCATCCCATTCAAGTGTAGCGACTGGAACTCATAAAAGAGTAGACCTAGTTATGCCAGGTTGGGGCTCATTTTATTTGTTTTAGTGAGACCCTACCACTGGTACTAGTGAAGTAACCTTCCAAGGTTATTCGATGAGTCTTACTGGTACTCTTATGTGAGTAGAGCTAGGCATGCCGAGTTTGGGCTCATTTTGTTTGTACATAAAAGACCCTACCACTGGAACTTATGAAGTAACCTTCCAGTATTATTCGATGACACTTGCTGGTACTCATATGTGAGTAGAGCTCGGCATGCCGAGTTTGGGCTCATTTTGTTTGTACATGAGAGACCCTACCACTGAAACTTATGAAGTAACCTTCCAGGGTTATTCGATGACTATTGCTGGTTCTTATATGTGAGTAGAGCTAGGCATGCCAAGTTTGGGCTCATTTTGTTTGTACATAAGAGACCCAACCACTGAAACTTATGAAGTAACCTTCCAGGGTTATTCGATGACTATTGCTGGTTCTTATATGTGAGTAGAGCTAGGCATGCCGAGTTTGGGCTCATTTTATTTGTACATAAGAGACCCAACCACTGCAACTTATGAAGTAACCTTCCAGGGTTATTCGATGACTATTGCTGGTTCTTATATGTGAGTAGAGCTAAGCATGCCGAGTTTGGGCTCATTTTATTTGTACATAAGAGACCCAACCACTGCAACTTATGAAGTAACCTTCCAGGGTTATTCGATGACTCTTGCTGGTACTCATATGGAAGTAAAGCTAGGCATGCCGAGTTTGGGCTCATTTTGTTTGTACATAAGAGACCCTACCACTGGAACTTATGAAGTAACCTTCCAGGGTTATTCGATCACTCTTGCTGGTACTCATATGTGAGTACAGCTAGGCATACCGAGTTACTGACATATGAGTACCAGTAAGAGTCATTGAATAACCCTGGAAGGTTACATCATAAAATGCAGTGGTAGGGTCTCTTATGTACAAACAAAATGAGCCCAAACTCGGTATGCCTAGCTCTACTCACACATGAGTACCAGCAAGAGTCATTAAATGACCATGGAAGGTTACTTCATAAGTTCCAGTGGTAGGGTCTCTTATGTACAAACAAAATGAGCCCAAACTCGGCATGCCTAGCTCTACTCACACATGAGTACCAGCAAGAGTCATTGAATAACCCTGGAAGGTTACCTCATAAGTTCCAGTGGTAGGGTCTCTTATGTACAAACAAAATGAGCCCAAACTCGGTATGCCTAGCTCTACTCACACATGAGTACCAGCAAGAGTCATTGAATGACCATGGAAGGTTACTTCATAAGTTCCAGTGGTAGGGTCTCTTATGTACAAACAAAATGAGCCCAAACTCGGCATGCCTAGCTCTACTCACACATGAGTACCAGCAAGAGTCATTGAATAACCCTGGAAGGTTACCTCATAAGTTCCAGTGGTAGGGTCTCTTATGTACAAACAAAATTAACCCAAACTCGGCATGCCTAGCTGTACTGACATATGAGTACCAGTAAGAGTCATTGAATAACCCTGGAAGGTTATTTCATAAAATGCAGTGGTAGGGTCTCTTATGTACAAACAAAATGAGCCCAAACTCGGCATGCCTAGCTCTACTCACACATGAGTACCAGCAAGAGTCATTGAATAACCCTGGAAGGTTACTTCATAAGTTCCAGTGGTAGGGTCACTTATGTACAAACAAAATGAACCCAAACTCGGCATGCCTAGCTCTACTGACATATGAGTACCAGTAAGAGTCATTGAATAACCCTGGAAGGTTACATCATAAAATGCAGTGGTAGGGTCTCTTATGTACAAACAAAATGAGCCCAAACTCGGTATGCCTAGCTCTACTCACACATGAGTACCAGCAAGAGTCATTGAATGACCATGGAAGGTTACTTCATAAGTTCCAGTGGTAGGGTCTCTTATGTACAAACAAAATGAGTCCAAACTCAGCATGCCTAGCTCTACTCACACATGAGTACCAGCAAGAGTCATTGAATAACCCTGGAAGGTTACCTCATAAGTTCCAGTGGTAGGGTCTCTTATGTACAAACAAAATGAGCCCAAACTCGGCATGCCTAGCTCTACTCACACATGAGTACCAGCAAGAGTCATTGAATAACCCTGGAAGGTTACTTCATAAGTTCCAGTGGTAGGGTCTCTTATGTACAAACAAAATGAGCCCAAACTCGGTATGCCTAGCTCTACTCACACATGAGTACCAGCAAGAGTCATTAAATGACCATGGAAGGTTACTTCATAAGTTCCAGTGGTAGGGTCTCTTATGTACAAACAAAATGAGCCCAAACTCGGCATGCCTAGCTCTACTCACACATGAGTACCAGCAAGAGTCATTGAATAACCCTGGAAGGTTACCTCATAAGTTCCAGTGGTAGGGTCACTTATGTACAAACAAAATGAACCCAAACTCGGCATGCCTATTTCTACTGACATATGAGTACCAGTAAGAGTCATTGAATAACCCTGGAAGGTTACTTCATAAAATGCAGTGGTAGGGTCTCTTATGTACAAACAAAATGAGCCCAAACTCGGCATGAGTAGCTTTACTCACACATGAGTACCAGCAAGAGTCATTGAATAACCCTGGAAGGTTACTTCATAAGTTCCAGTGGTAGGGTCTCTTATGTACAAACAAAATGAGCCATAACTTGGCATGCCTAGCTCTACTCACACATGAGTACCAGCAAGAGTCATTGAATAACCCTGGAAGGTTACTTCATAAGTTCCAGTGGTAGGGTCTCTTATGTACAAACAAAATAAGCCCAAACTCGGCATGCCTAGCTCTACTCACATATGAGTACCAGCACGACTCATCGAATAACCTTGGAAGGTTACTTCACTAGTACCAGTAATAGGGTCTCACCAAAACAAATAAAATGAGCCCCAACCTGGCATAACTAGGTCTACTCTTTTATGAGTTCCAGTCGCAACACTTGAACGGGATGGTATACCATCAGTCCAGATAATCTTACCAGATTTCAACGCAAGAAACAAAATAATATCTAAATACCGAAATATATCCTGACTCAACATAACGGAGAAAATAAAGTAATAATGTCCATTTATACAAAAGAAATTTACTTGTACGTAATTCGCACAGAATACGAGAAGTATCAAATTGATTTTAGCGAATATTTTGTATTCGTATATTGCTTTTTTCGTCTTCGGGCTGCAGCGACAAGCGACATAGAGTCCACTCCCGACGGCGCTCAAGCGCAGACTGAGATCTCATTGCAGAATTTGGATATATAAATCAAGAAAGTGGCTAAATAAAACGAACCTTATTGCCACATATTAAGACACACGTATGCGAGCAAAATAGAAGAAAAATGTAAGATGATTTTTTGCTTTTTTTGAGTCAATTTACAATATTTTGAAAAAAAAAAACAAATTGTTTTTGAGTTGACTATATTTATTACCCTATTCTATCTTTGAAAATCTAAATAAATGTAAAAATAGAGAGAAAATTGTACCCAAAAATAGCAGTATATGCCTATTTTTGATTTAAGAGGCCGTTTCGGATCGATTTTAAATTAATATTAATTAAATATTTTTTATTTATTTTCAAATTGATTTATAGATAAAAAAGTAATCAATTTATCGTAATCATTAGTTTTATTAGTTATTATCTTAAATTGTCGTAAAATGTACCGGAAATATGAGGTTTTTTGATACAAGCGTAAACGCGTCCTTAATACTTCTCATTCTGTTTTCATAGTGAGGTCTATTCTACCAATCAAGCCCTTTCATTCGATACCCATATTGAGGTATTTGTGGAAAATAAGTTATCCGCCATTTTGTGGCGGCGGCCATCTTGGATTTTTAATAGTTAGGTCTATTCTACCAATCAAGCACTTTCATTTGATTCCCATATTGAGGTATTTGTGGAAAATATGTAATCAGCCATTTTGTGGCGGCAGCCATATTGGATTTTTCATATTGAGCCTATTCTACGAATCAAGCCCTTTTATTTGATACCCGTATTGAGGTATTTTGTGGAAAATAAGTAATCCGCCATTTTGTGACGGCAGCCATCTTGAATTTTTCAAAGTGAGCCTCTATGATAAACAATTTCACCGTACATTATCATCAAGTAGGTAACTTTTACGGTTTAGGCAACGAACGCGAAGACAGCTTTCAGAGTTCAGGATTTTTGCCGACTTAGTTGATACTTTTCCTTATATTATGGCAACATTATACAAAATTTTTATAAATTGTAGCCTATGTGTTATTCTGATGTATAAACTATATTACTCTAAAGTTTCATCCAAATCCGTTCAGTAGTTTTTGCGTGAAAGGGTAACAAACATCCATCCATCCATCCATCCATCCATCCATCCATCCATCCATCCATCCATCCATCTATCCAACTATACATACATCGTCACAAACTTTCACATTTATAATATTAGTATGATTAAATTTCAACAAAATCGATTCAGCCGTTTTAGCGTGAAAACGGAACATACATACATACATACACACTTTCGAATTTATAATATTAGAAGGGAAGTAGGGATAGTAGGGATATCATTAGAGACTTTCTTTAGAACTTATGGAGGTGCATAGGGTTCCCACCAAGAACTTATGGTCCCAAGCCAACCTCACCTGCAAGTGGTGCACCTGCCGATCAACGGACGAGGCTCTAGCAAACAAAATATCCCGATAAGCGGCAATAGGCTCGCCAACTATTACGTGGGATCAAAATACTGGCGAAAAGTGGGCGTTCAATATGCCTCTGCCTACCCCTTCGGGGAAACAGGCGTGAGTCTATGTATGAATGTATGTATGTACTTTCTTTATACACAACATTATCTAACTGTTTTATCTGAATTCAGGCCTCAGTCTCCCATCCACGGATTCCCACGTACGTGAGGTGTGGGAATTGAAAATGAGACACCTGTATAAGTACAGAACACGAACGAACGAAAGAAATCAAAGAAACACATCCACATTCATTAATTCAAAAGAAACGACTAAGACATCAATCCGACGAAAACGATAGAAAATTAACCGAGAACCTCATCAATCCACGGCGAATCTTAACACCGCCATTCAGAAAACGCCATCTATGTTTACATATACAAACCGACCGAGATAGAAAATAATATGGACTAATCGACAATTTATTGAAAAAATTGGGCAAGTGCCAATCGGACTCGCGCACGAAGGGTTCCGTACCATCATCTATAAAAGTAAATCACGTTTGTTGTATGTATAATAAAATATTTTTTTAATTTCTACCCGTTTATTAAGATCGAGTAACTAATAGCTTAAAAATTACGTTTGTTGTATGGGAGCCCCCCTATATTTTTTACATTTTTTAAATTTTATTATTTATTTTGAAAGGTTATGTAGAACTACATATTCATAGTGAAAATTTTAAGCGTCTACCTGTTACCGTTAGTAATTTTGAGCAAAAAATACGAAAAAAATCACGTATATTGTATGGGACCCCCCCTTAATATTATTTTTATTTTTATTTTTAGCTTTCTAGCTATCACGGATTATGAGATACAGCCTGGTGACAGACAGACAGACGGACAGACAGACAGCGGAGGCTTAGTAATAGGGTTCCGTTTTTACCTTTTAGGTACGGAACCCTAAAAAGGATCTATAGTAATCGTTTTTATCATTTAAAATAAAATGAAATGATTATATAACTATTATATAAACATAATATTTTTAAATAAATGAGATTGACCGTTTAAATTAAGTGGACATCGTAATAAATTTTGACACAGAGACTTTTTGTTTATGAAAGTACCGAATATTATACTCTATTATTTTGACGTGACAACGTCTTATAAATTGGTTTGCCGGGTGACACTTCAAGAAACTGCGTTACGCTCCGCTCACGTTATGCGCTCACAATGAGAGCGAGTGAGAGGCACGCGTCCCGCCTAAGAGCGAGAGAGACAGACATAAAAAGTGAAAGGCACGCGTCTTCATCCTTTCATTACTATACGAATGAATATTCACATTAAAATTATTTTACCACTCAAAGTCGTTGTCACGTAAAACTTTCGCCCGTATACCGACTTTACAGGCAACCAATTTTTTTAATTACAGAAAGATACCCTACACATAATTATTGTCTTTTTTGCAAGAAACATTAATTATTTTGCTAGAAAATTATTTGAAAATAGTGACATCTATCGGTTGGAAGGATAACTATAAATATCCTCTGTTCCAGTAATTTATTTATCGAAAATACGTAAAAATATACTGACAAAATTAAGAATCACCTCCTTTTTTAAAGTCGGGTAAATAGTCATAAAACACTTCGAAGGTACCTTTTTAGACTAACTATACTTTTACTAACAAACTTATAATGATCATAGATGGCATCACATATATAACCAGTTTTAGATGATCCCTGTTTTGTTTGGGACTACGTACAAAGAAGAGGTCAAGCTGTACACCGAAAACCACTCAACCGATTGTGATGTAACATATACTATTTTATAGGTTTGAGTATCCTTTGTACTTACATGAGTGTAAGTTTTATTGAAATCAATTACGCCATTTTAGAGATCTTTAGCAACATAGGGAAAGACGTCGGACAGACAGACAGACATAAATTCAAAAAATTATCAAGTATTGCTTTTTAGCGTTTTCCTAGATTTTTTAGCTAATTTTCGTCAAAATATCTTTAATGTACAGACTTTTTCACCTCTACAGTTTTATTATAGTAATGTTACCTACCTATTTAACAGGTGAGTATAGGTACCTATGACTTGGATAGTCCAGTAATATATATCAGGGTGGATAAAAATAGCAATGGATTTATACTTATCCAAGAAATGACACACAACTTGTTCTGCTTTAAGCAACTCTATGAAAACGTGGCGGTAGGTAGGCTTATTGAGGTTTAGAGGGGCATGTATGAACTTCATACATACCCCTCTAAACCTCCATAAGCCATTCATATGTTCATACTATGAACATATAAAAGTACCAGTTTCTTAGCTGCTCATCGGACGTAGGTACTGCTCATTAGAAACCCAGAGCACTCGAAGTTCGAAACCACACGGTGATTATGATTTCCACTGCCACTTACCCACCATTGCCATTTAAGTTTAGGGGCGTCCTAGACTACTTACCTAGGACGCTCCTAAATATGTGCCTCGGTGAACGCCAGATAGCGTCGATCCAAACAGCTCTTTGACAGTCGATGATACACGGAGGCATGGAATTGCTGAAAATATTACAAGTAGCGGCACGAAACTTTAGCGCTGACAGTTATTGCGCAGAAGTAAAAATTAAGGTACCTGAGGGGGGCTAGCGGGATGAAGGGCGAGCGTGCGTAGCGCCGATTGGCTCTCCAGCAGTGGTCTCAAACCTACCGATTTTTCGGTATTTCTACCGATATCGGCTCTGTTCTACCGAAATACCGAAATATAACGATTTTTCTACGATTTTACAGTATACATGGAAATTCTCTCGATTTTTCTACCGATTTTACACTTTTAAGTTGGCAACCCTTTTCATTTATGTTTAATGTTACGGGGAAGCCCTCAATAGTATGGACCTAGTGCAGAATGTAGTTAATATATTTTGGGGAATACCCTTGACACCCTTGTGTCCTACAATTCGATGTTATAAGGGGCTTCCCGCTCGGGAATTTACCTGTCTAGTATATATAAACAGTAATACGGTTTTATTTTTTCATTAATTTTCTTAACTTTGAAGAGTGAGTACCTAACCGAAAGAGTCCCTACAAAATCAGATAATTAACCTCTCTCGTGTTGCTAAACTACGCTAAACTCCGTACGTCAGTGATTAGTGAGTTTATGTTTACTACCGGGTGGTCGTAAACATGGCGCGTGTCATCGCGCACTTATGACTCACTTCAGATAAAAATCCATAAAAAACAAACGAGACCACTTATCGTTGTTCTGTAAGCTGTGTTGTTTTTATGAAAAGTTTTCCTAATTGCAAATATTAATAAGACGACAAGTGGATTGGCATAAATTTCTAATAAGATCTTATAAGATTTCGTAAATGTGTTTTCAGGTCTCTAAACGGTTAGGACGATATAAATGAATGTTTTACCCATAAATGTCGTAACTACTTATTATAACACCATGAACAAGAACTATTCATCAATTAACAATAACAATAAAGTACTTACAGTCTCACAGTTTCTATAAACGGACCTTGAAATACGATACCGAGATAAGCTGACGCGACGGCTGTGTACACGTCGCAAGTTAAAAGCCATGAAAATAATTTTTACATGGCTTACGACATACAGAATTGCCATGAAAGACTAGGTAAAATATTACTTTTTTCATTTCAAATACCTTCTTTGATAATAAATTAACGAAATTAGTGTAATAAATAAATAAACTAAGCAATGGATCAAATTACAAAGCTCTTCTACGTTCACCCTATTATAACCCATATTGCCATAGTGGTAACGATCATAACTGCATCACTGCACTAGACGCAGACACGCCTCGTACGAGAATGAAATGTGACATTTCAACTTCTTTTTTGGCGCGTAGAAAGGTACCAAGACTTATATTCGGTTTAAAACACAAGCAATATTTATCTATGGTCTCAATAAAAAAAAATCGTTGAACAAAAATCAACTCAATGTATTAAAAAATTGGGTTTTAAATACATCGCACCAGCGGGAACGCCGGCGTTCCCGAGAACGCATCGGTCAGCATATTGAGAATAATAATAGCGGGAAGTCTGGAACGCCGGCGTTCCCGATGCGATGCCGTTGAAAGGTGACTACTAAGTAGTTCAGAAAATCTAAACTCAGATCAAGTAAATTTGTTTAAATGCAGATGCCTAGATTTTTATATCGAAACTTGTAAGCAAATAACCACGCGGTTTCCATTGAAAAATAACCCAATAAAAGGTTTAGACATAATTGATCCAAAAAATGTTAAAATTGGCAAAACTACTTCGATAGTTCCTATGAGTAGGCTCTTTCCCAATATTGTTCACAGCAATGATTTCCAGGAAATTGATACAGAGTGGCGCATTTTACGAAATTGTGAACAAATCAAAACATTTCCTGATGATGTAGAACTATTTTGGGATGAAGTAAGATTACTAAAGCGTGGCGATGAAACTCAAATGTTTCCATTGTTGTCTAATTTCATCTTTAATATTTTATCACTTCCCCATTCATCCGCTAACGTTGAACGCATATTTTCACATATTAATCTTTTAAAAACAAAGCAGCGAAATAGGCTGTCTACTGAATCAATCACTGGTCTATTACATTCAAAACGACTCTTTAATACAGCTAATTGTTACGATTTTGAAATTAATTCGAAGATGACCGCGGCTACGGCCAAAGAATATTGGTATAAAAAATAATTATGATTGTTACAAATTAGTCTGTAAGTTTTTTTTTATAAATAAACGAATTTTATTGAATCATGAATATTGTTTTTTTTTGTCAAATATCGATTTTGGGTACAAATATACCGATTTTAGCTGGCAATTCTACCGATCTCGCTCTATGACGTTCGAGACCACTGCTCTCCAGTCGCATTCTGTTCCCCGCACCGACCGATACGACGCTCCGCGCACATCCCGTGTACAGTCGCATCATTAATTTTGTATTGTTATTGCTGTTAATTTTTGTTGTTGTTTTTTGTTAAGTTTGAATTTGTTCGTTTTTATTTTTTTAAGTTTGTTTGTGACTTTAAAGTGAATATGCCTAATACTGTTTTGAAAAGACAGGCAAGGAAAATGGTTTATGACGTGAATTGTTTTTTAACAAGGGAATCTAACGAATTAATTGATTCTTTGAAACAAATTAAAAATGAGATTAACGCAGCTACAAATACTTTACTCAGTCTTTCGGACAGCAGCACTGTAAATTTGAGCCAGATAAAACAAACTGCCGAAATTATTAAGGCGGGAAACATTAAACTAAATGGTATAATCAGCGATTTAGGGAAAATCCAAAAAAGGACAGCAGAGTCTACTTAAACGTCAATTGCAACGGTAAGGAACATCTCCAAAGAAGCCAATAGTTCTGATTTGATCACAGTGTTCAGAACGCCTGGCAAAAAACGTTCCAAAACAAACCGGTCACAAATATCGATAACTTCGATCAAGGAGTAATAAAGAGGTGCATTCATAACTTTCACAAGACAAATAATGAACTTCCTACCGTCGGAAAGCTTAAAGGGAAGCTAGAGGAAGACATTAATTTCAAAGGCTCAGAACGAAGTCTTCGGCGAATAATTAAGAGTTTGGGATTTCGGTGGAAAAACACCGAAAACAACCGGAAAGTACTGATTGAGACTTCAAATATACGTTTGAAACGTATCGAATATTTGGTTTATTCCCATCTTCCCCCGCATGTCTCCCCCCGAACGGGGGAAAATGGGAATTTTTGTGTGATCTTCCCCCGAATTTGTAATCGGGGGAAGATGGGAAGTTGCATTCCCATCTTCCCCCGCATGCCTGACACCGAACGAGGGAAAATGGGAATGCGTGTTTCATCTTCCCCCGATGACAAGATCGGGGGAAGATGGGAAGTTCTATTCCCAACTTCCCCCCGCATGTCTGCTCTCGAAATAAGGAAAATGGAAATGTTTGTGTCATCTTCTCCCGAACTTGTAATTTCATTTGTCCCCGAAATACGTTTAATAATTAATTTTGTTCAGCAACGTATGGCTCGAATAAAATAAAAATGGTTTTTACAGGAACTAATAAAACAAAGCTTCATTGGTACTATATAGTCATATTTATGAGTAAATATGAAAGTACTGTTTGTTGATCGTCAATCGAGGGACGAAAATAATTTTTATTTGTTCTTGAAATATTTTTAATAATTATTTTTGTTATTTCACCCCACTGTTATTTTTTTACAGGAGTTAACGAGAATAATAATAGCGGGACAACGGGTGTGCCCGCGCTTGTAATTGGGTTAATAAAACAACGTTTGATTACCAACATTTTTATAAAAAGGAAATAGTACAGCATTTTCCGTTTGAAAATCAGTCATACAGATTATAAATATCAAAATTACAATGACTAGGTGTTTACACTTTTTTCAAATAAACAACGTTATAATATGACCACAGCATGCAAAATCAAAGATAAGTCACGTAAACTAAAAAGTTTGCTGTCTACAATAGTAGCAACAATAGTAAATATACATTTCAATCGCACCAACCACTCTTCAATTTCAAGTCATACATACATACATAGACTCACGCCTGTTTCCTCGAAGGGGTAGGCAGAGGCATATTAAACGCCCACTTTTCGCCAGTGTTTTGATCCCACGTAATAGGTGGCGAGCCTATTGCCGCTTATTGGGACATTTTGTTTGCCAGAGCCTCGTCCGTTGATCGGCAGGTGCACCATTTGCAGGTGAGGTTGGCTTGGGACCCTAAGTTCTTGGTGGGAACCCTATGCACCCAAATTATTTAAAATATTGTATAAAATTTCAAGTCTTGACAATAAATTTAACATTCTACAGTATAAAAACATTCTTAAAATCTAACATTTTAAACTTTTAATTATACATTTAATGCAATGTTATCACAGCATGCAAAATCACAGAATAGACACTTGAATTCAAAATAAATAAGTTTTGAAGGTTCAAAATAATATCAACGAAAGTACTGTGTGTTGGTCAATTATTTCGTTAATATTAACGAAATCATGGACCGAGAAATAGTACTTTTTACAATTAGCCACTTTCTGGAAGAGATGAAGTAATTGTTAATAATATTATTATCAATTACCTCATCTTTTCAAGAAAGTGGCCAGTTGTTATTGTAGTAGGTATGAGGAATTGTTATAGTAGTAGGTATGACTGATTTTCAAACGGAAAATGCTGTACTATTTCCTTTTTATAAAAATGTTGGTAATCAAACGTTGTTTTATTAACTCCTGTAAAAAAATAACAGTGGGGTGAAATAACAAAAATAATTATTAAAAATATTTCGAGAATAAATAAAAATTATTTTCGTCCCTCGATTGACGATCAACAAACAGTACTTTCATATTTACTCATAAATATGACTGTATTGTGTATAGTTCCTGTAAAAATCATGTTTATTTTATTCGAGCCATACGTTGGTGAACAAAATTAATTATTAAGTAAACGTATTTCGGGGACAAATGAAATTACAAGTTAGGGAGAAGATGACACAAACATTTCCATTTTCCTTCTTTCGGGAGCAGACATGCGGGGGAAGTTGGGAATAGAACTTCCCATCTTCCCCCGATCTTGTCATCGGGGGAAGATGAAACACGCATTCCCATTTTCCCTCGTTCGGTGTCAGGCATGCGGGGGAAGATGGGAATGCAACTTCCCATCTTCCCCCGATTACAAATTCGGGGGAAGATGACACAAAAATTCCCATTTTCCCCCGTTCGGGGGGAGACATGCGGGGGAAGATGGGAATAAACCGAATATTTACGTAAAATAAAGCAATATCGTCAAGAGGGAAGGCCTATTGTTTATACAGACGAATCTTACGTAGATTCATCGCACTCGTCTTCAAAAGCCTGGACCGATGGTACTACTAAGGGCCTAAAAAAACCTGTTTCGAAAGGACAGCGGGTTGTCATAGTCCACGCCGGGTCTGAAACTGGGTTTATACCCAATGCGTTGCTGACTTTTAAAGCTGGTACCAAATTAGGCGACTACCACGACAATATGAATTATGAGAAATGGCTCCGAACTCAGTTAATGCCCAACTTACCACCCAATTCCGTCGTGGTAGTCGACAACGCGTCCTATCACAATAAACAGTGGGATCGCGCACCAACCTCTACTTCCAAAAAAGTTGACATGCATGCTTGGCTAACTGAAAAAGGCATACAGTACGAGGAAACATTTTTGAAACCTCAGTTGTACAATTTAATACGGGTTAACAAGGATAAATTTAAAACATTTTCGATTGATCGAATCCTAGCTGAACAAGGCCATCAAGTGCTCAGACTACCACCATACCACCCAGATCTAAATCCCATCGAAATGGCATGGTCCGATATTAAACAATATGTAGGCAGCAAAAATGTTACATGGAGTGTTGCTAAATAGAGCAAGAAAAAGTTTTACTGATGGGTGCATGGGATTGGCAAAAGTTATGCAAAAAGGTGAAGGATATAGAAGAGCAATATGCAAAGAGTGATCATGTCGTGGATTTGGTAACAGAGGAATTCATTATTCACGTTAATGGAGACAGTTCAGACGATAGTATTAGTGAGTTTGATGAAGATGACGCTGCTAGTGCCGACGACCGAAGTAGCCCTGAGCCCGGGCCGTCAATAAGTAAAAGGCCCTGTCAAGACCCCATAGAAGGTGTAACACCATTGTCTGATTCAGATTAGGCTTAAATGTAAAATAAAAATTGTCAAATTGGAAAATAATGTTTTTATTTTTCTACTCCCCACAAAACTTGTTAAAAAATATATCTTAGGTACTTACTATAAATCTTCCACATTTCGTTCAGCGCTAGACCTACTATTTGGCATTACATTCAAATAATGTCATTAACGTTATTTAGCTAATAATTGTATTGCGTACGCGACAGTACCCATGCGCAGCAATCCCCTCCACGTATCGTTCAGCGCTAGAGTTACGTGCCGTTACTTGTACGTATATAATTGTTGTATATCTTTCAAGTGAAATAAAAATTAAAATGAGAAAAATCATTTTATTCTGTACTAAAAAAATAGGTACCAATTTTATACACAGATGCAAGTATTGTAAAAGGTATAGGTAATATACACGACGAAAACCTATGTACTTAAGTATAATATTGTATTCTTGGAGAATAATATTACTCATACGAAACGTATTTAAAATAAATTGTAATTTAGAAAGTTCAACACTAAAGTCTAAACGCAGCTTTGATCTCAAAGAACAAAGCAACGAAACGTATTGAAATGTCTGTGATGTCAGTGACACAGTGACGTCACGTCAGCGACTGTCGCGTTCTCATTATTTTTATTTCGCAATTTCGAGAATATCTGCATAAATTTATTGTTTTATAAAGAAAAGTGAAAATAACTAATCATAGAACCTACCGAAAAGATGGATAACCAATATTATTACAAATTGATGGCTAGCTATCTATCTAAACGGAACTGTGACGAATCATTTATGAGGTATTTTTTCGGCAAGAACTCTTTAAAGAAAACACCTGAGGAACTAGAGAGAGCTGATGAGAGGAAAAGAAGACTGCAGCGGGAGAGATCTCGTCGATATAGGGCGTTAAAAAACGCGCGGCGGCAGCATGAGGGTGGCGGAGGTGGCGGTGGCAGAGACAGTAACGACGGCGACGCGGCGCGCTCCAAGTCACGCGCGCTCATGCTGGAGGAGGAGCTGAGCGACGGCGACGAACCTCCTACGCTGTGCGACCTCACGTTCGACGACAAGTGGCGGGAGCCGGCCGCCTCGTCGGACTGTGCGTCCGATGACAACTCTGCGCACTCCGCAGCCGAGCTGAAAGAGGCAGCGCTGTCGGGCGACTTCTCGCTCAGCCTTAAAGAGTTCTTGAGCTCGCCCAACGCTGAGCTGGACTACCCAACAGTACACAGCCTTATGTTTCACTGGCTGCAGACGTAACACTGCGCCAGCGCCACTCACACACCACACTGACTACTACAGTTCTATCACCATTGGCTCACATCTCATGTGTTTACTTTACAAAATTCAAAATGATACATTTGTTTACATTTAAACACCTACTCTATAGCATTACCAATGTGTACTGAATGCACCAGTTACTAGAGTCATAGACCAATAGTGTAAGTGCAAAATATGTATTGATCTGATATAACTGTGAGTGTGGTAGTCTAACACATATCAAAATGTTGCCGCTTTTATGATATTTGATCACATGTGTCGACAGAACCGTCCTGCTATGATTTATTGACTAAATTAGATAGTAGTAGATGTACTTTGACTGTAGATAATAATTGAAGATTCAGGGTGGTTTAGAAACTGTGCAGTGTATGTAAGCTTCATGATAAATACTTTAAAATTTGGCTTTCATTAGGCACAGTGCTCCCAGGATTGTTGAATTGTATTATTTCATCGAGATGTTATCAACATAGGATCATAGAGGTCTTTAGTGATGAAGATAAAGTTTTGTTAAGAATTTAGTAAATCTGAAATGAATTTATATTGTTTGTGTACACATGTTCTGCTATATATTAGCATGTTACAAATGCTTAGCATAATTTGAAAGCTGTGACATATCATGTATTTTGTATTAAATGTAACATTGCCAGTGCACTGGTTGTGTGATAAACATGATAGCGTGTTGCAGACAATACTAATCTATGGTGAAGGTAATGGCAGGTAGTGGTGCCATGATGTCTCCGCACTAGGCATGCCGCGGGGCGACGCTCGCCACTAGCTGATAGAGTATTCCACTAGACAATAAGTTGTTGTTAAGTTGCCATATCCTAATATTTAGATACTCAACAATTATACATAATTTTATTATATACGCATAGAGAAGTATAGAGTATTATATACCTATAGTTTGTGATACAAATGAATTTACATTTTGTGTGGACTACAATGTTAGATGTAACAGGTAGGAAGTAAGTAACGAGATAGCTGCTGAGCCTCTCGGGGATATGTCACACTAGCGCTCTTTGTTGTAATTAGTTCTGAACACAACATTCCTACAAAAAATTACTTAGCCTTTAGATATTTGGTAGAATTTTTAGATCTGTTTGCAATCTCTTTTATTGGATGGATTATATACTTGAGACTGGATATTGAAACTCTTTACATGCATTTATGAACAATACTCTGGACTTGTAAACAATTTGCTCTCTGTTTAAATTGTTTTTAGCTTACAATCTTTTTTATTTTTATATTAATTTATATGATTATGAACAAATCAACTGTTCATACTGGTCACATTATTTAAACTTAGTTACGTATGTTAAGTTACGTTATAATTTCAATGTAATTATTTTGCTTGCTTTGTAACAAATGATTGCTACTGGCTTCCATTTCTTATTTTTATATTTATGTGTACTGTAAAACAATTATTCCTGATTATTAGTCTGAGAATTTGATCTATGAAACCAGTGCACACTTATGCATAATCTTTGAGTTGTATGTTATTATTATTAAATAATGCTCACAATTTAACCTCTCGTATGCTGGATTACCAGACATAATTAAAATCTATTGTGTCTCGTGCAGATCTGCTCTTAAGCATACGAAAGGTTAATGGTGCATACTGGTTATATAAAGTTAGTGAGTGCATTATTTAGATATGCACCGTTAGAATGCCCAGTGCCTCTGCTGAAGGACTGTTGAAACCGATATCCAATGTTACTGTGACATTTAATGACTCGGCCATATAATTAGTTTAGTTAACTTTAGTTTTAAGAGGACTGTAGATGGCACTAATTTTATATAAAGTTGAGGGTAATTCCAATGACACTGCGCAGATATCAGATGTTGGCGTATAATATGCGAATATTATTAGTTTATAAGACTCCTTTGTGAAATTTAGTAAGACTAATGTCATTGGAGTAATATGTGGTTTTAGTATGGAGTTTTCATGGCTCATGGCTCTAAATGTTGGTCAACTTTACAACTTCTAGACGAAGAATACTGTATCACAGACGCATGGTATGCGCAGACGTGAACTAATTTTCTGTTCACGTAATTATAGTCCAAAAGTTGTGGAAATTAAACCTGCAAGACACGGTTTTGTCGAAAGCACTACTAGAATTAACGACCCATGCATGCATAGGCTAGTTGACGAAAAAAATTTTATATGTCCGTCCTTTAGATTATTCAAAAATAAGCGATACGTATTTTTTATTTGTAAATTAAACCAAAAATGACCAAGATATAGCTCATTAAAGTTACGTATAACGTCACGCCGTGGTGCATTTTTTCGCACGGAACTCCGCGGAGTGACCTCACACGTAACTTTAATGGGCTAAATCTTTGTTATTTTTTATTTAATCGAAAAAAGAAAAAATACGTGTCCACTATTTTTTTATAATCTAAAATAAGGACTAAATAAAATGTAATTATTTTGACCCTGGAAACTACCCTATTCGAGACATAAAAACTCGTACTAATCTCACTGTATCGTACAATGTTGTACTTTAGGTGCTTTCGTTATTCATCTCCATGATAGTTTTAGTACCGGCAGCTTATGATAAGGTATAAAGAATGACTTGGGTTAAACGGTACGCACACTGAACAAACGCGTTATTCGATTTCTTATTTATATTTTCTTAATGTTGAGATATTAATATGTGATCAGTAGAGTGCCATTGGTCGCGTTTTGTTCAGCGGGCGCTCCAACGACCAGCGATGCCTTCGATGATATATTGTAACGTAAACCTAACGCATAGGTACTGTAAGGTAGTGCCATATTAAAAGAGCTTCCTGTCTATTTTTAAATAATCTTTTATTTATATATTTAGTACACATGAAATTAAACACACAGTATTAGATCCCATGCAATATTGATTATACAGGTAAATGTCACACATAGAGATAAAACGATTAGTGTATTGAATAGACATACAAATAATCTAAACATTGATGACTCAAGTGTTAAAATTGGTCTTCTACCCTTTTCGTGTGATCAACTCTAGTGTACGAAATAGACCACCCGAAGGCCTCAGACATGGCCTAATGGTACGTGTCCTGACATAAGAACCGGGACCGTTGTCTGTATGTGCTTTATGCACGGCAGCTCTTTGGTATAAATGCCACAGCAACGATCACCCATCCAAGCGGTGACCTCAGCAAGCGTTGCTATACATTGCCGATCTAACGACCCGGCAAATTCACTATTTATTGGTCAATGACATAATATTTTGGATGAGACACAAATGGGATTTATTTGAAACTAATGTAAAACAGAAGCGAGACCTTGATCGGAATGACGGAACATTCGGCGGTGCTCCCACGTACTGCATGTGCACTAGTATGGCGTTCAATGTCAACTGCTTATATCACTTCGTTATAATTATTGAGCAACGCCCTAATGTTTGTTTGTTTCCTAAATTCTACCGACTTCACTTTTATACAGGTACAAATACTTTGGCACAAAACAAAATATTTACTTACAACTTACAAAAACTAACAGACTTGGCAATAAAAGCGCTTCCAAATGCAATGTATTTTCTGGAATTTGGAATGTATGAAAACTATTTTTCACTTGGCGCTTTTCCAGCTGAGCCGTCTAGTTGAACACAACATAACAAAATATAAATAATATTAAAGCAACATTTCATAAAATACATCACAAAAATAATACCAATTACTTGAACTTCAGTAATAAATCCGGTTGCAGAAACATTTCTGACCAATCTGACCATTATAATACAACCCTGTCATCATCATCACCGCACCCCAAGTGTAATAATACATAATGTATATTACGTCGCGTCATAACTATTTAGGTCGAAGTGGGTGACACTACTACGATTTAAACCTAATACATAATATACTACTAATAAACTATCACAATTTATTGCTTACCTACATACATATTATACCAGTACAGTAACACAAGTAAGTTCTCATTAAGATGTTACAATTTTAGTTTAGTTCTATGGCCATAATAAGTGATCGTGTGCTTTACGACAAAATTTTCAAGATTAAGGATCTAGGTAGAATAAATAGTTTTATAAAATATCGATTCATCGACCTCACAGCTAGAGTGCTTGCCACACGTCCGGAAAGTACACGTCCTAGGTGAACTCGGTGGAGTGGAAACCCTCATTGCTAATCAAACAGTAAGGTAGCATTCTTCCATTTTTTCAAACTGTAAAAGTTAATTAAAAGTATAATGTATGCGGCGCGTGCGGTTCTGTGTGGTTGAGCACGTTGGTCCGACGGTCCGGCGCGGCGGAGTGCGGCAGTCGCCGACTCGAGCGCGGCGTGGGCGCCACGGCCGCAGCGCCGAGCTGAGCCTCCGCCCGCCCGCGCTCAACAACTCGCCACACGTCTACTGTGCTAGTGTCTGTGATACACCAACGAGCCAATTATGAAAAATTGCACCATGTACAAAATCACTTACGTGACCAGGAAAAAACAGGTAACTTTCTAAAGTAAATGCTTTTAGAATGTATTCACTCAAAATTCTTTGCAATGTCCGTATTGATAGCCCAGTTAATTTGATTCAGTGGATTCGGTACTGTTTGATAACAGAGTATTTTTGACCGATTGTAATAGTGGGAACTTGGTGATGCGTCCGAGAGCGGGCTCGCAGACTCCCTCGTAGTCGTCGGCGTTCAGAGAGTATATCATGGCACCTCGGAGCTTGTTCTCTTTAATAAAGTTTGCTTTCTCCATAACACTCTGTGGTGAATCATACGAAACCCATTCTTTCTCCCTGTACAAATAGGGAACCTTCGCCTCATCATCATGCGTCAAGATGACATCACTGAAATTCTTCACAAAATTGCACACATCAGGGTAATTGGTGAAACCTGATCCACCAAGCATTCCATATCCTGATGCTGGACTACCCACACGCGGGTTGTGGGCATTAACCAAAGTGAATGTATGACCGTAAGTAGGTATGCCAACTACTATTTTATTGCGATCCAGTCCTTTATCAATGTACATGTGTACAGTATAGTTTATATTCAGAGTTGCCAAGTACATTTGTTCTGTAGATCTAGGGTAGAGTGGTGAGTTCAAGCCCGTGAAAGGTGTGTACTTTGTGTAGAAGTGATAATCGTAAGTCATGATATTAACATAGTCCACATACTGGTTCACTTGATCCATATCATATGATATATTGACAATGGTCTCAGGTGCAGCAGCTGCAATGGTCAATATGTAGTCCCTTTTCTCCCTGATATATTCCATTCTAATTTCACGAAGTAGTTGTGAGAAATGCTGTCTTTCACGTTTCCCTGCCTCCATTTTATGCAGAGCTGGAAACTCCCAGTCAAGGTCTATTCCATCTAAAGTATAATTTCTCAATATAGCTTTAATGGATCTGATGAATGTTTTTCTTGACGCGTGATCAATTACCATTTCAGAGAAACCCTTGTCATTACCAGATCCACCAACTGAGAGCAAAACCTTAAGATTTTGATTATTCTGTTTGAGCTTTACTATATCTCTGAGGCTTTTGTACTGGTGATCATCTAGTACAATCTGTTTATTAACAATTCGGGCAAATGCTACATTGATGTGCGTACACAGGTTGGGATGGATGTTGTGAGGCATCAATTGGTTAGATTCAGATTCGGAAGGCAGGTTGTAGTAGCAAGAGACCACTTTGTCAGATTGTTCGTCAGGCTGCGGGGGCGCTAGGCGAGCCAGTTGCGTGTACGTGTAGATATGCACATGCGCTGACGTGCGCCACATACTTTGATGCGTCATCAAATGCACTGCTCGATACCTACAGACAATTATGACAAATCCAACGAATACCATCACACTCAATAGCGTCATTCGCCACACGATGGAATTGTACATTTTCTTCATATCTCTCATATCAGTTTCCACATCGATTACTTGTATTTCTTTGTCGTCTTCCCTTAAACGTTGGAACTTATTGTTTTTTTCTTCTTTGTTCATTTTCTCCCACATATTGAATAATCTGAAATATTTTGTTGCGTTAGGATAAATGTTGCCTTGTGCTCAAGTCAAGGTAGGATAAATGCAAAGAATGCTTACCAATCGCTTTGATTACTTCAGCGAAATGTCGTAGTAAAGTACACAACACCAATTGGAAAGAATATTTGCTACCACAATGGAATGTTTAGATAAATACAGGTGATTATCACAGAAAAATAAACAAAGATTTTGTCTGTAAAGATAAACTCATCTTCGTAGCCAATCAGAAATCACTAATAGTGTTTGGCGTAGGTATGTCTTTAATTTAAGCATAGGTTTGTGGAAAAAAGATCGCAATAGTTTGCCCTAAAGTTAGAAAGAGCAACCATAACTAGTCACAATGTGTAGCAGTTATAAAAATGCTAAACGCGTTTATTATGTTTACCTGTGTTTACCACAACAAAGTACAGACCATCAGACAATTGGAAGTGGAATAATAAATCTCATTTTGTACTTATATGATAGAACGCTGTAGATTAACCCGATTAACATAAATGAATAATTATAGCCAATACATTTTGCACAAAGTAAGGTTATGTTTTTCATTTTTCGCTCCTATCTTGCTTCGTAAACTATACACAATCGTAAGTTTGACATTGATGACAGTGACAAGTCACGAATAAGCCTGCAATCGAGTATGTGACTGATGTTGATCAGTAATACATAATATTTATTTAATTCGTATTAAGCAAAGTAAATCAATGTAGCTGTAAGGTTTATATTGTTCAAGAGGTCGTATTGTCCTCGAATCTAATCTTTAGATATGGATGACGAGTCCATGAATCGCTATGAAAAACAGCTGTATACTGTGTTTAAAACGTTCGACGTAGATAACGAGGAAGCCCTAAACAGATCAGCGGTACATGAGCTTTGTGACGCATTGCAGCTGGAGGACCGTGGTGCGGCCCTGGTGAATACTCTGTTCGAGCGAAGATCCGACCGGGTCACCTTCGCTCAGTTCCGGAACGGGCTGCTCGCTGTGCTTGGCGGTGCGAGTGGCGAGCCCGCGACCGCCGCCGCCGCCGCGCCCCCCACACCGCCGCAGCCCGACCCGCCGCCCCAGCACAGCGACGACGACTCTTCCGGCCGCGAGGTCGCTCCAAAGTTTGTATTTGGTTCTAAAAAATACGGGCGACGGTCGAGACCGCCGCGTGGTAACGCCGCCGCGGACGAGCCAATGAGTCCGCGTTCTTCGTCAGCTTCTCGATTGGACACCGACGATAAGAGAGCCAGGCAGCGTATGAGGTGTAGACGAAGCGCCTCCGCAATGGAGAGCCGATATGAGAGTGCAGACCTGGACGCCACCGACCACGCGCCCGCGCAGTCTGAGCCTTTCGAGCATGACCGTCGCATCGACAGAAACGAGGCTCTCGCACTGTGTCGTGGTCTACGCATGGACGGTATTGACCATCGTCTAGTCGAGCGCATCTTCGAGGACAGCGGGACTAGTGATACCACCGTCGGTGAGTTCTTTGATAGATTGAACGCGTCACTAACTACCACAATTGAGGAGACAAGCCGGGAGACGCGGGCGCCTGCTCCCGGCGGCGACGGTGTGAGTGAGGGCGGGGACGAGGAGGCGGGCGGCGGCGTGCCGAGCGAGCTGGTGCTGGAGGCGTGGGAGCGCGCCGGCGTGCAGCAGCCGCGCCGCCTGCTCGTCGAGCTCGGCTTCGCCGCGGCGGCGCTGCGTCCGCCTGAACTCGAACAAGCGCTCGACGACGAGCTGCGCGCGCTGCCAGAATCACCACCCGAGCGTCGAGACGCGCGCGCTCTACTGCTGGCGGCCGCCCTCGCGCTCAGTCGCCTGCGCCTGGAGCTGGCGCGTCGACGTGCAGAGTTAACCACCGCCGAGCGAGATAAGCTCCGCGGCGACGTCGCCGAGGCGAACAGACGAGCGCGCCTCCTCGCGCAGGAGGTGGATGAGAGTCACGCTCGTATCGAAGCAGAGCTCAAGGCGAGCGTCCGCCGGTCCGAGGTGAGGCAAGCCGAGGTAGCCCGGCAAGCCGCCGCCGAAACTGCTTCGGAACGAGAACGCGCGGCCGCCACTCGTGCGCGTTTAGAGGCGGAAATAGCGCGGCGAGCCGACGTCGAGGTGCGACTGCGCAGTGAGGTGGACGCGTTACGGGAGCGAGCTGACGAGCTGGAGGGGCGCGCGAGTGCCGCCGAGGAGCGCGCGGCGGAGAGCGAGCGCGAGTGCGTGCGCCTCGCACACGAGCTGCGGGCGGCTCTGGAGCGCAGCGCGGCCGCCGCGGCCTCCAGCGGCGAGTCCGGCGAGCTGGCGGCGCGCCTGCGCGACCTGCGCGCAGAGAACAAGCAGCTGCGCGACCGCAACGACGAGCTGTGCGCCGCGCTCGAGGGCGCCGCGCGACGGACACACGACAGCCCCAGCAATGCCGCGCGCGGCGGGGACCTCTCCGCTGAGCTCAACTCGCTATTGCCGCAAGATCGGCCAGAGGTGAGCTCAACTTTAACGAGATTTTATTAAGATTGTGACAATCCTAATGAATACTGAGCTAAAAATAATGGTGATGGGATGATCATTATTTTTATTGTTAATGGGATTTTGATCCTCAATTTTGTTTACAGGAATGTGATTCGTCACCTGTGAGCATAGATCAGAAGATTATAGGACACGTCGAAGCTATAACGAGGTTAAGAGAAATCTTCGAGAGTGTTAACACTATTCAGTTGCCTGAGGAGAGTGTGTGCCCATCGTGTGGCTCCATCGGCGCCGCGGTCCGTCAGGTGCAGGAGCGCGTGCGCGAGCTGAGCGACGCGCTGCTGGTCGGCGAACCGCCGCGCGCGCACACCGCCGCGCAGACCGACCACGACCTGCACGCACTCGAACTGAAACACGACGAAGAGAAGCAGAAACTCAACACACTCATCAAGTAAGTTACTTTTCTATGAACTCGATCTCTCACAAATGTCGGTTACGTCTCACACACGTCGTAACCTCACTTTCAGGGATCTCGAAGCGAGCCTGGAGCAGATGAAAGCCGAGTACGACCGGTGCGAGGACTACTGGAGCAACAAGCTGGAAGAGGAGCGGGACGCGTACAACGAGGAGCAGCGGCTCGGCGACGAGCGGCTCGCAGAGCTCGTGGCCAAGATCGGCGAGTACGAGCGGCAGTTCGCGAGCGTCGCGACTCCTGCCCTGCCCACCATCGACGAGCGCTACAGCCTCGAGGCGCAGTTCACCGACCTCGAGGACGAGTTCGCGCGGTACCGCCGCGACAAGGAGGCCGAGCTGCAGGCCAGCACCGCTGAGAGCGCGCGCCTCGCCGAGCGGGTCGAGGCGCTGGAGCGACGCCTCGCGGCCGCCGAGGCAGAGCGCGCCGCCTCGCCGGGGCCGCGGCGGCGTGCACGGGACTACCACAACCCGGCGTACTGCGCGCCGCGGCCCAGCGACGCGGCCGATGCGCCCCGCGACGTCCCGGTGAGTGCCCGGCGCCGGCCCCGCCGCGCGAGAGTGTAGGACCTCCACCACCCGTATGGGTATATGGACCAAAACATGGGAAAGACACGCGGTACTTGCTGTATGCCCTTTCCCGCGCGCCCGTTGAAGACTCCCTACAAATTTCGTCTCTTTGCCACTCTTTCCATTCAGGGGCGGCTCTACTATCATAGTACGCTAGGCACCGTTAGTACAGCTGTCGACACGTTGACGGCTCCGTCGTCGGCCTAGGTCCTATTAGTCTCCTCGAGGCTTCTCCTCGTTCTGTGCCAATTATGCGCGAAGTCTCTCAACCGGCGGAAGTTCACAAGCTCGACGTGTAGTGTAGGAGCTGTAGGTAGTGGAGTGTTGCTGACGCGTGTGTGTTGCAGAGGTTGGGCGGCGCGGGTGCGGAGGTCCGCGAGCTGCGGGCGCGGTGCGGTCGCGCCGAGGCGGCAGTACGGCGCCTGCACGCTCGCCTGGCCGCCGCCGATGTGCTCGTCAAGGACCTCTACGTCGAGAACTGCCAGCTAGCGCACCGCCGCCCGCTGTGACGTCACCACACCTTCACCTCACCGTACGTGATACTGATTACCGACTAACGCTGAAGTGCCTTCGATTGTTATATTTTTCATACTTACTCGTGTACCGCGTTACACTGCCGGTGTTCATGCCGTGCGATCTATATTCATCCCCATTATATATCATATAATGCAAACAAATGAATAGTGAGACGTAGGTAGATGTGGAGCGGCTCAAACCAGTGATATTTGTTGCACCGTGTGCTCAGAAATCCGTATCCACTAAATGTTATACTAAATTTACAATTTTTAATAATATATCAATAAATGTCATATGATAAATATAGGAAATCTAATTGCAAAAATGTACATATTTGTAAAGTGCTTTGAGACATCAAAGTATCTTTAGTTGTCATTCGTCATTATCATCATGCACTCATTACATTGCATTTTCTTCATGTAAAATGTACCTAATTGTAATTCTAATTTGTATGAGGATAATTGTTGGAGTAGGTACAGTATGTAATAGATAGACCTGGGTTCCTATAACAGAGAGAATTGAATAAGTACTTGAAAATTATACTAATTATTAATTAAATTCTAGCATTGATTTTATGGAGCTCACTCTGTCTGAGACTTGATAGAGTGAAATTAATAAGAGGTTAGAAATGACATGACATAATCTTTTTTGTAAAGCATGAAGGCTGCATGTCTTCATTGTACAGATAAGTTTCTATTTAGGGTTGCCAGGTTCAGGAAAAAGAAACATTACAATTATATTATTTACATATTTTATTTAAAGGAATGTGTAAAATATTTACAATAAATTATTTAAATTGCTACAAATTATAAACCAGTTATAAATAAAATCTGCTAAGTAATATAACAAATCTTCCAATAACTTATAGTCTGAATATTAATACCAATCTTATACAATATAAAACAAAAACAACTAAAGTATAAATATAAAATGCAATATTGAAAACCCCAAATTAATTAAAGTAAATAGGTACCAATTCATAGTTGAAAGTAATTAAATTAAAACCAATCACAATTAAAATTATACCAAGAGAAAATTAATTATTTATATACTTATTACAGAAACGTTAGGTATTGTTCATGAGATCTGATTAAGGCAAAATATGCCGAAATTTTAAATTTCTTTCGATATTTTTCTCACACTAGCTTCTCCCAACATTTAATGAATATTCCCAGATGCCACCCTCTGTTTGTCCCCTGAGGTGGCATCAGCTACTAATGCAGTCAACAGTTGCCACCGCCTACTTGACCCCGAGGGTGGCATTAATAGGTTATGTTAGGTTTTCTTGCGACCCTGTACCCAAAAATAGGAGCCCTGCGAAGCAGGGCTCTGTCAACTTGGCTTAAAAGACTGAAGTGTCTTACTAAAAAGAGTTTCGGGGTCAAGCAGGCGGTGGCCACTCTTGACCGCATTAGTAGCCGATGCCACCCCGGGGGATAAACAGGGGGTGTCATCTGGAAATATTCCACATTTAACTGAACCTTTGTTAAGCCATATAGTTTCTCCTAAACAGCTTTGCATCCTGACTTCTTGCTTGCCAGATTTAGCCTATACATATACTTAGTACACACGGCTGCACATCAAGCCAGACACTTTGAACTCTGTACCGTTCTTATAGCGTAGGAAATAAGTATCAAAATCCTACCGCAACTGTTCAGCTTGGCCTGTTGCCGTGTGTACATCAATACTCAGTAACATCAAATCGCTAGTTTTATTTCGACTTATATCAAATAATGTGCATTTTATAGCATGAGATTTAATTCTAAGTATGTTTGAAAGTGCCTTGTAATTTGCAATTTTATTATTTTACTCTTTTGCTCTTCAGTCCAGTGTGCTGTGTGTGCAGATTAGTGTGGCCATGTTAATTATGTTAAAGCATCTTATTTCAACGTAGGTAACACTGCTAAGCTAATTACCAGAGTTTTCTGTTGCACACTGATCCATTGCATGAATAGCATTTCATAATGGAAGAGTTTATATTCACATTTTCATAATTCAAGTTTAATTAACAGGTCTACATCGTGTCATCTAACGTATTTATTGTAAAAATAAGTATATCGATATTGTCAAAATGATAAATATTGTCAGTAAGCGCGATTAAGACCCGTTCTGCCCTCCCCAACCTAAAGTACAGTAACTGCAAAAACATGACATAGAAATTTAAACTTTAACACGAAAAACTAAAGTTTAAATTCCTATGTCATGTTTTTGCTGTTACTGCACTTTAGGTTCGGGAGGGTAACGTTGTATAAACATTTATAATTTTTGCCAGTCACAAAAGATTTTATAGGCAAGATTACCGCAAAGATATGACAGCAGAGTGCAGTACTAGCGCGACCAGAAAACACATTTTGGCAGGCATGACATTTAAAAGAGCGCGCGATAGTTTCTTTAAAGCCAGGATCAAACCAACGCGTTCAGCTTGCGTCCGCGGTGGCGTGCGCGGTGGCGATCAGATGTTGTGTATGAACTTATAGCGACGTGTTCACATCTTCGCGTCCTCTGATTGCACGCGGCGTCCGGTGCAGCGTCTGCACGCGGCGGTGGCGATCAGATCGCGCTTGTTACGTTAGGACGCTGCACGCAGCTATTACTGTATATTATCCAATCTCTTTGATGACAACACAATTCTTCACGCATGCGTCTTGATGCTTTTGTTTGACAGACACCACAGACACTGTCATAATGAGTTGCCTCCAAAGAGATTGGATAACATATATTCTTCTGTGGTTGCCTCATTTATGGACGTGTCTAGTAAAGTGAAGCGATACGAATAATTTGTCTAGGATTTTAAGTATGGTGGAAACAGAAGAAATTATAAATGAGGTCCACAAATACCCATTATTATATGATACGTCTCATTCTGAATATAAGAATAATAGAAAAAAGGACCAGGTTTGGGACGAAATAGGAACGAGACTCGGAATAAGTGGTAGGTTTATGTTTATTTCAGGTTACCTACCTGCGATAAAAATTAATACACTTTATGTGATTAATACACTTTAGTGACGCGGCTACAGCCTGGAGAACGCCTGAACGAACGCGACAGTGTGCTCAACTTTTGCACGCGCAATAATCGCCACCGCGCACGCCAGCGCGGACGCGACCTGAACGCGTTGGTTTGATCCTGGCTTTAGTTTTGCGCTAGCAGCTACTCTTTTGACAAGATTTTGGTAGAATGGCACAGTTTTCTGGCCGTGCATGTAACGCCATCTGCTTCGAGCTTTGCATAATATTTCTTATCTAATATCCAGAAGTGATTTTATTGCATGTTGCTTCGCCTTTTGGTAAAGTCAATTGATCATTTTGACTGATAACTATGTGCCTGAAATACGGGATACCACTAGAATTACAAGGGTACATTCCCCTTGTAATTCTAGTGTATCCCGGTATCATACAATATCTTTATCTTTGAGCCCGTAGTCCACTTTCTAATCTAACCAGATTTGACAGAGAATAAGATTTTTCACAGAGCGACTGCCGCCTATCCTCCACAATCCAAAGAACAGCTGTATTATGTAGTTATATGCTACAATATTCGAACGCATATTGCACAATTTATATCGTGCAAGACTAAGGCTGTCTTTGATAGATGTGCACATTTATTGCAAACGATGTGGCCAGAGTTAATTTTACATGACTTTTCTCTGTGAAGCTGTGTTTCAAATGGCGTGACTGCACTTCAGCTAGCGTCAATTAACACGCCACTAGCTGTTACCACTCAATTAAATGCACCTGAGGGTACGTTCAGACCGAGCGGCTTCGCGCGATTATTCTAACATTCGAATTTCTTCGTACAGTAGATGAATAAAAGCGCGGAATATAGAAAAATAATTTAAACCGTAACGTAGCACTATGTTACCGCATACGCTATGAATGTAAAGAAGTCCCTGCTCTTTCGGCCAATAGAATTGCTTAGTTTATGGCATATGATAGTCTGAAAGTCATTACCTTATATTTATTAGACTCAGATATAAATCGCCTGTTTAAATTGGGAATGCTTATTTTAATTGTGGTCCTGGATGCTTTTGAAGTACCACTAATCAGTTTTGGGCGTCCAAAAACACTGTATTTTGGTTTCGCTACCATTGAGAAGACTTGTGTTGCCGCAGCATAACTTGAGCAATACTAGAGCAACAGCGGTGACGAGCTGTGCATCCAATAGGGAAGTTTCCTGCAAGTGATAGGTAATAGTAGTTTCATTTGTCAATTAATGTTAAAACTTTATTTAACACTTTTTATCGTCAATTTATTGATAATAAGTATTCTACTTGACAGCAAAACACTATGACGTCACCAGGTCATATTTCATACAAAATAACAAAACCCTTAGCAAAGGTCGTTTTTGCCATCTCATTAAAAGTGCTTGATTAGAAACAACCCTATTGATGTCTGTCTCTTGACTTCATATAAGTTGGATACATTGCTTGTCATGAGGCACTGGCACCTCTCCTTGGAGCCTTTTCAGCCTTCCTAGCCTTCTATCGCACTCATAGCTCGTGCTGCGAGAAGTCGCGATACGGAAGCAAACCGTTAGGTCTGGATGTAGCCTAACTTACTCCTATAACAAATTGCAGTTTGTAAACATTCTCATCTATTATAATTTCCGTCGCCACATTGTAACTGTTAATTATTTCTTTGGACCACTATAGGGCTAAGTTATAAACGTACTTATATTAACCGTATGTTTTGGGATTGACAAAAAGATATAGACATATTAGGCCTCTTCTCTCGGTGCTTGGTGTTGCAGCTATTCGACTTCGACTCGCGGTTTAATTCAAAGGTGCCGCGCATTTTCTTTACTTATAAACTGGACTCTAGCTCTTTTAATACGACTATAACTTTATGTTGAATCCCACATAACACTTGTTTGAGAACATCACTATTTTACTAACAACGAATTAAATATATTTTGTTCCACAGTTTTCTAAGTTGACCTTGTCAACGCATTTGGAAGTTTTCGAGGCGGTAAAAGATTATGATTACTTTTTTACCTCCTCAAAAATTATGTATATTGTAATGTGTGATCAATGATTTTGTCAGTGCTGTGCTGTGTTTCGTCTTAGATAAGTTATATTTTCAGAAACTATTTTGCTGTTATTGAAAGACATTTTGCGGACAATTATTTAAAAAAATGGCGGGAGTCGATTTTAAACTTTAGTTAAAAAAACCTTTCAGATAATCGATTTTAAACTTCAACTTAAGGTGTAAATACTTATGTTATGCCAACGTTTCGGCTGATTTTCAAGTCGCAGAGGGTCTTTAAGATTATTGTACGTTTTTGTAAAATTGTCTCCAGCAGTCGCAAGTTCCCAACATAGGTATAGGATAAAAAGCATACTTACCTCAAAAAAGCCTTATTACACATTCTGTCACCCCTAAATCATAGCTGGCTATGTGAATGCGTGGTAGAAGTGTTTGTAATAAAATACATTTTCTTCCAATTTGTTAAATCGATATGGTATTTAAGACAAAACACAGAACAACATAATTAAACTAGTTGTATTTTAATTAATCTCATGTTCAGCATTTACGTACGAGGTCACTTACCTCACCGTGTGTGGACGTCGCGTCGCCGTCGTGTTGTCATCGCGTTGCCGTCGCGTCGCCGTCGCACACACACTCACATTGTTATTCTCATGACACTAGGTTAGTTGAGTGTGTTAGTGACCCTGCGTTTTGTTACACAAATGTAGTCAATTGTATTTCGACATTGATGTGTTATCTTTAGCGTGGTTTTATTATAGATTCATAAAACAAAATTGTTGCGTACAGCCTTTACTAAAGTTGAATTTTCCCTGAAACATAATGGATGTCAAAACTAAGGCCCTTCTCTCACGAAGCGACTCTCAAGCGATTTGTTTTTCGTACGCGTATCCTACGCGTCGCTTGTGAGTAGCCGCCGTACATATTCAGCTAGTTTCGCACACGACGAGACGCGTCGATGACGCTTTTGATATCAGTCGCACGCTACCGTCTTGCTGGTCGCACGCTACCCGAGCCGTATATGCATTACAAAATGGCGGGGAATAAACTTTTGATATTAATTTTGTCCAGGAGGTGGGAAATTATACAAATTATAATATGATTCTTATTATGACATTCTATAAAAATGACGAAATTTCTCGTCATTCTTATGGAGTCCTCTAGCAGAGAGGAATACTCTGCAATTGATATTTTTTCGATGTACGGATGCACCCAGAATTTTCTTTCATATTTTCGTTTATTCTTGTCATATAAATACAGAAGAAAATTGTCTTCATCGCTAGAGTCACTAGACATCGTCGAACGAATGTTGCTCCTCAAATGACAAAAATTAGTTTCATTTGCGTAGCACCGTGTGCGGAATAGTATAGCATACCAGTAGTCGATCATGGTTTGCATCTCAGTCCCGTAGCATTTAAATAGCTTCGTGAGAGAAGGGCCTAAGTGTCTTCAATAGTCACGTGTAGTGCTATAGAAACCTAGCAACTGAAAAACCTACATAAAAAGTTCAATAGTATATCCCAGTCAACCGTTCATAAACGAAAACTACAGTCAAAACAGGTTTTAAAAGTTAAGAAAAAAAACAGGCATCGATTTTTCAATGCCATTGCGTCGGACAATCAGTCAAATATTTAGCCTGCTATTATTGTGCTCGCAACACACATTTAAATTAGATATTTAGTTAACCTTGCGTCCGCCTTAGTATATAGGTGTGTCGAATCGATTCGGCTCTCGCAAAAACCACGCTGGGAATAACACATTGTTGAATAGCAAGTAAATATTCAATTTTGAAAGAGCACAGCAATATAGGTTCTTCTTATATTAGTAATAAGGGCCTTTCTTCCTTAAACTTTACTAAGGAGTTGTGACCTTTCAAAATTGGACATTGAAGTATACTAATACGTTATAGTGATTGGAAAATGTTTTATATATAAGTTAGCTTGTGTTATAATCCATTCCATAAATGTTTAAGAATGCCGGTGACGAGTTGTTATGATATAAATTTCGCTGAAACAGTGCCTAAACTATAATTGTGATTACAATCAATGCGTTAAAGTTAATTAATTAGGTTTATTATAAGTAGATACACGAGACATTGATTGTTGCCTGTAAAATATTGCGTGCCAAGGATGTTGCAGATTGTGCACATCCATCCATAGTTGCAGATGTGGACGAATATAAACAACCAGCTTTTAAATTGTTCAAACAATGATAGTCATAATCCGCAATTTAATGTTTAGACTAGGTCTAATAATTAAAAGTAAGCTTCAGTTTGATAGTGGTTATTATTATTATTAAATATTAATAACACACTAGCAGCTTTAAGCTAATGCGTGTATGTCTTCGGATCCGAAGATTTGGTCGAGTTTGTTTTTAAAGGAGTTCAGTGACTTTGCCTTTATAACACTGTCTGGTAGTTTATTCCACGTCGTGACTATGTGGTTTGTCAATAAGTGTCAATGGGTTTCCTTTAGAGTTATGCTCGCTAGTTTATCGTTTCTTCCCAACTTAATGTAATAAAGGACACAATCGCAAACGTAAATCAAGTGTCCAGTTGTCAGTTCGCTCTCATACGTCCTCTATGGCGGCATAGGATGGTAACTGTGCTGCACTTGCGGACGCAGGAGAGCGGTAAAATGCTCAAAGGACTGAAACTTCCACAAAGGCAAAACCTTCCCTTTATTTCACAAAGGCATAGTCCTTTAGACTCTGCAGGACTGGCTGAACAAAGTCCTCCTTCAAATTACCTAGTCAAAATCATATTGGGTACTGTCCGCCACTGTATTCTCTTGCCGTTCTTTCTTCAGGTGGTAATTCCGGTATGATACCTATCATTTGTTAGTAGAACACACGGCCGACCTTGTTTCTATAGGCCTGTGCAATGTTGATCAATCTGCAGCCTGCGTACACCTAAAAAAACGAGGTCTGGCAGACATATCTGTAGATTTGCCTGTGGGTATGTCCGTGTAGTGAATTCCTCGCTTATGAGCTTATCAGGTGGACCACTAACGTACGTACATACACTTGAATGTAAGGTATATTTTTTTATTACTGTCTTTCGAATTATTGATTTCACACTGCCTGATGATAGGCTGTCAGTGAAATCTTCTAACGATGCTAATGCTAAGCTAAAATTGCTTAGTAGGTAGGTACCATGATGACTTTGAAGTAAAAGTCTGCAACATCCTTGGTATTCGGAAACTGCGCTATCACAGCGCAGCTACGTCGTGTGGTATGCCGGTTCAATACGATATCGATCAGTTTTGTATTGTTTACATGTTCTGTATCACGAAGCAACGACACTGTAGGCGTGGTCGCACCACACAAACTAGTACTATGTGATTGAAGACTGCCTGACTTTTTGTCTATTTTCTATTGTAGAATGAAGGGGCACATTTGCGGTAGTAATTTAGGGTATAACTTTTGAAAAAAGAAATAGTTAATGTGTAAAAAGTTTTTTTTTATCCGGACGAAAGAAAATAAGTATTATTTATGTTTCGTCCAGAAAACAATTTAAATCCATATTTTACTTTGCATAATATTGCGTTCGAGTTACTGGAAGTCCAAATATGCAATATTTTTTGTAGTAAGTTTTGAAATCAACGCAAATCATTTGATACATTCCTACTTAGCTTAACCCAGTTTTTTTTAAATGGAACAACGGCCGCTTGGCTTCGCAATAAAGGAAAATGTATTTTAGTTTTTGATAATATGTAGCTAAATAAAGATTGGCCATTGTATTTTCCTTCATTAGTATCTCGAATGACCTCCTTTCCTTGTAATTAGTACGTATGATTATATAGCGTTTGTGTGGTGTGCGATCACTCTTTAAAGTCTGAAGAAGAATTGTTTAGTGTGAATTAATTGGAACGGCCTGGCCGACTAGGATTGTGTTTAAAATATTAAATATTCATGTGATTATTAAAGTGTTGATCAAATGTTGTGTTTTATTGCATTTTAATATTTCTTACATCAGAGGTCTGTGGACTCAGATCAGAGTCAGTACCGCTGTAGCTAGGTACAACCTAAAGCCGACGAATTAACGAAACGAACGCTGATCGAATCGAAGTGGCATGTGATGTGGCCGAAGTAAGACTTCCTAGGTATTTGGGAGTAAGCCGACAGGCAGGTAGCTCGGAGGCCACGAAAAGTTGGCAACTGTATCGTATCCAGGAATCTGTTTGGACTTGAGGGTAGGACAAACATATTTTCAAAGGAGCGTACTTATATCCAGGGAGACTAAAGTAATTTGCCTTTGGAAGAAAACTGATGCTTTCGGGAGTCCTTAAACCCCCTAGTGCATCGTGGAACGGCTTAACGATAGCTAACCTGAATTGACGCTAATTGCGAACTGTGGCGTGCTCCAGACCTACGTATACTTTTGGGCTTAGATAAAGTTATAATGAAAATGGTTTAGAGGAATCCTAACATTACCGAAGCCACCAAAGTCCGGCTCATACCATCATTTGTATTCTCCGTTTTCTTTTACGCGTTAGAAACGTGGACAATGCGCGATTTGGCAAAGAGAGAGACAGAATGCTCTGGAGATATGGTGTTGAAGAAAGATGCTCGTGATTGCTCGGCAAGCGATAAGTTGTGCAGGGAAAGCAGGCAACCACCTATCTGAGTGCGCCAGACAGTCTGCTAACAGGAAAAAAATGGCGTGAGACTACGACCGCTCTGCCAAGAGCGAAATGACGAGAGAAGAAGAAGCCCCCCAGCCCCTATCGCCTGAATCAACTTCTGGTTGGCAATGTGCTAGCGGTCATAAGGACAAAATATCTGCGTACACGAACCTAATGCCTACACCATTGGTGAAAATGTTAATGGAATGCACAAATGAGGTTATTTTGTCCGAAGAACAAAAATTCCTCGAGCTCAAAAAGTTGCATCCTGACCAATCGTGTGCCTCGCGGTTGTACCCTGTGGGTAAGTATAGGTCCTAGATGGTAGGTACGTTAAAAGATATCTACGTTAACCCTTCGTGGTCTAGTCAGGCCTCCTTCACTCGGCCGTACCTACAGCGATATAAGTGCCTACACTTTGGCGCGGCTTCCAAGCCCGCGTCCGACGCGTCGCGCAAGGGTTGTCGACTTGAAAATTTATTTTACCTACGAGGGCAACTTGAAAATAAGATTTTTTGTTTGTTGAGATATCCCAACGATTATGGTGGCAAATTAAAGATCAAGTTCAAAAACCATGTTATCTGTTTGAATCATGTAAATCGGTCCACGCGTTTAGGAAATAACTAAGAATAATTAGTATGGTGAAAATGTAAACGACCAGATTTTTTGTGGTTTTTGTTCTACGAGCTCAAATAGTTGGATAGGATACTTATAAGATAATTATTTATTATTAGGTACGTGGTCAAGTAGGTAGATAGACGATGAATAAATATTATAGTAGCAGCGGCAAGTCGACAACCCTAGCGCGACAGCTAGCGCGTCACTCCGCGCCAGACAGCGACAGCGTTATATGTTAGAAAAGAGCGGGAACGGTTAGGTGAATATCGCATTAGGCACTGAGTGCTTATGCGAGTTGAATTGCACTTTGTTGCTTAGTAGCAAGAGTCGCAATTTCAATGAATTGGTTTGAGAAGTGGTGCTTCTGTACGTAAGTACTGTTTATTCTGTGGTCTAGTCGTGAGTATAGACTTGCAAAAGACTGAAACTATTATGTGTTCAGAAATTTATAAATTTCATACGTGTTTAATTAGTAGGTATACCTACCTACTAGTGGCATTATTCCTTGAGCTTTCACCCATAATATGTGCTATGATATCTTATGTATTTGCTTTCAATACGTAGGCTTTGAAAGTTTCACCTGTTATAGTCAAGGGGTTTGATCAATTAAAAACAAATCCACATCTGTATAACATTTATTGATTGATGTTGTATTCATATTGTAATCAACTTAAACATTAACACATTAAAATGTTCACAATTATATTTGAAACACCAATAAAATTCAACTTTGACCAAGTTTTACATCTCCTAGGACACACCCTCTAATATCTGACGCACTGATGCTTAAAAGTAAAGCAATGTACCTATTGTTAACCAACATTTTTGGGGAGAGTGTGTTTTCGTCGGTAGTGCAATATAGGAAACCTTGTTGGTAAAGGGTGCTTCTTTATTCGACGACCCGACTTGGATGAAATGCATGGTTTTTCAATTTTATTGTGCTGTGCACAAACTGTTACATAAGGGGATCAATTTGTGTGCAGAACAATATACCATGAAATTGATTTACCCAGTGTATCACTGGTTAGGACAGATACCGAGATGCTAACGAGGTTTAAATGTGGGCAGAATTTTTCCCACTTGATATTGAAAGGGCCGCTGTTTATAACAGCATGGCACACAGCAGTCGTAGCAAGATGGTGTCGGCCAGGTCAACAATCTGTCGGCTCAGGCCGTGTCTTCCAACGAAGAAGCACCCATCACAGTAAATTGTACTACCGGCGACTCAGTGCGTTTTCTATTGGAAAGTGCGCGCTAGGCATTCTCATCTCAAGTTACAAACTATGGACATGTGTCTAGATGCACGAGTCTGCACATTTCGATGCAGCTATGAGGTCGACAGTTCGTATATCAGTAATAGATAAAAAATATTTAATCCCATCAAAAAATATTTTAGTTAATTCGTCTATCGAAGTGATTAATTAGTGATAATTTGATAAAAACCATTCGAATCCATTGCTCATTGGTTTTGTCAGTCGTCGCATGGTCAGGGTTAGATTTGCCGCGTCTTTTCACATATCACGCCCATATATAGTAACGGATCCAGGTAGGTGCCTGAAGCCACCTCTTCCAAAAGCAAAAGAGGTCATAAAATTGCCCCTCAAATTGTAATTTTGGATCCACTACTATCAGGCACCCACACGTGGTATATGGGATGTCTTGATAAGAACTTGGTGCAATTCTTGGGGCTCAAAAGTTTCTGCATTTTGTCTCCAATATACGAGACCAAAAACCATCCTTTATACCACGCGTTACAAATGATGGTGCTTTCAAGGCTTGATAAAAGAACACTTTAGCAAGAAAACTCATCTGCTCTAAGGCAGCAGTGATAAACTGAGCGTTTTCTGGGTGAAGTGCTCAAATTGATCTTGTCGCTGCAACTAGGAGGTAGGGACCGGACGCTTTCCCGAAGAAAAGTGTCTCGCCTCTGCCTCTGGGTGCAGCCCGGTGCTTTGAAGTCTGATTTGACAGCATCCCATCGGGTTGAATGATGAAACTCATTTAACGTTAATTAATAACGTTGAATGAGTCCCAAGTTGCTATTATCAGCATAGTAGATGTTGTAGCTTCAGGATTAGCTGTCAAACTAGTTCAGAGCGCCGCGCCGCGCCACAGCAGCGCACTGTCTTCCAGTCTTCGTCTTCTGACGCTGGCATCTCCGCCATCGCCGGAGATGTTGACCGACTATGGACCTGTGGACAATTCTGACCATGCTTGGACTTCCATATGAGCAATGGTTGCTAGCTAAAGTCCACTATGGATCCTTGTACCTCCATGGTCACTCAAACACTTCACTATTCAGTGCACGCCATTGTACATTGCGAGCGGTTTCATTGAATTAACACTGTAGTTCACTTTGATGAGATGTGGCTCGAGAGCCAAAAGTCATGTCTTTCACTTTTGTTGTACAGGTCTCATAGTAATGTGATTCATTCACAAATACATTCCATTCACGAGATAGTCCGCATCGTGGGCAAAGGGTGACTTTCCTCGTCTTAGCCTCCTTCGCGTCACGCGCGCTTTACACCCCAATGCCACCATCATGAATGTGGTTAATCCCAGACCTGCAACAATAAATCGAAAGTTAATATCACAAAAATCGAAAGGGTGCGGTCGTATCTAAATGCTATAAGAATGTAACCTATCTTTTACTGCAAGGAAACCATCGAGGAACAAAGAGATAAAAATGAGTTTTAATATTTACCAATGACCAGAAGTAGAATGGCGGCGGGCGGATGTTCGGTGAGCCCGTCGTGGTCGTCCATTGTCGCGTAGTGCTGGTGAGCCGTCGCGGACGACAGGGGCTTTTTCTCCACGCCATCGTCCGACGACTTGGTTTGCTGCACTACCTGCATAAAGAACATTTTATTAATTAAAGCTGCTTGTTGGTTCAAGTAACGGACAGACAGAACGCACCTCCTACTAAAGAATAGAACTTACTTTATCTTTGATCACTTTTTTCTTGGTGGTGCTCTCAACCGGCGGCGGCTTGACTTCTTCGCGCTGGTCTATTTCGTTGTTGTCCGTATGAGGGGGAGCCTCGGTGCTGTCCACTTTCTTCATCAGCTCGAACCCTTTCTTCGGACTGTCCCGCAGCGTCTGCTGCTGACTCGAGTACACCACCGGGATCTCTGGCATGGTCTTTTGAGGGATGTAAACCGGCATTTCCTGGCAAGGAAAACACACGTTATAGCTTCAACTGAACAGTAATAGAGTTCGTTCTATGGTAGGTGTTCAAACCTACTATATGTTCTAGAGTTCGTACGTGTACCGTACCTGTTCGGGGCGCGGTGGAGGCACAGGCCACGCGCGTCGCGGATCGGGTTCTGGCCAGTCGACACGAGAGTACGCTCCTGCCCACCCACGCTCCCCGGACATCCCGTCCACGCCTGTACGCAGACCATCCTGTTATAATGTCTGTTCTGTCAGCTGCAAATCGCTGGGGCCACTCGACGGGCTCGTCGAGGAGAGATCGCAGAGCAGATACCATAATACAATCGCCTAGCTTATACTAGTGTTACTGATGCCGGATCCCGCCGGTGCGCTGGTCGTCTGAAGCCGGAACCAGAACGTCCTACGTTACCCGGCGGCGGCTGCTGGGCTGACCAGGCGCGTCGTGGCCAGGGGGCTTCGAACGGCGGGAACTGCCCACCCGCCTCCGGCTCCTGGAGTAGTCCGCCCTTGTGGCTGAAGATGTGGGAGCTGGCGCCGTCTGGGGAGAGGTCGATTGCTGCATGAACACTGCTGATCACTCGGAGCTCGCTGGCTGTGAGACGTACCGACCGAGGGACTTACCGTTGTACCGGTGTTGTGGTTGCGCCTGCGCGAGCCGGTGCGGCCAGCGGTCGGGGAGAGGCCCGGGCTCGGCCGCCACCAGGCCTTCCCCACCGCCGCCCGAGTCCACACTCTCCTACGAATAATTAAACATAAGTAATGACGTAAGTAGATAACGTTTGAGTGGTGCGCAATCAAGTGCGCGGGGCTGAAGACCAACCTGCAGAGGCTTCAACAGCGCGGTGGGAGGTGGCGAGGTCCTGAGGGGTGTAGGGGGTGCTGCAGGGGCGGGGGGCGCCCGAGGCGCCGGAGCCGGCGGACAGCCGAGCTCCGGCGCCTCGTCGCTCCCGTCCGCACACTGCGCCACCCCGTCGCACGCGTTGTACACCGCGATGCATTCTCCGCCGTGACGACACTCGAACTGGTACCGACTGCAGTGCCCTGCTGCACATTCAATTATATGTCAGCGCTTCAACATTCATCCATTTATTTGCTTGAATATGGTAGGTATTACAGGCGTTGTCATATATTGTTTCCAGCATATTCTGTCCAATGGGTGTGAACTTAATGTCGAACTTAGAAGTAAATCTATATAGATACTTATTGATGAATATTGCTATAAAATAAATGAAAAACAAATAAATGAAAAGTAAAAATTAAATAAACATCTGCCCCAGCGAATGTAGGTATATCTTCCGTGTTTATGTATTTGAATTAAATTTCAATACTGTTCACGATATTGTTTTCGAGCCAGCCAATCTCGTGCTCTGAGATTTCTGAAACATTTCTGACGAATGTTAGTATACAGTTAAAATAATGTTGTTAGATTACGAACTAAGTAGGTACCTACAGGTTTAAGTATACTTTCTAACTACTTAATGTATCATGCTGTTAACAAACGTTAATAGTTTGTGTTGGGCAAACTACTTCTGTTAATGTCTATCAACTGTAACTACTAAAATAAAAATATATCAGGATCTTATCTGAAAGAAGATAGTAAATTAGGTATAATTATAATTAACAGTAGGTAACAAAATCATAAGTATGTTTATGTGTTCTATTTCAGATTGTAAGTATAAAAAATAAGAAATAATAATAAGTAAGTATTTACTGTGCCCAGCAGTGGGACAGTATAATTAACAATTATATAAAAATCAAATGTTTATGTGTTCTATTTCAGCTTGTAAATATAGAAAATAGTACAACATACAACTGACGCCATCTAGCGAGCGACGACGAAGTCTCGACAACAACAATACGGTGACATCTAATCTATCGGACACGATACGACGGAAATCAAAGTGCTGATTCATCCGATGGGCGATAATCAAGTCGCCGCCAGCCAGCATCTCCGACCAGGGACCAACCATTGGCCATACAAGCTTGCATGCCTGGTGTTCCCTGCAGCCACTCCAGCGTCTAGTCTCTATTGGCACTGGCAAGCTCCTCAGAAGCATCGACATCATCACCTTCATACTCGACCTCCGGTCTTAGGGGGAGAGTGATGTAGCAGTAGCGGCATATAACTGAGGCCATCTAGCGAGCGACGACGAAGTCTCGACAAGAACAATACGACATCTATCGGACACGATACGACGGAAAACAAAGTGCTGAACCGAAGCGCGCCGAGCCGTAATACATCATCTCAAATATGTCCATCGGACTGGCAGTCCACCAGGCACGATCACCCAGCCTGGTTAGAGGATCCTCCCTCTAACTGGAGGAACACCACATCTTTATATACTTCACAGGGCCATCCATTAACTACGTCACACGGTTCTCGTGACTTTTCGACCATCTCTCCCTCCTTGTCACAGCTGGTATCATACATTCTTCATACAGCGTCACACTTCATCGCCCTCCTACCCCCTCTTTATATGTGACGAATATTTGTGCATGGCCTCTAGGTCGGATCGGATGTATCGTATTTTCGTTTCTATACGAGCCTATTGAGCTAAATAAGTGTGTCAGTGACGTAGGCAGTCTCACCGTTATGTTATTTGCGAGGCGAGAGTTCTGCACTCATTATGTGGCTAACAGTAACTGTTGAACGAGCTTCAACGTGTTAGGCAAGGTCGCGAGTAGGCGATACGGACACGCGGGTATAAAAGCAACACTGACACTTGTTCCTATTATTCTTTCTATCCCAAGTTCTATTGTAGAATATTGGATTTGTTTGAGAGATGTTGTATCTCTATCCCTTTCTTGCAAAACGATAATATTTGCCTATATAGCGCCTTTAAGATAATGATGATGTGATGTTACACATTCATCATTATTCTCATACCCTGTTAACAATTTGCTTAGGGTCGAACAGTTCCTATCACCTGTTTTTTTAGGTCATCCATATAACGTACCTATATGGTACGTTATATGGAGGACCTAAAAAAACACGGCGAAGTCTTAAGTGCCCGCCGATGCACAGTAATCATGACGAGCGTTCTTTCAAGTGTTATTCTTAATATTATTTACGATGCGATTAGCAATGCGAGTCTAAAATTCGAGTAACTGTTTAATCCAGCGTTCGATGTATCAAGTTAGCATCTTGAACTAAGTGTAGGTCGCGATAATAAGTGATTTCACAGATCGAATGTGGGTGCAAGGTCGATGACCTCACAATTGTTTTGCCTGTGTCGACTGACCAATTTTGAAAGACTGTAATTACGATAATTAGCCACCTGTTTTTATAAGTAGCTGCTCTATTTAGTAGTCGTACGTCATATTTTCGGCTATCAAGAAAATGTCGGATAGTTTAGAGTCAAATTAACTCATGCTATAATGTACATGAATTGCGTCTTCATTACTAACTACTTATATAAATAATGATCGAAAAATTTAAGCGTTGCTATGATGACTTGTACAATGTACACGTGGACACGCACGGCGATCTGAAAAAAAAGACTGAATATGAAAATTTCCGTCATGAACCGCCTACCCTACAGCTAGGTGACTAAAGTGTGCGACCCAAGCTTCTCCGGCCTTGATACCCCAAAGGATGTGGGTGAATGGAATGGTGGACTGTTTTGTTGCTTTTTTAAGACAGATTGGGCATTCAATCTGATCCAGTACATACTTTCTTCCCAGTGGTCAAATAATTTTGTATACAAACCGAATTGTTGAGTGCTGCTCCAGGTTTCCTCCTTCTTCTCTTTTGCTACAGAGGTGGCAAAAGAGCTCAAGCCTACCCGTTGGCAAGCAGTTCGCTAACTCTACCATGAGTATTACCCTCGCTGGTCGATCCTAGGAAAAGTCTGGATGAGGGAGGATGTGCCAGGATAGGTTCGCCAGCGCTCTCATCAACCGAGCGTGATACAACAGTTGGAAAGCTGTTACATTACGACGATTTTTGAGAGTGGGTGCCACTTCTGGTAAAGTAGGCGAAATCCTGCTTGAACCAACTTAGCTCGCTCCGTGTCTTATCTAATAGGCTACTAGCTCATGTGCCATCATTGAGCAAAATTTTTGACTTACAATGTGGTCGGTCAACATCGAGTGGTTGTGTGGGGCGTGGAGGCGGCGCTGGTGCAGGCGTGGTTGCCGCTGTGGTGGTCATTGTGCTGCTGGTAGCACTCCTGTGTGAGAAAGTAGGCAATATTACCTTTCATGAGGCGGTGTATGTCATATGAGAATATTACGGAATTGCTGGAGGCCCCATCTCTTTTTTTCTGTGCCTCATCCCATTCTTCCCATCCCTTTTCCTATTCCTTTTCCCATCCAGCTCGCCAACGTACTTGCGACTCCTCTGAGTTTACGAGTATCAATAGGCGGCGTAATAGCTTAACATCAGGCGGCCACGACTATATCATAAAAAAATGGGCAACAGGGGAGTTTTGTTGGGCAACATCTGTTTTATATCTAAGAAAAATGGCTTCGTAGTGGTGTCTTAGACAAAACCTCCCTTAATCAGGTTCGTGCCCACTTCAAACCAATAAAGGACTCCTTCCCCTCCCACTCTCCAAAACGAAATCCTAGATCCGCCATGGTCATCAGCCTTGTATATAAACTGTCCCATTGCTGGGCACTAGCCTCTTCTTACTATGAGCCACGTTGATCTAAAAATATAGATCACTGCTACAGCTGAGGTGCCGCACAAATACCTGTACTTAGTTAAATATACCGCTCAAGATTATCGTCGACTGTAGGGTGTTCTGTAGGAGCCAATCCTGGCTCAGCAGAGATACTAGAGACTAAATATTCTACATCAGTTCCTTACCTGAGATTGGCCAGCTCCTGTTCATGATGCGCGAGTCGTTCTTGGTCTTGCAGCTCGGCTAGACGGCGGCTCAGAGCGAGCACGCCGCTGCTGAAGTTACTGTGCGCCGTGAACTTGCATCGGAAGTCTTCTGGAGGACCGCAGTTGAACAAGTAGCAACTCCCTGGGCCCTGCAGCAACGAAAAAGCATCAATAGACCCGACATCAACATTTGAGTTCTTGAAGACGAAAGTGTATTTGCGCATTATAAGATTCAAGGCCTAATGATACATTTGATATGTTATAGCCAAGTTACCGATTGTCCAAGTAAATCAACATCCGGTTTGCTTAAGAAAACTGCTGTGTTTGATTGAAAACCTAGTATTTGATTAGGTTGGTATTTCACGAATAAAGAATTTTGATATTATAGAAGTCGACAAATTAATAATGTGTTCCCACATTTAGGCATTACGAGCTCACACTAACATAAAAATAGATAACTTGGTAATCGAAAAAAATTCACTGAAGTGGCTAACCTTATTTGCAGTTGTTATTTAAATATGTTCAAGTTCAATCAGAACTTGCTTACTGATACAGGGAACATTGGGATAGTAATTGAATTGATAAAAAATTCGAAATACGTTGCCATTTAAAGGGTTGTGAGTAGTTGGGGGGAGCAGGGGGAGGGATTCACCATTTTCAGCCGCCGGAAAAAGTTGGTTTCCTTAGAAAAAATAAAAATCATATGCTCTCCATACATCAGTGTGTATGGTGGTGCCAACTTCCACATTCTTCACACCAGTTTAATAAACTGAGGTTTTTTTTTTTTTTTTTTAATAATTAAGTATTTTTATTGAAATAAAAACATGGTACAATTTAAAAAACCCACCAAACTGCATAACAGTTTGTCGGTGGGACAGTTGACGGAGCCCTGCTTCGCAGGGCTCCTATTTTCGGATTAAGGGTCAAAAGTGAACCTAACATAACCTATTTAGTTACTTGAATTAAAGTCGCACCTAACCCTAGGCACTCGAAAGCAAAGGAATGACTCACAAATTTGACATTAGCGGTCAATATCATCCATCCAAGATGGCGGGTTGCGTTTCGATTCACGTTTTTTCCATAAAACCTAAAAATTACATTTGAAAAACTGTACTAAAGCATAAAAATTACGTTCCGTTTTGCATAATTGCCAAATTATGTATTTAAGAATTTTTCGAAATTGTTTAAAAATATTTAGACGCAACTCCGGCAGCCAAAATTACTTTGAGGGGATTAAGACTAACTCCCTTAAGCCCCCTACATCACCGACTCGTTGTAAAATCCAACCCATTGAATTTAAAGCACTTACTATTTTCAACTTTTTTTTTTTGTGTTAAGAACACTGCTTTGGATCTCCTAACGTCATATTTGAGTAATAGGATACAGAGAGTTGAGGTAAATGGAAAAGTTTCTATGGGTTCAGTGGTCACAATGGGAGTGCCGCAAGGTTCAATTCTTGGTCCATTCCTTTTCCTTGTATATATTAATGATTTGCCATATATTATGCAAAATAATGAAGAGATAGTGTTATTTGCTGATGATACATCACTTATCTTTAAACTTAGACGAGAACAATCAAATAATGACGATGTAAATAACGCTCTCTCTAAAGTAGTTCAATGGTTTACTGCTAACAATTTATTGTTAAATGAAAGAAAAACAAAATGTATACGATTTTCAAGACCGAATGTAAAACAAGTTAAACCTAACATATGTTTGAATGGAGAAGAGTTGGATCTTATAGATAACACCGTATTCTTAGGCATAACCTTAGATTCTAGGCTACAGTGGGGCCCACATATAGGTCAGTTGTCGAATAGACTTAGCTCTGCAGCGTACGCGGTTTATAAAATTCGTCAGTTAACTGATATAGATACAGCCAGATTAGTATATTTTAGTTATTTCCACAGCATAATGTCATATGGAATTTTATTATGGGGCAACGCAGCTGACATTCAAACTGTGTTTGTACTGCAGAAGCGGGCTATTCGTGCAATCTACAGTCTTGGTTCAAGGCATTCACTGAGGGAAAAATTTAAAGAAATTAAGATAATGACTGTCGCATCTCAATACATTTATGAGAACTTGTTATATGTCAGGAAAAATATAAATATGTTTTCTAAATTCAGCGACATTCATAAAATAAATACACGAAACAAAAACAAACTTGTTCTACCTTCAACTAGACTACAAAAAATAAGTAACTCATACAAGTGTCAAAGCATACGTTTTTATAACAAAATTCCAGGTAATATTCAGGAACTAAGTATTAATAAATTCAAAGTATTTATTAAACAGAGCTTGTGTTCAAAAGCTTATTACACAGTTAAAGATTATTTAGCAGACAAAAACGCCTGGAATTGAGTTTAAAAATTATGAATTGACATTAAATTATGAATTATTGACATTATGAATTTTGACATTTTGAAATTAGTGACAATATTTTTATTTACATTTGTAGTACTTATATCTTTACATTCTGACATTTTTGATTTGACATTTGTAATTTTATTTATTTTGTTTTGACATTGTTATTTTCTTTTGACATTTAAAATTACTTAAGTAATATATTATTATTTAATTTTTTTGACATTCTTAAATTGACATACAATAATATTTTTTGACATTTAAATATATGACATTTTATTGTTTAAATTTTTATAATTTTACATATTGTTTACAACATGTATTTTACTATGTATTAGCATGTAAAGTTGTGAGTACGATGTGGGCATTATTAAACATATAAGCAAATAGTTGTGGCAACCTGTCTGATGGCTTAGGCTGACATGCTTATGCATACACCTTCTGATGGCGTGGAGGCATAGTGATACAGATCGTGCTGGCTCCCTCAATCAAGGTTGAGCCGTACGATTGCTGTTGAATGCGGGCCATCAGTGGGCCGAGTCAGTCAAAAGCGTCAGATGATTTCCTGCATTGTACTTGCATACTAAACCCTTTTTTTGTCTGGACTTTAAAAGATCAAGAAAAGACTAAAGAAATTGAAGTGACAAAAAAATAATGACTCTGAGTTTGTTTCGGCTTTTCTTCTCAAGAAGTCATTTAGCTAGGAAAAGCCGGCCTCATCTAGAATAGGGTTTTGACATGTATAAGTGTTGTAAACAACCAAAATGCAGAAATAAATATGTCTTTATGTCTTTATGTCTTTATGTCAACGTGTCTAGGTGCATTGCGCTGAATTTTTTTATTACCGACTTGCATCTTGCATAGGCGTTGCGCCTCCAAAATAGTCGCTGCCTCGCAGTGAACAAAATTTCAAACTGCACGCAGATGCGAAATGTCCGACTTGTCAAGAGTGCCGATCTTCCTGTGCGAAAATTCTCGAAGCTTGGGCTCGGCAAGGTTTCTTTTGCACAAATACTAGTCCATTTCTGGACGCAATGGGCAAATGAAACAAGCCGAGATTAGGCTTGAGAATATTTTGGACGGGAAAAATGTTTGTGCACGCAGATGCAAAATAGCCGCCTCCTGTGATGATATTTTATGATGAATGCTGCTTTTACCAAGCCGGCGTTGATCAAACTTATTCTACTCAGATCTTTTAAAATTCGACATCATGTCTTTTTATTTAGGTAAATCTATATCTGGTTTGAGTTTGTTTGCGTACGTAAGTAACAGATGCATAATTATCGAGAGGGCGCAGCCCTGAATACCTATTCCATCTTGAACGATTCCCAACGAAGACAACACCACATTTTCATCACTTATCGAATATTATTAAACACCACTTATTCTTTGAACTTCCTTTTCTTTGTTACGATCTTCTAAATATGTGTTTATCACTGCACTCCACATAGGTATTGTTATCAACAAAAACCCGAAGGCATGCTCTACGTTCCGAAACTTTTTCGAGACTAGGGTCTACTACTATCGTACTTGCGCAAATAGACCCTAGCACGGTAATATAATCTAACAGTATTGTAACTCGGCCGTCTTCGTGAGTTATATACCTACCAGACGCGCCGCATGCGAGCTGCGGCACGATAGCGGCTGCGGGTACTGTAGGTACAGTCCGCCCAGTCTAATGGGTACTCTGCTCGCGGTGCGTAGGTATAACTCGAGTTTCGTGCGTTTGTATGGAGTTACAATACTGTTAGATATTATTACCGTGACCCTAGTGTCATTGCAATGCGCAGTTTTGATAAATGCACGCTGCACGCAGGTATGTTCAAAATCACTTGTTCTGTGTTCAAAATGGTCGCCCAATGGGTGCGTCATCGTGTCCCGAATATTCCCGATGCTCGGTCTAGGCTAGGGCTCATTGCGCAAGTACTAGATTATTGATTGCTGATTGCAATGCGCAGTAACGAAAGTTGCACGGTGCACGCAGATTGACGATGGCTGACACGTCAAAATTAGATCATCCCCGAATTATGTCCGAAGCTCAATTTAGTTCAGGCCTCATTGATCAGGTACTAGATGTCTAAATTATCTTGAACGAATCCCAACGAAGACAACACTAAACTAACAACGAAGTCAGCACTTATCAGATATTGTTAAACACACTTATTCTTTTCACTTCATCTTCTTTGTAACGATCGATCTTCTAAATATTTGTTTATCACTGCACTCCATAAAATATTATCAACAAAAACTCGAAGGCGTGCTCTACGTTTCGGAGCTCTTTCGAGACTAGGGTCCATTTACGCAAGTACTAATGCGCAGTGTTGATAAATGCACGCTGCACGCAGGTGTTTACAAAATGGCCGCCCAATCCGTGCATCATCGTGTCCCGAATGTTCCCGATGCTCGGTCTAGGCTAGGGCTCATTGCGCAAGTACTAGATTATTGATTGCTGGTTGCAATGCGCAGTACAGAAAAATACACGGTGCACGCAGGTTGACGATGGCTGACACGACATATAACGATAATCTCCGAAATATTGTCAGAACTCAATCGGGGTCTAGGCTATCGATTCCCGGCTGCAATGCGCAGTAATGAAAATTGCACGGTGCACGCAGATTTCCGAAATATTTTCGTCCTCAATCTAGGTTATTTTGCAGGTACTAGATTATCGATTTCTAGAACTCAGCCTGGCTTGAGATGAGTATCGGATATGACGATATGATTTTATAAGTTTTAGGAGGCTGCAGCTCTGGGTAATCCATCTTTAACGGATGACATATAACTGCCATAAAGTGTACCCTAAGAAACACAACATCACATTTTCAACACTCAACGGATAATAATAAATGCCACTTATTACTATCACTATCTCTCTTTTTTGTCACGCTCTTCTAATCATTTGTTTATAACTGCACTTTATAAATTATTATCAAAATAATTAAGACGACGTGCTCTACCTTTGGGAGCTTCTTCAAAACTAGTCTCCGTTTGCGCAAGTACTAGATGTGATGGGCTGTCTCTTGCAAGGCGCAGTGTCGATAAATGCACGCTGCACGCAGGTGTGTACAAGGTCGCCGCCAATCAGTGCGTCGTCGTGTCCCGAATATTCCCGATGCTCGGTCTAGGCTAGTGCTCATTGCGCAAGTACTTACTAGATTAACGATTCCTGGTTGCAATGCGCTGTGACGAAAATTGTACGATGCACGCAGAAACATTGTCGGAGCTCAATCTAGGCAAGGGCTAGATGTCTAGATTATCGATTGCTGGTTGCAAAGTGCAACGACAAACTCTGATGTATGGTGCTATAATCAAGTGGGCGTGGACCAAAGTAATTATTATCAGATCTTCCAAAATTTGACATCATGTCTTTTTATTTATTACTCAATCTGGTTTGAGATTGTTTGCGCATGTATCGGATGCATAATTATCAGGAGGGCGAAGCTCTGTACCATCATTAACGAATCCCAACACAGACAACAACACATTTTCATTTAATATTTTAACACCACTTATTCTTTTCACTTCATCTTTTTTGTAACGATCTTCTAAATATTTGTTTATCACTGCACTCCATAAATTGTTATCAACAAAAACCCGAAGGCGTGCTCTACGTTTCGGAGCTCTTTCGAGATTAGGCTTCATTTGCGCAAGTACTAGATGTGTTCGACTATCTCATGCAATGCGCAATGTAGATAAATGCACGCTGCACGCAGGTGTGTACAAGGTCACCGCCCAATCAGTGCGTCGTCGTGTCCCGAATATTCCCGATGCTCGCTCTAGGCTAGGTCTCATTGCGCAAGTACTAGATTATCGATTCCTGATTGCAATGCGCAGTAATCAAAATTGCACGGTGCACGCAGATTGACGATGGCTGTCACGACATATAACGACCATCTCCGAAATATTGTCGGAGCTCAATCTAGGTCAGGTCTCATTGCACAGGTACTAGAAATCTAGATTATCGGTTCCTGGTTGCACGCAAACTGGCGTCGACCAAATTAATTATTCTCAGATCAGCCAAAATTCGACGTCATGTCAAAATTTCTACCTGGTTTGAAATTATTTGTGTAAATATCGGATGCATCCATCTTGAATGAAGCGTATCTCAACGAATAAAACACCACATATTTACCACTCATCAGATAATAAAAAACACCACTTACTTATTCTCTTGACTTTCTCTTCTCTATGTGATGATCTTCTCATCATGTGATTATAACCGCAGTCCATAAATAGTCATCAAAACAATTTAGACGACGTGCTCTACCTTTGGGAGCTCGTTCAAAGCTAGATCTATTTGTACAAGTACTAGATGTGACGGGCTGTCTTTTGCAATGCGCAGTGTTGATAAATGCACGCTGCACGCAGGTGTGTACAAAATGGCCGCCCAATCAGTGCGTCGTCGTGTCCCGACAATTCCCGATGCTCGGTCTAGGCTAGGGCTCATTGCGCAAGTACTAGATTATCGACTCCGGGTTGCAATGCGCAGTAGGGGAAATTGCACAGTCCACGCAGATTCACGAAGATGACACGTCTAAAACCGATCATCCCCGAATTATGTCCGAAGCTCAACCTAGATCAGGGCTCATTGCCCAAGTACTTGACTCCCGGTTGCAATGCACAGTAAAGAAAATTGCACGGTGCACGCAGATTCCCGATGGCTGACACGATATATAACGACCTTCTCCAAATTATTGCCGACCTCAATCTAGATCATTTTGCAGGTACTAGATTATCTATTTCTAGAACTCAGCCTGGCTTGAGATGAATATCGGATATGACGATATGATTCATAAGTTTTAGGAGACTGCAGCTCGAGGTCATCCATCTTGAACGGATATACGCCGACATATAACTGCCATAAAGTGTATCCTAAGAAACACAACATCACATTTTCAACACTTATTCCTATCACTTTCTCTCCTTCTTGTCACGCTCTTCTTATCATTTCTTTATAACTGCACTCCATAAATTGTTATCCTAATAATTAGGACGACGTGCTCTACCTTTGGAAGCTTCTTCAAAACTAGTCTCCGTTTGCGCAAGTACTAGATGTGATGGGCTGTCTCTTGCAATGCGCAGTGTTGATAAATGCACGCTGCACGCAGGTGTGTACAAGGTCGCCGCCAATCAGTGCGTCGTCGTGTCCCGAATATTCCCGATGCTCGGTCTAGGCTAGGGCTCATTGCGCAAGTACTAGATTATTGATTCCTGGTTACAATGCGCTGTGACGAAAATTGTACGATGCACGCAGAAACATTGTCGGAGCTCAATCTAGGCAAGGGCTAGATGTCTAGATTATCGATTGCTGGTTGCAAGGTGCAACGACAAACGCTGATGTATGGTGCTATAATCAAGTGGGCATGGACCAAAGTAATTATTCTCAGATCTTCCAAAATTTGAAATCATGTCTTTTTATTTGTAACTCAATTTGGTTTGAGATTGTTTGCGCATGTATCGGATGCATAATTATCAGGAGGGTGAAGCTCTGTACCATCATGAACGAATCCCAACACAGACAACATCACATTTTCGTTTAATATTTTAACACCACTTATTCTTTTCACTTCATCTTCTTTGTAACGATCTTCTAAATATTTGTTTATCACTGCACTCCATAAATTGTTATCAACAAAAACCCGAAAGCGTGCTCTACATTTCCGAGCTCTTTCGAGACTAGGCTTCATTTACGCAAGTACCTACTAGATGTGTTCGATTATCTCATGCAATGCTCAGTGTCGATAAATGCACGCTGCACGCAGGTGTTGTACACACCTGGTCGCCCAATCAGTGCGTCGTCGTGTCCCGAATATTCCCGATGCTCGGTCTAGGCTAGGGCTCATTGCACAAACTCTAGTTTATCGATTCCTGGTTGCAATGCGCAGTAATCAAAATTGCACGGTGCACGCAAAGTGACGATGACTGTCACGACATATAACGAGCATCTCCGAAATATTGTCGGCGTTCAATCTAGGTCAGGTCTCATTGCGCAGGCACTAGAAATCTAGATTATCGGTTCCTGGTTGCACGCAAACTGGCGTCGACCAAATTAATTATTCTCAGATCAGCCAAAATTCGACGTCATGTCAAAATTTCAACCTGGTTTGAAATTAGGCATTTGTGTAAATATCGGATGCATCCATCTTGAACGAAGCGTATCCCAACGAATAAAACACCACATATTTACCACTCATCAGATAATAATAAACACCACTTATTCTCTTCACTTTCTCTTCTCTATGTAATGATCTTCTCATCATGTGATTATAACCGCAGTCCATAAATAGTCATCAAAACAATTTAGACGATGTGCTCTACCTTTTCCACGCAGGTGTTTACAAGATGGCCGCCCAATCAGCACATTGTCGTGTCCCGAATATTCCCGATGCTCGGTCTAGGCTAGGGCTAATTGCGCAAGTACTAGATTATCGATTACTGGTTGCAATGCGCTGTGATGATAAATAGGCGTTGCACGCAGCTGTTTTTAAAATGGCCGCCCAATCAGTGCGTCGTCGTGTCCCGAATATTCCCGATGCTCGGTCTAGGCTAGGGCTCATTGCGCAAGTACTAGATTATCGATTACTGGTTGCAATGCGCTGTGATGATAAATAGGCGTTGCACGCAGCTGTTTTTAAAATGGCCGCCCAATCAGTGCGTCGTCGTGTCCCGAATATTCTCGATGCTCGGTCTAGGCTAGGGCTCATTGCGCAAGTACTAGATTATCGATTACTGGTTGCAATGCGTTGTGATGATAAATAGGCGTTGCACGCAGCTGTTTTTAAAACGGCCGCCCAATCAGTGCTTCGTCGTGTCCCGAATATTCCCGATGCTCGGTCTAGGCTAGGGCTCATTGCGCAAGTACTTACTAGATTATCGATTCCTGGTTCCAATGCACTGTGACGAAAATTGTACGATGCACGCAGAAACATTGTCGGAGCTCAATCTAGGCAGAGGCTCCTTGCGCAAGTGCTAGATGTCCAGATTATCGATTCCTGGTTGCAAGGTCCACTGACAAAAACTCTCGGTGGACGCAGGTACAATATGCCGCCGCCAGTAATGGCATTAGGTGATGTACCTATGGCGTAAGTATCATGCCGGCTTCAACCAAACTTATTATTCTCAGATCTTCCACAATTCGACATCATGTCTTGTTATTTAAATCTCAATCTGGTTTGAGTTTGTTTGCGTAAGCATCGGATGCATAATTATCAATAGGGCGCAGCTCTATGTACCTATTCCATCTTGAACGAATCCCAACGAAGACAACACCACATTTTCAGCATTAGCACATAACAGATATTATAAAACACCACTTATTCTTTTTACTTTATCTTCTTTGTAACGATCTTCTAAATATTTGTTATCACTGCACTCCATAAATTGTTATCAAAAAAAACCCGAAGGCGTGCTCTACGTTTCGGAGCTCTTTCGAGACAAGGGTCCATTTGCGCAAGTACTAGATGTGATAGGCTGTCTCTTGCAATGCGCAGTGTCGATAAATGCACGCTGCACGCAGGTGTTTACAAAATGGCGGCCCAATCAGTGCGTCGTCGTGTCCCGAATATTCCCGATGCTCGGTCTAGGCTAGGGCTATTGCGCAAGTACTAGATTATCGATTCCTGGTTGCAATGCGCAGTAATCAAAATTGCATGGTGCACGCAGATTGACGATGGCTGTCACGACATATAACGAGCATCTCCGAAATATTGTCGGAGCTAAATCTAGGTCAGGTCTCATTGCGCAGGTACTAGAAATCTAGATTATCGGTTCCTGGTTGCACGCAAACTGGCGTCGACCAAATTAATTATTCTCAGTTCAGCCAAAATTCGACGTCACGTGAAAATTTCAACCTGGTTTGAGATTGTTTGTGTAAATATCGGATGCATCCATCTTGAACGAAGCGTATCCCAACGAATACAACACCACATATTTACCACCCATCAGAAAATAATAAACACCACTTATTCTCTTCACTTTCTCTTCTCTATGTAATGATCTTCTCATCATGTGATTATAACCGCAGTCCATAAATAGTCATCAAAACAATTTAGACGGACGTGCTCTACCTTTGGGAGCTCGTTCAAAACCAGGGTCTATTTGCGCAAGTTCTAGATGTGATGGTCTATCTCTTGCAATGCGCAGTGTTGATAAATGCACTCTGCACGCAGGTGTGTACAAGATGGCCGCCCAATCAGTGCGTCTTCGTGTCATGCATATTCCCGATGCTCGGTCTAGGCTAGGGCTCATTGCGCAAGTACTAAATTATCGAATCGTGGCTGCAATGCGCAGTAATGACAATTGCATGGTGCACGCAGATTGACGATCGCTGACGCGTCGAAATACGATAACCCCGAATTATGTCCGAAGTTCAATCTAGGTCTCATTGCGCAAGTACCTTCTCCATTATCGATTCCTAGTTGCGAGGCGCAGTAACAAAAATACACGATGCACGCAGTTCCAAGATGGTCACCAAATCAAATGTACTAATAATCATGTCCCAAACTTTACCAAAGATTGATCTGGGCCAGTCTTGTTGCGCACGTAGATACCTACTAAATAATCGATAACTAGTTGCACGGTGCAGTGATAGATAACGCCCGGTGCACGCAGGTACAAAATGGCCGCCGATGATGACATTCTATGATGTATGACACTGTCACCAAGCCCTCGACCAAATTAATTATTCTCAGATCTTCCAGAATTCGACATCATGTCTTTATATAAAACTCAATCTGGCTTGAGATTGTTTGCATAAATGACGGATGCATAATTATCAGGTGGGCGAAGCTGTGAGTATTCCATCTTGAACGAATCCGAACAGACACAACACCATATTTGCAGCACTTATCAGATATTATTAAACTCCACTTATTCTCTTCACTTCATCTTTTTTGTTACGATCTTCTCAATATTTGTTTATCACTGCACTCCATAAATTACTATCAACAAAAACCCGAAAGCTCTTTCGAGACTAGGGTCCATTTACGCAAGTACTAGATGTGATGGGCTGACTCTTGCAATGAGGGGTGTCGATAAATGCACGCTGCAAGCAGGTGTGTACAAGGTCTCCGCCCAATCAGTGCGTCGTCGTGTCCCGAATATTCACGATGCTCGGTCTAGGCTAGGCTAGGGCTCATTGCGCAACTACTAGATTATCGATTCCGGGTTGCAATGCGCAGTAGCGGAAATTGCACGGTGCACGCAGATTCACGAAGATGACACGTCAAAAAACGATCATCACCGAATTATGTCCGAAGCTCAATCTAGGTCAGGGCTCATTGCGCAGCGCAAGTTACTACTAGATTATCGATTCCCGGTTGCAATGCACAGTGACGAAAATTGCACGGTGCACGCAGGTCCACAATAGCTGACACGATATAGGTATAACGACCATTTCCGAAATATTGTCGTCCTCAATCTAGGTCATTTTGCAGGTACTAGATTATCGATTTCTAGAACGCAACCTGGCTTGAGATCAGTATCGGATAGGACGATATGATTCATCATTTTTAGGAGGCTGCAGTTAAGGTAATCCATCTTGAACGGATGTACCTACGCAGACATATAACTGCCATAAAGTGTAGGTATCCTAAGAAACACAACATCACATTTTCAACGCTCATCAGATAATAAAAAAACACCACTCATTCTTATCACTTTCTCTTCTTTTGTCACTCTCGTCTTATAATTTGTTTATAACTGCACTATATATATATAAACTGTCATTAAAAATTAAGATGACCTGCTCTACGTTTGGGAGCTTGTTCAAAACTAGAGTCCATTTGCGCAAGTACTAGATGTGATGGGCTGTCCCTTGCAATGCGCAGTGTCGATAAATGCACGCTGCACGCAGGTATGTAGAAGGTCGCCGCCCAATCAGTGCGTCGTCTTGTCCCGAATATTCCCGATCGGTCTAGGCTAGGGCTCATTGCGCAAGTACTAGATTATCGATTACTCGTTGCAATGCGCAGTAACAAAAATACACGATGCACGCAATTCCAAGATGGTCACCAGGTCAAATGTAAATCATGTCCGAAATTTTACCAAAGATTGATCTGAGCCAGTCTTGTTGCGCACGTACCTACTAAATAATCGATAACTAGTTGCACGGTGCAGTGATGGACATAGGTGATGGATAACGCCCGGTGCACGCAGGTACAAAATGGCCGCCGATGATGACATTCTACGATGTATGACGCTGTCACCAAGCCGTCGACCAAATTAATTATTCTCAGATCTTCCAGAATTCGACATCATGTCTTTATTTAAAACTCAATCTGGCTTGAGATTGTTTGCATAAATGACGGATCCATAATTATCAGGTGGGCGAAGCTCTGAGTATTCCATCTTGAACGAATCCGAACAGAGACTACACCACATTTGCAGCACTTATCAGATATTATTAAACACCACTTATTCTCTTCAGTTCATAATTTTTGTTACGATCTTCTAAATATTTGTTTATCACTGCGCTCCATAAATTACTATCAACAAAAACCCGAAGGCGTGCTCTACGTTTCGGAGCTCTTTCGAGACTAGGGTCCATTTGCGCAAGTACTAAATGTGATGGGCTGTCTCTTGCAATGCGCAGTGTTGATAAATGCACGCTGTTCGCAGGTGTGTACAAGGTCGCCGCCAATCAGTGCGTCGTCGTGTCCCGAATATTCCCGATGCTCGCTCTAGGCTAGGGCTCATTGCGCAAGTACTAGATTATCGATTCCTGGTTGCAATGCGCAGTAGCGGAATTTGCATGGTGCACGCAGGCTGACGATGGCTGACACGAAATATTACGATCATCTCCGAAGTATTGTCGACCTCAATCCAGGCTAGGTATCATTGCGCAGGTACTATATGTCTCGATTCCTGGTTGCATGGTGTAGTGACGGATAACGCCCGTGAACGGAGGTAGAAAATGGCCACCGATGATTACATCCGTAACACGTTGTCACCAAGCCGTCGCCAACTTCTAATTATATTCTCAGATCTGAAATTCGACACCGTGTCTTTTTTTTAAACTCAGCCTGGATTGATATTGATTGCATGAGTTTTGGATGTTACACCGTTATGTTATAGGGAGAACGCAGCTCTAAGAAATCCATCTTGAACGAATGTACACAGACATATATAACTGCCGCCAAACGTATCCCTACAAAAAGAACACCACATGTTCAACACTCATCAGATAATAATAAACGCCACTTATTCTTTTCACTTCCTCTTCTTTGTAACGAATAACGATCTTTAAATATTTGTTTATAAATGCACTCAATAAATAATCATAATGAGAAGACGTGCTCTGTGTTTGGGAGCTCGTTTAAAACTAGGGTCCATTAGCGCAAGTACTAGATGTGACCGACTGTCTCTTGCAATGCGCAGTTTCCGATGCTCGGTCTAGGCTAGGGCTGATTGCGCAAGTACTAGATTATCGATTATGGTTGCAATGCGCAGTAACAGAAATTGCAAAGTGCACGCAGATTCCCAATGTCTAACACGTAAAAATTTTGTCGGAGCTCAATCTAGGCTAGGGCTTATTGCGCAGAAAATAGATGTCAAGATTATCGATTTCTGGTTGCAATGCGCTGTAACCATATGCACGATGCACGCAGGTACAAAATGGTGGCTTTGTCAAATGCAATAATTCATGTGTTTAGTTATTCTCTGGCCTACTGACATTTAGCTTTTTATATTCTTATTCGACATTTGCCAATGTAGGTATTTAGGAATGAGAGATGAGCATTACCTATTGGTCCCGGTCTGGGCTACTTTCAATTGTCATTAAATAGTACACGTGAAAACATACCTACTACGAAATAACACGGTAATATCATGTGAAAATAAAATATTATCATTAATACGCACCATTATTGAAGTTTTGTTGCAATGCACAGTGACGATAAAACACGTTGCACACAAATGTCCCAAATGGCTGCAAAGTTCTTCATCTTTAAGATTTGTATTAATCGAACTCAATATAGTTAAGCTGGTACACATTTGAGATTCACGTTATAACTGCCATATCCAGGAGCTCGATTTCAACTGCTTTTGTTCCGTCAAATATTTAAATGAAATAGTTTGTTTTCACTTTCGCATCACCATCATGTTTGTTGTGCGGAGTTCGTTTGCAATACCAGTTCAAGATGGTCCTCTATCATTGTTCCATTCTAAATTATCATTATTCTTACTTGAACATCCACAAACAAGGATGTTATGTAGAGTCGAAGAAAACACTATATCTAACTTCTTCATATAATAGCAAATTTTAAACTTCACTTCTCCTTGGTTACACTTGGGTAAACTTCACATATCCTCTTTTACGATCATCTAATATGTTATCAGTTTATCACTTCATAAACCATTTTGAAAAGAGTTTTGGAGATAGCTCTATCACTGAGAACTCGATCAAGTCTAGTCCATTTGCGCAAGTACTAGGTGCGTTCGAATCTCTCTTGCAATGCGCAGTGTCGATAAATGCACGCTGCACGCAGGTGTTTACAAAATGGCCGCCCAATCAGTGCGTCGTCGTATCCCGAATATTCCCGATGCTCGGTCTAGCCTAGGACTTATTGCGCAAGTACTAGATTATCGATTACTCGATGCAATGCGCAGAGACGATAAATGCACGATGCACGCACCTCTCAAATGGCCGCCACGTCAAATATTCCGCCAATTTGTACAGTATTCCGAGCAGTTTGTTCAGTGTAAGTTATTTTATGTTTCCTTTACTTGTCTTAATCTTTGCTATATTTAAAATATTGTTAGTTTATTCTGAAGATCTTTCTAGGTTTTGTTTACTTTGGTTTCTTTTTGGCAGCAACATTCGGTTTTCTCCCCGGAGCTGGTCTTGGGCTAATAGTAATTACAAAATTCGTTTCTTCATTACTTGGCGTATGCCATCTTGAGTAATCCATCGTCTTAGATGAGTATCCACAGATGTGGGTACCATACAAAGTATTCCCGAGAAACAAACACGACATTTTGAATACTTAACAGACACCACTAATCCTTGAACACTTCCTTATGTTTAACGATGTTTTAGCCACTGCACTTCATAAAAATGTCTTCATTAAAATATTTTAAGAACCGTGTTCTGTGTTCGCGAGCTCGGTTAAGACTAGGGTCCATTTGCGCAAGAACTAGATACGATGTCGTCTATATGTTGCAATGCGCAGTTGCAGTAAATGCACCCTGTGATGTGTGTACAAAATGGCCGCCGCATCAAGTGAGCCGATGCTCCCAAAATTATCTAGGCCAGAGTTACTGCGCAAGTACTAGTACTATTATCGATTCCTGGTTGCACTGCGCAGTAACGAAAAAGTGCACCGATACAATACTGCAGTCCATATAAAACCAACCTCCATTGTTAGATAATATGTGTTTTCAGGAAGAATTTTAGTCTAATTTTCATTTGTATGTATTTAGTCCAAATATCTTGATAACTTTTTTGCAACAACATCATATCTTTTTTCCAGGTCCCGACTTGGGCGAACAGTAATGACAACATTTAATGGTTCTTTATCATTTGTAGTGATCCAATCCGAGTCATCTAACTTCATGCACGAACATGCGCTAAAATCAGTACCGCGTGTACCCCAGCGAAGAAAACAGGACATATTTAGCACTTTACGGCAAATACTGAAGACCACAATCACTTTAAAGTATCTTCTCACAGGTCTCTTCTTAAAGCACCTTACACTTCACTTTCAAAAAAAATTCCCAACAGGTGCTCTTTATCCGAGAGCTCGATAAAGACTAGTCATCATTTGCGCAAATACTAGATGTGATCGACTGTCTCTTGCAATGCGCAGTGTTGATAAATGCACGCTGCACGCAGGTGTTTACAAAATGTGTCCATCAGTGCGCCGTCGTATCCCGAATATTCCCGATGCTCGGTCTAGGCTAGGGCTCATTGCGCAAGTACTAGATTATTGATTCTTGGTTGCAATGCCCTGTACCAAAAATACACGCTGCACGCAGGCATGTGCAAAATGGCGTCAAGCACTGTGTGTGTGTAAAATATTCCCGGTACTAGGGCTCATTGCGCAAGTACTAGATGTGATCTGCCATTTATTGCAGTGCGCAATGACGATCAATGCACGCTGCACGCAGATGTTTACAAGATGGCCGCCCAATCAATACATTGTCGTATCCCGAATATTCACGATGCTCGGTCTAGGCTAGGGCTCATTGCGCAAGTACTAGATTATCGATTCCTGGTTGCAATGTGCAGTGGTCACAAAGTCAATCCATCACGTCTAGTGCAGCTCGTTATCATAATTTTCTGAGGTCTCCTGAGTTATTTTCAGGACTCAATCCTTATACTGGGACTGTTTTGGATCTTTGTTTCTGAGGTCTTATATTTCGGCGCTAATATTCATTCATTCCACGGCACAAATTGGTATACGACATCAACTGAGGCTAATTACTCTGGGTTTTCTTAAGATAATTTTCTTGACTTATGTCTAACACTATATTTTTGTGTTTGTCACTATGTTGTTTTTGTGTGTGCAATCAACATTTGGCGCTAATATGGATTTTAAGCAGATTCATAGCTTTTGTTACACGTGGCGCAATAAAGTTCATATTTATTTGTTTTGGTAAGTAATATGTTTTGGTAAACTTATTCATATACTTTAGATTTTGATACATACCGTGAGAACGATACAAGGTGTCATAGATTATAACACGTAGATTTATGTTTATGTCATTAGAAAAATAGTAAGTTAAATCAAAATGACACCTAAGTAATTAATCTTACAAGAGTTAAATCATCGCAACACGACTGCCGACTGTCAGTGACTTCTATGAAAGCTCTGTGTCAAAGAGCAAGTAAAGTTGGCAGTCTCGGCTGTCATGAAGTCTGTGATAAATCGCCTTCACATATTCTGACGTGGTTGGAACCGCAGGAAACGGTTCTAGGTAGGTACCTAATAATTAGATGGCATGGTAGATTATACTCTGTCAGATCTGGTTTTGGTTCAAACTGGCATAACCCGAGGAAAGTTTGAAGTGGCGTAAGTTTTGTAAAATTGTTTTTGAATAGCAAATGTTACGTTACACTAGGTGCATGTAGCAATTGATAAGTTATGAACTTATGACACGACTATATGGTAAATTAGAGAAATATGAGTAAAAAAAATGTAAATTACGCACCGCTATAGACGAGACGACCCGTTGCAATGCACAGTGACACTAAAACATGCTGCACTAGGTCCAAAATGACTGCAATGTCAAACACACCGACGTTCTCAATTCACATATGATACACTTTTTTAAGCATCCACGGAATAATCCACACTTCAAGATTTTATCGGATCTTCTGATCTTTTTCTGCCGTTGGTACTGCATTTTATTCCGATGTGTTACGTCCAAATAGTCTTTATGCAAATAAGTCGTAGGTGACCTTAAATATTTGGGCAAGTACTAGATGTGATAGATTTTCAGTTGCAATGCGCAGTTACTCCTCATGCACGCTGCACGCAGGTGTGTTCAAAATGGCCGCCCAATCAGTGCGTCATCGTGTCCCGAGTATTCCCGATGCTCGGTATAGGCGAGGGCTTATTGCGCAAGTACTAGATTATCGATGAACGATGCAAGCAAGTCAAAAATGGCTCCCATGTCAAATGCACTACAGTTTCTTTCCGAAATATTTCCAGAGCTCCAAATACTAATAGTCTTATGTATAAAAAGAACAGCACTCTAGATTAATATCTTGTCTTCTTCTTTGCAACAAAATCAAGTCTTTTTTCCGGAGAACGACTTGGGCCAATAGTGATCACGATACTATTCGAAGGTGCTTTATTACTTGCAGGGTCCCGTTCAGAGTAATGGGTCTTCTTGCAGACACATCCACAAATATGGGTGCCATATAAAGTATTCCAACGAAGAAGGCACGACATCTTGAACTTGACACAGACAATGCTAAACAGCACTATAATTAATCTTTCTACACTTCGTCCAATTTAATATCTTCTAATATAATGAGCATTTGTCAATGCACTTCAAACGTTTTTAAGATACGTGCTTTACGTCCAGTAGATTGATCGAGACTAGACTCTATTTCACGTGCTCTATGTCCGAGAGCTCGATATAATTAGACTAGTCTCCATTTGCACAAGTACTGTGATGGGCTGTCTCTTGCAATGCGCAGTGTTGATAAATGCACGCTGCACGCAGAACTGTAGAAAATGGCCGCACAATCACAGCATCTTTTTGTCCGAATATTGCCGAAACTTTATCTAGGCTAGGAACTGCGCAAGTACTAGATTATCGATTTGGGGATGCAATGCGCAGCGACGATAAATACACGCTGCACGCAGGTGAGGCAAAATGGCTGCCCAATCAGTGCGTCGTCGTGCCCCGAATATTGCCGAAGCTTTATCTAGGTTAGTAATCACTGCGCAAGTACTAGATTATCGATCCCAAGATGCAGTGCACAGAAACAAAAAAAGGTTTTGTACGTAGCTAAAGTAGTAGGTATAAATTAGACACCATGTCTAGCGTGCCGATTCTCACAATATATGTAGGTACATTTATGACAACCACTAAGGCTTTTTCAAGTGTCAAGTTATTTTCATTACAGGTTATTTTGAGGTCCTGTACTATAATTTCTCAAGCTTCAGCTTTTCGGAATTGAAATTCAGCTAATTTCATAACATTGTTCCAAATGCTAAGATGATTTTGATAACTGGTGCTGATTCCATGTCAAATGCATTGATGATCCCTTGACCGTATCAGCAGTCAGGCCTTACTGGGCATATTTTGTTTTCTTTTTTGCAACAACGTCAATCCTTCTTTCCGGAGATCGACTCGGGCCAATAGTTATTACACAACCATTTGATAGAGCATTATTACTTGCAGTGTGCCATTTTAAATAATCGATCTTCTTGCACGAACATCCGCAAATGTGGGTATCATATAAAGTATTCCAACGAAGAAAGCACGGCATCGTCGACACTAAACAACACTAATCCTTTTACAACACTACGTCCTGTTAAAGTATTTACTAATATTTTATCTATGTCACTGCACTTCACCAAAGAGGTTGGACGTTTAGACTAGAGAGAACATGCCCTATAAATTTCCTTATACCGAACGTGCAACATGTAATGTCAGTTGGTCTTAGTTGGTTAATCATAACGTCAAATTACGCGTCTCATTTAAAGAGGCATAGACTCTTTTCATACTCATATCTTTGACTACATTCTCTAAATAGCCGTGCTGTGATCTGTCATCAGTGTAAAATTTGTTAGACGTTTGTGTTTACATTTTTAATAACTTTTTTGCATTTAAATAGTAAGTAAGCTTATAATAATTAAATAGTGTACTCATTAATTAATACACATCGAGTATGTGATATCGGGATGTGGATGCCGCTATTCTCGGAACGGAAATAACAGGAGAAACTTTATCTTCTAGCAGTGAGTCGGAATTTTCCAACAAATTTATTTACTTTTCTCGTATTAATGCTATAATGAGTGTTAAGTTTACACAATATCATTGTATTGCAAATCAAAGGAACAGCTTGCATACGTATGTGTTATGAATTTAACTCACAAATTGTTATTTTGTACATTTATTGATTTAATAGCCTTAGTGATGGGATTTGACAGTGAAAGGAGATATCGATGTTTTTTGAATGAGGGATAAATACGGAAACTAACTATCGGACATGAATGTAAAACTGTCGCTGGAAGCGACAGCGGGTAGCCGCGTTTGCTAAGTTGGCAATAAACAAAGACGTCCAGCGGTCTAATTTTCTATCGCGCGTTTGATAGTAAGCGCAGTTTAATGTACATAATTTACTTAGATACCTACCTTAAAAGTAGCGTCTATTAACCTAAAGCCAAGTGTTCCAGTGTACGCACGTGTGTGTAGGCTTACATATTTGCATCTATAAAATAGTAGATGGATTCGGAATGTGAGTAGCATTTTTTATTATTAAGAAGGTGTTTTTTATTACAGGTTGCCTATTAATGACGTCACAAGAAAACTTTGGATAAATGCCGTTGGACGGCCTAGTTTGATTTAGCAGAAGTACCACCGTATTTATTCACGTCATTTTGAGAAATACTGTTTTTAAAGACAGAAAGCACCTGGCGTCGTTTAAAACCGAAAGCTCTGCCTACATTACATTTATGCCCGGACATTGCACACCCGGTAGAATTATTTATCCAAAGCTAAACAAAAAGTGTGTAATTTTAGTTTGAACATATTAATAAAATATAATAATTACAACGATTTTAATTAATCTACCTACTTCTATATTATTTATCATATTAGTGCTATCCTGACTGATCAAAGACGTCTTGTCTTGTAGTCCGCTACATAATATTCTACCATAAAATATAATATTCTTTCACATTCACACAACATTATCTGGTCCCAAACTAAGCATATCTTGTACTGCGAGTACTAGACAATCGATAAACATGCATATATACTTTTCTGTAAATATATTACATATTATACATAGTACCATCCAGACCAAGACAAACATCCATATTCATGCACACAAATGTTTGACTTGAGCGGGAATCAAACCCGCAAGCTTCGGCGTGGCAGTCGGATTACCTACAACTCTAAAAAAAATCGAGCAGTGTCCAACGTTAGCGATAGCAAGTAACGTGATATGATGCGACGCAAACAAATTGCCAAAGCCTGCCGTGCCGCATTAGCCAATCTGGTATAATTCGTACAATACATAATCTAAGTGACAGTTTCTTAGCATCTCATCGCCACGCATCGCTCATTAGTTTATGAATACTTTTTGTCAATAGATTTTATGGCTAAAACGAACAATTAAACACGTGAATTATTTTAGTACTGTCTGTCTGGCAAGTCTTTGCAAAGCACTGTCCTGCGTCGACAGCAAAAACTACAATTTCAATATTTTAGTTGTTTACTTCTACGGCTTAAATATATCGACACATACTAAAGTTAGACATTTGACCAAAAATATTTATCGATAAATCATCACTGTTACGAACAACACTCGGTTTCCTCACTCTATGTTTTGTCTACTGTTTGCCTACCACGCGGCTGGTATAAGAGCGTGCTGCTAAACCTATCGACAGCTCTTTCTATCATACTGCATGTGCCATTAGAAAGAAGATATCAATCATAGCAATCGCTGTTGTTAATTAGTGTTACTTCTATGCCTTAGGTTATATTTCTTTGCACTTCACACATCACTTTCAAACGAATTAAGGAGGCGTGCTGTATGCCCGAGCTCAACCGAAACTAGTCTCTATTTGCGCAAGTACTAGATGTGATGGACTGTCATTGCAATGCGCAGTTTCGATAAATGCACGCTGCACGCAGGTGTTTACAAAATGGCCGCCCAATCAGTGCGTCGTCGTATCCCGCATATTCCCGATGCTCGGTCTAGGCTAGTGCTCATTGCGCAAGTACTAGATTATATTATCGATTGCGGGTTGTGATGATAAATTGATGTTGCACGCAGTCCAAATTTGCCGCCATGTCTAGGCTCCATTGCGCAAGTACTAGATGTGTCACTTGCAATGCGCAGTGTCAATAAATGCTCTTGCACGCAGGTTTTTACAAAATGGCCGCCCAATCCGTGCGTCGTCGTGTCCCGAATATTCCCGATGTTCGGTCTAGGCTAGGGCTCATTGGGCAAGTACTAGATTATTATCGATTGCGGGTTGTGATGATAAATTGATGTTGCACGCAGGTCCAAATTTGCCGCCATGTCTAGGCTCCATTGCGCAAGTACTAGATGTGTCACTTGCAATGCGCAGTGTCGATAAATGCACGCTGCACGCAGGTATGTACAAAATGGCCGCCCAATCAGTGCGTCGTCGTGTCCCGAATATTCCCGATGCTCGGTCTAGGCTATGGCTCATTGCGCAAGTACTAGATTATCGAGTGTTCGTTGCAATGTGCTGTGGTGATAAATAGACGTTGCACCCAGGTACAAAATTGACGCCATGTCGAATGCTGCCTAGGCTGCATTGCGCAAGTACAAGATGTGATCGGCTATATACGCTGCACGCAGGTGTTTACAAAATGGTCACCTCATCATATGTATATCTCATGTCCCAAATATTTCCTCGATCCATATTAATGTTGCAAAGTAAACATCCTTGTTCTTCCTTTCTTTTTCTCCTTCTTCGAGAATAAATGCTGTATTCCATAGTGGACCAAAGAAGATAAAAGCCACTGTCATTCTTTGTTTCTAAGCTCATTCTAGGCGTGGTTTAGTGTTTATGTTGGTAACCACTAGGTTGTAGATTACTTATAACAAATACGTAGTTACATAAATACAAAATCGTTTCCGGGCGTTAGGCGGTATTGGAATCACGCGTTTTAGCAACTGCTTCGATGCTCTTTATATTTCTTTATTATTGCATATTTTAAAGCTATGACGGTTGAAAGCAAATAAAATATTGTTAAAGTGGCTGAATTGCCGATTGTTCCAACTCATTTTACGATAAAACGCTTTTATACAAAATTAAAAAAGGAAACTTGCCTTGAATGTATGACTAACATAATTTTTTAAAGTGCTTATAAATTATCGTTTGCCACGCGACTCGGAGCGGACTTGCGTAAACCGTTGGTCCCGGCTGTCATGAATATCATTGACAGTCGTTAAGTATGAGGAGTTTGTAGCTTTGGACACTAACTACGTGTGGCGAACGTCAGACAGACGGCAGTCGCTTTGAGGAAAATTTCCTAATATGCCTATTCTGGTTAGACCAGTAAGCGGACCCTGGGCTCCAAGACGAAAAACTCTTACATGGAACTAGGATAACGCTAGGACAATGAAGATACTTTTTTTCATGAAACACGACCACATGCATCTTGTAAATGCGATACGAGCACAAAAAGAAGAAAAGGCATTTATTTTTAGAACATACACAGCAATATTATTGATTAAAATTTAGTAAAAAGTCTGTCGATGCAGGTTTTAAACGTCAATTTTGAATACAAATGCTATATCGTAAAAAATGTCTCCAAAAGAAATATTTTCCAAAACCTGCATTTTTTAATACTGCACTGCGAGCAGCACCGGCATAGCTATACGGTGGCGAAGTCAAAATTCGGAAATAGCACATCGAAATCAATCAAATTATTCTTGAGACTGTAGACTGACTGACCGTAGTACTCGTACTGTAGCTGTATATATTTATGTCAATAATTATAGTGTACCTAAACAACATTAACGATCCACACTTGTATACTAAAATATCACACGGATTTAGGAACTTTCCCATTTAAGGAAAATCTAAGCGCCAGTTATGTGAGTTTTGAACGACCCGTTAAAAGAAATCGAATACTTCGCTGATCAGAGAACTCTTCATTCTGAAATTAATTTATGTTTTTGTTTACCTATAGGAAATCCTCAAACAAGTCAAACAATGCTATTGTACAACAGTATAATCGACTGCAGTGTAGAATAACAGTAACGATAAAAAACACACCAATATCATGCTTATCTGAAATACATATTAGAAGTACGTACCATTGTTTTGACGACGTGTTGCAAAGTGAGGTGACAGTGGAACAAGTTGCACGCAGATCCAAGATGGCCGCCGCACCAAGTGCGCTGAGGTTCTAACTACTGTACTACATATAAACACTTATGCACATCCCCACAGCAATCCAAATGTCAAGATATCATCAGGATTTCTGAAAATGTTGTTTTCTGCACTTTATAAAGTGTTTCCAAGATGTTGCAGGACACTACTAATAGCGTAGGCTGTTGTTGCAATTTTTTGCCGGGGTATAACTCGAAGCACCGCAAGTCTAAAATGACCGCTGCGTCAAATCTCACTCATATTCTAACTGCAAGTCATGTTACTGTTATGAAAATCCACACAGCAATGCATATTCCAGGATATTCTCACGATTTCTCAAGTTGTTTGATGGCAACTGTTCTTCAATTGTTTTCAAGATGCAGAAATCTATAACGCCTTTGACAGCAGTAGTACTCAAAATGTCCACCGGATGAAGTGCGCCTGTCCGTCCAATAGGTTCGCGCAGGTCAATCTAGACTAGACTTTATAGCGCAAGAACTAGATGATCGATTACATCACACGCAGTTCCAAAATGGCCGCTATTTGAGCTCTGAAGAATTCTCAATACTGCGCTTCGGTTCAATTGATAATTTTCGTTTCATTCCAGACTAATTCGCAGTTCTAGATTTATTTTTCTTCTTAGGGCCTTAGATCTTCATCTTCATCTTCTGCACTTCTGAAATGCAATCCAAAGTATTCCAGAATTTTCCAGATTCTTTGTGTTTGAGCTCGATCTAGGCTAGGCTTCATTGCGCAAGTACTAAATTGTTGATTACTAGCTCCGGTGCGCAGAACCGATAAATACGTAATGTACGTGGGTACACACAAAATGGCCGCCGGATTCCCACAATTTTGCTCCATCATCTTAGAATAGTCTATATTACCAACTGTTTCTCACTCAAATGCCTATGCGAAGTCGTCGATATCCACGTTCTTAAGAACCTTTTTAACTTCCAAATGTTCTGACGTGTAAACTATTAGGTATACATCTACAGTAGGATCTTCTCTTCTTTTTCTTACCAGAGCTTCTGAAGTGTGTCTTGGCTACGTTTGTTCTTGGGTAATCTTCATGGCCGAGGCTATCTTCGAAAGTACTAGATTATCGATTACTATTTACAGAAATGTACGCAGGTACCACCTTCTTCAAAGCATATTAGCTCAAACACTCACTTTGGAAATGTTCACTGTCACGTTAAATCACCACATGAAACCATTCTCATCACACTTATAAATACTTCATTGCCAGTCTTCTAATATTCTTTTTAATTGATATCACTTCAAAAATAATTGTCGTTTGATTCCGGACGCGTGCTCTTCACTCGAGAGCTCTATCTATACTAAGTAAGTCTAGAATCACTTGCGAAAGCACTAGATATGCGCAACGCCAATAATTACCTGGTCTGCGCATCCGTATCAAAATGGCTGCCACGTCTAGTGTACGATGGAAATTTTGTATCTTGGTCATTTTAATGTCCAATTATCCACAACCTCGACTTTCTTCATTGTCTTGAGGCGTTAAAACATAATTTCGGCTATTTTCAGATTTTTATCATTTCTTTAATTCAAACATTAATTTATTGCTTCTCCAGTGCGTAGTCATGATAAATGCGCGAGCAGGTAGATACGTTCAAAATGGCTGTCCTTTGAAACATTTCAAAATGTACGCACTAAACCACATTTTTTTTCAAAAAGCTACTGTTTTTGACAAAGTTCTATTTGAGCATGTTCACATCTCGCCGCGTTCTTATTTGAATTCACGAACACCATCGACTTCTTCTCTGGAGTCAATCGAGTCTAGGGTTTACTGCACAAGTACTAAATTATCGATTAGTCTTTGTTGTGCGCCATACATAGGTCAGGTCACGCAGGTCTCTACAAAATGGCCGCCGATACAGGTGTGGTTAATAGACCACAATATTGTAAACCAACAGTGTTCCTTCTTTTCCTCGTTCTCCGGAAGCCACATAAATATTTTCTGCGTTGCCATCAGCATCTCATAAACTCTTTTTCTTTTCTAGAACATCGCCCTTCTTTCTGAGCTAGGTCTTAATGCGCAAGTACTAGAATATCGATTACCTGTTGCACTGCGCAGTGCGTAATAAAAACGCGATGTACGCAGGTGTGTACAAAATGTCTGCCTCCGAAATTGCGCAGGTGTATTCCAAAGCACTGTAGGTATACCAACATCTTTTACTTATTTCCCAAGCTCTTGATTCAAACCTGTCAGTAACATTGTTAAGTACATTTTTTAGAAACGCAGTGTCGCAATCAGCGGTCAGCTGTTGGATTCCTGCAGCCTGTTGATATGACCATCTTATCTAAGTAAATTACGTACCTTTTCCTCGTAGACAAACACGTCGCAAGCATCCGTCTCGCAGCAGAGCCGCAGGCACTCGTGTCGCGCGCCTACATCCAACTCGGACAGGTACCGAGCGCCCATTTCACGAGACTCTTCGGTACGGATGATCTTGTCACGTTGGACGTCGAACCGCGCAGCACACGCGGCGGGGTCTAACTCGCGCGCGACGACGACTCCCGCAAGCATCGCGACCCACCAAGCCCAAGCGCGAGCACCCATTTCACAACCCTTCAAATTACTCTAGTCTTTTACAATATAAGCACTATTATATCACGGCCATGGGCTATGGCGGCCATGCGGAATGATCCACTTCCGTGATGTAGTTCGCGACGTGGACAGGAATTGACTAACATGTTCTGCGATGCTTGAGCTGCGGCCGCCGCGGGTCGCGATCGATAAAGTAGCGCTTGCGCGGGGCGTGCTCTTGTTCAGCACTAATTAGTGGATGCGGTACATCTGTCGACTAGCGATTGAGCAAAGTACATAAGTGCGCAGTAAGCATTGCTCAAGATTTTATCGATTTTTATTAATGGTGTTTCTATACAAATAGATTTTTGCATCATTTGTTATAGGTACCTGATAATAAAATTAGCATGGTCAACGTTGCTGTTATACATATTTTTTTAATTAAACTACATGGGACTCTCATAGTTTCGCCCTGTTCATATGTCCGTCTGTTGGTCCAAAACCATAAGCACTAGAGGGCCGAAATTTGGCAGGATTTTTACATCTATACTAATAAAATTGGGCAAGTGCGAGTCGGACTCGCGCACGAAGGGTTCCGTACCATCAGCTATAAAAGAAAATCACATTCGTTGTATGTATACTTAAATACTTTATAAGTTTCTACCTGTTTATTAAGATCGAGTAACAAATTGCTTAAAAATTACGTTTGTTGTATTGGAGCCCCCCTTTATTATTTACTTTTTTTAAATTTAATTATTTATTTTGAAAGGTAATATACAACTACATATTCTGTGAAAATTTAAAGCGTCTACCTGTTACAGTTAGTAATTTTGAGCAAAAAATACGAAAAAGAACACGTTTTTTGTATGGGACCCCCCCTTAATATTTTAATTTCAGCTTTCTAGCTATCATGGTTTATGAGATACAGCCTGGTGACAGACAGACAGACAGACAGACAGACAGACAGACAGACAGACAGACAGACAGCGGAGGCTTAGTAATAGGGTTCCGTTTTTTACCTTTTAGGTACGGAACCCTAATAATAAAGCGGAAGAGTTTGTTTGTTTGTTTGTTTGTTTGTTTGTTTGTTTGTTTGTTTGAACGCGCTAATCTCAGGAACTACCGGTCGGATCTAAAAAATTCTTTTTGTATACGATAGCCCAGTTATTCCGGCAGGCTATAGGCTATATAACATAACGCTTCGACCCTTTGGGGCCGGGCAAAAGGCTAAAAAGGCTAAAAGATAATGTCGGCTTATCTCAGGAACTAGCAGTCGGATTTTAAAAATTGTTATTGCCTATGATAGCCCAATTATGCCAAAAGGCTATAGGCTATATAAAATTACCCCACAACTTTTAGAGGCCAGACAAAAATAATAAAATGGTCAAACGAGAAGGGGGAGGGTTTGGTCAAGGGCAAAAAAAGGCTAAACGAATAGGATACAATCTATATGAGTATCGTTTTCGAGATTTTCGGGACGCTGATTAATAAAATGAAATTTATTTAGTGATCCAAGATGGCGGACGGGAAATCAAAGATGGCGGATGAGAAAATTTAAAAAATCGATATGGGTATCGCCTTCGATATTTTAAGGGGTGGGGAATCGCAGTACAACATCTATTTCGTGATCAAAGATGGCGGATGGGAAATCAAAGATGGCGGATGGGAAAATTTAAAAAAATCAATATGGGTATCGTCTCCGATGTTTAAAGGGATGGGGAATCCAAATACAACATCTATTTTGTGATTCAAGATGGTGGATGGGAAATCAAACATGGCGGATGGGAAAAATTAAAAAAATCAATATGGGTATCGTCTCTGATGATTTAAGGGATGGTGAATCCTAATACAACATCTATTTCGTGATCAAAGATGGCGGATAGGAAATCAAAGATGGCGGATGGGAAAATTTTAAAAAATCAATATGGGTATCGTCTCCGATGTTTAAAGGGATGGGGAATCCAAATACAACATCTATTTTGTGATTCAAGATGGTGGATGGGAAATCAAACATGGCGGATGGGAAAAATTAAAAAAATCAATATGGGTATCGTCTCTGATGATTTAAGGGATGGTGAATCCTAATACAACATCTATTTCGTGATCAAAGATGGCGGATAGGAAATCAGAGATGGCGGATGGGAAAATTTTAAAAAATCAATATTGGTATCGTCTCCGATGTTTAAAGGGATGGGGAATCCAAATACAACATCTATTTTGTGATTCAAGATGGCGGATGGGAAATAAAACATGGCGGATGGGAAAAATTAAAAAAAACAATATGGGTATCGTCTCTGATGATTTAAGGGATGGTGAATCCAAATACAACATCTATTTCGTGATCAAAGATGGCGGATAGGAAATCAAAGATGGCGGATGGGAAAATTTAAAAAAATCAATATGTGTATCGTCTCCGATATTTTAAGGAATGGGGAATTCAAAAACACCATCTATTTCGTGATCAAAGATGGCGGATGGTAATTAAAAAAAAAATCAATATGGGTATCGTCTCCGATGTTTAAAGGGATGGGGAATCCAAATACAACATCTATTTTGTGATTCAAGATGGCGGATGGGAAATCAAACATGGCGGATGGGAAAATTTAAAAAAAACAATATGGGTATCGTCTCCGATGTTTAAAGGGATGGTGAATCCAAATACAACATCTATTTCGTGATCAAAGATGGCGGATAGGAAATCAAAGATGGCGGATGGGAAAATTTTAAAAAATCAATATGGGTATCGTCTCCGATATTTTAAGGAATGGGGAATTCAAAAACACAATCTATTTCGTGATCAAAGATGGCGGATGGGAATAAAAATAAAATCAATATGGGTATCGTCTCCGATGTTTAAAGGTATGGAGAATCCAAATACAACATCTATTTCGTGATTCAGGATGGCGGATGGGAAATCAAAGGTGGCAGAAGGGAAAAAATTTAAAAATCAATATGGGTATCGTCTCTGATGATTAAAGGGATGAAGAATCTAAACACAATATCTATTTCGTAATCAAAGATGGCGGATAGGAAATCAAAGATGGCAGACGGGTTTTTTTTAAAGTCGATATGGGTATCGTCTCCGATATTTTAAGGAATGGGGAATTCAATATTATATAAAAATCTATGTTTGTTTGTTCATCATTTATAGACTCTGAAATGATAAGAGATTAAGTGCTAAGTCAATGGTAACTTTGGAAAAGGGGCTTGGAAAAAAGGGAATTAAATAAAAACTCTTAAAAAGGCGATACGGAGTTCGCTGGGTCAGCTAGTTGTGAATAAACGGACAAAACGGTACAATAAAATTTTGATTAAAGTGGGTATAGATCCCATACACGTATTATGCAAAAGTCTTTTTTGTCGATTATGTTGAGTTGTGTATCTTTTGAGATAGCTCTTACCATTAAATTATACTAGGATTTTATTTAACCTTTTGTATTCATGATCTGTTTGCGAAAAATTTAGCTCAAAAGTAAGAAAACTAAATCCCGACTACGACAAAAAATTCGATAAAAAGACAAATAACTAATTAACGAGTAATAGGCGATCGACCTAAATTTACTTCTGCAAGAGATCAAATAAATTTATTTCTATAAAAGGAGACAACGGTATTTTTATTCCTGCACACCTAGTTACCTAGGCACCTACCTACACCTAGTGTTAATATTTCAGACGAATTTTATACTTAACTCTAAAGTAAATTAAATACTTTGAGGGCCTTATTGACGGCAAGAAATCCCAATCCTGTTAATAAAAATAAGGAAATCAGGGTAAGTAAGATAACGTAACTAGGGCAAGGGTGCGCAATGTGCGCATCGCCCCACATTTCGATCATTTTGACGACCGGTTGGCGCGGCGGGAGTGTAAGCGACTGCTACGCTGATGGTCGCGGGTTCGATTCCCGCTCAAGTCAAACATTTGTACGCATGAACATGGATGTTTGTCTTGGTCTGGGTGTTTCTATGTATGATATGTATGTATTTACAAATAGGGTAGCAAAGTAGGGCAGTAACAAATAGGTATAATAATATGTATGTTTAGCCATTATCTAGTACCCATAACACAAGTTCTGCTTAGCTTGAGACTAGATGGTGATGTGTGTAAGGGGTAGAATATAAAATATTATTATTGTACATTTTGGGTAGTCTGCTTAAATCTCTGTGTTGCAATAAAATTGAATCACTGCATGGCTTCTTCCCTCTCAACCATTGAGCAATGCTAAGATGATAATTAATTAATTTATGCAATGATAATTACTATTCCAAATGTAATGCTAATTATTCAAAATGTTATTCTCAATGTTTTAATGTCTTTTTAATATTTGCACGCCTTATGTGGCAGAATATGCTGGACGTTAAATTTATAACACATGTATGATACCATATTCTAGAAAATAAACGATATTCTATTCTATTCTATTCGATACGTCTTGTAGGTTTGCTACATCCTCACACGACAAACTTTCTACGAGTTAGGTACATTAACATTGTTTACTGTTATAGGTACTTATTATTATTATACCTATTTCAAATAATCAAATGCGTGTTTATTTAATATAGGTAGGGTATAAAGGATAAATAAATTAAACGATTACCTACGTTAAATACAGGAGTCAAAGTCATTGATCATTCACATAGAACTTTCGAATATATGTATATTTTCATCATCGTCCTAGCGTTGGGTACCTACCCTTATTGTTCAAGATGTTTGTAATTATAAGCAAGATACAAAGTTATACCGCTGGAGCCAAAATTGTATGTAGGTATAAAGAATGTGTCGTGTCAGCTACCCATAGGACAGGTTTGCCTAGAGTACCAAGAATATTGCTGTAACACGATTAATAACCAAAAAACCGAGTTTCACATCCGCAAGAACCTGCATGAGAATATAATGATAAGTCACGGTCGTTATAAATGGCGTTCCGTAGTTTCTGCCCATTCCTTCGGGAAACAGGCGTGAGTCTATGTATGTAAAAATAAGTTTTAACAAGTCTTGCGAAAAAACGAATGCCAGATCCGCAAATATTGTTGGTTGACTGTTATAGAGCGGCTAATATGCAGCCGATGTAAGCTGGTCCCGGCCGGAGTGAACTCGGTGCAGCGGGGGTGTGAGAGGGAGAGGCACAGAGGGTGCAAGGACGAAGTTTTAGCCAGCTATTATCTAGACAGGTGCTTAGTTTATCTAGATATGTGTTTAGATTATGACTTTGAACATGAAGGAGACGCACGGCACGAATACTCTTGACGACTCTTGAGTGTGACTGTGAATTTTAAGTCAATGTTGTACTTTTATGATTACTAGAGGGCGCCCAGTGGTCGAAATTCGACCATAATTTATAAAAAAAATAACTTTCTACATTATTAAGGTTTTTTTGTCAAATAATCATAAACTTTGGCGCATAATGAAAATATGAAATGTTGTAGGGAAGTTAAGAATACCTACTTACTTGATTAGGTTGTTATAATCTAAAACAATAAATATGGATAGTGTGGTGACTCCCCGACGAGAAGCGTCGGGACTACCCACTAAAACCACCATGGTGTTCCTCTATCCGATTGCATTGAATGGCGGGGTCACGGGAACTGCGTTACCATTACTACCGCCACCCCGCCTGAGCCTGATGCATCCATCTGCATCCAACATACTTGTCCTCATACATCCTCCTTCATACTAAGAGCATCCAAGTGGCCACCTGAGCAATAGTCGCTTAACTTTGTGAACCTCTACGAATGTCAAGCCAAGTCACGCTATGAGCGCTGCTACCTCTCCTATAACATTTAAGTTAAGTAGGTCATCATCATCATCATCAGCCTTTAACAGTCCACTGCTGGACTAGGCCTCTCCTTTGAAAGGAGGAATCGGCCTACTATACCACGCTGGCCAAACGGGTTGGTATAGGGTTTGTACCAAGTTTTCCTTCTCTTAAAGTGCTGTTATCTGTATAACATGCTTCCTCTGTCGGCTCTTACGACACCCATGGGATGATATGGGGTAGTGACATTCCGTATTTTTAATCCGTCAACACACGGACGAAGTTAAGGCGCCGTGTACAGCTACTGAGTTCAGCTGTTGCTGTCACTGTCGGATTGTATACATAAGAAAGAGAAGCGCGACGACGACGGGACGTTCAGAACGAGTTATTTATCATTAAATACATTAATCCTTACAAATATCTTATTCCAATCGATAAATAAAAACAACAGTTCCCTTTATTATTATATATTACATCACTGTTATTAATATTATCAAGATTTGTGTATAAATAATACAGTTACAATTGCTACAATTTCAATTTAAATGGTTATTTTATGGGTTTTTTTTATCGAGAAAATTTACCGAAAACGTATTTTGAACACAATGGTCCCCCCATAAATATAATCAAGATTAACATATATTTTTTAGCTGCTCTAAAATGTATACATTTGGCTAAAAAACTGTTTTGTGAAGCCTATTTTGACTAAGTACAGCGCCTTAAGTAGGTACCTACCTAATATTTAGACACATGTGTGTTAAGTAGTTCTCTGGGTGAGAAGTGTTTTGCAAGTTTTCTTCAGGTGTGTTTACAGTTTCTACGAAAAGGCTTTTTTCGTAAAAACGGTAAACACACCAAGTAATTACAGTGATTACAGATTAAACGGAGTTAGCTTTACAGAAAAGCTAACTCCGTTTAAGCTGTAACCTCTGTAATCAGTTTAATCTTGTAGCTGATACTGTGATACCCTTCGTGATTTGAGACTTTTTATCTTCGCTTTCCTTACTGCGAGCTATGATAGGTTTAGTTACATGGTCTACGTATCCACAATCGCTTAGTCGACGAGGTTATGCTACGAATTACGATTCGATCGATACGTACATAACTACCGAATCGAAACGACAGGAAAAATAAAATGATATTACTAACTAAGACTGTGAAATCGCTCTGCCACTCACATAGAGAGCTAAAAGATACAAAACCTTTGTTCGTACTTAGCTCTCTGTGGTCCGCGCTATATAGGAAGCGAGAAACGTACCTTTTTCAACTAGATGGCGCTACGCGTATGATTGGATTGAAATTGTTATTTATATTTATTTTTGTCTCAGGTTTAAATCCACCACGGTACACACCGCAGGCTTTTCAAAGTTACAAAATATTTAAGAAATTGTCAATTTTAGCTTAATTAGCGGTGAAGGAAAATATCGAGCGAAATCCCCCACCATGTCTAAGAGATATTTTGTAAAGTCTATATGAATGACTGCACGGTTGGCGTAGTAGTTAAAGCGGCCGCCTCACCGCCTGACACTGCGCCGACTGTTGTGGGTTCGATCCCCTTATGAGGCAACACTTTGTGTGATTCACAGATTGTTGTTTCGAGTCTGGTTGTTCATTCTATCCATTAGTTGTATGTTTGTAAAGTCCCCCGCGACACAGAATTTAGTCCTAATGCGGTAGATGGCCTTCTTTTTAAATAAAAGGCAAACAAAACACGTACTTGTATCGTAGCAAATATGCTAACAGTGATTCGCATGGCGTTGGCGCCCAACAGGGACGTCGACGAACATTGTTGACAGCCATTATTTTGGTAGGCCCCGGATGGCTGTTAAGGTGAGTGATTCGACACTCTCTGCCCGCTAAAAGCCAAGAATCAGACATCTCGTGACCATGGCTGGTGGCTGGTGAAACCCATACCCAACGTCGATATGTATATAATAAAAGGTTTTTTACCTATATCTCATCATCATCATCATCAGCCTTTAACAGTCCACTGCTGGACTAGGCCTCTCCTTTGAAAGGAGGAGGTGGCCTGCTATACCACACTGGCCAAACGGGTTGGTATAGGGTTTGTATCAAGTTTTCCTTCTCTTACAGTGGTGTTCTCTGCATAATATGCTCCCTCTGTCGGCTCTTACGACACCCATGGGATCATATGGGGTGGTGACATTCCGTATTCTTAACCGTCACCACACGGACCCATACCTACTTATTTTGAAATCCCGAAACGTCGAGGGAAATTTGTATAAGGTTTTTTACCTATACCCACGCCAAATATACCCGTTATACAAAATGTAACTATGTGTTCCTACAAGTCGCGAAAGTTTGAAAGTAAGTATTTAAAAACCAAAAAGATGAGCACATAATGCGAGCTGCCTTTCCACCGTAAAGACAAAACTCTATAAACACTCTCTCTATGGTGAAAATGAAGTCAAAAGTGGGACAGTTTATAAAATAATGTTGACATTTAAAATGTACCCTGAACAGAAGAGCATGCATGAGGAATCTGATGGGAGTGAATGAAGCAAGAGAGATAATATGTCAGGATCGTTGCAAATGGCGTTCCGTAGTCTTTGCCTACCCCTCCGGGAAACAGGCGTGAGTCTTTGCATGTATGTATATTTAAAATCGACTCATGGTTTGATAAACCCGAAGATTTTTTACGTAAGCTTCAACTCAATTAGTTATGCGTAGTAAAAATACGAGGAGACAATCTATAGACATTTCTTGCCCTTTTCGTAAAATTCAATGTCACCCTGTCTGGCCTACAGACTCAAATACCACACAATCGATTACGCTCAAGAGTACCTATAGGTTACACCTAACCAAGTTACGATTGATTAATGTCAAATATGTTTCAAACTGGTCCATCAATATAAAAAATGTTTAAACAGACCCTTGGTTGGGTTGGTTTAAACGTTAAGACTTTGAAACTGAACTAACTTAGGGTAAGGTTGCGATCATTGGACCAGCGCTTTGATTGGACCACTTCAATAACTCACGAACGATTTGGTTTAAAAATCATTTGTTACATCGAAACGCTAGCTTTATGACCATAGGCACAGTTCGTGTACCGCCTGTGCCGCCGAAGGCTTGGTTGAGGAGAGACACGAGTCGTTTAATTGCACGCGCTTTTGATATAAAATTGTCGCAATATATGTCTTCATGTAAGTACAGTTCTATTAAGTACGTTTAATTAAATTATTTGATAACGTTGTGCATTTATTGGTGTGGCTAATTATCAAAATAAGTTGTTGACAACTACTTAATTTATTTTTTGTAATTTTTTAATGAGGTTGTAGTGTGTTGCCATCAATGAACCAGTGCCTGGCTCTTTGATTGAACCGGTCCAAGCATGGCAACTTCTCGAATTGTCGTTTTCATTATTTTTTTTCTTTTAGAATGGCGAAAAGAGTATTATTCATGGAGTGAGACAAGTATGTTTTTAGCGTTACAAGCGTTACGTAAAGGTAAGGTGGGCTTAAATGAGGCAAGCAGGATTTACGGCGTGCCTAAAGCGACACTGAAAGACGATATGATGACAAAAATAAGAAGGCCGAAGGTTGCAAGCAAATTGTTGGTTCAACGGGAGATCTGACTCCAGAGTTGGAGAAAAAACTAGTTGGACACATTTTAGAATTGGATCGATGTTTATATGGTGTAACACCAACTGTGATGTAAATGTTGGGTGCACGGGGAGTGTGCTTGTGTAAAAAAGAGCAAAATGAAATATGTGTAGAAATAAGTGATGAATATGAGAGTTGAGGGATATAAAGCAAGAGGAAGACCATCGAAAAGATGGATGGATTATGTGACATGAATGAAAAGGAAGTGAATAATCAGATGACGGCTGATAGCGGAGAATGGAAGAGAAAGACATTAGGAATTAATAAAAAAAAATAAGAGGCTTATGAGTCTTCAAATTTGACAGAATAATAGGTTTTCCACAGAGTGACTTCTGACCTTCGCACGACTTGCCATGGTGAATAACAAAATAATTTAACTAGGTATGTAATAATATAATTATGTCAAGCCAATATTCTGTGTGACTGCCTCAGTGGTCCAGTCAATAGCGTATGCGAGTGCTGATCGGAGGTCCCGGGTTCGATTCCCAGGTCGGGCAAAAGTGTTACTGATTTTTCCGAATTCTCAGTAGCAGCACGGAGTCTGGTGATGTGCCCGGTAACGGCAATAGGCTCGCCCCCTATTACGTGGGACCTAAAATATCATGGCAAAATGAAGGTAGGTGTAATATTACACCTCTGCCTACCCCTTCGGGGATGCCGCCGTGAGTCTATAAAAAAATATATATATTCTGTGAAATCAACATACAACGCTTTACATATAACGCTATAACGCTAGGACGATGATGATGAACACAATAATATTATTACGTTAGATAAAAAAAATTTAAATCCAAAAAAACTATGATCCTCTGATTAAGTATGAACCATGTAACTGCTGGCATTTGTATAAATGTGTAATGGAAACGGCCTATCCGTTTCGATAATTATCTAAAATTGTGAAAGAAAATGAAGAAAAACTTAAAACGGACACGGGTTTGATTTCAGTTGATTTGTCAATCTACACAGTGCACGTGCAACTCATAATTTCCATTCAGCTGCGTTATTAGTTATTGCTCAGGATCACAAGTAAGTACAATAAAATTTAATGACTTTGCAAAGAAACAATGGTTTTTATTCCACTTTATAATAATATTATTTATTTTTGCAGTTTCAAATAAATACACTTCACTGTGCACGAAAATAATGAGTTATAAGTATTTTTTGCTCGAACTCCGTTATTTGCCCGCCAACCCCTACTCTCTTGTGTCCCACGTCAAAACAAAAGATTTTGATTGGTCAGTCATGTACCTACACTTCCCGAGTAACCGGAAATAAATCTATAATATAAAAATGAATAACTGAATGTATTGCTAGTAATAGATCTATGATTGCTAAGCACAAATCTCGAGAGCAGCTGAACCGATTTCGCTAATTCTTTGTTTTTAATATTCCTTGAAGTACGAGGATGGTTCTTAGGGAGAAAAAAAAAATCGCCTGTTAGGCGGTACGAAGTTCGCCGGATCAGCTAGTATCTTCTTCTTATCTTCTTAATATATAAAATCCTTGCGTTACTGACTGACTGACAGACACGCTACAGCCGAAACTATTGGGCGCAGGAAGCTGAAATTTGGCATGTATGTTCCTTGGAGACCGTAGGGGTGTACTAAGAAGGGATTTCCCGAAATTCCCACGGGATCGGCCAAAAGGGGTAAATTTAAAACATTGCAGGCGTAGCTGCTGGCGTCCTCTAGTATAATATAAATATTACCTGCTTGTAAATTTTGAAGTTTACCATAATTTATTGTAAGTATACAAAACAAATAAAATTGTTGTCTGGTTATTCACAACTTATTAGTACTTAACACGTGTATTTGCAGGCACTGGTCGTTCCGCTCTCATGGGTTTAAATAAAAGAATTTATTTGTGCCTTCTTGTCGTGTCGTCCTTGACACACAGGAAACACAACAATCAAAAGAATACCTTACACCCCTTGACCTTTACCTAGTGGCTCCCAAAGTTGTATGAGCTCCGAGCCTCCGACCCATCAAACAAAATATTTCAATATTGAAACCCACCTCTTAAATAGATAAAAAAATGTGCAAATACACTGTTGGTACAAATCTGGTGTAAATAACTTGAATGTACATGCATGCATAGCAAATGGACAAGGCTAGCCTTATCGCAATGCGCGTGCGATTTCTTCCAGGCAATCTTAGCTATCTTGTCAGAAAAGGGAGCCCTTAATATTGGTGAAATGCTTAGATTCTCTTGTGGCTAGAAGCGACACCACTTAACACTGTGTTATACCTATATTATTCTAATTAGAATTGGCATCGACGTACACAGGACCAAATAAATAATCACTCGTGACCCACCGGTGGTTCACGACGACGCATAGTTTGGGAAATACTGACCTAGGTATATGTATTAATTGTTATGAACTAGAACTTCAATAATGTCTACTTATTGATAGTATTGAGTCTTACTAACGTATTTTCGCAAGCAATAAAATTGTTCTGCTGTCATGCGTTCACTTGAAAAGCTGTCGTATACTTTGTGTTGACTGTTGTCAGCAACCTTTTGAAGGTATAGTTGACTGATAATGTAGTGGTCGCAACGTTAGTCGCTGATAGACACTACGCCGAGTGTTGTGGGTTCGATCCGCACACGGGACAATTAGACTACAGGCCCATGTCCAAACATGTTCCGCCCCGGGTGACACCATTTTTAGGGTGACACCCGGGCACATTACACAAATGTGTAATGTTACAGATGGATATAGAAAAAATGCGTTACTGGCTGACTGACAGACAACGCACAGCCAAAACTATTTGGGACAAGAAGCTGAAATATTGCACGTCCCTTGAGGACCGTAGGGGTGCACTAAGAACGGATTTCAAGAAATTCTCACGGGATCGGGGAGAAACGGTTCAGTTAAAATAAAATAGCTGGGCGTAGCTGTAGTAGCCTCTAGTATTTAGTAAATATAAGCCGTCGTCCCGTCCGCGTGCATTATACTTACACATTAACGTTCCTCAGGAATCAAACTAATTATTTATTGGTGAAAAGCGTACAAAAATCCGTTTTGTTGTTTTTGAGTTTATCGGGTTCATACAGACAGAACGAAAAGGGGACTTCATTTCATTTTAATAAGTGAGTATCAGAGCCACGCCGATTCAAGACGGCGCCTGTGTGCGAAACCTATGAAGCACTTTTTGTCGTTCTATTTTGACATTCTATTTTATTATATATGTCTGAAAAAATTATACTCCGCAGTTTTATATTACCTAGGCTATTTACCAAATTACGTAAAGTTCCCTACCAGTTGGGAAATATTGCAAAAATTAAGCACAATTAAAATTTGTACATTACCTACTATATTTAAGATAGCTGAGTTTCTTAATCCATACCATTTTGTACAATAATCATCAATTGTTAAAGAATATAAATATAATTTATCATCATCTTCAGCCATTCGCAGTCCACAACTGATATCTTATCAAGTAATTTCTTCGTTTTATTCCATTTTATTTTGATTTTAGGGTCGATTACTTTGATTCTCTGACAGATGAGTTCATTTCGAATTCGATTCTTCAGAGAAACTCCGAGCGTAGCCCTCTCCATAGCTTGTTAAGCGAGCTCAAATTGGTGGACCAGTCGTACCGTCAGTGTCCACGTTCTGTAAGTCAAGGGTAGAATACACTTTGTCTTAAGTCTTTGCAGTAAGCGTGACGAAAAGCGGCGGGATTTCCTATACGCTGCCCAGTTAAGCTGTATTCTTTTGCGAGCCTTCTCGAAATTGTCTCTACCCAACTGCAAGTTTTGCCCGACGCAGAAATTCGACATACCACTGAGCAAACGGTACCGTTACACGGACTCCAGAGTAGACTAGGTTGCAATAAAGTCAAAGGCTTTTTCATAGTCCATAAATCCTATAAGCACAGGGGATGATTATACTCTTCTGTCTCATGTATAATCTGCCGTAATGTGAATGTCATCTTTGGTGCCACCTCAACCTCGAGAACCGGTCTATTTGGAGGTCTAAAACTCGTTAAGCGAGACGCGAAACGGTTGGTGGTGATTGATGACACTGGAAAACAGCTTAAATACGTTTCTCAAGAGAGTGACGTGTCGATAGCACTTAAAAAGGGTTTTGTCCACCACTCCACGAGAAAAGGCTAGATTTAAATATACATTGGAGTTGCTCATTGTTTCGACTTCTACAGGAGATTTTCCACGTTTAAGCTCTTGGCCGACTTCTGGTAACTCGTCCGTGAAGTTCCGTTAAGGTAGTTCGGAGATCCTCCGAGTAGAGATGAGGACAGTACGCTGCCGACATGTAGAGATCACTGTAAATGCTCTGAACTTCAAGAATTTTGGACCTAGAAGTGACGAATTACCATCAGATGTGGTCAACTTCTCCTACCAAATCCGTGCCATCCCACTACAATTGGTAGATATGCACTCCCACTTTGGCGTTGAAGTTCTCCATGATAACATTGAAGTGGGCTTTTTGAGTGTTATGTAAGACTCTAGAAATATCAAAATACATTTCCTCCACTTCATCATTCGAGTATATCAAAATTTGAAAATTGTCCAAGTATATGCACCTAGCATATACTTGGACAATTTTCAAGTTCATACTCTTGCTGACACACTGGAAACTGTTATATCGTTGCCAGTGAGAAGACTTTAAATACCAAGAATCCGGCTCCGCCTTGGGATAGCTGGTGTCCCACTCTACGTGCATAGGATGTCTAGAATTTACGGTAGTGGTATTCTACGCCTCGCTGCGAACTTCACATAGTCCCAAAATACGTCAGGCGTAGCTTTCGGACCAGTGACGTTGCTGCCCGTCACCGATATTTGGCATTTTTAGGTGAACCTTACACCCCCATTTTCAAATGTTTTTGTTTTGTTCACCAGAGGAAACCAAAACAACAAGTATTAACTTTCTCACTCGCAAAAATAAAAAAATTGTGACTGAACCGTATGGGTTCAGTCACAATTTGTCACGTGTGTCACATCATGACATCACATTGGATTGGATCAAATCTGACTAAAAACCGGCCAAGTGCGTGTCGGGCCACGCGCAATGTAGGGTTCCGTAGTTGCCCATAATGGCCATTATAGATAATAACTTCTGTTTCACATGGGACTAAAAACGGACATCTTTAAGATTAAGCCAGCGCTCCCAATGTAAACTCACAGAAATAGGTATTTATAAGTTAACCGACGATTACTCGTAAACTAGTGATGTCTACTTAGCCGTGATAGTTTTCCTTTTAAGTTCGTTATACGTACTACATTTGTGATTTTTTTCACCTCTTCCAAATTAATAGTTTAGCCGGCAGAGGGGGGGGGACACTTGAGTCCAACAATTTTTTTCACTTCAAAGCTTAATATTTGACAAAGCAATCACTTGATCGAAAAATGATTTGAGCAATCTAATAATATTTTTTTAAAACCTATCCAATGATACCCCACACAATGGGGTACTCAACCAAAAAAAAATTCAACCCCACTATATATGTAAGGGAAATACCCTTAAAAAAAATATTTTCTAAAATTTTATTCTACAGTTTTGTCGCAATATCGTATGTCTATATTCATGTCAAATATCAGCTTTCTAGCACCAGGCGTCTTTGAGCTAAGCTGCGGACGGACAGACGGACGGACATGACGAAACTATAAGGGTTCCTGGTGGACTACGGAACCCTAAAAAGGATTTAGGATGATGACGAATTAACTGTTTCTTTTCTTTAACAATTGCGCATCTTTTCTTATTAGTCGTGATTGCTAATCGCAAGCGGATTCTTTCTACTTAATTAGGAAATAAAGCTGAGGTATATTTTCATTCAACAGTTTACTACCTAAAAAATATTGTCGAAACAGGAGAACAAAAAAGGCGCTTCATAGATTTCGCTCACAGGCACTGTCTAGGGTCGGCTCGACCCTGGATCGCTAGCTTGATCCTGGTTGTCGTAGGATTTATGAAGATCCCCCCCGTGGGATCTCCACCTTGTCGTGGTGGGGGAGCTCAGTAACCGTGGATTGGTCACCCGCGGTGAAGCTAAGAGGGATCCAGGAGGGGACGCTCCGCGTGGGCTTGGAGGGGCCTGCGCAGGATGCGTCCAACGGTGCGGGTGCGGGGGACAGTTCTGTCTGTCCCTCGCAGTCGGGTGCGGTCGCGGGAGGAGAGGCGTGTCGGTGTTGCGTTGCCGCGCGCCCTATCTCCCGCGACCAAATGGGGGCGCACCATTCGATGCGTCGCGGTGGGGCCGCAGAGGAAGAGGAGATGCGGTGTTGCGTTGCCGTCCTCCCTATCCTCTGCGGCCGCTGGGCGTTTTGGCGGCGGAGTCCAACACCTTAATCCGTCGCCAAGGGGGTTTTGTTCGGGGCCCGCCTGACCATCTGGCGGGCCAATTACCCGTCGGAGGGTGGCGATGAGTGCTTTGGTGATGCCCCACCCTCCGACACACGGGTACATGGCGGAAGTCGAGGTGGTTTTTAGTGGAAACACCACATACTCTGGCTCTTATTTCCCCCAAGAGTCGGAGATCCGAAGGGATTTTCCACCTCGTAAAACAAAAAAAAAAAAAAAAAAAAGGATTTATGAAGATAATCATTCAAAAGCCATGGGAGGACTCAGATGCTTTGGAGAGGGCAATGAGCCGCAATAAATAAATAAATACACCCGCGATGGGGTGACACCACTAAAATCCGCCCCGGGTGCCACCCAAGCTAGCTACGCCACTGGCTGAATCTTATTATTTTATGCTCTTATATCTTCCTATGTACGTCACCTGGTGGTTCATATGAGCCATCCATTTTGGACATGGGCCTGTAGTCTAAATACTTTGACCTCGACACCGAGGGCAGCTGAGGACACCGCGGTGGACTTAGTGCATAGGCCGAACACGTTTCAGGAGGTCGCAAATACCATCAAACTCAATTTTGAGAAGAGGATTGACATCAGGAACAAGAGACATCATAACAAGAGAAACTTAACATTTTCAATTCTCAGTTAAAATAAATTTTGCAATAATATGTGAGGAAAACCAACAAACAATACAACCACGTCAAAAATATTTTAGGATAGACGTCACATCACCCTACTTTCTATGTAATTTTATACACATCATGTGGGTACTTATATTCGAAATTTAAACACTGCCTATAGATACAAACTATTATAGATTACCTGTGTTACAAAGTTACAAACAAAGGACGCATCTAGCTAGTTCTGTGCTAGTTACTCATTCGGCACTCTAAATTCTTTAAGGATTACGTAATTCCTATCCTTCTCACCATTGTTTAGTAAGGCCGTTTTTTTTACTAGGAGCTCGAAGTAAACCTCTTATCTCATCTGTGACTAATCTTATAATATTCTACTGTGTTAAACATTCCTTGGTTCATAGTCCCATGACTAAAATAACATTACCGCAGCAAAAGATTGGCAAAAAATGTTAAATAATCCAAGGAACGGCGTTTTGAATGCTCGGTTTACGGCTTGACCATCAACGACATCAATGACATCTGGATCGCATTCAACAGAGAGCGCGTCGAATCACCGACTGCCAAGATTTTTCAATTCGGCTAGACTCTTTGGCGCTGCGTAGATGTGTAGCCTCGGTTTGTATCTTCTATCACTTTTTCTATCGAGGAGTGTACTTTAACACGACAGATGTTCCATCTCCATCATAAGTTTGGTTGGCAGGCCACAACAGTGCGTTTATCTAGATTTTTTTACCCCGCATAACCAAACAGTGGAATGAACTGTCTGTGGAGGTACCTATTGCCAGGCCAATATGACCTTCAAGCCCTTAAACAAAGAGCGTAGGTACCTCCTTTTATCAAACCGAAAACGCCTCTGTGACTTTTCTGGTGTTGCAGATATCCATATGGGTGGCGGTAATCGCTTACCTTCTGGCGATATGCCTGCTCGTTTGCTTCCCATTACATCAAAAAACACAGGTATTTTTTAATAGGAGCCTATGCACAGGTTTTCTAACTAAGTAAGTGAAACCAAATTATTCCGATAAATTCGGTAAACTGTACTTTAATTTCAATGTGTAGGTAACATTCGCGTAAACCCAAGAAAATAATACAAATACTAGTAAGTAGTCTGAAATCTATAGTCTTAATATATAAAATCCTTGCGTTACTGACTGACTGACAGACACGCTACAGCCGAAACTATTGGGCGCAGGAAGCTGAAATTTGGCATGTATGTTCCTTGGTCACCTTAGGGGTGCACTAAGAAGGGATTTCCCGAAATTCCCACGGGATCGGCCAAACGGGTAAATTTAAAAATCATGCAGGCGTAGCTGCTGGCGTCGACTAGTTTAATATGTCTGGTACTTACGTAGTAATTTCATTAGTGAATATAAAACTATGTCTAGAAGTAGATAGCCCGCGGTTACGCTCGCACTATTTATGGCTACGGCTCCGCACTCGTGACTCATAGCGTGATGTTATATAGCCTACTTCCACTTCGATAAATGGGCTATCCAACACACAAAATAATTATTCAAATCGGACCAGTTGTTCCTGAGTTCAACCAAACAAACAAACAAACTCGTCAGTTTTATTACGTTTGTAAAGATTAGACCAGCATCGCCCGAACAGAGGAGTGCTTGTATCTACTGATTAGGTCTCTGGCGCTCAAAGTCATTCAACGAAGAGCTACAATACGAACACTTGCTTTGCACCCACGATTTGCTGAGAGCGAGACAGGTCCTTGCTCGAAACTGCACAATACTGTTTCAAGACAACAGGCGGGTATGGAATAACTCCTATATCTTGGGGGACTCATCACACAATCGTCAATCTAGTGAATTACATAACGTTATTCCGTGTGGTTATCGAACCCACACGCTGTCTACCGCGCAGTGAGAAATAGCAAACACCCTACTTCGTAATACGTCATATTCCAGCTGGCCAGCAACGTCAGTAGTAGCAATGAATACAGATTTACATAATAGAAGCGCATTTCTTAAGGATTTCGTGTGCCGATTCCTAGTGGCGAGTTGGCGGGTGTTGTCAGTTCGTCTCTCTTGCACTCATAGAGACAGCTGTCACAGCGCGACTGCCACGCCGCCAAGCGGCAATTTGGGTCACAGAAAGTTTGTCTTCAGAGCGCCCATAAGAAATGCGCCTCTATATAAATATCTATGCTCTATGGTAGTAGTCTTCAAAGAAAGTCCTTGGTCTTACCCACAGAAGAATAACTGAAGCACATAATATATCCAATCTCTTTGGTCTTACCAAAGACATGACAGTTGGGTAGTCGAAAAAGGGCGGGATAGATGGCGTTAGTAACGCAATTCATCAAACCCAATCAAACCCATAAAGTGACCAATGAGGTTTTAAAGGTCAGCAAACCTGAAAAATCTAACAAACTGGACACCAAATAAGTATTAAATAAAAAGATTGAAAAAGTGAGAGTTTTGTTTATAATAAGTACTGATTCACATAATTATTGTCATAATGTACTGTAAACACGTGTCCCAGCATCCAATAGATTCTGTAAGCTGTGTCTGGACGTAGGTGGGTATGGGCGGGATCTGTAGCGCACATGCGCAGAGCGTCAGCCCCGGCGTGCGTTAATGTGTGCGTGAAGGCGCGGCGGCAGTGTCCGCACGTCGCCCGTCGCAGCTCCGCCACCGACACACGCCGCGACACGCGACACGCGACACCCGCCACTCGCCACGCGAACGTCACACACCATGTCGCTGTTCTTCAAGTTCAGGAGCGGAGTGAGTACTACCAAGTAGCCGTCACGCCCGTCACCATTCCTTATCCTCGCAGTGTGCAGTGAGCCTACCGTTCCTAACCCTCACAGTGCCTTAAAGTGACCTATGTGTTTATGTGTTAACCAGTGTCGTGTCCAATGCATTCCTATCCAACCGTAAAGTGTCCATGATTTATACAATTTATTAACGTATCCAGATTATCGTACATGCATGATGCTTTCTCCGCTTGTCTAAAAATACAAACTTATGAAATTGAATCAAGTTTATCAAAGGTTATCTGTAAGATTTCTTAATATGTAAACAAGTTGGTTGTTTACGCTTCATGTGGGTGATGATATGTGTAAATGAGAGGGTAGAAGGCTTGGGAGACAGAGGTAGAGGTAATGAACGAAGGGCGTGGGTTGCGCAGGTATATCCCGGGCGCCGCCGCGGTTAACTCGTAACAGGGCTCAAAGCCCAACAAACCTATTCCCGCTCTGTGATACGGTGCTTACCCCGTCCTCAATTGTAGGGGCTGACCTTTATTGTTTATGGTGTCATTTGACAAGCTATCCGCTTTATTAAGTCATCAACTGAGTTATTTATGAGATTTATTGCCACGTATTTCATTTTCATATTCTTCCTTTCTTTTCTTTAAAAAGGTAAATCTTGCACTATATGTATTAGAAGCAATGTAGTGCGGGACACTTCCAAAGATTTGAGTAAGTAATGGTCACAATTACAACCCAGACTCTATGGGCCTTATTACAAAACATGGTTTAAAAATAATACTAGGTTTAGACCTTAATGGAGAATTTTTAAAAGGACTTTTTGAGGCAGATAGTTACTGATTTTTATTCGAAATTTGTTCCAAAGAATTTAAGTAATAATAGTTTTAGAAAAATGTGTTTATAGTGCACGTAAAATCAATTTTAAGCAAGTAAGCTAAGGGCTAAACCTCGATTTATATTTAGTCCATGTTTTGTAATAAGGCGGTATAAGTACAACAACTTACGAGACACACAAAGAAATGCCTTGTATTTGTCACACGGTTTGTTACTACCCACTCTCAGCTCATTGCTAAACAGCGAAACCACCATGCCATACGTGCACATATTTTGAAAAATTAAATAAGTATAAAGAAGCTATAGAAAAGGATAAAAATTACATTCGTGGTAACTTGCTACTCATCCACGCCCTTCGATTGTAACATATTGTTACAATACTTATCACTACATAGTATAAAACAAAGTCTGTCTTCTGTCTGTCTGTCCCTATGTTTGCTTAAATTTTAAAAACTACGCAACGGATTTTGATGCGGTTTTTTTAATAGATAGAATGATTCAAGAGGAGGGTTTATTATGCATAATTGACGCGGGCGAAGCCGCTGGCGACGTCTAGTAACTTACAAACCCCTAACAATAGTAACAATAAATACATACTTACGATTATCAGTTGTGAAAGAATTAACGTAATATTAAGTGCGTAGGTATAAGCAGAACATGTCTGAGAACTGTGATAGTTTTCACGTCTCGACGATTATTGCAAACGTCAATTAAACGGGAATTTCATTTCATTGTAGCCCCACATTCATATGAGGAGCCTCTCGCAACATAATACCTTTAAGCAATGTAGAAACTTCACAGCTTAAAAGGTGTGATCTTTCATGGAACAGATTGAAAGCTTCAGGGAATATCTTAAAGTGTTGTTGTAATTTTGGTCCCCACGTAGCTTCTTGTTTGTTCTAGCAATCTGCGCTACCTATGCTTCAACAAGTAACACGATCATACCAAATTATTTAGAAACAGAAGGGTTTGATAACACAAACATGATAAAATTAGGCTTTCATTGCAAAGCAAATCAAGTTTTGATCCCACAAGCTACATTCCGTAACTTCTATCTGCCACTACGAAATTTATAGATAATATCAATTCTAGTTTGAAAGGGACATAAAACCCTGGACGCGTTAGTTTAAGGCTGAACAGAGCCCTTTGTTACGCGTTGTCCGTTGTCCCTAAGTTGAGTGACCCGAGCCTCATTACGTTTTATGGCCGTCGCGTCACCTTCGTTTAACTGCCCGTAAGATTAAACTTTGTTTGTAAAAACAAAAGCTTTCACTCATGACCTGTATCACTGCTACGCACATAGTAACGGATAACCTGCTACGTTTGTACATATTACCTCTCAAAATGAGAAGATATTTAAGTTATAGTCTAGTTATGTCTCAAATTCTTCTGTCTTTGAGTTCGTAAGACATGGAATAAAGCTGCGCGTCCACAGGATCGGAATCGGAGCGTACGGAGCGGACGGAGCGTCGTCATTTACAAAATGCCGATGGGGTGCGTCCACTGCATTCGGATTCAGCATCGGTAATTTAGATATTTTTAAAGCAGGAGGACAGTGACGAGGATATTGTTGTAAATAGATTAATTTTCGGAGAATATCATACATTATATTCTGATTTATTAGAAGATGAAAATAGATTTTATTTGCCCAAATTCGTCCCAAATATTGTCTTTCCTAAGTTGATTATGTTAATGTTCATGTTTTAGATTATAAAGTTCTTCATACCTTTCCACTTACATAATTAAAACATCGTCGTTCATCGTGAATAAGTATTTTTGCCTACAGTTTAACGTCGCAAACACGTCAGAACTTGAAACGCTCGGAATCCGTATGATGCGTTCACTGCGGATGACGTCATCAGCACAAATACCGGTCTCAGGCGCAGAAATGCCGATCCAGTGCACGCAGTTTCATAGAAATTAATACAAAGCAACAAATCCTTCCGCTCCGTACGCTCCGATTCCGATCCGGTGGACGCGCAGCTTAAGTTGGCGTTTTCCAAACTGGCAGGACTGTTCTGCAAACTTTAGGGTGTCGTAGAATAGTCAGCAGGGTCCATGAATCACACATAGGTACACTTATCATTGAATTATTCGATAATTTTCCAATATCGAAACAAAAAAACATTATTTTCACCACAGCAGCTCAAACATGCCACTTTTGCTGCGAGACAACAGTGAACAAAACGCGATTTTGATTCGAGCGTGAGTAAAAGTAGCTTTTTAATTTTTCAATCTTCAGTGTCACGAATTGACATTGTTCAGCCATAAATTTGAAACATTCGAATTTTACTGTGCTCTGTCTCTTTCACATGCATATAAAAAGTGAGTGAAAAAACAAACCCCTTCGAATTCGAAATTCGATTTTGGAATTCGACCTCAAAGAAAACACCTACGACAACGCAAAAAAAAAGATATTTGTAATAAAGAAATTACTTTTTTTATATGTTATTGTTTACATGTTTAATTTATTATTGAATTTTAATAAGATTTTGGAATTCGACCTCAAAGAAAACACCTACGACAACGCAAAATAAAGATATTTGTAATAAAGAAATTACTTTTTTTATATGTTATTGTTTACATGTTTAATTTATTATTGAATTTTAATAAAAATAAGTCTAATTAATAGTATAAAGCTGACCCGACGGACGGACTGAGCCGACGGTTGCACCAGGTACTCCGTAAACCGGATAACACATACACTACATCGGAGGAGGAGACAAGACGCGTCCTACTCGAAACACACTTCCCAGGCTGCGTCCTCACCCCGGTAGTAACGTGGCACGATACACCAACAGTGGCGACCGAACACGAATGGAGACAAGCAAACAACGTGGTCACAGAAGAAAAACTCCGATGGGCCATCGATAGCTTCCAACCCTTCAAAGCAGCCGGACTGGATGGCATCTTCCCAGGGTTACTACAATGGGGAGGGGAACCTGTCCTTAAAAGACTCCTGGCAATCATGAGGTCTAGCCTGGCCCTCAGATATGTACCGAAGAGGTGGAGGGAAGTCAAACTAATCTTCATACCAAAACCAGGCAAAACAGACTATACCCATGCAAAGTCCTTTAGACCAATAAGCCTTACCTCCTTCATGCTTAAAGCCTTGGAAAGGCTTTGCGAGAGGGAACTAAGAAGTGGGGCTCTTAAGCACCTACCCTTACATGCCAACCAACATGCATACAGCTCAGGGAAATCGACGGAATCGGCCTTACATCAGGTCGTGGCCCAGATAGAAGCTGCTATACAACAAAAAAGCATCTGCTTGGGCACCTTCATCGACATAGAAGGAGCCTTCGACAAGACAAACTTTTCCAGCATAAGCAACGCCCTAGCCAGGCATGGTGTGGATCAGATGCTCATACAGTGGATCCAAAACATGCTCAGCAAAAGGGTAGTGCGCCTGCAAGGCGACAATCAGACAGCCTTGATAACTAAAGGGTGCCCGCAGGGAGGTGTACTCTCCCCGCTATTGTGGAACTTAGTCATCAATGAACTCATAGACAAACTCAACGCGAGATACTTCTATACAATAGGTTATGCAGATGATCTAACCATACTCACATCAGGTAAGGTAACCAGTACAGTGTACGACCTAACCCAACAAGCCCTACGCATAGTAGAGTGGTGGTGTAATGAGTACGAATTATCTGTAAACCCGACCAAGACCGAACTAGTTATGTTCACACACAAACGCGCGCTGGGTACTTACCGATTGCCCAGGTTATTCGATACAGAGCTTAAGCTGTCTACCGAGGTCAAGTACCTAGGTGTCACTCTCGACAGCAAATTGACATGGAACAGCCACATGGAAAATAAGCTCAATAAAGCCAGCATCATTTTCTGGCAGTGCAAGAAGATGATAGGAAAACGCTGGGGCCTATCCCCCAAAATTGTCTTATGGCTCTATAAGACAATAATACGTCCGATGGTAAGCTACGGCGCAGTAGTGTGGTGGCCTAGGACCAACCTAATAACGGCCGCCAACAAGCTTCAGAAGCTTCAAAGACTTGCATGCCTAGCGGCCACGGGCTGTATGAAAACAACGCCAACAGCGGCACTTGAAGTGTTGCTGGATCTGCCTCCATTGCACCTGTTCATACAACAGGAAGCAACGATGTCGGCAGTCCGGCTGAGAGCCCTGAAGCTCTGGAAAGACACGAATATACCGCACACTAACAACTTAAATACACTCTTTAAAGAAGTTCCTATCACACAAGCAATAAGCGACCGCATACCGAAACAATTTGTTTTCGACAAGAAATACAAAATCCAACTGTACGAGGATCTACACGGAGGAGCAGTTAATCACAACGAGCTCACGATCTTCACAGATGGGTCCAAAACGGATACAGGTACGGGTTCAGGAGTATTCTCCGAGGACCTAAACATCAACATCGCAGCACCGCTGGGAGCCTACAACACGGTCTACCAGGCCGAATGTTTTGGCATAATCCTAGCTGCCACAGCAATCATGGCACGTGAGGTAAGGGAACGATCCATTAGGATCCTCTCAGATAGTAAGGCTGTCCTCTCAGCCCTCAAAAGCCATACTATCACCTCGGCACTCACGCTTGAATGCCACCAGAAACTAACAGAGGTAGGTAAACTAAACAAATTAACACTGCAATGGATCAAGGGCCACAGTGGCTCAAGAGGGAATGACGCAGCCGACGTACTCGCCAGAAGAGGGGCCACTTTAGAGGTGGTGGGACCCGAGCCCATAATTCCCCTCCCTTCTGGTTTTTATCGCAACCTGGTAAGAAATAGGACCAGGACCAAACACAACCAGTCCTGGATTGGTATTGAAACATGTAGGCAGGCCAAGGAGGCTCTTCCCGCAGTAGACGGTAAGATAGCCAAACAAATCCTCCGGCTGTCCAAACAACAACTACGGACAGTCACGGCCGCCTACACAGGACACGGATTCTTTAATAAACACCTATTTACTATAGGTATCACCGACAGCCCGCTGTGCAGGGCCTGTATGGCAGCAGACGAGACGGCAGCCCACCTGCTCCTCGACTGCCCTGTGGTCGCACAGTACAGGCAGCAGTACCTGACCAGATACAGCACCCTGAGGGAGGCCGTGGGCCACATCAAGAGTCTGCTGGCCTTCCTCGAAGAGCTGGGGTGGCTCGAATGAAGACACCATTCCCACCCGCACGCAAAATACACGCCAAGACGTGGAGTTGCGGAAACAGCCCGTGCCATCAAGTATCAAGTAGTATAAAGCTGGTATTTAACCAATACATTTTTATTTCGAATTACAACAATAATACATTTGAAAAATAAACATCAGGGACGCGGTATTAAAACGCGATTTAAAAAAGTAGGTAGCGGGAATAAAAATTTGGCTGATGCTGATACAGTATAGCGTAACGTGTTAAATTATATTAATATATTAAATAATCTAAAAAGATGAGTGAAACTAGCGATGATGACTGTACTTTAACACCAGTAGCGTTAAATCAACAAGTGATTAATGCAGAATTCAATCTATTCCTCTTCATTTCTGTCTCCTAAGTAAGTAATATGTGTTCTCACTGGTGTGGTGAAAAATTATGTGTGCTACACGAGAGCAAAGTTTTTTGTATCTCGTGCTGTTGAGTCCCTCACTACGCTTAGGATTCTAACTTTGATTCACTCGCTACGCTCGTGAATCAATCATAGAATCCTTCGCTTGCTTGGGACTCAAAATCAGCACTCGAAACAAAAAACAACTTTGCTCTCTTGTTGCACAAATAACTATTTCACAGGGTAAAGGGCTTTGTAGAGTGTTTCGTTACCATTAAAATTTGGGCACCTCAAATTTAAGCTGTCACGTCACTTCTGCCAATGCGCGAAGCGTTTTGAATTCAAGGTATGTGTACGCAGCGTAAAATTAGACACCTTTCAAACAGCCTGTGATTGATCTGTCTGAGTTGGATACTATGTTTAGGTATTAAATTGATGTTCTTATCTCGTTTTTAATGTTTGTAAAAGCCTTAAAACCTCTAATCCCTATTTTGGCTAAGGCATCAGAGCATGTATGCCACTTAACGCAATCTGCCAGACAAATGTCTTTGAGTTGCTTAACTTTGCCGATCTGTTACTTACGGCGAGTCATGACACGCTATAAGCGTAGAAACTGGAATAATGAGAACACATACATCGGTCCTTATGAATATTAACCATATCATTCATATTTGACGGAAAATAACTCGACAAAATGTAACAATTTAGTCATTACCGTTAAATATTAAGGTGGGCTCTGTTATAGAATAATTGTAGGTAGGTACTTCAATACCAGTACAGTGACTCCATTGAATAATAAAATCTCCATTTACCTTTAAATATTTAAGTAGGTACGCCAAGGCACAGCGGGATATCTATCCACCAAAATCAGAGATCATAAACAAACTGAATCAGCTTGATCGGATGAGTACTTTATTTAATGATATTGAATCCTTCACTGGTTACGTTTAGGTATTCTCAATGAGTCACCCTGGATATGTATAAATAGGCTGACTTGAATGCTGTAGTTTTATCTTGTCACAGGATACCCGATGGCATAACAATATGGTGACTTCGCGTTTACCCAAGGCTTGAGGTTCTGGTGTTTCGAACCTCCGCTTTCTTTTAAGTTTCTATCTCATCGGTAGACTACATTTATGTATAAGCACTAGCTCGACAGCTCAAAAGTTAACGCACAATTGAGGGTTTATTTGAAGCTACGGAGCACTCACTGCGGTAACTATGGCAGCAGTATCTGTATTCGTGACTTTTGGTTTAGCGAAAAGATGAAAGAGTTCAGGTAATTTTTCTTCTTAAGCGACCATTCTCCCTCCCGGCGGATAGCTGATTAATTTTTCAATCTTCTTATATTGATTTTAAGTTTACTTAACACTGTTACCTACTGATGCTAAGGAGACATCCATTCTTATAAGTCAAGGATGTCACTTGCCTTCGATTCGGACGATAATTGGGTGAAAAACTTGTTTTGGTCTACCAGTCACCACTGTTATTTCTAGCCCTTTTTTCAAATTGTACCCAATTCACGTGCCTTACTTGTAAAATTAGAACCACTGTTCGATCCGTACCTGTCGGAGCTTGTCAATTACAGGTGTCCTAAATATTATAATTATAAATACTTGTTGTTTATCAAAAGCTACTACGGCTGTTTACAACTATTTAAAACGTCGAAATAGAAAATATCGCTAGTCCTTGGGCAATTATCTTTTTATTATCTGTGAATGTCGATATTACGAGTAATTATTTCCTTGGTTGAGTTATCACTTCCCTGATACGCAGATAACTGATACTGAATATTATTGAAAGTAATAATTATAATCTGGTGTTCAATCACTTGTTTAACATCCTGTAGACTTCTCAGATAAGCGCTACAGTGTACATGTGGGTACATGGGTACTTTCACTCTCTGTCGGATCGTCTAGTAGGTATATGTAAAAGAGATTAAGCCATGGCCTGCCGCAATTTACGGATGAATAAGAAAAAGTACAATTTAATAAGAAATCAATCCAAAATTCTTTGTCTTGTTTTCAGTTAGTTTTTTCTAATTTCTACGATCTGTTTGATTAAATTTGTAGCGTTAGCAAGAAACAAATAACGCCATCTATCGTACAATGAGGAAAATCAAATACTGGCGAAATCTGAAGGACACCGATTGAAAATCCTCAATCGCGCTTTTGAAAGTCGCACAAACGATTACTATCAATTTAAGTTTGCTCCAGACAATGGTCGAGCCACTGTTCGCCAGGGATGTTGTAGCATGGCCGAAGAAACCTCACCCTATTTAGGAGAACATCGAAATAGCATACGTTAGTCAATCTGGCAGAAAGTTAAGGCAAAATAATTAGGTATGTATTTACCATAAAACTTATTACAGCACCATATTGTTACTATTTGTCAACATAAACGATTTTACGAGTATAAGTGAAAGGAGCCTAAGGTAAAAATATCGTAAAATGCGTTTTGAGATATATTGCCAGTTTATTTAAAAAAACATTTTAGCATTTTCAATGCGTTCCGTGCAACCTTTTATGTTATGTTGTGAATAATGATCAGCTATAGGTATAGTTGTTTTTATTAACCTATATTAACAAAAATATATTTTTTGATAATCCTATTCCTATATAGGTAATATATAAACTTTGTCTTACTCACTCTGGTCACTTAGGTACCATGACAGCTTGTTTACTGCAGTTACATGTAGCGCCATCTACGTCGAGCTTTAGGTAATGTGCCCTCCCGTTTAATTTTAGCACTTTAGTCAAGTTCCCTCAAGAGGAAGAAAATTCACTGAACTATTAAAACTATTTACATAGTTACTGAAGCGAGGAATGTCAGTAAGGTTTAGAGCGACGCACAGCGAACTATGCGTGGGATGTCACAAAGCTTAGGGTATTAAATACTTAGCATAGGTACGTGGCTGTACGTCACGTTCACGTATTGTGGATCTTATGACTTATTTATTAAAATTTTATGGATTGCTTACAGTTATTACATTAGTTCATGGCAAACAAAATGGCAAAATACAATAATTATATGTATAAATACGTTGTGAAAATAGACGGTATACCTAATATGGCACCTTAAAAATACTCGCCCTTTAAAAATTTTCTTTGCCTTTTTATGTAGGTACTGGTTTTTATTTGATACTTAAGTATATAAATAATTGTGCATAGGGTTCCCACCAAGAACTTAGGGTCCCAAGCCAACCTCACCTGCAAGTGGTGCACCTGCCGATCAACGGACGAGGCTCTGGCAAACAAAATGTCCCAATAAGCGGCAATAGGCTCGCCACCTATTACGTGGGATCAAAACACTGGCGAAAAGTGGGCGTTTAATATGCCTCTGCCTACCCCTTCGGGGAAACAGGCGTGAGTCTATGTATGTATGTATGTATAATTGTTTTATTTTATGTGTAATAGTTACCTGGTAATAATTTAATTTTCTTAATTACGCATTCGCTTCCATTTAGCACTACTTTAGTCATAGGTACTTAGATATTTCTTACTAACGTCTGGTGGTCTGTGAATCGCGCTGATACCTTTATCGCGAACTTTTTGTATGTCACGCTACGCCACGCGCTACGCCTTCTTGATTGGACAGTTGGACACCACAGACAAGGCACACTGTTTGGGCTCTCCATATTCTAATACAAATGAGATAGGCAATCAAGCAGTAAGCATGTGTACATGAATATTGAAAACAATCGGAAAGAGATCGAAAATAAATAGGAAATAAGTTATTTCGTACCATCTGTATAGATTTTCCAAGACGTATTTTTTAGTCCTTGTGTTGCCAGTGATGATCTACGGAGCCGAGACGTGTGTGTAACGCCTTATCCGGAAGCTCAGGGTCACTCAGAGGGCGATGGAGAGAGCTATGCTCGGAGCTTCCCTGCGAGATCGAATCAGAAATGAGGAGAACCGCAGGCGAACCAAAGTCACCGACATAGGCATTCGGCTGATATGGCGATGATTTTTTAGTCCATGGTGGCATTTTGTCCTAAGCGGTAAGAACGGATTTTCCGACAAAATGGTTTGAGGCCATGTCTGCATTTTAGTTACTTAAACACATCTGTAATACGTATAAATAAAATTCTTGCGTTACTGATTGACTGACAGATAATACATAGGTGTGTACCTATGTATTTTAGCTGTGTAGCTAAAATATATGTTTAGCGCAAAAACCTGAAATGTGGCATGTATGTTCCTTGGGCACCTTAGTGGCGCACTAAGAAGGGATTTACCGAAATTTCCGCGGGAACGGGAGATGATTGTTAAAGGAAAGATATCTATAGGTAATCTAGTCAGAAAAAAATATTTAATTGGTCTCTATATTTGATTTGAAAAATAAAGCTGAAATACCTACTATACCTACATATTGTTACGAGCTGGGGTTCGACGATAAATTATAACTCACTATGCCACTTAAACTGAACTTTATTTATACACAAACACTACACACACTTATTTACACAACCAGTAAAAACACACTTATTTCACACTTTTCCACTTCACTAATAAGAACAACACTAAATACTGCCGAATTACTTCCTTCGCTTCTTGTATTTCGCTTCGATATTCAATTGTTACTGTCCTGTCTCGCGCGCTCTCGCTCTATTTATACTGGCCGGATTACATCACTAGCGCATTCTAGACTCTTCCACAAAGCTGTCGAAATAATCTCGAACAGTCGATTACTCGATACAGCAACGCCATCTAGTACAGAGTAGCTGAATTACCTTTAAACCACCGATACATTCAATCTCTTCTAGTATCATTCACCGATAGATGGCGTAACACTGCCCCCCTCTTAAACGTGTTCGTCTCGAACATCGTTGGACCCATAGTAACGAGCCAACCGGTCCACATGAACTATCTTCGGTGCACCTCGCGACCCCTTCTGGATTCGATAGGTGACGTCGTTCATCCTGGTAATTATGCGATATGGCCCGTCCCATCTGGCTTGTAACTTAGGCGATTTTCCTTTGCTTCGTACTGGGTTATGAAGCCACGACAATGATCCCTCATCGAAGCCTTTGTTGTTTGCCTTCCGGTCGTAGCGAGTCTTTATCTTCTCAGACATCTGTTGTCCAGATTCCCTGATGTGCTCGTACACGTCGTTCATCCTGTTGCGTAGCTCGGTTGCGTAATCCGTTATATTGCGTAGAGATTCTGGTGGAATACCGGTGATAAGGTTTGCAGGTAAACGGAGTTCTCTACCGAAATTGGCAAAAGCTGGTGTTACTCCTGTGGTTTCGTGGACCGCACTGCGATATGACAGAAGGAATGGTTGGATGTGCTTGTCCCAATCTCTTTGTTTGCTCTCCACGACCTTCGCCAGGTACCTTTCCAGTGATTGGTTAAACCGTTTAACCATGCCATCTGATTGCGGATGATAAGCCGTGGTCCTGGTTTTATATGCACCCATTACGCGACAAGTCTCCTTGAACACCTCAGATTCGAAGTTCCGGCCTTAATCGATGTGGATTTCCAAGGGCACCCCGAACCGACAAAAGACTTCATGCATCAGCTTATCGGCCACTGTGGTAGCTTCTTGATTTGGGATTGCAAACACTTCAGGCCACTTCGTGAAGTAATCCATCACAACCAAGAAGTATTTGTTTCCGTCCTGGCTCTCAGGAAACGGCCCAGCGACATCCAACGCTATGCGCTCCCATGGAGCTCCCACATTGTACACCTTTAATGCACCTCTGCTTTGAGTATGTGGCCCCTTGACAGCCGCACAACTTGTGCATTTGCGGCACCAATCCTCGACGTCATCCCGGTAGTGGAGCCAATAAAACCGCTCCCGGATCTTATTAAGGGTCTTCTTAACTCCCATGTGACCTCCCGAAGCACCATTGTGATAGAGCTGCAAGACTTCCGGCACCTTAGTTTTGGGCACTACCATTTGCAAATGGCACTGCTTACCGCGAGCGTTTTGCCATTTGCGGCACAGAACTCCATCCTGGACGACCAAGCTTTCCCACTGAGCCCAATAACTCTTGGTGATGGGGCTCATTGCTGCGATATCACTCCATTTGGGCCTAGGCGCATCTGATTTCTTTCATTCAAGAATCGGCTGTACATCCTTGTCATCTTGCTGAGCACTCTGCAAAGCTTCTCTCCATTCGTCGCTTAGATCCGTCTTTAACATCCTCACTAGCGCTGCCTGCTTTGCTTCCTGTCGGCTACAGTGCTTGCACTGGTCGGGACACGGCCTACGCGATAGGGCATCTGCGTTACCATGGGACTTGCCGCTGCGCTGTTGTATTACAAAATCGAACTCTTGCAGTAGTTCAATCCATCTAGCTACTTGTCCTTCTGGGTCCTTAAATTGAAGTAGCCATTTCAGCGCTGCATGGTCGGTTCGCAGGTGGAATTTACGGCCCAACAAGTATTTGTTGAAATGCTGCAATGTCTTTACTACAGCCACGAGTTCCCGCCTGGTGACGCAGTAGTTTCTTTCGGGTTTGGATAAGGCCTTGCTGAAGTATGCTATAACAACTTCTTGATCACCCTTCTTCTGACAGCACGCCGCCAATTCCGGTGTTACTGGCATCTGTGTCAACTATGAATTCATGCTCATTGTCAGGGTAGCCTAGAATAGGTGCAGTACACAGATGTTCCTTAAGATTCTGGAATGCAACGTCACAGCTCTCATTCCAACAGAACTGCACTCTGTCTTCGGTGAGCTTATGAAGAGGTCGAGCAATGTCAGCAAAGTTCTTCACAAACCGTCGATAGTAGGAGCATAATCCGAGGCATGGTCTGACCTGCGTTTTGTTCTCTGGAACTGGTCATTCCTTCACGGCAATGATCTTATCCGGGTCAGTTTGAATACCGTTCTCCGAGACCACATGTCCTAGAAAGTTCACTTGCCGTCTGAATAACGCGCATTTCTTCGGACACAGCTTCAAATTAGCTCCTCGTATCTTTGACAGCACTTGCTCCAAGTTTCGAAGGTGATCCTGGAAGGTGCGCCCCACGATGATGATGTCATCCAGATAGACCAGGCAGGCGTCTCCAATCAGTCCCATAAGCACTCGCTCCATCAGTCTCTCAAAAGTAGCCGGAGCGTTGCACAATCCAAAGGGCATGACGTTAAATTGCCACAATCCCCTGCCTGTGGAGAATGCCGTCTTCTCTTTGTCTCGAGGATCTATTTCCACCTGCCAGTAGCCACTTTTTAGGTCTAAGGTAGAAAACCACTTCATCCCCGTCAGCGTATCCAGTGTGTCATCGATCCTTGGCAGCGGGTAGCTGTCCTTCTTCGTGATGTCATTCAATCGGCGGTAGTCTACACAGAAGCGCATGCTGCCATCCTTCTTCTTAACTAGGACAACCGGAGAGCACCACGGGCTGGACGAAGGCTCGATTACGCCTTCGTTCACCATACCGTCGATCATAGCTTCCACTTCACGTTCCCGTGCTACTGGCACACGTCTTGGTCGCTGGCGAATCGGTGCTTCACTTCCCGTGTTTATTTTGTACTAGTGTTGTCTTCCCTATGTCGGCATCACTGGTCGAGAAAATATCCGCGAACCGGTTCAACATCTTCTGAGCCTCGGTCTTCTCTTCCTCCGACAGGGTACTTTCGCAGTCCTCTAAAAGAGTAGACACATCGAATCGTGCACCCTGAACCTTGGCGCTGGTAGGTTGCTCTTGACATCTACGCATCCAAGCCGCTCCTTCATAGGTGCCCAATTCCGTCCCTTTCTTGAGCGACACTTCCTTGTCACTTGCATTCAGTGCGCGTACTGATGAAACTTTAGTACCCCTTACCAAAGTTCGTGCAATCTTCCAGGAGGCCTCTTTCTCTAGGCCTTCGATTAGTACGCAGCGGTTCCCTCGACCAGAATTCCCTGGTAAACAAACTGGTATAACAGTTTCCGACCGCGGGTGAAGAATGACATTCTTCAGCCAGTACACTTTTCCTGAAGTTGCACCTTCCATGAAGACTTCTTCAGAGCCACACTTCAACACTCCCTGGTTAACATCGATCTCGCAGCGATACTTCCTCATAAAGTCTAGGCCCAGGATGCAGTCATCTACTATATCGGCTACGATGACTTTGTGACGTTAAACTTTGTTGCCTAGCTTCAGATCCACCTCTATTTCACCTCGGACGGTTATGTGCTGACCGGTAGCTGTTCTCAGATTCACACTTTCATTGTTCCTGAAGCAGCCCCGAAGAACCCGTCTTGCCGAACCGATGACTGTCCGAAAAGCACCCGTGTCCAATGTCAGCTTGCATGGTGTTCTGTTAATTTCGCCTTCGATGATCAGGCTGTTCCCGTCACATGATTGCAAGATCGAGATACTTGGGGCTCTTCCATTACCAGCCAGCACCCGCCCCGCAGTCCTGGCTTCTACTCGTTTCCCTGCTCTCGCTGCCTGGCAGGCACATCAGGCGACCCCTTTGGTGGAGACAGGGTGTCACCAGGCTGCCTACGCTTTGGGCAGCTCAAGCGGATATGGCCTCTTTCTCCGCAGTTGTAGCACCGAGGTGACGACACAACTTCCCTGATGCGGTGACCTCGATCGTCGCGTCGCACTGCTTCCACCTCCAGAGCGTGGGCTAAAGCGTCCTTGAGGTCCTTGAAGTGCCCAAGCCTCACTGCTGCTCTTACCTCCAGGTCCCGGATCCCATCCGTAAACGCCTGTACGAGGTTCCCGTCAATAAGCGCAGGCGACGACTGGTATGCCTTCCTGACCAGCTTTTCTACCTCTAGAGCCCACTGCTGCAGAGTTTCTCCGGTGCGTTGTGTCCAGTCCTTCAGCTGAGCACGATAAACGTGTTCAAGGTGCGCGTCACCGTATCTCGCCTCCAGCGCCTCCAGGAGCTTTTCGTAGGTGACGTCTTGCCCGAGTGCCTCCAACACTGTCAAGGCCCGGTCGCGAAGGCCCAAGGTTAGGGCGGTTAAGGCCTGTTCTTTGGTCCACCCATTCGATCGCATCACAGCCTCGAACTGTATCTTGTATGCAGACCATGATGACGAGCCATCGAATGGTGGAACCTTCAATCCACGAGGTGAGGGCGCTACAGCCGCTGGTGTCACTTCGAGCCCACGCAACTTCTTCTCCACTTCAGCAACACAGGTCTCGTGGTGGTCGTGTACACGCTTCTCTATAAAGGCGACGCGAGTCTCAAGCTTGTCGTGTACGAGCATCTCTACGTCGCTGATAAGGGCCTCGTGCTGCTGAAGTTCCTCCTTGACCGCCTTCAAGTCCTTCCCTACAGCGGCGCTGAAGTCCTTCATAAGCACCACCTGCTCTTCTAGGCGGCGCGCGTGCTCCTCCTTGTCGCGCTGGAGCTGTTCTTCTAGGCGGCGCGCGTGCTCCTCTTGACGGTGAGCCTGCTCCTCCTTGTCGCGCTGAAGCTGTTCCTCCAGGCGGCGCGCATGCTCCTCTTGACGGCTAGCCAGCACCTCCTGACGGCGCGCGTGCTCCTCTTGACGGCGAGCCCGCTCCTCCTTGTCGCGCTGAAGCTGTTCCTCCAAGCGGCGTGCATGCTTCTCTTGACGGCGAGCCTGCTCCTCCTTGTCGCGCTGAAGCTGTTCCTCCAGGCGGCGCGCGTGCTCCTCTTGACGGCGAGCCTGCTCCTCCGTGTCGCGCTGTCGCTGTTCTTCCATGCGGCGCGCGTGCTCCTCTTGACGGCGGGCCTGCTCCTGCATGAACGCCATCAGAGCCGCGATGTCGGGCACCGCCATGGAGTGTGCGCTTGCAGGCTCCACTGCAGCCGCGGAGTCGCCTGATCCACCAGACGATGGGGAAGGAACGTCTCCGCAGCGTCTCTGGTCCAGGTCTTGCTGGCGCTGGTTCCTGGTACGCACTCCGTCAGTTTCTTCCTTTGGCATAACCGGCATAATTTATCCCTTTCTTCTGACACCAATTTGTTACGAGCTGGGGTTCGACGATAAATTATAACTCACTATGCCACTTAAACTGAACTTTATTTATACACAAACACTACACACACTTATTTACACAACCAGTAACAACACACTTATTTCACACTTTTCCACTTCACTAATAAGAACAACACTAAATACTTCCGAATTACATCCTTCGCTTCTTGTATTTCGCTTCGATATTCAATTGTTACTGTCCTGTCTCGCGCGCTCTCGCTCTATTTATACTGGCCGGATAACATCACTAGCGCATTCTAGACTCTTCCACAAAGCTGTCGAAATAATCTCGAACAGTCGATTACTCGATACAGCAACGCCATCTAGTACAGAGTAGCTGAATTACCTTTAAACCACCGATACATTCAATCTCTTCTAGTAACCTTCATTCACCGATAGATGGCGTAACAATATATTTATACCAAGTTTGCTTAATGGATTACGGTGTGAATGTTCATCTATATCCGATAGTTAATTTTACACGCCGCGGTTTTCCCATTATCAATTTCGTCTTCTACGTTTATTTGCCAGCTATGTATATTTCAAAAGCACCACAAATTCTAATGATTCTCCAAAAACGACATCAATGTTATTGCCTCTGTTTCGTGGGAACTAAAAGAGCTAAGGAAATAGTGGGAGTGAGCCTATGTAAGGCATGAGGTCGCATAAAAAAACAGCAAATAACAACTCTCGATTTTATGATGCAATAAATATCCATGTATTATTGACTTGCTGGGAAACCCACTCCCATATGGAGCCGTATTGATCTTGAATTTAAGTAGCCACTCTACATAACATCCGTTTGTAGATTTTGGTAGGAGAAACCGCCTGAGACCCCGATAGCACAATCGCTGGATCAAGAAAATTGGTTTTGCTATTCCTTACGTATTCATTAATGTAACCAAGTCTATTTTAGGTTTAAGTTATGCCCTCTTCGCAAAATTCGATATTTTGTTTGTAATCCTTGGATCCTCCAACATTCAAAGTTTTTAGTTATTACCCTGTAATAAATGTTAAGTCAGCCACATAAGTACATAAACATTTAAGTGATTTTGAATGGTTATATCGTCCCAACTAATTATTATTCTCAATATCAAGATTTTTTGACAAAGGAAAGTTACCGCCTTAGGTAACTTTCCTTTGTCTAAAAATCATTTATAAATTAAGAATAACAATCAAAGAATTTAATTCATGAAAGACTCGGCAAAGATTTTGAGGTGAGGTTGGACTTTTCTAGTTGATTGTATCTACCTAATTGTGCTATATATAACTGCTAAAATCGTAGTTTAGACGTTGATATGGCTTCCTGTATCTAGTTATCCAATTGTAGGTGTAATTGAGCGTTTGTAGTTTTTTGTGATTGCGCAGAAATCTGCTTAGTAACGCACGCGATGCGCCATATCTTATTCAATGCCTTAGTTTTCAAAATATTTCTACATAATTTGGACATCTTCATATTATGAAGTAAGTGTTAAGAAGCAGTGAAAACCACCTTTCAAATATCATATCTTGATTGTCACTTGTCGCTTACACATATCAATGCTGCCGCTCCTTACATTATTTTTAAATGAAATCAATGGTTCTCATAAAATTGTCGATGTGCACCGGTAATACCTAATCGTGCAAAGGATGTATTAGTATTTCATAAGATAGATTTTTTAAGTCTCAATTAAAAGTGCGCGCGTGCAGTGCTCGAAATACCTGCTTGTCCATGGGTGTTTTTTGACATCAATAAAACGAAATAATACATACATACATACATACATACATACATACATAGACTCACGCCTGTTTCCGTTAGGGGTAGGCAGAGACTACGGAACGCCATTTGCTTCATTCACTCCCATCAGATTCCTCATACATGCTCTTATAGATATAATAGAACAAATTGGCAAGGTAAATGCGTTGACTTTGTAACTAATTAGAAAAAAAATAAGGTGACTTTGAGCCTCAATATCTCCTGACCCAGTTATTTTCCAGGTATGTTGCTGAAGTAAAAATTGTTCGTAATGATTGGTACAATATGGGATTTCAGTTTTCGTTAAGGGTCTTTTTACACACAGTATAATTAGGTGTAACTACCAATAGTAAAATTTAACTTTGTTTACTATTTTAGTGATTCACTTTACAGTATGTAGATAATGCAAATTTATTAGAGAGTGGGCAACTGGACATTAACTAAAGGAGTGAAGTCGAATCTTTTAATTCCTTTCTACGACCTAAAATACCGTGGGAATAGGCACATATTGAGAGGTTATAGGTTAATCGTTTATCTATCGACTTCCTTTACCGACATCGACTGTGTCGTTAGCAATGGACAAGCCTTAACCAGCCGGCCCTACCTACCAATCTACTAATCTATGTGCAACAGTACGGTTTTCTTAGTCACAACACACACACTCGCATTCTTACTTCATTAGTGAAGGTCGCGTCCCAGTAAGCTCTTTGTGGCAATTTTATACGCCGCTACACATCAAGGCTTTAATTTTGCCAATTTACGCTGATTCATCACTTTGATTATAAAATTCATCATTGTAAAGCATACTTATATACTCAGAAAACTATATGTCTAAAGGTTTTATAACTCTGAAATGAATGCGTAGAGAACTTTGGACTTGTTTTTGGCTCACCTTATGGATAATATGTGAGATTTGATAGAGTCAATATTAGCACAGTCTAATAATCCAATATTACAGCGTTTCGCAGTACATTGCTGGACTAAAGCCTAATTCTTAAATCATTGTGAGTCGATACGAGGATTTGGTTTGGTTCTGGATGAGGCGGTCAGACGACGTTTTACCATGTCGAGTTTTCCATCTCTTCACATTTATACTATACACATTGAATAATTAACTTCTATGTCTCATCTAAGTATAACGCGAGTATGTCCTCTAAGCTGTATGCACCTTTGATGACCCTTAGCTGCAGATGCACTTGGTTTCACCTTCCGATATACCTAATGTAGGTATAGAGTTTACATATATCTAATATCTACCTACCTACTTCCAAATAAACATTTAATTATATAAATATTTTATTATAATTTCGCAGCAATAGGCAATAGTCTAGACGAGATACCAATGCCAAGCAGAGGGTATCGTGTTCAAACCCAGGCACAGCGCGCAACACTGACATTTCATACATACATAGTCTCACGCCTATATCCCCGAAGAGATAGGCAGAGGTATATTGCTACACCCACTTTTCGCCAGATTTATTTTATTCCCACGTAATAGGTGGCGAGCCTATTGCCGTACCAGGGCACTAGGGTACTAGGGCACATTACCAGACTCCGTACTGTTACTGAGAATTTCGTAACGGAAAAACCCAATAACAGTTTGCCCGACCCGAGGATCGAACCCGAGACCTCCCAATCCCACGTGCACATTTATGCCGCGACACTAACGAGGCAGTCACTGACATTTCAAAGTTAAATTAAATGCTTTGGCCGCATGGATCACATGGATGTAATGTTTGGCCGCCTCAGATAACACGTTGTTCCATCCATCCCTGCTGTCATGATTTATGACTAGTCCAAGCTACGCAATATCGCTATTCATTTGGCTTGCGGAGATCAGACGGCAGTCGCTCTGTGGAATAGCAAAATACTTACTACTTACTGTAATATCTGGTTAGACTAAAAAGCGGGCCGCGGGCTGCAAGGCAGAAGTCTTGGATACAATGAGGGTCTTCTGAAATGACGCTCACTATGCGGCAGCACTGAGGCATCAGTCCAGAAACCTGTCAAAACTGTCAAAGGCTCTATATTTTCGTACGTCTGTGTTTGTTTGTATCATGTCATCATGTGTGTGTACTCGTCTGTACATATCTGACGTCAGTTTAGGCCTGAGCGCCGTCTGCTGGTAGAAAAATATCAATCACCCTCAGTGGGGTAACGCAAGGACAATACTAACTTACTTTAAAATCATGTATTTACTAATTTCTATAATTTCATATAGTGCCTTATTACTTGCCATAGCAAGTGGAACGATAACTTTTTTTGTTAAGATTTTAAGATGATCGTGGCGTCGTCATACATAAACGCGCCATTCTTCGAAGTAATAACTTTAATTTATTATAAACAACGACAATAATATAGAGCAGCCAGATAAGCACCATAAATAATGTAAATAAACTGTCAGTGATTCATATTAATTGGTTATTGGGGACATCTAGAAATGTAAGTATAAACTGTTTGTAACTTTGTAGAAGAATCTTATTAGTATTTTCTAGAAATTGAAAACACAAAGGAACCTAATAGAGTCATATTAAATTTAAATTATTAATTTTTAATTTAAAACATAATACAGATAGAAACAGCAGCTTTCGGTTCCACGAGAAAAGGACAGTGTTCTTAGGCGAGAATTTTCGTGACTAAAATTAGTACTTAGGTAGGTACCTAGGCACGTAATAAAAAGTACTTACGTACCTAGGTTCAAGATAAGCAGTAGGAAAAGTTATGAAACTATAGTATATTTTACGCTACTGGTTGGTTACGTACCAAATAAAACATCACTGTTATAAAACAATTATTGCTCTAGGTATGTAATAAAATACTCATTTACGACTTTATAGGTGTTAGAAATAAAAAGTTGTTAATGCAATTTGCACAATAAAAAGGCGTACTTCTTGATAAGGGCAATACAGTAATTATTATATTGTTGTCTGCGGCTAAAATAAAAATTTCCTTACGCTACCGGGCTACGGGCATGTAAGGCCTTTAATTTAAAAAAATACAGGTTAAATTTCAGAATTATATTGCTTCTGCAATTCATGTACCTATCTAATGCAGCAATTGTGATAATTTATTCAAATCCAGCTGTCATTAACGTATACGAGCACACAGAATTTTAATTGTAACTAAACATAAACAAAATATTACAATAATTAAGTGCGTTTTGATTTGTGTCAATCAACTATGGTTGATTGGTATTCACCAGCCTGGTCTGCAGTTCCGTATTGGGGTATTATAGGAGAGGTATGGGACAAGTTATCAGCTTCCCTCAAATACCTACCCAAAATTGCCAAAATTGATGCCAGCTCTCGGACTAATAGCAGAAAACTGTTTTCTCTACTTTTTAAAAGCGTCCGCAATTATTATGTTCTCTATTTTATGAGCTCAGATCATAGTACCATGCTAAGACGGAGGGCCGTCTTAGGCCGTAAAACAGGACTGGACGAAGGCTAGACAAACTGTCATAGTGTTCATGACCAGCGGGTCATGAACAATATGACAGTTTACAGCCTAGGAAAAGGTAGAAGATGAAGCTATCCTTACACGTTTCTACAACTCCCGTTCGCATTTTAATTGTTTTCCCCTTCATCTATTAGAAAATAAGAAAACATAGGCAGGCACCAAGGCTTTAGCCACCGGCGCTGTCACAGTTGTCACACAAACAAAACACAATGGAAAAATACTGATTCTTTGCGTCGGTCGAGCCGTCAATGTTGTAATGAGGGCTCTACAACTCGAGAAACCATTTGCATTTTGGATCATCCACTCAACGCTACATTCTTATTTAGCAATCATTGACCTGCTGCATTGTGTTTTTAATTTTTTTTTAACTTAGAACTTAGCTCAAATTAATTTTATGCCATATATTGATGATTTTCTGTGACTGCGTACATGTATAGGTACTGAATTTGTCCTGATCCAATTAATAAATCGGTAAGACAAGAATGATGTAACGAAAAAAATATATGATTCCCTACATAATATACCTGTGATCTCTTGCCTGAAGGCATACTAATATTTAGCTATTCTATGCTGCAGGTAGAGATGTCCCCGAAAAATAATTTGTACGATTGCTGTAGGTCGGGCTCGATAAAGATTTTATGTCAAGTAGATAATTCTTACTACCTAGGTAGGTACTTTTTTGTTTGGTAGCCGTGCGTTGGGAAATACGAGTAGTTAGGTAGGTACGTTACGTGTGTCCCAAACTCTATCGTCTTAACTTAGAACGAACTTTATCCTTCTATGTTGTAGGACTTGTAGGGGACAGATGATAGTCGCTCCTTGGCAAAACTGTGTCAACATAATATTTAAGTATTACCAGTAGGAACCCTTGTTTCTGTCTTGACTTCGTGTGACTTTTATGTTTATACCTATAGGTACATTGGTATCTGGATCCCGCAGGCTATAGCACAATGAAATCCACAGTATAATAAACCATAGAAACAGTCTTCTTTCTCCTAGCGTTATCCCAACCGGGGTACGCTTTCTAGTCTAACCGGATTTGACTGAATATTAGCTTTTCCACGGAGCGACTGCCTGTCTGACCTCCGCAACCCGAAGGGATAGCGATATTCCATGGTATGGTTTAGACTAGTGTCAGTTCATTCAGAGATAGGTACTGACTCCCTATAACGACTGTCAAAGATCTTCATGACAACCGAAATAATTCAATACGCACATAACTCCGAAAAGTCAGTGGTACGCGCCTAGGATTCGAACATTTCGATAACACCGCATAGACCAAAAGGATATTATGATGAGGTGGAGTGAACTCGCGCTTCGCGGTAGGTACGTCCCGGCCGCTATCAGCTGAGCGCGGCCGGTCGAGCCGCGGTGCCGCGACCGGAGTGCCCGCCCGCGCCCTCACCCCGAGACCCCGCGCGACGCGCGATCCATCTTCGCGCGCAGTCGAAGCTCGCGCGTATTCCCGCGCGCTCGTATTTCCAGTTCCGTTTCGCGTAGTGCACACTTGTGTCGTGTCGTGTTAAGTGGCTCGTGGTCGTGCTCGGTGATCAGCAGTGGTCGCCCGGTGAGCTCAGCGAAGTCGGCGGCGTGCAGCGAGCAGCGGCCTCCGGGGGCAGTGACCGCCGCCGCGATCTCGGTACGGCTCTTGAGATGATTGCGAGCGTGACACACTCGCGCGTAACGTACTCCTTCGTTGTTGTTTCAGTCATTTACTTATTATCTTCTACTGACTCTTTGTTATAATAAGCTACATGTAATACCTGCCTGTCCCTTTGATTCCCATCAGCAGCATTCTTAGCAAATTTAAAGTTAGATAAAGATAGACGAGACTATTTCGGTAGCTGCGTAGGAGATGCTACGGTAACAGTTTTATAAAGAATTAAGTAATTACGGCCTCGTGATCACATCCGTGACGCCCGTTTGGTTTTAATCAACAAGTACGTTCTCACATAAGACATTGAGTTACGTTTTGCATATGCGTCTGCGTACTTACTCCATTATTTGCGGGAATATCTGCTTTCAGCACATCCGCTGTTGAGTTCCATTAGTTACGAAAATAAAGCAAAGCCGAATTATAAACTTAGCAGGTTATTGCGGCGTTTATTTGTGTGTGGGTGTATCTGTTTGCTACCATCTACTTATTAAAAATATAGAGCGCTTGCCACACACTAACAGTGATTCATCATAAACACCGTTATTACTATTAATCAGTTGAGCGTTAATTAATCATACTGTGTTAGTTTTATATCGTGTATAATGTGCAGTTAACAAGACACTTTGTGCTAGATTACTTAGTGGGCTCTACATGTAAACCAATTAAAGGATATGGCCCGGAGTAATAATCTAATTAAAGATACTGCCAACTAGCCACGTGGTTGACATGTAACTTCTATAGAGTTCATCGGGTCAAGCTAATATAGAGTTCGAAATTTGAACAGCGTTGTTGATCTGTGAAATAATCAAATGATGCGCCTCGTCATTTTTAGCAGGGACGACGCATCTTATCTATTGACGATATTGATAAACTTTAATTGATTATGATAACGTAAATACCTGTACCGAGCTACCTAAATATGTATAAATATTCAAGTATGCGTACGTCATAGCTATTAAACTCAAACGACAAATTGATATAAAAACGAGGACTACATCAAACTATCGACCTACTTTGAAGTTGTCCTGTCCGAGATATTGGGCTAAGCTGTAAAATGTTTGTGAACTACGCTTCTAAAGTTCTTCGTCACGACACCCGGAATCGAAATAGATAACGACGACCTACTTTGACAGATGGTGTAAAATACAGCACATCTAGGATTAAATTTAGTGAAACATTTCATGGATATGTGGTGAAACATACAGACTTTAAATTGCATTTCTATAGAATATTGTAATCTATCCTTTTGGGTTACGAAATGGAAGATATTTCTACAGTCATAGTCTTTATGCCTGTAAGCTTACCATTCTCCATAGTTATTTTGCCATGCCATACCTATATCACAGTATAAAGACATACAGTAGTTCGACGCCTTTGATCTCGTAGAAAAAGCCGACAACGTCTAGACAACGGTAAGGAGGCTAGGGCTGCCACATTTAAACAATACCTAATTATTCAAACACCGTCTATTTATTTTAGAAAATATTACAATTGCTACGCTACATGAATATTATAGTGTAAATCACTTATTTATTATATTACAATAATTAACGATATATAATTACTACAAAACAGTTGGCAATTTTTCGTGCGGTGACAGCTTTGCATACAAAGTGTCAGTCAACACTTATTTCATCCCGAAAGAGTCGTGGGAGGCGGTTAAGGGTATGAAGCATTTTTTTTCAGATATACTAGGTCGTTATCGTACAAACCAAGTTAAAATAAAGCGATTGACGTAGCGGTTGTGGTTGTTTAATGGATGGCCAACCATGGGATCAGCTTGCAGAGTCTATGTTATCGATATGAAGAATTTTGCAGATCTATTTTCGAGCAAACTACGTTAAGGTACAGCAATAGACATCAAGGTCATTTTATGGATGGCTGACCGGGCTATGAGATTACTGAGAACATGTGTGGGTTTATAAAAGGGGGCCAAAAATATGGTTATTTTTTAGCTAGGACGCGCCGTTACCAAGTTACATATTAACATTTGATAGGTACCTATGTACTTACCTAATACGAAGGTACTAGGTTAGGTACTTATTGCATGAAATTAAAATCATGCTTGAATAGAATATTACCTTACAACTAGTATTTAAATCAATGCTTACAACTATACTAAAATTTTCTTACGTCTGCCATGTTGTTTATATAGAGTAGGTAATTACTACTTTATTCTGTGATTTGGCCAGACATGAGATAATGTAAAAAGTTAGTAAATTAGTAGGTACGTGCACATTATTTTAAGTGGTTGTAGGTACATACTTTTCAAAATAATATAATTATAATTAATGAAATTTTAATTATTGGTGTAAGCAAATTGATGAAATCGCAGATTTTTTAAATCCATATTTTTTATTATCTTCAAGCAGCATGAAGAATTTTGCAATGTCTCACATCACAAGTCGTATGCACCATCTTAATAAGCAAATAAATAAGTAACGAACAAAAAACAAGCACGCGCCAGCCCCCAAAAACATGTACCTAGTTGGGAACTAAGGCGACATACGTAAGTAGGTACCGCTCTACCCGCGTCTCACCTCTTGTCCCCCGCACGATTGACCCGTCTAGACGCGTTCGTCGAACGACTGTATGGATTATTTGACTGTGCCTATATCAATAAAATTTGCTAGAGTCCTATAATTCCTATAACCCCCATTCAATGATAACCCCATAAATTTTCCAGTGGCAATTATAAACCTGTAGAACAAGCGAAAATCAAACATTGGTTGCCAAGTTACCGTTGCGTGTCAGTGTATCAACTACGATCATTAGTGCAGTCCTTGACTTTGGGGGAGACCCTCCAGTTGGCAAAGTTTCGCATGCACGTGGCTGACAAGCGTTAGTCCCAAAATGTTGCTACCGTTTTCACAACGAATAAAATTACCAACCTGCATTGTGATACCTATGGACACGCAACGACATTTCCGTTTGTTTCTGTTTTCGAAATTCGAAGCAAGGCTAAATGCACAGCTAAATGCAATAAAGCTGTCAAATAACATTGCTGTCTTCGACTACTTATATAAATCACTATCGACTGCAATTAGGAAAATTGCGGTCTAGAAAATTAAACCATTTATAAAAAGTTATGTGCTTCCTGCAGTCACAGGTGCTTTCTTTAAGATAATTGCTTTTGGCCTGGTAACACTAGTGATATTTCAGCCGTATCATACGCCACAGTGTACTATGACGTAAATTGAAATATAGGTAGGTACATGACTTATTTTGGTCTACATACGAAAACCGTGTTCAAATTCAAGCTTTCCGAGTATGTTTGTTTCGCAATAGTTATGTAAGCTATACAAATAGTGTGGTTGTAAATAGTAGAGACTAAAAACGACGTAGGGTAAATACGCTAAACGTCGGCCCCCCCCCCAAACTTCGGCCGTCTGCACATTTTTAGCTTGCGTTCATTTATAACGTAATGAAGTGACAAATTTGCCACTCGAATTACAACCTTAGTTCATGCTCTATATGTACAAACCGTTACTTTCCCATTACGCCACTCACTCTTCGCACACTGAGCGTCAGTAGCGATTGCGCCGTCGAAGCGTCAATTTTATATTAAAAGTACCTTACTTGCTGTGAATACCCACACTTCGGGGATTGATATTAGAACGGTCAGACATTCCTTTTTTTTGTTTTAAGCTTTATTATCAGTAACTAGGGATTTTCACTATATTTTGAGATAGTTTTTCCAATGTTTTACGTATTGTTTTAAAAGGAAAATAGGAGGCCGCCAATAGAATACCAATTTTGAATTAAAACCGGATTCTCGGCCGTGGCCGACTTAAAGTAAATGCAGTCTGTTTTATAAATTCAAATTGTACTTATTCCATTGGCTTAATAAGAGAATTTGCAACGCATATAGGCAAATAAATCTATTTTACGTTTAATCGCCAAATACCGGCCGGGGTGATATTAGTTGAATCTCGAGAAATAATGTACCCGAAATAGGGGCCGGCTTTAGAAACATTAAAGATCGTAATGTCGACCAGCCTCGAATTCGAGGCCAACTATACAGGCTGATTACTTTTTCTTATTTTCTCAAAATAAAATATTTATTATACATTTATTTATTAATAATATAAAGAGTTATGTTTAAATGTAGGAGTTGATATTATTGAAAACATTTATGGTAGCTTATTATGGTATGGGAATATAAGATATACATTGCTCTTTGGAACTTGCTACCTTAACCCATGTTAATTAGCTTAAAAATATAAATGGTTGGTCGTGAATATTTCATTCATTAATTAACCTGCATGTCACAAAAAGCTGCCCTTAGAATTAATGCTTTTAATTTAAGGTACTACAATGACAGCAGGGAGATCCAGGGCCTTCACGAAAACAAAGAAAATTATGTAGTTACGATCGCACAAAAATAAAGGAAGCACTTGAGGCAATAAACAATGGAATGCCCATTCGTGCAGCCTCTAAACTATTTGGCGTCCCGCGAACGACGACGTTGCAGGATAGATTGGCTGGTCGCATAGACATACATACATTTAAAACGGGACGTCCTTCGGTTTTGAATCCAGCCAAAGAAGAAATACTAGTTCAATGGCTAATACAACTCGCGAAGTGCGGTTTCCCAAGAAAAAAAAACAGATTTAATTAATAGTGTAAAAAAAAAATGAAAGCCGAAATCAGGCAAAATCTATTCAATGATGATACTCCGGGCCAAAAATGGTATGAATTATTTTTGAAAAGACATCCAGAACTAATTATAATTATTGAGATGTTTACTTTGATAAAAATTGTAATACCTAACATTATTTAAGTGCAAATAAAAAAAATACTTTACCTACTATTAAACCAATAACGATTAATAACATATACTTAGTGAGACTCCTGCCAAAATAAATCATATTAATAATATTTGTCAGTCTTAATTTAAAACATCCTATACCCGGCCGACATTTGGGAAAAACGCGACCGACCATGGGCCGTAAATGGCCGACTTTAGGGTTTTTTCGTTCTCGACGCAACTAAACCTTAGAACTTTTTCCTTGTAGTAGAAATGTCAATCTTATGCCCATAAACATGAAATAGATTTATCAAACTATCCAAAACCGCATCGGAAGCTGTCCTTTTGTTGCAAATTGATGGTGCCAGACCGATCCCAAAACAGAAAAACCGTAAGGTGGCCGACATTTAGCGTATTTACCCTATTTTATGGCCTCGTTTCATGCGAATTGGTGTGAATGAATATGAACTTCCAAAATAACAAAAATGACATTGAGCAACGCCTTCAGCTTTTGTACTACGGTATTTTTACAGTAGACCTGTAAAAAAATCAAATGTAGCTACTGTTTGACATTGAGGAAACATGTTTAGTAAACAATACAGTTCGTTTTAAGATTGTTCGTTTGATCAGAAAGACAACTCGCGCACTACGGAATAATCATGTCTTTCGGAGCATTTATAAATAAACATTCAATCAACGAACTCAAAGATCACCTAGACTCGAAACAATGAAAGAGTTATTGTGTGGGTAAAGGAATTGAATCTGTACCATTTGATTTGACGCGCAAAATTCAGCTACACAATACAGCTATACAATCTCAGATCAAGTAAAAACAACACATCTTTTACTTGATCTGAGCTTACAATATGTAAATTGGTTTTACCGCAGACCAATTAGTTACTAAAGCTTATAGTTTTTGCGCTTAGATGTAATCTCTAAATATATTATTTGCTTAAAAATATTCACACTTTAGACTTGACACACAACTATTACCTATTTACCTACAACGCCAAATCTTATACTTACTTAATATATAAAGCTGAAGAGTTTGTTTGTTTGTTTGTTTGCTTGCTTGTTTGTTTGGTTGAACGCGCTAATCTCAGGAACTACTGGTCCGATTTGAAAAATTCTTTCAGTGTTAGATAGCCCATTTATCGAGGAAGGCTATAGCTATAACATCGCGCAATGAGCGACGGGAGCGGAGCAGTAGCCTTAAATAACGCGGGTGTAACCGCGGGCTCATCTAGTAATCTAGAAACATGAATTATTAGAATAGGTTTCAGCTGAAACTTATAATATGACAATGAATTTCAATGTATCAATCTACAAAAGACCTTAAAATGGACACAGCTAGCTATGATAGAAAAGCATCTCGAAAATGCTACGTGCAATCGAATGTTTACATAACCCACTAAGTACCAGTAGGTTTTCATTGATTAATATTCAAATCACGATTTGTTGACGAATGAATTGTTATTGATCAAGTACTCGATTTTTTTTGTTGCTCCGTGGAATACTTGATGTAATAATAATTGCATTGCTTTATTACAAAACTATTACTAAACATAGTTCAAAGTTTAATACTGTGTGAAATCTTACTACCATCATAAACTAATAGTCAAAATATAGTTGATTGATCTCAGTCCTCAGTCGTTGCCAATCGCTCTTGAGAATGTCTCGTGCAGAGGCGAAACACGTATCGAAAAATAGTGGGTGGGTACATGGAGCGGGATACTGCATGACAGGTTTCTTCCTGGCACCCATTTCTGCATGAATCCATAGATATATTCCTTTTCCTTTATCGTAGGATAAAGACATTAGAGTGTAGACTCTATTTGGTCATTGTCTTGTAATAGGAATCTTTAAATGCGTTATATATCATACCTGTTTTCTTAAGGTGGAGCCGTATATTATCCAAGTTTTTTTTATATAGTAATACTTAGGCGGCAAACGAGCAGACGGATCGCCTGATAGTAAGCAATTACCGCCGCCCATGGACACAAGCAGCACCACAGGAGTCACAACTGTCACAAATGCGTTGCCGCCCCTTGGGGTTGGGAAAAGGGATAGGATAAGAAGTGGGATGAGGGAGAAGGAATAGGGGATAGGGCTTCCGGCACTCTCACTCACCGAACGAAACGCAACAGCTTAGGTACCTGTTACTTAACGTCGATTTTCTGTGAGAGGGTAGTACTTCCCGGTCGAGCCGGCCCATTCATGCTGAAATCAGCAAGGCTCTACTACAAATGTATCTTTTTCAAATGAAAAGAGAAATCGCTCATTGTAAAGCCTGCTGGCGAATATTAGATATGTTTTTATTAACTCCCGATACGCATCTGCTTCTTGCTGGTAAAATAATAAATAATTTACTCGAAATCTATACAAACTATACGCGAAGAAGGATAGATAGATCCTCTTAAATCCCTCTGTCAATCGGTGAGAACTGCATGAAAAGCCGTTCTACAGCTTTTGAGCTTTTCGCGAGCAGAACAATGCGGCGGAGGACTTTGCCTTATAATATAACTAGACGTCGCCAGCGGCTTCGTCCGTGTCAATTATAGGTACATATAAACCTTCCACTTGAATCATTCTACCTATTAAAAAAAACCGCATTAAAAGCCGTTGCGTAGTTTTTAAGATTTAAGCATACATAGGGACAGACAGACAGAAGACAGACTTTGTTTAATACTATGTAGTGATAAATGTAGTGATATCATTGAATATCGAAAATACGTTTTTCCAATTAACTCATTTACTTAATTAACTTGGCACGTCATATAGTATGTACCATACAAAAAGAAGTAAGGAAATACACAAATACTGATTTAAAAACGTGTTTAATCTAGACTCTAGACGGCCGCACGCCTTAAACAAGAACTAAATATTGTTTTAAGCTTAGTCTCTGCATTATCTGTATACTTTATTAATATTCGTGGGATAATTCAAGTTTTTCGTAGAATCTGTCTTAGAACTTTGATCGCAAAATCAATGAATACAGACTTATATAGAAGCGCTTCAGAATTTCGTGTGCCGATTCCAAGTGGAGACTGTCTCCAGTTTAGTTCGTAGTTGGCGGCGCTGGCGTCGTTCTCCGTCTCTCTTGCTCTCGTAGTTAAGATACACAGGAGGAACGTTCGTCTCTTGCTCTCGTAGAGACAGCTGTCACAGCGCGACTGCCACGCCGCCAAGCGGCAATTTGGGTCACAGAAAGTTTGTCTTCAGAGCCCCCATAAGAAATGCGTCTCTATGTAAATATCTGAGCTCTTTGGCAAAATGTCGTGTTGACTTTTTTGACTGGTCGAAATACTTAGCGTAAATCGCGGCAATAAATCTAGTGCAACAATTGTAATTTTTATTTATTTTACAAGAATTGTCTAACATTACATTTTAAACTAAAACATTAATAGTCTATTTCATGTTTCATAGTCGATTTTCGATCTGTGTTATTGAGGCCTGTATAATAGTAGGCTTATCGTAATCAGATTGTTTTACGAACTTGACAAGATTATCTAACGCGATAACATTCATTACATAATCATTATATTGAGTCATAAATGTCATAATGTTACTAAGTAATAATGGAATTCAACACTTGATGGGTACTTCGGTACTTCACTGTTTGTGGAATAATTAATAGATTTTTCACCACAGCAGCTCAAACATGCCGCTTTTGCTGCGAGACAACAGTGAACAAAACGCGATTTTGATTCGAGCGTGAGTAAAAGTAGCTTTTTAATTTTTCTATCTTCAGTGTCACGAATTGACATTGTTCAGCCATAAATTTGAAACATTCGAATTTTACTGTGCTCTGTCTCTTTCACATGCATATAAAAAGTGAGTGAAAAAACAAACCCCTTCGAATTCGAAATTCGATTTTCGAATTCGACCTCAAAGAAAACACCTTCGGAAACGCAAATAAAAAAAGATATTTGTAATAAAGAAATGACTTTTTTATATGTTATTGTTTATATTATGTTTAATTTATTATTGGATTTTAATAAAAATAAGTCTAATTACTTAATAGTATTAAATTGGTATTTAACCAATACATTTTTATTTGGAATTACAACAATGATACATTTGAAAAATAAACATCAGGAACGCAGTATTAAAACGCGATTTAAAAAAGTATCGGGAATAAAAATTTCGCTGATGCTGATACAGTAGGTAAAACTATCTAAAAAGTAGAGTGAAACTAGCGATGATGACTGTACTTTAATACCAGAAGAGTTAAATCAACAAGTGATTAATGCAGAATTCAATCTATTCCTGTTCATTTCTATCTCCTAAGTAATATGTGTTCTCACTGCTGTGGTGAAAAGTTATGTGTGCTACACGAGAGCAAAGTTTTTTGTATCTCGTGCTGTTGAGTCCCTCACTACGCTCAGGATTCTAACTTTGATTCACTCGCTACGCTCGTGAATCAATCATAGAATCCTTCGCTTGCTCGGGACTCAAAATCAGCACTCGAAACAAAAAACAACTTTGCTCTCTTGTTGCACAAATAACTATTGTTATACGCAACGATTTATGTATGGAAAGACATAAGTATGTAATAAGTAATAACAATTCAATTACTTTTGTTTGTGTTCTAAGATTTCTTTAGTTTTTAGCATATGAATAACGAAGCGTTATTACTATTAGTCTATCTTCGTTGAAATTATTGGTTGGTGTCAATGATGTTACAAAAGTAAAAAGAAGTAGATATGTTATAGGCGTACCAAAAGCAGGACGCTAAACATAAGCCAGTTGGCAAGTCTGACTTGCGTAAGTTTGACTGGCGTCAAAGTGAAACTGACACATCTTGTCAACCGAAAATAAAATAAAATATAGAGTTATCGACGTGTGCGTTCGTGTACCGTTGCTATGGATCGATTACATAGGTAACGTATCTACCTCTTTCTTTTAATATCATTGGTCTTACTAGAATTGACAGATTATTGTCTTTTTCACAGTGCGACATCCGTCTGACCTTCGTAAACCAGAGCGATATTTTATGGTTTAGACTTAGCTCTCTTGGTCTAATTTTATTGAAAGTGAATAATTGCAACATACAACTATACTTACTAACTTTATCTAGACTAGACATATTGTGGTAGGTTGATCTAGAACGTCAATCGTTATTGTCTATGATAGCACAAGAACTTTGGCCTAAATTCAACGGTTATCAAAGCAAAACATGCAATGATGCAATAAAGATAATACAGTATAGACTTGCTGATGTTATTCGTCATAAACAAGATTATATCTTAGGCTGTATACCTACCTGTACACTCTTTGAGAGTACATACAAGTAAGTCAGTAAAAAAATCATCCACAAATACTTACTACTGCTTCTTTCCTTCGCCTTATCCCAATATCGGGGGTCGGCTCTCCTTGTCTGCCTTCTCCATTTTGCTCTGTCTTGTGCGGTCGTAGCATCTACCCTCATGTCCTTAAGATCTTTTTGGACTGATGAGAGCCAGGTGGCAGGAGGTCTTCCGCGGCTTCGCGTCGTTGTCGGTAGATTTAGGGCCACGCGTACCAAGTGATCGTCAGGACGGCGGCACACGTGTCCATACCATTGAAGGCGTCGTTCTTTTACCTTCTCGGCAATGGGGGCAACCTTGTAGCTTCCTCTGACGTGGATGTTGCGAACTTTGTCGAGCAACAATCGCCGGATTTAATATCCGATCTGTCAATGAATTAGGAGAGTAGAATTGCGTTTGCCATAAGCTCCACACAAAATGTCAGATATGAAACTCTATCCTCCAAATTCATGGATAGATCATTTGTGATAGACCTTTTTGTGGTAAATTTCTCATACATGCTCTTCGGTAAAGGGTACTTCTAACCTGTCCTTTTATTAGTCCGTATAACTTATATAACTTTCGTCATCCATCCTCTCCACGTGTCCAAACCATTTTGTTGTACATTTTGCGTAAAATTAATACTCTTTTCACGTCCCGAAAGTAAGTAGGTATATTTCTGAACAGTATGTAATATATTATGTATGCCCTAAATAACCATAATAATTGAATATTCAAGCGATATAGTAGTCTGTTGTTATTGGCAGTGTCGTAGGCTTTGTCTGCCGCCATATTGCGGCGACCGTCTCATATTAATGTAGGTCCGCATCATTACTTACTTTATTGCTTGTACTTTTATGGAATACGTAATTTATTGTCATACGCGTGAGGTATGCTTGTAAAAGTTTAATCAAGAAAGGAACAATAATCTTTTGATGTCGCAAAGAAAATATAAATTGTGTTCAGTGAGTTATATTAAAAATATTCTCTGATATATTCTTGATTTGATTCTGCCTCTAAAATCTGGAGTGTCTCAAAATCTATCTTTTGCTTTTTTGGCAAGTAGATAGCTATTTGTCAAGTAGTTGCCTCCCCAGTCTGATTGTTTCGATACTTGGCGGCAAGTTTGGCACAATAGTTTTGAAATTAAAAAATAAATCCATTTTCATAAAACTCCATTCTTCTAAAACACTATTGTCCTAAAACAAAATTTTGGCAGAAAGGTCAAAATCGGTTCCTATTAGCAAACAGACAGACAAGTGTATTGCGTCCACATACTGCAAATTTTCATCACGTCACCTTTTTGCAAGTTTATAAATTGACCATGACTGTTTGCAAATGTTCACTAGTTAGATCTAGAGTCTCTAAACTCTAGTTAGATGTAAACTCTTTAGTCTAAACTCTAAACTGTCAGTGCTGTTTGCTAATTTCTTACTAGGTAGGTCTAGAGACTAATCTGTTAGTGAATCATGCAGGTTATATGTTTACGAGGCTGTAGGCTAGTTTGTCTCATATGTGAACCGATACACGTACGACACCAGGTGGCCGGACGATCCGTACGCTAGCTCTACGTGAACACTCTCGGTTTCTGCTGCTGCACTGTTTTGACATATTATCACATAAACTACCACACAGAAATGTTTGTGGGTAAAATGCTTTGGAAATATATGAATCGGCAATATCTATAAGAAATTGGGCATGAAATTTCAAATTCGTTACTGCCTTCGGACAAATTGGTACACGGAAATCGTTAACATCCTTGCTGTGGCCATTAGCCCGTTGGTATCCAAAGATTACCTATGTGGATGATTTAAATCTTGTGTAAGTTGCAGCAATTTTTTTAGCATTCACTTCAGTCAAACAAATCAATACTTTCACACCTTTGCAATTTGTACACACATATATCATAAGTAATATTGTGAAACGGGTCTCAATCGCGTCATCATCATCAGCCTTTAACAGTCCACTGCTGGTCTAGGCCTCTCCTTTGAAAGGAGGAATTGGCCTACTATACCACGCTGGCCAAACGGGTTGGTATCAAGATTTCCTTCTCTTACAGTGCTGTTCTCTGCATAATATGCTCCCTCTGTCGGCTCTTACGACACCCATGGGATGATATGGGGTGGATGATATTCCGTATTCTTAATCTGTCACCACACGGATAAGACTCAATCGCGTAATTATCACAAAAACAAATATCTAACTCTATTCGCCTCACAGGCCATTTTGTAAGTTACATTTCGGTGTGGTAGCACCAGCGATGCTCAAAGAATTTACGACCTTTTTACGGGATTATAAATCGCCATGTCAAAAACTAGTAGCTATAAAAGACTTGTTTTTATAGTGTGACGTAATTCTCCTAGGAAAACCCCAACTATGATATATTATGCTAATTAGCATTCAACGAATTTAGATTCAGTATTCTATTTGTGACTTGAAATAGGCGTTTATAATGTGTCTCTAACTGGCAAGGTCTACTGAACAGTACCAAAATTGAAATGCTCGGATGACGTCATGTTTTAAATAGTCTCTTTTGTGAAATCTTCGGTTTATCAAGAATAGTACCAACTGTAAACCAAATCTATATACCTACCAAATATATATTAAAGCTAAGCTGAAGAGTCTAATCGTCAAAAAACTCGAAGCCATGTCCTGTCGCCAGTAAGCTCGATAGAACGCTCGCGAAAGCGCGTATTTGTTTATGTAACAATCAATTATTACCTATTATTATAAACTCACGCCTGTATCCCCGAAGGGGTAGGCAGAGGTGTAATATTTCACCCACATTTCGCCATGAATTTTTAGGTCCCACGTAATAGGGGGCGAGCCTATTGCCGTACCGGGCACATTACCAGACTCCGTGCTGCTACTGAGAATTTCCTAACGGAAAAACCCAATAATACTTTGCCCAACCCGGGAATCGAACCCAAGGCCTCCCAATCCCACGCGCACATTTATGCCGAGAGACCAACGAGGCAGTCATCAATAATCAATACATTCGTAAAAATGCTTTTACAAGTAAATTCTCAAGTCTATTAGGACCTACTTCTAGACATGGAACGTTGACCCAAGAATTTGTTTTACTCCTTTTGAGACAGAATCCTTTATTGCAAACACCTTCGCCGTCACTAGCAATTAAATCTAAAAGTAAAATACTACAGGCCATCAACACCGATTGAGACAAGTCAGACATCTTAAACATTTGGGACACAGCGCAATAAATCTCTTTGAAAGTGAGCATAAGTAGTGTGTTGAGGAAGCGGTAGTTATTTACTCGTTTACCGCCATTGTGAGGCCTGTGGTCAGCAGTGACCACTTATCGCTCCAGTAAAAAGCATTATGCGTCACGATTCTGTAAGTTAGCAATTGAGTGATATGACAGTCGTATTGTATGCTTCCGTATTCTTAGTCCGTGTGGTGACGGATTAAAAATACGGAATGTCACCACCCCATATCATCCCATGGGTGTCGTAAGCCGACAGAGGGAGCATATTATGCAGAGAACACCACTGTAAGAGAAGGAAAACTTGATACAAACCCTATACCAACTCGTTTGGCCAGCGTGATATAGTAGGCCAATTCCTCCTTTCAAAGGAAAGGCCTAGTCCAGCAGTGGACTGTTAAAGGCTGATATGATTGTATGCTGTACTCGAAAGTAGAATATCTACGATTGAATTTTCATATAGCTATGTTGAAGTCTACCTATTGTCATAGTGGAACGAGCACGATATTACAGAACCTTGATTCAAAGTATTTATTTACAAATTAATTCTACTAACTTTTTGACGCTTCAAGCTCTGATCTTACGACTATGAAAACACACACACATTTTTTTTTAAGTGCGCTGTAATATATACGTACTCCTTTCGAAACATTACTGGCTCTAAAAGCATAGATCCAAAGTATGGTCCATGGAAACCATGAACCGACAAAAAGCTCTTCTTCGTTTATTTTTCTTTACGTACAGTTAAAGACCTCAGATATTTACATAGAGGCGCATTTTCTATGGACGCTCTGAAGACAAACTTTCTGTGACCCAAATTGCCGCTTGGCGGCGTGGCAGTTGCGCTGTGAGAGCTGTCTCCACGAGAGCAAGAGAGACGAAAGTTCCTCCTGTGTATCGTAACTACAAGAGCAAGAGAGACGGAGAACGACGCCAGCGCCGCCAACGGCGCCGACTACGAACTAAACTGGAAACAGTCCCCACTTGGAATAGTTGGAATCGGCACACGAAATTCGCTTCTATGTAAATCTGTATTCATTGGTTCAGTTCAAGCGTAAGATCGATAAGGTTTTGTGGAAGTCAGACGGAGACCGCGTTTAAATGTCACAAATGCCATGAATAGATATCTGTTTAAAATATGTTTTGTAACTTACAGTAAAATATACTTTATAGTTTTTCTCGAGGCAGCGCTATTTTCTGGTTCCTTGTCAGCGCCATAATTTCCGTTCCAGTGCACAGGCACAGAGTACGTTATGATGAGACTGGACAGCATCTTCAATGTTTCGAGAATTGCAAGGTTGCAACCTCGCTCGAACAATGCATTCTTACACCAAGGGCAACGCCTTTAGCACATTTTATTACATCGGTTATTGCTACACCGGAGAGATTTGTAGAGCCACAAAAATTATGAAAGGAAGAACGAAGCATGTATTGTTATTGACAAATTAGAATAGAATGTTTATTTTGAAAGAAACATGGTTACAGGTAGTTGTTTCAAAATCATATATATCATATATAATCATAGTTCAGCATGTCTCACCATAGCCGGCGTGCAAAATTACAAATATATGAAGATACAAAAATAATTATGAAATGAATGAACATGTTGTTAACAAACAGACAAAATACAAATTACAATAATTAAAATTTCTAATTTAAAATTTCATTATATTAGGTATGTCAATTCATGTCATTACAATATTATTATTGATTATTATTAGTTATTAACTTATTACACATAAAAAATTCTTGTATAGAGTAAAAACATTTAGTAATAACTAACAAGCCATTTTTTGAGTGCATACGTGAAGCGCGATAATGGCAATTCTTTTATCGACTTAGGTAGACCTGGATACACATGCAATAACTGTTCTTTTTATAAAGGGTAGTTGACATATATGGTAACAATAATTTAGTTTCGTCTCTAGATCCATATTTTTTAGTTACACTCACTTTTTGAAAAAGGTCAGGATGTCTTTTAACAAATACACCAATTTCGCGGATGTAAATGCAAGTAACAATAAGCAGATTTAGATTCTTGAATAGAGATCTGACTGACTCTGACCAGATTGACTCTTTTGTACAAGTGGGGCCGCACGGCATATTGCCCTAACACACTTTTTTTGTGAAATAAATACCTTACTTATGTCGGTTGAGTTGCCCCACAACAAAATACCATATCTTAGTATTGACCCAACATAACCATGATATGCTATCAAGGCAGTATTTTCGTTAGCAAGTTTCCTAGTCCTTCTTAGAGCAAATACGAACCTATTTCTGTGGGTGCATACTGTTTTTATGTGGGCCTTCCAGTTGCATTTGCTGTCAAGTACCAAACCAAGAAACTTTGTCTCCATAGCCTCTGATATTTCATTGCCACAGTAATGTACATTTAGGGCCGATATTTTGCAATTGTAATTTTTAAATTGGATGATTTTTGTCTTTGATAAGTTGACCGCAAGGTTATTTGACTTTAACCAGGTGGAGATACTTTCAATGGTGTTTATTAAAGTTTGCTTATAGTCATCATTAGAGATTTTATCTTGTCGAACTACCACCGAAATATCATCGGCAAACAAACTGCATGAGTGATTTGAGAACAAGAATAGTGTCAAAATTTTATAAAAAATCGTCACCACATACCCTACCATTACTTTAGCTTACCATTATGCTGTATGTTGAGCATATGACTAACAATAACAATAAATTGGTAACCGATGTTGCTAGCAAACTACTAAAACATGAACGTGCGTGTAGTCATAATGTTAATTCATAACACCACATAAAAATAATTTGTTAAACACCTGTTCGCAGCAAATGTGCTAAAAGTCTGCTTGTTTAGCGTAGTAATATATAATGTGGTTTATGACCTGACTCGGGCTGAAGTGTAACAAGAATAGCTACTTGGGTATAACCATTACTATCTTTGGTTACACTTCAGAACATTAATTACAGGTACAGTCCAACAAGTCGGCGCTGGACTAGTTTGAAAAAACATCCCTTGGCTCGCTCATAGAGTCGAGGCACAATAGAAACTGAATTTTGAATACCATTGTCTATACTGTCAATAAAGCAGCACTGGAAGCGACGATGTCTTGCTAAGCGATTCTCGCCCTTATGGTGGTCTACCGCGAAGTTGTTCGACTGTACATACGCAAAGACGGACTGCGTGAAACCTTTACCTTAGACTGTAGAAACTGATACAGGCAGACGCTCACAGCCGATGCAAAAATAATCGGAATATACGACAGTCGACAGTCGCGCGCGTCTGTAGTCATACCTTGGAAACGTTGCCATCAACATGATATCAGCCGAAAGACGTCTACCGCTAGACATAGTCCGCCTCCAAGGCTCTCCACGAGACCGTCCTGAGCCACCTGCATCCATCAGCCCAACAAGATCATCTATCTACCTTGCAGGAGGCCTATCTCTGCTTCGACGATCCGTGGCCTCTACTCCAGAACCTTTCTGCTCCAACATACCTACATACGTTGCCATACAATGTCGTATCAACCGCGTGTGTCTGCCTCACAAGATTACCGCGCGCCACTGCGATCGGCCGGGACGCACGACGGACGGAATTGTGACTTTTTTTATAGTAATAGGCGGCAAATGAGCAGACGGATTGCCTGATGGTAAGCAATTACCGCCGCCCATGGACACAAGCAACACCACAGGAGTCACAAGTGTGTTGCCGCCTCTTGGGATTGGGAAAAGGGATAGGATGAGGAGTGGGATAAGGGAGAAGGAATAGGGGGATAGGGCCTCCGGCAGTCTAACTCACCGAACGAAACGCAACAGTTTAGGTACTGTTAGTTTACGTCGATATTCTGTGAGTGGGTAGTACTTCCCCGGTCGAGCCGGCCCATTCATGCTGAAATCAGCAAGGCTCTACTTACTACCTGTAACTTGTGACTTAACTCATATTAAACTCCTCGAGCCCAAGGCGAACGATAATCAGCAAGCTCGTAGGAAAGTGAATAAGTGATACGCTTGCTTGACTACGTGTGTACCGCGCATTCTCCACACATACTTGTATTTAACCTACTTGGTTGCGTTATGTTGGAGTGCATTGTTCTAATGGGGACTTCGTGCTCAACAGAAGCGAGGAACTCATTACATCGGTTGTAAAGTCAAAGAATTTTTATGATGCTGTTCGTTACGTCTGAAAATAATTTACGATAATATGTAGGTAGGGCCATTACCCTTTTGTTTGTCACCTTAAGGGCTATTCTTTCTCACGTTTGGTTTTGTCGTTTCTTGACTTGTTTCTTACTTAGGGTTGTTGATATTCCCAGCAGTGGGACAGTTTATGTACAGCGCTGATGATAATGATGATTTTCACAAATGCTGAACGTAAAACGACGTCTCAATAAAGTTGTTCATGAATGTTTCGCTCGGACATCGCAAGCGGACCTCAATATGTAACTAGAAAATTGAATGTTAAAAACTTGTTAAAGGCCAGAAAAGCAAACAATATGACCTGTTTAACATAAAAAGTGTTTATTTCACTGAGCTCCTAAACGGTTGGCGCGATTTTGATGAATTTGTCACACGTAGTTAGCCATTTAGGAGGTCAGTGACATATGTTTTAGCCATAGGACTACTAAACGGCTAAACGATTTTGGAATCATTTTCTTTATGCTGGTAACTGGATGTTTTAAGTTGAGAATTGGACCCCATTGATGCCGTTCCTATCAGGTCATCTAGGATAAATTCGGACAAGTCGTCTGATGATCCCACTAATGTTAGGTATATAAATGTTAGCTGTCAGAAGTCTCAGACAGACATGGGAAGATCTTGCTTTACAAAGCGGTTGTATGTAATTTGCATTGAATGATTTCCCACGCTCCGGCTTTGAACTGTCAAGTTCACAATACATAATACATATTGGATGGCAGAAGTCATTAACCCAGGATAAACATTGCGATCTTTATGTAATCTCAGTTATTGTTATAAGTTGATACATATCTTTTTAACTTTTTAACTTAGGCAGCGATAGCCGAGTGGATACACCAACAGACTGCCATGCAGAGGGTATCGGGTTCGAATCCACGGCCCGCACCAATGACTTTTCGGAGTTATGTGCGTATTGAATTGTTAATTATCGCTTGTCCCGTGCCTCGGAGAGCACGTTAAGCCGTCGGTCCCGGTTGTCATGAAGATCTTTGACAGTCGTTACTGGGCGTCAGTACCTTCTAAATAAACTGACACTAGTCTAAACCATGGAATATCGCTATCCCTTCGGGTTGCGGAGGTCAGACAGGCAGTCGCTCTGTGGAAAAGCTAATATTCAGCCAAATCCGGTTAGGTTAAATAAGCGGACCCCAGACTGAAACTGGGATAACGCTAAGAGAAAGAAGAAGACATATCTTTTTAACTTATTACGACGATTATTATACTTGTCTTAGGCACCTAAAGAGATTTTTAAAGCCAGTGGGCATGGCCCATCTCTTGGTATTGACTTGACTTTTCGTACTGTAACGAACTGTCGAACCGAGTATAGACCGTCTCAATCTGCAGAATCCTTGCAGTTGTAAGTTTCTTGATCACATTCATCACATTCCTTCTGTTTATCCTGTGTAAAAATATTTTCTAGAACATTGAACATGGCATGCTTTCATACTGTTTGCTATCACAATCCACTCTTCCAAATCCCAAGGGCGCCAAATTCAAATTGGACTCGCTCTCTCAAGAAATTCAAATATAGATTGCGCAATACAAAATGGCCGCTATTCTTTTGACATATTCCTACGAGATTCTACAATCCTAACGGAGATACACAAATACATTAAATTATGTATTTATACACTCACACAAGCTTGCTCTTTGTCCGCAATTCGCACAAGAACTATGAATCTATTGTGGAGATAGTGCGGCGATGTCGCACACGACATATATCGAGTGGTTTGTCGTAACATCACGCGTTGTTGCATAACCGTCTTAAGCGTGTGTTGTCATTTCAACACTCTATTGAACTATATAACAACTGCAATAACAAACCACTTTACAGTGAGCCCTGTAGTGTATGGGCATTAGAGCCACCGCATGCTGACGCACAAAAGTAAAGTCAGCAATAGTGCCATCGTCATTCAATGTAAGTATAATATATTATATGAACCATCCTCTTGCCCTGTGTATAAACTGTGCCACTGTGAATGGGCCTCTTCTGACAATGAGAAGCGTTAGCCCACAGTCCACCATGCTGTCTAAATAGGCAGACTTCACATGTCTTTAGAGAATATTATGGAAAACTCTCAGAGAAAGGTTTCCTCACGATGTTTTCCGTCGCCGTTTAAAAATTCAAACAATTGAATGGTTATGTTTGGTACAGTCTACGATAGGGGACAGTTATTGTTATTGATATATAGATTACATTATGATCATCAACTTTACTCATTGTAACTGCTGTCTATGGAAAGGTATAGCACTAGCACTTTTTCGACGATGTTTGGTCAGATACTGAACCTTTAAGTACTTCGTTTATCCATTATCCATCATGGTTTATTTGCTGTCTCTCTCACACGTTCTTGCTTTTCTTTGTCCTATTTGTATGTAGTTCGAGTAAGGCGTCACGCTCTGCCAGTCGTATGTTCTAGGGTCAGCACACTAACCATACCGCTAAATGAACTCCTATAAAAAAAAACAATTAATGCACCACTTCTGCCATGACTGACGATGTATGTACCATAATATCGTCCATCACGTTATTCATAATAATATAAAACCAGTAAGTAGGTACCTATGTCGATTAAGTTCTCGCAAATAAGACTTTTATAATCAGGATTGATATTATTAAGATTTAGGCCCTGCGATCGACGACAATTTGTTTAGTTGGAAACAAGCCAGCGTTTTGGTACAAATTACTAACAAGAATATTTATAATTTGTAACCCAAATTGTTCCTGAATTTAAAAAACGAAAATATTTTTACGAATTGATTACTTTCTTATGGCTGTTTTGATTCGTAGTTAATGAACCTTGTACCTAATGTACAAATTTATAGACATAATATTTTTCTAAATGATCACCGTTATTCGTCTTTGCGGTGGAGACAGGTTTTGTGTAAACAAGGCAGTAAGAAAATAAAATGATTCAATATTCTGTCTCTTAATACTAAGAAATGGCTTGCGTAGACATTGTTGTTTTGCCAAATTAGTTTCGATACATTTAATAGGTGCTTATAGATTCACGCATATTGTGTGAGCATAGGGATAAACAGTGGTCTGCGACAGGCAACATCAGAATATATCTCGAGCAATTAATTACTTAGTCTCACTTCTGAGGGAACACCACACAAACGTTAAATTGTAAGTAAATTTAAGATCCTCTTTTAAAATTTCATGAGTCAATTACGTTTCGCTGACCACTTTCTGTTAAAATCCTATAAAATTTCATCTGATTCAAGCACTCTGGAGCTTCCCTACTGTAAATGGGCTACTATAGAGTATGCTTTGCCCAATTCCGGCCACACATCTTTACCTTCGCGTTCACATTGAGCTTAAACCTTATTTTGCCGATGGTCATAATTTTGCAAGACTGCCGAGATCGTCAGCAATATTTTCTTAAAGCTTTCGTTAAAAATTAAGCCTCAATAACTAATAGCAATAGGGTATTTCAATTTTATAGCTAAAAGTTCTCGTGACGACATTTCGTCGACAGCGACGCCATACTCTGTCGGATGGGATGATGCGACTAAAATATAACGTATATGCGCCCAATTCCAGAGGTGACGCGTTGACCGCACCGCAACGCGGCCGATCCGCCATATTTAATTATTAATACCTTCTGCTTTCTGATATATTTTTATAGGTGCACGAAATTCTAACCAGGAAACGCACGTAGCGATAAATTTAAAAGGCATTTTAGGTGACCACTGTCCTCTTCAATGAATATTACTTTCACAGTACACTTACCAACGTGATTATTGCATAATCACAATTTCAATGCAAGCATGGAAATGTAACTAGGTACCTAGTACTATCTTGTAGAATTGTAGATAATAATAGGTACTACGACATCAAATTGCTAAGGGTACTGTCAAAGTAATAGGTATTTATTGAGGAAGACAGTGGTCAGCTATTTGTGCCTTTTAGATTTATCTCTATGTGCGTTTTCTATACATTAACGGCACGTATTGCGCAGTGACATTCGCCGCTTAACTGCGCCGAGAGTCAAGGTTTCCTTAACCATGGACAACCTGTGTAATCCACAAATTGTTGTTAGGAATATGCCACCATACAGGACTTATTCTTAGTGCAAAAGATATCCTTATAAAAATAACATGTACATAGACATCACTGAGCTCAATACCAAAAAAAAACAAAAAACTTTTTGCCCATATCAAATTTGTTAAACAAAGTTTCTAAACAATCCTAGAAGCATGCTGACATTCTGGCCGGAGAAACGGTAGTTTTATTAACAAATGTCTATGTCATCGGGCAAAATTATCCATCGTGGGGTACATACATCTCCAGTTAACGGCTAGATGATTGGTTACTATATTTGACAATGACGACGCATCCACTGACCCAATTTCTTGTCCGACGCGTAGCTTTTGACCTATAATGAAAACATTTATCGGCGTAAAATAGCGTTCCAAAAGTGTTCGGATCCAATTCCATAAAGGATTCGTGAAAATAGTTCGATGGCTAGCTTTGGCAGTGTTCCTAAAATCGAAACAATGGATATCACAGGCACTGCTTTCTCCCGTTTCTGCACTCTCCCTCTTCTTCTTATTTTCGGCAATTAACAAAGTTAACAATGTATCTAGGGCTCTAGGCTATGCGTTATCATCATAATCATCGTCCTAACGTTATCCATCCAAGTCCTTTGCCTTGGCACCCGTCTGCTTTCTAGTCTTATCCAATTTGTTTGAATATTGACTGTTATTAGTACTGTGATGACCAGTTAACATTTGCAAACCAGCACGAGAAACAAACCGTACGAAATCATTCGATAGTTTACCGTAACACAGTAACACCACAGATGAAAGAGCAACACACATACAACCATGGCTTAACATGTGTATACATACATGTGTCTGTGTTGCGGTGTCGACGCGCGGGCTCCCGAGGCAAGGACCGCAGTCCCCGCCCTCCCCCGCATATCTCACTCATTAACATTTTTATGTTAGTGCCATCGTGCCCAAGGTCGACAACCTTCGATCATTTCATAAAGCCTTTGACGCGGTGCTTTTCGCTTGGAGATGACATTTGCATTAATATTGCTCAATTGTGGGCGCGGTGTAACGGTATTATAGTAGTGGTATTATAAATCCTAAATGTTTCGGTCGATTAGAAGTCGGTTGAGTATCTACAGAAAAAAAGGCAGTATGGGTACATACTTATAAATCTATTGAACGAAAACTAGAAGCAATAAGGTGACCTTCCTGTGTTACGGTATTATATGAACGGTTCCCAAAAATATAATCTTCGTTGCTTCGACGAGCACGTAAAGCCGTTTTAGTTGCCGTAAAGAAAAAAATTTACAGCATTCAGAGGAACGCTTTGTCCATGTCTCTACGTCTAAATACAAAACAGTGACTGCGAACTGAATGTATTGACTGGTGCAAAAAAGTGCACAAAGAGAGAGATTATGGCAGGATCGCAGCCAGCCGTAGCCATAGCCTTTGAATAAGCTTACCTCTGGGAGACATAGCCGCTCGGCTATGCATAATATATGGCTACGTACATATACGATGCATTAGCGCGGTAAACTGGTAAATAGTTAGCATTACAAGAGCAGGCGGGTCGCGGCCCGCGGTCGGGCGGTGGGTGGTGTCGCATGCCGCATGCCGGGTGATAGCTAGGGGTGTCAAAACATCCCAGTTTGCAATTACATGCGCTTATTGCATTTAGCTTTGATGATGAAGTTGGAATTCAAGTAATAACTTGGATGTTGCGATAAGAAACCTAACGAGTTGATGTGCAAGTATTGATTAGGGTTACCTACTCATTGTTACTTTCTAGTTTCTTATTATTTATTCTTTAAGTGTGAGTTGGCAAGATTAAGGTATTTCTTTTTTACAAATTAAGGGTAATTAACGATCCGAGATCCTCCTGCCAAATATTACATGCACGTGCCAACTCAATGGAAAGGGAAAAGAATTTTCATCTTCATCCCTTTCCTCTTCATATATATTATCGACCTAGCGTTATCCCGGATTCCTTCCAAGTCTTGCACATTTGGGCCCGGGGTTTGGTTTTATAGTCTACCCAGATTTGACAGCATACTTAATTTTCCATTCTTATTCCCTCTTACCCTATAAGAAAGAAAGAAAGATAGTTGGCATCATGCCACTTGAAAGAACCTATTGCTTAAAGATCAACTGACAAGAAACTACTGGAACGGCAACGAGCCTATTTTATAGAAATCTTTCAAGTCTCACCCTCTTACAGTCCAATGATCATAACTCTATCGCCCGAAGTCCCTTTACAGCGAACAGCTAGCAACAATCGATTGCTATTCCATCCACAGTCCGTTCTCAGAACGGGTGTAACACGCGTGAAACCAGTTACACACTGATAAATAATGCACGAACCATATTACTCATTGTATTTCACATTCACGTGAACTGATATACCAATGTACGTGTATGCTCAGTGGCTAGTTATTGTTTATCGTCAAAGGTATCAGCACCTACTGGTTATCGTCACGTCATATCAACTAACAGCTGAAATAAATTTATTAACTGAAGAAATGTTAGATAAGTATTTTAGCTATCTCTACGTATTATAAAATAAAGTCTGCGCGTTTGAGTTGCTCCATCGCGCGTCTGTCTGTTCGCGATAAACTCAAAAATTACTCGACGAGTTTCTCTTACGGTTTTCTCCAAACAGTGATTTGATTAGTAAGGAAGTTTTACATTGTGTAAATAATTTGTAAGGTTTTGTGACTACCCTTTGAATGCAAGGCGTGTCGCTAGCAAGGTATAATTATACTTATTACTCAATAACCTTTATACAAAATAATAATGCATACAAGCTGTGTGCAAGCAATGATGCCAATGATGTTACAAAAGTAAAAAGAAGTAGATATGTGATAGGCGTACCAAAAGCAGGGCGCTAAAGATAAGCCAGTTGGCAAGTCTGACATACGTGTGTGTGAAGTCGCGAGCCGGCGTCAAAGTGAAACTGACACATCTTGTCAACCGCAAATAAAATAAAATATGGAGTTATCGATGTGTGCGTTAGTGTACCGTTTCTACGGATTGATTACTACGTAGGTAACGTATCTTCCTCTTTCTTGTAATATAATTGATAGTTACAAAGAAGTTCACATAGTATCGTGGGAAACTTGACAAACATTGAACACACGATCTTATCCCGTTTAGGGGTCGAATTCTCATCACCCCTTGCAATGTTGAGTGCAGAACGGTGAGGAGACCAATTAAACTACCACGCGACGCATGCTATTTAACAACACTAAACTGCTTTATATTTCTTCCTCATTAAATTCTTAGCTCTAAAACACCAGGTACAATGGGCCATTTATTTCGTACACGGCGGCAGCACCAACCCTACAATACAGCTCCTACTTACAACCCTTTTACGCAGACCATTGAGCCTGATCCTTGCTGTTTTTTACCCATTTTGTATTCATCTCAGTCTGTAGCCTCCTGGGAATACCTATACGGAGGGGAAAACTAGCGTAAGAATCTAAGTAAAAACGTTTGTATAGATACCTACACTGTCTGTCGTATTATAATAAACAGATTTTACTCTATAATTAGCGGGAATTCCTTTTCAATTTAGTACAAATAAGTGACATAAATATTTTAATTATTAAACAGTGGTCCTGTTTTGGTCGCAATTATACATTATTTTTATTATATTTGATTTTTAAAGGGGCATTGCCGCACTTATTGTACCTCTAATTCTTTATAAATACCTCTAATAGCCGTGTGGTTGACGGCATAGAATACAAGTGTCACCACCCCCTATCTTCCCGTGGGTGTCGTAATAAGAGGCGACTAAGGGATAACACGATGCAAATACCATCTTTGCGTAGAGACGGAAAACTCGACATCAAACCCTATACGACTGCCTCGTTGGTCTCGCGGCATAAATGTGCGCGTGGGATCGAGAGGTCCCGGGTTCAATTCCTGGGTCGGGCAGTGTTATTGAGTTTTTCTGTCACGAAACTCTCAGTAGCAGCACGGAGTCTGGAAATGTGTCCGGTACGGCAATAGGCTCGCCCCTTATTACGTGGGACTAAAGTATATCTGGCGAAAAGTGGGTGTAGAAATACACCTCTGCCTACCCCTTCGAGGATAAAAGGCGTGACGATGTGTATGCTAATAGCCTGTATTCTAGGCCACTCTATAAACATCAGAATAACATACATTGTGAGAATTGAACTCGGTGACCAATTAGAATTTATTGCCATTTTTGCGTACCTACCGATCTTAGGAAAATTGATAGAAAATTTTAACTTGAGACTATTTATAACCTACGACAAAATAATGAAGTAGTCGTTTTATTACTTACCGCATCTGTCGTCAGCCCATAATGCTAATATTATCCAATCAGCGATTACAAAGTAAAGGTAATTCGTGACTTATCTAAGAATGGCCGGATTTTCGCAATTTGCAAGAAAATTACTCTGACTATTTCCAAAACTACTTAACATGACAATCATCTAGTCCTTTACAATCATGCTAGGATTAACCCCAGCATTTTTGTCCAAATATCATTCAGCTCATAATTATTTACATTAAATTAATAAATATTTAAAGAGTAAGGAACTAAACAAACTCTCGTGATGCATCAAGATCGCAGTTACTTTTTCATTTTAGAATGTTAGATTTTTTTTTATAGTCTCACACCTGTATCCCCGAAGGGGCAGGCAGAGGTGTAATATTACACCCACATTTTGCCATGAATTTTTAGGTCCCACGTAATAGGGGGCGAGCCTATTGCCGTTACCGGGCACATCACCAGACTCCGTGCTGCTACTGAGAATCCGGAAAAACCCAGTAACACTTTTCCCGACCCGGGAATCGAGCCCGGGACCTCCGAACAGCAATCGCATACGCTATCAACTGGACCACGGAGGCAGTCAGAATGTTAAATAGAGACAATATTTTATAACAAATCAGTCGAATATAAATTGTCGGTTACCGTGTTTCCAAATTTTACTAACTGCACAGATAATATAACAGTATACTAGTACTTAACTGCAATAAAATGAATGCGACGTAGATCCACCATTACGAGTAAATAATTAGAATATAGTTCAACTCATAAAGGTCTGCACTCTCCCACCTCATGATGCAAAGGAACTGGCATTCTCTTACCGCAACAAGCCTTTTATGGCAAGTGAGAATGAGAAATATACTTTATTAAAAGCAATGAGGCTAATATTGTACCCCGTATCACTAAGAGACTAATCAATTTTACGCTACCCTTCTTATTTATGACTACTGTGTTTATGATGACCGGTTCGCGACACTTCACCTGCATGTTAACTTCTTGTATGTATGTATACCAAATTCTTCATGATATCTCAATAATTTTGTGCTGTTAGCTCCACTATTCTAAAGTAGACCTGTTGGCTGTATGATGTTTCTTCTTTTTGTATGTGATGTGAGTGTACAGCGGCGATAGCCCAGTGGTGTACGTAACGGACTGCCGAGACGAGGGTCTCGGGTTCGATCCCCAGTTACCGGGCACACACCTCTCTGACTCTTCGAAGTTGTGTGTATTAAAATGTTAATTATCGCTCACTCTCGCTTTAATGATGTGCCCGGTAGATGGCAATTGGCTCGCCCCCTATTCCATTGGGACCGAAACATAACTGGCGAATTGTGGGTGTGTAATGCACCTCTGCCTACTCCTTCGGTGATAAAATGCGTGAAGTTATGTTTATGTATGATGTAATAATAATAATATAATATTAATAATATAATATAATAAATTTATTTCCAAAATATGTGAGTGTAAATTATAAATATGTTTTAACTAGATGATGCCCGCGGTTACACCCGCGTTATTTAAGGCTACTGCTCCGCTTCCGTCGTTCATAGCGTGATGTTATATAGCCTATAGCCTTTCTCAATAAATGGGCTATCTAACACTGAAAGAATTTTTCAAATCGGACCCGTAGTTCCTGAGATCAGCGCGTTCAACCAAACAAACAAACTCTTCTGCTTTATATATCTATTAGTATAAGATACAGCGGTAATCTGTTACTCGTAACACTTGATTTTTATCAACATGCTAGTACATGATATTTAATAAGATTACCACACATTACGTAAAAATAAAGAAGGCAAACATAGTACCTACCTACCCACCTAGTTACCTACCTACATAGAACTTGCACTTGTTTGCTTCGTGATTTTCCTCAACCAAATATTGGTTTGTTTACCTTCCTGGACTAAACATAGCACATATTGAACTGCTTAACAAATGTTGCCGATAATAAGAAATATTTTCGTTATTAATATTTTTGTTTTATTATTAGACTGAACAAGTAAGTAGGTATATATTGTTGGGCAGACATGTTCTTTTTGAAGTTCGATCTGCGGGTAGAGCTATGGAGAAGGCATATGTGAACGTCTCTGGGCTAAGTCAAATAATTTACCTGGTTGACTAGTTAAACTGATTATCTTCGATACTTAAGAGGAAACACGACGGCCGTATTTCCATACAAACGTAGTCTCCTGTTTTCTCCCGGGATAATGCCAGTAGAGCAATTATTTTTTTCCAAAAGATGTATGGGCCCGATTGGCATGTCCCTATGTTTTCCTTTTTCTCATAAATTTAATATTAAAAAAGATATTATGAACCTTCAAATATCTCAAAAATTGTCCAGATTTTCCGCTGTGTTCAAACATCCAGAAAACAAATTTGGCTAGATTATTTAAAAAAAGGAAAACATAGGTACACGGCCAAAGCCTTTATTTAATTTAATATGAAAAACTAGTTAAATCGATGAAGTTTTGGAGAAGGAATCAAGGGAATACGAAACGTTGATTTTGTGTACATTTAATAGGTATTTTTGGTCCAGCAGTAGCGTTGTCTCTATCGCGCTCTGCGGGGGGAGGCTTGAGGCTGTGCGACAGCAATAGATTTTACAAATACCTATTTTTCAATTCTCTCGCCCGTCGTGTTTCCTCTTAACAAGACATCCATTTGAAATCAATCTAGACAGAACTTATGCTATGATAACAGGACAAGTGATAAACGTACGCTTATATTCTAAAATACATACATATAGGGCGATAGCCCAGTGGTGTACGTAACGGACTGCCGAGATGATGGTCTCGGGTTCGATCCCTAGGTACCCCTGGCACACACCTCTGACTTTTCGAAGTTATGTGTGTATTAATAATGTTAATTATCACTCGCTTAATAATGTGCCCGGTAGATGGCAGTAGGCTCGCCCCCTATTACATTGGGACCGAAACATAACTGGCGAAGTGCTGGTGTAATACCTACCCCTTCGGGGATAAAAGGCGTGAAGTTATATCATGTTGTTTACATACATATTATATATACATTACTTGCAGAATAGCTCATCGCGTTCAAAACTCAAATATTTGTCCTGAGCGTTATCGAAACCACGACCTCCAAGCTAAGCTACCAGGGTCACAAACCTCTAGACTAACAGGCGTTCGATTTTTTAACTCTTCAAGGATGTTCAATAAATAGTGATTATTGCAACAAATAGTCGTGGCGCGGGTCATGTCGCGTTGTGAATACACAAGTTATTAACACCTGTTTGGTGTGGCAGGTTGTCAGCGCAAAAAATCTGTGTCAGTGACTTCAGAGCCGCACTCCTGAGGCTTACTTTATACCTTTTAATATTTTTACCATGTCTTGTGCAAGAGGCAGCGATAGCCTAGTGGAGATACCAACAGACTGCCATGCAGAGGGTATCGGGTTCGAATCCACGGCGCGCACCACTGGCTTTTCAGTGTTATGTGCGTATTGAATTGTTAATTATCGCTAGCCCCGTGCCTCGGAGAGCACATTAAGCCGTCGGTCCCGGCTGTCATGAAGATCTTTGACAGTCGTTATATGGCGTCATCAGTACCTTCTGAATAAAATGACACTAGTCTAAACCATGGAATATCGCTATCCCTTCGGGTTGCGGAGGTCAGACAGAGTCGCTCTGTGGAAAAGCTAATATTCAGCCAAATCCGGTTAGACTAGTAAGCGGACCCCAGATTGAAAATGGGATAATGCTGGCAGGATGATGATGACCATGTCTTGTGCACAAGAATCGTTAAGCCATGTCAGAAGCCTTCGGGCGGTCCTTAAGTTCCTCCGACACCACAATTGGCCACACACTCACACAAAAAAGAAGACAAAATAATATTTTTACTATGTTCGCCTTACAAAAAGCTACAAAAGATCCTTAAAGTTTATTATTGAACGACTAAAGTAAGCCATTAGGGACGCTAGTGTATAAATAAACATTTATAGCATGACAGAATAAAGAAACAATGTCTTGAACAGAAAGAAATGGCGTTACTTTAAATTCAAAGTAGCTAAATCGGAATACGACTAAGCAAGCCGTTGCTGAATAAGAATAGAATAGTCATTGTATTCTTTTTCAGTTGGTATATCCTACTACTGTTGGTCTCGCGGCATAAATGTGCGCGTGGGATTGGGAGGTCTCGGGTTCGATTCCCGGGTCGGGCTAAGTGTTATTGGGTTTTTCCGTTAGGAAATTCTCAGTAACAGCACGGAGTCTGGTAATGTGCCCGGTACGGCAATAGGCTCGCCCCCTATTACGTGGGACCTAAACTTCATGGCGAAATGTGGGTGTAATATTACACCTCTGCTTACCCCTTCAAGGATACAGGCGTGAGTCTATTTAAAAAAAATTATGGATGTTTGTTACTCTTGCACGCTCAAACTTCTGAACGGCTTTTGATGAAGCTTTGGAGTAAATATAGCTTTTTCATCAGGATAAAACTTACGCTATATTTTGTTGTGATAACCAACATTCTATCTGCTGAATTCTGCTCGCATGGGCGAGTGAAAACCCGCTTGTCTTAAATTTAATATGACTTATACTTAGCCCTTCAGCGAAGGATGTATAAATTAATCTGTAGTCTCGTTACATTAATTCTAAACAAAGTGACTAGGAACATCGCTCACGTCATTTTATGGCGCCGTCGCGTTATCATATTAATCTTGCCGCATGGTATTTAATAAACATTCACTTGTCATTGGCGAACAATGCAATCTCATCTATCGTAATATATAGATAACAAAGTCGACGAGATTCTACTGATCAACATTGAACATACGGACCTAGTGTGGAACCCTGTGGTACGCCTTTGATTAGAAGACTTAAAAGAACGCGCAAGCGATATTGCCACTTATGAACAAAGGCTATTTTACAAACAAAGTAAAGTATAATTATTATTTTCATTCAATATTTTGCCAATGAAAAAGTAGTCGCGGAATCTCCAAAATCACGGATCTGCCTGAAAGTAGTACTCTGCTTTAGATTTGATAAACTCTCTTATCTTTGGCAAACAATGGAATCTCTTTTATCGTAATAATTTACAGATAACGTAACCGATAAGATTATATTAGTCGTCAATGAATTTCAGGCGGACCTAGTGGTCTGTCTACAGATTTAATAAAATGTTATTAATTACATTTTCCGTGTGGTGACGGATTAAGAATACGGAATGTCACCACCCCACATCATCCCATGGGTGTCGTAAGGGCCGACAGAGAGAGCATATTATGCAGAGAACACCGCTGTAAGAGAAGGAAAACTTGATACATCACCCTATACCAACCCGTTTGGCCAGCGTGGTATTGTAGGCTAATTCCAAGGAGAGGCCTAGTCCAGCAGTGGACTGTTAAAGGTTGATGATGTGTATTAATTACAAGAAGGATTTAGACATGGCCTCTTTGTATGCTATTTTCATTAATAATGAATGAAATAAAACAAATGACCAATAGAGGAGACTTAGCAAATAGAAATGCCATACCAAGAGATCTTCAGATAATTTAACACGAATTCCACAAATTACTTCGATAAATCCTTTGCAGGTCAGGTCAGGAGGAATATTTTTCTCCTTGCTCTAATGTCTCAACGATAAGGCCGCTCACGTGTGCCTTTCTTCTGTTATATCAATCAATTCAATTTTCATTCACATTTTTTTGGTGTCCAATAATGAAATGTTTATCTATATAACATTCATATTATGCTAGTTTTTAGACTCCTTGAAACTCATTCTAACACCAGCAAGGAAACAGTAAATTTTATCCCACGAAACATAGTGATTTAATCTTAATGAAATCTACAAAACGTAAACGATACCTACCATTTTTGTAAGTACCTGTACTATCATTAATAGCTTACCATCAAAAATGCCATTTACATGCAATATAAAAATAAAACCAGGACGCGCGAAGCGAATTTAATAAAAACATGTCACAACACAGCCTTAGCATAAAACGTCGCTTTTAAAATATGTAATGTAATTTTGATAGTAAATGTCTGTCTGGACGTATAATATCCTGAGTGTCTGGAGCAGTCTGCAGGGAGACAGGGAGGCGGGAGTGCACCGTCGCGACCCATGTTTTGTTACTCAAAAGCTTTTCACAGTTCACTAGTGTTAGTGCACTGAGTAATGCATGTTTGACAAGGCTGCGGTGAGCGAGACAGCTGAATAATGACCGCGGGAAACATCGACTAAAAGTTCTAGCCTCGCTAGCAACGTAATATCTTCTATTGATGGATGCTATTCTCGTTCAGCTCAGATGTTTCGCTCATCGCTGGTAGGTTCGGAGGCTTATTTTAAGGTGTTCGCTTCTTGCCCCTGGGCCGCAGAGTCCTTGCACTCCGCTCCCGCCGTGCTCTTTGTCTGAACACAACAGGTTTATTAAGAATGCACGGCGTCTGGCCCTTGCCTTTCTTAGTGTACACGACGCGACAGTTTTATTATTTCGCTCATTTACACACTCCAGACACTAATTTGATGTAAAAGGCATTGTTTCAGGAAAATGTCTGCGATGACTTGAGTGAAGTTTTAACTCAATATACGTAGGAATGTCAGCTTTGTTAATTATATTATAGACTGCTGAAGGTGGGGACGCCTTTTAGTCTGAGTTGATTTAATGCACAGTCTATCACGTTATCAAATTCGCGTTGACAGAGTTGGGCATCACCATAATGGAGAACTTTCAAATAGATATATTATTATTTAGATTTCCTCTCTAAACGAGAAGCAACTTAACAATAATAGATATATCAACGTCAGATGATATCAATCCTTTTACGAGAACAAGTAGTTGAAAAGCCTCAATAAACGCTTGTGAATAAATGAATGATAGCAATAGAATTGAATGCTCTCTATAAACCCATTGTGCTCGCACAAAGAAATAACGAGCTACCTACTTTAATTTAGACTTTGTTAGATTTTGATCTATGTTCAACAGATGTTTAGAGGAGATCTATTGATCACGAGCGCTGATTACTTGTCAAGGCGTTTGCGTAGATAAACAATGATATCAGCAGATTAGTTAATAGGTGTCGCCGCAGCGTTAAGCGTGTTTTTGTACTACAAGGTTGACAAACAAATTGATGGTGTGCATGATATTGAGAAGGATTCACGTTTATTTTGATTATTTTGTAACGCTTTGGCCATGAAGCTGATACGACTGGGCCTCATCTTTAAAAGACTTTTCAAATTTAAAGTTTGGATGCATAAATGTAGTTTATTTCAAAGTTTAAATGATAGCAATGGGATCTGTGCTTTCGATTGGCTACCACACCTAAGTTGTGACGGTTAAGATGAAATTCGGCATCTAGTAGTGTTATAAATCAATAAATTATTTCTTACTCTATGCGTCACGTTGTTACAGCACTCGTAATGTGGATTTGAAGCACCTAATACTCATTAAAATGAATAAGTAAAAATATTTCTCTTTCCAATAGCATATTACTCACGTCAAAGTTTACAGTCGGCACCGCTCGCTCTTCATTGAGATGCAACAATAGATGCTGCCCCTTGTCTTACATTTTTTACGAGAGAATGCCGCTTTATGATTGGTGAATACCATTCTCTGGGAAACGTGACCTATCCATGCAAAAGCAGCAAGACCTTAGGCATTGGTATCTTTAATAATTCGTCAACTGTTCTTATCGCCTTGTAGGTTCTAGGCCGGGACGAAATTGGAATCTGCTGAAAACAGGGAGGTTATTGCTCCAGCACAGTCTGTGGATGTGTGTACTGTGTAGTCCGGGACAAAGTCGGGCTGTGGACCGGAGCCGGCGACGATCGATCGAGTCGCGCCGTCGCTCGCGAGCTCCCAGCCGTCCTCTCGTCCTGAGGTCACTGACCTCCGAAGATACCTTGACCTTGCTATCATCCAATTTATCCAGCCTTATACAAATAACATCTCGATGAAACCTATCATTAGAGTATTCGTTGAAGCGTTTTGAAATTTAATCTAAATTGTGAATTGAGTTTGAGCCCATCGATTTAAATACAATAATGATATCACCATTCAATTTATGATAGAAGTTGAATTTAAGTACCTACCTAAGTACCTCAGTCGGCGGCCTCAGACATTGCATAATTATGATTATCGTGAATTGATAGAATTTTTGTTTTTCGGACTTACGTCGTAACTCTACGACATCAGTAAGTAATTTCAGCAGTTTTCTTGGTACACAGCGAGTATTGTTTACGGAGGAATCTATTATGATTTTCGTCGGGGGCTAGCAAAATCGGTTTGTATTTTAAGTACAACTCCGCATATTTTTGTACAAGGTGGTATTAGGTTCTTTTGAGTTTTGTCGGCTAATGCCTGCACCTGGTATTGTCTTATCTGTGCCTGCACTAACACGCTCGAAACAGCACTGGTGCGCGGTAATCGGAAAATGCTGCTGAGATTTCCGACAAGAGCCGTACCTCTCCATATGTTCAGATAGTTAGACTGCCATAGAAATCTTATTATTTTTAAAAGCGGCAATTTTTTACTGTCTTAAAGTTCTGATACACTGTGCCAAAACTGTCATATAGAAAAACTCAGATTTGCTTTTCATAGCTTAGAAGCTGATACAAAACCTTGAAACAACTATTGCCCCCAATTTGACGAAACAATCAGATCCGCTGTTTCCAACTACCCAATGGCCTTTAATTGTTCAGCTTATATTGTCGCGATACAATCAAGTCAAATTGTACGCGAAATCGTGTCCTTTGGAAGCCGTTTTAAGCCTACGTAGGCGAGCCAATTATCATACTCCAAATATGTTTTGAAAAGCCTTGCATATTCTTTGGCAATACCCAATAACACTTGGCTAATACGTGAACCAAAATCTAAGTATTATTCAGAAGCGTAAACTTAGCTCTGACACTAACGAAGCAGACATTTTATCGGATTTTCTTTTGCATGTATGTTAATTGCATAGTCATGCCTAGCCATGCCTCAAATCTTGCTCATCATCATCAGCCCTTTATATTGTCCCACTGCTGGGCACGGGCCTCTTCTCACTAAAAGGGTAAGGCCATAGTCCACCAGTGTCCACCACGCTCGCCTAGTGCGGGTTGGCAGACTTCACATGTCTTTCGAGAACATTATGGAGAACTCTCAGACATGCAGGTTTCCTCACGATGTTTTCCTTCACCGTTTAGCAAGCGATAATTAACAATCTAATATGCCCATAACTCCGAAATGTCATTGGTGCGCGCCGCGGATTCGAACCCGGACCCTCTGCGTAGCAGTCTGTCGGTCACTCCACTAGGCTATCGCTGTTACCAATCCAAATCTTGCTACTATAAATATATAAATATTGACGATGACCATTTAGATTATACCATTAAATTATACACCTTTTTAAAAAGCCGTTCTTTTTAAAAGGTGTCAATGCTTTGCGGGAAGCAATATTTTGTTTTGTTGCTTTGTTTTATTGTGAATTTTGATAAAAGACTGAGTTGTGTTTAGAAATAAATAACTTTTAAATCATTTCGTATATTATTTACTAAAATATACTCTGCTTCTAATATCAACAATAGCAGCTGCAGCGATTGGACTCGGTGAATGAAGTGGAAATACAGTGCGTTAGTGTTAGGCCGGTTATATGCAGTTGTGGCTGTCGTGGCCGATGTTTGACTAGAACGGCATCCGCCGCTTGTTACTGACTTGACCTCGACTCACGTGCAGTTAGGGTTGTCAATCCTACTAAAATTAACATTGTTCTTGCGTTATCCCGGTTGCTTCCAAGACTTTTCAGATTTGACAGAATATTAGCTTATCCACGGAGCGACTGCCGTCTGACCTTCGCAACCCATAAGGATGCATGACCTACCCAACACTATTTTATTATCGTGCTGTATTTCAAAGGTACACAATACAAAGGATAACAAATGGTAGTAATTTGTTGGAAACCTTTGATCGCAGCCGGAAAATAGCTGAAATTATTAACAAACATATATGTAGGTAGTACCTACTACCTTTTAGTCAAGTCCTATAATAACGGGTGCCACGTTGCCTGTGGATTGGTGGGGAAGTTGGGGAACTTTGAGTCTTGCTCTTTAATTGTTGTTTGTGTTTTTAAACTAAAATTGCTAGTACTGCAAGAAATGCAGTACTTACTTTTACAAATAAAAGTCGGTAATAGATACCCTTGCTTGTTTTTTATGTTTCCGTAAAATACTATGTTCTTTTTTTGTTATGTTGTCAACCCTACACGTAGTTAGCTACGGCGGATTAAATCTAAAATATCTTGGATTAGACGGCTGACCTCACGCCACGCTGTAAATACCTATTACGTTGTAATATAAACATTAGCATTTCGACAATCGTATTTTCTGTTCGTATAAGCAGGCGAGCGGTGATAATTGTTTGGTTACACATCACATGTACATTATGCTTCCTTATCGCGTTATGCATGGATTTAGACGGCGTGTGTTAAAATTACATTCAAAATCTATATATACATGTGTATATCTAGATTAAACTGGCATTTCTGTATGTGAATTTTAAAATAATCACGTTGTCTCTCCTTCTTACAATCGTAGTTTTTTAGGTGTTGCTAAAGCGAGTAACCTTCTTGATTTGTTAATGCCTGCTTTCGGTTTGTCTGAGGTAATCTTTAAAAAGGCTTAACCGTTTTCAATGGCACTAAACCTAGCACATAGAGGACCCTGTAGGTTAACATATACGGTAATTTTTTTCTAGATACTTATTTAGGGTTCTGGCGGGAAAATAAAGAATCCCTTAAACATTACTTTGAATTCATACATATATAAGTACTCGCCAAACTTTATGGCCGCTCCGAACCTAGCCGCATTACGCTGCGCAGAACACAAAATCAGGTATCAGCGGGACGTACGCGGGGCGTGGAGGCAGGGCACGCCCGCGCGCGCTGTCTTCCACCCGCTAGCGTCCTCGCCTCCCGCGCGTTAGTGTGAGTGTGCTACGTTCGTACACGACTCACATAATAGCTGAGCTCTGACAGTATCGTCGCGTTTAAAGTAGTTTCGTAGTGTTACTTATTTATTGTTTCTCGTTGCTATCGTTGTTTCTTGTTGTTATTTGTACTGATATAGTTACCATTGTTATTGATCATGCCTTGCGGTCGTTTTAATGTTTTACGTCGCCAAACACGGAAAATAGTGTATGACGTATTAACGTTTATGAAGAAGGAAAGAAGTCTAGGATTAAAAGTCCCTTCACCTAACTGAATTTACATTACTCGAATTTGATTGAATATGTAATTAAACAATATAATATAGCAAATCTAACAACGTAACTGAATATTTTAATTTTCAATAATTACAAATATATTTTCTTGGTTATGACATGTCCACCCGACTGTACCATGCGCAAGTTCGTACAGATGCCTACATTCAGAGCGGCCATAAAGATTGGCGAGTACTGTACATATATCGCGATATCTGCGCGGTACAGCTCAATGTAGATACAATACTGAAGGTGCCGCCTACCCTAACTGCCTCATTATTCGTTTTTCTTTCAATAATGGCCTTATATTGTCTACAATTACAGACTACCCATCCACATTCTACCTTTGACTGGCTTTGACTACGACTCCAATTTACCTAATGAGGCTAGCGATCAAAATAAAATCACAGAATGAACATGAATGAATATAATTTTCTGTTTGAATAAATTAATCATCATTTCTTATTCTAATTTAGAACATACCCAGAGAGACGTTATTTGTAAATGTACACTTCATCAAGATTGATATTTTTGTTTTCCTCTATGCTATAGCTACATTCGGATTCTAGGGTAGTTTTAAAATAGTCTCAAAGAGGATTATAAAGGCTGGCGTCGACTACATTCGAACCGCGTCGAATCGCGCCGAGTCGCATTTTATCCGTGTGCGTTCATTACAGACGAATCGAATCGAAGCCAGCAGTCGGCGACTGGCCGCTGTAGGTTGTGCTTGTGTTGTCAATGATGGATAGCTCAGACGAAGATATGTTCTTGTTTCAAATTCGTTCATTATTCCCGCTATTCCTTCCCATATATTTTGTCTACGCTGCTCGTCATGATAATGAGTATCTTCATGATCATAATTTTTTTTTATACCCACGCCTGTATCCCCGAAGGGGTTGGCAGAGGTGTAATATTTCACCCACATTTCGCCATGAATTTTCAGGTTCCACGTAATAAGGGGCGAGCCTATTGTACTATATATATAGTATAGTATAGTACCGGGTACATTACTAGACTCCGTGCTGCTACTGAGAATTTCCTAACGGAAAAACCCAATAACACTTTGCCCGACCCGGGAATCGAACCCGAGACCACCCAATCCCACGCGCACATTTATGCCGCGAGACTAATGAGGCAGTCATGATCAATAAGTTCAGTATATTTCTGAACTAGCGAAATTAACAGCTCTTCATTAATTTCGATAACTTTTTATGTAGGTATTTACGCCATGTAGTACCCGTCTACACTCATCCGCTGACCCGCGTCCACTAAGGCGCGCCGAGTCGAGTCGAAACGCGTCGCCGCAGAAATTCGCCTGACGAGCGATGCGCGCGGTAGATTCGATTCGGCGCGCTGCGGCTCGTCGCTAATGAACGCAGGTTCATAGAAATATAAAGGAGGCGACTTTCTGCGTTTCGATTCGGCTCGACTCGGCGAGCCTAGTGGACGCTAGCCTTAAGTGATTTTTAAGTAGATACGTTATTTTTTTTTATAGTCTCAGGCCTGTATCCCCGAAGGGGTAGGCAAAGTTGTAATATTACACCCACATTAATTTCGCCAAGTTATGAATTGGTAGTAATCTAAGAGCCCGCGACAAATTAGTGCACTCATCGAGTTTTCGCTAAAAACCAAATTTTTATATAAATTTATGATTAGGAAAAATAAATTTACTAGGTTGCCTATTAAAATGTGGCCATAAGTATTTTTAAACAAATTTTTTGGTGATTGATTTTTGGGAAAAGTTTCGTACACTTGCTTTTTTAAAATAAAATATCGTCTACATTACGGCAATATATCTATAGATTCTGAAAAATCACGGTTGCCGTTTGTCACTTGGCCGCACCTCTTCACAGCCAGGTATAAACAGGTATGATTTCGATACATATTGTATAATTATACATATATATTATGATAGGCAACCGTGATTTTTTTAGTATTGGTAAATCGGAAATAATCAGTAACACTGGCTCGGCATCAAACCCGGTACCGATCAGCAGACGTATGCGCTATTCAATGGACCACGAAGGCATTCGCTAGGGTAAAAGAACTAAGAAGCCACTAAAAACACTTTGCCTGAACAAGGAACCGATCGATGAAACTGTTCGCTAATGCTACAGACCCAGCGAAGCAGTAATGGATTTTTGAACAAGAAATTGTATTCTCATTTGGAAGAAATATCATTCTAACTTTCCAAGCGTTCAAACTAACGTTAACTTTTATAACAAATCGCTTTGAAATAACATTCGATAAAATTGTTTTCTCAACGTCTCTCATTTTCTTTTCTACTGTATGTAGAATTTGCACGATGTCAAATAACGAAAGTTTAGAATTATTTTTAGCACGATACACGCATCTAATTTGGTTGGTACAAACTGCTTCGTTGGTCCCACGGCATAAATGTGCGCGTGGGATTGGTCTTGGGTTCGATTCCCGGGTCGAGCAAAGTGTTATTGGGTTTTTCCGTTAGGAAATTCTCAGTAGCAGCACGGAGTCTGGTAATGTGCCCGGTACGGCAATAGGCTCGCTCCCTATTACGTGGGACCTAAAATTCATGGCTAAATGTGGGTGTAATATTACACCTCTGCCTACCCCTTCGAGGATACGGGCGTGAGACTATAAAAAAAAATAACGCTTAAACATACATACATACATACATAGACTCACGCCTGTTTCCCCGAAGGGGTAGGCAGAGGCATATTAAACGCCCACTTTTCGCCAGTGTTTTGATCCCACGTAATAGGTGGCGAGCCTATTGCCGCTTATTGGGACATTTTGTTTGCCTGAGCCTCGTCCGTTGATCGACAGGTGCACCACTTGCAGGTTGGCTTGGGACCCTAAGTTCTTGGTGAACCCTATGCACCCACGCTAAAAATCACATGAAATCCTCTTTTTAGTTACTTGTATAATATTCCATTGTATAGTATAATGGTGCTAATGATGTATTTCGGCAATAATAGTTATTGTATTGGCATTGATGATGGATGTGTAATGTGTTCCGTGAAAAATAACCGACTTGCTAATTGTGTGTTGACACCTAAGGGCGAGTTCCCACTGTGTCGTGTTGTGACGGCAAATTACCGTGCCGTGCGTCGTGGCTTTTACGCCTTAACTTATAGGACGACACAATTAACTGTCATCCACGCCTTTCCACAGATTGTCAGGCTGGGTCAATGTAAACGGCTAGCACGACAGTCGTTTGACAATGGAACGGCGCCACTATTTATTGTGACGGAAGTGTGTCGTTGTTGCCACTGCAAACATCGTCTCAGCGAAAATGTAATACACCTAACCGAAATGGCGAAATACATATACTGTGAAGCGTAAAATAGTCGTCACTATTCAATAGGAACAGCTAGATACGAGCTATTATACTCAAAATATTTCGATGACACATTCAGCAGTAGTTACAATGCGAACACCTAGAGGTGACAGTCTTCATCATCATCCTCCTAGCGTTATCCCAGTCTCAACCTTGGGTCCGCTTTGTAGTCTAACAGAATTTGGCGGAATATTAGCTTTTCCACGGAGCGACTGCCTGTCTGACCTCCGCAACCCGAAGGAATAGCGATATTCCATAGTTTAGACTAGTGTATATAGTGTATAACGACTGTCAAATATCTTCATGACAGCCGGGACCGACGGCTTAACGTGCTCTCCGAGACACGAGACAAGCGATAATTAACAATTCAATACGCACATAACTCCGAAAAGTCATTAGTGCGTGCCGTGGATTCTAGCCCAATACCCTCTGCATGGCAGTCCGTTGGTATCTCCATTAGGCTATCGCTGCTTTACCTAGAGGCGATAGTCGTCGAACGATAAATTAATCGTCACGCCATAGTGGGCACGCACTCTTACTACCATAAACAACCGTGACCAGCCTTTGTTCGTTTTTACACAAATTATAGTAAGCTGTATAAAAACACGCTTTTGATACTATTGTACGTGTTTTTATCAAAGGATCAACGTGGTAAACAAGCGTACTACGGCACCATACTGAAAGTATTTTATGCTTAGTTGCTTACAAAACTGCAGGATATCACGCACCCTTTACAACAGGGTTTATGCGTAAAAAGCACACGGCCTTGTTGTAAAACTGAGTGTACCTACTTACTTTGTGTTTGTTAATTGAATTTTTGTATAGGTATAAACAGAGAGTTTAGGTACCGCTTATAAAAGGCCTTGTTGTAAACTGGGTGTATTTTGTGCCCGTTGATTGTTTAGACGCCCGCGACACAAAAATTGTCGACAGTAGTCTTTAAAAAACATGGACTGAAAATAGTTTGAAGCTTGGAAGTTTAGTCCTAGCCTAATCTATCTAAACATTTTGTCTCAGTAACTCGTTAGAATAGGGAAATGGAATATTGAAATAAATGACAAAGTTCTTTGAAAGATGTTAAAAAGTAAAGCAATTCCTGGAGATGAGTCGTTATTCCAACAACTTTTATTTTCTGAAATCGCCGAAATCCGGGAAAACTGCTATTAAGTTTGGACTATACTAAGAAAAACATTGAAGAAGTAATTTGATATGGAGAAAACTAGAACTCACAATTTACTTTAGGAAAACACGACATCACCTCGGAAAAATATTTACACTAACCTCGTGACGTGTAAATTTTATTATAACACATGCGTGGGCATTTGGTACGATGGCCTAATTTTTTTCGACACATCCCAATACAGTCGCATCAATTTGTTTTGATTGGCTATCCGTGATGAGTTAATTGATACATACATACCTACAGTTATGCAGACTCCAGTATAGCTGAAATACAATCTATTTCCATAGGCCTGGGTAAATTGAGTTTCTGTGTAGCTATTAGGCGTGATATTTAGGTACGAAATTGTCACATATTTTTGGTTGATGTTGTTGGCTACCAATGATGAAGCACGAAAACGATATAATATGTTGTGCAATATTATTTGGACGTTGTTTACCGTGATAGAATTGGACAAGATATCTATTATTCTACAACGATATCTATAAATCAATGAGCTTCTACGGCAACTTCTACACCTCGAACCTCTAAGGCATCTCGTCCCCAACCCGACTCTGAGAATCCCAGAGCTACTTTAAGAGTTTAGCTACACCTATCAGCACCGCATCGCACTTTCCTATGCTTCTATCCTTTTCTGTCATTTAGAACCGTCATCTACTAGAGCGAGAAAGAGAGAGGGAACGCGTCAGCACGATCGATTCCGGTCTATATGAGAATGGCGGTCCTAAGTGACAGAAAAGGATAGAAGCATAGGAAAGTGCGATGCGGTGCTGATAGGTGTAGCTCAACCCTACCCCGCCATCTCACGGAAGAATTGCCAGATATCAGCCAGGACGAAATTGTGGTGGCCCTAAGGCAGCTCAAAAATGGAAGAGCCCCCGGGGACGATGGAATTAAGACGGAGCTGCTAAAAGCAGGTGGGAAACCTATACTTGTGCAGCTCCAACGCATATTTAATTCTGTCCTTTTCTCGGGGAGAACTCCAAGGGCGTGGAGCAAGAGCATTGTCGTACTGTTCTTCAAAAAGGGAAACAAAACTTTTTTATCGTTTGAATTGGTCAGTCGATATTGACGGTACGGAAAAAATATACAAGTGATACAGAAGGCGTAACGGTTGCAGCTTACAAATATTTAATTTTTAAATTTGACGTTCATAGGTGTCACATTGTGACCTAAGTGAATAAAGGATTTTGACTTTGATTTTGACATGTGTATGTTTGTATTCCAGAGCCGCGGCAGCGCAGGCGCAGCGGCGTGCGGCATGGAGTGCGGCGTGGCGGCGAGCGGGTACCCCGCGCCCGCGCACCCCCCGCACCCCGCGCTCTCGCCCACCGAGCGCTCACCGGCCAAGTCGGGGCTGCATGTCAACTTTAGTGATAAGGGAGAGGTAATTACACTCATTTTCTTAAAACAACTTTTCATCTAACGATAAAAGGAGCACACGTGTTACTGTTTTAAAGAAAGAATCTAAGAAAAAATCGAAGAATTGAAGTTAAAACTTACCTGCTGTCGTTCCTTAGGTACTGTATGAGCAGTATGTACTTCGTCGCTGCCCAATATAATGAAGAAACTCATAAAGCGGTTACTGGAGTAAACACATGAGGTGGCAGAGGCTTTGATCAATTATTATTTGAGGCAGAGGCCAATATTTGCTTAACAAATAAACTATTTAGGGCTGCAAGGCGTATCCTCCCTCTGTCAGCCAGTTTCTTTGATTGCCATTTTTTTTTAAATTAGGTCTGCTTGGAGCTGAGGTTTTCTTTCAACTGACTCATTTAAAGAGCTCTTCCAGATAATTTTCGCCATATGGAAAATCCTCTCACAATATTCATGTTTAATTAATTGTTTGTTAGGTGAAGGAGCGTCGGGAGAAATTCCTGACGGCCAAATATGGCAGCCACCAGATGGCGCTGATCCGCAAACGACTCGCCGTCGAGATGTGGCTCTACGACGAACTACAAAAATTATATGAAACCCCGGTAAGTGTCTACTCATATTGGTATTGGTTCAAAGTGGATCCAGATTTGTGGCAGGTGGGCTCGAAAGCTCAAATCTGTAGATAGGGACCAGGGGGCCAATTCTCCTATTTTTATATGACATCGATATTATATTTTGAATTGACTCAGAAGCGGTATTCTGATAACCTAATGTCATTATCGTATCATTTGAAATAAACAGTTCGTCGTTGACACATATTTTTACACTTGTTTCAATTTACGATCTCGTTACAACTTCGTTCAATTATCAGATAATTTGGAATAATACGCTTTTTGTGACGTAAGTATGACATGATATCGGAACTATATTTATTTAGGAGAATTTAGCCCGAGGTGATGATGCGGGTAGCAATTCGTGCAGGTATTGAGGTAGGTATCGCTCTGCTCACTTGCGAGTCACACACGCACGCCATCGTAAACCCAACTTCCTTACAGCCTTTCCACTGCTGGATTAAGCCTCTACTAATTTGCTTCACAGTAGCATCATCAGCCCCTTATACTGTCCCACTGCTGAGCACGGGCCTCTTCCCATTATGAGAAGTGTAAGGCCATAATCCACCACGCTGCTGGCCAAGTGCGGGTTGGCAGACTTCACATGTCTTTCGAGAACATTATGGAGAACTCTCAGTCATGCAGGTTTCCTCACGATGTTTTCCTTCACCGTTTAGCAAGCGATAATTAACAATTTAATACGCACATAACTCCGAAAAGTCATCGGTGCGCGCTGTGGATTCGAACCCGGACCCTCTGCGTAGCAGTCTGTCGGTCTCTCCACTAGGCTATCGCTGTTTACGATATCTTTTCACAGTAGCACTGTGAGTCAATAGTAGAATTTTCTATACTTGTCTTGCGACCAAGCTGGCCAGACCGGTGAGTATTAGGTTTAACTTCGTGTACTTATTTACTTATGTCGCTTCGGACGACTGAAATGACGAGGTAAAAATTTTGTGTTCTTAATCCGCACGGGAAAAATCTCCAAATTCCCAAGGAAAAGACCTCACCAAGTTTTATATTTGGCTACTCAACGAAAAATGTGACTTACAGTAACAAAAATATAAGAGGGAAACATCGATCGCTCACTTTGGTGCAAGTCTTTTCATCCTCATAAGTGGAGTACCCTTGTCTCGAGAGGTCAGGCAAGTCAAAGGAGCGATCCTTTGACTTGCTACTGGCCTTGGTGATAATATCGTGATTTCACGAACTTCTTGAAGTATGTATGTGTTCATTTACTACGGAATTCAATATTCGAACTATAGATAGATCTGTAGATTTTAGATTCGTTTTTGACATAAGCTCCATGTAAAATATGTCAAACACGAATGTCGAATCTCAAAATCCATGTATGGATCGAATATTGAAAATGGCCGTTAGTCGAGTAAGTAGGTCCGTTGAACGGAGGTTAGATGTGCCATGCCTGAAGCCAGGCTGAACAAGAAAGCCGATCCACCAAAGCTTATCGGAACCTGTATGGTAATCGGTGCAGGTAGCAGGAGCCGAGTTTATTTATAATGTAATCAAGTTTAATAATAATATAATATTCTACCACATTCACATATCACCCAACCTAATCTAATCCCAAACTTATCCGAGATTGTATTATGGGTTATCTACCCATAATACTTACAAGCAGTACAAGCTAGACAATGGATAACGTACGAATCTAGTAGGTACCGATAATGCGCAAAAGACAGATCTGGCCACGATATTTGAACTTATCTACCTATAGGTAGTAGATCGGCGATGACAACCATCTTTCCTGCTTCAAGTAGTAAGGCCCGGTTTCACTTGACTTTTCACTGTTTAAAAGTTCCTGTTAAATTAATAATAATAATAAATTTATTTCCAAAATAGTGCAAAATCATTTACAATTCAGGTCTTATAAGTACATTTAAAGGATGAATACATATTTGCCTGTACTAGGTTAAAAACCTGTGCTTCAGGCGATCAAGTTAAAATTAGTATGAGATACCTCTTACAAATTTCTTTCCAGTTTTAAATCTCTCAAAGATGAAGTCTTTTCAGCGGTGGTCAAACTGGGCCTTAAGCCTCCTGATGTTGAGTGCTGCTATGCCTCTTATTGTCGGCGTGAATGATCATGTGTGTCGGTACATTCCAGAAGGACGGCGGCGGAGGTACCTCGCAGGAGGTGGAGGTGGACATCGACGAGCTGCTCGACATGGACAGCGACGACCACCGCCGCGGACACCTCAATGTAAGCCACAACCATTTACTCATATAGCTCACGTGTGACGCGTATGAACGTAACATTTAAAAAGTCACACGCATAGTGAGCGTATTATTTACAAATTTAAACTCGTTTACTTATGTACTAATAAAAAAACTGTAATATACCTAGGTCTAATTTACAAATTAATTTTTGAATCATTGTCTAAATTTACTTACTGTGTAGTGCCACTTTAAAAAGTAGTGGACTACGCCTGAGTCTGTTATTCGAGCAAAAATAACATAGATTCGGACGTAACGAAACAATAAAGTTACTTTAGGTTCGTAGCACACGTATCAACTCGGAAAGGGATCGGCACCGTATCAACTGGAGCCGTTCAGTATTATTTGTATGGAACTCCGTACTGCAACGCACACTAATCGGAATCGTAACGTAATCGCCTCCCCTCGGGACAACCTTACGAACGCGGTGCGGTGCGTGGTCGACTTGCAGTTCCCGCGCTTACGGTTCTCCGTACGCTAGCTTACGGCTCTCCGTAGCCTAGCTTACGTCTCTTCGTCCACGCCCCTCCCGCGGTCTACGTTCGGATTCAAAATGATTGAAGTAGTGCCGCCTAGCAGTCAACCAGCGGTCGGCCAGCCGTAAGCACGGCGTCGCCTAGCTGTAGCCGAGTCGACGTGCCGGAGCTTCTGATCCGCTTACGTTACGTGGTTACGTCAGGGTGACGCCTGTTTGACGGCGAGGCGAAAGGCGATACGGTGACGATCCTTTTCCGAGTTGATATGTGTGCTACGACCCTTATTTGTATACCTATGTCTAAACATATACAACTCACGTTCGTAAGCATACTACACTACTACTACTCTGAAATCTACAACAATTTACAATGCCAAGCATACGTTGAGAAGTTTACTAAAATTATAACAAGAAAGTGCTGTTCCACTGCTGTGCTACACAAAACATTATTGATTGGCGACCTTGACAAGTAATCAGTGTATCCTTAATTAGCCTTAAATATTGTAGGGAATAGAAGCCATTTAATTGCGTACGCTGTTGGTCACGAATGTCGCTATGTGCGTCATTCCAATTAAATGCTCCTACTAGCATTTTTGTTACTTCGTTTATAGTAAGGCTGCCGTCCCACTAAAGGTGATTAGCGAGTAGCGAGTGAAGTATTAATCGCTCGTAGCGTTGCATCAAAGACTTTCGTATTGAACTCCGGCCTCCATTGTAGTCTAATATCTCAGTCACCATTAAGGCAGCGATAGTCTAGTGGAGATACCAACGGACTGCAATGCACATGGGAGCGGGTTCGAATCCACGGCGTGCACTGATGACTTTCGAAGTTAAGTGCGTATTAAATTGTTAATTATCGCTTGCCCCGTGCCTCGGAGAGCACGTTAAACCGTCGGTCCTGGCTGTCATGAAAATCTTTGACAGTCGTTACGGGGAGTCAGTACCCTCAAATAAACTGATACTGGTCTAAACCATACGAGGGTCAAACTGAAAGTTCTTAGAACTGGCCACTTATAAACAATATAATAAAAAAAATATTCTAAAATTTGAAAATAGAACTCTTTGCCAATATTACTGAGTATATATTTCATTCATTTGTCATTTGTTTTACGATTTGGCGGCAAATTGAAAATTGTCTGTGTCACGTCAACATGAATTTAACACGAGAAAATTTTCGTGCAATGATTTTTTATGACTTTCGATGTCATTTAAGTCAACAAGAAAGTTATGATAGACTACGATTGGCCTTTCACGATGAAGCCCCATCTCGTGCGACTGTTTACAACTGGTTTAATGAGTTTAAACGTGGTCGCACTAATCTCACTGATGATGTACGTGAGGGACGGCCTTCTACGGCGACGACTGAAAATAACATCTGTGTTGTGCGGCGTATGATAGAGACTGACAAAAGAGTGACCTATCAGCAGATTCGGACAAGCTTAGGCATCGGTATGAGTCAAGTGCACAAAATCCTCCATGAACATTTAGCGGTCAGGAAGCTTTGCGCCCGGTGGATACCTCATAATTTGACTAAGGCTCAAAAACTCCATCGTGTGGATTGGTGCCGTAAAATGATTGAAAGATTTAACGGACGTGACTCAAATGCTGTGTTCGACATACTAACAGGTGACGAAAGCTGGATTTACTGTTATGATCCTGAAACCAAAAGACAATCTGCTCAGTGGGTGTTTCCTTTCGAGGAGTTGCCAACTAAAGTGAAGAGAGATCGAAGTGCGGGAAAAAAAATGGTGGCCTCGTTCTTTGGAAGGATAGGTCATTTCGCAACAATTGTGTTAGAGGATCAAAAAACAGTTTCTGCAGAATGGTACACTACCAATTGTTTGCCACTTGTCTTGGAAAAAGTTCGAGAGAAACGACCTCGCAGTAGGATCCTCCTTCACCACGACAACGCCTCGTCGCACACCGCCAAGCGAACGATCGACTATTTGGCGACATCAAACGTTGAATTACTGGGTCACCCGCCGTATAGCCCCGACCTCGCGCCTTGTGATTTTTATTTATTTCCAAAAATTAAAGAAAAACTTAAAGGAAAGCGGTTTATGAATGCTGAAGAAGCGGTGGCTGCGTATCGCGATGCCATTGAAGAGACCCCTAAGGACGAGTGGGCAAAGTGCTTTTCCCAGTGGTTCCATCGCATGCAGCGGTGTATTGACGTCAATGGACAATATTTTGAAAAGATATAATAAAACTAATAACTGGCTAATGTAATCAGTTTTTGATTTTCTAAGAACTTTCAGTTTGACCCTCGTAGAATATTGCTATCCCTTTGGGCTGCGGAGGTCAGACGGCAGTCGCTCTGTGGAAAAGTTGATATTCTGTCATATCTGGTTAGACCAGTAAGCGGACCCGGTTGCATCCAAGACTTACACGGCTTGGAGCCCGTCCAAGCCGTGTAAGTCTTGGATGCAACCGGAATAACGCTAGGGCGATGATGATCTCAGTCACCATTAATTTAGTGTAAGTCTTCATGTGACGCAATTATCTTTTCCACAGAACGACTGCCGCTTCACCTAAATTAATTTTTATTAATTATGTTTTTCTTTCACAGACATTATTAGCGGATGCCAAAAAACCACAAAAAGATGTACATGTAAGTATAATAATATGTAGGTACTTTATATTCATAATGAGTATAATTTGGATGGTACTATGTTAGGGCGCAGTCTTCTTCCGTGATACGATTAGATACCTGCCTGTCGAATTTTTTTTGTGTGTCCGTGTTGTGACGGATTAAGAATACGGAATGTCACCACTCCATATCATCCCATGGGTGTCGTAAGAGCCGACAGAGGGAGCATATTATGCAGAGAACAACACTGTAAAAGAAGGAAAACTTGATATGAACCCTATACCAACCCGTTTGGCCAGCGTGGTATAGTAGGCCAATTCCTCCTTTCAAAGGAGAGGCCTAGTCCAGCAGTGGACTGTTAAAGGCTGATGATGATGATATATTTTTTGTAGAGTAGGAAGCATTTTAAGTGTTGTTCAGTCTATGTAACATTGTAGTTGAAACTAGTGAAAATTTAAGTAGGTAGGTACATCATGGATATTGCGCATTATTTAACTGCGGTTGTATAGTTGAATATGAATGTCAAAGGTGATGGCATTTTTTTGCCAGGTAGTGCAGGTAGGCTACGCTTTTGGAAACGTAGGTAGGTAGGTACCTACCAAAAATACCAGGTGCACTGGTTACATCCTTCATTCGCCGTTACCCTATTCTGCGACGGACCGAATCATTTCCAGCACTAAACATTAGTCTACAATGAAATCATTTAAGACTAATTTAAAAAAAGGTTAAGAAAATCATTATCAGCAGGCGTTCTGATGAATTTTCGTTCATAGATTCCAAGTTGATAAAACCCCCCGATAGAAAAGTGCCGTCGATAATCCTTATAGTGATATAATCGGAATAAATAGTGACTCTACCCCATTTTCAGGGTGTGTCGTAATAGTTTCCGTAGAGAGAAAAACCTCAAATATTATGCTAACTAATCTTGCCAACGTGGTAGTGCAGGCTAAATCTCTTCCTATTGACGCACTATTGTGACCCATGTCCAGCACTGACTGCAGAATGCCCTATGATGAATCCTAGCTTTTCTAATTATCAATTCAATGGTGGTCTAGCTTAAAATGTAATAATAAAACTAATATATTAATTTTCTTTTTTACAGAAATTCATAAACGAGTTGCTAGAAAAAGCGAAAACTCTGTAGGCTATGGAACCAAATCTCATGGTACGGTGGCGAGGAGTTAGATATAATTATGATAATCATGTCCTTAGCTAGTAGTTATGTGTTGTGAGTGGCGACCCGCGTGGAGACGCCGACGCCAAAGGCCACGCACTGCGACGGAGACCGACAGCCGGGACAAAATGGCCGACATGGGATAAACTCGAAGGTAGACGAAGGTCTGGTAAGACCGACATCGGTTAATGGAACAGACACAGTTGTGTCGGCTCCAGTAACCGATAACCATTCTGAGCATTTGCTCAGACAGAACAAAGTCTGGCGTGGCTATTATCAGCTAGAAAAGAGCATAATTATGAAGAACTATGACACAAAGCGAAGGACAAAATTTACGGCGCGTTATGGAATAGTCGAAGGCTAAGAACGAAATTGACTAGTTAAGAATAATGCAGATACTGTCACAGGACAAAATGCCGTATGCCACCGTTGAGCTCACGGCAAAAATCGAAAAGCATGTCTGGCCCAGTCATTTCTGTCTAGCAGAAATAAAGCCTAACGACTTTGCAGATGACGTCATAGTTTCCATGATGGCGTTTACTTGACTTAAAGCACTTTGAACGCATTAGTTGTGTGGTCATTTGATCTTCGCCCGCGGTCCTCGTCGCACTACCAGGCGCCCCAGTATTACCGGCGCCCACTTAGCCCATACTATACTTGTGATACCCGCGTCCTCCAGTACACATTACCTACATATCATACCGCTAAAGAGCGAGGGACGAGCGGCACGCGATTGTTCATTCATTCGAATGAATCGACTATCGGAAATATTCGACTAAAATTCCCACATGCGTAAATTTTAAATAATTACGATAAATAACATCGATTTTTAGTCGACTTCATTCGAATAATTAGTAATGCTTACTATTCGACTAGTGAAGTAACTATCGCGTATCGCTCGATAGACCGCAAGCGTCGCCGTCGCATCACCGCGGTGTAACATTTTAACTGTTTTTAAAAAAGATCAGTTTCAACGCGCGTTCGGCCTCTGTTCAGCGTTTATTCAGTTTCACAGGCCCGTGCGACTCATTGATGTATACAACTAGACTAACTTACAGCCAAAATGTAGTTAAATAACTTACCTATGTGTGATAAACTAAAAAAGCAACTCGACGTCTTATGTCTCATCCCAATTCGATCGGCGTTACTGTACATTGATTGACTAGCTTATACTGCTTATAGTTCTGTTTCGATCTGTTCAGAATGAGAAAATAAGTACGCCGTCAGTTAGGTGGCTAATTTCGGAGCAGTATTTAAAAATCTTCATCTTTAGAAAGAAGTGTTGTGAACATAATCGACTATTGCGAAAGTCGATTTAGTAATACATGTAATTTAAAATCCAATGTGTGTTTAGTTATTATGTGTATAGCTTTGTATCAGTGTTTTAATAATTTTTCAGTTAGGTACACTAGGTATTTATTGTAATCTTTTTGTGAAAAGATAACTAGGTTTGTAAAAAAGCTGTCTTTTTTTGGTGAAAACAGCTTGTTAGCAGTGTTTTTGTGTATGGAAGAGTATAATTCTATTTGTTATATCAATGATAAGATTAACTTAGTGATTCAGTGTAAACTCAGTAGAGAGAGACAAAAGCATTTTGCGTCTCGTTCAAATCGTAGCCGCCAGCCGGTGTGTCATTACTAGTAATATAATAATGCTCGTAGAATATCACTGTGCACATTCACTTGACGCCAGTGATATGTAAAGATATTACGTTAGATGTTAATTACCCTACTTCTTATTCACTCACTCAATTAAAATAAGACTATTGCTGTCTTTTACTAACACCTTAAGCGAGAGAAGGCATAGTGATGTTTTAGTACTATCAAACTAAATTAAACGCACATCGCGGCGCGTTAGTCGATTCCACTCGACTCGACTTAGTCGAACAAAATTTGACAGATCTCGTTTCTGCCTCTTTCAAAACTCATCCAAGAAAGCGATAGCAATAATCTAATTATATTTTAGTGAGTGAACAAAACTAGGGTGAATGTAAAGTTAGCTTACTATAAATATACATACTTGGTACGTGTTTACAATATGCGATGTGACTGAGACTCAGACACGGAGCTGAAACGACGTAGCTAGTTATTTGTAAGAATATTTCGAGTGTAACTTCATAGCTTGAATTGATAAGGCCGCTGCTTCATGTACACAGTGTGTTATTGATACACTGTTGAGTCCGTGTGAACTGCGAATGAGCGGTGCGGAGCGAGTCATCTTTAGGGGCGGATCCAGGAAGGAAAGTAAGAGGCTCAAGCCTCCTTCTCAAGCTTTTGAGTCCTCCCATGACAAGGTATATAAAGGGTATATTAAAGTTTGGATTGTGGTGTCTTACCAGGGTCACAAATCAAAATAAACCTCTCTACCCATCGGAATCAAACTACCTCATTCCAAAATCAGTACCTATCTTGGATCTGCCACTGGTCTTGCTAATTGGAAGGTAACGAATCCAGGGAGGCAGGCAAAAGGGATCAAGCCACTTCAAACTGTAACCTTACCTTTTACAGGCTTTTTTTCACCTAAGTCAAGGCTCTCGCAAAACATTCCTGGATTCGTCACTGCTGCTTACCTTGTCAGTTTTTCTACACGGCCAGCTTTTAATTAGTTTAATTCAAGGGAGCTATGTGCAATTGTCACGGTAAATACGAATGTCTAGAATTATTTAATAACGCATTTAACGGCAATAAGTATTCGACTAATAATCGAATACAATCGAATCATTCGACTATTCGAAAATATTATAATTTCGTGTAATTTAGTCGATAATGGCACATTGCTAATCAGCAATCAAGAGATACTTGTATTAGTAACATTCATATTTATAAAAAGTTGAATTATATAATTATTAATACATTATTTCGATGTGAAAAATGTCTACATTTTATGTCTTGCTACGCTAATACCTGCCACTGACTATCACGTTTCACGTCCAACATATAATGTGTCTATTAGGTACATCTGACGCTTATTGTATACCTACTTGCTTCACAATGAATAAACAGAGACGAGAAATGGGCGACATTTACACAAAATTCTGTAGAACGAGACAATGCGAGTAATTGAGCATTCTGTCTCTTTTTATTTCCTGATTTTAGAATCCCGGAATGAGAGGGTAATTCTCTCATAATGGTGTGAGTTACCTACTTAATTCGAAATTAACGCTCATTTTCATGTCTCCGTATATGCAAGAATGTAACCGCTAATAGTTATTAACCCAAAAAGAAATAACTTGCTATGTAGTAGCGGACTAGTGGTCGTTTACCGGCCATAGTTAAAGACGTAAATTAAATTATAATACGTACAATTTTGTAACATTTACACTAGTGACGTATACATTGCGGCCTAAGTTCGTGTGGCACCGCCGCCGCACCGCGCCCCAGCGCGCGATGTAGTCCGATGTTATTGATAAGTAGCGGCAAGGTGGCGAAGCGACGAAACAATATTGTTTGCATCGACGCTAGTCTCGAGCGTGTTCGCGGTCTGCAGATCGAAGCACTTTGTAATAAATAATTTTACTAAAACTGTGTTTTATTTTATACTTTTCACCTGGGTTGGCAGATCAGAAGTGCTGTGCAGGGCCGAGCCGTCCCTATATGCAATGTGCGCGGCGCACACAGGCGCCGGGGTGACAGGGGCGCTGCGCGCCGAGATATGTGTTAATTATTAAAATTACTAATTTTCTAAAAAGGACGACAAAAATATCATATGTTTCGCACACAGGCGCTAGACTCTGGACTGTGTCGGCGCGGCCCTGGCGCTGTGAACCTACAGTGACACATAAAACACGCAGGTCTTAAGAGCGTTTAATCCGTCGGAGGCGATTTTGCGGGTTTTTATTGTCTTATTACGTTACGGATAAATAACAATTAATGGAAAAGATATAGAAAATATGAAAATTCAGTTCTTTATCAAGAGAGTGGTGAAGAAAAATATATGGGTTACTATAGTAAATATTTTAAAACGGATGAATTTAAAAAAGTCGTAATTTCTGTAGTTTAGGCCAGCATTAATGGTCGCTAGTGCTATGATAACTTATCGTTCTATAATTCTGTAAATGTAAACTGTACGAACAAAAGCTATACAAGCGAGTCCCTAAAAAAGAAATTGTACTTTCATTCATAATTTTCAAGAAAATCGGAGATCAAAACAGTGCATTTTGCTTAATTTTAGCCCGCAAATTTGCATTTATATCTAAAAAAACTACTGAGATTATTAAAAAGATATATACATATTTAGAAACCTTAAGATTCATTTTAAGTCATATAAAAAAATTGGAATCTAAACTTTTCGTTTGTAATTAATATGATTTTTTAAAAAAAGACCTATAAAACTCGAAGCGCGATGCCATGTCCGCCATTCAGCGCTGAGCGCTCTCAGAGGACGGACCTGTCGCTCGCGTCCGCGTCCGCCATTTTACGTAAATATTGCATTCCAAAACGTTTATAGCGCAGCTAAAGCTTCTTGATCCTTATTTATTTTCTCAACGTATTTTTTTTATAAATATGGAAAGTTGATGTACTTAACTTTATTTATGTATTACGTATTAAACTAGTGTGTTAGTCAAGACATCTGGAGTCTAGTGGTTACTGGTTAGTATAGTAGCGCGGTCAACTAGGGGCTGGGCGAGACTGACAGCAACGGACCGTTAGATATTAATATCTTGCTGCAAAAATCAAGTGGCAATATACAGTATAAACAGTTACAGTAGTAAGACGCATTTGATCTTTGATGTGTGACCATGGGATTGGCTTGCAGAGCCTATATCGCAGGTTTATTTTCGTACAAACTACATAAGTTAAGGTAAAGTAATTGACATCACGGTCATAGTATGGATGGGTGACCGACCGATGAATTTACAGAGCCCATGTATGAGGTTCTTAATGGGGGCAAAATTATGGTTATTTATAAGCTAGGACGCGCCGCCGCCGTTAGCATGATACCAATGTAATAGGTATTTACCTAAAACGTACTATGCAATGCAATTAAAAGCACACTTAAATCGAATATTATCTTACAAACCGCCGCAGCTCAGCTGATCCCCACGAGCTCGCATTGCAGGTACCTAACACACACAAGCCCACCTACCTACTGTGCAGTCTTATTCTGCACCAGTTAACAGTTTATTTTGACTCAATTCTTCTAACTATATTTGTTCAAAATGCAGTTTCGATCTCGTTTTTTTTTTTTGATTTGATCGCTGACAAACTACGCGCTGAGCTATGAGCGCTGACGGTGAGCGTGAGACTAAAATCAGCCTTAGTCTTACGTTGACAGCACGCGCACCATCAGCGCTGATGGCCGAGATATATGAACTTCTAGGAAGCGTTTTTGAATGACGCGTAGCTAGCAGCGCGCACGGTAGTCAGCGCTGATAGCTACGCAGACGTACGCGTCGCGCGTCGGCCCCGCGTAGCTGTCAGCGCTGATGATCGCTCGAGCGCCTCTGCTTTCAGTGAGCGTTTTATTGTTGAGCGGAGCGGATGTCATCAGCGCGTACAGTCATGGCGAATTGCGAAGTGGATACAGGTCGAGTTATCGATGAGTCGTTCATTCGGTGGTATAGGCACGATCCGTAGGCTGCAATGGACCAGTTTATCCTGTATCTTAGCCAGTAATTCGTCAAAAGTTCTATTTGACATTCAAAATTTACTTTTGTCAGCCCTCAAAGTGCCATATAACAAGACAAATTCTCCTGCAACGGCTCTCTGCTCAATCAATGGATGAACATGGAGTCTTCGTCGTCGCCGATTTTTTTTTTTTTGTGATAGATAGTACAAAGCAGCAATAATTAATACACTTTGCATTTTGATCGTCGACTGTACAGTAAGGCGGTCAGTACGATACTAAAACGAGCCATCCTGAGCCTCAGCGCTGACAAACGACGCGCTGAGCTATGAGCGCTGACGGTGAGCGTGAGACTAAAATCAGCCTAATGCTTTTGAACAGTCTTTTTTTTTCAATGCCTAATTATGCCACTATGTTTTAAAATTTATATTGTTAAATTTTACTAAAATAAAATATTTGATTTTGTGTTTTAATGGTCGAATGTTCATAAATTGGCCGATGTTTTTGTTGTTTTACACGTAATAATCTGTAAATTAATGAAAAATAGAGTACCATGTATGTTAATTATAGAGTACATACATGTTACTTTATTATTGACACGATTTTTTAAAAATCACTACGCAATAAATAATATTGCTCAAAGTAGCATATCTATTCTAAAATATTAAATTATTGACCAACAATGAATAATATAACAGATAACTGGCTAATACATTGCATAAACATTTCTAGTCATAGAGATTTTACGTTGTCTGTGAATGAAATCGTCAGAATGAACTTAAACAAAAAACATTAAACGTTACGGTAGTCTGAAAACGCAATTTCTTTTTTAGGTATAAATAATTTTCTGCCATCTGATATACTGCACGCGCTTTTTCGAGATGCCGGCAGCGAGAAGAGCGTTGCGATCCAATAAACTTGTATTTAACTTAACACCAACCCCTTCTTGATAACAAAAAAAATAATTTTGTCCTCTGATAAAAAGATGTTAAGCCCAAGAATGTATCATTTCAATGAACTAACGTCAAATCTTGACACTCTAGGCGTCAGTACCTCAAAACATTAAAAGATCCTGTTGACAGCGCATAATATCGATAAAAACCCGATCCATTGACATATTAGTTTCCAATGACACGCATCCATGTACCGTTGCGCTCATTGATTTGAAATTATTTGTTTTTGATAGAACTATCGCTAAGTAAGTCACTTAGTAAAAAATCTTTGTTTACAAAATGTTTGTGTTCTCGTGACACGGACTCTAGATGATAATGACATTTAAATTAGAAGAATACCAATTCTGAGTCAATTTAAAATCTAATCTCATTTCGTTAAAAATATAATTTCAATGTCATATAAAATACGAGAATTGGCCTTATCTATGTAAAATTTTATAAAAGGAGGGATTTATATCATCGCACACTGTGTGAAATAATTGTAGGTGAATATATATTGTATAATTACAATATTTTGTAAATACAAATCAACATATTGTATATTTTTTCTTTCTTTTAATTTATTAAGTATTTTCTTTTACCCGACTCTTTTTTTTTTTTTTTTTTTTAAGTAAGTAAGTAAGTATTTATTTCCAATAAAAATTTACAAATTACATATTTGATGGTCCCAAACTAGGCTATGCCTGTATCTTGGGCACCATTTAACATTAAAACTATTAAAAAATTATTGGTAACAAATTACAAAGTAATATGTGTAAGAATAACTAAGTAGGTATCAACTCAAATATAATAATAAATTCAGTAAATAAGAATATGGTAACATTTTGGCTATTTGGCACACATTAAAGTTAACAATAATATTTGTGTTTGCATATGAGCGCGTGTGTGGGTTGTAGTGTGTGTGTGTGTGTGTGTGTGTGTGTATGTGTGTATGCGTGTTTCACACAGGTACCTTACTATCTGACTATTTTTAGAAAATAGTTTTCTGTATCATCGTAAGATAAATCTAAGAGTCGTATAAGTAGTGATTTTTTCATTTGACTGACTGGGACATTAAAGTTTTTGATGTTGAGAAAGGACATAACTTTATTATAAATATGGGTATGCAGAAATACTGGTAAACGTTGTGCAAATGTTGATCTTACTGCTACTGGGGGAATTCTGGGTTTTCGGTTCTTTTGCGATAAAGGATTGGGTCTCCCTGATATTTTTAAATGCATTCTACATGCCACTTTGCAAATATAGAGTTTCCTTACTCCGAGAACAGCAGCTTCTGCATACAGGTCGTCAGTTGGGAAGCGGAACGGTTTATGCAACATGACTTTGAGAACAGCGCGTTGGGCCCTCTCTAGTCCTAACATGTAAGTTTTGGCGGCACCGCCCCAGACCACTTGACAGTACTGTATAAGGGATTGGCATAGAGCTGTATACACTAGCTTCCTTATCTTTATGGATGCACAGTCACGTAGAAGTTTCATTATATATATTGTTTTCCTAACACGTTTCCCTAATCCTAAAATGTGATATTTAAATGAGAGGTTTTCATCTATGATTATACCTAAATATTTTAGATGTACGACTTGTTCAATTTCTGGGCAATGACAGTTTGAATTGGAGGTGATATTGGTTAAACATGATACTTTGTGCAGTTTTAAGCAATTGTTAGATGGTCTCGTTGTCTGTATTTTATTGAAGGCTATGTATTTAGTTTTGCAGACGTTCATAGTAAGCAAATTTGAGTCGAGCCAGTTTACAACTTTGGTCATGCCTGACTCAGCTTCAGCGTAAACTTCTTTCCAATCCATTCCGTTAAAAAGTATAACTGTGTCATCGGCATAGCAGATCAGTTCGGCACTTGGAATGTTTATTTTTAGTAAGTCGTTAATGTAGATTGTAAATAAAGTGGGGCCTATTATACTACCTTGCGGAACACCAAAATAAATGCTTTGTTCATCACTTATGTATTTATCGATTTTAACACATTGCCGTCTATTTCTGAGGTAACTTTTAAACCAATCCGAGGCAGTTCCTCGAATTCCCAGTGTATCCATTTTCTTTAGAAGAATTGGTATCGAAACAGTGTCGAAGGCTTTAGCCAAGTCAATAAAGACTGCTAAACAACGTTTCCCTTTATCGACATGATCGGAAATCATGTTTGTTAGAAGATTGACCGCGCCTTCTGTGGATTTCCCCTGTCTAAAGCCAAACTTATGCCAATAAACTAGGCGGTAAAAATATCATTTTTCAAGATGGCGGATGAAGCTGCAGCTGTTTGGTATTTTATGAGTGCCAATTATTTTAACATGAATCTTTTAAATTTTTAGCTTTCTGTCGGGTATCCCAGAGAGACGGTTCGGATTGCAATAACTCCAAAAATTCGAGCGCTTTTTCATTTGACCATTCCATATCGGTAGATACGTGCGTCGTCGTCGAACTCGTGTTGCACACTGAACAAACGGTAGTGTGGCCACAAACGCATTAATTACTGCGGTAATCTTCTTTGATGTGCGAAAAAAGACCGCCGCCGGAGCTATTGCCTACCGGCATATGCCATATTGATTGGCATTGTAAAATTATGGCCATAAATCGCGGTTACACCTAGGTGTTGTTGAAATTATGGCAATAATCACAGACATAGATCTACATAGATAACGCAAATGCATGCACTTCGCGTGTCTGAACTCCGACCAAGCGTCGAGCTTGGTCGCCACTAACTTCAGTCTCCGCGCGTCCGTTTTACCGTTAAGTAAACTTTATTCACATTACGTTGCCGCGTTTGCTTCGGACGTTTGATCTGACGTTGTGTATTAGGAGACGATGAATATCGCACAAGCGATACTGTCGCGCATCGCTTCGACTTCGTGATACAGGCAACGGCACAGTAGGTATTAAAAAGTCGGCACGCTTGGTTTCAATACAAATCGTAATAATTGCGTTATCTATGTAGCTCTATATCTGTGGCAATAATTATTGGCATATCCCGGTAGTGTGGCCCGAGCATAAAAATACCATTATTCAAGATGGCGGTTGAAGCTGCAGCTTTTTGGTATTTTAAGAGTGCCAATTATTTTAACATGAATCTTTTAAATTTTTAGCTTTCTGTCGGGTATCCCAAAGAGACGGTTCGGATTGGAATAATTCCAAAAATTCGAGCGCTTTTTCATTTGACCACTCCATATCGTGATACGTGCGTCGTCGTCGAACTCGTGTTGAACAATGAACAAACGGTAGTGTGGCCACAAACGCATTAATTACTGCGGGCGCTTTCCTCATAAACTAATAATTATATTAAAATGAAACCAAGGTATTTTAAAGGTACTAACTAATACATCGCTAAACGGTGACATATACTATTGGTCTGAAAACCTTCAAACAGCGAAGGGTCCTACTGGGTAATAATTCAAGATTTTGCTGTGGCAATGAAGGTACTTATTATTTTTTTACTTAGGTATACAATTCGGAAAGTACTAAATACCACGCACGTAAAAAGTTAACTTTAAATCGAATTAAAGCCTCGTATTCACTTCACGGGACATTTGTCCCGCGACCTTGTCGCCCGACACGAATTCTACGTGTTGAGCGACTTCGCGGGGGACATCGCCCGACATCGCAGGCGACATCTACGTGTCGGGGAACAAGTCGCTTGTCGACGCTCCGATAGCGTCGACCTTGCGCGACTTCGTGTCCCTCGACAGTTTCCGACGGCATTTGACTTGTGAGGACGTGTGTTGCTATTTGTTACGCGACTACCCGCGATTATAGCACACTTCGTTGGTCCACACTACCAACGAAACTGTGTTAACACTTAGGCGACATCTTGATCACAATGCCGGTATGTGGACGAGCGAAATGTCGGTCGACATTGTCGCGGGACAGTCGCACGTAAATGTCCTGCGACTGTTCGCGATAAGTCAAGCGACTTTGTCCCCTAGTGAATACATGGCTTAAACGTAGGGTCCTGCTGCGTATACGGACACGAAAGAACCTGCCTTTCTTCTATGTAAATTTTTTCTAAGTTTTATGTAGTTATTTACTAGAAGCGAACAACCATAACCACCCTTATAAGCCGTAGTCATGGGCCCCGCAACTACGTAGTTTGTCATCGATCATGGATGGATGGGTATTGATGTAAGTAAGAAAGCTTACTAAGCACTTCATAAAGCCTATGAGTTCACATTTTTCCACCAGTTCAATTTCAGCCAAATCAAGTTGACTCAAGTCTACCTCTTGATCATATTTGGTTGAAACGAAACAAAATTTTTCTTCTAAGCTAAAATACCACCCAAGCTAGTTGCAATACCTACCAAAGTTTAGCTTCATGCTGACATCATCACAATCTAGGCATATTGCATGGAGTAAACTGCAAAAATTACATTAGTGTGAAGACTATTGAAGACGTCCCTGAGACCATGGCTTTGTAAGAATATATATAGGTAAAAAAGTAAGTTGTTACCTACATACCCTACCTACTTTGCCAACTGTACAATTTTATGCCACCTCTACACTCACAGAAATGAATTAGACTACTCTCGAAGATCCTCGGTGAAGTACTCTAGAAACTTTGGCTAAAGTCCGATGTGCGACGCTACACACTCGTTCAACTTCGCGATGAGCTCATTCGCTCTGTGGTGCCGAAACTTCGGGCCCTTCGGGCGCAAAATTTAAGGAGTCAGTCATTATCCCTTTGACTGCCCATGTCGACCACTGGTCGACATGCGTTTTATTCCGTGGATTGCCCGTGTCGACTACTGGTCGACATGGCCTTGGGCGCTAATTTGCCCGTGTCGACCGCTAGTCGACATGCGTTTTAGTCCGTTGCTTGCCCGTGTCGACTACTGGTCGACATGGCACCCGCGCTCGAATTCATGTAATATATTCGTCTCTGTCGTTCTAAGGTCAATGTATATTATATTTATCTCGCTTCTCCGTTAAATTTTCCACCATAATATACAAAGCCAAGTATCCAAACCAAGGAGAAAAATATAAAAAAAACCTTTGACAGTTGACTGCTTGAGTATTGCGTCTGTGTGCCTTAGGTTATATTTCTTTGGCGTCTGTGGCGTTGCAGTTGTTTTTTGTTTACGTTTGAACTGAGGTTTGAACGTATTTTGTACAATGTGTGTGTGTTACAATACACAAGTGTGATACCTTTTTGGAAAGAGCATTACAAGCATTTTGTGCCACGCTAATTGCTATTTTTGTATTATATATGTAGAACAAAAAAATCAGAACGGCTACAGTGTGCCACGGCCACTGATATCACTGTGGGAATGGGAATTGTTGTACTAATTTTCATATTTCTCAGTCGTGGTGAATGATATCGCTATGTTTATTTTTTATTTTAAGAGAATATTAGACTGCTTATGTTGTAATATTTTTATTTCAAGCCTAAAAGTGGTATTTGTGCATCTTAGCCTTGTGCAATTTAACAGAAATTAAGCCGCGTGGCGCCAGATTATTGTTCATAATCAAGGGTTCTGAAATAAATATTTTTGTTTGGACGAGTGTATGTTTCTATTTCTCATCTTATTACGTATTATATAAGTAACGTAATTTTAAATTAAAAATCCTATGTCATCGATTTCATTTTTGAGTTATGATCCTTTAAATTCATCACAAAGTTCAAATCGCACCATCACAAAGTTCAGCGCATCATAACTCAACACAAAAGTCATTATATGACAAACAAAATATAACATCTTATAGCTTAACTCATAGTTAAGATAAAAAACATAACACTTGGTAGTGTTACAAAAGCAATGTAGGTCTTAGAAACGATTTACGACTCCGCGCCGGGCGGTCGCAGGAACGAAAATCGGCGGGGCAAGCGAGGAGGGATATTGTACGTTCTCTTTAGCGGGCAATCGAGTTACAAAGCGCGTGATGCCGCGGGCAAGTGGCGACTGATTTACGACATCGCGCGGGCAGCCAAGAGGTTATAGTTTAACGTTACCTACGAAGACATTTCATTTCAAATCGTTTTGCTTTACTCGTACACCAGGCGCTAGGTGGGCCAAGTTATGCAACAGATAGTCACTAAAATGTTTCGGATGCACCGTTTCTAAACCACTGAATCAAACCACCCCGTTTACAAAATAAAAGTTTGAACTAACATGATATTATATAACTGTCCGTGTGGTGACGGATTAAGAATACGGAATGTCATCACCCCATATCATCCCATGGGTGTCATAAGAGCCGACAGAGGGACCATATTATGCAGAGAACAGCACTGTAAGGGAAGGAAAACTTGATACAAACCCTATACCAACCCGTTTGGCCAGCGTGGTATAGTAGGCCAATTCCTCCTTTCAAAGGAGAGGCCTAGTTCAGCAGTGGACTGTTAAAGGCTGATGATGAACATGATATGGATGAGGGGCGCATCCTAAAAGGGAGGCTATGGGGTTCAATGATTCCCTACCATAACAAAATGCTGTATTCGCCACTGTGTGGATGTTCAGTCAGAGAGCAGCCGTGCCAATTGCAGAGACCAGATCAAGGCACAGTGATGTTTTAGCGGGGCATTCCACCAATGAAGGCAGCACCGCAAACGCAGTCCAATTTGAGCATGCCTTACCGGCCGATCCTACACAAAAGCCGTCTCAAACAACCACCAGAGTGGTAGGAACCTGTGACAATGGGAAGGTGTCGACGCCATGTCATCTCTAAAGCGGCTTTTTCACTAAGTATGTCGTGGTCAGCGCTAGGTCGCAAAAGTCCTAGGATCGGGAAGAGCTCTAATCGTCGGTCTCTCGTCTAGCTTCAGCTTTCCAAAAGCAATAAAAAGCTCAAGTTCTTAAACTCACCGTCCGGAAAGACATCATGCGGTAAGCTCTTACCATCAGCCCATAGGTAACGCGATCTCTATAAGGCCATCGACCTCACGACTCCCTCGTAAAGCCTCCGGGAGCGTTTGTCGAAAAAACGTAATTTAGGCCAAACCATAAAAAGCTTGGGTCAAACCATGAAAACGTTTGATAAAATTCCATCGCCTATCGAGCGCCAGCCAGCATATTTCGATCTCGTTACGATGCCGATGTGAATTACTCGTACGATGTGGGCTCCTGGTGATTTTTGTCTAAACGCCGCCGCAGACTCCTGGTCTGATGGTAGCAAAGAGCCGTAAATACAGAGTGTTAAGGCGTTGCAGATGTATCGTGACACCGCCAAGTCGACCTCACCTCGGGGAAACTGCTTCCTCAGCCTCGTCACTGGCGGGATAGCGTCGATAGTCCACCATCGGCGTTATGTTTAAACGAGCCGGACAAGGCACTTCTCAATAATAAACCTGAAGCCACGCCAAGCCTAAATCTAGCAACACACTGAGGCGATAGGCGAACATTTCGTCAGGCGCTCTTTTTACCAGAATAGTAAGAGCTTTCCAAATTACCACTGACAGGAAACTCGAATCCATCTTATTGCCTCTGCAAACGTTTGACCTGGAATGCCGTAGTGCTTTGGAGCTATTATTTCACGGCACAGTGTTGAGAATAAGATATGCCCATGGACGTAGACATCAGATACTATAGGTACGGGCTTTTATACATACACTCAATGTGCCATACAAGCTCTGTATGAGACGATCTTGTATCGACATCTTCGAAAACTGGTCGATAATGATCGCTGTTGTCATACTCATATCCCTAAACAAGCTGCAAGCGTCTTTATTGTCCAGTAATAAAACAAGAAATAAAAATATTCTCTTTAATTCATAAAAACAGTATCACTAAATAACAATACAAACTTACAAAATAAATCAGATTTTACTTATAGGCACTAAAGTCTTGTGTCGAGCGAGCCGGTTTCCATTCAATCGCGTCGGGTATTGCCGGCTCACCCCTGGTCCCTTAAACGTTAAACTTTCTTCAGACGATTTATACGACAGAATAATGACTGCTGCCTGCCTTGGAGGCCGTTGTCGTGGTTTTAAGTGAATTTGTCCAGTGGTGGTAGGACGATAGATGCCACCGTATTCACTATTTGCCAGCCTTATAATCCATTGTCGTGGTTCTTAATAACTTGACGAGTAGTAAGGACGATCGATGGCACAGAATAATCACTATCTTATAGTCTCCTGTCTTATAGGCCGGTGTCACGCCCTAAGACTCAATGGTATGTCATGTGAGTGCATGTTCTGGTGGCGGCGGCGCATGCAAGTGCCGTAGTGCGTCTCTTAGTTCGACGTAGCGACGTTTGAACTGCAGTCCGCAACCGCGCCAGCGTCGAAACTCTAGCATAGTGCACCCCGGGCCGGCCGACCACGCCCAAGCGCGGATCTTTAGCTCAGCACCGCATTCGATCGCCAACTGTGAAGGAGAGAATATGTTAGTGGTATAGAACTTAATTCAGGTTTACCATACATTCAAATACCTATACATCTTCAGACTGACAATATCGTAACTAGGTGAAGTAATGCCTATGCATAGGGGACAGACCAGGTTACTAGGGTATAAGATTTTCGATGCTGTTTACTAACAGAATAAATTAAGAAAATTAATTGACCCAAATCAACAAATAAAATGTCTAAAATTATAATTTCTCTTCTTTCGTTTTTTATCCGTCAAAGTAATATGTGGTGTGGAATTGACCATTTTATTGTTACGATGAATGCAGGATGTTTGAGAGTCCCAGTTTTCTTTAATTTGCAAGTTGGCCACTCTAGCAGTAGATTGATATGTAGTCAACTCACCAGTCTTGGATGCAGGCGCCTCCACACGTACCCTCGCTCGTGCAGAACATCACAGAGCGCACGAAACGCGTCCGTCTCTCCTCCGCGCAGCCAAAACCGGGTCATCCTTCTAACCAGCGGCGCGTGCGGGCCTGACGCGGGCGTACTCAACAGTAGATCGTCTGCTAGCAGCATATCATCAGCAGTTATAGGTTGGGAATAGCTGATGAGTGCGTCCATATCGGCCGCGGATAACGCGTCGGTGTTTCCGAAGGGTTGCGCCACGTCTGCTGCGGCGGGCTGCGACCGCCAACCTCGCGCCTCGCTCTCTGCGAACGAGCTGAGTTCGTCTCGATTGTGCGTGTGGCGTCTACTGACGCCGCGTAGACAAATCGACATCATATTACAAACAATGCAGTCAGACATCATAGAAACAGATAGTCACGACTGTGACGAAATGATCGTAAAATTTTCAGGTTACATTAATAATAATAGGAGTATATTTCTATCTGCATAAGAGTAAGATACTGATAAATCAAGTCTTTTGTTGTTCTAAACTGAGCTGTGTAATGTACAAAATTTAAATAAAATAAAAAGTTAATTATAAATTGAGACTAAAAAAGTCAGTTAGAAATATAACAACAGAGCTCTCAATACAATAAAAAACACTAAGAATAATAATATGTATAGGTTCAAAACAGAAATACAGTACACGAGGTGACGTTATAGGCAAAATAAATAGATGGCCATAATACTACAAAAATATTCCGAAACATGACCTATGACATCATAAAAACATTTCTACGAAAAGTGAATTAGTGTTAAGATTCAATTCTAGTTACCAGAAATGTTGTATGACTGGTTTCAGAGGATTCAATATATGCCTAAGCCATAGATTAGTGGAGAATTAGAATCAAATCTTTAATTTATGACCAGTAGTCAGTAGCAGTAAAAATACAACAATGATTTCACGAGAGATCGAAACAGCTAGTGCAGTTATATTAGTCTAGACATGCAGTTTGTTTATCTCGTACATTATTTGCGTGACCTGCCGATTTTCACCATTCTTGAGGTTTAGCTAATTTGACGAAGCATGGATGACGAATTGCAATAATTACTATTCAAAGGTCATCGACCCAAGCTGCACCGCCGATTTCGATCAATCGTACACAATACAACTCGTTTATACACAAGAATCTTCAGTGAAGACGCAGCCGGCGACTCGTGGACCGTTGATATGGCGTCGACGCGGTGCTTTGGTAATCTAGCTTTATGAGCAATCCACACGTCACGGAGCTAAATCGCCAAAGCGCCGAGTCGCGCGCTCCCGCCGTCCCGCCTGTGGGCCCGCGCCGCCGGCGCCACCGTGCTGAGGCACCAGGCGGCTCCGAGACACTGCCACTCAGAGTCACCTAGTACCTGACACGGCCGCGCCGGCACTGCCTGAAAGTACACGCCAGTACACACCCAGCCACTCACCGGGCGGCGAGCGTAGCCACGCGTGCGATAGTAGCGCGGGGAGGTCGGCGCGTCGCGACGCGTCCGGACACAGCGCGCGCTTCAGCAACGCCAGCGCCGGCGCGCTCAGCTTGAGCCAGGGTCCGCGCGCCGGTGGAGACTCGCCCGCGCCGCCGCTCACCCAAACGCTCCACTCCACGAACCGCGCGTCGCTCTCGCACGCGCGCTCCCACGGCAACTCTTCGAACACAAACGACAGACCATCAGCTCCGACCGGCCGGCACGAGCGACCAACGAGATGAGACGGTCTTACCGAGCGACGACCGACGAGCGCAGCGGGCGACGCGACTCGTAACTTCGGTACCATAACTTTAGGGTCTGCGAGCACGCCTACAGCTAGGATACCAAAGAGACGAGCCGCGCGCGACAGGCGGCGGAGCGGAGCGATGCGGGCGGTGCGGCGAGCTGCGGGACCGGAGCGAGAGAGGAGCGAGGAAGACACTCACCGCCGGCGAGCATGGCGAGCAGCACAAGCGAAGCGGCCCACAGGTCGGCGGGCGGCGCGCGGTACGGCGCCGAGCTCGCCGCTAACACCTCGGGCGCCGCGTACGGCACCGTGCCGCAAACTCGGGACAGTAACCGCTCACGAGATCCGTGCCTGCAACACCACAGAACGTTAGACAATCCTGCCTACATCACTAATCCGGCAGAGACTAGCCTTCATTTCGCAAAAGTTTATTACAATCAACCAACTGCTACATAGAAACTTGAAAGATAGAATACTATTTTAATTAATGAACTTTAACAGCTAAAGCTATTTGAAGTTTTTCAGCTATCGACCTAGACCGATTAACGCGGGCGTACCTGCACCTGCATCGACAAATATGAAAGTAGCCAGGCCTACGCAATTTGCATATGTTAATACAGGGAAGCAGTGGTGTTTCGAACGTATTACTTTTGATGAAAAACTGAGTGCTAAAGCAACGATCACGTAACTATAAACGAAAAACCTTAACGAGTTCTGATCTTCTTTTAGTAGCGCCCATACAATATAATAGAGACAAAACATACAACCCGTAATGGTAAACATCTGCCGTCGTCTTCTAACAGATACATCACTCGTTTTAGTAACCCTACAAATAAGAAGGCAATGCTTCGCACCGCGAAGGACTAAACTATGTAGATTCTTCGTAAGTCCGAAGCTGAACTGTGTAGTGACAGTAGACATTGCTCACTTTTACGGAAAAATCTTTTGCAGATTGAACTATTCTTGGAAATCACTGTTCGTCAACGATTGATTTTCTTTTCTTTTACTTACGAGGAGACTTTAAAAATGTCTGGTAAGTGAATACCACCGCCCATGAGCACCATAAGACCTCCCTCATATTGGTCGTGAGCGTTCCTCGGGCGTACGCTCGGCGTCCGCCGGCGTTCACTTTGTACTACAGATTGAACGCCAAGCGCACGCTGGGCGTACGCTCGAGGAACGCTGACGCCCAATGTGAGGTCGGCCTAAATGTCAGAAGTCACAAGTAACGTTGCACCTGAAACGTTTCTGACCTAAATGGGAATAAAAATAGGTGTAAAACCAAAATAAAAAATTGGGCAAGTGCGAGTCGGACTCGCGCACTAAGGGTTCCGTACATCATCTATAAAAAAAACACGTTTGTTGTATAATGTATACGTAAATATTTTTAAAGTTTCTACCTGTTTATTAAGACCGAGTAACAAATTGCTTAAAAATTACGTTTGTTGTATGGGAGCCCCCCTTTATTATTTACTTTTATTAAATTTTATTAATTTATTTTGGAAGGTACTATACAACTACATATTCTGTGAAAATTTTAAGCCTCTACCTGTTACCATTAGTAATTTTGAGCAAAAAATACGAAAAAAAAACACGTTTATTGTATGGGACCCCCCCTTAATATTTTCATTTTTTTTATTTTTAGTATTTGTTGTTATAGCGGCAACTGAAATACATAATTTGTGAAAATTTCAGCTCTCTAGCTATCACAGTTTATGAGATACAGCCTGGTGACAGACAGACAGACAGACAGACAGACAGCGGAGGCTTAGTAATAGGGTTCCGTTTTTTACCTTTTAGGTACGGAACCCTAAAAAAGAAACCTCCCTAATTCGGGAGATGAGGATAACACCACATAAAAATCTTCTGCAGAAGAGACGATTTGCCAACGAAATCTCTTTGGCAAAAGATGTTTAATAAAAATAAAACTGACCGTTGATAACGTGTTTCGGGCTATCGATCAGAGCTCTTGAGCTAGTCATCTAAAATTTTAGCTCTCTGATTAGACTAGCTACCCGAATTAATAATACTCAAGATCAAATTTACAGTGTAAATTATGTTAATTTATAGATTTGATCGAAGGTCAATTATTAGTATTGATTATTTATTAACGGCCGGTTCCAATCTAGAGAATTGCCATATATTTGTTTGACACTAGACGATGCCCGCGGTTACACCCGCGTTATTCAAGGCTACTGCTCTGCTTCAGCCTCTCATCGCGTGATGTTATATAGCCTGTAGCCTTCCTCGATAAATGGGCTATCTAACACTGAAAGAATTTTTCAAATCGGACCAGTAGTTCCTGAGATTAGATTTTTTCGATTAGTTCACCCAAACAAACAAACAAACTGTTCAGCTTTATATCTAATATATAAAATTCTCGTGTCACAGTTTTCGTTCCCATACTCCTCCGAAACGGCTTGACCGATTTTGATGAATTTTTTGTGCTTATCCGGTATCTATGAGAATCGGCCAACATCTATTTATCAAAAAAAATAAAAAAAAATTGCAAAACAACGTTTGCCGGGTCAGCTAGTATTAGTATAAGATAATTTGATCTTTCCATGGATAGATCCAATATTTTGAGTGGCCATGAGTTTTATTGCCCGTTCTTCTCGTGGCTTTACATATTGCACTGCAAACGTGGCAGTAAATGTAAAAGTAGAATTAATAAGTTGTAATTGACTGAATTTTTTGACGTTCCTAAGCATTGTGGCTTAAATGAATAAATGGTTTTCAGTTTGACTATTGGGGCCAGCTCATAATGATTTAGTTTTGGTAATGCTTGTTTTCAAAAGTACAGCAAAAAACGAATGTTGTTTTGAATGTAGTTCTCAAGCGATGCATTAGTTACCTAAAGAACCATACAATAGCTTGTACCGTTAGAACTTTTGGCCTTCAGCTTAAACTCTTTAGTTAATGATATGTAGGGAACTAAAATATTTGCTTGGGTTTTATTTTAATGCAATAAGAAGTAATCGGCAAGCTATCTGAAGAAAAGAAGTTACTTTAGCCTACAGACGCTTATTCCAGTAAATAATCTTCTTGCGTTACAAACTAACTGACAGACAATGCCTATTATGCACAACAAGCTAAAATTTGGCATGTATGTTCTTAGGGGACCGTAGGGGAGCCCTAAGGTGAGATTTCCTCAAATGCCCACGGAATTAGGCAGAAACAGTTAAATTAATAAAATGTGTGGTTATAGCTGTTGGCATCCTCTGTTTCTAAGAATAAGTATCTACTTATCTAGTGTTAACAACTATAGCACGAATGTTATTGATTAGGATACATTTAATGAACTGGTGTAAGGAAAATTGAAGGTTAATTTAGCAAAAGATATACATTGGTAGATAGGTATATTTTCAAAGGATATTCTTTAAGAAGATAACGTCGTTGGAAAGTTTGGAAACTAACCACCAAAATATTTATTCAGTAAAACAATGAACGAAAAACATATGTTTGAACAAATGGTACAGTCTTTAGAAAAGTAGACTACAATTTTACAACAGTACGCCAAATGCTACACTTGATTGCTAAGGTGGCAGCCTAATAATAAAATGATTTTGGTATAAGCCAAGTGCGTCTCTGAATCTGATATTTGGTTAAGTATGTGGTAATAAGTGCTCGATTGTATAGCATCAAACACAAGTTTAATGCATTGAGAACTTCTAACAAGTAGCAAGTTATAAAAACTAAAAATCAACCTTGGAAAACACAAAGGCTTGGCAACTGGTAGGCAATAAAATGCCGTAAAAGTAATTTTCAAAGATAATGCGAGGCTATAGAAGTTCAAACTTCATTAAAATTGTATAGGTATTCCAGTATGTGGTGTTAAAATCTGATTGATCCAAAGCAGGATGATACCGAGCTTAAATAAGTTCGACATAAGATGCAACCGAATAATAAGTTCCTCTTTTTGAGGCAGTTAGGTAAAATAATAAAATTCGGTGATGTTTATCATCGCTAATGACGTGCGCGTCACAAGCGCTGCTGATGTTGAACCTCAACAAATAAATCCGAGTCGCCTACTCAACCGAACTTAGCTCGCGGCGCGAACTAACCTAACTAATATTTTCAACTTTTATGAATACAAAAAGTGTATTGTTTTTGTAGAGGTGTGCGAATCGCCGGCAAGGTCACGGATCGTGACGGCACTAAACGTTAATTGTCTCGCGTACCTCACCTGAAGAGCGTGGCCATGCCGAAGTCGGAGATCTTGACGTTGTCGTGATGGTCTAGCAGGACGTTTTCTGGCTTGATGTCGCGGTGCGCGACGCCGCGCGCGTGCAGGTAGTGCAGGCCGGTTAGCAGCTGGCGCCAGTAGCGGCGGGCGTCCGCCTCGCGCATGCCCACGTCGGGTTCGATGCGGTCGAACAGCTCGCCGCCGCGCGCGTACTCCAGGAACATGTAGTGCAGGCCCTGGTGCACGCGCTCGCCTAGGCAGCGGAGCACGTGCTCGTGACGCAGCGCGCGGTGCAAGGCTGCCTCGCGCGCGGCGGCTGTTGCAGCCTCCCCGCCGGCGCCGGCGCCTCGCACCACCTTGAGCGCGACGGCGGCGCCGGTGCGCGCGTGGACCAGCAAGCGCACCCTGCGACAGTACAGTAGGCTGGCGCGCGTTCGACTCGGCGCCGGCCGCCGCGGCGACACGGGCGGCGACGCTGACCGCGCGGGGTGGATAAACTTTCAAGGATGCGCCGCCCGCCGCCGCCGTGACTCGCTCGCCTCGTGTTTTTTCTCTCGAAATTGCAGTGTCGGTCTAGTTCCGCGTTAGCCTAGCCGAGTCGGCGCACAGACTCCCAAGCGATCTGCGTCCCATACCCACTCTAAACCAGAAGCCGGGTATGGAACGAGAATTCGACGGATCTCTGCTCTGATGTAAATCCCCTACAACCCGTTTTTAGGAACAACTTATTAGTCATTTGCTAGAACGCACTGCAAGATCGAAGAAAATAAACTTGAAGCTACCGCGTGTGTGCAAACACTTTACAAATTACCATAATAAATGGATAAAAAATGTAACCTATGAGTCAAACAGGAATATAGAGGCATAGTCAACTGCTCATGGAAAAATAAGTAATATGATGTATGTACCACTCTATTGCATAATGCAGGTAGATAAATCTTAATGTCTCTAGCCCAAGGAGTGTTCATTGTTATTACTGATTTAAAAATAAATAACTACTCCATAACATTGCCCATGGTTGAAATCTTTTATTTTTATGGACACTTATCATACTTTCTTATCTTTATGCAAATAAATATGTAAACAATCATCATAATCAATTTGGATTTTAGAATTACAAACTGATGATATTACAAATTTTGATTTAAATAATCATACCTACTACTACCCATTTGACATTTTTTTTTATTGATGCAAATTAGGCATTCCTTATTAAAATTTCATGCAAATCAGGTGCATAGGTGGACTTTCATGCCAGAGATTTTGAACCACTTGACATTTTGGTGGTGCAGAGATAAGTATATCAGATGCATAATGAAAAGATTTGTATAATAATATGTAAGTAATGAATCAATTAGCAACAGGCAAAACCAGTTCATAAATAATATTAATTCAATCACCATTGCTACCCATAGACATCAATTCGAAACCAATTTTTTAGATGTAGACATGCATAACCTATGATTATATGGAGTTTAGTACCAATATTAATTTAATTTGTTTAACATGATTTTAATATTAATTATGAATGATTAAATATTATTAATATCTTTAAAATTATTCACTGCAAGATAAATGATATTTTAAAATGCATCTTGCGTTGCGTTCAACTGAAAATTGTGTGAAAATTAACAATTTGGCCTTGTGAGATTTCTCATGTCATTAATTTAAGCATTTATTCAAATTTCAACATGATACAAGGCCAAAATTTTAAGTCTAGTTTTATTTTTATTTTGATATGCCTACATTATTGAGTGATTTAAATGATCTCATTATTTTCTTTTTTTATCTTGCTATCATGAGGTTTGTAACTCCTAATTGTGCATCACCTGTTCTTGTATTGATGTTTTTACTCCACTAAACTTATGTAAATAATACATTAGAGAAAATACAAATTGTCTTTTTCTCATTTTAATTATTGCAGCTGATCAGGAATACAAATCTAAATTAAATCAAGCTCTTGATGATTTTATTGTTAATAAATGTTTCACGTTAACTAGTCAGAATGCAAACAAACTCATATTTAGAGAAATTTCTACCCAAGCTTGAATTTTTTTTGGGACAAGGTAGTATATTTGTTGGGGACTGTGTGTGTTGCAAGAGTGAAGCATAAGTTTGGTTCTGTTGAAGTTCTATGACAAAGGTTGGATGTTTATGATTATTGAACCCCTGAATCTAGTTTGACTGATGACAATATGCAGTATGCCATTGTAGATATGACTTTATTACAAAAGTAAATATATCTATTAGTGTTTATTATAAATGTATTTTTCTTTATAATGAAGTGTTAGTTATATTGTGCGGGTTAAGTCTCATATGGTAATAAAAATATTGTGTTAATCGCCAACCCTTATTGATGTTTATATTGATTTGTTAAACATCAAGGTACAAAAGACTTTTCCAAGTCAGGGTGGTAAATTAATTGTTTAGAAAATTAACCTAATTAATAATACAAGTGGCTATAAAGGTACATTTTACCTGCATACATTCATAGTTTGCAAAAAAAACAACTAGGTAGGTACATCCACAAATGAAAACACGATTGTGGTGTTAACACTACGTACTTACCAATCTTGTAACAAGTGCCTGTTTTTAAATCTCAGAAATATCAGCAGAATCTTTGTTTTCGTGAAGGGCGATTGTTTTTTTTTTCTCTTTCAATTAATTTCAGGGACACGGTCTCAAGTCTGGAAGGTGCGAAGCCGGCTTCGTAACTACCGATCGATTAAATTTGATAAAATGTGCTTACTCTCCGTATGCACCTTCACCGAGGACCTGCGCGACGAGCCAGCCTTCGACGAACTCGCCGCCGGCCGCCATCGCCCCGCCTCGCGCTGTCACCTGCAACATCATCGCGCTGTCAGCCAGCCCGGCACGCACCGCCGGTAACCCGGTCCTTCTACCACACACCGCCTCTTATCACCTTGGACCTACTTACTATGCTACTGATGCCGCCGCCTAATCGCTACTGCACTAAACCTTGCCGCTGTACATGACCACGCCGCCGGGTCGCGGCATTATTATTTTTTGGTCGAGATCGATTCAAATACAATAAAATACGTAATCCCACGACTGCATCTTTGAATTTCATTATAATTGACCACAAAATATGATGAGATTAACGATAATCTGCAGATAAAACTGCTCTAAATGGCGGAAGGCACGTGGAGACGAGCGAACAAAGCGAAAGCCGAACGGCGCCGTCGCCTGTCTGTCGACGACTCGCCACACAATGCGATAACGGTAATCGCTCTCCCGAAATTGCAAAAATTAGCACGATATTTTGGTAAAATAGATGTAGGGCCTGCTGAAGAAAATGTAAAGAATTATAATAAAATCAATCTATACACTAACCTTCTGAGTAAGATCAATGGGGATCACACCATTTTGCCATTTTCTTTTCTTCTACGCCCGTTTTGTCCGTTCACCAATCGCCATTCGCTCTCGCTGATTCGCCGACTAGCCGAAACAACCACGAACTGCACGAACGCCCCGTTCCACTTCGACGTCGTTCCAATTTTTAGCGTAAAATTTTGGACCAAGATGAAATGTAAATCTTTCTACAATAACTAAATGTGAGATGTTTAAGAAAGTTTAAAATGATGAAAACGACGAATAAACAAAAAATATTGTTAATAAACTATCTAAAAATAAAGTACCGTAAGGAGAATTAATAAAAATATTCGTTACGGACAGTTAAATTATTCAGATCTTTAGCATAAAATTTCTAAAATGTGGCAATATAAAAACATAAAAATCAAAAACATCGTGTTTCTTTGACTTTTGCGGGTTACAGGTAACAATACAATATAAAAATGAATAAAAATGTGCAATGTTAAGAGTTAAATATTTGATTTGTTTTTCTACACATTTAAAACATCTTCTTATTCCTCATCCTGTTTTTCTTTATTACATAATTAATAAATAAACATACAGATTCTAATCACTCGAATATACTAAATTACTAATTAGTTGCTGGCCACACCTCCTTGTGCTAATCACTACGCATTGATCACCTGCAATCGCACTAAACAATATGGAAATTTGACTTAATAAATAAATAATACAATTATTAATTACCTATCTGTTTTTATTTCAATCTTTTTCTTGTTAGTCATCTTAATTTTTAGCATTGTAACATTGTACATAAATTAAGAGTGAAGCTGAAAAAAAGGAATACCATAAGTGAATATATTCACACTAGAGGACGCCAGCAGCTACGCCTGCATTTTTTTAAATTTACCCGTCTTGGCCGATCCCTTGGGAATTTAGAGAAATCCCTTCTTAGTGCACCCCTACGGTCGCCAAGGAACATACATGACAAATTTCAGCTTCCTGCAGCCAATAGTTTCGGCTGTAGCGTGTCTGTCAGTCAGTCAGTAACGCAAGGGTTTTATATATTAAGAAGATAATTGCCGTTACATTTTTATTTATTTATTTATTGGTTTACCTACAATTGTTACACTTAAGAAAATATAATTACATTTACCAAATTATACATTTTTAGTTCAGTGTACTCATTCACATTATATACCTCAGTAAATTACGTAGATGTCTACATAATTGGTGATGGTAACAATCACGCATGGTGCGTTAAGGCGCACGCAAACTGTTCGGACGCGACTTACTGTCGCGACAGTAAAGGCGCACGCAAACTGTTCGGACGCGACTTACTGTCGCGACAGTAAGTCGCGACACATAGTGTGCACACCCTTTCGGACGCGGCTTTCTGTCGCGTCCGCGTCCGATACAACCATAGACACGCCATGCTGTCTATGCGATACACTATGGCTAGGTAGGAGCTTATTTTCTTAATTCAGGGCACTAGCAGTTAGCACTATTAGATTATATTATTGGTAGATCTTGAAGTAAAGCAGAACTGTTGAATTGAAAGTGAATTTAACATTTTTTGACTATATTCTGTATAAAATCAATATTAAGGCCGTACCATGGACAATATACGGATGACAGTAAACGTCCGCGGACGTTTGTAAACGTCCGCGGACGTTTGCTGTCATTTTCCCAGATTGCTTTCGGACGTCTGAACGCTCAAGGTCACGTCCGCGACAGACGTCCGATAGTGTGCACACTTGAATGGATTTTCCTTGTCCAGATACCCTTCTGTCGCGACCGTAAGTCGCGACAGTAAGTCGCGACAGATAGTTTGTGCGGGCCTTTTGTCGCGACACATAGGTAGTGTGCACACCCTTTCGGACGCGGCTTTCTGTCGCGTCCGCGTCCGATACAACCATAGACACGCCATGCTGTCTATGCGATACACTATGGCTAGGTAGGAGCTTATTTTCTTAATTCAGGGCACTAGCAGTTAGCACTATTAGATTATATTATTGGTAGATCTTGAAGTAAAGCAGAACTGTTGAATTGAAAGTGAATTTAACATTTTTTGACTATATTCGGTATAAAATCAATATTAAGGCCGTACCATGGACAATATACGGATGACAGTAAACGTCCGCGGACGTTTGTAAACGTCCGCGGACGTTAAATGTAAAGGCCCGCACAAACTATCTGTCGCGGCTTACTGTTGCGACTTACGGTCGCGACAGATGGGTATCTGGACAAGGAAAATCCATTCAAGTGTGCACACTATCGGACGTCTGTCGCGGACGTGACCTTGAGCGTTCAGACGTCCGAAAGCAATCTGGGAAAATGACAGCAAACGTCCGCGGACGTTTACTGTCATCCGTATATTGTCCATGGTACGGCCTTAATATTGATTTTATACAGAATATAGTCAAAAAATGTTAAATTCTCTTTCAATTCAACATTTCTGCTTTACTTCAAGATCTACCAATAATATAATCTAATAGTGCTAACTGCTAGTGCCCTGAATTAAGAAAATAAGCTCCTACCTAGCCATAGTGTATCGCATAGACAGCATAGCATGTCTATGGTTGTATCGGACGCGGACGCGACAGAAAGCCGCGTCCGAAAGGGTGTGCACACTATGTGTCGCGACTTACTGTCGCGACAGTAAGTCGCGTCCGAACAGTTTGCGTGCGCCTTAATTTTCCCAGATTGCTATCGGACGTCTGAACGCTCAAGGTCACGTCCGCGACAGACGTCCGATAGTGTGCACACTTGAATGGATTTTCCTTGTCCAGATACCCTTCTGTCGCGACTTACTGTCGCGACAGTAAGTCGCGACAGATAGTTTGTGCGCGCCTTTAGAGAGGACAGGAATGTGAGTGAATGTTAGTAAAACGAAAGTTATGGTTTTTGAAAAGGAGGAATGGAGGAAGTGAATGAGTTTGTATAGTTAGGCACGCTGTTTACAAGAGATGGTAAGAATGTAGAAGATATTGAAAGAAGAGTTAATGCAGGTAATAGAGTGAATGGAGCTCTGAAGGCGTTTATGAATAGCCAAAACGTGTCCAAAAAGGCACGTTTGGCTGTGCATAGAGGGGTGTTAGTACCTACTCTTATGTATGGTAGTGATAGTTGGGTATGGCAGAAGAGTCATGAAAGTAGAGTAAATGCTGTAGAACTGAGAGCACCGAGAAGTATGTGTGGTGTTTCTTTGACTGACAGAGTAAAGAGTTGTGTGATAAGAGAGTGTTGTGGGTTAAAAGAAGATGTAGTGACAAGCATCGAGGAAGGTATGCTAAGGTGGTTAGGGCACGTGGAGAGGATGGATGACGAAAGATTGACCAAGCAGATATACAAGGCAAGTGTGAATGGGACAGAACGAAGGGGAAGACCTAGGCGGACGTTCTCTGACCAGATTGGAGACATCCTAAAAACAGGACAGGTCAGAAGTACCCTGAACTGAACAGAAGAGCATGCATGAGGAATCTGATGGGAGTGAATGAAGCAAGAGAGATATGTCAGGATCGTTGCAAATGGCGTTCCGTAGACTCTGCCTACCCCTTCGGGAAACAGGCATGAGTAGGTATGTGTATGTATGAATGTATGTAGGTATGTATCTTTATTATGTCCACCTAATTTACTTGTAACAGTAAATATGAAGTCAAGTTACTTTTTGATTTCCATTTAAATTTCTGGGCACGTTACCCGATGACATTGATATGGCATAGGCATTTTACGACGCCTAAACCATGTAAATATTTTCAGTTTCTAAATTTGTTTTTAAAGTTTTTTTATTAGATTAGATTACATTAAGCTTCACTTATATTATATGCTACTTATAATAATTATGTTACTTAATACAAAAGGAAATAAAGACGTAAAAAAAAATTGAAATGTTAAAATTATAAATATTTTTTCGTCCACACGATTATTTGCACGATACTTTTGCCTAAAACAGTAAAAAAACTAAAATATTTCTGTCTTTTTGTCGGTCTGTTTGTGTCGAGTTATGTTTAAAACGGCTGGAGCTATTTTGATTATATTTTAATATCAGGTAGCTCAATCAGCCGTTCAATGCACTGCAGTCGCGAAACTCGCGGACGAGGTCGAGGGTATAAGCTAGTACCTAATATTTCTTTGTGAATGAGAATTGTTTGGGCGGCGCCGCGACGTGTCGTGTTGTTGGTTGTGTACGATGTAACCGTACATTTTTGTTATATCAGCGCCTTTACGCGACACGCGTGTTCCATTTAGTATTATATTAACTATTCAGTCCGCGTCGTACGATCGTTAAAGTCGGATCATTTCATTCACATTCATTCTAGTTATAAAACATTTAATTTTAATATACAGTTTTTACAGTCCATTTAGTAGTTTCAATCAATATCAATCAGGGCCGAACCTTCCCTATGTGCAATGTGTGCGGCGCACACACAGGCGCCAGGGTGACAGGGGCGCCGCGCGCCGAGATATGCGTTAATTATAACACTTATTTTCGAAAAAGGATCACACAGGCGCAGTGGCATAGGAAGGGCAAATATCAGCCCTACGCCACTGCATAGGCGCTTCATAGATTTCGCACACAGGCGCTGCATTGGGTTGGAACGACCCTGATATCAATCATTTAGCAAAACATCGATAAAGATTGTGTGGTAAAGGACCATACAGGATGCATTTACGGAACGTCTTCCTTTTTTGGCTTCATTCATAGTAAAGTGCAGAGTGGTGTATTCACATGTTTTACTTGATCAGAGGCATTCTACGTATCCCTCGTTTAGCGCCAATGTTACCCTGTCGCGAAATTATTGGCATTTATTCATTTGATTATTTTAATTACATACCACGCAATCGATTATGTATTAGAAAAATACTTACCTAGATACTTTAATATTATTTTAAGGTATCTTAGAAAATACCGTTCTTTTTGTCATCTTAAATGAAATATGTATAAATTTTCTAATAAAATTGTGATCTAATAAAACAGCTAGATGTTAAAATTATTGAACATAACAGAATTTGACTTGAATTTTACAGTAATTTAATAGTTGGTGTTGCCCATAAAATACAAGAGAGAACGGAGGACAGCGGGAGGACGATTTGCACGATTTGTCATTGAATGAATTGTTTTGTTGATTATACATCATACATACATGTTTATGACTCATCGTAAATACTAAATAGATATCGAGAAGGAATTCGTTGGCCTAAAACTTTGTGGATTTAATTATTTGAAAAAATGGTAAGTAAAAGTTTTGTTGAACTTTAGTTAAATGTATTACGGAAGATATTTAGAATGTATTCCAATTATTTACTTGTTGTTTGTTACAGGCTGGTTATTCAGAAGATCAACTTGCAGGTGAGTTGTCATTGTAACTGGTTTTACAAAATATCACAAATAACTTTATAATATTTGTTTCTGACGCACGTAAACGAAAAAGTCTGGTACGTACTGGTGTATTGATAAACATGAACAGAACGCAGTAACAGAAATTGAGAATCTCGGCCACCAGCGGCGGGTGGGGCGCCGCGATGTGGCGCTCGCGTAATCCGTGAGTCATGTCATGTCAATCAACGTCTTTACCGAAAGCGGTGGTAGTTACAAGCGCCCTAGTTTCCTTATAAGGCTTTGTATTTTAAAACGACCCAGGTGTCGCGTCTGGCCGCTGGCCTCGAGTGCGGTGACAGTAAGTACCGTGTGTGAGGCAGTGTCCCGCCACACGCACTGTAAGCAACATGTTCATGTACGAGCCACCAACCAAGCTCAAACTAACGTCTGTCGAAGGTATCTACCCTTCGTCGTCTACTCTAAAGTGAATGACGTCATGTGTAGTGTCCTAATAGTATATGTATAACCCATTTGTGGATGTGAACCAAGTCAAGTAATCATCCTGTGCATTTACAGAATTTCAGGAGGCGTTCCAGTTGTTTGACTCCCGTGGTGATGGCAAGATCCACGTAGCACAGATTGGTGATGCTCTCCGAGCCCTGGGACAGAACCCTACCGAGTCAGATGTGAAGAAATGCACTCTTCACTTGAAGCCTGACGAGAGAATATCCTTTGAAGTGTTCTTGCCGATATACCAGGTAATTTAACTTGTTCAATTCCTATACTTACAATTCAACTAAAACTGATAAGCAAACAGGAAAGTTAATGTATATTTAATGCACATTGACACCAAACAGTTTATTTACGGTTTGTTATGTTAAGTTCCATGTGAGCAAATTTTTCAAAAAGGTAATTCCTGATACTAGATTTATTCTTAGTGCAGAATTATCATTAAAACATGTATAATAATCTACAAGCTTCATATTGTAGGGAACTTTATAGTAATGTAACACCTGGCACAAGTTATTCAGATTCAAGACAACCATTTACAGACCAAAGACATTTTAGTCTCAATATGTGTCTTGATATAAAACCATCTGTTTTACAACTAGTACGTAACATTCGTGTCAAGGAGAGACATGTCTTTACCAATGAACAATTGATATAAATAAGTAGGTTATGCCAGTATAATGTTAAACATTATACATTACTTACATTCCATAGCTGTAACAGATATAAATTAAACAAAACTGATAGTATTGTATTGAAACAGGTATTTAATTACTTGTTTAAGTATCTAATACTGTTGCCCATTTTCAATGTGCGAGCTAAGCTAGCTTTGAAACTAGCACATTTTTTAACAGAGTATGGGGTATTTTAGCATTACCGCCTCGTTGGTCTTGCGGCATAAATGTGCTTGGGGATTGGGAGGTCTCGGGTTTGATTCCCGGGTTGGGCAAAGTGTTATTGGGTTTTGGCATTAGGAAATTCTCAGTAGCAGCTCGGAGTCTGGTAATGTGCCCGGTATGGCAATAGGCTCGCCCCCTATTACATGGGACTAAAATAAATCTGGCGAGAAGTCGGTGTAGCAATATACCTCTGCCTACCTCTTTGGGGATATAGGCTTGAGACTATGTATGTATGTTTTAACATTTTGTCCCATTCAGGGGCAATATAAAAATCCATCCTCAGAGGACCTACTATCGACATGTCACACTTTTATTTTTGGTGGTTGAGGCTCTGCTTATAATGCCCCTTTCTAATATTCTATCTATCAAGTGATTTAACTACTAGCATTATATAATAGGGTTGTTTCCAACTAGTCAAATCAAGCACTTTTAATGAAATGTCAAAAACTACCTTTCCTAAGGGTTTTGTATGAAATATGACGTAGTGACGTCATAGTGCTTTGCTGTCAAGTAGTATACTTATTATCAGGAAATTGATGATAAAAATGTTAAATAAAGTTTTAACATTAATTTATGAAAACAGGTGTAAGTCAGTTGGTACAAGGGATTTTATATTCTTGTTTAGGATAAATTGTAGTAAGTACTATATTTTATAAGTACTACATTTTATAGTCAATTTGGCGAAATTTGCTTAGGTTTTTTTAGTTAGTTGCTTTTTGTTCATGATAGTTCTATTAAACTAATATAAATTTAGTTTCCACTAAACAATATGATTACTTGATTTTAGTTATGTACAATCAAACACTTCATCGGTGGACCAGTTTGAAGGCACTCTGGAAACTGGTTTTGTATACGAATGTCAATGTTTGTGTAAAGTAGCTCTGGAAGCGACAATGTCTTGCTGAGCGATTCTCACCCTTATGGTGGTCTAGCGAGAAGTTGTTTGACTGTACTTATAATTTGCAACTTAGCATTAGCTATGACTCTCTTGTCTGCTTCTTCTAAAGACATACCAAACATTTTTATCTCAAGTAATATAATTTTATCAGCTTGAGATGAGCTTGATTATAATAATATAGAATCTTATCAGCTTGAAATTGATTATATCAAATCAATATCTTAAATAGGTACATCATATAGATTAAAACCATAATAATTGTCCTTGCTGGTTAGCTAACATCAAGGTTTTCCATTTGTATGCCTTATAACTAAATATATGCCATGTTCATCATCATCAGCCTTTAATAGTCCACTACTGGACTAGGCCTCTACTTTGCAAGGAGGAATTGGCCTACTATACCCCGCTGGCCAAGCGGGTTGGTATAGGGTTTGTATCAAGTTTTCCTTCTCTTACAGTGCTGTTCTCTGCATAATATGCTCCCTCTGTCGGCTCTTACGACACCCATGGGATGATATGGGGTGGTGACAATTCGTATTCTTAATCCGTCACCACACGGACAATAATTAATGCCATGTTCATTCTGTGCATATTAATTAGAAGTATTTAATGACTAATCACAAGTGCAGACACATTTACTTTTAATTGCCATCAATAAAGTTACTGGTTGAATGCAGTACACTGATTCAAGTGGTTATTACACTATACAATTTGTAGAAAATCTAGCTTCAAATGGTCAGAAATCAAAGCTAGCTTGTAAGCTTACTGCACTTGCTGGGCTCAAGTTAAGTACAACCTGAGAAACCACTATTGGCTTTTTATATTAATGCTTTTAATATTACATGACATAATTGAAAATTACATATGATTGAATGGTCAAATTTACATGACAATTAATGGAGCGGTGCCATTACGATGTCTATATAATGTGCCATAACTTTAAATTAGTCAAAGGAAGAAAAGTCAAAAGTTGGTTCTTGTCTCAGACAACAAAATGCATAATCCAGATTAAAAAAACATTTTCAAAGAGGCTGCTTATAAGAAACTCTATTCAGAATATTTAATGTAATTTTCCAAGTCCATCTAGGATCTAGGAATCCTCATACATAATTCAAATCATGTCTGTGCAAAGCATGTGTGTATTCAAATGTTTATATTAAAGTTTATAAAAATAAACCATTGTGCTGGGATATGTGATTATCCATATTGTGTTTCCTCTTTGAATTTTATTTACAACTATGGGTAGCAGTTGTTCATGAATGTTATTTTATTTTGTTGATACATAAATTTTGGTGGTAGGGTTGCCATGAAAAATCGACAGACCGCTGTAAATCATTAAAAGTACAAAGATGGAACTGCCTATTTCAGCGTTTCTCATTTGCCGATTCGCGATCCGGTACCGGGCCATCAAAATAAAATACCGGGTCGCAACACTCCCGCCTTGTTTTAAAAGTAATACCTACTATCGATCGACGTATAGTTTAGTGACTAAATAGGCGATACCAAAATATTATAATTAAGTACCTATTAATATAAGACATTTCTACTATTAATAAATGTGTATTATTTAACTTTAATGGAACCAGCTTGGGTTTAAAAGTATTCAATGGGTCACGAAGGGGCAATGTGAAAATTACCGGACCATGGCAGAACAATGTTTGGGAAACACTGGCCTATTTCATTTCATTCTAAAGTATTTCACAGCCAACCTTGTTACAATTACACTCCATGGTCCTAGCGTTATCCGGTTGCACCCGAATCAAGCAAGAGGTCGGCTTAGGGAATATCAGCTTTTCCACAGGGCGACTGCCGTCTGACCTCCGCAACCCAAAGGGACAACAATATTCAATGGTTTTGTGCTACAGTTACATAATTTTATGATAAAACTGTAAATAATATCTCCATCCAAAGGTTGCCTGGTAGAAATCGCTGTTAGCGATAAGGCGGCCCTAGCATAAGACTCCTATAAATGTTCTTATAAGTGTACAATAAAGTGTAAATAAATAATAAATATGTTGTAGGCAATATCGAAAGCGCGCAGCGGTGACACCGCGAATGACTTCATCGAGGGTCTGCGGCACTTCGACAAGGACGGTAACGGGTTCATCTCCTCGGCCGAGCTCCGCCATCTGCTCTCTACGCTCGGCGAGAAACTCAGTGATGATGAGGTAACTACATTATTTAAAGTGTCAAGAAAATAAGTAAATAAGTATTAGTATAATGTTTCAACTTCAAAAGTGGATAGTCGATTCTCTCAGCCTGACAGTAAACAGACAGTTTATACGCGGAGACACTGTGGGCGTGCTCACGTTTACTCTGAGGCGATATCGGTCGCCGTGGCGTAGCAAAGCGCGCCATGTACAATAAAACAAGTCGGCGGTGGACCACTTTGAAAAAAGAATCCCTTGGCTCATAGAGTCGAGGCAGACTAGAAACTGGTTTTGTATACGAGTGTCAATGTGTGTATAACGTAGCTCTGGAAGCGACGATGTCTTGCTGAGCGATTCTCGCCCTGATGGTCGTCTAGCGGGAAGTTGGGGTTGGGAAAAGGGATAGGATAAGGAGTGTGATAACGGAGAAGGAATAGGGGATAGGGCCTCCGGCACTCTCACTCACCGAACGACACGCAACAGTTTAGGCACTGTTACTTTACGTCGATTTTCTATGAGAGGGTAGTACTTCCCCGGTCGAGCCGGCCCATTCATGCTGAAATCAGCAAGGCATTGCATGATGGTGGGAGAATACTTCCTCTTTTTCTATTTAATGTGAGTCCCTCCAGTGTCGGGAGACCGGAGGCCTCTGATATGTCCTAACGAATCTTGTCCTAGAATACTTCCTCTTTTTCTATTTAGTGTGAGTCCCTCCAGTGTCGGGAGACCGGAGGCCTCTGATATATCCTAACGAATCTTGTCCTGAAATAAGAACCGGGAACAACGGCTTTACGTGCCCTTTGAAGCACGGTAGCACTCAGTTGTCACCCATCGAAGTAATGACTGAGTCAATCTATCACGAATGACAAATCAAGTCACGCTAAGAGCGCTACTCACTCCAGAGTGTCTAGTACGAGTTTTACACACGATTGTCACGGTGACGATAGCCTAGTCGACGGGAACAATTTCCATACATTTTCTTAAAGCGATGAATAGAGTCCGCTAGGGTGCGCATTTAGAAAATGTATGAAAATTGTTCCCGTCGACTAGTCTATCGTCACCGTGTAAAACTCGTACTAGACCCTCAGGTCCACACTTGAGTAATTGATAGAACTATTATTTTACCACATTTGAATAGTTGATTGAAATTGAGAATTATTCAGGAAACTCCAGTTTCTATCCTTCACTGAGTACTGCAGTAGGCGTCTACTTTAGCTAGATAAAACTTCCAAGACACGCTTGCACGCCATGCATTTCCTTGACCATGTTTAGTCTGTTTTTGTGATGCTGCAAGGTTTTGTATTAATATGTGAAACTATGAGTCTGTCGTATTTTTATTACTCACTATTAGTACCATCTGATTTGCGCTACCAACAAGAAAATTACCCGTATTTTACTGACCGCTTACGACATAGGTTTACGTGAGTTCGATAGGGCAGAAATAAACTAATCGACACAGGTTATCGTGGGAATGAGTATAGTATTAGTCTCAACAGGCACACAAGTGTCAAAATTTCATTTTACTTTTTGACCAAAATGGTTGTAATTGTAGGCCGACAGACAGGAGTGATCCTATAAGGGATTCCTTTTTTTTCTGTACAGAACCCTAAAAAAGGCAGAAATTAAAAGAAATATGTATATTTCCAGGTGGAACAGTTGTTGCAAGGCCAAGAGGATTCCCAAGGCAACATCAACTACGAGAACTTCGTGCACCTCATCATGCAGGGCTAAGCGGCATCACTTATTATTTATAACATATTATATAACATAGATCGTAACATATAATTTAAGCATGTAATTAGGGGTGCGGTAGTCAATTTGCCCAATTGTGGGAGTGGACTGTCGCGACGCATTTACTGCGACGGTGGTAAGGCGATTTTCAAGTTATGTGCTTTCAGCCCGCATGCGGGTGTAAAAAGCATACGGGCTGCCCGCAGCTTTAATACTTTCATCCGTAGATACGTTTACTGTCGTGCGTTAACATAGCTTGCGGGTGCATTTTCAGCCTGCATGCGGGTACTAAACACCATGCGGGCTGCCCGCCGCCTATATGCTTTCATCTATAGATACGTTTACTGTCGTGCGTAACATAGCTTGCGTGTGCGTAGTATATGGATGTTTAACACGCATGCGTTTATTGCCTGCATGCGGGTGTTAAAGCATAATAAGAAAAAAGGCCCTTACTGCCATCGCGCTGGTAGACTGTTAAAGAAACGTACGATTCCGTATTGTATTCCCGTTCTGTATTCCAAAATTTTAATTAATAATTTTATATCGTATGAATTCGTATATTTGTACAGTTAATAAAGTATTTGTAATTACTATGACGTGTTTTATTTATAATCTAGCTGAGTTCGCATTTTTAGGGGTACTGCTGCACCTGCGGCCTATAGCGTGATATTATGTAGCCTGCCTTAATAAATGGGTTATCCAACACTAAAATAATAATTCAAATCGCATTTACTTTTGCAAAGGCAAAAGGTATGTGTTGCGCCCCCATTAACAGTTCCCTATCGAGAGCGTCTGATCCTAAGAAGACGCCGCTAAAGTCAACCGGCTGCAAACAACCTTTCAACACGTCTTCAAACACAAGAGGGAGGACAAGAGGCTCAGCAGCTCAGATCCTACGTACCGACAAAATAATCACTGATGCTAGAGCATCAGTGATTATTTTGAGAAGCTGTTTCCCATGGCTAGAGCCATGGGAAACAGCTTCTCTATGATATCTACGGACCTTTCAAAGGCCTTCGACTCGATCAACCACAAAGGTCTGATTAAGAAACTTAATAATGAAGAGGTTGCCAACAATATAATTAAAATAATTGAAAACTACCTCGAAGGCAGAAATTTGAGAGGTAGATTCAGAACCACTACAACCAAAGGCAAAGCACTACCTCACGGCGTGCCCCAAGATTCAATTTTGGGACCGATAATCTTCAATTTGTACGTCCATGATATTTGGGATATACAAGATCACATCAAAGGTTTCAAACTCTCAATGTGCGGATGATCTTCGTATACTCAACTGGGCTAAGAGTCCACAACACGCAACTACACGTGGTGAATGGGCAGCCGAAGTCATCGTTGACAACCAGATGGGAGCTAAAATGTAACATTGAGAAAACAGAATGCATCATGTTCTCAAAAAGAAAAAAATACCGGCCAACAATGAAACTAAAACTAAAACGTTGCACTATCAGAAGCAGAACAGATGTCTCGGTGTTATTTTTGACAAGCACATGAAGATGAACCATTACACCGAAAAGATGGTCAAAAACTGAAACAAGTCAGAGGGGCCCTCGGTCCTATAATAGGATACAATGTAAAGACAGAACTAGACACGGACGGTTATGGATTACGGAGTGGTACAAATTAATATAAAGATACAGCGCAACGAACCTAAGCAAAATAGGCTGGTGTCCTAAAATGTAATTTAGCGATTGATTCGTTCCTTTATTAGAAACTGAAATACCTGATTTTCTTCAAAAATCGACCAGCAACATTACTAATTACGGCTATTTAAAAACCTTTTTGAAGTTGACACGAAAACGCTGTAAACCACCATGGCGGTTGAATGATATCACAAAGTGCAAAACAAAACAAACCGTGAATGAAGTAGTCTGGTCTGATGTACCCACTTTTATTTTGTTATATTCAATTTGACAGGCAGAAAGGTTGACGTTTCAGTTGTCATCATATCAGCCAAACGACGTCCACTGCTGGACATAGGCCTCCCCCAAGGTTCTCCACACAGACCGGTCTTGAGCCGCCCGCATCCAACCGCCTCCCGCGATCTTGACGAGATCGTCGGTCCACCTTGCGGGGGGCCTACTTCTGCTGCTTCGTCCAGTACGTGGCCGCCACTCCAGAACCTTTCTGCCCCAACGGCCATCGGTTCTTCGAGCCCTGCCCACTGCCACTTCAGCTTGGCTATCCGGAGAGCTATGTCGGCGACTTTGGTTCTACTGCGGATCTTATTTCTGATTTGATGTCGCAGGGAAATTCCAAGCATAGCTCTCTCCATCGCCCTCTGAGTAACCTTGAGCCTTCTGATAAGGCCCATAGTGAGCGACCACGTCTCTGATCCGTACGTCATCACTGGCAACACACACTGGTCAAAGACTTTTGTCTTGAGACACTGCGGGATATCGGACGAGAAGATATGTCGTAGCTTCCCGAACGCTGCCCAACCGAGTTGGATTCGACGATTGACCTCCTTCTCGAAGTTGGACCTACCTAATTGGACTACTTGTCCCAGGTAGATATACTTGTCGACAACTTCGAGCGTAGAGTTCCCAACCTGAATAGGAGCAGGTCGTCTTGTCCATGTTCATCTTAAGACCTACTTGTTGGGAGACTCTACAGAGGCCATCGAGCATTGTGCCTAGGTCTTCCATGGTCTCAGCCATGACTACGATATCGTCTGCGAATCGAAGGTGAGTGATGTACTCGCCGTTGATGTTGATGCCGAGTCCATTCCAGTCCAGAAGCTTGAAAACATCCTCCAGCGCAGTGGTAAACAGTTTCGGGGATATGACATCCCCCTGTCTCACTCCTCGCTGGAGTTGAATAGGTTTCGAACTCTGGTCCTGGAGGCGGACTGACATAGTGGCGTTTTCATACAAACACTTCAGCACTTCGATATATCGGTAGTCAATCCGGCACCGTTGGAGAGACTGTAGCACCGCCCAGGTTTCGATCGAATCGAAGGCTTTCTCATAGTCCACAAACGCCAAGCATAGGGGCTGGTTATACTCCTCGGACTTCTGTATAACCTTCCGCAGCGTATGTATGTGGTCTATGGTACTATAGCCTTTACGGAAACCGGCTTGTTCGGGAGGCTGGAAGTCGTCTAGCTTGCTCTCGAGACGATTCGTGATGACCCTCGAAAACAGCTTGTAGACATAGCTCAGAAGTGTGATGGGTCTGTAGTTCTTTAAGAGGGTTTTATCCCCTTTCTTAAAGAAAAGCACCACCACACCTCTGTGCCACGCCTGTGGCGTTTTACCCTCGAGAATGACGGAATTAAATAGCTTCCGAAGGGCTTCTCTAGCGGGTGCACCGCCATAAGAAGCTCGCTCGTAATTCCGTCATCACCCGGCGCCTTGTTGTTTTTGAGCTGTTTGAGAGCCACACTAATCTCGTGCATGCTGACGTCCGGGATATCTTCGGTATAGTGTCGGGTCAATCCAGCTCTAGGGTCTGACGCTGGAGTACTTGCGGGTTGTTGCGTTGTCGTGTATAGCTGTCCATAGAACCTTTCGATCTCATCCAAGAGCTCAGGCTTGGACGATACGATTCTGCCATCCTCCGTCTTCAGCTTTGTCAGCTGACTCTGCCCAACAGACAGATCCCTCTGGAACACTTTGGATCCCTTATTCTGCTCGATCGCCTCACGAACACATTTTGTGTTGTATTGGCGGAGATCGCGAGTCAGAGACTTAGAGATCTGTCTGTTGAGGTGCCGATATTTCGGCATGTCGTCGGAGGATAGCAGAACCATCTTGCACCTTTCCTCTAACAGCTCGAGGGTTGGACCCGAGATCTTGCTGGTTCTCTTGCTTTTCTGGGGCTTAAAAAATTTAGCCCCTGTTGTATGGACAGCATCCACGAACCCGTTACTGTACTCGTCCACATCTATGCATTCGCCCAGGCATTCGAAACGGTTCTTGAGTTCGAGCTGAAAGCTCTCCGGGTTTTGGATATGAACCGGTGCCGGTCGGAGCGTGGACTTTATCAACCTCGACCGTTCGAGGCTTGTACAGATATTCAATGTGCCTCTTACCATTCGGTGATCGCTCCCCACTTTAAGCGAATTGATCACGGAGACATCATTGAATATCTGCCTCTTCGTCGACATGATAAAGTCGATCTCATTTTTGGTGGCACCGTCTGGACTTACCCAGGTCCACTTGCGGCATTCTCGCTTCTTGAAGAAGGAATTCATCATATAGAGGCCTTCCTTCTCCATAAAGCTAGCCAGCAAGTGACCCCGGGAATTCCGATGCCCATAACCAAATTGCCCCACTCTCAGCTCATCACCGTCGCGTTTGCCCAGGTTCGCATTAAAATCTCCCATGACCGCGGTGTAATGGGTTTTGAAGCCATGTATAGCCCGAGATATGTCCTCGTACATGGCTTCCACCTCTTCATCGGGGTGCATCGAGGTCGGAGCGTATACCTGTATGACCTTCAGCGAATACCGCTTGGATATTCTGAGTACCTATAAGGTACGCTACCCTGCTTAACACACTCCCAATATTTACCACGTTGGTCACGAGAGACTTGTGGACGATGAACCCGACACCACCTTGGGACTGTTGGTCGCCCTCCCGGTAGAAGAGCAAGTTGCCGGAATTGAGAACTATCGAGTCCTCCCCCTGTCTTCGGACTTCAGATAGGCCTATGATATCCCATCGCAACTTGCTCAATTCTTCTTCCAGCTCGACAATCTTCTCGTCGGTCCGCAGTGTGCACGTGTTCAGTGTTGCCAGGGCCAATTGTCGTTGGTGGTAATAGCCCGATCTCTTCCGGAGATTCTTCGCACCCCTTGCCTCGCCGTTACCATGGCCGCTACCATAACCAGGACTAGCGGGGCCGCCGGGGACTAGGGGCCGGTTTTTAATGGTGTGGTTCATTTATGAGGGGGATTTGCCATAATCGCCACGCTTGGCAGGCGTGTTGGCGATCGCAGTGGCGGAAGTTTTTAGTGCTGGACGCTGCTGCCCATCTAGCATCTTGGGATTTACTTCCGCCAGGTTCGGATGATTTGACCGCCATCTTTCGGTTGACAGCTTGCGCTGGGGGAGATACTCGAGTATCTACTCGTCAGAGTAACTCCCCCAGTAGGCGGTGGGGTCGTCACGTCCCGACGCCATTTTAGTTGTATTTACTACAAACGTCAACAACATGAATGGCGGACGTACTGTTTGACTTTGACGTACCTAATGCTCTCTGATTGGTGTTTACTGTCACAAGAATAAATACATTATTTTTAGTTTTTGAATCCTAAAAATAACATTAATCTTACCTTTTTATAATAAATAACAAACTTTATTGACATCTTAAAATCATAATGAATCTATAGATACTACAATCAAACCGATTTATTCTTAGTGGACACAAGCCTATTTAACACCTATACAGACTGGCACTGAAAAGTGCTGCACGCCTACCGAGACGAACACCGACGAAAGTAATCTGGGAAATGGCTGACATAGAAGCCTGGCACCTACGCGCCGAGGACCTTATCACCAAAATGTTCGAAAAAATTCTAAACTAGATATAGAAGATCTAAAGTCCCCAGGTGAAGCCTACCAAGCGCATGGCGAATTTAACCCACTAAGGGTTAATGACAGAATAGGCGAAAATAATCTATGACCCTAATAAAAAAGGATACAAGCGATGGCCTATCGACAACACACCACCGCGTCCACTAAATATAAAATGAAAGTCAATGAATTTAATAATAAGTAGGTGTCTGGAATAGGAATCTGCCAATCACTACAAGAACATTATTAATAAAACACGTAATCTGTATATTTTAGCATATTACGAATAAAAGGACACAGCAAACATAGATCCATTAGGACATAAGTTAGCTGAATCACCTCTGCGCGGCCGACGTAAATACACAAAGTAGGCTATAGTATTTTCGCTGTATAATGATATGCATGACAGTTCATGACTGACAATTATAGTGATGTAACCTAAGGAAATTTTAGCGATTATTTATAAATATCGAGTTAATTGGCAAAGGACATGGAGTCGTAGCTACCGATTTTAGATCTTCTAAATTTATCGCAATTCATCTCCTCATGATAGTCTCCTGTTTTATTTTATTTAAAGGCAAGAAGAGCTTGAGGTCTAAATCCTCTTGCGTTCCTGGCGTGACATATGATAAGGCTCTCGCCTTTGCCCTCTGGTACTTTGGTAGAGGAATGAGCGGTATCGTCTGTCCACATTTTACCTACAGTGTGATTGACGTTCAGCCAAGTCTCATCGAGGCATATTACATTGTCCCAATTTTGAATTTTTTTTGCAGACTCTAAAAATGTAAATCGCACAAGCGCAATGTCTCCCCTTTCCATTATTATTTTCCTTTTATTAACTTTTTTTTAGTCCGTGTGGTGACGGATTAAGAATACGGATTGTCACCACCCCATATCATCACATGGGTGTCGTAAGAGCCGACAGAGGGAGTATATATTATGCAGAGAACAGCACAGCGTGGTATAGTAAGCCAATTCCTTCTTTCAAAGGAGAGGCCTAGTCCAGCAGTGGACTGTTAAAGGCTGATGATGATGATTAACTTTTTCCAGCTAAATCCCACTTTGTGCAATAAGTACATCCCATAATGATGTAACACCTCCGCCTCTTTTAGTGATTTGATTAATTTTATCAATGTAGGGAACTCATTTCTCTCATAATAATCATAAATATGGTTTCGGATCGTCACCACATCGAAATTATCTATGGCAGTCATTGAAGCTTTACGCTCACGTTTCTTCGGAGTAGACAGCTTCTTGTCTTCAAAACCAGTTTCTCCAAATGTTGTTTGGTTATTCGAGAAACTGTAGCCTTGCCGATGTCCAGAGCTGCCGCAACTCTGTCCACAATCCTGTCAATCGGTATTACCGGGACCCCGTTTGCACGCTCTCGTTTAAAGTAGGTCCTCAAACGGATTACTAACGCACGGCTTTGAGAGCTTAAAACTATCTTTTCTGTTGTTTTCGGAATTGTACGTACCAAATAAAACACAACAAAAAATAAATTATAAAACGCCAAACAGACAGAAATAAAAACCGCATACAAGGCAGATGCACTCGTACTGATGTATTCGATCACAAAATGGCCACTCCTATTAATCGAGTTCATGTCGATTCAATGGTGTCAATCTCTACTGAAAGAGGTTCCGTTTCATGCATGTGACATTTTGAGGATTATATTTTGTTATATATAAATAATTAATTTACAGTTAATAATTATTATAAAATGGAGAGAGACATACTAGTATCAATTTACTTTGTAATTTTTATTAGATATTTTTTTTTAATAATTGTTTCTTTTTGCCAATTTATTTTCATAAGTTAAAAGTAGTATGCGTGACACGTAAAATGAGAACCTTCATGCATATCATCATACAGCGAAAATACTATAATAAATGTTATTCTGATTCTATTCTGACCAGCATGAAGGGCCGGCGGCGGCGCAGATACGGCGAATCGCAGCGAAGCATTTTTTACTGCCAAAATATTGATGCTAGCATTGTTCTTTTAGAAATAATTTTCTATACATAAAAATCAATTAACAAAACAATATATGCAACAATTTTAATAAGTGACTAAAGTCGAAGATAGTCGATACTAAACAATATAATTATTTACTAGTGGAGCAGAGGCCTAACGGAACAGATTAGACTGATTAGTGTGCGAAGCTCTTATTGACCGAAAACAATATTAAAAGAGAAATCAGGAGATCCTGAAAGTCTAGGATTTTAAGTTAAGACGATCTCGCGATCATAACCTTGCGACCTTACAGTTGGTACACAAGATCTGTCCGAGCCGTAATGGTATGTAGACTTGTGGGTAACAATACCTAAGAAAGAGTAGGTAGAGAAGACGTTCTGGAGGAGAGACAGCATTTTGGCGAACTTAACATATGCAACTCCTAACGCAATTAGATTGTCGAGTAATAAGCGGGCCTTATATTATAATATAATTCACACCAAATGAAACCATTGACATGAAGAAGAAGAAAATGCTTATGACGCTCTCTGGCTAGGTGGAGTAATGATACCTATAAGCTAAGTGGCTGGCAGCGCCTGACGCATGGAGTCCGCAATCAAGCTCATGTTTCGTAGCTCGCGCCATTGGTGAGGCATGTAACAATTGATTACAGCAGGCTGATGATGATCAATACAGAGTTTATATTATATAGTGTGCGTTTATTAAACTAACCATCCAATTACGTCGTCGTAGCTCGCCTACGAACGTCTAAAATATGAGCAAAGATAATGAAATGATTATTCCTAACGATGGGCTATTAAATAACAATAATTGAGTAACCTTGTCAAGTAGTGTCCTATGACAAGTCAATTTGCAGGTCCACAATTATAGGAGAAAGAAAATTTCATTGAAAGATTTCTTTTCAAAATTAAACCATCGATGTAAAAGTTCAAATAATTCTTGTGCTTGTCTATTATTAAACTAAAATCTCACAAATGTATCTTTATCTCTAAAACGACTTGAAGGTACCCAAACAATTTACTAGGGTATCTACATGACCCCGGCTGGTGTACCTGTTGGGTACAGGTACACCAGCCGGGGTCATGTAGATATGTATGAGTAGGTATACTGTCATTTTTAAAAGGCAACTCCCGTAATAGGAATTAATCTTGTGTCGCGGGACACTTCAAACTTTCAACTAACGGACAAAAAGTAGGTACACCCGGGGCTAGAGGCTTGTGTGCTTTAAATCGTTATATTATAACGATTAGTGATTCACACAATGTGTTTTCTCGTGTTGAGATCGAACCCACAACAATCGGCGATGTTCAAAACGGCAAGGTGACAGCTTGAAACACTAGGCCTTGCGTGCAGTCTCGTGTAGCAACGATGCGCGACGAGGTAAGAAAGCTAGTAGCTATAACTAGGTAAGTAAGTATTATTCCTTTTTAACCATCGAACTTGTCAGACTAAGGTTATTAAAACTTTGTGTGTGTTCGAGAGGACGGTACAGATTCGCATTTTGATCACCACGTCATAGATCGGTTACATCAATAGAAGCCGTGTTAGTATGTTTCTATCAAGAAAGTGTACATAAATTAATTTTGGTGTAGCATCAGGCATCGAAAGGGGTTTCCCCAATCTAAGGGTTTTAATCCCTGTAGATTGCGCTTTGCATGTTCTGGAATGTAGAGGCGCAGGTTTCATCAGGATCGATGGAGATGTAGGTAACTGATCCACAGACAGAAGTTGCAGAAGTGCTGCGCAGAACGCAGACCTTCTACTCTGATGTAGTTATCTGGTACGCAATGATGTGGCCATCGCCGATGAAGGCACGCGTACATGCGATTGCCCGACACGCTACAAAATCGGGATAGCTCATTTAGGCCCATTAGGTACTACATATCATCCCATGGGTGTCGTAAGAGCCGACAGAGGGAGCATATTATGCAGAGAACAGCCCTGTTAGAGAAGGAAAACTTGATACAAACCCTATATCAACCCGTTTGGCCAGCGTGGTATAGTAGGCCAATTCCTCCTTTCAAAGGAGAGGCCTAGTCCAACAGTGGACTGTTAAAGGCTGTTGATGAGGTACCTACTGTTCAAAGTGCATTATTATAATGTACCTACCTCCGTACCACGCTCTGCTAGTCTGCTGTGTCTACTTGGTCCAAATGCTATGTGTCGGAAACATATCGACTCAATCAGTTTTACTTGTGTACCTAGGTACCTACTGCTTACCTACTGCGATATAAGTTTTATCTTTTCGTACTCAGATATTTGTTTTCTTGCGCAATTTCAATTGTGATCTGCATTCGATCACATCAAAGCAGATTTACATATTTACTTAGAAATGCAACTTATCTTTAAATCCAGCACATACAAGCAGAATATATAGGTGTGCTAAGTACATTGACATATAATATATTACTACTATTTAAATCACAAGGAGCGGCGATAGCCCAGTGGTGTACGTAACGGACTGCCGTGACGATTATAGTCTCAGGTTCGATCCTCAGTTACCGGGCACACACCTCTGACTTATCGAAGTTATGTGTGTATTACAAATGTTAATTATCGCTCGCTTTACAATGTGGCCGGTAGATGGCAATAGGCTCGCCCCCTATTACATTGGTATCTAAACATGACTGGCGAAATGTGGGTGTGTAATACACCTCTGCCTACCCCTTCGGGGATAAAAGGCGTGAAGTTATGTTATGTTATGTTTGTTATTTAAATCAATGGCTAAGTAGTTAGCTAACTATTTATATTGGCTACGGTAGACTTAGCCATTGCTAGGACACGCAGCGGTTCGGGTGCTCCCTAAAATGGTAGGTATCATTCGATTGTGAACCAGTGGCGGCGCTAGACCACATGTGGACACCGGCGACATCAAGTTCGCGAGGCCCTTTGGGGTCGGCGCAAACGGGCCCCTGACCACAGCCACTGGTGGCCAGCGACAGACACTTTTAATATATTTTACTTCTGTAGCGAGTGGCTGCCACCGGCGACACGTGTGCGGCGCGTCTATACAAAATACTTATATAAAAAATAATTTTTTTTTAACAAAAAATAACCGCCTCCAAAAATCTGGAAAATGTGTGAAAATAGCACTAAAAAATAAAAAATAAATTCCGTTATTTTTACTTCAATTTACTTATAAACATCACCTATTCAACTTAATATTACATACTTATACGAGTTATACGTATCTACCACTTAATTCACATACCTGACACATTACATATTTTTATATGACTAACAAACTAAATTAAATACCTATCACCAGAAACCAGATAAGTATATTATATTTTTGGACTAAGTACTTAGAAAAAAATATTTGTTAGGACTATAATATACAATTATACTTTTTTTGGAGTCGGTGCCAGCTGAGATTAAGAATTAAAGATGTTATTAAGTGACCGACCCGAACGCAAGCAGGGCAGACGCGTGAGGGTAGACGTTGTTGACGGTTGTCTCCGATATCCATTTTTTCTATGCGCTTGTATGTAGGCAATTATTGTATTGCAGTGGATTGTGGTTTTTTAGAGTTATTTTACACGAAATCTGTATTCATTGAAATAGGTTTGATTTGGTATTGCTGCATTTTAGTATTGCATCTTTACATAATTCTATTTTTCTTGTTTTTCAAATTTTGAGATCTTTTTGTAAAAACTTCTCAGAATTTGATTTGTACCAAGTATCGCTTTAAGTTCTTGTTTTGATTGATAGGTAATTGTAAATAGGTATTTAGGTAAATTTGTAACTGGGCTGTCGCACCTGTTGCCAGGTTTCGTTGTTTCCTTTATTAGCAAAATAGGTTTGGTTAGATCCTACATTGTGGTATTAATGTAACTTTAGGTACTTACATATATTTTGTGTTACAGAAAACTTCCTAAAATTTGATTTATATTTGTTGATTCCATTTCTCGTCATTTGTAAATTACTTACAAGTTTAATGAAGTTTTGCTAAATTATCGTATCAATGCAGCTTTTCATATATTTTTTACATTATCAAGAAATAATTTACTAAAACGCTTGGCTGGCACCGACTCCAAAAAAAGTATAATTGTATATTATAGTCCTAACAAATATTTTTTTCTAAGTACTTATTCCAAAAATATAATATACTTATCTGATTTCTGGTGATAGGTATTTAATTTAGTTTGTTAGTCATATAAAAATATGTAATGTGTCAGGTATGTGAATTAAGTGGTAGATACGTATAACTCGTATAAGTATGTAATATTAAGTTGAATAGGTGATGTTTATAAGTAAATTGAAGTAAAAATAACGGAATTTATTTTTTATTTTTTAGTGCTATTTTCACACATTTTCCAGATTTTTGGAGGCGGTTATTTTTTGTTAAAAAAATTTTATTTCCTGTTTTTTAGTGAATTTTCCTTTCTGCAGTTATCTGATTTATCGAAATTAAAGATGGGTAGACTTTTTTATTTTTTTACCTGGGGAAACTCTTTTGCCGAGTGCCTCTCCGCGTGGCGGGCAAAGAATGGGACACAGGTAACGCGGGTGTGCTGCTCCGTTACGCTTGTCCCGTAAGTAGGGCTCAGTCTCTGGAAGTGTCCTCCCTCACTCGCACAGTACGAGGTAGCGCCACGTACTGTGCGAATACAGTGGTTCCTCGGCTATCCGAGACCGCTGTCTTCTCGGGGTCGTTCGTGGTCGTCAGCCAGATTGCCATCTGTGATTGCCCATGGCCCTAAGGAAGAGTCAGGCTAGCGGCCATTGCCACCACCACGACGCCGCCTGCGTCTGCGAGCGGGATCGGCTCTCTCGCGATCCCACTCGGCGGCCTCCTTCTGGTGCATAACCGCTTCGCAGAAGGAGACCACAGCATCCCACCGGATGTCTTCCACCAACATGGCCTGGACGACGGCCTGCGGAGAAAGATCGCCTCCGATAACAGAGACCAAGTCTCGCCGCTCGGATTCACATGCAGGACACTCAGAGAGCGTATGCTGCGCAGAGTCCAGGTCACTGCCGCAGTGGTGGCATGCCGGCGTCGCCTCGCGGCTGATTCGGTTCAAATACTCGCCGAAACATCCGTGTCCGTTGAGTATCTGAGTCAACCTAAACATGACGCAGCCACTTCTCTCGATCAAAGATGGGTAGTTTTGGGTAGACCTACTAAACGCGTTGCCCATATGAGACAGCGCCGTTTAAATGAATTTATTTTTTTCATTGCTGCTAATGGCAGACGAGCGAACGGCCCATCTGAAGGTAAACGGTAACCACTGCTCATGGACTTCGCTAATGTCAGGTATACACAGCAAAGCCGCTGCCTACCGTGAAAGTAATGCTTTCTTTAAACCTCGTTTGAAGAAGGACAAGTCATAGCGCTCGGGAAACACCGCAGCAGGTAGTTCATTCCAGAGCTTACACGTACATGGTAGAAAAGATCGCTGGAAGCGCACCGTACTAGATGAGAACGCTTCCAGGTAGTACGGGTGAACTCTACTGCGTCGGCGAGTGGTACGTTGGTAGAAGGGTGACCCTGGTACCAAATTAAACAATTCTTCGGAGCACTCCCCGTGTAAGAGTCGGTAAAATACGCAGAGAGAACTAAAGTCTCTCCGCTGCTCCAGCGACTCTAGTCTAGCCGTGAGTCATCGACGATTCGAACAGCTCGTCTCTGTAGGGAGTCAAGTGGATCAAGCTGATATTTTGGCGCTCCGGCCCAGAGATGTGAGCAGTACTCCACAACTAGCGAAGAAATGGAGAAACGTTTATCTCAAAGTGGGGAATCTCGGTCCAAGGCTATTTCAAGAGAAAGTAGTGAACTGCGTGAAAAGAGGTTATTACAAATGCGGGCTTATAGTGAAAAATATTAAATCGTGTAAACACTGAAAAACGTACTCATCGTCTGCTCTTTGAATTAAACCGTACTACTATTAGTTATTCTGTGATTTAAAATCAAAGTTATTTTATGTATAAGCTAGCAGTTGGCAGCTTCGCTCGCGCGTAATGACGGACTTTCCATATAAAAATACAACCCCTATTTCCAGAAATGAGTAAATACATGATCACTTATTTCTAATCAGAAGCTAGTTTATGAAATTTCATTTCGCATAAGAACTTTCAACCCCTATTTCAACGGTAGATTTTAGAAATCGCTAAAACACGTACTTATTTGTTTTATTTCTAACAGTGGCGTAGCGTGCCTTGTCGGGGCCCCGTATAAAAATTTTTTTGGAGGCCCTTATATGGAGGTAAAGATTTTTCACGAAAGAAAAAAAATATTGTGAGAAGTAATATTTATTTATCACATAATTTACCCATTTTACAAATAAAAATCGAATTTTAAATATTCACTCTCCTTGCCTTTTTATCGGCAAACTGATTTATTAAATCATTTATGGCTGATGATGATTTTAGTTTTTCTAAAGTTTCTGCCTCTATGGACAATAGTGAGATGTCTGACAGCCGTTCTTGTCCCATCGAAGTTCTTAAGTAATTTTTTATTAGTTTTAATTTTGAAAAACTTCTTTCTGCCGTTGCGGTTGTAACTGGAAGGGTCAAGAATAAAAAGCATGCTGTGATTACCTCGGGAAAACTGGATGCAAGACTATTGAATTTTACTAGCAATAATTCAATGAGTTCTTTAATGGAATAAATTTTTTTAATTTCAGAATTTAAGCATGTTTTTAGAGCCTTTAATTGGTCACAAAGATTAAGTGAGATGTCTTTACTGTATTTAGCAGACAGTTTTCCGGAAGCGTTTAATATCTCTTCGCTTGAAGAAGATAGGAGTTTCTCCGGTTGTAATATTTCGAATATACTACTCAGGTTGCAAAGGCTCTGAAATCTTTCTTTAGTTTGAGAAATTAATATATCTAAACAGCAATAGTATACATTGACTTTGAAATAGGATTCCGGGTCGGAAATTCTCTCATCTTGTGATAACTCATCAAAAAAACGCTTCGTTATCTTTCGCCTACTGTTTTTAAAAACAGTTGTTACCCCCCACTTTTTTGCTAAATCTTTGGATTCATTTAGCAAACTATTAAATGAATTCTGATTTCTTAATTGGCACAGTCTATTTAAAAGATTACTTAATAAAATACTAGATTTCTGTAAGTCATTATTTTCATGCTGTAGAGCTTTAGAAACAGGATTAATAATTTCAAATAGTGAAGAAAAAAATGTAACGAGCACTAAGAAATCAAAACTCTCTAAAATATTAATTATACTTTTACATTCTTCACGTTCATCTTTTTTATTTGAAATTAAATTTAGTTGGTACAAAGTTTTCATGATTAGTAAAAAATTTTTCTTTACTGCTAATAAAGCGTCGTCCCTAGAAGACCATCTGGTAGGACATACCTTTTTAAGGGTAATCAAATATTTTTCAGATAAATCGTCACTTAGCATAGCCCAGCGTTTTATACTATTGCCAAAAAAAGTATATATTTTTTCTAAATTATCGAAAAAAGTCGATACTTCACGAACATGTCTCGCAGCATCGTTCAAAACCAAGTTTAAAGCGTGCGCAGCACAATGAACATAATCGGCATTTGGAGCATGCTCTTTTATTAGGGTTTGTAATCCTCCATACACACCCGACATAACATTTGCTCCATCGTATCCCTGTCCTCTACATTTAGTCAAATCAATTCCATATTCTTTAGTCAAATTTAAAATGACAGTTTTCAGACCTGCAGCACTGCAATCGGTTACTGCTATGAATCCTAAAAAGGACTCACAGATTTTTATTTCTTTCGGCACATTATCATCATTTTCTGTAACCGAGATATATCGAAAAACTACAGATAGTTGGTCAATTTTTGACAAGTCTTGTGTTGTATCCAGAATTATTGTCAGAAATGGAGCTTTTTTAATTTCTGAGATAATACTGTTCCTAACGTTAGTACCAAGCAAACTAATAATTTCGTTTTGAATCGTAGGGCTTAAATAATTTATTTCACCTTTCGGTTTTAGAAAAAGTTCTTTTAAAGTTGCATCATAGTTAGATAGCAGACGTGAAATTGCCATAAAATTGCCAGAATCAGAATCATGCCCCCTCAAAGGTAGATTACAAGATACTAAAGTAATTATAACATTAATTATACGATGCAGTACATCTCTCCAGAATGTAATTTTACTATCGATTTCACTTTTCAATAGAGTATCGATGGTATTTCCTTGCAACCAATTATTATAAGAGAGTGAGGCACTAATATGCTGCTGTGACTTTTCATGGTCAAGAATAGTTTGTGTGAAATTGCTTCTAACCGAAACACCGTTAACCCAAGCAGAGGAGTACGATTTGTTTTGACGATCTGCTAATAACCAACAGAAGTGACAGTACGGTTTGTTTAAAAAGTTAGAATAACATAACCATGGTCTTATAATTTTTATGCCTGCCTTATTGAAATATGAATAATAATAAGCTGAAAAAGGTCGGTTATTTTCTGAAACTTTTGGAAATGGTCCTTGTGGTTTAAATGGACCCAATTTAAAAATTATTTTTCGTTCGCATTCAGTTAAATTGTCACCAAAATTTCCTCTATCTGATGAAATTATATTACAATCTGCATTATCTGCAGATATATCAGAATCGTTGACTTGGGGTTCCTCGATTTCTGGATGGACATTCGATAAAGTATGTGCTTGGCTTTCTTCTATTTCCGGATGGATATGTGACGAAGAACATGCTTCAGAAGAATCTAAAAATAAACGAGTAATTGCTAAAGAATAAATACGAATGCTTTGATACTAAACTAAAAAGAGTTATATATAAATAAATAACGTTACTAAGGGTCACAGTTAGAGAGTGTTCAGTTCAGACGCACACAGATTCTACGCGGATTGTGCTCGTACCTATTAGTAGATACAAAATCACCTGCAGCCCGTCCGTGCATTACTATACACCTGCGTGCTATTTAAACGCAGCGCGTAGTGTAGTGGCCATACAAAACGAGAACCCGAAAGCGAGTCTGCACATCTGAAGTTCTCAACACGCAATTAACGATACGATACAGACTGATAAACAAACAACAAAACAAATCGATCCTATAGATAAGTTAGAATTTTGTTTTTTTTAATCAAGGCACGGAACCCTAAAAACAGTATAATTGTGAAAATCGAGGGGGGAGACAACTTTTTGTGACGGACAGATGGACAGACCGAAATTAAAAGATTTCCTTGTTTATCACTACGGGCCCCTAATAAATGGGTTGGGTAGTAGTGTAGTACTTACCTTTCCAATCTAAATCACTCACAGTATCTTGTCTCTGAAAAAATGAAGAAATTTTGGGCACTTTTTTTATAACCTCGTCCCTTTTCTGTTTAATTTTTCTTTTCTCAGCGCCGCTGGGATAATCTCTTTTCCTTTCACTCATTTCTTTTACAAATCGTTACTAATACTGCTAAACCAGAAGAACAATATTGTTTGTGCTGAATTACAATGTAATGCACATTTATATAAAGCGCGTAAATAAACAGTGCACTGCACTCCGTGGTTTAACATCCAATGCAAAGTACAACAACGTACACGTACATCGCGATATCGATGAAGGATTCCCGGGGATTCCCCGCTGAGTTGAAGATGAAGTAAGTAAAACGGGGAAGTCCCGCAGCCCGCCATAACGATGTAGTGTTGCCAACTTTTGAACGCACGCTTAAGGCGGGAAAAAAAGGAATTGCTTTATAGAATTTTGTCATTTGTAAAATAAAATAAATTAGAAAGTTTTTATTCTTTTTCCTTACACACTTTGGGGGCCCCCGTGGCCCGGGGGCCCCGTATAATTGATACGGCAAATACGGCGGTAGCTACGCCCCTGATTTCTAACCAGAAGCTTGCACACAAAAGTACACGCTATCTTTTTAAAAATGACGGACCTCCCATATATACTTTCTACACCTACTCGTATACGAGTATAACCCTCTTAGTTGTTAGATTTGAAAAAAATCTAAATTGCGTGTTTATTTTTCTAACCAAAAATATGTATAAAAATCCTTCCTTAGTAGGTGCTTACGTCATAATATGCATCAACTGTCAAAATTTCAAGTCTCAAGCCCCTGTGGATTTGGCTCTGCGTTGATGAATCAGTCAGCCCAAGCAATTTTATATATGTACTAGAGGCCGCAAGCAACTGCTCCTGCATTTTTTTTTAATTTACCCGTTTTGGCTGATCCCGTGGAAAATTTCGCGAAATCCCCCCTTAGTGCACCCCTACGATTCACAAGGAACATACATGCCAAATTTCAGCTTCCTGCGCCCAATAGTTTGGCTGTAGTGTGTCTGTCAGTCAGTCAGTAACGCAAGGATTTTATATATTATGATGATATAGATTTACTCTCCAACCTTTCTTCCTCCCGGTTTCATCAATACCTGGTAATGAAGCCCGAAGTAGGTCGGTTAATTGCGACTATTCTAGTGTCCACTGATGAAAAGTCACAGTAAATGCTTAATTTCGTTTACTTGGATGACTTAGTTTTTTGAGTTTTTAATTAAACTATTGGATTTATTTTGATAAAATTTGAGTTTTTAATGAAACTATTGAATTGATTTTGATAAAATTTAAATGGGACCCACCTGAAAGTATATGCTTTCAAACAAAAAAAGAATTTTGGAAATCGGTCGATAAATAACGGAGTTATGAGGTAACAAACATAAAAAAAAAAACATACAACCGAATTGAGAACCTCCTCCTCTTTTTGGAGTCGGTTAAAAAGTGTGTGGGTCAGCCACTAAGGCTGTCGCTGGCCACCAGTGGCTGCAGTGGTCCGTGGCCCGTTTGCGTCGACCCTTAAATCGATGGCGAGGCCTTGTTACATCGTAGTAAAAGAAACCGTTAAAATTAAGTGAGAAAAATTATAAAATAATGTATAAATAAATAAATGACAATTCAAACACCCAACACAGATCTTCTCACGCACGTGTTCGAAAATAATTAAATTCATTATCATCTGCTTAGCTTTTTCCCCAATTGTTCGGTGTCGGCTAACTAAGCCAGGATGATTGGCGAAACGAAATTAAGTATGTAACTTGTAAAACTTATTGCGATGCCCCCTCAGGCGCGAGGCCGTCGGCGTTCGCCGACGTCGCCGACGCCTAACGCCGCCACTGTTGTGAACTTTAAAATATGAGTGTGAGTAATCCGTGTAGGTATGTGGTTTAAAACTGATACCAGATTAACTATAAACCCACGAAACAAGAAGCACTAAACGTAGAAAAGTATTTGTGTCACCTACATGAGACAATTGTACATACACAGCCGTAGCACGTAGGCACCGCGATACTTAAGAATGATTTGTGAACAATAACAAGTGGGTACCTAGTCGAAGAAGTTAAACGTAGTGGAGCGGAATTAACAACGTTTCCTGCTTGTGGAGCGCGCCTTTGTTCGCGCGGCGTTGTGGCCAGCAGGTGCGGCGGCGGCGGGTGGACCCTGGGGGGAAAGGGAGGGGGGTCGACCTCGCCGCGCGGACGTTACTCACCGGCTGAGGTTAACTCCATTACTGCGAGGAGCGGTCAATTGGTCCCGCGGTCTTTGGCGGGTCAGTCGCGCGCGAGTGTCAACTGTCAGTTTAGTTCGCGATATGTCCGCGTGGTGGCGCGCGTGGCTGCTGTGCCTGGCGGCGCCGGCGCTGGCTTCGCTGCTGCCCCTCGACACGGAGCGCCTTCACGCCAGCGTCGGGGGCTTCGCGGTTATGAACTGCCACCTCGACTTCCCCTTCGGCAACGAGATACCTTACCACCTGCAGTGGGATAAAGATGTGAGTGACTCCACTTGTCATGTCTCTCCCTCGCCCTTACACTGCATGCATTTTCAAGAAGTCTTCGCCCTTAAGTTTCTATTTGTATGGGTCTTTTTCCTTTTCACAGTGTTTATAAACAATGATGGATTACTAAGTTCTCATCAATGTTGATTTAAGGACAGAAAACACAGGCAGAAACTTCTCTTGAATAGAATACTTAATCATTGATGAATACGCATCGGTTATCAGCTAGATTACATCATATAGTTAACATAGTAAATACAATTTACCTAATAGATATTTTTGCTATTATTGTATGTCGATATGACTACTTACCTACACGCTGCCTGATGGTACCTATAGGCAGATCTACTGTCAGTGAAATCTTTATGATAATGTTTTGTTTCATTTTGGATTTTAAAACATTAGGCACTTCTGGTATCTTCTTTGTGAAAGATATTTCCATTGACGGTCCAGCGGTTCCAAAATATTACGAGTTACATAGATACTTACTTCTATGGCAGCTGCTGATTTGAAAATACCTAATAGAAATATTTCCAAAATATTTTGAGGTCGCCGCCCATAGGTATCTTTGAATTATGCGAGATAAAATAAGCATTAACTAATCTCCGTGACTAATTTTGAAAAGTCAATTTCTTTAGGTATTTGAATAGACTACTGCTGGTGTAGTCTTCTTCATTTCTTCGTAAAATAATTCGTAAATAAGCTAAGTTTAAGTACCCACATACCCTATGTACCGCTTGAAGGACCATGGGTACCGCTGCTTAAGAACAGTAAGATGATTCAACATTACCTAATAGAAACCTGTCAAGGTTCCAAATACAAAATGATCTGCATTTAGTGCATGCAAGGGTCAAAGATAGTCACTGTGTCATTATTTTTTTGTCTTTTTTTATTTAGGGGCTTTTGGTTTATCATTAGACCATGCCAGCCCCATCGTACCATAAAACTCATCTATACATTTCTTCGCTTACTTACCTACTATTATTTTATAAAGTAGACTAAATACTGCTGTCTTAAGCAGACATGGTTGTGGTCTCTGCGAGTCATATAAAATTATTTAAATTGATTTATCCACGAATAAGTCCGTCCAATACGTACTCTGTAAGTGGTAGTCTCAGGGCCGGATTTAGAGGTCTGGAGGCCCCGGGGCAATGTAGCTGTGGGGGCCCCCTATTTATTGTCCGTATATTCTTTTTTCCTTAAACTATTGAAAAAATGCACTGTCCGCAAATTAAACTTCGGGAAATAAAAAAATACAATTAAGTAAAAACGAAATAACGGTGTTAATGTAATGGCACTTTGCAAACTTTTTTTGATGAAAAGTCGTCACTTTCATTATTGATGATGTTAGTTTCGATAGCCGTTTTTGTTCCATCGTTGCTCGGAGCCTATTCTTGATCATTTTTATTTTGAAAACGAGCTCTCTTCGGTGCAATTGTACACCTCTTATACCAAGTACATTCTTAATATAATTGCTATGTTCGGGAAAGTAGCTCGGCCTGATTTTCAAGAATGCGATTATACAACAGTTCCTTTGATTGGTCTTTGTCACAGTCCTGTTTTACAAGTCTATTAAAGATACAAATTGTGCCAACTCATTGCCAAGTCTAGATTCGAAATCGTGCTTGTAAACTTTTACTAATTCCTCTGCAGTGGCATATAAACTTGCGACGTCCGTCTAAGTGGTTGAGGAATCCAAACCTTAATCGAACAGCTTCGTGTGCTTGCAATCTTTCTATAGATGAGAGAAACACAAAGTCGATCGATAACTGAGCTAAAACCAGTCGCTTTAAATTTTTCTCTTGGTGATATAGATTTTTGTACTTGCATATACGTACACTGACAAAACTTGTACTGCTGATGCACAAGAGTTAGCAGCTGCTTTTCCTACTAAATTCAGTGAGTGACCACAGCATGGTACAAACGCTGACAAACGCAGATTTTTTCAGCAAAATAAGAGCTTGCATCGCTTTGTATTTTCCACTCATATTTGCAGCATTATCGTACGATTGTCCGCGACAATCAAGGATATTATTTTGATGTTCAACTAAAATAAATATTAAAGCATTTGCTGTTGCTTCACCAGTATGGCCGCAATTAGGTAAAAATATATAGATCGAACAACTATTTTTACTTTTTAAGTTGATCGATATGAGATTCATCGGGAGTAGAATCCATTGAAACTAAATAGTGCTAAGATTTTTTTATCCTCGTTACGATTTCATTAATTACTTGATTACACATGGAACTTGTCAGTTTTTCGCATACCGTTGAGGAAAGGTAATTGACGTAACTGCTCACTTTGTTTACATGTCGGTTTAAATGAATGCCGACGTTGGTTTGTACTCACAATACCCAGAAAAAACAATTTCTCGATGATCTAATGATTTCGTCGTGATGTGCTGCGCCTCCTGCGTCGCTAGCTCTCGGTCGATACATCCCGTGCCTTCTCCCAGAGGCACTAAACTAATCACTGACTCCAAGTGGGTCTTCGATATCTCAGTCTCTTGATTTTGATTGCGACGAGTAAACATGATTTTTGTACATTGCCGGCAAGTTTGTAATATCTCGCAATTGTAGGATAGAATTCTGGAGTGAGATTTCATCACAATTTTGCGGTTTTGCGGAACCGTTCTTGACCAATATTTGATCATTCCTTATTCAGTTATCATGACGGGCCCAAAACCAATGTCATTTTTTAAACCATTATCCACTCCCTCTTGATTGTGACTACATGATTTTACAGGTTTTATGATGTCACCTTCCTCGAGACTACCATCGACCTTATCTCCATGTACTCAATCTTCTGACATTTTTACAGAATCGTGTGGCAGTTCTTGTTTGGTTGTATTTATGAAATAGTTAGTCAGTTATATATTAATATACTATCTTTTAGTGTTTTAAGCATCGCGCGTCGTGGCGATTATTTAGTTGTTTTTGAAAAAATCAATATATCTACTTACTTCAATTTTTACGCCTATAAATTAAGTACCTATGGTTTTCAGAAAATTGATTCGTCATTTTATTGTATAAAAATATGTTTGACTAAATTACAAAAAAGGTATAGGCAATTCCTGTCTAGTAAATTTTATTTATTCGGTATGAAAATGTAATAATGTCGATTATTTTTAAACATTAATTTGGATTTACGATTTTCAAGTTCATTGTATGAATGTCTTTGAGGATTGAAGTGAACAAATGACGATTTTTCTTTAATATTTTTATATCTGTTGTGGGGGCCTCCCTCTTGTGGGGGCCCCGGGGCCATTGCCCCGCCAGCACCCCCTTAAATCCGGCCCTGGGTAGTCTCCAGTAACTTAACTCGAAGTAAGACGGGAAGCGAATTTCTACGGTTTAGCATCAATCGCTTCGTGTCTTACTTCTTCTTAGGCCCATCTATGAATAGTCACTCACTAAGCCCTAATTATTCTGACCGCCACTTGCTTATCTTACATTAGTTATTGACCTAATTGCGACGATCAGGTGCGCTCTGGAAAATTGATATTTAACCGCATAGTTGAGAGTAGTAGTTGTGTATGAGAAGCACTTATCTAATAATATAAATGACTGCCTCGCTTGTTCAGTGAGGCTACAATATAAAACACCGTGAGGACGGCAACGCAATCAGTGAATGAAGACATCATCATCATCATCACCAACTGTAATATAAGAAACTTGTTATCTTCATCGTCCTTGCGTTATTTCGGTTGAATCAAAGACTGTCGCCCGAGCCTGAGGTCCGCTCTCTAATCAGGGGCCCAATTCTGTAGTTTCGATATCATGTCAGTGTCATACCTCCGTCACAAAAAGCGTATTCTTCTAAATTATCTGATAATTGAACGAAGTTGTAACGAGATCGTAAATTGAAACAAGTGTCAAAATATGTGTTAACGACGAACTGTTTATTTCAAATTATACGATAATGACATTACGTTATAAGAAAACCGCTTCTGAGTCCATTCAAAATATAATATCAATGTCATATAAAAATAGGAGAATTGGCTCATACAATATTCAGCTTTTCTTTTATTATAGCTGAAGACGGCAGTCGGCCTGTGCGGGCTCCGTAGCCCAAAGGAATAGCGATGTGCCATGGCTTAGAATAGTGTCAGTAAATTCAAGTGACTCGTCCCCAATAATGACTCTCAAAGATCTTCATGACTTCTTTCAACTTCCTCAGATGTATGTTTTATTGGACATACAGATTTTCTCAAGGCGTTTTCCCAGCAGGTCTCTACAATGCGCTCAATGTTGTGTGAAGTCCGTCTATGCATATTTTCTCAGCATGGTTAAGTACAACCTGAAATTTCTCAGGCTGGACAAAAAACCCGTACGCAACGGTGTATTAATTTATCTACGCACCTACTTAAATGTTAATCAATTTTTTTGTGCGTATTCCATTGTAAATTTCGGTTGCTTAAACGGTGAAGGAAAATATCATGAGGACACCTGTATTTTTGTGTGTTCGCTATATTGGTCTTGAAAGACATGTGACTACCAACACGCACTTGGCCAGCGTGGTGGACTATGGTCTAATTTTGTATCTAATGTCGAGTACCTAATGACAGAGGTCGCAAATTTATCTATGTCAAATAACAGAGATTCTATATCCAAAATAAACCGCGATAAAGTGTGTAAATATTAGACATCAATATAAAATATATTTTTTATTTACACCCACATTTCGCCATGAATTTTTAGGTCCCAGGTAGAGGGCGAGCCTATTGCCGTTACCGGGCACATCACCAGACTCCGGGCTGCTACTGAGTATTCAGAAAAACCCAGTAACACTTTTGCCCGACCAGGGAATCGAACGCGTGACCTCCGATCAGCAGTCGCATACGCTATCCACTGGACCGCGGAAGCAGTCCATAAAATATTTAGGTATATTAACTTGTTAATTATAAAATTATATCGCTTGCCCGTGCCTCGGATAAAACGAGAAAACGTTCAGTCATGAATATCTTTGACAGTTGGGGGTCAGTCAGTACTGACAGGTATGAGAACTGACTGATGAGACAGTTCTCATACCTACTTAATAAACTGACACACTGGTCTACGCCATAGAATGTCGTTATCCCTTTGGGTTGCGGATGTCAGATGGCAGATGTTTTGGGGAAAGCAACATTCTGTCAAATCAGGTTTGACCAAAGATAACGTTAGCAGAATGACGATCATTCGATTCGATCATTTCGAGTTTCGCAACCTTTGTTTCAAACTACCAACCAACAGGGATGCAGGAAGAATATTTATGCAATAAAAATCAGGAAACACTACCAATGTCATGCGGAAGTGACGCCTCGTCGCAGACTCTGGGGTCTGCAGATTAAGTTACGACATCGCATTTTGTTATTAACTGCCTATTTGTTCGCCGCATGATACCTGTACTATTTTCTCGGTCTGCACGTTAGTTAACGCTATGGATAAGTCGAATTTTGAGTACATTTCTGGGTCTAAATGTTTGTGGAACATTTAGCCCTACAAACTAATCTATCTGCCAGAGAAAGTCTCTGGTCGATAGTTTAGTTTGCATTTTCATTACAATCGGTGAAGCCAATCCAAAGTTTACCTTGGACAAACACAAAAATAAAAAAGCTCGTTTATAATATTTTTTTATTTTTATTTATAGTCTCACGCCTATATCCCCGAAGGGGTAGGCAGAGGTGTAATATTACACCCACATTTCGCCATGAATTTTGAAGGTCCTACGTAATAGGGGGCGAGCCTATTGCCGTACCGGGCACATTACCAGACTTCGTGCTGCTACTGAGAATTTCCTAACGGTAAATCCCAATAACACTTTGCCCGACCCGGGAATCGAACCCGAGACCTCCCAATCCCACGCGCACATTTATGCCGCGATACCCACGAGGCAGTCTATTATAATTATATCTTCATAACATGTCATGTCAACTTTAATAATAATAATAATATAATAATAAAACCATTTATTCTCAGGTCGAAAAACCCATAGATACATACCTTAAAGTCTAACATAAATACAAAAAAATATATGATTATTAAACGAAATGCGTGTTGTTGTTTACACTATTTTCATGTTAGGCTCCGTGTTATTTCGTAACCTACCATGAAAACGCCGATATACAACACCCTTCGGCCAAAACTCTTCCTTTAAGAAAGTCTCAAGTTGTTGAGTTGGCACCCGCACCACGTACGATTTGAAGTTCGTATTATGGCGAGACTCCAATCTCTCGACTCTCAAGGTCCAGTTGGTCTTCGTGCGTAGGTACTCCACCACCTCCTCGTCCTTGGTAGAGTGATGCAGCTGGGACACGTACATCAGTGTGGTTGGTACTGCGGGACGCAGCAGCATTTTAGGTCCTGCTAATCCGGTACCACAAAGATTTCGACAAGTAGGCTTCTTCTTCTTCTTCCTCTCAACCTTGATGAAGCCGTCCTTGTCGCACGTTTCCTTTTCGGGGACTCTCAGTTCCACGACCTTGTGATGGGGGAGTTCACGATGCTCCTGTTTACCCCCTTTATTCGCCTGCCGATTTTGCCTCGTTTTGCATTCGGCAGTAACATCGGCATAGACACGTTTGGTGTTTGACGTAACCACATTCGTCATCACCTTGACAGGTGTCGACGACCCGAGATCAGCAACAGTACACGAGGCGCGTGCATTACCGCCGGCAGGCGATGCAACCAAATTCGCTGACTCGAAACTGCCGATCGATGCATTTTGCGCCCCGCGTTGTGTGTTGACGTTAGCGTTGGGTGAGCTATTTATAGAAATAGCGTTACGTAATAACACTACCTCTACACGTAGCTCACTTATGGTGCTGTCCGACTTCTCTAACTTGGACTGCACCTCGGCCAGGCTGGATTTTAGAGATGTTATGTCCTTCAACAGCCTGGTTACGTCGACGTGGTCGAATGTGACGGGCGGCAACTTATGCAGATCCTTCGCCACAAAAGTCGGCACGTCGTCAGGGTCGGTCACCTTCAATAAAGAGATGATGTCCTGGACACTTTTCTCGGTGCCATCCCTTCGCCGAGACGGCATCTGATCCAACTTGTTCAGCGCCTGATACAGTAGCTTTTTACCAGCACTGATATCGTCTTCCTTGAAGTTGGTCTTGCAGATCTGCATAATGCTGACCTCGTCCATGGTGTCGATGGCATGTTGTATGAATGCCAACAACTCGTTGGCTATGAGTTAAGCAATTGGCAGAACATTCTAGTACTAAAATCACAGTATATTATGTTAGTACGACGCATCTGTATCAGATAATTATAGAAGTCATGCCATCAGTCTCATGGGGCAATATGAATGAACGGAATACAAATTGGTACTTACAACTCATTTTTATAAGTAGCAATTAGTTTGTTTCGTCCCTTCGTGTCGCAGACTGCGCGGGCGGCGTCCGTGCAATCTTCAATGCTATCTGATGTTACATCATTTGCTACTACGCACCGCAACACGGTTTGTTTCTTTTTCTTGTGGGGAGAACATTATTAAGACTGGAAGATTCCTGTCGAGTCTTATGTGACTAAAACAAGGCTGCAACATGGAGAGAGAAAGGCTCTACCTATATTTTGATTCGATGCAATTTAGTTAATTAGTTAAAGCGGGATTTTGGAAATTATAATTTTGCTGTTACTGGTACGCTAAGGTGATACATATTCCTCATGATGTGCTGACTGTGATATTTGATTGATCCACTAAGTTACCCAATAATGCAGTATTGATAATAAATACTTCATAATCTCCTTATGCTCTCTCATGTCATGACTATATGTATATGGTCACGAATTCTCGAAGAGTTGCTGTAACAATGCCTGTGCTAGCGATCTAGCAGGGTCTAAAAGTGGTTCAAGTAGGTATCTTTTTTTTTTTTTTTGTTTTACGAGGTTGAAAATCCCTTCGGATCTCCGACTCTTGGGGAAATTAGAGCCGGAGTATGTGGTGTAACCACTAAAAACCACCTCGACTTTCTCATGTACCCGTGTGTCGGAGGGTAGGGAATCGCATAAGCATTCGTCGTAACCCCCCGATGGGTATTGGCCTGCCAGATGGTCAGGTGAGCCAAGAACAAAACCCCCTTGGCGGCGGAATAAGGTGTTGGGCTCCGCCACCAAAACACCCAGCGGCCGCAGAGGATAGGGAGGACGGCAACGCAACACCGCATCTCCTCTTCCTCTGCGGCCCCACCACGACGCATCGAATGGTGCGCCCCCATTTGGTCGCGGGAGATAGGGCGCACGGCAACGCAACACCGACACGACTCTCCTCCCGCAACCGCGCCCAACTGCGACGGACAGACAGAACTGTCACTCAGACACTCCTGGGATCTCTCTTAGCTTCACCGCGGGTGTCCAATCCACGGTTACTGAGCCACCACAACAAGGTGGAGATCCTACGGGGGGGGGGGACCGGCTCAAGTAGGTACCTAATAACATTTTTGAATTATTAAAGTTCGTAGTAAGTACGTTTACGGCACTGCCGAAGTCTTATAATATTTTTCTTATTTAAAATCTCAGATATAAGGAAAGTTATTTTCGTGGACCGCTACAAAAAAGCACTGGTGTCTAAAAGAGTCAGGGTTCACGCATCGGCTGCTTGCTCCTTCACAATAAGCCGCTGGCTATTGTGTCAGTTAATCACTTATAGCAACAATTCGTTGCTTCAGTACTTCATCAGCACAATACAGGTCAAGCGGTTGAGCTGACTGCGCACGCACAGAACATGCCGCGCCCTCTGGCGTCACTCATGTTGAGTCATGGACAGTGGCAAACTGATAGGGCGTTTTCTTTACAGGCATTGATTTTTGTAGAATTAATCTAATGGAGAGTCGATGGTCGAGTAGTGCTTACGATAATATCACAGCAGGGGATGGACCTTAAAAATAACGTTTTACTGAGGCAATCTTAATTTGCATTTTTGCGTGTTCGTGAGTTTAGGCCTGTTCGCATTGATATAAAGTAATATATATGTCAATGCCTGTTCGCGACATTCGTACACCCGTGTGTTCGAAGATACTCAAGAGGATAACTATGTTTTGAGGCATTTGCGTCCTAGAGGAACTTTAAATTTTTCTCAATGCAATGATCAAAATGAGAGTGATCAATAGTACAGATGCGGTACACCTTATCTATGTGAATACTTTACAAACACGTTAGACGACCAGACGCTTTCTAGATAATATCATAACGGACATCAAAACACCCAGGTGTTTAAAAGTCCGTTATTTAATTGTATATAAGTATGGTTCTTCGAAAAACATGCATATAGACATGTTTTATATAAACGAAATATTTGCAGTGCGCTTTAATTATCGTTTGCCTCGGAAAGCACATTAAGATATCATGTCTGTAGGAATGTCATGACGATCTTTGACAGTATTCACAACTGAAGAGTAGGTACCTTTGAAAGTAAATTAAAAGGTACTCGACAGTAATGTCGCTGTTCTAAGATATAAAATATCCCTTATATTATTTATTTTACTTATCATAAAACAATTACGTTCACATTATACAAACACTATACACATTAGTAGGATATGAAAAATATATACAAAGGAGCAGTATATCACAGTATATGTACTTATATATAAGTACCGTTTGGTAGCAGAGGTCCGACAGCAGTCGTTCTGTGGAAAAGCTGATATTCTATCAAATCTTGTTAGACTAGAAAGCGAAATCCCGGTTACCTAGACGACAGTTTTAGATGCAACCAGGCAAACGCTGCGATGATTATAATCATTTGCAATTAGTACTTTGGATATTACCTAATTAGGTATTAACGCTTTAAGATTTCTTCCTAGCTCCATCTGAATAGCCTATCGATTATCACGAGCTTAGAAAAGCCCACCACCAAAAAAATATTCTAACTATATACGATATTAACAATATTAAATCCTTTGGGAGCAACACTACAGTGGAAATACTAAAAAGTATATAACATTCATAATTGAGTAAACAGTGATGTAAACTGCATATAACAAAACTAGAATGTCATGTATAAGCATTCAGGCAAACCACAATTAGGCACGACAAAGTTAAATTGCGGTTATGTTACTATTAGTGGCAAAATGTAACTCAAGGGTTTCATTTTACAAACCACAGAAACACGTGTTAATAAACAACAGGTACACGATGTTAGAATTACAATAAAAATAAAACTAATACTCTGTCAGATCTGGTTATAACGAAAAGCAGTCTATGCGCTTCAAGGCGACCCCGTCTTAGTTGCAACTGGGATGACGATTGGGATGATGCTGAATGGTCTCCGACATTTAATTATAGGCTCACGCCTGTGTCCCCGAAGGGGTAGGCAGAGGTGTAATATTACACCCAAATTTCGCCATGAATTTTTAGTTCCCCCTTAATAGGGGGCGAGCCTATTGCCGTTACCGGACACATTACCAGACTCCGGGCTGCTACTGAGAATTCGGAAAAACCTAGTAACTCTTTTGCCCGACCCGGGACCTCCAATCAGAAGTCGCATACGCTATCCAGACATTTAATAGCAGTGTCAATAGATCTACAATAAACGGATTCTACAGCATTAAGACTAACGACGGCGTGCTTGCTACGACAGCTACGAAAGCTACGACAAAGTGAATATTACCGCATCGTAGAAATATAAGCATAGTCAGAAATTTTGTAATTGCGATAGTGGTTAAGTGAAACATTGTAGATCGAAGATGTTGAAATTGCTTATATAGTATACATATAATAAACCCTTTTGCAAAAAACGGACACTTTACAGTCATTGGCTTTAGTGTTAAAATATTCGCATTGATAATATTAATATTTTTAGTATGTCATTAGCATAAATGACTAGATTATTTCTTATTATCAATGCGAACATATATTTTAACACTAATCAGTATTTTAGTCAATGTAAATAGAGAGTGTATATTATCAATAGAACAGACAATGACTGTAAGGTGCCCGTTTTTTTTGCAAAAGGGCTTATAATAATATAGTATATTGCTCATATTTGTAATGTGTAACCATATCAATTTGCGACAAAACTGTATCAGTATTATCTCGTGCTTAATCACCTTGACTTTACCGATTGATTTGTTTTCGATATATGGGGCATATATACAAACACAAAACAATACATATACCTAATCGTACATGGTATACACAGTAGCTTGTGGTAAATGCCATCAAAGGATTTGATTTTATAGACCTAAAGATAAGAAATATCCTATATTATGCAAATATAGTGTATTACATAGGACAGTACAAAATAATTTTCACGGTAGTAGAGCCAAGCTGATTTCAGCATTAATGGGCCGGCTCGACCGGAAAAGTACTACCCTCTCACAGAAAATCGACGTAAAGTAACTGTACCTAAACTGTTACTTTAATATAGTTCAAATATAGGTAGCAACGATAGCCGAGTGGAGAGACCGGCAGACTGCTACGCAGAGGGTCTCGGGTTCGAATCCACGCCACGCACCAATGACTTTCGGAAGTGCGTATTAAATGACCTAAACTGTTGCATTTCGTTCGGTGAGTGAGAGTGCCGGAGGCCCTATCCCCTATTCCTTCTCTCTCATCCCACTCCTCATCCTATCCCTTTTCCCAACCCCAAGGGGCGTCAACGCACTTGTAACGCCGCCTGTGGTGTTGCTTGTGTCCATAGGCGGCGGTAATTGCTTACCATCAGGCGATCCGTCTGCTCGTTTGCCGCCTAGTAGACGGTTAGGTAAAAAATACTTAAAGTTCTACGGTAAAACACAGCTTGAGATTCCATTGTAATTAATTAAATATCTATGTTTACCTATATTATAGAACCCAGTTAGGTTTATCTGTTTGGTTGAACGCACTAATCTCAGCTCAACGATATCACGCTATGAGCCAAGAGCAAACATAACGCAGCTAAAATCTAAGCTGCGACAAAGAGCTCAGATATTTACATAGAGGTGCATTTCCTATGGGCGCTCTGAAGACAAACTTTCTGCGATCCAAATTGCCACTTGGTGGCGTGGCAGTCGGTCTCCCAGTGTAAGAGCAAGAGAGACGGTATATCTTAACTACGAGGGCAAAAGAGACGGAGAACGACGCCAACTACGAACTAAACTGGGACCAGACCCCACTTAGAATCGGCACACGAAATTCTTCAGGACTGCGGTTCTATGTATAAATCTGTATTCATTGGCTGCGAGCTCAGATAGTGTCACATTATTAAAATAGTCATATTACATTAGCTACTTACATAGCTCCTTGCTTAGATAATTATAAATGTGTGTTACAACAGTAATATGTTCATTATTGAGTAGTTGGATATGTAATATAATTCTTGTGCACATTGAACTTAGTATGTCATTGAACTCAGACTACTAAACGGTTCAAATGAATTTGTTTAAATGTTTTGTAGGTGTTTGAGTAGGTGCCAGGATATTTTAGATTCACAATGAGATGCGGTAGGTGCCGAGATACAATAAAAGTGTGGATGATATAGTAGGTATCATCCACACTTTTTATATAGGGTAGACCAAGGCGAATCGGATCACTTTTTTATTTGAGGACATAAAAAACATACTTAAGTGTAATATATGTAACTTTAATTGCCAAAACGGTAATCAGTAATTACCTATTTGGCTACGCATTAAACATTTCAAAACTCAAATTACTCATAAATTGTGCAAAATATTAATCAAAAGGTGAAAGAAATATCCGAAAGGAGAGAGAAATATTCGAATCGCCCCAAATATCGGGGCGAATAGGATCATACATAAAATTACGGCTTTTCAGCATTATAGGCTTTTGTATCAAAAGCAATATTAAAATAATTAATAATCAGAACAATATTATTTACTAAAACATAAAACACATCGATACGAATTCCCACCCAGATCAGCAATTTTTTCATGGCACCATTCTTCATATGATGGTGGATGATTTTTTTTATCAGTAAATACAAAGTCAATCTTTGTGCTTCGCATGTGAACCTTAGATTTTTATTCAAGGTGTTCTTTTATTATTATTCTTCTTCATATTTTCTTTGGTATTCAGTCAGTTTTTCTTATTTTCACGGCTTTTCGGCAGCTTTTAGTTTCTTCTTAGCATCACAATTGTAAAGATTAAGCTCAAACTGCGGTGGAGTCAAATGCAATATTGGTTTTATTGTCTACCACGTATCTTAATGACATCACTGGAGAGAAAACTATTCTTTGTAAATTCGTGTAAGGTAATTTTTAAATCTCAGTAGCCAGACCTAAGATTATTCTTGGGCCAGTACTTTGTTTGAGGCTATAATTTTTATTTGGGGACCATTCTTCTGCTTTTTCTCTTTATTTTTTGTCTTTTATATGTGTGAACCATCTTTAATTGAATAAAAATACTTAGCTATTCTCTAATGCAAAATAAATCATTTTAAATAAGTGATCTAATTCGCCCCCGATGACGCGATCCGAATCACCCCATATTGAAGACTTTTGAAATTAATATTTGACATATTAAACTATAATACTGTGCTTAAAAACTAAAATGTTTTCTAAAATTGACCTATTCCCAAGCCGTTTAAGCTATAAAATTCAAAGATTTAACACAAGTTCTTAGATTTACACCAAGAATTAGTAAGCATGTATTTTAGATGAGCGCGAAAGTTTTAACGCCCACGTAAAGCGACTCACTGGCGAGCGGCGCTGACGCTGATGTACTAGCCGTACCGAAACGAAATCAATGGCAGGAGGTGCAGGATAGAAGTGGCTCGTGACCCGCCAACAGCTTGCGTTCCGTATCAACGCTTTATTAAAATTATTCACAAATTTCTTAATCTGATCCGATTCACCCACTGATCCGATTCGCCTCGGTCTACCCTAGATAGCTATAGGGTAGACCGAGGCGAATCGGATCACTTTTTATTTGAGGACATAAAAATCATACTAAAGTAAATTTATTGGCCATAACAGTAAGCAGTATTTATTTAGCTACATATTAAACATTTCAAAACTAAAATATCTCATAAATTGTGCTAAATATTAATCAAAATTTAAAAAAAGAGAAATATCCGAATCGCCCCAATTATCGGGGCGAATAGGATCATACATAAAATTAAGGTTTTCTCAACATTATAAGCTTTTGCATAAATGGCAATATTAAAATTAGTAATAAATAATCAGGACAATATTAATTACTAAAACATAAATCACATGGATACGGGCCTTCTTTCCCACCCAGACCAGCACTTTTTCATGGCACCATTCTTTACGTGATGGTGGATGAATATTTTTTTTTATCAGTAAATACAAAGCCAATCTTTGTGCTTCGCATTCGATTCTTATTCAAGGTGTTCTTTTATTATTCTTCGTCTTAATATTTTCTTTGGTATCAGTCTGTTTCTCCTTTTTTCACAGCTTTTTCGGCAGTTTTAAGTTTCTTCTTAGCATCTCTTTCGTCAAGATTAATCGACCGGTTGGCGCCGCGGGAGTGTAAGCGACTGCTACGCCGAAGGTCGCGGGTTCGATTCCCGCTCAAGTCAAACATTTGTGTGCATGAACATGGATGTTTGTCTTGGTCTGGGTGTTTCTATGTATAATCTTAATATATAAAATCCTTGCGTTACTGACTGACTGACAGACACGCTACAGCCGAAACTATTGGGCGCAGGAAGCTGAAATTTGGAATGTATGTTTCTTGGGGACTGTAGGGGTGCACTAAGAAGGGATTTCCCGAAATTCCCACGGGATCGGCCAAAACGGGTAAATTTAAAAAATTGCAGGAGTAGCTGCTGGCGTCCTCTAGTATGTATATATTTGCAAAAAAAAGTATATATGTATGTTTATCCATGTCTAGCACGCATAGTACAAGCTTCTGCTTAGTTTGGGAATAGATGGTGTTGTGTGAATGTGGTAGAATATTATTATTATTATATTACACTGAGGTGGAGACAAATGCTGTATTGGTTTTATTGTCTACCACGTGTCTTAATGACACCATTGGAGAGAGAAACTATTCTTTGTAAAATTGTGTGTCAATTTTTTTTAATCTCAGCAGCCCGACCGCGACCCAAGAATAATTCTTAGGCCAGTACTTCACTTGGAGCTATAATTTTTGTTTGGGGACCATTTTCCTGCTTGTTCTCCTTATTGTTTGTCTTTTATATGTGTGCACCATCTTTAATTGAATAAACATGCTTAATTATTCTCAAAAGTAAAATACCTAAATCATTTTAAATAAGTGATCCGATTCGCCCCCGATCCGAATCACCCCATATTGAAGACTTTTGAAATAAACATTTCACATATAAACCTATAATACTGTGCTTAAAAATTAAAATGTTACCTAAAATAGACCTATTCCCAAACCGTTTAAGCTATATAACTCAAAGTTTTAACACAAATTCTTACATTAACACCGACAAATAGTAAGCATGTACTTTAGATGAGCGTGAAAATTGTAACGCACACGAAAAGTTACTCTCTGGCGCTGACGCTCATGTACTGGTCGGATCGAAACGCCACCGATGGCAGGAGGTGCGGGGTGAGAGTGGCTTGTGAGACGTCAGTAGCTGGTATTCCTTGTCAACGCTGTATTAAAAATATTCACAAATTTCTTATTTTGATCCGATTCACCCCCTGATCCGATTCGCCTCGGTCTACCCTACAATAATATTAAGTAGCTTTTTATTGAACTGTCGGAATATTAAGACACGGCCTACAGTCATAATGACTTTTGGTACTTATTTTAGGTGTTTTTCGACCATAGTCGACTTTCCCCTGATTGATTGTACAGTCAGTCATAGCCTCAATACCAATTCTAGATGATAGAGGTAGAGTTGCTTGTTCAGCATGCTCCATATGACGTGCTGTTTTGACAAGCGCGTTGACAGCCGAGTCCCTAGTGGCAATGAATACAGATTTACATAATAGAAGCGCATTTCTTAAGAATTTCGTGTGTCGATTCCAAGTGACGAATTGGCGGTTGTCAGTGTAGTACGTAGTTGGCGCCGTTGGCGGCGCTGGCGTCGTTCTCCGTCTCTCTTGCTCTCGTAGTTAAGATACACAGGAGGAACGTTCGTCTCTCTTGCACTCATAGAGACAGCTGTCACAGACTCACAGCGCGACTGCCACGCCGCCAAGCGGTAGTTTGGGTCACAGAAAGTTTGTCTACAGAGCGCCCATAAGAAAATAAGAAATGCGCCTCTATTCATAAATATCTATGCTCTATGCTAGGGGGGAGCAAGGTCGCCAGCCGATGGCCTAGGGGTACGCCCTTATATATTTATAATTTGATTAGTTCATAGCGCTCATAGACTTGGTTTGCCGTTCGTAACAGATCGGCAAAGTTAAGCAACGCTTGCACAAGTCACCACTTGCATGGGTGACCGTGTATGGCATTTATATCTGAGCGCTACCGTGCTTCGGAGGGCACATAAAGCTATCGGTCCCGGTCCTTGTCTAAGGATAAGGATCGTTAGGCCATCTCGGAGGCCTTCGGGCGGTCTGAAAACTCCGACACCAGAGTTGGCCACACACTCACACGAAAAACAAAACATTTGATTGGTATTCCTAATAGAAATCGTTATCATTACTATAGTGTTTTAGTTAGTGATTGACTGCTTACATGGTTTTGCTAGACTTTATAGGGTTATATTTAGTTGTTGATTTCAAATTGAGGCGCCAGGATGCCCGAGCCTCAAACCCATAAAGATCATCGTCAGATCATTGTTGAACAATTTTTGGTGAATAAAATAAATGACATACCGAGTAGAAGCTCGGAGTCAGCAACGCAAGGGAGTGTTTCTCTCGCGTGTTTCAGAAAGTTCGTTGAGCTCTTGGTCCTGCTTTTTGAATGGATCGGATAAGCAGTCCAATCGGACAGAGGTATGAGAGCGAGAGAAGAGGAAGGTGTCTCCTGCACAGTTGGCCGAAGTCAAAGTCAAAATCATTTATTCATTTAGGCCACAAAGTGACGCTTATGAACGTCAAAAATTAAAGTTAATTACTAGATGATTTTACATTTACATTTACTGCCACGTTCGCAATGCAATAGGTAGAACTTCGTTATCTTTGTAAGGAGCTGCAACTGTTTCACATTGTGAGTTATCTACTAATGCAAAAATTACTAGTTATTGATATCATACTCAAGCAATAAATTATGTTCATTTGGTAAGCCTCCTAAAGTAAATATGGTGAAACAGGAGCATCCACTTACGTTCTAATGTAGGCAACTCGCGAACATGACTGTTCAGAGCTATGGTGGAACAGTATGTATGTCCCGAAAAGTAACGGTATATAAACCTGCAGCAATTTACAATCTATTAGTTAGCAGTTCATGACCACGTGTTACCCTCACCTTACAAATCCGATAATCATAACATCAGCCTTAATAGTCCACTGCTGGACCAGGCCTTTCCTTTGGAAGGAGGAATTGGCCTACTATACCACGCTGGCCAAACGGGTTGGTATAGGGTTTGTATCAAGTTTTCCTTCTCTTGCAGTGTTGTTCTTTGCATAATATGCTCCCTCTGTCGGCTCTTACGACACCCATGGGATGATATGGGGTGGTGACATTTCGTATTCTTAATCCGTCGCCACATGGATAAATCCGATAAATTATAATAAAAAGGGTAGAACAAGAATTAATACTGTAATTAGCTACACTATAAAACTGCTTATTGACCTAATAAACAAAAATTTGGCCTTATAAAAAATAATATTTATTTCCAGGCGTACTTGTCGTCAAGATACTCATTTAGACTATAATATGCCTTTAGTATAAGATTAAATTTTTAACTATTGCCTGAAACGACCTTAACGGCAAGTCTAAAATATAAATTCTTATACTAAGCCCAATAAAAGAGCTATGCGTTTTGTGCAAACGGAAATACGGTACACATAATTTGTGCCTGTTCCTAGTATTAATATTGTGTATGTCACTATTCATTTTGTAAGAATTTATATGTAGTCATACATACATAACACTGGCCGTAAGAATACCTACCAATATTTTAATTTTTTTCTTTGAGTGAGACTCTTGTCTTTAACTGGTAAATGGCCCTAACTGCCCGTTTTTGCAATATAAAAATATTTTCGATGTCAGCACTATTTTGGGGTAGGGCACCCCAAAATAGTATGCCATATGACATAACACTATGAAAATAGCTAAAATAAACCAATCCAGCCGTATCGACATCAGTCAACCTACGAACCTTCCTAATGGCATAAGCAGCTGAGCTAAGTTTTACTGAGAGATATGTAACGTGCGCACCCCATTGTAATTTCGAATCAAGTGTTATTCCTAGAAATAATGTAGGTTCAGATGTTTCGAGTACATCATCATTTAGAACTATACTAGGACCAAGGTTTCTGACATTAGGCAGAGCAAAGTTAATATATTTTGTTTTTTTTGACGTTCAGTACTAGATTCTTTATATTAAACCGTTTAGTTACTTAAATAAGCGCACTGTTTATTTCGTTAAAATGTTCCTTATTTCTATCTACTTTGAATATCAAAGAAGTATCGTCAGCAAACAGTACAACGTCACAAATGTTTTTTCAAGTAAAAAGGTAAATCGTTTATGTAAACAAGAAACAGGAAAGGCCCTAGGATGCTGCCTTGCGGCACCCCTAAATCAAACTTAGTGAATTGCCGTTGAGTCTTTCCACTTTGGCCAAAATTGAGTCTACAGGGAATTTTACTTCTTGTTTGTCCTTTCGAATGTCTGTCTCTAAAGGTCATATACGTCCCTACATGTTGTGTTTGGACACTGGCAGACGTTAATGTAGACTGACACAAACGATTACGAACATTGTGATATCTCAGGCGGAAGTTAGAAATTGTGAGAATGTTCGCGACTACTGCACATAGGATAAATGGAGTTATGTCACTTATCACATACATACACACATCAACAAAGTCTAGGGATATTTTATATTTCATCAAATATCTAAAAATCTATGAAGAATTTTCTGATACAGTAAATAGAAGAATCATAGATTATTTTAAGGTCTTTAATAAAAATAAAAAACATTTCGTGTCTTTTTTTGTTTTAAATAAAAAAATTAATTTTTTTAATCATCATGGAAAATTAGTATGATAACAACAAACATTTCTTCTTAAAAAACTATTAATTTTAATAAAAATGGAAAAAATCTTGTAAAATCTAATCATTAATAATCAGTGTTGCCACCTCTTACATTGATTACACATCGACATCGATTGTTAATACTTAAAATTAAATTGTCAATGTCTTGCTGCGGTATGAGGTCCCATGTCCTTTGCAAGTGTTCGTAAAGTTGTTGTTCAGTCGACAAATTTGGTGGAAAATCTCTCAAAGCTTTTCGTTGTAACATGTCCCAGGCATGCTCGATAGGATTTAAGTCGGGCGACTGTGCAGGCCAATCCAAAACTTGAATATCGTGCTCTCGGAGAGCGGTCGATACCAGCCGCGCCGTATGGCAAGGATCATTATCGTGCATGAGTAGAAATTCATGGCCTATTTGAGTTCTGTGTGGGACAATAACGGGCTCTACTACCTCCTCGTGGTATTTTTGTGCAGTCATGCTGCCTTGGATCCAAACGAGTTGGGTTCGTCCGCCAAGACGAATTCCTGCCCACACCATGATTGTCCCGCCTTGGTATGGGTGGACCTCCTGAGGGTGCCGTAGACGGCTAACTCTCCCTGGAGCTCTCCAAACGCGTGTTCTTCGTGAATCCGGGTGAAACCCAAACCGGGACTCATCGGTGAACAGCACCAAAGACCATTGTTCGTCACTCCATGGTAAATGCTCCCGAGCCCACGAAAGCCGCCGACCGCGATTGCCACGTCGCAATGCTGGAACACGCAATGGTCTTCGAGCATGAAGATCAACTTCATGTAACCTTCTTCGCACGGTTTGGTCGCTTACCAGCAGCTGGTGGTCCTCCTGGAGCCTTTGCACTAGTTGCAGCGCTGTGATATTGGGTTGTCTTCTGGCGGTCATTTGGAGAAATCGATCCTGTCTCTGCGTAGTAACACGATATCTACCTGTGTGCTGTTCGGCCACATCTCCAGTACTGCGATAACGTGACCACAACCTTGATATCACATTTTGACTGGTATGTAGGGCCTCAGCAACGACGCGTTGAATTGCACCATTTTCTAACATGCCCACGGCTCGTAACATTTCATCTCGACTCAAATGACGACGTGACATGACTTTTAAAGTTCGTACGTCACGTTAAATTAAAAAAGAAAAACAATTAAAAACCCTTTTCATTAATAATTATAATAAAACAGTTTTAACTTTCTTTAATGTAACGAATTACTAGCAAATTTGCCGCCATATTTTGTTTATTATTTTGTTTTTTTTCTTTCCATGTTCAAATTTTGAAAATAGAATAAAAGAGGTTTTAATCTGTATATAAACTTTTTGTGGAAACTAACAAGGTTCTAAACTATAAACTCGTAAATAATTTAGGATTAAGATATCCCTAGACTTTGTTGATGTGTGTATTATATACAGGGTGTCACAAGACCCATCACCAAGCCGAAGTCTACTCGTTGTGGACATCATGCCAAGTCATCCTAACCAAAAATAATACCTGAGAAACGATTTTTTTTAAGTTTTCACATTTTTGAAACCGCAATTAATATCGCGCGCGTGCAATGCTCGAAATACCTACTAATTCATGGGGTCACAGAGTATGGATGCCCATCTACAGAACATATTGGCGGGGTAAATGCATCGATTATGTACCTAATTAGAAAAAATCCATACTAACTTTGAACCTCAATAGCTCCTGAACCAGTAATTTCCCAGGTATGGTACCGAAGTAAAAAATGATCGTAGTAATTGGTATGTACAACATAGGATTTCAGTTTTCGTTAAGGGTCTTTTTACACCCTGTATGATACAGTAATTCAACGGTTTGCGGTCAAAGATCGCTAACCATTTCGCGTGTTAAGGTTGGTTGAGGTCATTCCTTCTACATATTGTATGAAAAGATCTAGATAATTCCATCTTTCAGGAAAGTACCGTAAATGTAAGTCCACAAAGGCTTCGTGTTGAACCTTCGTGTGACATCTAGAGTCGTCTAGACTGCTAGATATGCCTATTAAGATAAGTAATCAAACCTCAAGCATAATCTCGGAAAGGTCAGAGCGATACATGGTCACCTTATTGTGCAGTTATATTCTACTAAAGTAACTTTTCTGTAGCATTGCATCAGCGACGGGAGTTTTACAAGCATTACTTGCACAATAACGTGTTATAAAATGATTCCTTACTTCCTTACAAGCTAATTTTAGTATACAGTACTTAAGAAATAGATATGACTTATTTCGTGACGCATAGAGGCTAATTTTCGTCTCATATTTCATATACGACTCTTACATTTTACTTAGGCAATTGTCTTAAAACGTTACGCACACAAAATTGCTCGCTTATTACTTATTACTTTTCTTGTGTAAAGTTCAGGGTTTGTTTAGTATACCGTGAACCTGTGATTTCTGAGTCTATTTGTTGTACTGATGGGTTAATAAAAATAAATCAGAAGGTGACATTCATGTCTAACTGTTGATTTGTGAGATATAATTAATGGGATATTTATGTGGGCATGTTGAAACTAAATCAGCTAGCTCATCTGTCTGCATAATCTGTTGGCCGACCGTTCAAAATGCTGCAACTAAGAACATTAATAATTTTAGATTCCTCTTAATTACAAGCATTTGCCTACATTTTAAAAGGAACGGACAAAATTTTAGTTTGCATCTTTTGAGTCAGGAGACTTGATGTATTGGCGATGTGATATGATATATTCTATTCCTTTTTTTCGATCGATTATTGACTGCTAAGGATCTTGACACAGCAGTTGTTACAGATAAGTTATTACGTAGTCTGAGGTTCATTTTTACCAACTCTGGAAAATGCCTTATCTGCCGAATTTGTTCGTGTTATCTGACATATGAATTTAACAGGGACTTGTCAGTCACCAGTGAAACTGGCCCTTTGTATTAGTTTAACAGTATTGTACAGGGGTAACTTGCTAACACCCACAAAATACGTGCGATGTAAACGTGTTGATGATACGAATGAACGTAATGTGTTCCTGCTAATTTTCCACAGGATATGATTAATATCATTGCATCGTCTTTAATCTTTAATATCCACTAGCTACATTTGTAATTACTTATATCACTGAAACAAATTAATGAATTCGAAAATCCGGCAACCCTTCCTCAGGATGCCTTCCGAAATATTTGTTACTTCTTCAAATTCGAACTTAATCGTATGATTTGGTGAGATCCGTATGAATTTTGACTGGTGACGTTACGCAACCTTGTCACTGTCTGGACTCTGAATTACAGTTGGTAGACCAGTCATAAAATGCACACACCAAGTGCCTCATGGAAATGTTTTGAATCTGGAGAGCGTACTGATGTACGGAGAGTCGGACTTGGCCTATTTCAAGATTGTTGACAGTCGCTTTTATTATATCGAGCTCTGGAGTCTTACATACATAGACTCACGCCTGTTTCCCTGAAGGGGTAGGCAGAGGCATATTTCTCTGGAGTCAGTTGCCGTAAATATCCTGAGATTTCAACCAACAAGTTTATTCCTATCCCCTTAGATTGTAAAGGTCAGACGGCATTCTGTGAGAAAGCTTTGAACGTTTTGATAGTGGGTTAGACTGGAAACACCACAGACTCCATAACAAAATCGTTTCGCATCTATGACATCACTAGGAAGATGATGATTTGTTTTACAGTTTGATGACATGATAACTAGTCGGACGTGCAAGCAAAATTTATTTGATAACCTAAATCGTTACAGCACGTAACGTTCGCTTCTATGTGCAACTATAAAGCTTCCAAATGTAGGTACTGTTCTGGGGATTGGAGGTGAACATAAGTACGTAAAAACGCTAGTAGGTACCGCCTCTGATGCTGACTACCGCGGTCACGAAGAGCGGCCCGAAATAATCAAATACCGAGATGCGAATTGTACAATGTATGATCCCAAAGTCTATTGTTTTCTTCTTTCTTCTCTTTATCTTCTTTGCAACTAACGTTAAAAAACTAATAGAAAGAAACCTTAAATTGGCACTTACTTAGTTTGTGTAGATTGTGGAAGCGATAGCTGAGGGGAGAGACCTACAGACTGCTACGCAGTAGGTCTCGGGTTCGAATCTACGGCACGCACCTATGACTTTTCGGAGTTAAGAGGAAACCTGCATGTCTAAGAGTTCTCCATAATGTTCTCGAAAGACATGTGAAGTCTGCCAACCTGCACTTGGCCAGCGTGGTGGACTATGGCCTTACCCTTCTCATAGTGAAAAGAGGCCCGTGCCCAGCAGTGGGACAGTAGGTATAAAGGGCTGATGATGATGATGATTGTGTAGATTCTACTTACTATTTTTTTTTATATATTGGATAGAGACCCGATACAGGTATTTAGGTAAGATTTATATTGGCACGTCATTATCAGTCTTGTTTAAAATGCTGGTCATAGGCTCCTTCTCATTATGTGAAAGGTAAGGCCATAGTCCACCACGCTGGCAAAGTACGGATTGGTAGACTTCAACATCATGGAGAACTCTTATTCATAAAGTTTCATCACAAAGCTTTTTTTTTCACCGTTTGGCAGGCGATAATTAACTATTTATCATATAATATTATTTAGCGGGTCTTAGTCGCGATAATTTACTTATTTCAAGGCATAAATACCTCTGTTATTCTCCTACGTATCTACCGGCTTGCAACGGTCGTGGTACCGGAGGGAACCACCAACAAATTAAGTCCCTCCGTCCCAAATCGCGATAACTTAAAATCGATTATTAACTATTTAATACGCACTTAACATTGAGAAGTGCGTGCCGAATTTGAACACGGGACCCTCTCCCTCTACGTAGCAGACTGTCTCTCCAAATAAATTGATTGATTGAATTACCATACGGCTCATTCAACTCAGTCCACATATCATATTTATTACATACATACATAACGTCACGCCTTTTATCCCCGGGTAGGCAGAGGTGTATTTCTACACCCACTTTTCGCCAGATATACTTTAGTCCCACGTAATAAGAGTCGAGCCTATTGCCGTACCGGGCACATTTCCAGACTCCGTGCTGCTACTGAGAGTTTCGTGAGAGAAAAACCCAATAACACTGCCCGACCCAGGAATCGAACCCGGGCCCTCCCGATCCCACGTGCACATTTATGCCGCGAGACCAACGAGGCAGTCGTATAGGGTTTGATGTCGAGTTTTCCGTCTCTACGCAAAGATGGTATTTGCATCGTGTTATCCCTTAGTCGCCTCTTACGACACCCACGGGAAGATAGGGGGTGGTGACATTTGTATTCTATGCCTTCAACAACACGGCATAAAGTTACACTTATAAAGTCATCAATTGAATTACTGACATACATATTGTGATTTGCTCCCGCTGTGCAATGCAGTTCATAGGGGGTCTATGACTCATTGTAAGTGTTACTGTTTATTCATATTTATTCTTGTTGACTTCGCCGTGCTCCTGCGGTGCGACCTTAACTAGCTTAATGATTCAACCTACTTACTCGCCACAATTGGGATATATGTGGTGTTACTCTAGAAGAGACTACGCGGTGAGTCGTTACCTTTTAATGTATGTACGGACGCTAGGGTTGTGATATCAGAAATGTATTTGATGTGTAGAGTTGTAAGGTATGGTGTTCCTCCATCTAGAGGCTCCTGCCTCTACTGACCAGGCTAGATCGTGCCTGGTGGACTGTAGTCCAACGAAAGTACTTGTAAATGTATATACCTATAATATAATGGTGGTGTGCGCTAACGCTGCTTGTGCGATTCAGTACCTCTGTCGTGTTCAATAGATGTCGCCATGTTGACTGTCTTCGCCATCGTCCGCTTGATGGGCACTGTGGTATGTAGCTACGTCTAGAGAAGAATTATGTACCTACTCCTATGTACTAGGTAATATCAGAGAAGAATAAAATCAGGGAGTACGTTAAGCCGGCTGTCATGAAGATTTTTGACAGTCGTTATGGGGATTCAGTACCTCTGAATAAACTGACACTAGCCTAAACCATGAAATATAGCTATCCCTTTTTGTGTAGGAGGTCAAACGCCAGTGCTTCTGAGGAAAAGCTAATATGCAGTTAAATCCGGTTAGACTAGTAAGCCAAATCAAATGATATTAAAAATACATTCAATTTGTTTATAAAATCCGTCGAATCCCCCGTCTGGCAACCCTAGCAGATGCAAGTGTGAGTTAGCGCTCGTGTCTATGTGTTGTGGACCATTACAACTGTAACTAGTTCCATGCTTATTGTTAAGAATTTGAATCACATTCACTATGTTGTCGTGCCACGTGATCCGGATGCATCCTAGCCGATGGGCGAAAATCGTCACGCAATGGGTGCCGCAAGACGGGCGGCGGAAAAGAGGCAGACCCCGAAAACGATGGCGTGACGATCTAGACAATTTTGACAGAGATTGGCCCAATTTGGCAGAAGATAGGGACGCTTGGAGGAGTGTAAGGGAGACCTTTGCCCAGCAGTGGGACAATATAGGTTAAATAAAAAAAAATGTTGTAGATAACATCAACATGTCAGGAGGTGTTCTAAGTAGCTATTAGCGTTAGTTTCCATAACCAGCGGACTATTATGAGTTATGAGGTTCTCTGTGAGATTAGTCTAGGTCAGGCTGTCGTGTTAAAGGTTAAGGATGATGTGTTGGATCTAGTGGATAATACCCAGTTTTTAGGCATTATGTTGGATTCTAAGCTGCAATGGGGACCACATATTAGTAATTTGTCGAATAGACTCAGCTCTGCGGCATAGGCAGTCAGAAAAATTCGCCAGTTATCTGACATTGACACAGCCAGGCTTGAATATCATCAGGGCTATTTTCATAGTGTAATGTTATACGGTATTCTCTTGTGGGGAAATGCTGCTGATTTTCAGACCATCTTTGTTCTGCAGAAGAGAGCTATCCGAGCAATTTATAATATGGATTATAGGGCTTCGTTAAGGAATAAATTTAAAGAAATAAATATTTTAACAGTTGCATGCCAGTACCTACATAATATATTCCATTTTCATATACCTATGTATTCCAAAACAAGGCCTCATACTAAAAATAAAGTTATATCCACAATGTAAATACTAGAAAAAAGAGTAAACTAGTAGTGTCGTCTACAAGGCTAGAGAAAATAAAAAGATCTTTCAAAGGCCAATGTGTGCGCTTTTACAATAAAGTCTTCTTTCTCTTAGCGTTATCCCAGTTTCAACCTGGGGTCCGCTTACTAGTCTAACTGGATTTGGCTGAATATTAGCTTTTCCACAAAGCGACTGCCTGTCTGACCTTCGCAACCCGAAGGGATAGCGATATTCCATGGTTTCGACTAGTGTCAGTTTATTTAGAAGGTACTGACACCCGTAAGGACTGTCACAGATCTTCATGACGACCGGGACCGACGGCTTAACGTGCTCTCCGAGGCACGGGACAAGCGATAATTAACAATTCAATACCTACGCACATAACTCCGAAAAGTCATTGATGCGCGCCGTGGATTCGAACCCGATACCCTCTGCATGGCAGTCTGTTGGTATATCCACTCGGCTATCGCTGCCTTTTTACAATAAAGTACCAAGCAATATTCAAAATTTAAGTTTCAACAAATTCAAGAAGTTTATAAAACGAAAACTATGTCAAAAAGGCTACTATTCAGTACTAGATTATATTGAGGATAAAAATGCTTGGGATTAACTTGTTCCTAATTGGGCGGATTTTTCAATCCTCAGATAAAGAGATGAATAACTATTCCACTGATAAATTTATTGGACTGTTTATCAGTCCGTTAAACTTGTGTCAATTTTTCAATAGTCTTTTATTCCGTGGGCAACTATCTGACCGAATAACGTCATCGTACCCGTCACTAACTTCAGAGAGGTGAAACAAATATATCAGAAAAGTGCATGTAAGAGCAGAACAGGAAATTAGAGCAGGACAGGAAACAGAAGCTTTATTGCCTGTCCTGCTCTAACTGTCAAAATGATAGTTGTCATTATTTCGGGGCTCTGTTTGTTTATGTATGTTTGGACTGTGGTATTTTCGCGGAATTTGTGAGTATTGTGCTGTTCGTTTTCAATCAAATTATATTATAATAACAATGCCAGCGTTCCTCAAATTTGAATGCGAGATTAAAGACATTCAACTACTAGTAAGTTTAATAGAAAAATACAAGTATATTATAGAAATTAAAACGACTGATGCGGTAACTAATCAGGACAAGGAATGTGCGTGGAAAGACAGAAAGTGCTTTTAATTCATGTCATGTGCCTACAAATAACCGTTAGTGCCAAAAATTAAAGCTTAAATACGAGAGTCTAAGAAATGGTCTCTTCAAAAAGGAGCTAATGCTCCCAGCGTGACCAAAGAAAGAATTTTGGGCATCTGTTTTAACATAACAGGACATCTTTACATTTAAGTACCATTTAAGACTTATGAACGTAATAATATATTACTGTTACGGTACGTAATAATGTATTATGATGTAAATTTTGGTAGTTGAATAATTGTAAGTTAGTATTTAGTGAAATTGTGAGTGAGACCTAGGTATTTAAGTTTTTATTCGTTTTTGAAAATATAAGTCTGTATTTGTATGCCATAAATGTGTGTATTAGGTATAATAAATGTTTGAAATACATGCTATCTGATTTGTTTCACTATTTCATAATATCAGATCTCCATCGATTCCAATATAGGTATTAAAATGATCGCCCCGCGTTCTTACAATTCTGTATCACCTTCTAGGTCGATTAATATACCTATTCGTTTATAATAGCCTCCCCTTCGATTGTTGCGTCGTCAAAAATATATAAATGACCATATTTTCCATATTTCGTAATATATACCACGCCCAAAATCCAACCAAATGTATCTCAACGTCATCTTAACAGTCAAATAAGCGGTTATCTGACCGAGGATCGGGCAGTTAAATTTATTCCTTAGCTTGGTGATTTATTCGACGAATAAACCTTATCTGACCATTGAAAAACGCAATATTACGCTATACTCAGAATAAATACTATCTGGTTGTTTATCTGAGGATTGAAAAATCGGCCCAAGACTTGTTCCTTAAAGTAAGGATACAAATAGAGACCGCATTAAAATAGCAGCCTTACTCGATATATGTACTTCACTTTGACTTATGGTTTATTTCTCATGTAAGAGAAAGATAAATATACAAATGAGGTTTCAAATCCTAGTAGGTTGTCACTAATTTTAATTAGACTAGTGACGGGCTTTCTCAAAATGAATTTCGAAAAAATATCGATAATTTTTGCAATAAATCCTTAGATTTGGTTTACTCAGAATTAATATTAATTGAATGTTGGTAAATCCTCAGAACAAGTAAAATATGTGAATAACTCCAAACTTAAACACACCAATAAATAAATTACGGTTAAATTTATTTATTGAAATTACCTTTTTAAGGTGCATAAAGCAATTGATATTTATTATATATAATCACTATATGCAATGATAGGGTCAATGACGAGATCATTACTACGTAATGGTTTTCGAATACAAAACCACGTTACGTATTTCTGACTTTTGGAAGTTATATGCTTATTATTTAGATTATTATCACTTGCACGATCGTCAAGTGTTCTTCAAAAATCTTCCAAACCAAATTAGGCCTTCTGAAATTGAAGGGAGGCCCGAGCCCGGCATGCTCAGTTACATAATTATATTAAATCACCAATCGAATGACAGAAGGCTGCAAAAATAAGTGAGTTTACTAAAATATTAGAAATAAATCATATCTGTACAGGTCAAATTAATTACGTCCATATAGAACTGAAACCTAGGTCTAAAATAAGTAAGAAATAAAAATAATTTAAAAGAACTAAACCAGGAGCCCGCATGGTGAGCAAGAAAGAAGATAAAATTGTGTGCGTACTTCTAACTGGCACCGAACTCAAAAAGTGTTGTTGTTGAAAATATTCGTTTTTCTTTCAAGTCACTGTTTTGAAGTGCCTTCTGAATCAAGAACTTGATCCAGCTGCCTAGTGCGAGCATCTTGATAGCTAGATGTTGGTAAACGCTCATGACGATTAGTCCATTTATTGACACAACTATCGGCACAATGATTGCCGAGTTAACATCCCACGTATCGACAATCTCATGAGCTGGGTCCAAATATTTGATCTCTTTCTCTTTTTCAGCTCTCACGAGATTGTCGTCAAGCGATATGGTCATAACGACTATCAATGCGAGTCGCTCTGCTCGGTGGATCTAGTGATCGACATAGTAGCCAATAAGCGTGATATTGTAGTCAATATCACGCTTATTGGCTACAATAAACCTGTCTGTAATGATAGACTTATCCCAGGACAACAATGCACGACCATTTATTCGAGAACTGGGTCGGGCACATATCTGTAGTACGGTACCTCTGAACCAATGAGATTATATTTAAGGGCTAGTTGCTGATGGTTTATCTTGACCACTTGAGCTCTGTGCAAATACGGCAGATAGTTTTACAAAAAAACTTTAATAAACGATTTTTTTTTGAGGATACTCTATCGTGAAAATTAATTTTAAATAAATATTGCAGATAAACTTATACATCACCATAGTGCAAAGGCTACCTTCTTTTGCAATAACTGTCACCCACGTCGGCGAATCCGTGGGACGAAGCTAGTCTGTAAAATAAAAGTATCGATAAAATTATAACGTCACTATGTTTATGCGTCACAATCTTTATTCGAATAAATCAAAATGTCTATGAACGGAGTCTCAAAGTTTCAAACAAGGTTTAAAATGCAGTTCTATTTTGACGGGTAATGGGTAGCCACACGGCCACTTATGCCAGACATTTTAGTGATGGTCTTGCGGTCGGATCTTTCCGTCTATAGCCTGGCGTCGACTACATTCGAACCGCGTCGAATCGCGCCGAGTCGCATTTTATCCGTGTGCGTTCATTACAGACGAATCGAATCGAAGCCAGCAGTCGGCGACTAGCTGCTGTAGGTTTTGGTTGTGTTGGTTTCTTGTTTCAAATTCTTTCATTATTCCCGCTATTTCTTTCCATATATTTTGTCTACGCTGCTCATCATGATAATGAGTATCTTCATGATCATAATTTTTTTTTAGACTCACGCCTGTATCCCCGAAGGGGTAGGCAAAGGTGTAATATTACACCCACATGTCGCCATGAATTTTCAGGTCCCACGCAATAAGGGGCGAGCCTATTGCCGTACCGGACATTACCAGATTCCGTGCTGCTACTGAGAATTTCCTAACAGAAAAACCCAATAACACTTTACCCGACCCGGGAATCGAACCCGAGACCTCCGAATCCCACGCGCACATTTATGCCGCGAGACTACTGAGGCAGTCATGATCATTAAGTTCAGTATATTTCTAAATTAGGGAAATTAACAGCTCTTCATTTCGATAACTTTTCATGTAGGTATTTACGCAATGTAGTACCCGTCTACACTCATCCGCTGACCCGCGTCCACTAAGGTGCGCCGAGTCGAGTTGAAACGCGTTGCCGCAGAAATTCGCCTGACGAGCGATGCGCGCGGTAGATTCGATTCGGCGCGCTGCGGCTCGTCGCTAATGAACGCAGGTTCATAGAAATATATAGGAGGCGACTTTCTGCGTTTCGATTCGGCTCGGCTCGGCGAGCCTAGTGGACGCTAGCCTTATAAGTCGGTGCGGCGTCGACGCGGTGGCGATGCGGTTTTGATGTGAATACACAGTATTGCGGTGCGACACCGGTGCGGGTCCGGCGTCGTATACAGGAAGCCTTAATGTGAGCTGTTGTGTCTGTATTGTGCTAGTCTAGTTTAGTGCTTTTATATTACTTGTCTTATTTTTTTAAATAACCATATTAATTAACGACAACATTATGGACAATCCAGCTCATATATAAAAAATGCAATGTAGTTACTTAGATATTTAATTGTATAAAATTGGACGATGGAAAGAGTGGCCCTGAGTTTCTTGCCCGATTCTTCTCAGAGGCTCTACTTTCTGAACAGGCATTTTTTTAATGCTAAATTATGTAAATAAGCATTTATATTTACTTTTTTCTTATATTAATTACTATCTATGACTTTCTGAAGTGTCCAAAAAGATTTTGTTATTTTTATGGAAATAAACATACCTATTTGAGTTTGAGTTTGTGTTGTTTGTAAAATCTTACGTTGTTTTTTTTGCATTCTGCTTTTTTAAAACTGTATCATCGTTAACCTACAGTTAACCTTTCGCTTACTAGTTTTTCCAGACCTGATAGAATATTAGCATTTCTGCACTAAACCGTTAACATGCTGTTTTAAAAATGTGTGGTTGTAGTCGGCCAAACCCGAATGAACAAACTGGAGTAGTTCGGACTTTTCGGACTTGCTCCCACTATTTTAAGTGCTACATAGCTGCACATGTACACGACGGCCAGAGGTAGGTATCTCTAATGTGATTAAACCATAAGTATTAACAAATTCGTCATGGGTAACGCGGTGGCCGACTGGGTAGTTACCAGGGTCAAAATAATTACATTTTATTTAATCCGTATTTTAGATTATAAAAACATATTGGACACGTATTTTTTCTTTTTTCGATTAAGTAAAAAATAACAAAGATATAGCCCATTAAAGTTACGTGTGACGTCACCCCGTGCGAAAAAATGCAGCACGGCGTGACGTTATACGTAACTTTAATGAGGTATATCTTGGTAATGTTTTGTTTAATTTAGAAATAAAAAAATACGTATCGCTTATTTTTGAACAATCTAAAGGACGGACTTATAATTTTTTTTCGTCAAAAAGCCTATTGCGTTAACTTACATTCTTCTTCTTTTTCGTGTCAATGACAAAGCGTTACAGTTCCGTCCTGTTTTCATATTTTCTAAACCGTTTATTTATTTATTTTATTCACTTAATTGTGTAAAGGTTGACTTAATGCCTTGGGCATTATCTGCCAGTCTACCTTTGAGCGGTGCTGAGAAACGTAGTAGGTGTATTAAATATGTACTTACTATAATTACAATATTACAAATAATAGACATAATCCGTCTTACTTATAAAAATCTCGTTAAGTGTGACTTAGCCACCTCCCAGCTGAATAGCTGTCAAGCATTTAAACAACGTTTAAATTTTCTTTACTTATAAACGTTGATTAGCTGTTGTTTAGCTGAGTAACTGATAAAGAACGATACACATACGAGGGCCACAGATTAAAGCCAAAATAGTCGACTAAATAACGCAATTGAACGAACACGCTTGGCTATTTTGTATCTATGAGTCATAGATACATAGCAACGATATGATATCTCCATGGCAACGATATTCTGACAAATAACAAAAAGTCCTAGAGTTGGTGAACAATTTTGGATATTTTTTTGAAACATGAGAAATATTGATAAATTTTGAAATTTACGTATGTTTTTTTCTATTATTGCACTTTGTTTGAGATTCAATATAGCTTCAGGGTATTATACTAATTACGAATGTATTTTTGTTTTTCATAAAAAGATCTAATAAATGTTCTTTTTCGATTATTGTTATTATTTAGGATGGAATTATATATTTACTCCGAAAATATTATTGAAAGACCACATAAGTGCCGTTTGTCGTGCTTTCGAGAGAGCCAACCGCATCGCAATTCGCAGTAACATGAGCAAGAGATACAGCCAATATAAGCTCTCCTTATAAAAAAGTAGGTAGGTAATCTATAATGACTAAACTTTTTTTGCCTGTACAAAGATTAAAGTGCTTGTAGGGAGCCGCTACACTTCAACTAGACCTCGACTATCTAATTTAGGTTCGTTTAAGGACAATCACAGAATTGCCTGTAATGCCTCAATATTGGGTATACTACCAAAAATTGTTTACCAGCTCTCCTGCTATTTACCTATGTTGTTCTAAAAATATCGGCAAGAAATAGGTAATTTATAACTATACAAGTTAAATCTTCTATATAATTTTGGAAATCTGCTAGATCGTCAAAATCTATGTTAAATTATATGTAAACAACATTAAAATTTAAAGAAATGCAAATAAATAATTTTAACAATGTATAATATGTCATTGATCGAACAGCTAGCTGTTTCAAGTAAAAGCCGCCATTGTGCCTCTCAGCAACATTTAAACAAGGTCCCGGTGTTGTTTAAATTTGACAGCTATTTAAGCGTCACTTAGTGACTGCTAAACGCTAAACAGGGTTTATAGGTAAGGTTTTTGCTAATCAGTCTCTCAGCAGTCGTTTAAAATTTTGACTAACGTTTATAAGTAAGAGGGAATATGTATAATAATATAATACTTAAATAAGTAGGTTTACATACATACACTATACAATAATATATATGCAATAAATACACACATACTATATACAATACGCGAACTAAAGAAATAATACATAAAGCCGCCATACAGTAACTACGTAATAATAAATAATGTGACTAGAATTAGATACAAATCCTATGACACATCTGCTGGTCTTGCCAACAGGAGCTCCTTTACTTTCGCCTTAAATTTGTACCTGGTGTTGCACATCCTGATCTCTAGAAGGAGGGCATTCCAGAGGAGAATAATAGACTGAAAGAGAAAATAAGAGTGAAAAAGAAATGTGTTATGTGAGAAGGGATAGTAAGAAGAGTTTCGGTCGTGGTTGGAACACAGATAGGTACTGATGTTGGCAAGTTAGATAATTTGAGGAAGAAGGGGTCATAAGGACAGAATAGAGGGTAGTGAGAGCACGCAAACTGCGACGATGACGGATAGGAAGACACTTAAATTGGGAACAATAAGTAGACACATGGTCATACTTGCGAAGATTGAAAACGAATCGAATGCAGTCAAAGTCAAAGTCAAGTCAAAAAACATTTATTCATCTGGGTCACAAAGTGACGCTTATGAACGTCAAATTTTTATGTACATTACTTAATGCTTCTTCATTTACATTTACTGCCCATTCGCAAAGCAATAGGTAGAACCACGAGAAAGAACGGGCAATAAAACTCGTGGCCACTCTTTTTAATCGCCAGTGTTATGTTACATATTTTGTTTTTGTAAGGAGCTGCAACTGTTTCACATTGTAATTAATTACTTGTAAATAGTAATTAGGAACATACATAATACTTAAATAATTAATGCAGTTACCAATTTAACTGCTGTAGTAGCCTTCCAGTGTGAATATTGTGTAACAGGAGCATCCACTTACGTCTTATAATGTAGGCAACTCGCGACCATGTTCATAACTATACGGTGGAAATATATGTTACAGAAGTGACTGTATATGAATACACAAAATTACTAAAACATTAGTTTACAGCCCATAATCACGAGTTATCTTCATCTTACAGTGCAGTAAAACTTTAATAAAATTAGTGGAACAACAATGCAAATATAAATGTAGTACCTAAGTTGAATGACCTAATAATACATGAACAGTAATTTAAAAGAACTAGAAATATTATATAAAGATTAACTGAAAAATGCAAATTATCTATATAATTCTAATTAGGTATAAAGATCATGAGTTGTCTAGCGTAAGTGACCAGCTATCCTTATCACTGAAATAATCATTAATAGTATAATAACATTTCTTAATAAGGCAGTCTTTTATTTTAGTTTTAAATGTACTAAATGGTAATTCTAAAAGACTAATTGGTATTTTATTGTATATACGAATACCTAGCCCTACAAAAGAATTATTAACTTTATGTAAACGATGATAAGGGGCATATAACCTATGCCTGTTTCGAGTATTTATGTTATGTATATCGCTTTTTGTGGTAAATAAACCTATATTTTGCCTAATGTACAAAATATTAGCTAGTAAAAATTGCGAGGCTACTGTAAGAATTCCTATAGATTTAAAGCGTTCTCTAAGAGTATCTTTTGCACCTAACATGTATATTGCTCTTACCGCTCGTTTTTGTAGAACGAAGATATTCTGAATATCCGCAGCTTTGCCCCATAACAAAATGCCGTAGGACATAACACTGTGAAAATAGCTAAAATAAACTAAACGAGCTGTGTCGATGTCAGTAAGTTGCCTAACTTTTCTGACGGCATACGCAGCAGAGCTTAGCTTTCCTGCAAGACATGCTATATGTGCACCCCATTGTAACTTATTATCTAGTGTAATACCTAGGAACACTGTAGAGTCTACTGTGTCAAGTTCCTCCCTATCTAGCATAATATTAGGTCCCAGTTGTCTTACATTAGGTAAAGCAAATTTAACGCATTTAGTTTTCCTAGAATTAAGTACTAGGTTATTTGCTGTAAACCATTGTGTAACTTGTAATAGTGCATTATTTTATTTACATCATCAAATTGATTTCTATTCCTATCTACTTTAAAAATAAGTGACGTATCATCTGCAAAAAGTACAACATCACAGATGTTTTTTAAATAAAAAGGTAAGTCATTAATATATACAAGAAATAGAAAAGGACCTAAAATTGAGCCTTGTGGAACGCCTAGCTGTATAGGTAATTTAGAGGATGTAGTCCCATTTACATCGACACACTGAAATCTCTGCCGCAGGTACGAATCGACAACACTAAGTGCGGTTTTCTCTACGCCATAGTGGCGGAGCTTACGCAGTAGCGTGTCGTGCTGAACGCAGTCAAATGCTTTAGATAGGTCACAGAACACTCCAATAGCATTCTTTGATGACTCCCAAGCACTATAAACGTGTTTTATGAGAGCAACACCCGCATCAGTAGTCGATCTACCTTTAGTAAATCCGTATTGATCCTTGTGAAGCAGACTATTTAAATTAAAGTGGTCTAGTAGCTGCTTTAAAAGAATCTTTTCAAATATTTTACTAAATGCCGGCAAGATAGATATGGGCCTAAAATTATTAATTTCATTTTTACTGCCAGATTTGAAAAAGGGTATAATTTTACTTAATTTCATCAAATCCGGAAATACGCCTAGGTCAAAGCATTGATTAAAAATTATAGATAGGTAAGGCGCAACAGTCTCAACTATAGTACCTAAAATTTTAATTGAAATGCCCCAAAAGTCACCGGTATTTTTAATATTAATTGAATTATATGCGATCAATATATCTCGCGGGGTAACGTGCTCGAATCTAAACACGCTCTTGCATTCAGGTACACTGCTAAGCAAAAAATTTCCAGCGTCTAAAGATGATGATTGTAAACAGCTAAGGTAAGTGCACCGGTAATGGACAGCGTACCAGTTATGAACATTATTGATTGAGTCCTAAAAAATAAGGATTCTACAACGCTTTTGTTACCTGGCAATATTTTACCACAGAGAAAAGGGATTAAAGTGTCAAAATATTGACAGCTGATGTATGTCTGTGGTTCAGTTTCAAACTGGTGGAAAGATAAACAGCACGTGTCACCAGTGATATCGTTTTTTAAGTGAGTTTGATAGCGAGGTATGTTGCTGATGAGTATTTTTTGACAATTCAATTAAGGTAATAATGAATAAATAATAAGTTTGTGGCTGAATTAACCTCTTTTCCAAACAATCTTAATTAAATGTATTGCAAACAACAACGTGGTTTGTTTTTTTTTGCTATGTCCATGACTAGTACCTGTTATTATGACATGTCCTAGTTATGGACATTGTGTCGATTACTAGTGCAGTGCATTTTTTTAAAGATTTTAGTCGATTCTAGATTTATTTCTCGAAGTCAATGAAATATCTTTTTTCCATGACTTTATAAAGCTTTTTACCAGTAATGGACAGACGTGTTCATTACTGGGGTGTCCATCACTGGTTCATTCCATTAGTGTAGGTACTACAAACAAGATCTTTCTTACAGTACTTTATTTTATGATTAATAAGAACTTTTATTTTAGAATACGTAATAGCAAATAAAATTTGTTTCTAAACAAACAATATTTTTATTTATTTGTATCTATCAAGTGTCTATCACTAGGTGTCCAATACCGGAACACTGTCCATAACTAGGTGTCAATCATTGGTGTATGACTTGTCCATTACTGGATAATTTTAAGCCAATTTTACTCGTAATTTTATTTTTATGGAAATTACTAGAATGAATGTAGTATTCTCTTATTAGATGCTAAAAAACCATAACCAACTTTATCTACAGCTATTGCAAGAATCGGTCCGCAACTTTTTTTTTTGGAAATTTTATAAGTACTTCATCGACCTTAAACCGTCCATCACTGGTGCAGTTACCTTAGTAGTTGTTAAAGGTATGCTCGCAAAGAAACTATTGAACATATGTGCTACTTGAGTTTTATTGGTGACTAATAAATTGTTTTCTTTAAGTTCAAATTGGTTTGCCCGTGGTCGTGCTCTTCCTGTTTCATTATTTATAATTTTCCAAGTTGCTTTAATTATATTTGTTGAATGCTTAATTTTACTACTAATAAATTTAGATTTTGCCATACGAGGGTCAAACTGAAAGTTCTTAGAAAATCAAAAACTGATTACATTAGCCAGTTATTAGTTTTATTATATCTTTTCAAAATATTGTCCATTGACGTCAATACACCGCTGCATGCGATGGAACCACTGGGAAAAGCAGTTTGCCCACTCGTCATTAGGGGTCTCTTCAATGGCATCGCGATACGCAGCCACCGCTTCTGCAGCATTCATAAACCGCTTTCCTTTAAGTTTTTCTTTAATTTTTGGAAATAAATAAAAATCACAAGGCGCGAGGTCGGGGCTATACGGCGGGTGACCCAGTAATTCAACGTTTGATGTCGCCAAATAGTCGATCGTTCGCTTGGCGGTGTGCGACGAGGCGTTGTCGTGGTGAAGGAGGATCCTACTGCGAGGTCGTTTCTCTCGAACTTTTTCCAAGACAAGTGGCAAACAATTGGTAGTGTACCATTCTGCAGAAACTGTTTTTTGATCCTCTAACACAATTGTTGCGAAATGACCTATCCTTCCAAAGAACGAGGCCACCATTTTTTTTCCCGCACTTCGATCTCTCTTCACTTTAGTTGGCAACTCCTCGAAAGGAAACACCCACTGAGCAGATTGTCTTTTGGTTTCAGGATCATAACAGTAAATCCAGCTTTCGTCACCTGTTAGTATGTCGAACACAGCATTTGAGTCACCTCCGTTAAATCTTTCAATCATTTTACGGCACCAATCCACACGATGGAGTTTTTGAGCCTTAGTCAAATTATGAGGTATCCACCGGGCGCAAAGCTTCCTGACCGCTAAATGTTCGTGGAGGATTTTGTGCACTTGACTCATACCGATGCCTAAGCTTGTCCGAATCTGCTGATAGGTCACTCTTTTGTCAGTCTCTATCATACGCCGCACAACACAGATGTTATTTTCAGTCGTCGCCGTAGAAGGCCGTCCCTCACGTACATCATCAGTGAGATTAGTGCGACCACGTTTAAACTCATTAAACCAGTTGTAAACAGTCGCACGAGATGGGGCTTCATCGTGAAAGGCCAATCGTAGTCTATCATAACTTTCTTGTTGACTTAAATGACATTGAAAGTCATAAAAAATCATTGCACGAAAATTTTCTCGTGTTAAATTCATGTTGACGTGACACAGACAATTTTCAATTTGCCGCCAAATCGTAAAACAAATGACAAATGAATGAAATATATACTCAGTAATATTGGCAAAGAGTTCTATTTTCAAATTTTAGAATATTTTTTTTATTATATTGTTTATAAGTGGCCAGTTCTAAGAACTTTCAGTTTGACCCTCGTAATACAAACTTGTTTAAAAACAGCAGTTATTGAGAAGACGGTCAAGTTCGTTTAGAAGATCTGCATTCAGGTCATAGTAACATACATCACCATAGTCGATTAAAGGAAAAAATAAGGCCTGCACGAGCATTGTCTTGGTCTTGGATGGGAGTATGCTCTTGACGCGGTAAAGAGTCCGTAGGGTGCCGGTGACCTTTTGGCTCACCTGGGTAACTTGAGTTTGACAATTAAGTGTGGCATCCATATACAGCCCAAGATTTTTAACCACAGGGTACCTATCTATGTCCGTACCGTTGTTTAAAATGGTTGGAAAAGAGGTTGCGTTTATTTTTAAATCAAGCCTTGGCTGCCCAAGACAATAGATATTATCAGATTATAGGTACGTTCATGAGGGCCTTATTTGAAGATGACTCTGAACAAATATAGGTACGATAAAATGGCGCTGCCTGCGGGGTAATACCGCATTTATACAGATCTTTACATGTTGTTATTCAAATATCTCTTGGTTGTCCTTGCTGCGGCTGTTCTGGTTTCGTATGTTATTCGATGATTTTATAACACCGAAGCCATTTCAGTCCATCTCCATATTATGTCTTTCTCCTTGATTTACTTTTGTACGTCTTCTGACTAAAAGTATAATTAGTTCCCATTTTATTGCACCAGAGAGATTAGAATCGCCTTCAATCTTACTTTTGGAATCTTCGGTCATACTCTGACGTTCGTCGAGATATCTATAATTTGTCGTAGAGTTCGTAGATTTTCCTTCTGGCGGTATGGTGTCGCGATCATTGCACAAGGGAAAGATTACTTCACCTTTTGACATGCAATTTGATCTGTCAGAGGTCTCTGGAATCTTCGACCGCACGTAGTTAGTCTAGATATCTATAATTCATCGTAGATCCTAGTTCAGTGGGTATGGTGGCACTGAGCGTGGGAGATACGACACACGCGTGGGTGGTAGGCGCAGAGACGCGCGTGGGAGCCGTAATTGTCTACTTGCTGACACTCACACAAGTCGGACGAACACTTGAGACCCTCTCTCCCCACTTTTCCCCTCCCTCGGCACTCTGACGGCTCTGTTATCTCGCACGTGGCGCTCGCAAACATTTTGTCGTACCGTTGATTTATTGACCGCGTTCACGACGCGTCGTCAAAAGTACTTGCAGCGCCTGTATAATTAGCTATTTGCCTATGCTGATCCCAATTAGAGCGATGCATTATGTCGTGTAGATAGTAATAAGGTCTAGACGAGGTAGGATAGCGATGTACTGATAGTTTTTGGTATGATTGCTGGTGATTTTGGTTGTAATTACCAGACCATTTAAATTTGTGGATTGCTTCAGCCTATACATAAATTTTATGGATGGTAAGGATCCAAACCAAGTGGAAAGAAGTCCAAGCCCCTTATTTTGGTCCATAATTATAAATATCTATGCAATTGATTTACTCCTTCTATTGAAATTTCAGGTGTTGTGTATTTACCAAGTTCAAGAGTATTCCATTATACCATTGAACCTCTGACCCCGATCTAAACTGCGCGGCTGCATACGGTTCAGTTGGTATTCGGGTCGAGTTTGTCGCAATCACTCATCAATTTAAAACTCTTATGCCACATAAGTAATACTTGTGAATGCCAACGTTAAACGAATTTAATCTGCAAGAAGATACATCATGATTACTGAAAAGCGTTTCTGCTGCACGTGTCATACAAACTGCCACTTTCCGTGCTATCCAATTTGGAAATGAATGAGCGTATGAATAAGCGTTTGTCTTGAAACTTAAGAAAAACTGACGAAACATTGTCTAAATGCTACAAACAAAGCTCTTTTTTAAAATGTTCCCAATTTAAGATCAGTGTCTCAAAAGATGCTGCACTTCATTTGGGAAACACCTCAAAGAAGCAAGACGATTTTGGGATTTAAATGGGTCATCTTAATGGTGCTAATTGTTAAAAACAACTGAAATGTTTTCATACTACCTATTTCCTTTTTATTTACGAATGGATTTATTATTTTTTACTATTTCTTGTTTTTCTGCTAAGTAGGTACACCGATATTTGACTCAAAAACCATTTCAATATTATTTTGAACTGTCTCACTTTTTAAAAAAGCGTACCTTTAACTTATGATATATATTTTAATGTCAAGTTTTGGATTTAAATTACAAAAATACAATAATCTACTACATATAAAACATTAACTTGCATATAAAATAAAATAGTCGAGTAGTTACCTAGTCAAATATAAGACAACATGTATGTGACCTAATCCATCACGGCTACCCACATGCAAGGAAATTGAACATAACGTTTTCAAAGGTCTGTGAAATGGTAATTCGCCAAGCAGCAATTGTGTAACGCGTTAAATTAATCCGACACCAGACTAGCCCTCCCGGAGACGCACACTAAGGACGATTATGACTCTTCTGTCGTAAATTATGATCGTAAAATAGTAGGTATCTCCTTTATGCTACTTTTTAATCTTTCTCGCGTGAGCGTGTCTCCAATTCTGGCGTCTGAGTTTTCAGACCGCTCAAAGGCCTAACAGGGTCAACGCTTGTTTTGGAGGGAAACATGGTTTTCACCTCCATGACTTTGGCTTATTTTTTCGCCGCCATATTTTAATACGTCAAGTTTTCTCATTTTCGTAGGTACTTATTACCTATATTCCTGCTATCTATAAGATGATCAAATTCATCTTTATTTAATATTATTCTTTTGTCAGCAATTAATTTTATTCCTATGTTTTAAACATATTGATTCCAGTGACTAGGTATTAACAAGACAGCGCTTTCTTAAGATTTTTTTGTTAACGATCTGCCGTAGAATAAAAGTACTTTCCAGTAGATAGCTCCACTATGTAATAATCTTGGATTTTTATTATAGTGTTATAATAAAAATCCAAGATTATTAACTATCCAGGCGTCTAAAAGTATACAAAATCTTTAACGGGCTTATGTTAATTGTCATACTTTGATACTAGTATTGCTAATGCTGCTAGAAACTGTGAGGGGCCAAAGTTAACGTTAGTTTCCCCTGTCAATATATTTTACACGTATGCAATAATTTAAATGCTGGTACAAACTTGTCGTTGGTATTCGTTTCATCGGTTCTGTACTTCGTTTTGACTCTGCTGTAGGTACCGCGTTTCCGCCTGTTGGCGACTGAATGCAGCAATTGACATAGTATCCCTATAGTCTGAGATTGACATCGACCTACATCATCCAAAATCACTGTACTTACGAGGCAATATAATACATATGTGAATGTTTATAGATTCACAGCGCTGTCCAATGGAGTATTTTTTGTTATTGTACAAGTTAGGGCCTAACCTTCGATAGCTCTTAAGTATAGCCCTAAGCTTGCACGTACCTAAACCTAGACTTATCCTAATTTAAGCCTACTGGTTCCTATATCTAGCCTAACCTATCTTATGATATACCTATCCCTATTTTAGATCCAACTCTAACCTAACTCCCTAGTCTACCATAGCCCTGTTAGGTATAGTGTATAGCGAGGCCGTGTACACTGTGGTCAAACAGACTGTCGCGTATACAACCCTAATCCCTAGTTCCCTAGCAGTCCCTGGGATCCCTAGGCCGGGATATCTGTCGCCGGGAGACCTAAGGCGACAGACGGAAAGTGGGTAGGATTAGGGTGTAGTGAAGTGGGTTTTCTCACTGCCGGTCGAGCAGACTCACAAGACCGATCATGGTGACGGCTAAGGGTGTCTTGGCCGCAGTGAGAGGTGAGGGGTAGGGTATGAGTCAAAGCCGGGAGTGAGCTAATGACTGGTTTATTTCTTAAAACTATAATCTTATATACTAAACTTATTCTATGTACACATATACACGTATTTAGTTGTGTGCCGTCGGTGTATTGTGCCGATGCAGCATGTCTGAGCCGACCGCCGTACGTGATAATTTACATGATCTTAAAATATCACGCATCTTCCTCGGTGATAAGTTGGATGTGTGTTGGAATGCCAAGAATGTCATGTTCATGTTTGAACATTCTGGCGTCTCTCCGGGATAGGCTTCAGGAAGGTCATGTTCCGGCGTGAACATTCTAGCGCCTCTCCGGGGCAGGCTCTAGAAAGTTCTTATGTTCAGGCGTGAACATTCTGGCGTCTCTTCGGCGTAGGCTTCAGCTCAACGTTAACGGCATCTGTAGTTTGTTGTTCACTGGTGATTCGTTTTCTTGACGGCTTCGGTTGGCTGGCTGTAGGCCATGTATGATGCGGTCCTGGCAGCGGCAGCTTATTGCGTTGCTTGCTGTGGAACCTTGAGGATCGTTGCGGTGGATATGTTAAGTACCTATGTGTAGTAGGTACACAAGGTATATTTTATATTTAGTCAACATGCAGTTGTTTTGTACCATTGCATGTTATTCACCCCTCCAGAAATTCCATCCCTTCTCTTATTTAGTAGTAGTAGTAGTAGTAGACGTTGTAGTAGTAGTAGTGTAGTAGTAGTAGTAGTGTAGTAGTAGACGTTGTAGTAGTAGTGTAGTAGTTGTAGTAGTAGACGTTGTAGTAGTAGTAGTATTCGTTGTAGTAGTAGTATTAGTAGTAGTGTAGTATTTGTAGTAGTAGTAGTAGTAGTGTAGTAGGTATTTGTAGTAGTAGTAGTCAACTTAGTATATTCGTAAAAATTTTGCGCCCATGAACTCTGATCGCGCAGAACTCGTATACAAGTGTGTATCGCGGCTGTGGCAGTAACTTGTTACGAGGACGATGGCAGTTTGTCAACACTGTGGTTTTCTGGGAGTCAGGTTCGATTGGACTTCATGACTTGTAACATGTTCTTAATTGTAAAGGTATGGGTCCTTGATTTGTTTATCTAAGGCCCTTGTTATGTATTCATTGTTATTTGCTTCCTCTAGCCAATCCTAACTTGTTTACGTAGATATGTCTTTCCCTAAACTTGGTTGCAATCTCGTCCTCGAAACGGTAAGTGCGACTTCTCGAGTACCGGGGCGACCCGCTTGTGGGAGACCGATACCTGATTCGCTACCGCCCGACGCAATCAAGTTAGTTAGTCTCTTACTATACCACGAGACTAGTGCGATTGGGGAACACTAGCCCGCAATATAATAAGTGTCAGTCAGTCAACTAGACAGCCTACGGGAACAGGAGTTCCAGAGATGTTATATCGCTTTTGCTCGAAGGACCATTGTACAAGTTAGGGCCTAACCTTCGATAGCTCTTAAGTATAGCCCTAAGCTTGCACGTACCTAAACCTAGACTTATCCTAATTTAAGCCTACTGGTTCCTATATCTAGCCTAACCTATCTTATGATATACCTATCCCTATTTTAGATCTAACTCTAACCTAACTCCCTAGTCTACCCTAGCCCTGTTAGGTATAGTGTATAGCGAGGCCGTGTACACTGTGGTCAAACAGACTGTCGCGTATACAACCCTAATTCCTAGTTCCCTAGCAGTCCCTGGGATCCCTAGGCCGGGATATCTGTCGCCGGGAGACCTAAGGCGACAGACGGAAAGTGGGTAGGATTAGGGTGTAGTGAAGTGGGTTTTCTCACTGCCGGTCGAGCAGACTCAGAAGACCGATCATGGTGACGGCTAAGGGTGTCTTGGCCGCAGTGAGAGGTGAGGGGTAGGGTATGCGTCAAAGCCGGGAGTGAGCTAATGACTGGTTTATTTCTTAAAACTATAATCTTATATACTAAACTTATTCTGTGGTGACGGATTAAGAATACGAATTGTCACCACCCCATATCATCCCATGGGTGTCGTAAGAGCCGACAGAGGGAGCATATTATGCAGAGAACAGCATTGTAAGAGAAGGAAAACTTGATACAAACCCTGTACCAACCCGTCTGGCCAGCGTGGTATAGTAGGCCAATTCCTCCTTTCAAAGGAGAGGCCTAGTCCAGCAGTGGACTGTAAAAAGGCTGATGATGATGATGATGGAAACTTATTCTATGTACACATATACACGTATTTAGTTGTGTGCCGTCGGTGTATTGTGCCGATGCAGCATGTCTGAGCCGACCGCCGTACGTGATAAATTACATGATCTTAAAATATCACGCATCTTCCTCGGTGATAAGTTGGATGTGTGTTGGAATGCCAAGAATGTCATGTTCATGTTTGAACATTCTGGCGTCTCTCCGGGATAGGCTTCAGGAAGGTTATGTTCCGGCGTGAACATTCTAGCGCCTCTCCGGGGCAGGCTCTAGAAAGTTCTTATGTTCAGGCGTGAACAGTTATCAAGAAAGATTTCTATCTTTCTTAACTGAATCGTAGTAATGTAGGTTTAGTATTGTGGTAACTCTTATATTAAATTATAAAAATTAAGAAGATTGTGTGCTTATGCCAATGTAATTCACACTCATAAGTTAACACGTTCACTGCGGAACAGGCCGATTTCGGCCTGCCGCTGTAGGTACGTGCGAATACTTGCGGCCTCATTTTAATAGGCAACCTTGTAAATATATATTCTCCTAATCATAGGTATACATAAAAAATTGATTTTAAGCGAAAGTTCGATGAGTGCACTAATTTGTCGCGGGATCTCGTACTATAGCGACGAGGCAAAAAAAAAGAGTAAAAAAAATAAAAAATATTGCAGGCAATGCAACATGAATCTGCGTGTCATGTTTTCAAAACAGCCACAATTAAATAAAAATCTTCATTTCTTTTATGTTTGATAATTCTGTTTTATTTTCGATATTCCTTTATTTTGGTATATCCCATCACTGCTGAAAATACCTTCTAGTGCGTTTCAGGACGATATCGGCCTGCCGCTTTTCCTGGTTTATATCTCATTTCCTATTTAGTAGATTCCGGGGCGAATCAAAACTAAGTAAGCTGGGTTAAAAAAAAATTGTATACATCATGTTTTCGCAAACCCAAGTAACAAAATGTAGTCTTGTAGTGGTTCCGGGGCCAGGACTATAATAGGCTAGTAGAAGTTTACAACCACGGAAAAGGGCCCATTTTATACGCGTACTTTTGCTAATAAAACACTCATAGTAGACTTGGCGAGCATCACTTGACCAATAATACACTTATGGTTGGACTACGCAGAACTATCTGCTCCCGCGAAGCCATCTATGAGCCTCGCATAGAACCAGACACCGCCCATAATACACTTATAGTTAGACTCCGGAGAACCATTTGCTCCTGCGAAGCTCACTATGAGCATTTAATAGAACCAGGCAGGCGTGTAACGTACTCCGCGCTTCTATTACTAGCTACTTCAAACATTTGTGAATTTCTGTTGCGTTGTGTTCTACGGTTGCGGAAAAAAATAATAAAAGTGACAGGTACTTAAGTTTATCTATTTTATATAAAATATATTAACAAGTATTTCGCACGTAATACTATACGTGTATTAATGTTTGCACGGCAAACGCATAAGTATTTTCGGTGAAGTATATTGTGTTTTACATCTCAATTTTTGTTCGCCTTTTGAACACGGCGTATTTACTAAGCTGTGTTTAAAAATAATATCAATCTTAACAGAATTGTCGCGCCATATTGTGACGAATTAGGGTTTCGCATACAAATGTCTTATGCTTAATTTTAATAACTAAGAGTTGGTAGATTTTATGCACTTTCCTCTTACATGAACCGCTTTTTTTAACCGCTTCCATTTGTTTATATCCATTTTTGTAATAATTCAATAAAAACCCAATGACTCAATAGAAATCAAAATGGCCGTGAAGATGCGATAAATATTATAAGCAATTGTCTCCCTATATGGACTTTACGAAGATATCTTTGGACTCTAATGGTTTTACAAGAAACCTTAATACAGAAATTAAGACTATTCGAGAGTCCAAAATATTACCAAGTACACATACTCTTAGAAGAAACCATTGTAGAACTAATTCACTCATAATTGGCATATAAAGTTGACTTATACACCCCTATAAGGTCAAGTAACAAATGCAAATGGTTCTAAGTGCATTTAGTTCTACAAATTACTATTACTGGCGTATGATACTCATAGCGGATTTATAATTACTTCTTGTAGGCGATTATAAGTGTAACTTACTGGTACAAGTTTTCTCAAGTGTATTTACACCTATGCAACTCTTTTATAGGCCATCTTAGCCTTTACTGCGCCTATAATTTCGTTCTATACACGGCTATAAGTCAACTTATAAGAACAGGTATACTACAAACCCAAACGAACTCCGTGTAACCAGTTATAAGCATAGTAGTAAAACCTGGAACCACTAAGAGAGAGTTACTAGTGCTGAAGCCTGTAAACTGTGCACAACAGGAGAACTTTGTTACTTGGGAAGTTATAGCCTTTTAAGCTACCCTAGTGCTGGTGGGTCGAAAAAGACCTGGCACGCACTGGCGGCAAAATCGTTGGGGGCACATTTCGACCTGCCGCCGCACCAGATGAAGGTTTATGTTATTACTTGCCGCAGCCAATGTGGCTGCGGCAAGTAATAAGTTAACCAGATTGCCTCCAAGACTTTTACTTCAAATTCCAGGAATAATGTCACTTTTGGCAGTATATTAGCTTTTCTATGGATTTTCTTTCATCAGATCGCCGCAGTTGATAGTTTAACGCGCGTAGACAGTTAAAGGATATGTGTCTTGTTACTTGCTGATTTCGAAATTGCTAAAAAGATTTTTGTAATAGCTAAGGAGACAGCCCAAAAGTGTACTTCGGAACCAGGCAAATTCACCTATGAATGTTCCCTCGCTCACGATATAATATCGAACAGAGACCCTCGGCTCGGCAGTCCATGATGCGTGAAATCGTTTTCAGTATCTGTACCTGCTAAATCGCTGATTTGTTTACTTCCTAATGTCGTGTAGATTCGGTCTGAGGCACAGAACATAGAGTAAACTACGTTCTGGGGTCTCAGACCACAGAATATAGTTAAAAAAAATCTTAAGTTTTTTCTCGCGGCTTCATGTTGTCCATTGAAGAGTATTCTCGCATTGGTCGCCCATGCTAGTCTACTTGTGTTCCTTTTCTTTTTGTTCAGCTCTTAAGGGTCGTTGCGCAAAGTTACATAAAGTTCTGGTGTCTCCTAAGGTGGTCTGAGACCCCAGAATATAGTTTACTACTTACACTTTGGTACTTAAGTGGTATCTCATGTGTTCTAATGATGTTTTTCTGTGTGTGCAGGGCGAGACGATATTCTCATGGTACAGCGGCGAAGGCCGGGTCCACGTGGCAGACCGGTGGGGCGGCCGCGTGCGCCGGCTCGGTGACGGTCGGCTAGGCCTCGGCCGCGGCTCCATCAACGTGAGCGCGGTCCGGGAGACCGACGCTGGACTCTACCGCTGCAGAGTCACCTTCCCTAACCGCACGCCGCCTGCGAGGAATAACGGCACCTTCTATCTTCTTGATGTTGATGGTGAGTGCAATGTGCATACTTATGGTAGTGAGTCCAACAGGTAAAGTGGCAAAGTCTAACAGGTACCTAAAGTGCGCACCCGAAAGACCCTACGCAAGAAGGGCGCGCATCTCCCAAGATTCGGTACGTTTGCCAATACCAGAAGGCTGGTCCATGGGAGGTGGAGAGCCAAATAAAGTCAAATCGCAGCAGCGAAAGTTCGACACCCTGGCTCTGGTTAAGTCTGGAATGTCAAAAGTGCAATGGGGCGCCCATACGAGAACACTTTTACTAAAATATCTGACGCGATTTTACCAAAGTCAAAGTCAAAATCCTTTATTTATTCAGATCACAAAGTGACACTTATGAACGTCAAATTTAAAACATTATTACCTACTTCAAGCTTTTACATTTACTGCCACGTTCGCAAAGCAAGGGCGTAGAACCATGAGAAAGATCGGACAATAAAACTCACAGTCACTTTCTTTTTTCATCGCCAGGTTTTTCATGACTAGCTTAAGCATAAGCTTACTTGTAGGGATAAACAATAAAAAAGTATCATACGTATGCTCATAAGTATCTACGAATGACATGATAAACAGACGCATTTATTATTTATTTCAGGTGGCAACCTAATAGTAACGCCACCAATGAACGTGACAGTCCTAGAAGGCGAGCGTGCTGAACTAGAGTGCCTGCCCAAAAGCCCTGAGTCTATTGTAGCATGGTTCAAGGACGGCATGCCTCTGAGCGAACTGCCTGAGCTGGCGCTGCGGTCTGAGATGCCGTCGAACGGCAGCCTCGTGCTGAGACAGGCGGCGTCGTCCGACCCTGGGGAGTACGAGTGTCGAGTCCACGCGCCTGATGATAGCACGCAGAGTGCTGCTGCTTTTCTTGATGTGCAGTGTAAGTTTTAGACTTAAGTACTTCTGAAATTGCTATTTTTATACTACCTATATTTCCTATTGGCGCTGATACACCTAAGCATTCACTTTTAACAGAACAACGAGCATTTGCCGTATTTTGTTGAACTGAGCAACGGTCGTACCTGAACATTACTACGAACGTTTTCACGAGAACGCTCTAATCAGCAAAAAAGTCGAAGCATATTTACTGTCCATTTGTTAGAATGCTCACCAGAACTCCCGCAAACTCTCGTTTGTTTGCTCAAGTGTATCAGCAGCGTATTGTGTAGGGACACGCTGGAAACCGAAATTACGGGCTCACTTTCCGCATCTTAGGCAGGTAACGCGTACGCCGTACAGTGTGTGTTAGATTCTTAACTGCCGGAAACTATTTGTGCACGTAAATATTCAGGTTACAATAAATAAATATTACCAAGCATGTCAGACTGATGGCTCGCCTTCTCAAAAACATACTGTAGAAAACTCTTAACTTAGTTGTCAATCTATAGTTAATATTGTGGTAAATCCCACCAGATTTATGTTACAAAATGATTTTCTATGCGAAATTCTACCCGACTCATTCTGCGTAAGTCAGACCCTGTCCTTAACAAAGTTCTTTTTTAAGTCGTTTCCAATCATTATTTTTCCAATTCCAGACAAAGCCAAAGTAGTGTACGCTCCTAAAGAGCGCTACTTGCCTTACGGCAAGCCGGCCAGCCTGGACTGCCACTTCAGCGCCAACCCGCCGCTCACCAACCTGCGCTGGGAGAAGGATGGGTTCCTCTTCGACCCTTACAACGTGCCTGGCGTCTTCTACAGCAGAAATGGCAGTTTACTGTTTAATCAGGTAACTTGGAGAAATCATAACATCCCACCCGATGAGCTTTTATAATTTTTTTTGAGTCGTTGGTCATCCGCGGTTTATTTGAAGAATCTTTTTCAAGAGTCACGTTGGTTGCGTCTTAACCAACGATTTATACAAGAAAGACATAACACAACAACTACTTGACTGCAGGTTCAAGGTTTTTACCTTTAGAGTGTCCAACACCTCTTCCAGAAGCATTTCACTGCTTTTTTCTTAAGAATTTTGGTTACAAATTTCGGCACAATTCTCATAAATTACTGGCTACCCTCAGTTGCGTCCGTGTGGGATGATCCTTAAAAAGAAGATAGTGGCTTTATAGCATGATACTTGTATGAAAAATAATGTGGCTTAATCCAAATCTGATCAGCCGTTGCCGCATGCTTAAATAACAAACATCTATACATCACTATCCAATATACATACATTAACACTTATAAAACTGGTATGAAACGTATTCAGGTGGACGAATCCCACGAAGGTGAATACTCCTGCACGCCGTACAACTCCCTTGGCTCCGAGGGTCCGTCGCCAGGCGTCAGGGTGCGAGTTCAGCGGCCTCCAGCTCTCATCGCCAGGCCACAGCCCCTGTACGTGGCTCGACTGGGCGCCACGCTGACGCTGCCGTGTGCCGCCTCCGCGAGGTCGCACCATGAACAGCCGACCGTGCACTGGGCGAGGGTAACATTCTTTCACTACATCAAACTTATACTGCGTAAGGCATACCCAAATCCTATGACTAGGATATAACCTCGTAATGAGAAGATATTCTTATCTCAACGGCATTTTTTATTGTCTCACCGGTGTAGCCAGGCTTAGCGAAGATTATAGAAGAAACCAAGTTTTAACTCTCGCAGTCGTAGTGAAGAGACAGTTTATAAATCGAGTTGATCATAGTTCACATAAATAAATCATCATCATCATCAGTCAGCCTTTAACAGTCCACTGCTGGACTAGGCCTCCCCTTTGAAAGGAGGAATTGACCTACTATACCACGCTGGCCAAACGGGTTGGTATAGGATTTGTATCAAGTTTTCCTTCTCTCACAATGTTGTTCTCTGCATAATATGCTCCCTCTTTCGGCTCTTACGAAACCCATGGGATGATATGGGGTGGTGACAATCCGTATTCTTAATCCGTCACCACACAGACAAACAGAAATATATATGTTACTGTAAAAGCCCGAAGTGCAGTGAATCTTAAGATTTTCCAGTAAATCCAAAAGTCGTTATTTTTCAACAGTTGATAGTAAGGTAAGGTGAGACTGTAACTCAAGTAACTAGGTTACGTTAGGTTCTTTTGTGACCGTTAACCCAAAAATAGGAGCCTGCGAAGCAGGGCTCCCTCAACTTAGTTTTTTAATAAAAATATTCGAACATTTACCAACTCATGCTGGTAAATCTTAGGATTTACTGGGAAATCTTAAGATTTACCGTTCTTCGGGATTTTACAGTAACATATAGGTAGGTATATAGATTGTTCTAAACCAATGAATACAGATTTACTTTATAGAAGCGCATTTCTTAATGATTTCGTGTGCCGATTACAAGTGGCGAGTTGGCCGGTGTCGTCAGTTCGTCTCTCTTGCCCTCATAGAGACAGCTGTTACAGCGCGACTGCCACGCCGCCAAGCGGCAATTTGGGTCACAGAAAGTGTCTACAGAGCGCCCATAAGAAATGCGCCTCTATATAAATATCTATGCTCTATGACTAAACTGAGAATTATGTACCGTGACAAATTAAATTACTTAAAACTAGTGGCACAACAGCGATCTTCATGCAGGTTTTGATTTCTGCCAGACTTTTATGAATGGAACAGAGGCTCTAGTACGAGATTTACACGGTGACGATAGCTTAGTCGACGGGAACAATTTCCATACATTTTCTAAATGCGCCCCTTAGCGGACTCTATCCATCGCTACTCAAACTCAAACTCAAACTCAAAATCGTTTATTCATCTAGGTCACAAGGTGACGCTTATGAACGTCAATTTTTTAAATTGAATTACTTAATGCTTCTACATTTACATTTACTGCCTCGTTCGCAAAGCAATAGGTAGAACCACGAGAAAGAACGGGCAATCAAACTCGTGGCCACTGTTTTGAATCGCCAATATTATGTTACATAATTATGTATTTAATTTTTGTAAGGAGCTGCAACTGTTTCACATTGTACAAAATTACTTGAAAATAGTAATTAGTTACAGACATAATACTTAAGAAATTAATGCAGTTACTAAATTAAGTGCCTTAGTTAGCCTTCCAATGTGAATATTGTGTAACAGGAGTATCCACTTACGTCATATAATGTAGGCAACTCGCGACCATGTTCAGAACTATGGTGGATATGTATGTTACAGAAGTGACTGTATATGAATACACAAAATTACAAAAACATTAGTTTACAGCCCATGATCACGAGTTGTCTTCATCTTACAGTGCAGTAAAACTTTAATGAAATTAGTGGAACAACAATGCAAATGTAAATGTAGTACCTACGTTCAATGACCTAATAATACATGAACAGTAATTTAAAAGAACTAGAAATATTATATAAAGATTAACTGAAAAATGCAAAGTATCTATATAATTCTAATTAGGTATAAAGATCATGAGTTGTCTAGCGTAAGTGACCAGCTATCCTTATCACTGAAATAATCATTTATAGTATAATAACCTTTCTTAGGCCCACTTGCGTAACGTTTGACTTAAGTCACTCCTTAATTTAAATTTCTTGAACAGAATTAACAGCATAAAATAATTTAACATAAAAGTATTTAGCGTCCTCTTGCACAACGACAACAACGCTTAGATTTAGTTAAACATTTTATGAGGTCGGTAAAGTAGTTTCCACGTCTTGTTTGATGCCATGATGACATTTTTACAATTCTAACGATGTTATGCGTATGCTTTTGCATAAAACCTTAGACTATATATATATTCATAAAACAAAACGCATTGTCGTCGCCTAGCAACGAAATGACAATTGACAAATAATAACTAGAAATTTTTTTTAGAAGGGGTGCAGGTGCACCCCACACCGATTTGTTTTCTAGATATCTCAATTTATTTAATAACCACGCATTCGCCCGTCAGAGTACTTTAGTTTGGTGTCAACCTCTTGCGTTACGCCAATAACGTGACGACAGCTGCGTTATGTGGTTGCCTGTATAAGTGCTGTGGGGTACGCCAATACCCCAGTGTAGTAAAATCGTAAGTTACTTTATTTATTACGATTGATGGATTTGTATGTAATATGTTATTGAATTTGATTGTTTATTAAAACAATTCTCTTATATGAATTAAATACTGATATTTTTAGATGTTATGTAGGTGAAATTCAATGAAGTCTATTTATAGTGTGTCAGGTGGTTGTCAGAGGTTTGAATGACGACCACGAATGTGGCGACGAAGAAATAGAAGTTGGGATTAGTTGTAATTCCTGGATTGTGTTCAAGATCAAATAATAAGCCAAATATTAAGTTTCGGCGAACATTTTTGAAACAATTAGAACAATTGGAACTGATACATGAACATTTGGAGGACCGGTACCGGATGCCAACTTTGAGGCGGGATACAGAAGAGTCCATTGCAGCGATCCTCAAAAAACTACGAGATCCTTCAAGCGCTGTTCCTTATCGTGCAAAACAAGGACGGTGTGGCTTTTGTCCAACATCCAAAGACGGAAAAACCAGGACTATGTGTCGTAGGTGCAAAATACCTATTTGTTTGGAGCATCAGGAACAAGTTTGTGCAAAGTGCTCAAACTAAGTTTAACTTTATGTAATAAGGTTGATTTGTGATCTGAAGTTACTGATTATTTATTATTAAACGTATTTTTATTAATTGTTTTTTTATTTTAAGAATTACAGTCATTTTAGTATGGGGTTTTCCAGCACCCCAGTGTAGCAATAATATGTGCGCCAGATAGTGTAGGTTTCTAGGGTTAACAATAACACAAGTAGGTAGGTACATTGTTATCAGTTATATCATCATCATCATCATGTCAGCCTCTTAACCAGATCTTCGGTCCACCTTGTGGGAGGCCTACCCCTGATGCGTCGTCTGGTCCAGTTATATAATTATAGTTAATTCTCGTCGCTAATGACAAGTTGCCAACGTCAATGTGACAGTTCATAAACGAAATTAGCCACTAAGGCCCACTTGCACAACGATTCTTAAATTGAATTAAGATGTATTTAACGAGAAAAAAAATATTAAACACCACTAGCGTCTTGCACAACGAAAAATTTGTCGAGTAATATGATTTAAGAACTGTCAAAATTAATTACCGAAAATCGGCTGTTTAGTGCCTAATTTCATTTAAGAACTGTCACACTGATGTTGGCATCTTGTCATTAGCGACGAAAATTATCTTTAATTATATAACTGGACCGGACGACTCAGCAGGGGGAGGCCTTTGCCCAGCAGTGGACGTCCCTAGGCTGACATGATGATGATGATGATATAACTGATAGCAATGTACCTACTTGTCTTATTGTTAACCCTAGAATCCTACACTATTTGGCGCACATGTTATTCCTATACTGGGGTGCTGGAACACCCCATACTAAAATGACTGTAATCCTTAAAATAAAAAAAAACAATTCATGAAAATACGTTTTATTAAAAATAATCGGTAACTTCAGATCACAAATCAGCCTTATTACACAAAGTTAAATGTAGTTTGAGCAACAGCGCTTGTAGGATTTGGTCCTTTTTTGAGGATCACTGCAATGGACTAAGTTGGCATCCGGTAACGGTCCCCAAATTTTCATGTATCAGTTCCAAACCTAATTTCAAAACTGTCTGCTGAAACTTTATATATGGCTTATTATTTGATCTTGAACACTTGTAAAGAACCCAGGAATTACAACTGGTCCCAACTTTATTTCTTCCTCGCCAGATTTGTGGTCTAGAATAGAGCTTATTTCTTCGTAATTCAAACCTCTGACAGCCATCAGAAACAAAATAAATAAAGTTCATTGAATTTTACCTTCATAATATCTAAAAATATCTGTATTTAATTCATGTAAGACTATTGTTTTAATAAATAATCAAATTTAATAACTTATTATAAATTACATATAAATGCATCAATCGTAATAAATAAATAATCTTACGATTTTACAACACTGGGGTACTGGCGTACCCCACAGCACTTATACAGGCGACCACACAACGCGGTCCCTCGTCACGCTATTGACGTAACGCGAGCGGTTGACACCAAACTAAAATACTCCGACGCGCGAATTCGTGGATATTAAAGAAATTGAGATATTAAGAAAACAAATCGGTGTGGGGTACACCTGCACCCCATGTAGGGTTCTAGGGTTAAAGTCAAAAGTTTCTAGTTATTATTTGTCAATTGTCACTTCGTTGCTAGGCGACGACAATGCGTTTTGTTTTATGCTCAAAGTATATTATAGTCTAAGGTTTTATGCGAAACCATACGCATAACATCGTTAAAATCGTAACAAAAAGGCTTCGTGCCATGAAACAAAACGTAGAAACTACTTTACCGACCTCATAAAATGTTTAACTAAATCTAAGCGTTGTTGTCGTTGTGCAAGAGGACGCTAAATACTTTTAACTTAAATTATTTTATGCTGTTAATTCTGTTCAACGAATTTAAATTAAGGAGTGACTTAAATCAAACGTTGCGCAAGTGGGCCTAAACAGCCGATTTTCGGTAATTAATTTTGACAGTTCTTAAATCATATCAGTAGACAAATTTTTCGTTGTGCAAGACGCTAGTTGTGTTTAATATTTTTTTTCTCGTTAAACACATCTTAATTCAATTTAAGAATCGTTGTGCAAGTGGGCCAATAAGGCAGTCTTTTATTTTAGTTTTAAATGTACTAAATGGTAATTCTAAAATACCAATTGGTATTTTATTGTAAATACGGATACCTAGCCCTACAAAAGAATTATTAACTTTATGTAAACGATGATAAGGGGCATATAACCTATGCCTGTTTCGAGTTTTTATGTTATGTATATCGCTTTTTGTGGTAAATAAACCTATATTTTGCCTAATGTACAAAATATTAGCAAATAAAAATTGCGAGGCTACTGTAAGAATTCTTATAGACTTAAAGCGTTCCCTGAGAGTATCTTTTGCACCTAACATGTATATTGCTCGTACCGCTCGTTTCTGTAGAACGAAGATATTCTGAATATCCGCAGCTTTGCCCCATAACAAAATGCCGTAGGACATAACACTGTGAAAATAGCTAAAATATACTAAACGAGCCGTGTCGATGTCAGTAAGTTGCCTAACTTTTCTGACGGCATACGCAGCAGAGCTGAGCTTTCCTGCAAGACATGCTATATGTGCACCCCATTGTAATTGAGCCTTGTGGAACGCCTAGCTGTATAGGTAATTTACAGGATTTAGTCCCATTTACATCGACGCACTAAAATCTCTGTGTGGTTTTCTCTACGCCATAGTGGCGGAGCTTACGCAGTAGTGTGTCGTGCTGAACGCAGTCAAATGCTTTAGATAGGTCACAGAACACTCCAATAGCATTCTTAGCATTACTGTCCGTTAGGGGCGCTTTAAGAAAATGTATGAAAATTGTTCCCGTCGACTCTTACGTAGTATTTGTATACTCTTTGCCGTCGACTAGGCTATCGTCAACGTGACGATCGAATGCAAAACTCATACTAGACCCTCAGTTTACTTAAATTTAAAGAAAAATATGCTGTACCTTATGGAATAAAGTAATAACTAATTATTGTTGTGTATATGCAGAAAGACGGTGCCGAGCTGCCAGCCGGCCGGCACACGCTAGACGAAGGCAACCTCACCATCATCGAAGTGGAGGAGGAAGACCGCGGCGTGTACGTGTGCACCATCAGCAACGAGGCGGCCGCCGTCGACGTGGAGACAGAGCTGCTGGTCGAGAACATGCCGCCGCGGGCGCCCTACAACCTCACCGTCAAACCTTCCGTTGACTCGCTTCACGTCACTTGGGTGCCAGGTAAGACAATCCTTGGCTATGGCTTTGCCGAAATTCAAGGACCATTTCTGAAAAAGAACGCAATATATATCTCAGATCAAGTAAAAACGAAAATACAGTACGCCATGTGTGTAAAAAAATAATTTTCTTCTGTACTTAAATACACGCGTCAAATACGGCACGCCATGGCATGCCAACACTTTTTCACATACACATATCAATATAAAATCATTCTATTGACAGTAAGTCATCACCCCTTTTTTACTAGATCTGATCTGAGAGCATACGAAAAATGCTAGTCTCTTAACCCGCACCTGAATACATGGGTTCGGGCGCACACAGCGGTGTTGGTTATTGCCATCCTTAAGTTATTTTTTGCTTTATTATCTTCCATATATCACTTGTATCTCCTTTTAAGGCGGTCTTCTTATACAGTGCATTGCTACTGAGTACGTTTCTGCAGGTCACAACGGGCTTGAGGTGGACTACAACGTGTGGTACCGCGAGCGCACGGTGAGCGAGTGGCGCACCATGAAGATCTTGTCGCGAGGCGTGACCGAGGCCACGCTGGTGGGACTCCGGCCCGGCACTGAGTACGAGCTGCGAGTGCTGTCGCAGGACCTCATCGGCGACGGGCTGTTTAGCAAGCCGGTGTTTGCGAGGACTCTTGGTAAGATTAAAAATAAACGATACAGCCATGGCCGTAACTAGGGGGGGGGGGGGGGGGCATTGTAGGGCAATGCCCTACCTTAAAAATACCAAAAAACTAAGATAAATTATTCTATCCCAGTTTTTTGGTATTTTTAAGGTAGGGCATTGATATACATGGTGATTGATTTAGAATCCTGTGCTTCGGAGCAGATCAATTTTGATATTTTTTTTTTTACTTCCGCTCTACCTGTAACGACTGCTGCCCTACCTCAAATTCGACTCTAGCTACATCCCTGGATACAGCAAGGATGGGCACACACGTTCCATATGGTGGACCGGTAATTTTGTTGGAATGCAGGGAAGCGAATGAATGTAGGCGGCTTATGATCGGTCTATGTGAAGTTCCGCGGGAGGCCTATGTCCAGCAGTAGATGTCTTTCGGTTGAGATAAAGATGATGTCCTTGATCGGCACTTTGTTTTTATTATCAGGCATAATAATAACGGCTTCCTAATTTCTCTGACTTCGTAGTAGCTGATGATCTTACTCAGACTACTGGACGAGAAGGGGTTAATTTTCTAGACAGGGCTCTCAGTGATACAATAGTAATTATGCCTGGGCCACTCAAAAGTGCGTAAACCTAATGCTTTTTTACACTAATATTTCGCTTTCTGAGAAAATATTAATAACCCAGTTTAAAGATTTGGTTGGAGTAGTAAGCGGCCCTCGTTGATAACTACACACGCTATGCTGCCATACAAACTGTAAGAAGCAGAACGTAACGTTTCGTAATTTTATCCGTTTTCTCTATCTCCCAGGCTCTGAGGAGGAGGTGGAAGAAGAGTCAATCACAGGCGAGCAGATAGCCTTCGCCGCGGTCACCACTGAGGCCGCCACATCAGTTGGCGAAGCGTCAGGCGATGAGCTGGAGGTGTCGGTGCGGCTGATCGATGAGGGAGCCCTGGTGCGCTGGAGGCGGGACCCGATGGACGTGTCCAGGTGCACGGTCCGCTGGTATGAGGGTGACCCGCCTGGAGACCGGCTGATTGCTACTGGGCACACTCATCATGATTATATGCTCGGTGCGTAGTGGACTATGCTTGTTTTGTTTAGAAGCCGCTTTGCATATTCTAGTTTTATAACTGCCTCCGTGGGACAGTGGTCAGCTAATCGGGACTCCTGGGTTCGATTCCCGAGTCGGGCAAAAGAGTTACTGAGTTCTTCTGAATTCTCAGTAGCAGTACGGAGTCTGGCAAAGTGCCAGTACACATAAAATAAAATAGCTGGACTGCCATTTTCTATGAAGCATTTTATAATCATTCTGAACTGCTCAAGCTAAGCTAATTATTATTATTATTATTAATTATTATTATTATTATATGCATTTTCTAAATATATTATGCCTCCTAACGGTCTCTACAGACAGTTACCCACTATCCGCTAGTGGCGCTTTTAGAACCCCTGATCTAAGATTGAAGGGTAATTGTAGGTGGTACTTTTTTAAATGTGTTTGTATTCCAGTGAGCGGTACAGAAGAAGGCGCTCGATACTGGGCGCGGGTGTCGTGCGGGAGTGGTGCGTGGGGCGGAGCGGCGTTACGAGTGCCGGAGTACTCGCGACTCCGCGGAGTTGCCGCGGGTTGTGGCGCCGCCGCGCTACTACTGGCCGCGCTAGCCGCCGCGCTGTACGCCGCCAGACGCCGGATCTGCGGCGTGAGGGACCCGGCGCCGAGAGCTGACAAGCGAATGCGTTAGCGAACTCCGTGATTAGTTGATTACTGTATACGCTGGCACTGTCAACCGACAAACGTAAGAAGTTCTAAGCGTATTCCCTAGCGCTTTTTATCAACAACCGCCAATGGAGTTCCAAGATATGATGGGGCCGAAGATAGGAAGAAAGGTTCTAAGTTAACTGAAGCAAAGGCTTGTTAAAAATACCATCATTTCATCCTAGAAACGCCCGCTGCAGGACATAAGCTTCCCACAAGGCTCTCTACATAGACCGATCTTGTGCCGTCTGCTTCCAACCGCTGCCCGCGATCTTAAGCAGATCTTCGAACCACTTTGTGAGAGGCCTATCGCTGCTGCGTCATCCGGTACGTGGCAGCCATTCCAGAACTCTCCTGCCCCATCGGCCGTGGGTTGTTTGAGCTCCATGTCTGGTTATAGAAAATCTTAAGCTTCCAGAACCTTCTTCCTCCCTGGATAGTACTAGTGCCAGTGTTCCGTGTGTTGACTGTCGTCCGAATGACTAATAGTTGCATTAGGTATACGACGTAGTGTGACATGTGTGTGTGTGTGAGGTGGATATTATTGTTGTTATTTATTAAAGTATGCCCGGTGTGATGGCGACGAAATTAATATATTGTATCATTTAGAACTAAGTAGAATAATTTTGAAATAAAATGTTTTATAAATGCTCATTTGGTTTTGTTTGTATTACTTCATCATCAGCCTTCCGTAGTCCACAAGTGGGCGAAGGTGTCTCACCAATAAAATTGTGAGGCAATATGAGACTTTGGCCAAGTATACTACGCGGTCAGGCAGGTTGGCATATGGGTCGATGTCGAGTTTTCCGTCTCCGCCACGAGGTACTACTTGCTTCGTGTATAATATAACCATAGATCAGAATCAGGGCGCTAACATTGTCAAAAGTATGGATATGCCTAATTATTAAAGGTGTTTCCGGAACTAGATTCTTGAAAATTTCGGATTTTTAATTAAGGTGTTTTAAACTGTTGAAAAAACCTTCATTAAAATCCAAAATTTTCTGGAATCTAGTTCCGGAAACACATTAAAAATTAGGCATATCCATACTTTTGACAATGTTAGCTCCCTTAAATTCCGATCCTTGAATATAACCCTTTGGCCTTCGTCACACTTGACGGAAATTCCGTCGCGGATCTTCCACGACGGAACGTCTATACAAGTTATTGTATAGAATTACACTATGCGGATGATCCGTCGCTCCGATTGCTCTCAGCGTTTACCGTAGCGGAAGATCCGCGACGGAATTTCCGTCAAGTGTGGCCAGACGGGTCCCGTAGCGGGACCCACGGAATGAACTGGGATACTGGCACTTTGTATTCTAAATCCGGTATCACACGGACCATGCACGACTTTAGCTACTTTTCTTTTATTTGGTCGAAGGACTTACATCAACGCGAGACAGCTCGTATTCTAAGAACAAATCTTGAAGGAGTATTCATTCTGACAGTCTGATGTAGCTAATTACTTAATTAGGTACCTATCTATATTTATGTTACACCGGCAGGCATAAGAATAACTCCTAAATTATCATCGCAACGAGGATAGCGCTACAGATAAATGAAAAACCAGAATAAAAATCAATTTGTTTATTTTGACTTCCATTCTCAATTATTTACATTTTTCAATCATAATCTCAACTTTCGCTACAGTTATTTTATTCTAATCTAATATTTATTTACTTATCTATCTAAAATACATAAATGCGTCATATATCTACAGCGATAGAAGGTATACAAAATATATTTTAATTTTAATATTATACATAAGCACAGTACGTTGCTTACATGTCCAACAAATACAGCTTCTGAGAAATGCTTTACTTTGTTCGGCCCTATTTTCGAGACTTGGGTCTTAACATTTCATTGAAAAAGACCTTAACGCGTCACTCGGTTTACATAAATCTATTTATAAGCCTAAGACAAAAGAAAGACTACATATTTCATAAACTTAGCTAAATAACTTTAGGTAGGTACTTGCTTAATTATAATTTTCAATTCCTTTTGAGTCGTTTACTAGAAATTAAAATTATATCAATACAAGATTATCTCTTATAATCTTAATAAATGAATAATAAGACCGCAACAACAAATTCGTTTTATATACATAGTGTTTTTTAAGTCAGTGTTTTCCCGTAAAGTATGTACTCAGCCCATGATATAGAAGATACCTATAATGTTTATTTTACAAAATATAAAAATAAATTATACATTTTTTTTATAGTCAGCATTTCATAGGATTAAAATGTGTCGTGAACGAAGGGTACCTAAGATACTTTTTAGATTATACAGTGCATTGACCTTACGCATCGACCGCCACGTTGTTATGCTATGAAAAATGAATTTTGGCGAAAACGTAAATCGAAAAAAACTATTATTTTCCAAACTAAATGTTATAGGTAGCTTCTATATCATGGGCTGAGTACGTACTTTACGGAAAAACACTGTCTTAAAAACACGGTGTATATTGACATGAATATAATGGATAACACAAATCAACTACAATACACTTGTCGGATTGAATATTTCTAGGTCTACCTCTTTTTGGTTGATTCTATAACTTAGATACCCACATAAAAAGTTTTGAGTCACAGATTTAACTTACAAGGCACATGATTTTATTGAAAGTTATGTTTTTATTGGCTTATTATAAAATTAAAACGAAAGGACATCAGATAGAATTTATTATTACCTATTAGTAAACAGAAAGAAATCCATCTTAAAAATAGTAGCTAAATAAATAAACTAAAATAACGTTAATGAGTAACTTTGAAAACTATAAGTGAATTATAATCATAAAATAATCAAGATTGTAAATTATACTAAGTAAATAAACAATAGAGTAAATTATAATAATTAATAAAACAAAACAGTAAATAATTATTTTACGCTATGTTGCTTACATTAAATTAATTAGATTACAGACTAGTTAAAAAACCTATAATCTAAATTCAGATAGACCAGCTACAATAAGGTAAGTTTGTGAATTGACTAGTGACATTCACTAAAAAGAAAACCTAAAAGAGAGATAGGGAGAAAAAGAGAGCCTAACTCATTACATTGACAATTTATATAAAATTAATTAGCTACGTAATTACATACTTAACATACATAACATTTTTGTACATTTATGCACATAAAAAAATCACTTATTTTTCGTAGTATCTTTATATGCAGGGTTATTTGTAAAACACCGTTAACCTCTCGGGACATACTAACATCATAATCAACAACTTTTGTTTTGTGGCTTTTAAAAATTCATCATATTTTAGTTCATCAGATTTTCGTACCAAAATAAAAATATTTAAATTGAACGCTCTAAATGTTGCGAAGTCTATGCGATAGAACAATAGCGAGGGGTGCGGGCGGCGGGCGCCGGGGGCGCGCGGGCGTAGGTAGGTACAGCAGAATACACGAGTTGAAATGTGTTAGATAGGACAACGAAATCTTGAAGGTTTGTTTTTAGTAAATGTATTATGTTTTGTAAAAAGTCATAGAACAAAAGTTGTTGATTATGATGTTAGTAAAGTAGTCCTGAGAGTTTAACGGTGTTTTACAAATAACCCTGTATAATAACTACATCTTAATCACTTAATTACGTATAACTTTTGCGATGAATATACTAGTTATAGACCCGTTCAATAAACATTAGTGCATAGAGTCATTATTCTTAAATATCACGATTACCTACAACAAACATACAGGGTGGCAGGTAATTGAACCTATTCCTTGAAGGTTATTATTTGGGGTCATTTGCAACAAATTGACCCCTGTCATAATGTACAAATTAATTATAAACATCAGGGGTTCATAAACTTTTGAAAATGTTACAAAAATAGTCCACTTTTGTAACAGTGGAAAAATACGAGCCGGTATCTTAACAGAAGTAGAGAATTTACAAGGTAGAAAATTAAAAAAAATCTTAATACTCGATATCTCAGAAACCCTTAATTTGGACCCTTAGTTGACGAGGGAGAATTTGTTGCAAATGACCTCCAATAAAACCTCCTTCGAGAAATAGGTCGAATTTCCTGTCACTCTGTATATTTTCATGCACCATATTCTTAGGATTAGAATTCGTTTCGAAAATATGTATTTTTATTCTAACACTTTGTAAAAATTATAATTTCTGATTCACAATCACATTTTCTTTTCCTGTAGTTCTTTTTTATTTGGTCTCCTACTACAGGGCAGGTTTTAGTAATTTTCGACATAAAATTGTATTAAATAATATCTAATAATACATATTTCTAAGTAGCAGATATCTCTATTACATTATTCTATTTTCAATAGTTGATAACATGGTGATAAGTTTGTAAAGATTGATTGCTTAATTTTATTTGTTTTTATAAATACTTTTATTGACCTACAACTACACCCTGTATCACAATTATCACATATGTTTACATCTCTTTCTCTCATCAACCATTCAGTACGTCCGTCTCTTTCATCATAGTCTAGTGGTGAATACGTGTTGGGTTCTGTTCATGTCAATGTGTCGTTGACCCCACTTGTCGGAGATAAGTCTTATGATGTAGTCGGGGGCTAGGCAGGTCACTATGACGACGAAGTTCAACACCCAGAAAGATGTTGAGCTGAGTAGGCGTGTGTATGTGCCGAGGATGTCGCCATCGATTGGTCTGGGAAAGAAGAAAAGACAATAAAAATAATAAATAGAATTATGACCTAGGTCTTTTTTAATCTATGAATAGATCTGGTGTTTTAGTGTATTGTAATGTTGGAAGGCTCAGCTTATAATATGGTAACAGTTTGTGTTGGCTATCTATACGTGTTGTATATAATACGACTTTAATGCCTTGACGACGCTCGGTCAGAGGTGACACAGTATGTACGTCAAAGTAAGTAGGTACATAGTATGAATTTGGTATCCATGTTAGATATAGTTAGCTATGTGTCCGAGTAGGAATTCGACTTGACACACATGTGTAACCTTTTCATCCTACAATACTCGATATACTTACATATAAAAGAGCGCGTAAATAGTGTTGAAGAGCACGTATGCGAGCACGGAGATAAGCACGGAAGCGACGAAGGCGAGCGTGTGGTAGCGCGCCTGCAGCCACAGCTTCAGGTTCACGACCACCGTCAGTAAGTGGAACAGCGTCGCGCCGAAACACCTGGGTAAGGAAAGGGTTCTTAAATGAATTCTATCGAAGGTAGGTAGACAGAGTAGCGGTGCCGGCCTCTCTGTCGGCCCCTTTATATACTGGCCCTTCCATCAGAGTTGGAGTCACTAAGTGACCATATATGGTCAGGCTTCGCGAGTGCGGACGATGGCCTTCTCTGATTGGCCGAGCGTATGGATGGTATTATGACGCAGACGCGGTAGGTACCGGACATACGTTACAACATATCATCATCGACCCGTGCTCCAAGGCGTGTAAGTGTTGGATGGAACCGGGATAAAGCTTGGACGTTGATAATGATGATGATGATCATGGTTCTAGCGTAGTACAAGCGACAGGGTCCGCTTAAAATGATTTGACAGAATGTTATCTTTTCCGCAGAGCGACCGCCGCCGCCGCGCCGTCTCACTTCCGTAACCGAAAGGTATACTTGGCTATATTCCATATTCAAGTTAAACTCAAAATATTTATTTGTTTAGACCAATGTCAGTTTATGAAGAGGTGACTCCCCATAACTACATAATATTTTTCATTACTACATAAAGTAACCGAGTGTATTGATAAAAAATACCAACAGTTGCTATATTCTCTGACTTCGACTGCACGGTTGGCGGAGTGGTTTAAGCGGCCGCCTCGCCGCTTGACACTGTGCTGAGTATTGTTTGCTCACTTTGTGTGATCGATAAATTGTTGTTTCGAGTCTGGGTGTTCATTGTGTCCGTTATTTGTAGATATGTTTGTAAAGTCCCCCGCGACACAGGGTTTATTTCTAGTGCGGGAGTTGTCTTTAAAAAAAATAAATATTATTTGATATGTCCAAAGCTTTTGACAGCGTGGATCACAACATAATTCTTAACAAATGCATAACATATGGAATTCATGACCCTGCACTAAGATTGGTAGAAACCAATATAAAAAATCTTCAACAATGTATAGAAGTGACACGTTTTAATCAAAATTCTGTCTTAACTACATATAGATCGCAATTTCTAGAAAATAAATATGGTGTACCTCAAGGCAGCGTACTGGGTCCACTCCTATTTATAGTGTATATCAATGACTTCCCAACTATCACTCTTTATCAATCTATACTTTTTGCAGATGACATTCTTATCTCGTATTATGCCAAATAATAAAAAAACAATAAAGGAGATGGTCCACTTTTGACCCAGTAATCGATACAAACAAGCTATATGCCAAACGATTACTTAGAATCAAAGAACTAACCCTACATAAACCGCAGTTCCCAAATCCATGGGGTATGGGAGTTACAGTCTGACAAAGTATGTATGAAAAATCATTATATACGTAGGATTTTCTTGACTTTAGTGTCGAAGTCAGTGAGTCTGTCGATTATATTAGCTAGAAACATTAATGACTGCACGTTAAGCAAGACATCCGGCCTTTGTTACCTATTATTTGTATTACATATGATTCGATCGATGAGATCGAAAGAACCTCTACCGATTGACCGTTCTATTGTTACCTTACTTATTATATTGAGCCTATAACAGCATGTAGGTATATTGTATAGTTTAACAAGGAATGTATAAAATGTATGCACTTTAGTTGTATTTTGGTTGTAAAGTTATTTATTTTCGATATCCACTAATATATTGTGGTCTAAAAATTCAGCAGGCGGCTGTGTAGAACGGTCAATCGGTACGTGGTAGTTCGAAAATCACATCTAATACAAAATAATACGTAACAAAGGCCGGATGTGTTGCTTAACGTGCAGTCATTAATGTTTCTAGCTAATATAATCGACAGAATCACTCACTTCAACACTAAAATTAAGAAAATCCTACGTAAATAATGATTTTTCATACATACTTTGTCAGGCTATAACTCCCATACCCCATGGATTTGGGAACTGCGACTTATGTAGGGTTAGTTCTTTGATTCTAAGTAATCGATTGGTATATAGCTTGTTCGTATCGATTGACATTGATTTTTGGGTTTTTGGTCCATACATTTTGGACCTTCTCCTTTCGACATCCTACTTAATTCCACAATTTATTCAGTAATCACATGGCTAAAGCTAAGCAATATAAGTGCGAATTTATCCAAAAGAGATTTTATTAAATTTCGTAATTATGTAAACCAGGTAAAAAACATAAAGTTTCTGGGGTTGTATGTAGATCACCATTGTTATTGGAAGGACCATGTCAAGAAAGTTTATACGAAAATAAATAAGTTTGTTTATGCCTTCAGAAATTTGCGGTTGCGGGCAAACTAGCAGCACTGACTGCATATTATGGTAACGTTGAATCTGTATTAAGATTTATTGCCATGAGAAAAATTCAACAGATGTAAATAAGGCCTTTATTAGTCAAACACATTTATACGAGCCTTTGTAATGTTGGGCCGTTAGAGTAATGCAAGCCCCTTTTCAAAAACAATAATATTATGACGCTTACAGGTTTATTTGTATTGGAAGTCTGCATGCATGTAAAAAAGTTCTCGAACGAATTCATCAGCGCTCGTGACAATTCAATTATAGGTAAAAGAGATCCTACTAGATTGTGCCTGCCTGTCGGACATCATTATTTAAAATACCTGTTATATAATGTGCAAGAATATTTAATAAAATTCCAATTCGAGAGCTAGCACTCATAACAAAGAAGCAAGGAAATGACAAAAAAGGTTAACACTATATACTTAATTGTTATTCAATAAAAGAATTCTTTGACATAAAGTGATAATTGGGTACTTGACATGGTATATTGTTGTATATATTGTATAGTTTGTATTTTTAATGCCTGAATGTATAAATACATATTTCTAATTATAATAATTTATCATGTAATTTAATTTACATTTCTACTTAATTTTACTTACTTTCTATCTAATAAAATTTTATTTTTGATATGGAAGTAAGTTTCATTATGAAATTCACAAAAATGTACACAACTAATTTATATTTTATATGCCAAAAGTAGCGAAATGTGAAAATCTAAATGTTTTTATATAAGACCTCTATGTACCACATTTCTAGCAAATAATTGATTTCTATTCTGTTCTATCCTATAACGACTGTCAAAAATATTTATGACCGCCAAGACCTACGTGGGTAGGGCTGAATGTGCTTTCTGGAGCATGGGGCAAGCGATAATAAACAATTTAATACGCATATAACTCCGAAGAGTCATTGGTGCGCGCCATGGATCCGAAGCCGAAACCCTCCGCCTGGCAGATTTTGTTTGTTAATTTTTTAAAAGACTATTCCCGCACTAGTAATAAATCCTGTGTCGCCGGGGACTTTACAAACATACAAACTACGGACCAAATGAACACCCAGATTCGAAACAACAATTTTTGGATCACACAAAGTGTTGTCTCGTGTGGGAATCGAACCCACATGCACCCATACGCGCATTGTCAAGCGGCGAGGCGGCCACTTACGCAAACCGTGCAGTCCATTGCCTCTAGATCCCGAAGATCTCCCTTTACCATCATCCTCGTAGCGTTATCCAAGTTATAGCCCAAGGACCGCTTATTAGTCTAACCGGATTTGACTGAATATTAGATTGTATTATCTCTCTTTATAATTATCTGCTTCAAAAAAATACTCACCACAAATCTATAGACTTCCCGTCTGCGTTAATGATTGGAATGGAAACCAACAGCAAGGAGAACACGTAGATGATAACGGAATGATACGTCGCGGAGACGCACCATGCCAGGAACGGTGGCCATGACATCAGCTTGTTTCTGGTTATCTCACGGTATAATGTTGGGTTCCTGCAATGTGTAACATTTTTTTAGCGTTAGTCAGCCTGGTCACATGTAACACGCCAATTCAAGCTAGCAGTGCGATTTTGATACTTATTACTTAAACTTCCTCCGTGTGGTGACGGATTAAGAATACGGATTGTCACCACCTCATATCATGCCATTGGTGTCGTAAGAGCCGACAGAGGGAGCATATTATGCAGAGAACAGCATTGTAAGAGAAGGAAAACTTGACACAAACCCTATACCAACCCGTTTGGCCAGCGTGATATAGTAGGCTAATTCCTCCTTTCAAAGGAGAAGCCTAGTCCAGCAGTGGACTGTTAAAGGCTGATGATGATTCCTAAACCTTAAAAACGGTACAAAGGCCAAAGTGTCTAACTTGAAGAGTAAACATTATCACAAGATTATCCCGTCAGTATTAAAGACTTTTCCTTTGAAGGCCGGGGTCTATTTATAATCTTCACAGATATGACAGCTTTTCTACCGAACGGCAGCGTCCAAGCAATATGTTGCTAAATTGGCAACACTGCGATCATCTAACAGCAACAATACGGTAGAAGACATGAACGGTAAACCTTGGTTCTTTATTTTGCTCCGGGTAATGCCCAGTGCATTACCGGTGTAATGCACTGGTGCCAACTTTATAAGGCTTAAACCTGTGTCGGGCAATTTGATGGTACTGAATTCCCTTAACAACGCCGACGTCTAAGTAAAATGACAGCCGGGACCAACAACTTTACGAGCGATGAAAACCTTAGAACTTGTGTGTGCTCGACATCTTACAGCGAATTGATTAATTTTCCTTTGTGAGTTTAGCAGTTACCTACTTTAAAAATGAGATTTTACGGAAATACTTTGCAGATCACGAAAGGAGGAAAAGCACAAAGCATTGAGATATTTTACGCTTCTTTTCCTTTCGTGATCGATGAGTCAACAGCTTATTACAGTCCACTAGGCCACATAGGCCTCTCATAAAATGCGCCATAAGTATCAATCTACCACTCCACCATCCATCCACTACCAGCCTCCTCAAGTCGTCGGTCCATCAGGAGAGCGTCCAACTCTACACTAATACAAAAATTTGCGTAAAATTCTAGTATTCTTACTTGAGCAGAAGATCTGCTGGCCACCTCTGTTCCGTGACGGAGAGTATGAGGCACGGCATTGAAGTGAAGATCAAGTTGAAGAACGTTAAGTACATCGAGTCGAATATCGACTGCGTCGAGAATGCTGTGTGCACTTGGAATAAAAACTGAAAGGAAAGGTAAACGAATAAGTAAATAAAAAAACACACAATGTCAACAACGATTCTAGTTTTGTATAATTTATACGAGAGGTATCTACGCGTTGCCGCCATATTGAAAAACCAGATTTCTTAAGTTGCTCAGGCAATTGAATCTGTCGCATTCAGCTTTCTGTTTAAAGTTTTGTGGCCAGTACTTGTACGTTTCAGTTACATATTATTCTTTTTTTTTCATAGACTCACGCCTGTATCCCCGAAGGGGTGGGTAGGCAGAGGTGTAATATTACACCCACATTTCGCCATGAATTTTTAAGTCCCACGTAATAGGGGGCGAGCCTATTGCCGTACCAGACACATTACTAGACTACGTGCTGCTACTGAGAATTTCCTAAAGGACAAACTCAATAACACTTTGCCCGACCCGGGAATCGAACCCGAGACCTCCCAATCCCACGCGCACATTTATGTCGCGAAACCAACGAGGCAGTTACATCATCACCAGCCTTTAACAGTCCACTGCTGGACCAGGACTCTATATTATCGAATTGGCCTACTTTACCACGCTGGCGAAACGGGTTGGCATAGGGTTTGTATCAAGTTTTCCTACTCTCACAGTGCTGTTCTCTGCATAGTATGCTCCCTCTGTCGGCTCTTACGACACCCATGGGATGATATAGGGTGGTGACATTCCGTATTCTTAATCCGTCACCACACGGACAACATATTTTTGTTGTTACGGCAGTTACATATTATGCTGCAAATATAAGAATTTCAGCTCTTATTTCATACGGCTTTTGCTTTCTTTTACAAAATATATGGCCCAGACATATACTGATCATTGACTAATTTAATATTTTCCCGAGACAACTTATAAATTATCAAAATAAATTTCGGATATAAAACACTTACCATAATGTTTCCAAGTACCAAATTCTTATAAAAGAAGTAGTGTATTAATGTTGCTAATCTTTGGTAGTACCAATTACCCATCACCAGGAGCACTTTCTTGACCATTGAGAACTTTGTGAAAGCAAAGTCGGCAGATCTGCATGACAACAACAAATGAAATGCTAATTACATGAATTCGCAGTCAAAATCATTTATTCGCACTAGAAAAGATTAAACGTTATCTAAGTGAGTCGGAAATGAGAGCTTATTCTATATTTTATGAGCGTACCGTTCATTTAGTGTGAAACCGCCATCATGTACTAAAAGGGTAAGGCCCCAAATTAGTGCCTTGCGGCATGACATATTCATAAATTACGTGTACGTACCATTTTTTTTATAGTTGTACATTATAAAATAATCATATTATAATAGTAGCTCATGTTGTTTAAAAGTCACGGCAGCAAGAGGCACTACCAGCAGTCTCTACTATATGGGTATCAGAGGAAAGCCAAAGAGTCCGATCTCAAAGGCAATGGTGAAATTATTTAGACGCCTACTAAGAAGATGATTGATTTGGGAGATGTATTTACCTGGCAGTGACATACTATAGACTAGAAAAAAGACGATAATTAATTTTGCAGCATTTATTAATGCATATGATCATAGCCGATGGGCAAAGATCGTCACATATCAAGCGTTTCTGTCCTATGCCAAGACATAGGACAGAAACGCTTGGAAGAGTTTAAGGGAGACCTTTGCCCAGTAGTGGGACAGAATAAGTTAAAAAAAGCCTATTTACGTGTATATACCGTATTCTGGAAAAGATAACTAGATGGGTAAGGTACTCAGATGAAGTTACACTTTTATCCTTAATACTAGGTAATGTCACGACCGCGACTGGTACAAGACGGTCGCAACGCATATGGGTATTTATACCTTAAATAAGTTAATTTTATGCGATTAAAACCCGCTAAATAATTTTGTATGATACTAATGTCGGTTTACATTATATCGATACTGATTGTGCAGTAGTTACCTGGCAGCCTGGTGACCCTCCTTGCCGAATATGCCGAAGCCGACGTGCGCCTCCTGTATCATGGAGATGTCGTTGGCGCCGTCGCCTATCGCCGCCGTGATCGGCCGCTCCGGACTGTTCTTTATTAGTTTTACTATCTGCAAATTATTACTATTGTAATACTTTTATAGATGACACCAGGACTTGTATCAAATTTGGCCCAACCCTCGGATAATACTCGGTATAAACTTGGTTGTTTGAATCATAATAAATTTCATGTTTAGCTGAAAAACTTTTCAACTCGTAGCTATTGTAGAGTTTACTGGATAAATTGTATTATTAAGCCAACCTGAATTTGCTACTGGGCAGGGCGGTTGATCAGAAGTGTGCTAGGTTTCTATTCCCCTAAAATCCAAATTAAGTAATACATTGAAAATCAATCATACCTTAGCTTTTTGTATAGGTGAGAGCCGACAGCACAGCACCGCATCACATTTCATCGATATATTGACGAACGTAGGTGCGAAAGGCGTGTCCAATATCAGACTCATGCTGGTCCCATCCACGATCAGCGTCAAGTCTCTGTAGCTGGGCTCGTGTATGATCCTCTTACATTCGTCTAGGTGCGTCTTCAGTACTTCGTCCGTCTCAACTCCTATTAGGAACATTCGTCTGTCGTTCTCGGATATATGTGCACACGACTGCGCAACGTTGATCGCAGTTTCCACCTGGAATAAGAGATTGAATTCATGAATGAACATCCTGAAGATTTTCGAACCAAAACTGACTTCGCCTACGGCTGCGCCCGTGTGGAACTCAGTACCTTTAGGGTGGGAACTTCCAAAAATCCTCTTTTAGTGCTCCTCTACACTAAAAGAGGATTTTTCCCATAGAACATACATTATGCTAAATTTCAGCTTCGTGCTCTATGGTTTTGGCTGTGCGTTGTTGGTCAGTCAGTCAGTAACGGGAGAATTTAATGTATACAGCTATTAGTGAGCTATTAAATCGGTGAGCTTGTCATCAGTTGATATTACGCCTACTGTAATGGCCCTCAAATGGTCCCAAGCGGATAAAAGGACAATATGCGTTGATGGCACTATTTCAATAAGTTGGGCCGAACTCGAACTTAAAAGAGCATTTTGAGAGTGCTATAAGTATTCGGTCCAGTTTTATTTAGATGTACATGCATTTTATTCTTATAAAGGGACCGTTTCCTTTCCCTGGGGAAAACACTGCCTAAATCTTTGCAACTATGGACACGTCTTGTTTTGTGTGTTTTTGACGTCATAATACTACAAACATAACATACCTGCACGCCTTTATCCTCGAAGGTGTAGGTAGAGGTGTATTACACACCCACATTTCGCCAGTTATGTTTCGGTTCCAATCTAATAGTGGGTGAGCCTATTGCCATCTACCGGGCGCATTATTAAGCGAACGATTATAAACATATTTAATACACACATTACTTCGAAAAGTCAGAGGTGTGTGCCTGTGGTAACTGGGGATCGAACCAGAGACCATCGTCTATGTATATCAATATTACAAAAGCAACATAATTATCTGCAGTCTACAGCTGGGTCGATTTTAAAATTGATTCATGCAATTTTATATCCGATAAGATAAATTTAGCAAATTGCAATCATTAAATTTATCTAAATCGATAAGAATAAAAGATTAATAAAATATAAACAATATTTTACCATTACACTAGCTTACGATTAATTTAATTGATACCGATGACGCGCGTAAAGACGAAACCATGTTTACAGATACGATAGTAAAAACCCGACGATTATAATCTTACGGTTGTTTTGATTATCATTTAGCATCAAAAACGTGCAAAGAGCAATTATCTTTTATCATGTAAAAAGGAATAAATCGTGTTTTCCAGGGCACTTGACACAAGTAACACCTATTCGTCTGCCTTTAAAACTGAGAGTACACCATTGAGTTCACATTTTACTTGAGAATAGGACAAAGAGCATAATGATTGTTTTACTTCACTTACAACGTCGACGCTTTTCAAATGTGGTTCAAATCAACGAGCGTACTGGTGTAATATTTTGTCAAGCGCACATAACTTGACACACCTATCAAGCAAGATATAATTATACTCCCAGCCCATGGCATTGGCAACAGTTCGACAGGCATTCTCAGGAACTTCTTTAAAATAATCTGTATTCAATTATGTACCTGAAAAACTACAACTTCAAATTGCGAGAGCGGTTGCTAATGTCGCCTGCTAAAACATGTTCTGTCAAATAAAATCATGCTCTGTACCTTGTCTCCAGTAAGCACCCAGGTCTTGACTCCCGCTCGTCGCAGTGACGCAAGAGTATCAGCTACATCGTCCTGCAGACAGTCCTCTACCCCTGTGGCTCCTACCAGCGTCAGTTGTCTCTCCAGCACTCGGAACTGATGCGTCACTTGCTGCAGCGCTTCTGCACTCTTGCCGTCTAAGCGCTTTATTGCTGCAAAGTAAAATGGACGATGGTAGAATAGAAGATTTACTCCTTCGTGCAAGTAATCTTTAAAATCTTTATAAAAATCTGTTGAAAATATACGGAAAAGAGTTCAGTATGACTTTACTTATGTTTTACTTGTGCTAACAAAGAAGTTTTTGATTTCCGTGATAATTTTTAACCCACAAATGCGTGAACTCGAAACTCGGAACAATAATTTATTGCTATCGAACATGCGCCAAGCGATCAATTCCACAACTCTTAAAGCATCGTCAGAAATAAGATGATCACTCATTGCATCATGATTTGGTAAGTCTAGCAATTATTCAGCGAGTTGTGTTGTACACAATTCATTACACTTCACTTTTATGAAAATTGAAATATTTGGGGCGTTAAGGAGTGTCCAGTGTCCAGTAACATAATAATAGATTTTTGCTTTCATCTACCAAAAAGCTATTATCTAACTTACCTTCAGTAACCTTCTCATACTCCTCCTCAGGAATCTCTCTGCACGCGATGGCCAGCGTCCTGAGACCTCTGTTGGCGAACGCATTTATATCTCTGTCCGTCTCTTCTATGAGAGCTGTATCTTTGCACAGCGGGAATACTGAACTCTCTGCGCCTTTGCAGAATAACCAGATCTGGAAAATTTCACTAGCGTCACTACATCATCATCAGCCTTTAACATTCCACTGCTGGACTAGGCATCTCCTTTGAAAGGAGAAAATGGCCTACTATAACTCGCTGGCCAAACGAGTTGGTATAGGTATCAAGTTTTCCTTCTCTTAAAGTGCAGAGAAGAGCTCTGGATAATATGGCCCCTCTGTCGGCTCTTACGACACCCACGGGATGATATTGGGTGGTGACATTCCGTATTCTTAATCCGTCACCACACGGATGCGTCAGGTTGTTGTTTCAGGAAAATGCCATCAATATAAAATGCCTTCTTACCTTTCCATCCTTATCCCTTACAATAACTGACATCCTTTTCCTCTCCGATGTGAACTCAATCACTTGCAGCCTCTCATACATCTCCGTATGCTCTCCAATCTTCAACAAGAGATTATTGCCTTCTTCTCCAAGGAAAGTCACTCCCACTCGATCAGCTGCTTCAACTAAAGCCTTCTCATCAGGACTGCTACCCTGGTAGTCCATTTTACCTCCATTTGGATTGATAAGCTTACTCCAACTGATGTTTTCGGCAACCGTTCCGTTAGCCGATTTCAACTTTTTTCTTCTGAAGATATTCATAAGCTGTAAGTTCCCAGTGACAGACAGTCGAGCACTTAGTTTCTTCATATCTTCGTTGGATATTTGGACGGCGTGACATAGAGCGAGGATTGTGAAAAAGAATTTGATGTCTGTCTGAAATAGAAAGTAAGTATTATCATCAACTATACTAGTTTTATAAGGAGTTTGACTTTTTGCTACTATTAATAATGGTGACGGCGATTTAATGGTTTCAAAACATCGGTCAAAGCCAAGGGTTTGGTGGAAAATATTTTTTATCTTTAGCATTTTGAACCATTGCATTTGTTCCATGTCCGTGGCATAATTAGTTCAACCTCATGCTTGTTTCTGAAATCTATCATGGGGCGTCCCCTTAGGTTATTTACTTACAAATTATAATTCAATAAATAAATTAGCACCCGAAAGAACAAATAAAAACCTGTAGATAATCGTAGCGGTGAATTACTCTTATCAACTTTTATTTTACAACGACTTCTAGTCAATTGGCGTTGTTTTAAATAACATAATAACACTAATGATTGTAAAATAAATAATATTATCATGTTTTATGAACTGTTTTCACGTGTCGGTGGCAGATGAGTCAGTGGACCTTGCCTCCAAGACGGATCGCATTCATGCAAGTGGAGTAAGGTTATGGTGATGATGATGACGATGTCAGGAGTCCACCTGACATCACTGAATACAGATTTACATAGAAGCGCATTTCTTAAGAATTTCGTGTGCCGATTCCAAGTGGCGACTGTCGCCAGTGTAGTTCGTAGTTGGCGCCGTTGGCGGCGCTGGCTTCGTTCTCCGTCTCTCTTGCTCACGTAGTTAAGATACACAGGAGGGACGTTCGTCTCTCTTGCACTCGTAGAGACAGCTGTCACAGCGCGACTGCCACGCCGCCAAGCGGCAATTTGGGTCACAGAAAGTTTGTCTACAGAGCACCCATAAGAAATGCGCCTCTATGTAAATATCTGAGCTCTTTGATGATGAGTAACCTAACTTGTTGGCTGAAAGCTTTCCCTAGTCAAGAGCCCGAGTCTCCCTTTTACGTGGAGGAAATGGAGGAATAATGGATTACCGTGGCATGGAGATCGGCAGCGAGGGTGTTTTTAACTTTGGTCGGGAGTGCGGGATCGATTCTGTATTTATCGCCCTAAACCCCTTAGGGTTTTAGTTGATAACAGTAATTCACCGCTACGATTATCTACAGTTTTTTATTTGTTCTTTCGGGTGCTAATTTATTTATTGAATTATAATTCGTAAATACTTTATATCCAACCCTTACTGTGACGTGTAAAACAAAACACTAATTATGATTACTTTTATCTATATCTGTATCGTTGCACATAAGTTAAATGGATGATGTAAATTATTTAGATTTAAAGAGATCTTAAAGAAATTCACCACTGATGGTAAAGAATTTTTACATAAAAAGGCAATTGGCCGTAGTATAGACTCACGCCTGTATCTCCAAAGGCAGAGGTGTAATATTGCACCCACATTTCGCCATGAATTTTTAAGTCCCACGTACTAGGGGGCGAGCCTATTGCCGTTACCGGGCACATCACCAGACTTCGTGCTGCTACTGAAAATGCTGCTATTGGAAAACCCAGTAACACTTTTGCCAAACCCGGAAATCGAACCCGGGACCTCCGATCAGCAGTCGCAAACGCTATCCAGTGGACCACGGAGGCAATTTAAACTTAAAATCATATCTCCATCTCCGTCCCCGCCACTTCAGAAGTTCAGTGATGAATCCAAAGTGGCGAGAAGAAAGAAATAGAACGTCAATAATTAACGTAATTAAAAACTAATTGTTTATTTTGTAATTTTTATTGCCAAACAAGCTATGAAACATTTTATTACATTTTTTTGTTTATTTTTGGCTTATTCGAACAATTTTATATTTTATTTTTCGCAAAAAAAAGTTGGCAGCCCTACGTTCTATACAACTGGCCTGGCGGCTTTCTGAGGCCGATGCTGGCGGCACCGACGCCCGCCAAAAGCCGGCGGCACGAGCCGCGCGACAAAAGCCGCCGGCTCGTGCCGCTGACACTGTGTGTAGCAGCCTTAAGAGCCGACAGAGGGAGCATATTATGCAGAGAACAGCACTGTAAGAGAAGGAAAACTTGATACAAACCCTATACCAACCCGTTTGGCCAGCGTGGTATAGTAGGCCAATTCCTCCTTTCAAAGGAGAGGCCTAGTCCAGCAGTGGACTGTTAAAGGCATCTATTATACTTGTTTGTGTATATATGTATTATATTTGGTATGTATATATTTATAATAATATGTTACTGTTATTATGCTATTACATATTTTAGATTATGTTATTACATTTTTATTTAGATACCTATTAATTATGTTGCTTTAAAATTAATATTATTTGTTAAATTACTCACTCTTTAAGCACTTACTTCAATCATCTCTGCATCACCCAAAGGTTGACTGGTAGAGAATGTCTCTGGCATTAAGCCCGCCTTTGTGCATTACTTTTTTGTAATTGTGCAAGAAGTTTAAAATAAATAAATAAATAAAAATAGATGTTATCGAGAATCACTTTATGTAGAGCCTGATATTAATAATAGATAAATAATAGATAATTATATTATATATAAATATATACATATACAAGTGTTACAGATAATTATAATATACATAGATATATAAATATATACATATACAAGTATCCTTTACAGAGTCCATTATGATATTTATGATTCTACCAATTCAGCCATATAATGCTGGCGTACTCTAATTTTTATCTCGACTACGACATTGTATTTCTCTCGTTGTAAAAGATCTACTTTCCATTATTTATCAAAATCTGGCTGGGCTACCCCAAAGGGAATTTTCTAAGTTGCTAATCACAATATTCATACTGCAGTGGATTTACCCACTTACAGGCAAAATATGAGATATCTTGCCAAACTATGATTAAATTTATCTTGATCGATATAGTACAGAATGTTGTCAGACTATCAACAGTCGAATGTGATTACAGATAGATTTTAAAGATAGTAAGCATTTTTGTCTCGCCAGGCCTTATTAATAAACATTTAGGGTAGACTGAGGTGAATCGGATCAGTGGGTGAATCGGATCAAAATAAGAAATTTGAGAATATTTTTAATAAAGCGTTGACACGGAACGCAAGATACTGGCGGCTCACGAGCCACTTCTATCCCGTACCTCCTGCCATCGGTAGCGTTTCGATTCGACCAGTACATCAGCGTCAGTGCCGCTCGCCAGTGAGTCGGTTTTAAGTGCGTTACAATTTTGGCGCTCATCTAAAGTACATGCTTACTATTTCTTGATGTAATTTTAAGAATTTGTGTTAAATCTTTGAATTAGTCATATAGTCTAAATGGCTTGGGAATAGGATATCTATTTTATCTATTTTAGGAAACATTTTAATTTTTAAGCACAGTAAAAATTTATTTCAAAAGTCTTCAATATGGTGTGATTCGGATCGCGTCATCGGTGTGAATTGGATCACTTATTTAAAATGATATACTATGGAATTCAGTATTCGATCTATAGATAGATCTGCAGATTTTAGATTCGTTTTTGACATAAGCTCCATACAAAATATGTCAAACACGAATCTCGAATCTCAAAATCCATGTAGGTATGGATCGAATATTGAAAATGGCCGTTATACATTTAAGAATAAGGATTATAATAATTTCGGACAAAGTTTGGTGACATATTTAGCTATGAAAGGTTATTGTATAACTAGAAGTCACCCGCAGCTATGCCCGTTGTACCTAACCGTTTCGCCTCGATCCGGTTCGAATTTCGGCAAATTTCGTTCGAAAATCAGTAGTTTTAGCTGCGGGTTGCCGCCGCCGTTGTTCATACATACAGAAAATTTTATGAATCTGTCAGCCGTTGTTCATACATACAGAAAATTTTATGAATTAGAAAATTATAACTAACTCATCAGCTACTAAATACGTATCAACGAAACACTAAAATTTGTCCAAATTATCAAGAACAAATACCGATATCTGTATCCTTGATATCTCTTAGAAATAACATTTATCTGTGAACACGTGTGCTGGCTATCTGAACCTAACGAATAATCATATATTTTAAGACATGTGCTACCATATATATGTTCGCGTGATACATTTACTTTGAGATAAGTCGTTTATCATAGTATTCATAGTTATTAATAGAAAATATTGTACTTATTGGGCTTTGTCTAAGTGTGGAAGAGGTCGTCGGTAATCGATAAAACCACCACGGTGTTTTTAAACTTCGTAACGTCGTCGCGCGTCGCCGCGTCACGCTGTCAAGCAAATCGCTATCAGCGTACTTTACATTTTCCGATTTCTGCATTTTTCGAATACATAGGTAACTGTTTTGACAATAAAATTAAACCCAAATTAAATTCCCTTTAAATATTAAGTAATATATATGTATAATATGCTGCAGTATCCATCAAACATTATTCAATATCAATTCATTCACAGTTATCTGATTTCCAGTTAGATGGCAACCAGACAACTGATTAACATATTATTATTATTTGTTTTCTGAAATAGATAAAAAATATTTTTAAATAAAAAAAACCGGCTTCAAAAAACAATAAAGAACTAAAAAACAAAACATAATTGGTTTTGGAGCAAAACATTTTGGAGTCGGTGCCAAGGAAAGTATTTCTGATCTAAAACCTCTACACATTTTTATATAACTTTCGTTGTTGATAGAATAGGTAGTTTGTAATTTAGTAACTTTTTGCGTAAGGGCTTGATAACGATTCCAAAAATTTTTGCTCTAGTACCAATTATTTTTTGTTTTTTAGTTCTTTATTGTTTTTTGAAGTCGGTTTTTTTTATTTAAAAATAATTTTTATTTTTCGCTTTTTAGTGGTATACTAATAAAAAATAGTAATAGGTGGTAAGTAGGTACATAGGATAGTGTAGGTGGTACATGATGGGGAGGCCTTCCTTACGTGCCTCAATTCTGAAATGTAGACCTGTACCTTTCTGGCAATTTCAAGTATATTTTTTGGTTTTCAACTAACTAGCCTAAACACGTTCGTTTCAGTTCCATCATCAGATCCCGGAAATCATCCAATACCAAAGTGTTTGCCAAGACAAAACAAACGAGCCTAAACAATTGCGTTATTGTATTACAAAGATCCCATGGCCACCTTCCTGCTCTATTATCATGGTAAACATTCAGCACTAAAGTCCATGTAAAGGCAAATCCAACGAGCCCAAACTCAATGGGATTGCGTCATTGTACTACAAGGATCCCATGGCCACCTTCCTGCTCCATCACCAGACCCTGGAAAACATCCAGTGCCAAAGTCCATGTAAAGACCAATCAAACGACCCTAAATTCGATGGGATTGGGTTACTTTCCAGCTCTATCATCAGACCATGGAAATCATCCAGCATCAAAGTCTATGTAAAGACGACTCAAACGAGCCCAAACTCGACGGCATTGGGTTGTTATCGTCAAATCGCTTCAAGTGTGCTTATAAAATTTTAAGTTCCTTAGATTTTTCCATGATTAGATCCTGACCTAATGCTCATGGGACCAACTAGGAGGTATACTCTTTGAACCAAAACAAGAATTTTCGAAATCGGTCTAGGCGTCTTAGAGAAATCGGGGAACATACATAAAAAAAAGATTCCGACGAATTGAGAACCTCCTCCTTTTTTTGAAGTCGGTTAAAAATAACACCCAGACACATAACAAATCATCGTGCTAATCACACTGCAATTTGTTCTCGCTGGTAACCAAATCCACATAGCAGGCAGGTCACTAACCATTAGAGTTTTATTGCCCGTTCTTTCTCGTGGTTCTACTTAGTGCTTTACGAACGAGGCAGTAAATGTAAATGTAGATTCATGTAATTAACTTTAAAAAAAATGATGTCCATAAGCATCACCATGTGACCTAGATGAATAAATGATTTTGACTTTGTCTCCAGTTAAATAAATACCAAAAATAACTGACCTGAAACACATCGACAGGTTCCCCACTAAGCCGCTCAGTGTCATACAGCCTGGATTCCTTCTCCTCATAGATACGTCCTCTTATAGAGCAAGCCTTGAAAGCCATCAGGTTCTTTGTCAAAGTGCCCGTCTTGTCAGAGAACAGCACTTCTACTTGCCCCAGCTCTTCGTTAAGATCTGATGTGTTCGCAACTGCTGGCCGGCCGGTTTCTTCGCAACGGAGGTCTTCATCCCATCCGATGAACAGCGCTCCTAGAAATTTCATTACGGTTTATATGACCATTTAGATAGGGGTCGTCATGGACTATCTATCACATATTGGCAGATGATTGTTGTATTTAATCATCGCCAGCGCAATTCGCTTTGCTGTAAGTCTAACGGCAGCAATAACTTATACCCGATAAAACTATAGAGAAACTTAATAAGATTAGAAGATCAATCAACCCATATTTATCTTTAAGGACTCGTTAACAAATTACAGGTCTTCCTTAAACAGGTGATCATATGTTCGACCACTGATGGGATGCAAACATACATTGATAACAAAAATATTATTTAAAAACAACATTAAAAAAATAATTGCAAATGTGTCAATCAATGATGTCTGTTACTCTTGAAGCTGGATGGTTTCCCAACCAGTAGTAAAGCTACGTAAAGATAATAAAATGTATTCTGATTGAATCGAAGTCACACAAAAAGCTACTCACCGATAAACTTATACAGCTCTATCGTCACATACAACGACATAGGAATAATATAATAATACAGCAGCAGAAACGAAAACAGGTCTTGGATCAGTCGCTTGAACGGAGTCATATCCTCATCCAGAGGGCCCAAGTACAAGAGCATCTCTGGATGTCTGCGGTCTATCCAGATCTTGGCGAATAAAGAAGCGAGGATTTCGGCTATTAGGAGAAGGATGAAGAAAACTAAGAAGCCGTTGATGGCCAACTCGCATGAGGAGAACTTATTGCTGGAGTACTTCGAGTTTAGGGCTAGTTTTGTTTCTTCACCTGTGGAGAAGAAGTATAATGTTGTAGCGGTCATGTGTATGAAGAAGGACTATGAAGTCATTATACTGTTGATAGGTCGAATAATCTGTTCTGCAGGCTTAGCCAAAACTCAAACGTATCGTTTCCATCGCTTTTTTCCGATTTCAAACGCAAACGCGTTTGCAATCGAAGAAAACGCAAAGTTGGTAGCCAACAAACACCACGCGTAAGTGTCTCACGCACATTCTGCGACACAACATGGTTATTAGTCCATGCCTTGCGTTGTTTGAAGCGGCAAGCGCGTCAAATATCAAAGTAATGTAAACATTTATGTGAGTGAAACAAAAACCAGACGATTTGTTTATTTGTTTTAAATTGTAATACAATTAAGTAGAATATAGTAGTGGTATCTTTAAATTACCCAAATAAAATTATTTAATAATCTTAAACATTTAGAGTTATATAAAGTTTAAATAATATGTATTACTTAAAAACTATTAAAACTAAGTGATATAACTGATTCCTATCCTATTTGACTCTCTTATGGAAGTTGCTTATCTTGTAAACATAAACAATGACTCACGTCATTGTTTATGTTTATAAGATAAGCAACTTACTTGGAGAACACTTAAGTGGCCCCTTGCTGTATAAATGGATCCTTTATGATTCTAAAATAGTTAAAATATGTCTTAGGCATGGTGATTTAGCGAAGCCCTAACAAGGAGCTCAAGGCCTAGTACAGGCTGACCGTCTGTGGCATTCCTTTTTGCGTTTTCTGCAGGGTTCTTCGATTTTTAGGGTTCCGTACCTCGAAAGGACAAAACGGAACCCTTATAGGATCACTTTGTTGTCCGTCCGTCTGTCAAGACCCTTTTTCTCAGGAATGCGTGGAGGTATCAAACTGAAATTTATACTTAATACTCCAATCTACGGTTCCATAGAGCTGTAAAAAAATCAAACTTCTAATCCAACGCAATCAAAAGTTACAGCTGTATATGCTGCAAATTGCAGCATATTTTCAAACTCGCATTGGAATCAAAACCTACAGGGTACGTCCGGTGAACTCAGAATCTTGAAATTTAGTACGAAGCAACGTCTTATATCACTTATAAAGAAAAAATTGCGAAAACCGTACATTTTTAGTTACAGCATATAAAAAAATATTTTTAATAAATTTAAAATTTTTACCCCTTTCTCTTGAACGCGTGGAGGTATTAAATTGAAATCCATATCAAATACTCAAGTATATAACACCGTTAAGCTGCAACAAAATCAAGCTTCTATGTCAACGCAATCAAAAGAAAGAGCAATTTAAGCATATTTTCAAACTCGCGCCTACTCGCAAGTGAATCAAAACCTACAGGGTACTTCCGGTGAACTCAGAATCTTGAAATTTGGTACGAAGTAACGTCTTATATCACATATAAAGGAAAAATTGCGAAAACCGTAAATTTTTAGTTACAGCATATAAAAAAATATTTTTAATAAATTTAAAGTTACTACCCCTTTTTCTTGAACGCGTGGAGGTATTAAATTGAAATCCATATCAAATACTCAGGTATATAACACCGTTAAGCTGCAACAAAATCAAGCTTCTATGTCAACGCAATCAAAAGAAAGAGCAATATAAGCATATTTTCAAACTCGCGCCTACTCGCAAGTGAATCAAAACCTACAGGGTACTTTCCGTGAGCTCAGAATCTTGAAATTTGGTACGAAGCAACGCTTTATAGCACATATAAAGGAAAAATTGCGAAAACCATTAATTTGTAGTTACATCATATAAGAAAAATATTTTTATAAATTTAAAGTTACTACCCCTTTCGATTGAACGCGTGGAGGTATTAAATTGAAATTCATATCAAATACTCAAGTATATAACACCGTTAGGCTGCATCAAAATCAAACTTCTATGTCAACGCAATCAAAAGAAAGAGCAATATAAGCATATTTTTCAAACTCGCGACTACTCGCAAGGGACTCAAAACCTACAGTGTACTTCCCGTGAACTCAAAATCTTGAAATGTGGTACGTAGCAATGTCTTATATCACTTATAAAGGAAAAATTGCGAAAACCGTATTTTTTTAGTTACAGCATATAAAAACATATTTTTAATAAATTTAAAGTTACTACCCCTTTCTCTTGAATGCGTGGAGGTATTCAATTGAAATTCATATAAAATACTCAGGTATATAACACCGTTAGGTTGTAACAAAATCAAACTTCTATGTCTACGCAATCAAAAAAAAGAGCAATTCAATCATATTTTCAAACTCGCGACTACTCGCAAGGAAATCAAAACCTAGAGGGTACTTCCCGTGAACTCAAAATCTTGAAATTCGGTACGAAGCAACGTCTTATAGCCCAGATAAAGGATGCGGAAGGCTGAGGACCGTGTGCTGTGGTGCGAGAGGCCTATGTCCAGCAGTGGACTGCGATAGGCTGATTGAGATTGCAAATAATTACATAGTCTTCAAACCTTTTTGCTTATTATTCTGTACTTTATTTAAGTATTTTAAGTATTTTTGTAACAGATTTCTAATAGTCACTAAAACTTTGTAAATCAATAACTTTGATAAAAAATCTTACCATCATTCATCAGCAGACTTTTGCAAGGCTGCTGCAAGGCTGGTATAGGTATTTAATTTATAGTATAAAATAAGCGATATATGTTAATATAAAATAAAGGATGACTGATTACAAACGACAAAGACCCCTTTTTATTTAATTTATGCTCCTCCAGCTTTCCATACTGTAATGTTATGGATTTCATTTGGCAATAAAAATACCATAACTATGACTGGTGAACTTTTACTTATATACCTACAGGTTTGTACGGAACCCTCGGTGTGCGAGTCCGACTCGCACTTGACCGGTTTTTTTGTTCTTTATACGATTGTTATTTGTACGCAATCGACGCTAATAGCGTTAGTTTTGACCGAAATTAGCAACTTGGCTACCATTTTGCGGTTGACATCGCAGAAACGATGAGTTTATTCTATCGATGCGAATGCTTTTTATGCGTTGTGTATTTGGCTACGACTTTTCTATTTGTTTGATTAGATCACGTGACTTTTCGTTCACTCCATACATTTTTTTGCGTTAACGTTTGCAGAAAGACGTCTTGGCTAAACCTGCTGGTGCCTTAATAAAAATCGGAAGAGGAAACTGGTGAATGCTATCAGTGTCTATCTCTTTTGTAGTTTAAAAACTGCATTATTTGTACATCTTATCCACGAATGCCTATCCCTCCGGTAATCAGGCGTGAGTCTATGTATGTATGTACAAATGTCAAATGCTTACCCGTATAAATAGCGCATCCGATAGCCCACTCAGTGTTCTTGACCCTGGAGCCCCTTAGCATGAGGTTATCCGTCGTGAGAGCCAGGCTGTCCAGCCCGGGGATCTCTAGTCGGCCATAGAACGTGTACAAGTCTGCCACAGGGTGCGGCATTTCTATCTTCATGCCTTGAGGTAGAATATCTGAACACAGATAATAAATAACGTCATCACATTTTAAACTGTAATAAATATAATATAGTATGATGGCATCAAGTTGTGAACCCCGTTTTTGATTCCTTACAATCTGCCTTAGAAGACAGAAACCTAGTGGCAGATTTAGGAGGATGGCAAAGCGGCTTAAGGTTATCCCAAAAAAATCCTTTTAAAGGACAAAGTATATATTGATTTTGGTTTTCCTTCATAAAACCTACCAACACCAGTATGCCACCTGAATTCGCCACTGCTGTTATCGTTAGTCTGATTCCCAAGTTAGGCAAATATAACTCACGATAGTTTTTGCGATTAAATACACAGACTAGTCAATAGAAATGTACGTTGTACTACATAACTTTAACTGCCGTTAATTTTATCAAGGACGCGTAATACTAGGTAGTTAATTTCAATGCTTGTGTGTGAGAGAAATGTTCGCATAAATTGGACCATTCCACCTGTTTTATAGCAATTAGAACGGATGAACTTCGTTACGCCACGTGGTTCGATAGTATTTATTCAATAACTAAAAAGTAATATGCGACGTAATATTGCAGAAAAACGTAAAGACATAATTATATTTATTTCTACATTTTGGTTGTTTACAATACTCATACAAATTAAAACCCTATTATAGATTATATACAAAAACTTCTGTTTCTAAAGTGAAAGTGTTAGTTACTTCCAGATTCTAACCCTTAGTTCTAAAACATCTGGAACATTACGGACCAGTTTCACCACCTCCAAATAAGGCTTATCCTCCAGATAATTTTAAAATTGACAATAATTTTTTATCACGTTTTGTGCTTTATTTAACCGGCACTGTGGTGAAACTGACGTTAACATAAAACAATTAACATAAACATACACTTTACCACACAACACAATCCCACACCAACAGGTTTCACAGTGTTGAAATACCTGGTGTGTACCCAACCAGGGATGGAGGGACTCTCAAGGTCTTCAAGTTAGTTTCTCCGTCAAGGTTGGCGGTGGTTACGTAGCATTTCCCCTTCTCCTCAGCTGAACAGAGTAGCACCAGGTCAGCTGGTACCTCTTTACCTCTCCGTACCCTTACTAAAGTTCCAGGTGCTATCAAGGAGTTGCGAACTTCTTTGATCACACCTTTGTGTACTATTTCCACTGTAAAGAACGAAAAGGATAAATTTGGGTTAGACTGGTATGAGGATAAGGAAGTAGTAGGTATTTTCTGATCAATTTTTTATGATAACAGGTAGTGTTCGTAAATCGTAACATTACGTTTCGTTTGATGATCAAGTCTTCTTTAAAAATGTAATACCAATATGGGATTAGTCATCCTGGAATCATGAGGGTGAGTGCTAATCTGTACGAATGTCTGTTCAGTTCGCTAAGCGGTCATTCTTCGGTATAATCTAATTACGATCTACCGACCCCAATCGTCTCTCTAGGTTATCTTATACAATAAAAATCCGATAAAGGTGGTTTCGCCATCTCAAATCAACCCTGAAATCTTAATACATGGCCGATAACCGAAAATGTTCTTCTTCTTTCTCTTAGCGTTATCCCAGTTTCAATCTGGGGTCCGCTTTCTAGTCTAACCGGATTTGGCTGAATATTAGCTTTTCCACGGAGCGACTGCCTGTCTGCCCTCCGCAACCCGAAGGGATAGCGATATTCCATGGTTTAGACTAGTGTCAGTTTATTTAGAAGGTACTGACGCCCTGTAACGACTGTCAAAGATCTTCATGACAACCGGGACCGACGGCTTAACGTGCTCTCCGAGGCACGGGACAAGCGATAATTAACAATTCAATACGCACATAACTCCGAAAAGTCATTGGTGCGCGCCGTGGATTCGAACCCGATACCCTCTGCATGGCAGTCTGTTGGTATATCCACTCGGCTATCGCTGCCGAAAATGTTCGATTTTCCATAAAATCGGTTATCAGCTATCAACCGCTGTGGTATCTGAATCTCGCTTCAAGTACCTACCACGATAAAGCGATAATATGATATTTGGCGCATATTTAAATCAAGGTCCCTACCTATATTTTTTAGATTGAAGTCACTCTCAGAATTTGCTTGTCTGGTTGTTACCCAGAAGAAATGGTCATGTGACAAAACCTATATTAGTCCAGTCAGTATAGGGTTTAACCTCGGAAAATCGACATACCCAGTATATCACCACGTAAAATCTTATATTTTGGCATTCTAAAGCTGTTCTCAAAAGACAGATAGAATTGGATGTCCGCAAGTTTTAAATTCAGGGGTCACAAAAATCGATTTATTTAACATTTTTGGCAAATATCTCGTTTTCTATCGGTTTTACGCTATTTGTATTTATCAACAATTTTGTAGAGAATTGAATTCTCTACAACTTTTCTATTTAATATTTTTTCTACCTTGAACTGTTTTCGAGATAAGAGGGCGTAGAGCGCGCAGGCAGAGAATTATCTAAAGTTAAGGCGCTGTACTTAGTCAAAATAGGCTTCACAAAACAGTTTTTTAGCCAAATGTATACATTTTAGAGCAGCTAAAAAATATATGTTAATCTTGATCATATTTATGGGGGGACCATTGTGTTCAAAACACGTTTTCGGTAAATTTTCTCGATAAAAAAAAACATAAAATAACCATTTAAATTGAAATTGTAGCAATTGTAACTGTATTATTTATAAACAAATCTTGATAATATTAATAACAGTGATGTAATATATAATAACTAGAGGACGCCCGCAGCTACGCTTGCCATTTTGTTTTATTTGACTGTTTTTGTCTGATCCCGTGGGAATTTCGGAAAATCCCCCCTTAGTGCACCCCTACGGTCCCCAAGGAACATACATGCCGAATTTCAGCTTCCTTCGCCCAATAGTTTCGGCTGTAGCGTGTCTGTCAGTCAGTCAGTAACGCAAGGATTTTATATATTAAGATAAAGGGAACTGTTGTTTTTATTTATCGATTGGAATAAGATATTTATAAGGATTAATGTATTTAATGATAAATAACTCGTTCTGAACGTCCCGTCGTCGTCGCGCTTCTCTTTCTTATGTATACAATCCGACAGTGACAGCAACAGCTGAACTCAGTAGCTGTACACGGCGCCTTAACTGTTAGTCTCGATCTAAAACTCGTAATATTAAGGTCACAGATTTAACAAACAAGAACCAGATGTAGCGTATTCGTCCAACTAAGTGAGGCACGTTGACAGCTATGTGTGCGTGACATTTGGCGACTGGCACTGTACGGACACGCGCGTCTATGTGTGTGTAAAGTTGCCAGATTATGAATAATCTCCCACTATTTTGCATATAGTTTTTGCAAACGAATATAAAAATATTACATAGGTAATATTTTATATTCGTTTGTTGTTTTTAAGAATTTGCCATAGATTTAATTAATGCTTTTAATATGTAACGCTGTTGTGAAAATTATTCAAATAAAAATACCATTAAAGTATGCTTTTATAAATACATTTCTTAAAAAATTTAGGCTCCGAGTTAAGTTTTAACTAATTTTATTCGTAAATTGAGAAATAAATAGATAGGCTTGCGTCATAAATATTAATTAGCTAAAAACATTTTGTCATGCATACAATAAATTATGAATATCATAATCATAAATCGTAACCAAAAAAAATTGCAATTAAAAATAAATAATAGCTACAATCAATAATTTCTGTTTCTGTACTTAATGTACACACGGCGCCAAGTCAAGCTAAATAGTCGAAGTACGATTTTGATACTTATTCCCTACGCCATAAGAACGGTACAAAGCTTGACAAGTAGCCGCGTGTACACGAATATTTGGATCGTTTGGGGATCGAACTCAAAACAATGTATATACTAATGGAAATCCTATAGTATATTTATAAGAAAAAATATAATCTACAATATACTTTTACAATACGTTTATGTATTTTTCATTAACATGACAATCATTATTACCTACATAATCAATTGACAAGTGCATTTTCCCTAATTCAGGGAAAACGGTGTCGACGTAAACTGGCAACACTTACATATTTTCTGCAGAAATACGAATTTTATCGAAATAATATTATAAAACTGTCAAATAATCCATAGTTATCTGTAAGAATATATTCCATCTTCCCGTATTTGCTTTTAGAAACAACTTTTACAATGTTTAAAAACGCAAGACGGCATTTTATGAATTTAAAAGCTGGATCGATCGTGGCGTGTGAACTGTGCGATGCTTCGCAGCGCACTGAGTCGAGTTTGTATTCGCTTTTCAATTTTGTATTTGCTTTAGTGGCCTCACGCAAGTGTTCCGCGCGCTCTGTCTGTCTTTTATTCTATAGTCTTAGATTAAGGTTATAATTTATTGCTAAACATATAATTATATTTATTGGGTATGTCGATTTTCCGAGATTTGCACCTAATTTCGCCTAAAATGACTGGACTATATGTATAGGATGCTATGAAATAGTTTTAACCCTTTCCCTCCTTACGGTACTTAGAAGTACCTCCACACTTTTCGTCTAATAACTTAAGTACGAAAACACTATATGATAACTACATCTGACGATCCTTTAGAGTACCGTTTCCTTAAGCCAATCACAGCGCGTTTTTTGAATTACCGCGTAATTTTGCCTAAGAATTTGAACATCGAATTACAACCTGTCGAACATTTTGTCACTTCGCTGTGCAGGTGTGATCGGAAATGTTTTTAAATAGAATTATCACAGGTGAGTGCTATTTTTTTTACTATTTACATTGTTTATATCATTGACTACATTTCTAAAAGCTTTTATAATGTATCATCACTTTATTTTATATGAATATTTGATAAAAACTGATTCGGACTTATAAGTACCGTCAGGTGATTTTAGTCTAAACAATTATGGGTTTATACAATAAACATGGTCAATGATGTGGGTATTTTGTTTTATCATAAACGAATGTTTTTTTTATTTTTATTATTGGTCTGAACTATTTTCTTATTGTTTTAGCCTTTGTGATGGATATTACAAACAATACTGCTCTAATTGAGGCCCTGTTACTAGAAGAGCTTCCGGACTACGACGAAGAGTCTGATGCAGGAGTATCCGATGATGAAGTGGAAAATCTTCAACTTCCTTCTCCAAGAGGCTTCGATGAGATTTTTGAAAGAGCTCTAGACAGTGTTTTTGCCGAAGTTCCGCCATCGCCGTCAAATGAAGATGTATTGGAGTGCCCTATAAATCAGGTACCCACATCTCCTATACCTGGATCTAGTGTTCAGACTGATCTACCGTCTGCAAATACGTCTTCACCCAGAACTAATCAGCGATTACCCGAAACAAACCGTAAATGGAAAAAGAGGGACCTAGATACAATTTTACCGGAATACCTTACAGATACTGGAGTAGTAGAAGATTATTTTGCCTACTGTAACACACCGACTGATATATTTTTAGTATTGATTGGAGATATTATTGACAATATTGTATACCAAAGTAACCATTATGCTACTCAGAAAAGCAAGGTATTGAACCTAAAAAAGGAGGAACTCCTAACATTTACAGGTATGAATTTTTTTATGGGTCCGGCGTGGAGAGACCACTACTCTTCGGTACCTGATCTCAACAATGCACTTATTTGCAAAACAATGCCAAGAGACAGATTCGCTCTTATTTTATCTCATCTGCATTGCAATGTTGTTCTGGGGCCTCCTGGACATCGCATTTGTCAATGCATATGTCATTCATGGACTTATAATGGAACAAACTACCGTAAAAGATTTTCGACGCTCTGTTACTCAAGGCCTGAAGCCAATGAAAGATTCTAGTCAGAAAAGAAAGACTTCTACTGATAATATTGCGAAAACCGGCCCTTCCAAAAGGCGCAAATCTGACTATTCCACTATAAAAGACGTACGCTTGGGTAACAGAGGCATCCATTGGCCAACGTTCGTAGAGAACAGGGGAAGGTGTGAAGATTGTAGTTTGAAGAAGATTCAGTCGAAACCCCATAGTAAATGTTCGCATTGCAACGTGTTTTTATGTGTAAATGAAAAGAAAAATTGTTTTGTTGAATACCATGATGTTAATCTATAATTAAAAACCTATTAATATAACTATTACTAAGTCAATATTGGATCTCATTACTTTTGTAGTTTATATCAAAGTTCCTAACATTGTGATAACATGAAGTTCCTGACGGTACTTTTAAGTCTAGGTCATGGAAATAGTACTTCTAGGTATAATAAAAATCTAAAAAAAATCTGTGTGTTTCCTTTTACCTACCATATTATGAAAATAAAGTTCAAAAGCGGAAATTCGTTAAAAATCACTACGCCGAGGGGAAAGGGTTAAGAGTAGTGCTTGCAGGCGAAATACGCAAGAGCAATCTCACATGCCAGGATAGGCCCCAAAAACTCTGTATAATCAATACCATGCACTAGAAAGTCTGTGCAATTCATGATATAATTAATCGTGATCAATATTCGGCACAACTCATTCCGTCTGTATTGCACTGATACCGTGATATGACAGCAAATATAACATGCCTACCTATGGCGTGGTGACGTCAGTAAAATAAACTGAAAGTAGATAATACAATTGTATTTATGTTTTTATCTTTTCATTATGTCTCTGTATCAACCAGACGGTCTGATAGGCTGTAGGAAGCGATAGCCTACTGAACAATCAGACTGCCATGCAGAGGATATCGGGTTCGAATCCACGGCGCGCACCGCTAACTTCTCCGAGTTATCATCAGCCCTTTATACTGTCCCACTGCTTGGCACGGGCCTCTTCTCACTATGAGAAGGGTAAGGCCATAGTCCAACAAGCTGGCCAAGTGCGGGTTGGCAGACTTCACTTGTCAAACAAGAACATTATGGAGAACTCTCAGATATGCAGGATTTCTCACGATGTTTTCCTTCATCGATAATTAACAATGAAATACGCACTTAACTTCAAAAAGTCATTGGTGCGTGCAATGGATTCGAACCCGAGAACCTCTGCGTAGCAGTCTGTCGGTCTCTCCACTCGGCTATCGCTGCTTATAGGCGAGCTGCTTACGGCTTCGAGTTATGTGAGTATTGAATCGTTAATTATCGCTTGCACGGTGACTCGGAGAGCACGTTAAGCCGTTGGTCCCACCTGTCATGAAGTTCTTTGACAGTCGTTATAGGGAGTCAGTAACTCTGAATAAATTGGCACTAGTCTATAACTATGTAATATCGCTATTCCTTTGGGTTGCAGCAGTCAGACAGGCAGTCGGATGTGGAAAGCTAATATTCAGTTAATTTGGTTAGACTAGTAAGCGGACCCTGGGTTGCAACTGATATAACGCTAGGAGTATGATTATGTGTACGTATTAACCAGTATTCATCTATTCGACTGATGTCATTTGCTGTATCATCATGTCAGCCTAGAGACGACCCCTGCAGGATATAGGCCTCGCCCAAGGTTCGCCACACAGACCGATCCTGAGCCGCCCGCATTCAACCGCTTCCCGCGATCTTAACCAGATCGTCGGTCCACCTTGCGGGAGGCCTGGCCTACTCCTGCTGCGTCGTCCGGTATACCATCTTTTTTCCGGATAAAACACGCACAGATGATAAACATATATTATATTTGACCGATAGAAATAAACGCTTTTTCTTTCTTTCTTTCTTTCATATTACTTAACAGATTATGACTGACCTATTTGGTTGTTGACCTTATTGTCAGTCTTGTGTCGCAGCCAGTCTTCGTAGCCCTGCTTCACTGCTGTCACCATCACCATGAAGGTTAAGGGAGCTATACTGGTCATCGGCGACACCGGACTCTCTGGAACAAAAATGGATATTCGTTATTCTCATAAAAAAAGACCATAACATAACTACACGCCTTTTATCCCCGAAGGGGAAGGCACACACCAACACTTCGCCAGTTATGTTTCGGTCCCAACGTAATAGGGGGTGAACCTATTGCCATCTACCGGGCACATTATTAAGCGAGCGATAGTTTACACATAACTTCGAAAAGTCAGAGGTGCGTGCCCGGAGTAACTGGGGATCGAACCCGAGACCATCATCTCTGCAGTCCGTTACGTATACCAGTGGGCTATCGTATAAAAAAAGAATTACGTAATTAATAAGGACCATTTTATCGCATTGTGATTCTAAAAGATAGTCAATGATATATCCGCTAGGTATATATCTATAATGTTTATCTCTTATCATTCGAGCATTGATATGGTGGTAACTTTTGAGCCTAAATTAGCACCTTCACGGAGCGACTGCCACCTAAAGACCGCTAACTACACCCGGATCCAATACCTGATCTACCATGCTATATACAAATTGGTTACTAGAGATATCTTATTATTATACAGGTAGTAGATCCTTGCTGATTTCAGCATGAATGGGCCGGCTCGACCGGAGAATTACTACCCTCTCACAGAAAATCAACGTAAAGTTACAGTACCTAAACGGCGTTTCGTTCGGTGAGTGAGAGTGCCGGAGGCCCCCTCGCAATCAGTGACCGTCGTCGCTATCTTAAGTTTGGATGTGTTAATCTCTGATAGAAACTAGTCATATCCGCATCGGACGTATACGGAATCACGATAAGCTTGTAAACTATGTTTCGACTTTATATTCAATTATTGCGAAATATTTTTGCAACTGGATTGTTTTTAAACTTTTGCGATTTGTATTTTTTTATATATTTACTTATAGACTCATGGCTGTATCCCCGAAGGGGTAGGCAGAGGTGTAATATTACACCCACATTACGCCATGAATTTTTAGGTCCCACGTAATAGGGGGCGAGCCTATTGCCGTTACCGGGCACATCATCAGACTCCGTGCTGCTACTGAGAATTCGGAAAAACCTATTACTTATAATTATTATTTATTATTATATTTACCATACGATATTTAGAGAGCAATGTACGATATCGATAGATAATTATGACAAATACTTCTTTTGGCTCCCATTTATACAAAAAAGAACCGCACTAGCAATAAATCCGAAATCGTGCGGGCTTTGCAAACATTCAACAAACAGAAAAAAAATTATGAATCTCATAAAATGCTGTGTGAATCTACAACACTTGGCCATTGTGGCACTTGGCATGGCAGCCGCATGTGACATGGCATACATGACATATATTGTTAGTGGTCACGATAACTTGAAGTCTTAAGGCGAGGATTTCCCAAAATACAGTGTTATCTAGCGTGTTCAAACGCGTTTTATTTGTAAATAACAGAGATTTAAATTCGGAAAAATATATGTTATTTTACAGCATTAGATCTATATTTGTCGGACATTCGAAACACGACTACTGACATTTTTTACGATCGAAAATAATCGCGAATATAGGTAAGTCAGTTTAAAGAAATTTTCACGTTTCATTTGAGTGGTATTAGGATTAGAATTTTCAAAAGTATACCAAAAGAAAAGTCATGTAAAAGCGGATGTTTGTCGGTCATCACATTATGAATTTTAATATATACAAAAATATAATACCGAAAATATGTAATTTCCTACTGCCGACGCGCTCTCTCCCGCGTCGTTCAGTCCTTCAGCTTTGCGCGCACGGAAATCCTCTCTATCTTATAAACCCGAAAGTTAAATCTGCCAGCGATTTATGTATCACTTATTATTTGATCAATAAATGAAAGCAATATTTAATGAATATATCCCTTTCTAATATACAAGTCACTAATAATGATTATACTATACCACAAAGTATTTTAATCTGATAATTGATGTACTGTGTTATATTTATTAGTATAATCTACAATACTTAGCAATGACGATATGTTTATGTACATCTCCGGCTTGATATAATAATAAGTGTAATATAAGTACCTAAGTGTGTGATAATTATTATCTACATATCTACACATAGTTTAATGGATTGTCCATAAAAGTGAATTGCAAGTAACAGATTTAAAATAACTTCCTCAAAGTTGCCTATAAATATAATTGATGGACATGAGAGCAGGGCCGTTCCGACCCAATGCAGCGCCTGTGTGCGAAATCTATGAAGCGCCTGTGCAGTGGCGTAGGGCGGATGACCTTTTTTTTTAGTCGTTACCTAACAATTCCGGGCCTGTGTGCGAAATCTGTGAAGCGGCGCCTTTTTTGTATCCTTTTTCGAAAATAAGTGTTATAATTAACGCATATCTTGGCGCGCGGCGCCCCTGTCACTCTGGCGCCTGTGTGCGCCGCACACATTGCACATAGGGAAGGTTCGGCCCAGCATGAGAGTGTGGACAAATCCGGTGTCAGAGTTCTAAGACAACCCGACGACCTCTGACATAGCCTAACGATTCCTATCCTGACACAACAAGCGGGCAAGACCACTTAACATGCTCGCCGAAGCACTGTAGTGCTTCGATTTAAATATCAGCACTATACCCATCAAAGTTGTGACCTCGGAAAGTGTTGCTTTCCTATGGCAATCTACCTTCTTTCTTTTCGTGTGAGTGTGTGGCCAACTCTGGTATCGGAGTTTTCAGACATGACCTAACGATCCTTGCTTGCTTGGACGGTTCTTACCGGGACCGACAGCTTTACGTGCCCTCTGAAACACGGTATGTAGCGCTCAGATGTAAATGCCACACGCGGTCACCCATCCAAATGGCGACCTGTGCACGCGTTGCTTAACTTTGCCGATTTATTACGAACGGCAAGCCAAGTCTCGCTATGAGCGCTACTACAAAGTTTTACGAAATGAAATATTTTTAAACAGCAGAATGTCCGTATATAGGTAGGTACTACAATCACTCTGACTTGTCATATTAGAAGTTAAATATACTCGAAAGAATATGGAAAAGCCAGCATTTCTGATTCAGGTAATCTGATGACTCAACTAATGACGTAAGAATACCGATAAATAGCTTTTACTAATCATTTCCACATTTTTCACACATACACTCGTGTATGAGTGTCACCTATTACTTGTTTCTATGTATTATAATACATACATACATACATAGTCCCACGCCTATAACCCCGAAGAGGTAGGCAGAGGTGTATTTCTACACCCACTTTCCACCAGATATACCTCAGTCCCACGTAACAAGGGGCGAGCCTATTCCGTACCGGGCACATTTCAAGACTCCGTGCTGCTACTGAGAATTTCATGACAGAAAAACCCAATAACACTGCCCGACCCAGGAATCGAAACCGGGACCGATCCCACGCGCACATTTATGCCGCGAGACCAACGAGGCAGTCGTATAGGGTTTGATGTCGAGAATCCGTCTCTACGCAAAGATGGTATTTGCATCGTGTTATCCCTTAGTCGCCTCTTACGACACCCACGGGCAGATAGGGGGTGGTGACACTTGTATTCTTTGCCGTCAACCACACGGTACCGTACACTTGATAATAATAATAATATTCTACCACATTCACACAACACCATCTAGTCCCAAACTAAGCAGAGCTTGTACTATGGGTACTAGATAATAGAATATGGAAAAGCCAGCATTTCTGATTCAGGTAATCTGATGACTCAACTAATGACGTAAGTAATCATTTCCATATTTTTCACACATACACTCGTGTATGAGTGTCACTTATGTAGTAACACGCGGTTACCGGATCTAAGGGAGAGCCTGATTTGGGTCTGAGGGGGAGGAGGGTTTGCACCTGGCGAAGGAAGGTTTTATTCAAAGAAACGATAAAGTCGCGCCTTTGAGCGAAAGCTAATTCTAATATTTTTAGGGGTGGTTTCAGTCTAGCCCTCTCTAAGAAATAAGGAGATATTAGATATTATACCAGTAACTTCAGGTTTCTAATATTATCATAACTACGAAGATAAGTGTCGGTCTGCTATATCAGTTCGTATGTACTAAGCAGTGATTTAATAGGGATGTGTCCAACAAGTCAAATCAAGCACTTTTAATGAAATGTCAAGAACGACCTTTGCCAAGGGTTTTGTATGAAATATGACGTAGTGACGTCATTGTGTTTTGCTGTCAAGTAGAATACTTATTATCAATAAATTGACGATAAAAATGTTAAATAATAAATAATACTAGTTTCGTTCATCAATTAATGTTAAAATAAAGATTTAACATTAATTGATGAACTAAACTAGTATTATTTTGACATATTTCACTAGATAAAAATACTTGTACCTACAATTTATTTCACTTGCTGGCAACTTCCCTATTCTTCGAGTACCTATTCCAAGAAAGTTTTAATCGTCTCACACTGACTGATAGGGTTACACCTTTACGCATGCTCTAAACCATAAATAGGTACATTCAATTCTAAGTCTGCACCACATGGCTCCTTAGTATTTATGACATTTTTGCAACCTAAAGAGATACCGAAATTCCATGGTTTAGACCAGTATGTGAGGGTACTGACTCCCCATAAGGACTGTTAGAGATCTTCATGGCAGCCCGTGTTCTCCGAGGCACGGGTGAGTGACAATTTATTAACAATTCTATACGCACATAACTTCAAAGAGTCTGTGATGCGCGTCGAGGATTCGTACCCGGTACCCTCTGCATGGCAGTCCGTTGGTATATCCACTAGGCTATCGTGTTAAATATGATAATAATAAATATGTTGAATCGATAAAATAGAATGCACTGTTCTTATTATTCAGACTAGTCGACGCCAGCGGCTTCGCACGCACATATTTTCGAATTTCCTGTTTTGCCCGATCCCGTGGGTACTTCGGGAAATCCCGTCTTAGTGCAGCCCTACGGTCCCCAAGGAACATACATGCCAAATTTCAGCTTCTTGCGCCAAGTAGTTTCGGCTGTAGCTTGTCTGTTAGTCAGTCAGTAACGCAAGGATTTTATATATACAGATTATTAAGTTCGCAGTACCGAGTACCTAGCAAGTATCTACCAAATATTGTACCTTATCTTCAAGATTTTTCATTTGTAGGTATATATAGGGTTACAAAGGGTTCCCACCAAGAACTTAGGGTCCCAAGCCAACCTCACCTGCAAGTGGTGCACCTGCCGATCAACGGACGAGGCTCTGGCAAACAAAATGTCCCAATAAGCGGAAATAGGCTCGCCACCTATTACGTGGGATCAAAACACTGGCGAAAAGTGGGCGTTTAATATGCCTCTGCCTACCCCTTCGGGGAAACAGGCGTGAGTCTATGTATGTATGTATGTATGTAGGTATATAAAATAAAATATTTGATTGTGGACTTATTGCAACGTATTTAACTTATTGAGGTAATCACCGCATATCAGAAGGACCGATAGCTCGGTGGTAAGGCCAATAGACTATTAGCCAGAGGGTTTAAAGTTCAAGTGCACATGATGCACCACTGACTTTAGAAGTTTTGTGAGTATAAAGTTATCAGTCACATAGGGTAAGGTTGCGATCATTGGACCAGCGCTTTGATTGGACCACTTCAATAACTCACGAACGATTTGGTTTAAAAATCGTTTGTTACATCGAAACGCTAGCTTTATGACCATAGGCACAGCCCGTGTACGACCTGTGTCACCGGAGGCTTGGTTGAGGAGAGACGCGTGTCGTTTAATTGCACGTGCTTTTGATATAAAATTGTTGCATATATGTCTCCATGTAAATACAGTTCTATTAAGTACTATAACGTATAATATATTTGATAACGTTGTGCATTTATTGGTGTGGCTAATTATCAAAATAAGTTGTTGACTACTATTTAATTTATTTTTTTATAATTTTTTTAATGAGGTTGTAGTGTGTTGCCATCAATGAACCAGTGCCTGGCTCTTTGATTGAACCGGTCCAATCATGGCAACTTCTCGAATTGTCGATTTCATTATTTACTTTTTCTTTTAGAATGGCGAAAAGTGTATTCATGGAATGAGACAAGTATGGATGTAGCGTTACAAGCGTTAGTAAAGGTAAGGTGGGCTTAAATGAGGCAACTGTCATGTATCTAAATGTTGGGTGCACGAGGAGTGAGTGTGCTTGTCTAAAAAAGGGCAAAAAGAAATATGTGAAGAAATAAGCGATGTATATGAGAGTTGAGGGATATAAGGCAAGAGGAAGACCAAAGAAAATGGATGAATTGTGTGAAGGCTGACATGAATGAAAAGGGAGTGAATATCAGATGACGGCTGATAGCAGAGAATGGAAGAGAAAGACATTCTGCGCCGACCCCAAGTAAAATGGGAACGGGGCAGGAAAAGGAGGAATATAAATTTAAGATTTTACTTGTCTTTCAAATATTGAATAAAAATGTGATTAAAAAAAGTTGTCTTTTGTGTCTCCTAAAAATAACACATTTTCTTAGGCACTTTGAATGGACCAGTAGGCCAATATTGTCTAAGTCCAATGATAGCAACTGAGTGGTCCATTCAAAGAAACAGTGGTCCAAACAAGGCGACCATATTTTATTTATTTATTGCTCTTTTGGCACTAAACGCTTAATTTAAAAAAGAAAATATGAATACTGCGGATACTTCAATAAAAGTACAATTCATTTAACCAAATTTTATTTTGCCTACTGCTATAGTTTTGATTTTATGACCGTCCAAAGTTAAGTGGTCCAATAGTAGCAACCTTACCCTATCACTTAGCCAAACCTCGAAGAGTATATTAAGGACGCGTTTACAAAATTAGTAGGTACAAAATCGCGTCACTACAGCGACACGGCGGCAACAGTACGTACTACGTACGGTAACTTGCGGAAATGTAGTTCAACTAACAACTTTGAGACTTAGAATTTTTTGTGATATGTATCTATGTGTTATAGGCCTGGCTGTGCGAATTACGTACAAATAAGTTTCTTATTTTTATATACCTAAATGGACATTATTACTTTATTTTTTCCATTATGTTGATTCAGGATATATTTCGGTATTTAGATATTATTTTGCATGATTCTTGCGTTGAAATCTGGTAAGATTATGAGGACTGATGGTATACCATCCCATTCAAGTGTTGCGACTGGAACTCATAAAAGAGTAGACCTAGTTATGCCAGGTTGGGGCTCATTTTATTTGTTTTAGTGAGACCCTACCACTGGTACTAGTGAAGTAACCTTCCAAGGTTATTCGATGAGTCTTACTGGTACTCTTATGTGAGTAGAGCTAGGCATGCCGAGTTTGGGCTCACTTTGTTTGTACATAAGAGACCCTACCACTGGAACTTATGAAGTAACCTTCCAGGGTTATTAGATGACATCTGCTGGTACTCATATGTGAGTAGAGCTAGGCATGCCGAGTTTGGGCTCATTTTGTTTGTACATAAGAGACCCTACCACTGGAACTTATGAAGTAACCTTCCAGGGTTATTCAATGACTCTTGCTAGTACTCATGTGTGAGTAGAGCTAGGCATGCCGAGTTTGGGCTCATTTTGTTTGTACATAAGAGACCCTACCACAGGAACTTATGAAGTAACCTACCAGGGTTATTCAATGACTCTTGCTGGTACTCATGTGTGAGTAGAGCTAGGCATGCCGAGTTTGGGCTCATTTTGTTTGTACATAAGAGACCCTACCACTGGAACTTATGAAGTAACCTTCCAGGGTTATTCGATGACTCTTACTGGTACTCATATGTGAGTAGAGCTAGGCATGCCGAGTTTGGGCTCATTTTGTTTGTACATAAGAGACCCTACCACTGCATTTTATAAAGTAACCTTCCAGGGTTATTCAATGACTCTTACTGGTACTCATATGGCAGTACAGCTAGGCATGCCGAGTTTGGGCTCATTTTGTTTGTACATAAGAGACCCTACCACAGGAACTTATGAAGTAACCTTCCAGGGTTATTCGATGACTATTGCTGGTTCTTATATGTGAGTAGAGCTAGGCATGCCGAGTTTGGGCTCATTTTGTTTGTACATAAGAGACCCAACCACTGCAACTTATGAAGTAACCTTTCAGGGTTATTCAATGACTCTTGCTGGTTCTCATATGTGAGTAGAGCTAGGCATGCTGAGTTTGGGCTCATTTTGTTTGTACATAAGTGACTCTACCAATGGAACTTATGAAGTAACCTTCCAGGGTTATTCGATGACTCTTGCTGGTACTCATATGGAAGTAAAGCTATGCATGCCGAGTTTGGGCTCATTTTATTTGTACATAAGAGACCCTACCACTGGAACTTATGAAGTAACCTTCCAGGGTTATTCGATCACTCTTGCTGGTACTCATATGTGAGTAGAGCTAAGCATACCGAGTTTGGACTCATTTTGTATGAACATCAGAGACCCTACCACTGGAACATAACTAGCTCTACTCACATATGAGAACCACTAAGAGTCTTCGAATAAACCTGAAAAACCTGAAAGGTTACTTTATAAGTTCCAGTGGTAGGGTCTCTTATGTACAAACAAAATGAGCCCAAACTCGGCATGCCTAGCTCTACTCACATATGAGTACCAACAAGAGTCATCGAATAACCCTGGAAGGTTACTTCATAAGTTCAGTGGTAGGGTTACTTATGTACAAACAAAATGAACCCAAACTCGGCATGCCTAGCTCTACTGACATATGAGTACCAGTAAGAGTCATTGAATAACCCTGGAAGGTTACTTCATAAGTTCCAGTGGTAGGGTCTCTTATGTACAAACAAAATGAGCCCAAACTCGGCATGCCTAGCTCTACTCACATATGAGTACCAGCAAGAGTCATCGAATAACCCTGGAAGGTTACTTTATAAGTTCCAGTGGTAGGGTCACTTATGTACAAACAAAATGAACCCAAACTCGGCATGCCTAGCTGTACTGACATATGAGTACCAGTAAGAGTCATTGAATAACCCTGGAAGGTTACTTTATAAAATGCAGTGGTAGGGTCTCTTATGTACAAACAAAATGAGCCCAAACTCGGCATGCCTAGCTCTACTCACATATGAGTACCAGTAAGAGTCATCGAATAACCCTGGAAGGTTACTTCATAAGTTCCAGTGGTAGGGTCTCTTATGTACAAACAAAATGAGCCCAAACTCGGCATGCCTAGCTCTACTCACATATGAGTACCAGCAAGAGTCATCAAATAACCCTGGAAGGTTACTTCAAAAGTTCCAGTGGTAGGGTTACTTATGTACAAACAAAATGAACCCAAACTCGGCATGCCTAGCTCTACTGACATATGAGTACCAGTAAGAGTCATTGAATAACCCTGGAAGGTTACTTCATAAGTTCCAGTGGTAGGGTATCTTATGTACAAACAAAATGAGCCCAAACTCGGCATGCCTAGCTCTACTCACATATGAGTACCAGCAAGAGTCATCGAATAACCCTGGAAGGTTACTTCATAAGTTCCAGTGGTAGGGTTACTTATGTACAAACAGAATGAACCCAAACTCGGCATGCCTAGCTCTACTGACATATGAGTACCAGTAAGAGTCATTGAATAACCCTGGAAGGTTACTTCATAAGTTCCAGTGGTAGGGTCTCTTATGTACAAACAAAATGAGCTCAAACTCGGCATGCCTAGCTCTACTCACATATGAGTACCAGCAAGAGTCATCGAATAACCCTGGAAGGTTACTTTATAAGTTCCAGTGGTAGGGTCTCTTATGTACAAACAAAATGAGCCCAAACTCGGCATGCCTAGCTCTACTCACACATGAGTACTAGCAAGAGTCATTGAATAACCCTGGAAGGTTACTTCATAAGTTCCAGTGGTAGGGTCTCTTATGTACAAACAAAATGAGCCCAAACTCGGCATGCCTAGCTCTACTCACATATGAATACCAGTAAGAGTCATCGAATAACCCTGGAAGGTTACTTCATAAGTTCCAGTGGTAGGGTCTCTTATGTACAAACAAAATGAGCCCAAACTCGGCATGCCTAGCTCTACTCACATATGAGTACCAGCAAGAGTCATCAAATAACCCTGGAAGGTTACTTCAAAAGTTCCAGTGGTAGGGTTACTTATGTACAAACAAAATGAACCCAAACTCGGCATGCCTAGCTCTACTGACATATGAGTACCAGTAAGAGTCATTGAATAACCCTGGAAGGTTACTTCATAAGTTCCAGTGGTAGGGTATCTTATGTACAAACAAAATGAGCCCAAACTCGGCATGCCTAGCTCTACTCACATATGAGTACCAGCAAGAGTCATCGAATAACCCTGGAAGGTTACTTCATAAGTTCCAGTGGTAGGGTTACTTATGTACAAACAGAATGAACCCAAACTCGGCATGCCTAGCTCTACTGACATATGAGTACCAGTAAGAGTCATTGAATAACCCTGGAAGGTTACTTCATAAGTTCCAGTGGTAGGGTCTCTTATGTACAAACAAAATGAGCTCAAACTCGGCATGCCTAGCTCTACTCACATATGAGTACCAGCAAGAGTCATCGAATAACCCTGGAAGGTTACTTTATAAGTTCCAGTGGTAGGGTCTCTTATGTACAAACAAAATGAGCCCAAACTCGGCATGCCTAGCTCTACTCACACATGAGTACTAGCAAGAGTCATTGAATAACCCTGGAAGGTTACTTCATAAGTTCCAGTGGTAGGGTCTCTTATGTACAAACAAAATGAGCCCAAACTCGGCATGCCTAGCTCTACTCACATATGAATACCAGTAAGAGTCATCGAATAACCCTGGAAGGTTACTTCATAAGTTCCAGTGGTAGGGTCTCTTATGTACAAACAAAATGAGCCCAAACTCGGCATGCGTAGCTTTACTCACATATGAGTACCAGCAAGAATCATCGAATAACCTTGGAAGGTTACTTCACTAGTACCAGTGGTAGGGTCTCACCAAAACAAATAAAATGAGCCCCAACCTGGCATAACTAGGTCTACCCTTTTATGAGTTCCGGTCGCAACACTTGAAGGGATGGTATACCATCAGTCCAAATAATCTTACCAGATTTCAACGCAAGAAACAAAATAATATCTAAATACCGAAATATATCCTGACTCAACATAACGGAGAAAATAAAGTAATAATGTCCATTTATACAAAAGAAATTTACTTGTACGTAATTCGCACAGAATACGAGAAGTATCAAATTGATTTTAGCGAATATTTTGTATTCGTATATTGCTTTTTTCGTCTTCGGGCTGCAGCGACAAGCGACATAGAGTCCACTCCCGACGGCGCTCAAGCGCAGACTGAGATCTCATTGCAGAATTTGGATATATAAATCAAGAAAGTGGCTAAATAAAACGAACCTTATTGCCACACATTAAGACACACGTATGCGAGCAAAATAGAAGAAAAATGTAAGATTATTTTTTGCTTTTTTTGAGTCAATTTACAATATTTTGAAAAAAAAAAATCAAATTGTTTTTGAGTTGACTATATTTACTACCCTATTCTATCTTTGAAAATCTAAATAAATGTTAAAATAGAGAGAAAATTGTACCCAAAAATAGCAGTATATGCCTATTTTTTATTCTAGAGGCCGTTTCGAATCGATTTTACATTAATATTAATTAAATATTTTTTATTTATTTTCAAATTGATTTATAGATAAAAAAGTAATCAATTTATCGTAATCATTAGTTTTATTAGTTATTATCTAAAATTGTCGTAAAATGTACCGGAAATATGTGGTTTTTTGATACAAGCGTAAACGCGTCCTTAAGTTGCCAGTCTTAACTGCTTAGATCGTTACAAGTAATACTAATTACTATTAATGAAATAAGTAAAGTCGAATGTCCTGAAATAGATATTATCTATAAAATAAAATTTTGTAAAGGCAACCCAAAGGGTTAGACGATAGTCAGATCAGAAGTCGGAGCCCCAGATCCAACGCCATTGTCTTGGAGACAAGGGGATAATGTTACTGGCACTAAATTAAATATGCTTTTTGTTCCACAAGAAAATGTAGTAAGTAGCAGCTTCGTGTTTCAGACATATTTGTGAGTTGGTAGGTGATAAAGACTTATTTTTTATTCTTATTGACTATCGGTATTCGCCAGGTTTCTCCATGCTCTCTCCTTTAAAATATACTGACTCATTTATTATGAAGAAATTAGTTTGACGTCATAATTACAAAGAACATAACAAAATAATCTTTATTTAATATCAAGAATGCGTCAGAGTCAAAATCTAAATACATTCATTTGAAAATATTAATGACAAGTGTAAAGGTGCTATGACCCTGTACGGTTTCAAATATGGTGAGCTGCTTTTGCTACTAGTGGATTGCACTCGAGAGTTCGTAACATCAGTACAATGTATGAAATGATGATATTCACATATCATAGGATTCACACTTGCCTTATCACTAAGGCAAGTGTGAATGGGACAGGACGAAGGGGAAGACAGATTGGAGACATCATAAATAAAGGACTGGTCAGAAGTACCATAAACAGGAGAGTCTGCATGAGAAACTTGATGGGAGTGAATTAAGCAAGATCGTTGCTAACGGCGTTTCGTAGCCTCTGCCTAATCCTTCGGGAAACAGGCGTGAATCTATGTATGGATGTATTATTGGAAAAAACTTACCTATCAATATAGCGATGACAGTGACAACGAGGAAGTAAAAGTTGACCACTCTGAGGAACTGCTCGGACAGGTTCATGGGTAGGGACCATGGTAGCGTGTACTTGGACGTTTTGATCTTGTATCCTTACTTATAACAGGGGAAAGCGCAGAGGTATCAAGCCTTTCCGAGCGTATAAATACGATATTTGGAATAAACTAATAATTATTTGAGATGGTTTAGGCACATGGAGAGGATGGATGACGAAAGACTGACAAAGAAGATGTATAATGAAAGTGTGAATGAGACATGATAAAGGGGAAGACAGGCGTTCTCTGACCAGATTGGAGACATGCTAAAAAAAGGACAGGTCAGAAAACCTTAAACAGAAAAGCATGCATGAGAAACTTGACGGGAGTGAATGAAGCAAGAGAGATAGAGAGGTTCGTTGCAAATGGCGTTTCGTAGTTTCTGGCTACCCCTTTGGGAAACAGGCATGAGTCGCTATATGTATGTATGTATAATTCCTAAAAACTTATCAATTAATATAGCGATGACAGTGAAAACGAGGAAGTAAAAATTGACTACTCTGCGGAACTGCTCCTTCAGGATCTTGGGTATAAACCAGATCAGCTTGAACTTGGATGTTTTGATCTTGTAACCTTACCTACATGTAACAGGAGGAAGCACAGTGATCCCTCTGCGTTTCCTCCTTCCAACCTTCCCAAGCGTATAAATTGAATATTTAGAATAAACTAATAATTATTCGAGATCGTTTGGGCACATGGAGAGAATGCATGAGGAAATACTGACAAAGAAGATATTTAAGGCAAGTTTGAATGGAATAGGACGAAGGGAAAGACCTAGGCGGACGTTCTCTGACCAGATTGGAGACATCCTAAAAAAATTACAGATCAGAAGTACCCTAAACAGAAGAGCATGCATGAGAAACTTGATGGGAGTGAATAAAGCAAGAGAGCTATATGTCAAGATCGTCGCAAATAGCGTTTCGTAGTCTCTGCCTACCCCTTCGGGAATCACGCGTGAGTCTTTGCATGTATGTATATATTTTTTGAATAAACTTACCTATTAATATGGCGATGACAGTGACAACGAGGAAGTAAAAGTTGACGACTCTGCGGAACTGCTCCGTCAGGTTTTTGGGTAGGAACCAGAGTAGCGTGTACTTGGACGTTTTGATCTTATTGTGTTTTTTCTTGTCCTTCTCGTCCGTGACGCCCACCTCCACCTGCCTCGTCTCCGGGATGTCCGATACTTTGTTTCCCTGGAGAAGAAAATACCAGTTTAGTTGTATAAGCTAAGAGCAGTGGTTCCTAAAGTTGTATGACCTGCGAGGCTGCGACCCATCAAACAATAATTCCAATATTGCGACCCATCTCGTAGCTGTCTAAGCAAAAAGGGGGCACGAAACCATATTCCGCTGTGTTATTCAACCTAATTAGAAAGCGCCGCGGGAGTGTAAGCAACTGCCACGCCGAAGGTCGCAGGTTCGATTCCCGCTCAAGTCAAACATTTGTGTGCATAAACATGGATGTTTGTCTTGGTCTGGGTGTTTCTATGTATAATTTGTATGTAAGTATTTACAAAAAAAGTATATACGTATGTTTATCCATTGTCTAGTACCCATAGTACAAGCTTCTGCTTAGTTTGGGACTAAATGGTGTTGTGTGAATGTGGTAAAAAAAAATGCTAAGGGTCAGTTTTACTTCTGGGCAGATAAGGCAATAAAAACAAATCTGAATTTGAAGTTATATGGCAGAACTGCCTATCAAAAGGTGAGGTAACTAACTTAGTTCGTACGTGCCTTATAGCATTTACGTATTGTGAAGGTAATAATTAATAGAGTGCGCATGTCAAGCGTTTTATGCCAGTTATACCTAGCGATAGTATTTCTAAGAACATGTAATTATACAGAATTAATAATTAGAAAGCCGCGAATAAAGGTATTTCACACGTATGTGTAGTACTTTGAATATTTGTTTTTGAAAGAGAAGTTGACTATGTTCTTTATTTTGGCTTTTGGTTGGAGGCACATCTTCAACATTTAGGTATAATTAGTCTTATACCAATGTCAAAATATGTATTAAATTTACGATAAAAAGACGTAGTAATACTTATTATCATCATAGCCTTTTTTATAGTCCACTGCTGGACATAACCCTCACCCAATCTGCGTGACAGTAGCATTGTGGGTGACATAAAATTCATATGAGTTATTTTATACAGGTCTTAATCACGACTTAAGTTAACAATTTAAGACCAGATACATTAGATTAAATAAAATATAAATAAATAAACTTGTATTTAAAATAATTAACTTGAAAGTAAATTTTCTTGCGAAACAATCAATATTGTGCTTAAGTGGGCAACTGCGACATCCATTAGGTACTTACTGTCCGTAAACCTAATATAACGCATTTGACATGTTTTATAATCTGTCCCACTGCTCAGGCCTCGTCTCATTATGAAAAGGGTTATAGTCCACTACTCCAAGTGCGGACTGGCAGACTTCATATGTCTTTCGAGCACATTATTGAGAACGATGTTTTCATTCACCGTGTACGCACACTTAAAACTTCCAAAAGTCATTGCTCTCCGAGGCACAGGGCAAACGATAATTAAAATTAATATGGGCGTGCTGAGAGCATGTTAAACCGTCGGTACCGGCTGTCATGAAGATCTTTGACAGTCGCTGTGAGGAGTCAGTACATGAATAAACTGACGAAAGTCTTAACCATGGAATATCGCTATCCCTTTGGGTTGCGGAGGTCAGACGGCACTCGCTCTGTGGAAAAGTTGATATTCTGGCATATCTGGTTAAAATGCCCACTTATATAATCTGCTCCCATCCAACAAAAGGAATATCATACAAATATGGGCTTTAAGTATTGATCTTTAGGTATTCTTTACTTAAGCAACATGTAGCACACAGCGAGTCTGCTGACTCACTGTCTGCTGATTTATGTGCCAATGTAATTAGGTAAGTATGTAATAAAGGTAAAATATAGGTCGGCTCACGAAAGTTGACCACAAATGGCGGCCGTCGCGCATATGTACATTCGTGCACCAATGGCGTGGCTCCATTCTTGACGCATTTAGGGAATACGTCAAGAACGGAGCCACACCATTGGCATTCCACCCGCGCCTCACCCCGCACCTCCACGGAGACCTAAAAAATGATTTTTGCGCAGTGGTCATCTTTCGTGAACCGACCTATACCAACTTTATTTTCAATCAATGACTCAATATAGGCAGGTGAAATAAGTATAAAGTAACATAGAATCAGATAGACAGCTTTGGCATCGTAAACTTATTAATCGATATATTATCATAAACATTACCAAAAGGCACAATTTTTGTGAGTTAGGGGAATCCCCTGTATTTCTGATTATCTTTTTATTGGATTACTGTGACGCGACAATGATTACAGTTGCATTATATTTTTTCATTTGACATCAAAGTAACAGTTAGAATATATTACACCCGCGATATTTAGGGCTACTACTCCGCTCCCGTGGCACATAGCGTGATGTTAAGCCTATAAACTTCCTCGATACATAGATTTACCAACATGAAAATAATTAATCAAATCTGGCCAGTAAAGAAAAAACTAAACTAAACTGACTAACTAAACTGTTATACGCTCGGTTAATCAACCCAATTTTTTTTTTTTTTCCAACTTTATAATATTAATATAGTATATGTGATGGTTGAAAATTCTAATTAAGAGCACGCAAAGCGAATTTTGAGCACAGGGACTTTGAATGTGCAAAAGCAAAAAATTGCGATAAGAATAAAATCAAAACAAGTGGAACGTTATATGGCATGCGAAGCGTTGGTCACAACAGACCTGCACAATATTCTTGCATTCACATAACATCATTATAATCATCAGCCCTGTATATAAAATGCCCACTGTTGGAATCTTCTTACTATCAGAAAGGTTTTGACATACCTAATGCCTGAGGCCTATTAGTGTTAAGTTGAGATTCGTAGCGACTATTAATTTATTTATTGGCTAGCGCTCAAAATCCGCGCCGTGACCCAACTTGGTATATCAATGATGCCTTGTTTAAAGAAAAGCACGCTTTAACCTTAGATGATTGTATATATTAATTACATGATTTAGAACGTAATGTAATATATTGCCATATAATCTTCTTTAATCTTCGGTGCAATATTACACCTCTGCCTACCCCTCCAGGGATACAGGCGTGGGTCTATAAAAAAAAATCTTCTTTTTCATATTGATACCTTTTATTTTATTAGTTACTAGAGGATGCCAGCAGCTACGCCTGCACGTTTTTTTTAAATTTAACCGTTTTGCCCAATTCCGTGGGAATTTCGGGAAATCCCTTCTTAGTGCACCCCTACGGTCCCCAAGTAACATACATGCCAAATTTCAGCTTCATACGCCTTATAGTTTTGGCTGTAGCTTGTCTGTCAGTCAGTCAGTAACGCAAGGATTTTATATATACAGATTCTTTGTATGGTAGCGATAGCCTAGTGCAGAGACCGGCAGACTGCTACGCAGAGGGTCCGAGTTCGAATCCACAGCGCGCACCAATGACTTTTCGGAGTTATGTGCGTATTAAATTGTTAATTATCGCTGGCTTAACGGTGAAGGAAAACATCGTGAGGAAACCTGCATGTCTGAGAGTTCTCCATAATGTTCTCGAAAGACATGTGAAGTCTGCCAACCCGCACTAGGCCAGCGTGGTGGGCTATGGCCTTACCCTTCTCATAGTGAGAAGAGGCCCGTGCCCAGCAGTGGGACAGTTTATGTACAGGGCTGATGATGAGTTATTCTTAAATACTACAAAAACATAAAAGTATACCCTACCATAGTTCAGCTTTCTCAATCCAAAAGGTCACATAATAATTTACACAAAAAACTTAGAAATACTTTATATTGCAGCATATATCGTTCGCTTTGGTCATAAGCTTGCTATCTAGCCACAGGTAAATAAAACATTACCTTTTAAAAAAATAACGTAGTAGATATTATTATATACGTATATATTGATTGTATAGATATATTTGATAACACGATGATAAATTTTTTGTTTGGCTGATAACACAGTTATTAATGAAAACAGTCCATAAGTATTTTCCGTGTTTTATTATAAAAAAATATCTTAGATAATGTGGATTTCCACGTCCGGGCAAATTGCGTGATGACGCCGATTGCGAAACTTTGAGCAATCGCGTCACACTTTATGTTCGCTTTGAAGTTGACGTAGTACGATTGGCTCACTCCACAATGATCTGCCTTGGAGTGGGCCATAGGGGTAGTCCAATCAGATTGCCGAACGTCTACCGAATCAAATTGAGTATTACTATTTTAACCAAAACGAGGCACGTACCTAGGGCCTCCATAGTAAGAAGGCCCCGGAAAGCTCCTATATAAACTATAGTAAACATAAGATAAACTGGAAACTTTATGAATCACATACTTTCTCTCGTTTTATGCCAAAGTGCTCCCAATTCTTTGCTTAGGCTTTAGGCGGCTCTGCTCGTAACTTGGCTAAATTCGTACTAGGCGAAGTCCTCTGGTCTGGTAGGTACATGTTTTGTCATTAATGAACGAGTTAAACATTAAGAGGTTTTACCGCTATCTAAAACTCTCGAGAAAATCATTTATGGCATACTAAACAACACTACGGTGCGAAACATTATATGTAGGTCATAGGTACACTATTTTCTACGCCCACAACAAACTTACGTCGTATACATCCCGACAGATAATTAGGAACTTATGTTAGTGACCACGAAAGTTATCGACAATTTGGAACTAGGTATAGGATACTGAATGAATTTACCAGACTTGTTGAAAACTATATTTGCGTGTCAACGCCTCGGCGTCATAAGCTTCGGCTTCTGTGCCTCTGTGTTTTGTGGCAATGCCTAGCTGGTAATTACCGTCGGAATGCACTTAAACATTCATATTATGTCTATGATCGTCGATATCGGATATTGTGCGAAATAAAATATGAAGTCAAGGCCCCGTGTTTTCCTACGCCTACAATCGATACACATGCCATCGATTATAACTGTTTTATTACGTGGATAAGTTCATAGTTTGACAGCTGTTCACGCACAATATAACACGAAGACAGAATCCAAAAGAGCTGTATTAGATAAATAAAAATACTAATGAATTCTTTGCACAAATCAAAGCTGCGCGAAGAAATAGGTGTTAGACGAAGAATTTTGGTATGCATACTGCGTTCGTTGTGAATTTCACGAATGCGACCAAAATCCTTAGTCCGTAGTCCCTATTTCAAAATCCGTACCCTCTGGGAAAACTTTAATAAAAGTAATGTAGTTGCCGAAGCTCCGTAGTTATGTGATTTAAATATTTAGGTAATCTGCTTCAGTTACATTACAAAGAGTGCCTGTACCAATTGCCTTCGTAGACCCAACACGCAGCTACGCCGTAGCAACGTACGTAAAGAGCGCCGCTACGCCGGCTCGCATAAAATGACTTACACATTATGGAAAACAACACTTGTGGAAAACATTGTAGGCTACGCATATTTTTAGGTTTGTTTTGTTTAATGTTTAGTGATTACGTGCATCTGTTTGTTTGTCCGTATATAAAAATGTGTTTTTTTTCTCGTAATTGTCTGTTGTCAAAATCGTAATTGGATAATATCAAAAGAAATATTGGTACGGTTCTAGGGATTAGGGATAAGTACAGCCTGACTCGAGTGATACTTGTGGCAATTTAAACCTATAAATATTTGCCGTGACTTGATTTTAATACTTTAGAGTTTGTACCTACGTCATAACATAACATACAGCCTATCGCGGGCCAAGGCTGGATATAGGTTTAGTTTGCGTCAAACTTAAACTCAAATATGTTTATTTCCATAAAAATGCCAAAAAGTTTTGGACACGTCAGAAATTCATAGATAACAATATAAGAAAAAAAGTAAGTATAAATGCATATTTTATAATTAAGCATTGAAAAAAATGCCTGTTCAGAAAGTAGAGGCTCTGAGAAGAATCAGGCAAGAAACTCAGGGCCACTCTTTTCATCGTCCAGATTTATACAATTAAATAGCTAAGTAACTATATTGCATTTTTCATATATGAGCTGGATTGTCCATAATGTTGTCGCTAATTTTTATTAATATGGTTATTTAAAAATTAATATAAAAGCACTAAACTAGACTAGCATAATAGAGACACAACAGCTCACATTCACAAAAAACTTAAAATGATAAGAAGGTAATAGCCCGTGAGACTGAACAAGTTAATCCCAAGCATTTTAATCTTCAATATAATCTAGTACTGAATAGTAGCCTTTTTGACATAGTTTTCGTTTTATAAACTTCTTGAATTTATTGAAACTTAAATTTTGAATATTGCTTGGTACTTTATTGTAAAAGCGTACACATTGGCCTTTGAAAGATTTTTTTAGTCACATCTCAATATCGTTATGAGTCATAGGAGGATACGGGTTGGTTGGGCTTGATATCGTATATTTTCACATCTTCGCAAACTTAACTTTGTAAGAATATGATAAACTTGCTTCATGCTTACTATTTGACACTTTATAGTATTAATGCACTACCACAGGATTAACGGAACGGAGACATTTGATAAAAAAAGTAAGTTTCAATGGGATAATACTTGTGCAAGTGGCGTTAACAAGTAATTCTGTCGGTGCCATTGAAAATAACTCTTTGAACACTCGAACTAAAGTGGTTTAATTTCAATAATAGCTTGAGTAGAATCGATACTTTGTTCCAATAACGATTATTGCAGATGCAATTAAATCTATTATTGATAACTGGTCATCGTTAGACCGCCTCGTGTACCTATGGCATATTTTTATATCCGGTATCTGGAAATTTATTCCTAAATGGAAACTTATTGGATTTTTAAGTTAAGTCAGCCAATATAAACATCGGTAAATATTATTTAATTTAGTTTCTAGATATTTCTCGTTAAACGTCTATTTAATCATGTAGAACGAAGCTTATCTCTATAACAACTTGCATGCAAGCTACAACTTGTACTGTACAACACATGTTTCACGAAATAAATAAATAATCTCAATAAAACTAATATATATCGCGATAAAATCCGTAAACCAGCCAATTTAAAACAAAAAGCTGCATAGTCGCTTGTTATGACTTTGCTTATCAAGTATATTTGATTAGCAAAGTTATAATAAACGACTGTTATATCCAGCTATAAACGGCTTCCAGTAACAGAACAAGTTATAGGTACTTACTCAAACTTTCATCGTTTATTTACAGAATGCACATACTATACATAGGTATACAAAAAAGAAATAACATTATAATCACTACATAGTATTAAACAAAGTCTGCCTTCTGTCTGTCTGTCCCTATGTATGCTTAAATCTTAAAAACTACGCAACGAATTTTAATGCGGAGTTTTTAATAGATAGAATGATTCAAGAGGAAGGTTTATATCTATGATTAACGCTGGCGAAGCCGCTGGCGGCGTCTAGTATAAAATAAAACGAAAAACATTTGATAAAACATAAACAAGATCATAATATAAAATGTTACAAGAAAATAAATACTCGTACCTCGTTATATTTTTCGAGGCTAGTAATACCAGAGATATAATTCGCGAAAAAAACCCCAAGCGACTGTAGCCGGCTTAAGTCGATAAGTCTGGCGATAAACCTAATAAGTACTTAAGATATTGTATTTGAAGCATAACTAGCTTTACTGAATAGAACAATGCGGTGTTTTGACCCACTTCAATGATATTTTTATCCGGTTCATCAGTTCTTTTTAGGGTTCCGTACCTAAAAGGTAAAAAACGGAACCCTATTACTAAGCCTCCGCTGTCTGTCTGTCTGTCTGTCTGTCTGTCTGTCACCAGGCTGTATCTTATAAACCATGATAGCTAGAAAGCTGAAATTTTCACAAATTATGTATTTCGGTTGCCGCTATAACAACAAATACTAAAAATAAAAAATGAAAATATTAAGGGGGGGTCCCATACAAAAAACGTGTTTTTTTTTCGTATTTTTTGCTCAAAATTACTAATTGTAACAGGTAGACGCTTTAAATTTTCACAGAATATGTAGTTGTATATTACCTTTCAAAATAAATAATTAAATTTAAAAAAAGTAAATAATAAAGGGGGGCTCCCATACAACAAACGTAATTTTTAAGCAATTTGTTACTCGATCTTAATAAACAGGTAGAAACTTATAAAGTTTTTAAGTATACATACAACGAACGTGATTTTCTTTTATAGATGATGGTACGGAACCCTTCGTGCGCGAGTCCGACTCCCACTTGCCCAATTTTTTCGTAATTGCGTTGCCTTTCTGACAAAATAATTATAATATGTCACTACGTACACAATAAATACCATCTAGTCCCCAACTAAGCAGAGCTTGTACTATGAGTAAACTCACGAAGTAGAAAAAGTCGCGGTGGATTTTACAAACATTCAATGAATTGGGCGACGGAAGCTGCAATTTGACATGTATGATCCTCGGAGGGCCTAGGGGTGCACTAAGAAGGGATTGCCTGAAACTCCCACGGGATTGGGCAGAAGCGGTATAGTTTAAAGAAAATGTATTCTTTTCTTTCTTTTTTTTACAACTCCCGCACTAGGAATATATCACGTGTCGCAGGGGACTTTACAAACATACGAGCAACGGACACAATGAACACCCAGACTCAAAACAACAATTTATGGATCACACAAAGTGTTGTCTCGTGTGGGGATCGAAGCCACAACACTCGGCGCAGTGTTAAGCGGCGAGGCGACCACTTAAACCACTACGTCAACTGTGCTGTCACAAATTAATTATTAGTAGTGTCTTAGTTATCCTAGTATATTATCTGGTTTTTAAATAAAAAGTAAAGAAAGCACTACTCTAGTCAGTTCACCAAAATCCTTGGAAGTTCGCATGACATTCGATTTTATCGCATTAACTTCGAAAATGAAGAAGGTCTATCGTGAAAAAGGTCGATCTAGTTACTGCCACGCCTATGTGTTGTGCCTAGTTTACTCATAAATATTTATACGCAAACATTCACAGATTCAGTAAGTTATCTTGACAAAAAGTGAAGATAACATAAACTTCGATTGATAGGTAATGTTATATTAACGTTATCGCAGCTCATGTGTTATGTGGACGGCATGTGATTCGTGTATCAATCTCTGTTTATATATAACACTAGACGATGCCCGCGGTTACACTCGCGATATTTAAGGCTACTGCTCAGCTCCCGTCACTCATAGCGTGATGTTATATAGCCTATAGCCTTCCTCGATAAATGGGCTATCTAACACTGAAAGAATTTTTCAAATCGGACCAGTAGTTCCTGAGATTAGCGCGTTTAAACAAAAAATCAAACAAACTTTTCAGCTTTATATATTAGTATAAGATTCTTGATTAACTGACTGACTAACAACGCACAGCCGGAACTACTGGGCGGAAGAAGTTGATGCATGGACATGCTGTATAGCATGTACAGTCCAACAACTTCCCGCTGGACCACCATAAGGGCGAGAATCGCTCAGCAAGACATCGTCGCTTCCAGTGCTACTTTACACGCACATTGACACTCGTATGCAAAACCAGTTTCTTGTGTGCCTCGACTCTGAGCGAGCCAAGGGATTTTTTTTTTCAAACTGGTCCAGCGCCGACTTGTTTGATTGTACCTATGTTCTTTCCGTGGTTCGTTCGTTTCTGGTCCATGTGGTGACGGATTAAGAATACGGCATGTCACCACCGCATATCATCCCATGGGTGTCGTAAGAGCCGACAGAGGGAGCATATTATGCAGAGAACAGCACTGTAAGAGAAGGAAAACTTGATACAAACCCTACACCAACCCGTTTGGCCAGCGTGGTATAGTAGGCCAATTCCTCCTTTCAAAGGAGAGGCCTAGTCCTGCAGTGGAACGTTAAAGGCTGATGATGAGATGTTCTTTCCAAAAAATCTACGCCATTGGGAAAACTTTAAGTTTAAAAGTTAATACAGAATTTCTAACAAAAATGTGTGCACTCTCTAGTATATGAAACATGTCGATACCTCAATGTTCACCAGACGATAACACGGTGTGTGTATTTGCCGAGGTTTAAAGGATAAAAGTCTGCGGGAAAAGCGGCATCATGTTTAATCCGGTACCGACAGTCAACAATACTCATGAAAGCCTGAATAGATACCTGTATATATGAAATTCTTGCGTTACTGACTGACTGACAGACAAGGCAAAGTCGTAAAGGTCTTATTTTTTTTATAGAGTCACGCCTGTATTCCCAAAGGGGTAGGCAGAGTATTACACCCACATTTCGCCATGAATTTTTAGGTCCCACGTAATAGGGGGCGAGCCTATTGCCGTTACCGGGCACATCACCAGACTCCGAGCTACTACTGAGAATTCGGAAAAACCCAGTAACACTTTTGCCCGACCCGGGAATCCAACCCGGGAATCCAACCCGGGACCTCCGATCAGCAGTCGCATACGCAATCCACTGGACCACGGAGGCAGTGCAAACTACTCTACTCATGTGCTACTAGTCTTAAGAAGCTGAATTTCGGCATTTAGTTCCTTAGGAGTGAAGTGGTGTACTATGAGAAGATTTTTTTAAATAGATACCGTTCCAATGGGGTAAAACGTCCCACGGGGGCGGAACCGAGGTTTAGGCCCACTTGCGTAACGTTTAATTTAAGTCACTCCTTAATTTGAATTGGTTGAACAGAATTAACAGCATAAAATAATTTAAGTTAAAAGTATTTAGCGTCCTCTTGCACAACGACAACAACGCTAAGATTTAGTTAAACAGTTTATGAGGTCGGTAAAGTAGTTTCTACGTTTTGTTTCATGGCATGAAGCCTTTTTGTTACGATTTTAACGATGTTATGCGTATGGTTTCGCATAAAACCTTAGACTATATATACTTTGAGCATAAAACAAAACGCTTTGTCGTCGCCTAGCAACGAAATGACAATTGACAAATAATAACTCGAAACGTTTGAGCATTAACCCTAGAACCCTACATGGGGTGCAGGTGCACCCCACACCGATTTGTTTTCTAAATATCTCAATTTCTTTAATATCTACGAATTTGCGCGTCGGAGTATTTTAGTTTGGTGTCAACCGCTCGCGTTACGTCAATACCGTGAAGAGGGACCGCGTTGTGTGGTCGCCTGTATCAGTGCTGTGGGGTACGCCAGTACCCCAGTGTAGTAAAATCGTAAGATTATTTATTTATTACGATTGATGCATTTATATGTAATAAGTTATTAAATTTGATTATTTATTAAAACAATTGTCTTATATGAATTAAATACAGATATTTTTAGATATTATGAAGGTAAAATTCAATGAAGTTTATTTATTTTGTTTCGGATGGCTGTCAGAGGTTTGAATTACGAAGAAATAAGCTCTATTCTAGACCACAAATCTGGCGAGGAAGAAATAGAAGTTGGGACCAGTTGTAATTCCTGGGTTCTTTACAAGTGTTCAAGATCAAATAATAAGCCAAATATAAAGTTTCAGCAGACAGTTTTGAAATTAGGTTTGGAACTGATACATGAACATTTGGAGGACCGTCACCGGATGCCAACTTAGTCCATTGCAGTGATCCTCGAAAAAGGACCAAATCCTACAAGCGCTGTTGATCAAACTACATTTAACTTTGTGTAATAAGGCTGATTTGTGATCTCAAGTTACCGATTATGTTTAGTAAAACGTATTTTCATGAATTGTTTTATTTTTATTTTAAGGATTACAGTCATTTTAGTATGGGGTGTTCCAGCACCCCAGTGTAGGAATAACATGTGCGCCAAATAGTGTAGGATTCTAGGGTTAACAATAACACAAGTAGGTACATTGTTATCAGTTATATCATCATCATCATCATGTCAGCCTAGGGACGTCCACTGCTGGACATAGGCCGCCCCCTGCTGCGTCGTCCGGTCCAGATATATAAGGGCCGGAACATATATGACGGAAGATCCGTCGCGTTTTATCGGTCGCGTAACGCCAATACATACAAATGTATAGGAAAACGTTCAACCATTCACACCTGACCGATAATCCGTTAGTACGTCGAGCGTACTAACGGATTATCCGTCGACGTCGCGCGCACCACGAACCACGTGAATTTTGACCTTTGAGTAAGGAATATAAATGGAGAGGGCAAATAGTAAGTACATATAGAAAAATTACATTATTCACATATATTATTTTATTTTATATTTTTATAGACTCACGGCTGTATCCCCTTAGGGGTAGGCAGAGGTGTAATATTTCGATATGATTTTTTTTATACACATATATACGAAACCGACATAAAGCCACCAAACATAGTGTTGTCTCGTTTTGTCTTAGGGATATCTCTGAATATATAAAGAGATAGCCATAGTTTACTGAATAAATTAATCATGACGATATTTTATTAGAAATGTCATTCGTGCCACTATCGCTATATTTTTCGCCAAGGTTTGTGGTACATCTGCTGTGAAATCGTTGTCTATCGAACATAATAATTTTGTTTTTGTGCATAAATATGTCTTAAAATCCGATATTGGCTCTCAGAGAATATTTTGTTACATGTTTCATACAAGGGTCGTCTTTCGCTTTGCCATGTTTGCCCACATTTGCATTATGGAATAAACTAATCTGGCAAAAGATTTAAACTAACAAAGGTAACTTACTACAAAAAAGTATTATTCTCCTCTAACCGGCTCCATATCGATATCGATTACATTCTGGAGAACAACCCAAATGGCAGCCATTTTATTTGCCCAACGTTTCGTAGGTGTGCACGCTAAATTCGTAGGTATTGGACATACCATATCCATGTCATTCCCAGATCGGTGATTTTAAGTTCGTAAGATTCCAGGGCCGTCAGACCTTACTTATTTTTTCAGAAACGAAATGTGTAGAATAATGTAGTATTAGTATGTGCTATGAGTGTACGCATATTTGCTAGCTTGGATCGAGGGCCAATTTTTGGGTATGAGGTGCTAAAGGTCCACGGGAACAATTTCCAAACATACCTATAGAGAAAACATTTTGTGTCTTACTCTGCAACTGTAGTCTGAAACCCCTTCTATATCATTTGTATAAGTTTTGTGAAAAACCGTAACCAAATCGTATTATCGTCTTTTATTTTTGAATCTCCATACCTAAATAGGATATATATTCAAATAACGCTTGTTGGCTACTATAAAAAATCTTCGAAGTCCGACATATTTTTAATAGTCAAACTCAAATTACAATATAAATAACTACCGGACTTCAGTGACTACATAACATCAGGGAACAAGAAAAATGATTAGGTAAAAGAATATGACAGTAAAATATTGAGCTGCCCTGAGTACGGCCCTGCACGAACAAACTTATATGTGTGCATAATAGCCACGCTTTTAGCGAATGTGTGCAGATACGCTCGACGCATTTTCCGTCAGATGTGTACCGATTCATTCGACGGAATACACGCGACCGAAAATACGTTCGACGCATCTTCGGTCAGGTATGTGCCGCCCCTAATTATTGATAATTTTCGTCGCTAATGACAAGATGCCAACATCAGTGTGACAGTTCTTAAATGAAATTAGCCACTAAACAGCCGATTTTCGGTAATTAATTTTGACAGTTCTTAAATCATATTACTCGACAAATTTTTCGTTGTGCAAGACGCTAGTGGTGTTTAATATATTTTTTCTCGTTAAATACATCTTAATTCCATTTAAGAATCGTTGTACAAGTGGGCCTTAGTCTCGAATAAAGCGGCAGCAATGACGTTTCGGAGTTAAGTGCGTATTAAATTGTTAATTATTTATCGCTTGCTAATCGGTGAAGGAAAACATCGTGAGGAAACCTGCATGTCTGAGAGTTCCCCATAATGTTCTCGAAAGACATGTGAAGTCTGCCAACCCGCACTTGGCCAGCGTGGTGGACTATGGCCTTACCCTTCTCATAAGTGAGAAGAGGCCCGTGCCCAGTGCGACAGTATAAAGGGCTGATGATGATGAAAGCGGCATTTAACAATTTGATACGCACATAACATCGTCGATTCTGAGATGTGAAATGATTGAAATTGAAATGGTATAGGCACTTTGCATTAGTAGAATCAAAATTAAGATATAGCATCCTTTTCTGGGGAGGAAGCTACGACTATAACATTCATAAGGCGTTTGTTGCCCAGAAAAGAGCTATTAGAACCATTGTTAGAATACAGCGGCCAGTCATGCAGACCCCATTTCAAAGAACTAAGGATCTTGACTGTTCCATGCTTATACATCCTAGTACTACTTACTCATTTATCGAAATACGTACATGAACATGAAAGCCAAGAAGAAAGACAAATGTGGGAAAGTACAAGAAGAAAAGATCTTCTACTCAAATATGTACCGACTCTCGATGTCGTGAAGCATAGCCCTTATTACCAATCGGTTAAGCTATTTAATAAATTGCCTATGCAAGTAAAAACATAAATAAAATGAATTTTCAAAATGAACTTAAACGGTTGTTGTTAAATGAATGCTATTACACTATAAATGACATGTAACTTGCACACCTACAATTTTATTATTATTATTACTGTATAGACATTGTGATTAGGACATCAGAATCTATGTATATTAATAATGGCTTATTATTTTTGACATTATGACCATTAATTATTTTATTTTTCCGCTTGTATTCTGTCCTGATTTTAATTTTGTTTGTTTATAACACATGTTTAATTTGTTTTTAATGTATATTTATTCACACACAATTTGTCTATTGTTTTTGAATGAATAAATGAAATGAAATGATTAACGGTTTTACGGTTATCTAGCCTATCTAGCCAGAAAACCCAGAAAATAATTATAATAATAAACCACTTTTCATTATCTTTTTCTTAAGAGTGTGTATGCACTAAAATGAAGTTTTCTTTTTATAAGCGACTAGCCGTTTCCCGACTAAATCCTGTGTCGCGGGGGACTTTACAAACATACAGCTAACGGACACAGTGAACACCTGGGTGTTCATGACTCGAAACAACAATTTATGAATCACACAAAGTGTTGTCTCGTGTGGGGATCGAACTCACAACACTTTGGCGGCGCAGTCTCAAGCGGTGAGGCGGCCGCTTAAACCACTACGCCAACCGTGCATATGTGTCTTAAACCAAGCGGTTTCGGTGTCCAGTGAAAATGTCCTTTGTAACTTTATAAAAAGAGAGAACGGCAACAAGAAGCGATAAATGGCTGAAGTAACTTGAAACTTGGTGATCACTCTGAATGTTTCACCACATTAGTTAAAGCGTGAAAGAGCCGGCACGGCAGTGCCATCATCTCAAAGAAGTTCGACGTAGGCGCAGTATTCTTGGTAACTTTCCGTTTGTACTGTAAGCCCAAACTCGCCTTTCTTTGCTTTAGAGGTAAAGAAGGGATCAGCGACGTGATTTCGAACAAGAGTTAGAGCAAAGCTTTGCTATCTCTTATTTTCATAGGCGGCGCCTGCCTATCAAGAGGAATATGTAATATTCTTCTAGTAAGAGGCCGCCTTCAGACTAAATGTAACTAAGGCCCACTTGCGTAACGTTTGATTTAAATCGCTCCTTAATTTAAATTTCTTGAACAGAATTAACAGCATAAAATAATTTAACTTAAAAGTATTTAGCGTCCTCTTGCACAACAACAACGACGCTTAGATTTAGTTAAACATTTTTTGAGGTCGGTAAAGTAGTTTCTACGTTTTGTTTCATGGCATGATGACATTTCGTTACGATTTTAATAATGTTATGCGGATGCTTTTGCATAAAACCTTAGGCCCACTTGCGTAACGTTTGATTTAAGTCACTCCTTAATTTACATTTCTTGAACAGAATTAACAGCATAAAATAATTTAAGTTAAAAGTATTTAGCGTCCTCTTGCACAACGACAACAATGCTTAGATTTAGTTAAACATTTTATGAGGTCGGTAAAGTAGTTTCTACGTTTTGTTTCATGGCATGAAGCCTTTTTGTTACGATTTTAACGATGTTATGCGTATGGTTTCGCATAAAACCTTAGACTATATATACCTTGAGCATAAAACAAAACGCATTGTCGTCGCCTAGCAACGAAATGACAATTAACAAATAATAACTAGAAACTTTTGAACATTAACCCTAGAACCCTACATGGGGTGCAGGTGCACCCCACACCGATTTGTTTTCTAAATATCTCATTTTCTTTAATATCCACGAATTCACGCGTCGGAGTATTTTAGTTTGGTGTCAACCGCTCGCGTTACGTCAATACCGTGACGAGGGACCGCGTTGTGTGGTCGCCTGTATAAGTGCTGTGGGGTACGCCAGTACCCCAGTGTAGTAAATTACTTGTTGATAAATAAATTTATTATTTATTACGATTGATGCATTATATGTAATAAGTTATTAAATTTTATTATTTATTAAAACAATAGTCTTATATGAATTAAATACAGATAATTTTAGATATTATGAAGGTAAACTTCAATGAAGTTTATTTATTTTGTTTCGGATGGCTGTCAGAGGTTTAAATTATGAAGAAATAAGCTCTAGATAGACCACAAATCTGGCGAGGAAGACATAGAAGTTGGGACCAGTTGTAATTCCTGGGTTCTTTACAAGTGTTCAAGTTGTTCAAATAATAATCCAAATATAAAGTTTCAGCAGACAGTTTTGAAATTAGGTTTGGAACTGATACATGAACATTTGGAGGACCGTCACCGGATACCAACTTAGTCCATTGCAGTGATCCTCAAAAAAGGACCAAATCCTACAAGCGCTGTTGCTCAAACTACATTTAACTTTGTGTAATAAGGCTGATTTGTGATCTCAAGTTACCGATTATGTTTAATAAAACGTATTTTCATGAATTGTTTTTTATTTTATTTTAAGGATTACAGTCATAGTATGGGGTGTTTCAGCACCCCAGTGTAGGAATAACATGTACGCCAAATAGTGTAGGATTCTAGGGTTAACAATAACACAAGTAGGTACATTGTTATCAGTTATATCATCATCATCATCATGTCAGCCTAGGGACCTCCACTGCTTGACATAGGCCTCCCCCTGCTGCGTCGTCCGGTCCAGTTATATAATTATTGATAATTTTCGTCGCTAATGACAAGATGCCAACATCAGTGTGACAGTTCTTAAATGAAATTAGCCACTAAACAGCCGATTTTCGGTAATTAATTTTGACAGTTCTTAAATCATATTACTCGACAAATTTTTCGTTGTGCAAGATGCTAGTGGTGTTTAATACTTTTTTTCTCGTTAAATACATCTTAATTCAATTTAAGGATCGTTGTGCAAGTGGGCCTTAGACTATATATCATAAAACAAAACGCATTGTCATCGCCTAGCAACGAAATGACAATTGACAAATAATAACTTGAAACGTTTGAGCATTAACCCTAGAACCCTACAAGGGGTGCAGGCGCACCCCACACCGATTTGTTTTCTAAATATCTCAATTTATTTAAAGTCCACGAATTCACGCGTCAGATTATTTTAGTTTGGTGTCAACCTCTTGCCAATACGGTGACGACAGATGCGTCATGTAGTCGCCTATGTAAGTGCTGTGGGGTATGCCAGTACCCCATTGTAGTAAAATCGTAAGTTATTTTATTTATTACGATTGATGGATTTGTATGTAATATCTTATTGAATTATATGAATTAAATACTGATATTTTTAGATGTTATGTGAAATTCAATGAAGTCTATTTATTTTGTGTGAGATGGTTGTCAGGGCTTTGAATGACGAGGAAATAAACTCTTTTCTAGACCAAGAATGTGGCGACGAAGATATAGAAGTTGGGACCAATTGCAATTCCTGGGTCCCTTACGAGTGTTCAAGATCAAATAATAAGCCAAATATAAAGTTTTAGCGAACATTTTTGAAACAATTAGGTTTGGAACTGATACATGAACATTTGGAGGACCGGTACCGGATGCCAACTTTGAGGCGGGATATAGAAGAGTAAATTGCAGCGCTCCTCAAAAAACTACGAGATCCTACAAGCGCTGTTCCTTATCGTGCAAAACGAGGACGGTGGGCTTTTGTCCAACGTCCAAAGACGGAAAAATCATTACTATGTGTCAAAGGTGCAAAATACCTATTTGTTTGGAGCATCAGGTACAAGTTTGTGCAAAGTGCTCAAACTAAGCTTAACTTTGTGTAATAAGGTTGATTTGTGATCTCAAGTTACTGATTATTTACAATTAAACGTATTTTTATTAATTGTTTTTTTTTATTTTTAGAATTACAGTCATTATAGTATGGGGTGTTCCAGCACCCCAGTGTAGGAATAATATGTGCGCCAGATAGTGTAGGATTCTAGGGTTAACAAGAACAAGTAGGTACATTGTTATCAGTTATATCATCATCATCATCATTTCAGCCTCTTCACCAGATCGTCGGTCCACCTTGTGGGAGGCCTACCCCTGATGCGTCGTCCGGTCCAATTATACATATAATTATAGTTAATTTTCGTCGCTAATGACAAGTTGCCAACGTCAGTGTGCCATTTTTTAAGTAAAATTAGCCACTAAACAGCCGATTTTCGGTAATTAATTTTGACAGTTCTTAAATCATATTAGTCGACAAATTTTTCGTTGTGCAAGACGCTAGTGGTGTTTAATATTTTTTTTCTCGTTGAATACATCTTAATTCAATTTAAGAATCGTTGTGTTGTTATTAGCGACGAAAATTATCAATAATTATATAACTGGACCGGACGACGCAGCAGAGGGAGGCCTATGTCCAGCAGTGGACGTCCCAAGGCTGACATGATGATGATGATGATATAACTGATAACATTGTACCTACTTGTGTTATTGTTAACCCTAGAATTCTACACTATTTGGCGCACATGTTATTCCTACATTGGGGTGCTGGAACACCCCATACTAAAATGACTGTAATCCTTAAAAAAAAAAAAAAAACAAATCATTTAAAATTTCAATTCATGAAAATACGTTTTACTAAACAGAATCGGTAACTTGAGATCACAAATCAGCCTTATTGCACAAAGTTAAATGTAGTTTGAGCAACAGCGCTTGTAGGATTTGGTCCTTTTTTGAGGATCACTGCAATGGACTAAGTTGGCATCCGGTGACGGTCCTCCAAATGTTCATGTATCAGTTCCAAACCTAATTTCAAAACTGTCTGCTGAAACTTTATATTTGGCTTATTATTTGATCTTGAACACTTGTAAAGAACCCAGGAATTACAACTGGTCCCAACTTCTATTTCTTCCACGCCAGATTTGTGGTCTAGAATAGAGCTTATTTCTTCGTAATTCAAACCTCTGACAGCCATCCGAAACAAAATAAATAAACTTCATTGAATTTTACCTTCATAATATCTAAAAATATCTGTATTTAATTCATATAATACTATTATTTTAATAAATAATCAAATTTAATAACTTATTACATATAAATGCATCAATCGTAATAAATAAATAATCTTACGATTTTACTACATTGGGGTACTGGCGTACCCCACAGCACTTATACAGGCGACCACACAACGCGGTCCCTCGTCACGGTATTGACGTAACGCGAGCGGTTGACACCAAACAAAAATACTCCGACGCGCGAATTCGTGGATATTAAAGAAATTGAGATATTTAGAAAACAAATTGGTGTGGGGTGCACCTGCACCCCATGTAGGGTTCTACGGTTAATGCTTAAAAGTTTCTAGTTATTATTAATTGTCAATTGTCATTTCGTTGCTAGGCGACGACAATGCGTTTTGTTTTATGCTCAAAGTATATATAGTCTAAGGTTTTATGCGAAACCATACGCATAACATTGTTAAAATGGTAACAAAAAGGCTTCATGCCATGAAACAAAACGTAGAAACTACTTTACCGACCTCATAAAATGTTTAACTCAAAGAGATTGGATATATAATACATAGAGGTAGCCCTAGTACTGAAAAATTGAACACAGTCAACTGACGTGTAAGATACAATTTAGACAATTTAATGCCATCAAATTATATAACTTTAGTGATTCATCTTTTATGACAGTTCTATCATGATTTTGAATTTAGCCGTATAATATTTATATCGACTTTTCAAGTGTTGTAAGAAATCCTATCGATATGTCTATCCACCGTATATTTTTATCTCGTTATTTTTTAGATTCTTTGTGCACGTGATAAAGATTTATAAAATAAGTGGATTGCTGCAGTATGTCGTGGAGAAAATTGGGTGCCTAGAAAGCACCATAGAATTTGTTCCAAGCATTTTACTGCGGAATGTTTTTATAGTAATGACAGATGGCGCAGACTAAAAGAAAATTCTGTGCCAACATTACTCCTCCATTCTAAACGTATCAGTGTGAGTGTTTAAATAATTACTTGCTTTTACTTTTATTAGGGTAGCAGCGCCAAACAGGAGTCGGATCTTGGGCTCCATTCGATATCTCGACCAAAGGAATAATTTAATTTTAATATTTTCTACAATTTTATTATCAGTGCATAGGGTTCCCATCAAGAACGTAGGGTCCCAAGCCAACCTCACCAGCAAGTGGTGTACCTGCTTATCAACGGATGAGGCTCTGGCAAACAAAACATTAGGCTCGCCACCTATTACGTGGGATCAAAAGTCTGGCAAAAAGTGGGCGTTTAATATGCCTCTGTCTACCCCTTCGGGGAAACAGGCGTGAGCCTATGTATGTATGTTATAAACAATATTCAGCCAGCTACCTGCAGTTACACTGTTGCCACGAAAAGCCACGACACGCTAAGCGACAAGCGATTTCGATGTTTATTTGTGCAGTTTAGTTCTGCACTGAGGTGACAGCGCCGGCGGCAGAATAGAGAGCGGCATGAACATTGAAATCGCTTGTCGCTCAGCGTGTCGCGGCCGTTCGTGGCCAGGCTGTTAGACGACATCCACTAATTTCATAGTTTTACTATATCCTTACTAATACCTATTATAAATGTAAGTGAATTTATTTATTTGTTAAGCTTTTTGACTACTCAATCGATCATAAAAAGTTCAATGCACGTTTCTGGGAGTAATGGGAGTACAGAAAAAGGTGTAAGGTACTTTTTATCAATCGGCTTTGGCCTATAAATCAAGCTTCAGGTATCATCAGTGATTGCTAGGGTGGCAAACACAAAGGGTATGCTTATTTATTTTAATATACTGCTTTGCATTAAAACATTAGGCTTTTTTCTTTCTTTAGTGTACGCGTCCGCCTTCCATTAATGAGACATCTTCTGTTTCTCCGACAACCAGCACTAAAGCGCCTACGTTAGTTACAATTTCTCCGCCAGTAGGTACAGAAGCGATGAAAATCGTGTGCGCTAAACACTTACGTACAATAGAAAAACTACAAAAAGAAGTCTTTCACCTTGAGCAGCTTGTTAAAAGACGTTTGTTAAAAATTAATTACCTATTTAAGACAACGTTCTAAACGTCTGATGAAAAAGAACATTGCTATGAATTCACGTATATGTCGGCGATACGCCAGGGTTATCGTGTCCAGTCCAGACTCCATTATAATAAAAAAACTCACGTAATATTACTTGGTTTATTTTCAGACGATTTCTAGCACAGAATTGAATTAAAATGTGACCTACAATCCTTTTTATAAACTAACCGTCATTACACTTAATGTTAACAACTGCCACTTCCTTTTCAACATATAATTGAAATTACTGTACAATTAATTATCAAAAATCAACATTGATATTGTTATGAATATTGCACAACACCATATGATTTATTTTATACGAATAACAAATCTATTGTAATAATCAAACGCTGCTTTACAACATTCGCAACAGATGGTGATGGGATGCTATCAACAGGATGTAAATATAAGCGCAGGTTATTTATTACCGTTAACATAAAAGTATCAGAATAATGTTATTTAATACTAATTGATTTTACTTTGAAAGTTTCTGGAGTTATCTTAATTATTAAGCGATAAATTAAATAACCAATATTTATAAAACAGTAAAGCAGTCAATACAGTGTCTAATATTCTAAAGTTCAGAAGTTCTCAGTTCTGTGTTCACAAATAGTTATTTAAATATCAATCTTAAATATTATTAACATTTTCGTAACAATATAATCATTATATATTAATTTGCGCCCATATATACTTGATAGTTTGCAAAACGAAAATATCGTGAAGAAGGATTTGATAATTTTAGATCACGTGAAAAATAACAGTGTTATTAAAAATACCTTTCACGCGCGGCTGGTGACAAAACACGTGAGATTAGCTTGAAGTTAAAAAAAATGCTGTGACGCTTCATTATTATGTGCTACTGAGTACCCATTTGAAACAAAAAAATATAGATTCCGTTTAAAAATGCAAGTTTGTGTAAAAATTATATGAATACTATCCATTAACTAGCGTTCTGTAACTCGCCGTGTGGTTGGCGGCATAGAATACAAGTGTCACCACCCCCTATCTTCCCATGAGTGTCGTAAGAGGCGACTAAGGGATAACACGATGCAAATACCATCTTTGCGTATAGACGGAAAACTCGACATCAAACCCTATACGACTGCCTCATTGGTCTCGCGGCATAAATGTGCGCGTGGGATCGGGAGGTCCCGGGTTCGATTCCTGGGTCGGGCAGTTTATCGAAAAGTGGGTGTAGAAATACACCTCTGCCTACCCCTTCGAGGATAAAAGGCGTGACGTTATGTATATATGTATGTAACTAGCGTTCTGACTGCTGTGGACACAAACTTACGGAATGTATAACATGTACATACTTACTTTTACAAGTCTGTTTGATTTTGAACCTATATTATTGAAACTTTGATCGATATCGATAGCAGATTTGCTCAATCACTAAAAAATTAAAAAGTTACGAAATTTGTGTTCAAATTGTCTTTAGCCCTAACTGACAAACATAGTGCCATCTTCTTCTGGCAACTCTAATTTGTCATATGAGTGAAGAGTGTAGCTATATTCAATTTGTTCATAAAAATATCGTTCATTCCATGCTTTAGTTATTCTTCCATGGTTTAACTAAATCTAAGCGTTGTTGTCGTTGTGCAAGAGGACGCTAAATACTTTTAAGTTAAATTATTTTATGCTGTTAATTCTGTTCAAAAAATTTAAATTAAGGAGTGACTTAAATCAAACGTTACGCAAGTGGGCCTTGTGCCCGGTTTCTGAAGTTACCAGATATACTCTCAACAGTTATTGATTCATTCAAGTTAAAGTTATGGAAAGGATAAACGTTGGTTAACTGACACTGCGTTTCTGAATGCGCACTGGAGCGTTAAATAACTATTGAACACTGTAAAGTATTATATTATCTGTGATTGAACCAATACGTAGTCCTTTTTTCTGCCACTAGATGACTCTGTTTTAAAAAAACGAGTTGAAAACTTATTTAAATATTTTTATTTGTCCGTTTAACTAGTTGTTTAATCATATATTGTTTTTTTAGGAGTAAACCACTAGTTGCTCGTTATTTTACTAAAAAAAATATGATAATGCCTCATTCGTAATGGCTGTACGCCTGCTAACTTATATACTTAAAAAAAAAAAATTTCAAATCAGGCCTCGCTGTCAGAAGATTTGACATTTTATGATGATGATGATTTGTGCTTCATTGTAGAGCTTTTCTGCAGTTGTATTAGGATTCAAAAATGGTGTCATTCTGTACTTGCCACAAGGATAGGCACTGTCTACTAGGATGTGACCATCTAGGTATCTCATTGTTATGCAGGCGAGCTCGTAGAAACGAATTATGGTACACTGTACTGTCATGAGTAGATTCATGCCAACGAGCATCTAAATCTCTGATGTATAATTTTGTATCACATACAACTTGTACATTGACAGAAAAGAAATCTTTTCTGTTCCTAAAAAGTTCTGGTTGCTCTCCTCCAGGAGAGAGACACAACCGACAACATTTAGAAAACCAGCTATATTAAAAAATTGCGCTTTAACTCCTCCCAGATCTTCAGAGTTTGGCATTCGTATATATCTTCTAGCTAGTTTTGCTATTTCTCTACTTAGGTACTTTATAAACCACTCTTGACACAGTGGTTTAATGAACATTAATACATACATACATACATATTGTCACGCCTTTTATCTCCGAAGGGATAGGCAGAGGTGTATTTCTACACCCACTTTTCGGCAGATATACTTTAGTCCCACGTAATAAGGGGCGAGCCTATTGCCGTACCGGGCACATTTCCAGACTCCGTGCTGCTACTGAGAATTTCGTGACAGAAAAACCCAATAACACTGCCCGACCCAGGAATCGAACCCGGGACCTCCCGATCCCACGCGCACATTTATGCCGCGAGACCAACGAGGCAGTCGTATAGGGTTTGATGTCGAGTTTTCCGTCTCTACGCAAAGATGGTATTTGCATCGTATTATCCCTTAGTCGCCTCTTACGACACCCACGGGAAGATAGGGGGTGGTGACACTTGTATTCTATGCCGTCAACCAACGGCCATGAACATTAATATCATCACCAATCACTACTTGAAATGTGCCTGTGGCGTAAAATCGTAATATGATGAAAATTTGTTCCAACATAGACAATGTATACCTATTTGCGATACATAACTGGAGCTAAACTAATGCTGATCATATCACTTATGTGTAACACGGTGTCCTTATCAAAACGATATCTCATTTTAAATTCTTCATCCGTAAACATTTCAAAAGCATTTCTCCTAGATCTTAGGATTCTAGGAACTGATTTATTGATTTATTAGCAATAGACTCCAGCACTTCAAAATCAATCTCTCTGCTCACTGCAGAACTGCTCGAATACGACATTTTGTATCGGTTATGTAAAAGTTTAAACACAAACCTATCATATCAAAACTTTCCAGTTATAATATATTAGTCTATGATCAAAACCTTAAACTCTTAAAAAAGGTAACACGTTTGACAGAAGTTAAACTTCAAATAAAGTTATGGAACCGATAAACGGCGAACATTGGTCGGTTAAGTTAAACTAAAGATAACTGGAGTTTATGTTGTGACGCGTTGTTCAGAAACGCACTTTCTTGAGTTATCGAACCAATAACGCTAACGGATAGATAAACCACCGATAAAAGTACCTCAGAAACCGGGCATTAGTGTAGTCATTGTAAATACAAGTAGGTATAATTTTTTTTTAAATTGTATGACTTTTTAATGGTTTAGCCGTGCTTATGTTTTCGGGCGTTTTGTAGCAACCAAATAAAGAAAATCCTTAGATCTAAGGATTTTCTTTATTTGGTTGCTACCAAAACGCCTATGGTTTGATATTAACGTTAACATAAACTAAAACAGTTGGTCCGAGGGCTCTTATTTTAATAGAGCACTCTTCGCACGTAATTCTGTTGAGTCAATGTGCTATATCATTGTAATTAGTGTAGGTACCTAATATTATAATTATCAACAAACGATCAATTGAAATCATTCAAGATACGATATCGTTTAGTTCATCTAATGATCACATTTTTGCGAGCTATGTTCATATCGCTTAGACATCAGCTTTTAGTAATATTTTCCAAACTTGACAACTGAATTCTATTGTGCAGCTGTGTGACTTTACATCATTATGGAGATTACAAGTTCTTAATAACATTCGCAAACCATTACAAAAGTTAAAATGTTATTATTGTTCCGCTATTTTTATAACAGTTATTAGAGTTTAAACTAATTTAATATTAATAAATAATGTTGTAATATTGAGTACCTATTTGGTGTTCAATCAAGATTATTTTCTATTGCTAAGCCTACGCTTTGCCTACCCTCTTATTTAAGCACGTAATGGTTTCGAATGTAGACGTGTTTCTTCTCATACCATAACATATTGTTGGATTGAAAGCATAAGTGTTTGGTTACCAAAAGGTGCTCTAAGAATGATAATTTGAAACTAGAAGCTACTTTTTAATTGCCCTTAAATAGGCATTCCTTCACATCGAAAGCGGTAACAACACTAGACAAAAAAAAAGAACACAAAAAAATAAAAACATTACCTTCATCTGTCACTTGATTTTTTTTAAAGGAACCGTGAAAATTAGAACATAAAATAACCGAAATTAGTATAAATGCGATTGCCACGACATATTTACGGTCATTGATGTACACTGACATTGAACCACTATAGTGTGTGGGCCAATGTTGGCCACGGCGGCGGCGGCGGCGAGTAATTGTGAGAAGGTGGACACGTGGCCGCATATTAGCACTCTCCTTGGCATTGACTGCACAGCATTAGGGTGCATATGTCGATGGTATCCTTACTAATGTTATAAATGGAAATGTTAGTCTGTTTGTTACGAGTGTCACGACAGGAATCAAAAAAAATAATTTTACATTCACGTCGTTAGGGAAACAGAAATTTATAAGTATAGGTATCTACTTTGAATTTACTAAGTCTGAATTTAGGACTCCCTGGCAAAACCTGGTGGACAACAATATTCTTTCTTTTGATGTGATTGTATGGTCTATTATGGTGGTCAGAGCCTCCAACGGACTCCACACTTAAGAAAAATATTGAGACTATAGCTGAAAATGCAGGCTGTAATTTTTGCATGTAAGAGTAACAGGCATAAACATATACCTATACCTACTTCCTCACAAATCACAATCTGCCGCATTTATTTTATTACATACACATACATACATAGACTCACGCCTGTTTCCCCGAAGGGGTAGGCAGAGGCATATTAAACACCCACTTTTCGCCAGTGTTTTGATCCCACGTAATAGGTGGCGAGCCTATTGCCGCTTATTGGGACATTTTGTTTGCCAGAGCCTCGTTCGTTGATCGGCAGGTGCACCACTTGCAGGTGAGGTTGGCTTGGGACCCTAAGTTCTTGGTGTTCCCACCAAGGGTTCCCCCTATGCACCCATCTTGGTGGGAACCCTATGCACTTTTTATATATTTTTTATTTTATTAATTTAGAAGATAATAAGATTATCATGGCTTTATTAAAACTGCCTCCGTGGTCCAGTGGATAGCGTATGCGTCTGCTGGTCGGAGGTCCCGGGTTTGATTTCCGGGTCGGACAAAAGTATTACTGAGTTTTGCCGAATTCTCAGTAGCAGCACGGAGTCTGTTGATGTTCCCGGTAACGGCAATAGGCTCGCCCCCTATTACGTGGGACCTAAAAATTAAATTCAGACGAAATGTGGGTGTTATATTACACCTCTGCCTACCTCTTCGGGGATACAGGCGTGAGACTATAATTTTGTTTATTAAAATTTGATATAAACATTTTGTCATAATGCCTGGTGCACAGTACCTACTCTTGCAGTTTTAATATACACAGACAGAAAGCAAAACAAAGCGGACGACATAACCTCAATACAGTTATTAGCCAGATAAGACAAAATCTGATTAAAACATTTAATATTACTTTGATATACAAAATGCATTAGTTTATCGATAACACCAATTTTGCAGGCGACGTCCGTTATTTTATTTAAGGTTGTCGTGGCCGGTGGTCGAGCTAAATCGGTCATGCTAAAATCAGCAAGGCTCTACCTATGATATCATCGTGGAATCAATCAATTTTAATTCATCACGATGAATTAAAACCGCTGAGGCTCCGAACTCTTTCTTCTTCTTCTCGTGTGAGTGTGTAGCCAACTCTGTTGTCGGAGTTTTCAGACCGCCCGAAGGCCTCCGACACGGCCTAACGATTTTTGTCCTGAAACAAGAACCGGGACCGATAGCTTTACGTGCCCTTCGAAGCACGGTAGCGCCCTGATGTAAAGGCCACACGCGGTTTACCCATCCAAGTGGCGACCCTTACTAGTGTTCCTTAGCTTTGTCGTCTTGTCTTACGATTGTATTACGATCGGCAAGCCAAGTCTCGCTATGAGCGCTACGCTCCGAACTTAATGTTTTGCATTTTAAGTATGTCATTAGAATTCACTAAAGAAGAATTTTATTACAGGATGAATACATTGAAGACAGTCATTTCCAAAGACAGAAGAAAAGTTTGCGGATTTTCGTGAGGTATAAATGGGCTTGCATAATTGAGTTTTCAAATTATTTTTTTCTCCTGAGAGGGTACCTAAACCCTACGATTGAAAGTTCACGCGAAACAAACGCGAGAAACTTGCTAAAATATTGAGTAGGTATACTTAATATTATGAAATCTGTAATCATATAACTACTACCTACGTGGTAGGTCTTCAATTATCGGAAGAGGCGATAATTTTTATCGTCGGAACAAGCGATCCATTACTTGCGTTTGTTACATTATTGTAATTAGTCATAACTTAGGTATGCATGACACTACCATGCTATTTTTATTTGTTACGCCATAAAAAAGCCTAGATATAAAGTGAATATTTTATTAAAAGAAAAAAATATTAAAATACGTCAAAATAAATGCTTTTCGAACCGAAATAATACTCAATTCCAGAGCTGGCTCATTATTAGGCTCAAATAGATCTTCATTGCTTGCCTTTGCTGATCTATTATGACAGTAAGTTAGGTCACTATATGAGCCCTACAAACAATAATTAATAATAAAAAAACGTCAGTTCAGCTAATATTAAGTATATAAGCCAAATGATATGAAATTGCAAGCTATTATGTACTTTCAACTTCGAGAAATAAATTATTAATTTATGCCTTCTCAATCCGCATAACTTAATAATGGAGTTATGTAACGACTATCCGGACTATCATATGAATTTATCATCATCATCATCATCATCATCATCACCCGGCCGTAGGCCACTGCTGGATATAAGGCTCGACAATGACACGCCACTGAGCCTGATTTTCGGCTCTAGGTACCTGTCCAGCCGCCGTCAACTACTTTGCGTTAACCTATCGTCCCTCCAACTCCTATATGAATACTCATACATACATACTCCTTTATGCCTCTGTAATTAACATAATAAATCAAATCTATACTCGTAAATTTTCCAAATGATTAATAATTAAAGTGTTGCCAACGGTTGAACAGTTTCAATGGAAATTTTAATTACAGGGTTACCAGTTTTTAGAGACTAACGAACGTCCGTGAAAATAACAAACTTATGGAATACATAGCAACACATGTCTTTATTTAAGTTTTCTGTTTAGTAATGAAAAAACCTAAAGATCGGAATTATTTAATAACTAATACTTACTATCATAATGTAAACGAGAATGTTTGTTTGTTTGTGCTCAATAATTTGCTAGTTACCTACTGCCAGTAACTTACTGGCGCTTTTGTGATGACGATATAGTCCTAGCTTTTTAATAGGTACACATCGGCCAGTGAGCAAAGCTTCTGTAAGTGTTTCATATACAGAGCTTCTGCTTAAGTGTTTTAGGTGGGCTTAAACTGCACACAATCATTGATAACAAGGCATTCTGGAGCATTTTTATGTGAGATGGGAGTTTCTCAGCATAATTAGGAATGCATATTCGGAAGTCAAAGCATTTCTGATTATGAAAAGGTCGGGTTTATTGATCTGCCAAGCCAACACCAAAATAGACCTCGATGGATCCTGTCCTGTGCCAAACCGTCAGTGTGCTATAGGCCTCATTACAACGTTTACTTAAGCTTAAGTGAATGTTTCACATTCTAAAGAATAAGACTGGGATATTCGTTTAAATCTTAGCCTAATTTTGAATTATTCAAGTAGGTACATATTTTGATAAAGTCACTTCCATGGAATATTGAGAGGTCACTTCTCTAACAATCTTTGAAAGCTACAATACCTACTCTTTTTATGGTGCTGTGTCAAAATTCGTGCAAATAACTACTATTTGTAAATGTAGCTGTAGCCCGATGGTCTGGAAAACCTGTCTAATCATGCAAATACAAACCTTAAAAGACAACTTTTAGTAATACAAATAACTAGAAAACTATTCATGCAAAATTCCTTGTAGCAGAAACCGCGGGCAAAATATAGTTTTTATGCATATAAATGCTTATGATTTTCTAATATTTGACGATGACATGACTTTACCGATCTTTATCGCTATCATTATGCGGCGGTATCGACCTGGCCACTTTTTACGAATGAATCCACTGGCAAGCACTACTGGCAGTTTCTCAGAATAGGGTTAAGGTTAGAAGGTATAGGACCGCCGACAAGTAAGGGTTACGGACACGCCTCCGAGGAAGTTTTGGAGTACTGTCAGGTGTTACGCCTTTCTCACGATGTTTACCTTCGTTGTAGGCAGAACCAGGAATTATTCATAGATTACCTAATTACACATAACATGTTTTCCCTCGAAACTTCGGCCAACTGATAGTCTAGCTCCGCCTAGAAGCCTTGTGTTTATTTGGTAATACTTAACTAATGCCTAAGAATGTTTACATTGTATGTGTACCAATGTAAAGTGTCTAATTGAAACTTTTACCTTTGCAAATAAATTTACTGCCTCCGTGGTCCAGTGGATAGCGTATGCAACTGCTGATCGGAGGTCCCGGGTTCGATTCCCGGGTCGGGCAAAAGTGTTACTAGGTTTTTCCGAATTCTTAGTAGCAGTACGGAGTTTGGTGATGTGCCCGGTAATAGGCTCGCCACACATGGACCTAAAAATTCATGGCGAAATGTGGGTGTAATATTACACCTCTGCCTACCCCTTCGGGGATAAAGGCGTGAGCCTATAAACAAAAAAAAATACCGTTTTGATTAACTCATTTTGTCAAAATCGAATAATGCTGCGGGCATCATTTACTACATATTTAAGAGAATAGTATTGCTTATCTGTGTATATAAAATTCTTGTGTATTGACTGACTGAAAGACAACGTACAGTCCAAATTATTGGACGCGAGAAGCAGAAATTTGTACATACATACATATGCTCACGCCTTTTTCCCGTCGGGGTAGGCACAGACAATAGAACGCCACTTGCTTCTATCCTTGCAAACCTCACGCGCTTCCACTACAATACTCTACATTCATTACTCTTTTCCTACATGCTCGCCGGTTACGGGTGCTTCGGACTTTTTGAAATTTGTTATGTAGATATGTATTATTAATATTATTATGTCCTTTGGAGTGCACTAAGGGATTTCCCGATTCTCACGGGATAGGGGCAGAAACGGTTTAAAAATGATATGTGCGAGCGTAACTGAAGGCACCCTCTAGTACTTATATACTACCTACTACGTGTACGGTATACCAAGTTTGTGGCAATTGGCAAACATAAGTTCGCTAATATAACTGTAACTACGATTGTCCGTGTGGTGACGGATTAAGAATACGGAATGTCACCACCCCATATCATCCCATGGGTGTCGTAAGAGCCGACAGAGAGAGCATATTATGCAGAGAACAGCACTGTAAGAGAAGGAAAACTTGATACAAACCCTATACCAACCCGTTTGGCCAGCGTGGTATAGTAGGCCAATTCCTCCTTTCAAAGGAGAGGCCTAGTCCAGCAGTGGACTGTTAAAGGCTGATGATGATGACGATTTTCAGGTGGAAGAACGGCATTTCATTCGAGTCTTAACATTGATGCATCTGTCAATAAAATATAGAATAGGAATAAATACAAATCTTATTTAAAAGCCCCTTAAAAAATCGGCCTGTTGGGCCAAGTAGGTAAGTCTAAGAGGTGTAACATGGCTTACCTATTGGATTTTAATTAAATACAGTATTTTAATATATTCAGTAATAGCACTTAATTTAAATCCAATAAGCTATGTTTTCTTGGATTTAAATAAAATACACTATTTGTAAATATATTCAGGTACAGCACTGAGTCAAGATTAAAGAATTGAACTCGTCATATCAGTAGTCTTTTATCATATATAAAGTATGAAATACATCTACATATGTCTAACTATCGCAATTCACACATGTAAGGCAATTATCAAATAAAATACTATCATTAATGACATTCGTAACGTCACGAAATTAATTGAACATGACCTCGCCGACAATTATAATAGGTATCATTACATGTTTAATTGTTAAAATAATTTATATGAAATTAGGAATATATGAAACAATAGGATGGTCGCAGTTACGCTCGCACGCTCTTTTAAATCTAACCCTATCGGCCCGATTCCATGGGAAGTTGGGAAAATCCCTTAGTAGTGCACCCCTACGGTCCCCAAGGAACATTAATGGCAAATTTCAGCTTACTGAACCCAGTAGTTGCGGTTGTGTAATGTCTGTCAGTCAGTACCTAAGTCAGTAACGGATTGTATTGTTTACTAGCTATTACCCGCGGTTTCACCCGCGTCCTGAGGGAACTATTTCGCGTATCCGGTTAATTTATAGCCTAAGTTACTCCTTGGTACATCAGCTATCCGCCAGTGAAAGTCCCGTTAAAATCGGTTCAGCCGTTCCAGAGATTAGGGAGAACTAACAGACAGACAGACAAAAATAAAAAATAAAACATTTCGGTATATGTACGAGGGGCGGCTGATAAGTTCGCGGCCTAGGGTAGTTAATGAGAAAAAATTATATTTTTTTTTATTTTTCAATATAATCCCCCTCAAGTGAAATACACTTTTCACATCGTAAATATAATGCTTTTATACCATTGAAAAAATATTCTTTAGATTTCTCTTCAAAATGGTTTTCCACGGCCGCCTTCATCTTATTGTCGTCCGCAAATATTCGTCCCCGCAACTCCTTTTTTAAATTTGAAATAAAAACCGGCCAAGTGCGTGTCGGGCCACGCGCTATGTAGGGTTCCGTAGTTGCCCATAATGACTTGCTGCAAAGGGTATTAATGTACAACAAATCCGACTGTTTATTTTGCTGAAAAAATAATTTTAATAACACTATTATAAGAACCCAAGTTTTGTTTAGAAAAATACTAGGTATGTATCCAGTTATGTATTGTAAACATAAAATGTGGTTTCCAAGATATACTACTACTATACATACGTAGTACCGTAGTACATTACATACCAAAGTACGTATATCTTTAAGATTAAGCCAGCGCGCCCAATGTAAACTCACAGAAATAGGTATTTATAAGTTAACCGACGATTACTCGTAAACTAGTGATATCTAGTTAGCCGTGATAGTTTTCCTTTTTAATTCGTTTTATGTACTGCATTTGTGATTTTTTTCACCTCTTCCAAATTAATAGTTTAGGCGGCATTTTTTCACTTCAAAGCTTGATATTTGACAAACCAATCACTTGATCGAAAAATGATTTGAGCAAACTAATAATATTTTTTTAAAACCTATCCAATGATGCCCCACATGATGGAGCACTCAACCAAAAAAAAATTCAACCCCACTATATATGTAGGGGAGATACCCTTAAAAAAATATTTTCCTAAATTTTATTCTACAGTTTTGTTGCAATATCTTATGTCTATAGTCATGTCAAATATCAGCTTTCTAGCGCCAGGCGTCTTTGAGCTAGGCTGCGGACGGACAGACGGACGGACATGACGAAACTATAAGGGTTCCTTGTGGACTACGGAACCCTAAAAAGGAAATAGTCACTGGAAGCCAGGTCCGGACTATAGGGTGGGTGGTCAATTTCTGTGAATCCCGTAGCTTCCAAAACCCTCGCAACCCGAGCGGTGTGAACGGGTGCGTTGTCTTGCAAAAACAGCACTCCGTGCGCCAACTTGCCGCGTCTTTTCTGTACGACTGCCTCACGTGCCTGACCTTTAGCATAATATGACCATTCATTGTAGTTCCCTTAGGCAAGTAATCAATCAGCAAAATTCCTTCACTATCCCAGAAAATGGTAGCCATAAGCTTCGAAGCCGACTTTTCCACTTTAAACCTCTTTGGTGGCCTTTCTCCCTTTTTTATCCACTGCATTGACTCTTGTTTGGACTCGGGATCATAGGTACTGACGGATCCATGTTTCATCAACAGTCACAATGCGGTTACAAATTTCGTCTAAATTTGCCTGACACAACTCTAAAAAATCTTTACAACTCGCCGATCGTCGGAGCTTGTCGAGCGGTGTGAGCATTCGCGGGACCCAACGCGCACTATTTTTTTTCATATGCAAAAGTTCGTGTAAGATCTCTCGAATTCGTTCTTTGCTGATCTGTAGTTCTTCCGCTATCTGCCACAATTTAATTCTACGATCAGCCAGAACAAATTTTTCAACTTTTCTCACGTTTTCTTCGGTGACGACTGTCCCTGGGCGGCCAGCAGCCCGGGCAGGGGTGGTCTTCACAGGTCTCTCTTCCTTGTTGAAATAGACGAGCCCATTTTTTTACCACTGTATATGATGGAGCAGAATCCTGAAGAACCGATGACATCTCTTCAAAAATGTCTTTCGGCGTATTTCCTTTCTTAACAAGGAATTTAATCACAGCGCAGTGCTCCAAATTGCGAGAAGTTGCAGTTTCAGTGGACATGGTGATGTTGTTCGTTTCGGGGTTGAAATGTTAATGAGGTATTTTTTTTTTTATATTTGTACTACTAATGAGCCACGCAACTTGTGGTATCAGTAACGAGACGATAAGTCATCGCTAAGTACCTTAGGCCGCGAACTTATCAGCCGCCCCTCGTACATACCTACCGTGTATACATCCATATGCATTTAGTAAGAAGCGGTTATTTTAATATCACAGACACTTCAATTTTATTTATGTGTATAGATAGTATTTTAACCTTTGCCTAACATAAGACTAGAAAATTTCATTTTGAAAATTGCTAACGAAAAAACCTTATACAAATATTTGGTTGGTGCCATTAACCACAAATTAACCTCACATGTTGACGAATAAAAAATAATGGCAAGTGTAATTAGCTTAAAACTAGTTTAATTCTCAAATTTATATCCAAATAAACTCAACATTAATTGTTTATGTGAAAATGTTGGATGTCATTGGCACAAAACTGACCAGTACCCAATATATTAGGACAGAAAGGACAAATAGGAATACACAGCTTTATTTATAACGCGTCGATTAGATAATGTAGTAGATAACAAGTATATTATGAACAATAAATCGACCTATAGATAATCGTAATCATTCCTTGAAATAGATTATACCTTGTAATAGCTGGCAGCGGGTGGACACGAAAAGCCGAAAATCGGGCTCAGTGGCGTGCTATTGGAGAGGCCTATATCTAGCAGTGGACGATGGTAGGTTGATGATAGCCCAGTTGGTATACGGGTTGGCTACCAAACAAATTATCTCAAGTTCAAGCATATGGCCTGAACGACTTACTTTTTAAAAGCTGACAGTAGAAAAGTTAGCCGCACAGAAATTCATTTAGGTACATACATTTTGTTCCATGGAAAAGCAAATGCTTTTCATATTGAATAGAATTTTGCATATCATCTTGCATGTATTCTAAGTCATCTAACGTTTTATTTAACACTAGCCGTTTCCCGCAGTTTCACCCGCGTCTACGCGACCCCTATTTTTCTAAAATAAAATATAGCCAGGTGCATAGGGTTCCCACCAAGAACTTAGGGTCCCAAGCCAACCTCACCTGCAAGTGGTGCACCTGCCGAACAAGGGACGAGGCTCTGGCAAACAAAATATCCCGATAAGCGGCAATAGGCTCGACACCTATTACGTGGGATCAAAACACTGGCGAAAAGTGGGCGTTTAATATGCCTCTGCCTACCCCTTCGGGGAAACAGGCGTGAGCTTATGTATGTATGTATGTAAAATATAGCCTATGTTACTCGCATATAATGAAGCTTTCTAATGGTGAAAGAATTTTTAAAATCGGTCCAGTAGTTTTTGGGTTTATCCATTACAAACAAAAATACAAATTTTTCCTCTTTATAATATTAGTGTAGATTAGTGTAGACTAGTTGAGCCCGCGGTTACACGCGCTACTAAGGCTACTACTGCGCATCTGTGGATCACAGCGTGATATTATTATATAATATTCCTTAGTAAATGGACTATTCATCATAAAATTAATAATTAGGTATTCAAATCGGATCAGTAGTTCTGAAATTAATGCATTCAAACAAAGTAGATTTTTTTATAGACTCATGCCTATATCCCCGAAGGTGTAGGCAGAGGTATAATATTACACCCACATTTCGCCATGATTTTTTTAGGTCCCACGTAATAGGGGGCGAGCATATTGCCGTACCGGGCACATTACCAGACTCCGTGCTGCTACTGAGAATTTCCAAACGGAAAAATCCAAATAACACTTTGCCCGACCCGGGAATCGAACCTGAGACCTCCCAATACCACGCGCACATTTATGCCGCGAAACCAACGAGGCAGTCTAAAGTTGTCAGTTTTATTATATAAGGTACTTTATATACTTAGATGATAAATTTTGTATCATGTTCGTGAATCGTGTCCATCACTGAACGAACTAGTTATAGCAAGATGTCCAATTTAATTAATGTGATTCTGACGTCACTTTATTTATCGATTTGAATGACGTTAGTTAAATGGTTAATTTAAATGCCGTCACAAGCAGTAGGCATCGTACAAGCTTTCAGTTATTATTATATTTAAATCATGCCGTCACACCTGTATGTTCCCGAGGGAGACGGCATTAGGTACAATCGTACCTAGACTTCTCACATAACAGTGAGTTGTATGTCAAGAATCCACAGTAGGTAGTGGCCACTGGGGACGAATAGGGTCTGGCGATCAGACCTCATCTGAAAACACGGATTAAATACAAAAAAAATCGTTCCCTTTAGTACATGGACTGAGCATGTACCTATACCCTTATGAGTTATAAAGTTCTGATTAAATACTTATCTACTTCGACATAAAGACAGAACAAAGTCAGGCAGCGATAGCCTAGTGGAGATACCAACAGACTGCCATGCAGAGGGTATTAGGGTTCGAATCCACGGCGCGCACCACTGACTTTTCGATGTTATGTGCGTATTAATTGGTAATTATTATCGCTTGCCCCGTGCCTCGGAGAGCACGTTAAACCGTCGGTCGCGGCTGTCACGAAAATCTTTGACAGTCGTTACGGACAGTCAGTACCCTCAAATAAACTGATACTGGTCTAAACCGTGGAATATCACTATCCTTTTGGGTTGCGGAGGTCAGACGGCAGTCGCTCTGTGGAAAAGTTGATGTTCTGACATATCTGGTTAAACCAGTAAGCAGACCTCGGGCTCCAAGGCAGATAAAAATTTCGAAATACGTTTTTAAAAACGGCGTTTTTAGGGGTTGTGAGTGTTTGGAGGGGGAGGGGAGGAGGTCTCGGAATCCTCCTCACCATTTTTTTCGTTTCCTCTGAAAAAAAAAATCCAAACATGTATGGCACTGCCAACTTCCACAATGTTCACACTAGTTTAATAAACTAAGGTTGACGGAGCCCTCCTTCGCAGGGCTCCTATTTTCGGATTAAGGGTCAAAAGAGAACCTAACCTATTTAGTTACTTATTAATTATTACAGTCGCACCGCACCTAACCCTAGGCACTCGAAAGCAATGACACACAAATTTGACATTAGCTGTCAATATCATCCCTCCAAGATGGCGGGTTGCGTTTCGTTTCACGTTTTTCACTTAAAACCTAAAAATTACATTTGTAAAACTGTACTAAAGTATAAAAATTACGTTTTGCATAATTGCCGAAGTATTTAAGATTTTTTGGAAATTGTTAAAAAATATTTAGACGCAACTCCCGCAGCCAAAATTACTTTTAGGGGATTAAAACTAACTCCCTTAAGCCCCCTACACCACCAATACCCTCAAATTCAGGCGACTCGTCGCGAAATCCAACCCCCAAGGCGTGTTAGTCTTGGATGCAACAGGCATAATGCTAGGACGATATATTTTGTTCTCTGTTCTAGATGGTACGTACCACCCGTGTAGGTACAAGTGGTCGTATTTTCTTCTTATTGTAAGAAGATTACCTAATATCTTTGACATCTTATCACTTATGCGTAATAATGGCCATTTATTACTTTATGCTGCGATAGCTAGAAATGCATGAAATCTAACACTTACGTATTTAAAGAAATAACAATTTTTTATGACGGATTATATTAAAATACGACCACGTGTAGGTAGTAGGTGCTAAGAAGTTGATGGTTTAAGAATTTTAGTCAGGAAATGCTGGTAATTTTGTACGGGTCAATTAAATTTAGTCTACTGCTCTTTCTTTTTCTTTTTGAGAAAATAAGAAAGAGATATAATCAAATAATATTTGACAAATTTACTTATAGGTAGGTCTGTACTGAATGTTTCCGTTTTTAAGTGAAATTTACTTGCAGGTTAACATAAATCTTCGTATTTTTAAGTGTAGGACATCGAGATGTGTGAAATTGTCTTAGTTGTCTCAATCTCCACATAATAACTTATGGATTAGGTATATTGAGTTTACGCCCGGCAATAGAAATATGGTTTCGTTTATGAGCTGCAGGCAGTATATTTTAAGGACTCCGCTACTGAATGTCGAAGTTTGAAATGTCGCCGGATGTCAGTTCTAAAGTACAGGATCTCGATGTACGCCAGTTCGAAAGTTCACTGGAGCGAAGTATGCAAGGCCGACGTATCGTTCATATGAAAAAGTCTTATTAACTCGAGAAACTAGCTTGACGGAGCCCTGCTTCACAGGGCTCCTATTTTTGGATAAAGGGTCACAAGGAAACCTAACATAACCTATTAAGTTTCTCGAGTTAACGAGACTTTTTTAGCCGAGTATATTTTTAGTGATGCCAGTAAGTTAGATAGTATTTAATCAGTAGGTTAAAGAGACCAAAATGAAAGAAAACGACAACCTTCCATCATGCCCGTCAGCCACTATATCTATACTAATATAATAAAGCGGAAGAGTTTGTTTGTTTGTTTGTTTGTTTGAACGCGCTAATCTCAGGAACTACCGGTCGGATCTGTAAAATTCTTTTTGTATACGATAGCCCAGTTATTCCGGAAGGCTATAGGCTATATAACATAGCGCTTCGACCCTTTGGGGCCGGGCAAAAGGCTAAAAAGGCTAAAACATAATGTCGGCTAATATCAGGAACTAGCAGTCGGATTTTAAAAATTGTTATTGCCTATGATAACCCAATTATTCCGAAAGGCTATAGGCTATATAAAATTACGCCACAACTTTTAGGGGCCAGACAAAAATAATAAAATGGTCAAACGAGAAGGGGGAGGGTTGGGTCAAAGGCAAAAAAAGGCTAAACGAATAGGATACAATCTATATGGGTATCGTTTTCGAGATTTTCGGGACGCTGATTAATAATATGAAATTTATTTAGTGATCCAAGATGGCGGACGGGAAATCAAAGATGGCGGATGAGAAAATTTTAAATATCAATATGGGTATCGCCTTCGATATTTTAAGGGGTGGAGAATCGAAATACAACATCTATTTCGTGATCAAAGATGGCGGATGGGCAATCAAAGATGGCGGATGGCAATAGTTAAAAAAATCAATATTGGTATCGTCTCCGATGTTTTAAGGGATGGCGAATCTAAATACAACATCTGTTTCGTGACCAAAGATGGCGGATAGGAAATCAAAGATGGCGGACGGGATTTTTTTAAAGTCGATATAGGTATCGTCTCCGATATTTTAAGGAATGGGGAATTCAAAAACACCATCTATTTCGTGATCAAAGATGGCGGATGGGATTTTTTTTTAAATCAATATGGGTATCGTCTCCGATGTTTGAAGGGATAAGGAATCCAAATACAACATCTATTTCGTGATTCAAGATGGCGGATGGGAAATCAAAGATGGCGGATGGGAAAATTTTTAAAAATCAATATGGGTATCGTCTCTGATGATTTAAGGGATGGTGAATCCAAATACAACATCTATTTCGTGATCAAAGATGGCGGATAGGAAATCAAAGATGGCGGACGGGTTTTTTTTAAAGCCGATATGGGTATCGTCTCCGATTTTTTAAGTAATGGGGAATTCAATATTACATATATAAAAATCTATGTTTGTTTGTTCATCATTTATAGACTCTGAAATGATAAGAGATTAAGCGCTAAGTCAATGGTAACTTTGGAAAAGGGGCTTGGAAAAAAGGGAATTAAATAAAAACTCTTAAAAAGGCGATACGGAGTTCGCTGGGTCAGCTAGTCTAATATAAGAAGGCATAAATGCTCCGGTTCCGGCCGATCTTGCCACTCTTGTCTTTCATAGTTACCAAGGAAGTATTTGCAATAACCACACACAACTTAAACCAATATAAGGAAATGTTAATAGTGATAGACAATATTTTAAGAATAAATTCGTCAATGAATGTTTTTGGGCTTTAAATAAAAGCGGACGCTCTGCTCCAATGCGAAGGCCTAGCCTAGTACCTACTGATCCCACACTGATGTGAATCCAAGTATAAACAACGCTAAAATGGTGACAATGATGGTCTTAGTAAATTAATGCATAAAAAATCTATGATAATAAATTTTATTTGTGCATTCCGTTGTACCTACTACCTACCTATTACTGCGTGGTATTCAGTCTAGTTTGATAAGTAAGAACTTAATTGTACGATACATTGTTTGTTTATGATACATCCTATCGATTGGTACCTGCAATAAAACATTCATTATTATCTATTTTGTTTATTAGCTGGTTCCGTTAGCAGTTAAGATAAGGCTTTGTAAGTAAAATGTTTCATTGAGTGAAACCTTACCTATATTTAAAGCTCTGTTTCAAAAATATGAATCTTAAATCCTTGCGTTACTGACTGACTGACAGACACGCTACAGCCGAAACTATTGGGCGCAGGAAGCTGAAATTTGGCATGTATGTTTCTTGGAGACCACCACCTTGGGCACCCCTACGGTGCACTAAGAAGGGATTTCCCGAAATTCCCACGGGATCGGCCAAAACGGGTAAATAAAAAAAAAATGCAGGCGTAGCTGCTGGCGGCCTCTAGTCCACTATAAATTATCATATTCTAGCACATATACACAACGCCATCTAGTCTCAAACTGAACAGAGCTAGTACATATATCGTCCTAGCATTATGCCTGTTGCATCCAAGACTAACACGCCTTGGAGCCCGAGGTCTACTTACTGGTTTAACCAGATATGACACAATATCAACTTTTCCACAGAGCGACTGCCGCCTGACATCCGCAACCCAAAAGGATAGCGATTTTCCACGGTTTAGACCAGTATCAGTTTATTTGAGGGTACTGACTCTCCGTAACGACTGTCGTGCTCGGCCACAGTAAAAGGCGGGCGCAGGAAACTCAAACATATGAAAATCTATTGGAGTGTCCGCACTGGGCGAGCGAGCGGGGCGAGCGGCGCGGGCTGTATAGCGCGGGGAGCACGCGGGCAACTCAAACTATGGAACAGAAGAACTGTCGCACCCGCACCTTTTGACGCATCCTGCGCAGGCCTCCGTCAAGCCCACTCCCGGGATCTCTTTGAGCTCAGGAATTGTTTCGGGTTTATTCGCAAAAACCCGAGATTTCATAAAACACCAAAGAAAAAAATCGCACGGCGTTAAATCGCACGATCTTGGTGGCCAGTTGACGACCGACCTATACGTGGAACGTTGAACGTTGGGCGGAAGCCCGTGCAGTTCAATTCGTCTCTAATTCCACTGAACTGCACTGACTTCTACTCCCTGCACCTGAGTCCGGTGCAGGGAGTGGCGAATTGGTCTCAGGGGTAGCGCAGGTCGTGAAGATCCCTAAGGCAAGGCTGGTGGACTATCCTTCTCGAGGTTACCGCCCGTTCTTGGTCCAGTTCCTACAGAAATAGATGCAACCAAAACCTCCAGCCGAAACACAATAACAGGCACTTTACACACGCATACACACACACGTACACACATGCGCGCACACACACACACATTCACTAACACATCTCTTCACCACGCCCCCCCGTGGCCGGGTGGGCTTGGGCTCGTAGTAAAAAGTCACGGGTAAGAGAAGTTGACCACCTGCGCTAGGACCTGCGCAGTCGAGCGCCGTACGCGGGGATGACGGAGTCCTGGGGGGTTGAGCCGAGCGGCGCTGGCGGTAATGTGACCGTGAGGCAACACGCCCTCTTTGGTCCCGATTTAACGCAAAACGGTAGACATGGCCATGGAAATGGCCATCGTGTCCCGTCAGAGGGCCACGGGCTAGAGACGTAGGGTCCACGTCAACAGTCGGAATTTATTTCGGCTGTTGCTGAAGGCTATACTGAGGGCGCAAGCGAGGGTTGACGGCTAGAGTTGGTAACTCGGCTCAGGCCGTTAACCCAAGCGGGCGCCCGATGTCGTGCTGTAAACCAGCCCCGCGTTCCTATATCCCTCTGGTAATCCTAACGTCCGCTATGATGTTCCCTGCTGCGGGCTCCATGGAGGGTGGGAAGCCAGAGGGATGAAGTCTGGTAAAACATTTATGGATACCGTTATCCCTTCTATTACCCCAACTGCGACGGTGGCAGCGAAAGCTGTTCCTGCCGCAAAACCCAAACAGATGGTTGACGCTGTGGCCCCGGCTGCAGAGGTTATAACATCCCCCAAGGACGGGACTTCAGCGCTGGCTAGTACTAGTACTGGTCCCGTCCTTACAATCGTCAGCCCGTTCGAGATCAAGCGGGAAGACGACTCCTCCTTCGCAGGCTGGCAATTGGTAAGCCACAAGAAGGGCAAGGGTAAGGGCAAGACCACCAATCCTGTTCAGCGCCCGCCCACTAGTGGCCCCGCCGCTGTTGGCCCGTCGAAGAAGAGGAAAAACCTAAACAAGAGACAACGCAAGGCGTCTAAGCAGAAGGCTGCACAAACCGCTGCTGCTGCCGGTGCTGCCTCTACAAAAACAGCTGCGCAGGCTGCTGTCGCAGGTCCCAGCAATGTGACCAGTGCGCAGCCCACACTCAGCAGTGAGGGGTGCACGAAGGCCGGAGGCAGTACAGGGAAGCCGCCTGCCGCCAAACGGCGGGCTGGTCACCCCGGACGACAACCAGCCACAGCACCACCGAGCAACACGGCAGGTAAAACTGCCGGAAACAAGGACAGAGGTGAGGCCAAACGTGCTCTCAACGAGAACAGTTCGCCTCGGGGAGACCACTCGACTCCTCCAGGACGACAGTAGGTAAGTCCTACGCACAGGCCTCCAAGGCGTCCCTGGGTGTTGCAGTAACATGCAAACGCACAGGGAACTTGACGAAGGAGTTGGTGGACCAGGTACTCCGGGAGCTCCAGAGGAAGATCCTGAGTGACGCCTGGTCGACCAAAACCCCCAAACGCCCCGCTCCAGCGTTCACCGGGAAACCCGTGCACGCGGACGGGGTCCTCAACTTTGGTGCGCCGACGAGGCAACGCGTACCGCCGCCGCGGAGGCAGTCTCTCTCCTGGTCCACCACCGGGCTTCGAACTGGAGGTCAGAGGCCAGGAAGAGACCCCGAAGAGAGTGCGGTGCGTTATTGTCGTACCCCACGAAGAGGGGGTCTTGGACGACGTGCGCGACGTGGGTCGCGCTCTGGAGTTCCAGAACCCCTAGTTGGAGATTGACAAATGGTCGATGCTGCACTCCGAAAGGCAGTCAGGTGGGTGGTTCCTGGTGGTGGGCGTCCCAGAGGAACAGGTCCCGATCCTGTTGAAGAACGAGCGCCGCCTCGCGTTGGGGGTAGGTGCCGTCTACGTCAGGTTCCGGGACCCCTCAGGTAAGTTTGTCGACCATCCTCCGGGATGCGACGACAACTCCACACGAGTCAAGCAGGACTCAACAACCAAGCCAGGGTGCGACGCAGAACCCGGTCCGTCAGAGCCGGCCGCGTCTGGCTCGGGAGCTGGCCCATCAGCCTCGCCAGCCATCAGCCCAGGTAACTCGGAAGATGAAAGCCTGCTCCTGAGTCCGGTGCGGCGGGACGACGGGGTGGAGGCTGGCGACATCCTGGCCGGCCTAACGCAGCTGACGTTTAGGGAGAAGTGGAAAATCATCCAAAGATGAACCCTCCGCCTAGTAACGTCAACTGCCTTCAAACCAACCTCCACCACAGCCAAACGGCTACTGCGCAACTGCGCAAATGGATGGAGGTCCAACATTCAGCCATCGTGCTCATCCAGGAACCTTCGATAAGGGTTGGCCTCATTAGAGGCCTCTCCAACCTGGGAGGTAAGATTTATTCTTCAACTGACCACACACATCCAAGAACCTGTATACTAACTACTAAAAACATCAGAGCTCAAGTTTTAACGGTGTTCTGTTCCAGAGACAACACAGCAGCCAAGGAGTATAGCGGTTGTTTTCGCATCGGTCTACATGCCCGAGGCCGAAGACCCGCCTCCGTTCGACCTCACGCGTCTGGTTAATCAGTGCGAGAAAACCAATACGGAGGTCGTAATAGGAACGGACTCTAATGCCCACCACCAAATGTGGGCATGAACTGCAATAACAACAGGGGTAAATCACTGGTTGAATACCTATTCACCACTAATCTTACCCTATTAAACACAGGTACGGAGCCCACCTTCTCAAAATCATTTATTCATTTAGGTCACAAAGTGACGCTTATGAACGTCAAAGATTAAAGTTAATTACTAGATGATTCTACATTTACATTTACTGCCACGTTCGCAATGCAATAGGTAGAACCACGAGAAAGAACGGGCAATAAAACTCGTGGCCACTCTTTTTAACTGCCAGTATAATTCTTTTACATGTTATATTTGTAAGGAGCTGCAACTGTTTTCACATTGTGAGTTATCTACTATTGCAAAAGTTAATAGTTATTGATATCATACTCAAGCAATAAATTATGTTCATTTAGTAAGCCTCCCAAAGTGAATATGGTGAAACAGGAGCATCCACTTACGTCTTTTGATGTAAGCAACTCGCGAACATGACTGTATGTTCCGAAAAGTAATGGTATATGAACCTGCAGCAATTTACAATCTATTAGTTAGCAGTTCATGACCACGAGTTACCCTCACCTTACAAATCCGATAAATTATAATAAAAAGAGTAGAACAAGAGTGCAAATGTAGTATAAAAGAGAATACGGTAATTAACTACACTATAAAACTGCCTATTGACCTAATAATAAAAATAAATTGACCTAATAAAATAATATTTATTTCCAAGCGTACTTGTCGTCAAGATACTTATTTAAACTATAATATGCCTTCAGCAAAAGATTATTTTTAATAATTGTCTGAAACGACCTTAAAGGCAAGTCCAAAATATTACTTGGTATCTTATTATAAATTCTTATACTAAGCCCAATAAAAGAGCTATGCGTTTTGTGTAAACGGAAATATGGTACACATAATTTGTGCCTGTTCCTAGTATTAATATTGTGTATGTCACTATTCATTTTGTAAGAATTTATATGTAGTCGTACATGCATAACACTGGCATAAATATATTGTGATGCTACAGTAAGAATACCAATATTTTTAAATTTTTCTTTAAGTGAGACACTTGTCTTTAACTGGTAAATGGCCCTAACTGCCCGTTTTTGTAATATAAAAATATTTTCGATGTCAGCGGCCCTACCCCATAATAATATGCCATATGACATAACACTATGAAAATAGCTAAAATAAACCAATCTAGCCGTATCGACATCAGTCAACCTACGAACCTTCTTAATGGCATAAGCAGCTGAGCTAAGTTTCCCTGAGAGATATGTAACGTGCGCACCCCACTGTAATTTCGAATCAAGTGTTATTCCTAGAAATAATGTAGATTCAGATGTTTCGAGAACATCGTCATTTAGAGCTATACTAGGACCAAGGTTTCTGGCATTAGGCAGAGCAAACTTAATACATTTTGTTTTTTTGGCGTTCAGTACTAGATTGTTTACATTAAACCATTTAGTTACTTGAATGAGCGCACTGTTTATTTCGTTAAAATGTTCCTTATTTCTATCTACTTTGAATATCAAAGAAGTATCGTCAGCAAACAGTACAACGTCACAAATGTTTTTCAAGTAAAAAGGTAAATCGTTTATGTAAACAAGAAACAAGAAAGGCCCTAGGATGCTGCCTTGCGGCACTCCTAAATCAACAGGTAAGCCACTGGATTTTGAGCCGTTTATTTCAACACATTGGATTCTGTCACTTAAGTATGACTTAATGACTTCCAATGCTTTAGTCTGTACGCCGTAATGTCTAAGTTTGCATAAGAGCGTTTCATGGCAGACACAATCAAATGCTTTCGAAAGGTCGCAAAACACACCAATAGCATTTTGGGCATTCTCCCATGCACTGAATATGTGTTTAAGTAACGCTACTCCTGCATCTGTTGTCGAGTGACCCTTGGTAAATCCATATTGCTCACTATGAAGGAGGCTGTTTAGATTAAAATGTCTAAGTAATTGCTTGAGTATGATCTTTTCAAAAATCTTACTAAAGGCAGGTAGTATCGATATTGGCCTATAATTACTAGGATCAGTCTTACTGCCGGATTTGAAAAGAGGTATTATCCTACTGTGTTTCATAAGATCGGGAAAAACACCTGATTCAATACACTTATTAACTAAGTTGCTTAAATAAGGAGCTACTACATCAATTATACTTTTTAAACCTTAACAGAAATGCCCCAGAGATCACCTGTATTCTTAGACTCTAGAGATTGAAAAGTACTTATAATGTCGGTAGAATTAATACAATGGAACTTAAATAATACATCATATTTTCCTACACTAGATTCTAATAGGTTTTCTGCGACTATAGCTGATGATTTTAATTCTCTAGTAGTAGTAATCGGTATGCTAGCAAAGAATTTATTAAATGTGTGTGCGACTTCTTTGTCATTATGAATTAATCTGTCACTATCAAATAAACTAAAACTATTACCTCTTGGTGTTGTCTTACCTGTTGCTTCATTAATAGCTCGCCAGGTTGCCTTAATTTATTGTTCGTCACAAGACGTAGTCAGACAATTATCGACTTAACTCTCGCAACAGAAGGAGCGGCTGAACGCATCAAGGGATGGCACGTCTCGAAAGAGGCATCGTGCTCAGACCACAGATGGATCAGCTTCTCCATGGAAGTCGTTATACAACCCACACAGCCACGTAGGTAACCACACAACACTGACAAAGCAAAGTATGTCCAATTACTTACAGAGAAACATATCCTTACTGCTACGCCGACAGTACTGGGTGACAATGAACAGATCGACGAGCAGGTATGTACACTGACGCAATCGATGCTAGACAGCTACCACGCAGCCTGCCCTGAAACCACTATACCCTCAACCCTTGGCAAACAACCATGGTGGGGCGCTGAGCTTGAACGCAAGCGCAAGGGCTTTAAACAGGGCAATGAACACAAGCGCAGACGAAGATTGGGACGCTTACAACGCAGCGAAATCAAGCTACAAGAAATGCCTCAGATTCAGACGTACCATGGGATGGAGGAAATTCTGTGGGAGCATTGAATCTTGCCAACAAGCAAACCGGGTAAGGAAATTACTGGCTCAGCAACCAACGGTTGCACCAGGTACTCTCCGTAAACCGGATAATACATACACCACATCGGAGGAGGAGACAAGACGCGTCCTACTCGAAACACACTTCCCAGGCTGCATCCTCACCCCGGTAATAACGTGGCACGATACACAAACAGTGGCGACCGAACATGAGTGAAGACATGCAAATACCGTGGTCACAGATGAAAACCTCCGATGGGCCATCGATAGCTTCCATCCCTTCCAAGCAGCCGGACTGGACGGCATATTTCCAGGGTTATTACAATGAGGGGGTGAACCTGTCCGTAAAAGACTTCTGGCAATCATGAGGGCTAGCCTGGCCCTCAGATATGTACCGAAGAGATGGAGGGAAGTCAAACTAATTTTCATACCAAAACCAGGCAAAACAGACTATACCAATGCAAAGTCCTTCAGACCAATAAGCCTGACCTCCTTCATGCTTAAAGGCCTACATGCCAAACAACATGCATACAGCTCAGGGAAATCGACGGAATCGGCCTTACATCAGGTCGTGAACCAGATAGAAGCTGCTATACAACAAAAAAGCATCTGTCTGGGCACCTTCGTTGACATAGAAGGAGCCTTCGACAAGACAAACTTTTCCAGCATAACCAACGCCCTAGCCAGGCATGGTGTGGATCAGATGCTCATACAGTGGATCCAAAACATGCTCAGCAAAAGGGTAGTGCACCTGCACGGCGACACTCAGACAGCCTTGATAACTAAAGGGTGCCCGCAGGGAGGTGTACTCTCCTTGCTATTGTAGAACTTAGTCATCAATGAACTCATAGACAAACTCAACGCGAGAGACTTCTACACAATAGGTTATGCAAATGATCAAACCATACTCACCTCAGGTAAGGTAACCAGTACAGTGTACTACCTAACCCAACAAGCCCTACGCATAGTAGAGTGGTGGTGTAATGAGTACGAATTATCTGTAAACCGGACCAAGACCGAACTAGTTATGTTCACACACAAACGCGCGCTAGGCACTTACCGACTGCCCAGGTTATTTTATACAGAACTTAAGCTGTCTACCGAGGTCAAGTACCTGGGCGTCACTCTCGACAGCAAATTGACATGGAACAGCCACATGGAAAATAAGCTCAACAAAGCCAGCATTGTCTTCTGGCGGTGCAAGAAGATGATAGGCAAACGCTGGGGCCTATCCCCAAAATTGTCTTATGGCTCTATAAGACAATAATACGTCCGATGATAAGCTACGGCGCAGTAGTGTGGTGGCCTCGGACCAACCTAACAACGGCCGCCAACAAGCTTCAAAAGCTTCAAAGACTTGCATGCCTAGCGGCCACGGGCTGCATGTAAACTACACCTACAGCCGAGCGCCACTCGAAGTGTTGCTGGACCTGCCTCCATTGCACCTGTTTATAGAACAGGAAGCAACGATGTCGGCGGTCCGGCTAAGAGCTCTGAAGCTCTGGAAAGACACCAACACACCGCACACTAGCAACTTAAATACACTCTTTAACGAAGTTCCTCTCACACAAGCCATTAGCGATCAAATACCGAAACAATTTGTGTCTGACAAGAAATACAAAATCCAACTGTACGAGGATCTACACGAAGGAGCGGTTAATCACAACAAGCTCACGATCTTCACAGATGGGTCTAAGACGGATACAGGTACGGGTCAGGTCCTAAACATCAACATCGCAGCATCGCTGGGAGCCTACAACACGGTCTACCAGGCCGAATGTTTTGGCATAATCCTAGCTGCCACAGCAATCATGGCACGTGAGATAAAGGAACGATCCATTGGGATCCTCTCAGATAGTAGGGCTGTCCTCTCAGCCCTCAAAAGCCATACTATCCCCTCGGCACTCACGCTTGAATGCCACCAGAAACTAACAGAGGTAGGTAAACAAAACAAATTAACTCTGCAATGGATCAAAGGCCACAGTGGCTCAAGAGGGAATGACGCAGCCGACGTACTTGCCAGAAGAGGTGCCACTTTAGAGGTGGTGGGACCCGAGCCCATTATTCCCCTTCCTTCTGGTTTTTATAGCAACCTGGTAAGAAATAGGACCAGGACCCAACACAACCAGTCCTGGATTGGTATTGAAACATGTAGGCAGGCCAAGGAGGCTCTTCCCGCAGTAGACGGTAAGATAGCCAAACAAATCATCCGGCTATCCAAACAACAACTGCGGACAGTCACGGCCGCCTACACAGGACACGGATTCTTTAATAAACACCTATTTACTATAGGTATCACCGACAGCCCGCTGTGCAAGGCCTGTATGGCAGCAGACGAGACGGCAGCCCACCTGCTCCTCGACAGCCTTGAGGTCGCACAGTACAGGCAGCAGTACCTGACCAGATACAGCACCCTGAGGGAAGCAGTGGGCCACATCAAGAGTATGCTGGCCTTCCTCGAAGAGCTGGGGTGGCTCGATTGACGACAGCATTCCCAGTTTCCCACCCGCACGCAAAATACACGCCAAGACGTGGAGTTGCGGTAACAATCGTATTTTAATATAATTCGCCATAAAAAAATGTTATTTCCTTAAATACGAAAGTGTTAGATTGCATGCCTTTCTAGCTATCACAGCATAAAATAATAAATGGCCATTATTACGCATAAGTGATAAGATGTCAAAGATATTAAGTAATCTTTTTACAATAAGTAGGTACCTATCAGATGAATTGTAAGTATATTATTATGCTGTAAATTATATTTGTAAAACGAATGTTTTTGTTGATATATATAGGTAGGTTGATATATATAGGAGGTTAAACTTCCTTCTATCGTTATACAAATAGAAACAAGAAGTAAAATAAGTGATTTGACGATATATATTTGATTCATTATCAACAATAGAAGAATCAGTTCATAATAAACATCATAACGTAATTACTCCTGCAATCGACAGTTTCGTAACGATGCGATAACTAAATATAATTCTCAATTACTATTAGATACTCTTGTAAGTGCTACACTAGTCTTATCTCAATTACCGAGCTCTGAGAAATTACACTGCACTTCCGCGATCTAAAAACCGCCTTATGCATCACAACTGCAAACGCAATTACGCGCGATTATTGGCCAATTTACAATTTGAACGCTCTATGATTGGCGCACCAACTACCGTGCACGTCATATCGCATAATGTAGCAAGTGAATGTTTGAATATGCACTTACATAGCAGCAGCAGCAGCAAAAACAGCATATAAACAGAAAACACGACTTGATACACTCGCACAGTCGCAAGATCCAATTGTATATAACAAACTGTCTCATTTTATTCACAAACTAAACACATTTTACGAACACAACCACGTTTGTTCTGTATGACCGTGTACACTGTAACTCTAATACAAAATATAACAATGGAATTGAGCGGCTAAGCTGATAGCGAAAACTATCTTATCGCAGCTCAATACGATATCAATAAAGTTGACAACATTACAGTGCGGGCACTACTGACGTCGGGCCTAGACCTTCTAACTATTTGGTATTTATTTATCACAGCTGTTATCGGTGTAAGTATTCTTTTAATAATAAACGACAGGTGCTCCGCCGAATGCCGAGAGCGGACTGATTTGTTATAAGGCTGCCATTAATTAGTAAAGATATTAACGTTTTAGATATGTTGGTGACAGGTAAAATAGAGCTAAGTTCGTTATGGCCGCAGACAAAGCAATAATTAGTCGGTGGGAAAGTTACATCTGAATCAAAAGGCATTGACTGCTGGTAAGGAGCAATAAGAGGCTGACAACTAATCTTCAAAAAGTAATTTAAACAACCGATCAGAGATGTGACAAGTATCACATCTGTGCAACCGATAAAAAATCTTCAAAAAAGTTATAGAGAAATAGACTCACTTCACAATATTTTGACCATCAAGTACTTTGGGAGATGGGACGAGCAGATTCAGGGTACGCATGCTCCGAAACGCAGCGCATTATGACCAAGAATAAAATATCTTGAGAGCATATTAACCATCCCATTAAGCCAATGTGAGGCACTCGCAACCGAGTCAAAGTTAAAGGCAAAAGGTCTTGTTAAAAGTCTTTCATAATAAACTTCGAAGTAAACTAAGTAAAAGTACTAAAACAAACTTGCTAACAAGTTAATTTTTCAAACTATCGATTGTGAACTTGGTCGGTATTTTCACTTACGCTTTTGGTAAGTATAATATTATCAAAGTACTTTCATATTCATGAACACCTGTTCAAAGTTCAGGCACTTAAAATGTAAGAAGACGTGATATGTGCATTGATTTTAATATACCTAGGTACATAGGTATTATCATCCAAAACTATTTTTGGAGGAGGCGGATCGAGGACGGCCTCTAGGGTTCATGTCAAACGGTCAAACTGTTAATTGAGATTCCAAAATACCTCAAGACGAGCTACGATCTGCCGGTCAACCGATCAGGCCTTTAAGTACTTATTGGTTTATCTGGTAGGCTGAAGCGTGTCGTCCTTCCCGTGGAATCTCCACCTTGTCGTGATGGAGGGGCTCAGTAACCGTGGTTAGGTCACCCACAGCCACGGTGAAGCTAAGCGAGATCCCGGGAGTGGACGCTCCGCGTGGGCTTCACGGAGGCCTGCGCAGGATGCGTCCAAAGGGGCGGGTGCGAGGGACAGTTCTACTGTCCCTCGCAGTCGGGCGCGGTAGCGGGAGGAGAGGCGTGTCGGTGTTGTGTTGCCGCGCGCCCTATCTCCCGCGACCAAATGGGGGCGCACCATCGTTGCGTCGTGATGGGGCCGCAGAGGAAGAGGAGCCGCCAAGGGCGCTTTGTTCGGGGCCCGCCTGACCATCTAGCGGACCAATACCCGTCGGGGGGTAGCGAGGAATGCTTCGGCGATACCCGACCCTCCGACACATAGATACAGGAGGAAAAAAAAAGAACAAAGGCTGGAGCGTGTCGGGCAGCAAACCTGTGCAGGTTTGTAACTTACGCGGGAAAATTCGCAAACAACCTTGCCTATGTCCTATTACCCTGTCAATATGCGAAACTGCTCGTCCGTGGGTTTCGATAAAGAACATTTACCGAATTGTAACCCTTGGTGGACGTACATTGTTGTATGGTCACGGGAATCTACAACAGTAGCTTCACGAACCCACCAGGATTTGCCATCTTCCGATAATTTCCGCTCCTGGCCTGTTAGACAGCAAGTAGCTATCTACGGTGGTCGGTTATCGCCACACACTCTACGACGCCATGATTGCAGAGAGGACGGTGACACTTCATCTCCAGTCTATTTCTGGTCCAGTCTCTTTCACTCAGCTTTACCGCCCCCATAAGTAGAGAGCAGGCGACGGCAGCGTTACATGCTCTTCTACTCTAGAGTTCTAGACCATAACTAGTACTGATGTCCAAAGCGAGAGCATATCGACGCCGACGGCTGCTATCCTGAGAAAGAACCTCGCCAAGGTGTGCCGACTGCAGCGCAGTTCGACCGGGGAAGTACTACCCTCTCAGGCTCTCACAGAAAATCGACGTAAAGTAACAGTACCTAAACTGTTGCGTTTCGTTCGGTGAGTGACAGTGCCGGAGGCCCTATCCCCTATTCCTTCTCCCTCATCCCACTCCTTATCCTATCCCTTTTCCCAACCCCAAGGGGCGGCAACGCTCAACGCTTGTGACTCTTGTGATGTTGCATGTGTCCATGGGCGGCGGTAATTGCTTACCATGCAATCCGTGTGCTCGTTTGCCGCCTATTACTATAAAAAAAAAAAGCACCGGCATCGACAACTATTTAGCGGCACGATTACTTTTAAGATAGCAGTTTACGATTAGTCGGCCCAATTCCTAATTCTGTTGTCTTAGTCATACGAAGAAAACCACTATCACCTTTCAGACGAAAAAAGAAATGTCATAACAGAACAATTAAACTGAATCTTATTATGAAGCTGATAAAGTATATAATCAAACAACAGCCTAACAAAACATCACGGTTACTCAGCACATTTTATTTACTCAGTATCCTAATGCTTATATTACCCATATAAGAACTATCTATTCTGTGTCCATATGTTTAAGTACTATTCTTCTCTTATCAAGCCTTATGCATTTATAAGATGTATAAATATTTTTTCAGCTGTAACATCTTTTACTATTACCGCCCAACCAGTGGCGTAGCTAGCTTGGGTGGCACCCAGAGCGGAAGTTGGCGGGCGACCTTGTCTTTTTTTTTTTAAGTCGATACCTAACAATTACGGGCTAATTCCCCAGGCTGTCTTGGTCAATCTTAGTGGCGTGGCGTAGTGCCTATGTTGTTTTATATGTTTGTACATTTCTTAAAGGGCCCAACAAAACTTAGCAAAGGGTGATACAAATTCAAACGCTTTATGAATCTAACATGGCCCACTCTGTGGTAGTTGCTGTTGATATTTCACTCTATGAACAGCATTCTTTATTTTCTTCAAAAAACCTTGCTTAATTCATCATCATCATATCTACAATAATATACTTAACTATCTAGTTTTACTTCAAGAACAATGCTGGTATTGCTGGTAGGCATAAATCTAGTAGGTATATGGCGAATCCATATATTTCCAGCCTCTATTCAACACGTTCAGGATCATAGAAAAATGTCCTGTGCATGGATTTCATGTATAGTACTTCTTACATTGGCTTCTTAAACCACTCTGCCAAGATGGATGGGTCGATTGTGTTATAATCCATATTCAACAGGTAATTTAAGTTGTACTAAAGGACAGACAAGTCCTAGGAAGGTGACAATAATGTTCTTAGTTTTGTTTCTGAACGCTGACAACAGTTCCTCCGTGTGACATGGATGTACAATGAAGTATGGCCGCTGGAATATAGGATGTTCTTGCTGTGTAATCACCGCATAGAAGTCTTTTTTATTGATCCTGCAATTTGAAACAAAAAGGATAAGAAACTTATTAGGATAAATAAAATAATTATTTTTTATAGATAATGATAAATCCATGGTATTGTTAAGTGAAATTTTCAAGGAGTTCCCATTGGAAATAGATGAACTTAAATACTCTTAAAATAACTCCTGTTTTCTAAGTGGCAATAACAGCAGCAGTAAATTAAATAATTCAAAATTGCATGAATTTATTCATGTGAAATGCTACAGTCCATCAATTTTCAACCATAATAAAGTAAACAATGATATTAAACAAAAGTACCTATTCACACAAGTTTTAAGCTAATAACTTTTTATATATACTTACTGAATAAAAGACATTTTTCTGATATCTTCCAAAGACAACAAAGTGCCAGAAGAGTCCCAGATATTGAAACTAAAGGATGGAACTCCATAACTTATGTTATAAAAGATAACATATTCTATTTTCAATAAAATGTTCTTATCATCAACATTATTTTGAAAAAATAACTCTTTTCTTATGTAAGGTTTACTGGGATCATCTTTAAACACTTTCAATGACCATTCGTCGTGAACTCTATCAGAGGTTTCGACAAAATCTTTCGCTGCTTGCAAAAACTCTTCATAAGTAATTGCATCTCCCATGATGAGTTGCTGTAATGTAATAAATGGTTTAATTAACGATATACTATCATGACTAGCCTAGCAAAGGAAAATATTACATTAATTCGGTGTGTAAAGTGATATACTTACTACGAGTCAAAGGGCGGATTTTCATCAGCTAATGTTTCTTAATACCTAATTATAGTTTTACTATTCATCACTTAAAAAGGGAGCATGATATATATTAAGATCCTCGAAATATATATTGAAGTACTGACTGGAATTGCAAGTCGTTCCTTCGGTTAAATAAATATATCAAAACCCAAATTACCTATGAAAGAATTTCATGAAACTGTGTGTTTGTATTTGTAAACATTTCAATTTTCATGTTGTTGACAGACTAACGTTAGTGACATTATCATTATAGACCAACTGTAGACAGCTGTTTTGAACGTTCAGCATCATGAATTTTATGCAAGTTAAGCAACCCTTTAAAACTAACTTGCGTAAATCCAAATGACAGAATACCAAAAATGTGTAAGTATTCGTGTACAACAACTCAAATCAATATCAACAGTAATAAATTTATCATATTTATTTAAGATCGGTTCAAGCATTTTTTATTTATTTAAGAACGTTGTTATAAACGCCACATTGACAAAATGACAACAGAGCCTGTTTATTTGACTTTGTTATTGACAGATTGATTTCTCCAAATCTCCATTCTCATTCTACTTGTTTTGCTAGCGATGTTAGTCTAATGATTTTTATTGAATAAGAATAATTACGTCTTATCTGCTGGATGATAAAAACGATTTAACAAACCATTAAGTAGTGTTGTAACCGAAATTATTGGTTTGGTGGAATTTCTTATTCATAGTTGTTGTGTTATCGCATTCTGAAGTCGTGACACGCTCGGACGTTGCGAAGAATTGTTAACTTGTGGATGTGGATAATTATCGCTGTTCCAGCCCTTCACGGTACGGTAATAAGGTTACAAATCAAGTTTTATGTTTAAGTTTATTCTTTTTAACTGAGTTTAAAATTACACGGAATAACGTTTTATTTTTAAAATTAAATTACTAATGTAAAGTTATATCTAATGTAGTTTAATTGTAAACAATATTCTCAATTTCATTATATTGCGTGTCATATTTCACGCACGTGTGGCATGATAATTACTTTCTAGGTATATTGGTGAATATAAGTAGTCTAACAAACAATAAATTTATAATCCATGTTTAAACTTAATGCTTTGAATAATTTCGGATCCTTGACTAAGCACTATTATGTGAGTACTTAATAAATTCCCTCTTCAATGTGATCCCATCAAGTTAACTGTTTTTATTTATTTGTATTTAGGTACTTAGACAAAATTATATTAAATATATCTTTAATTTAACAATGATAAACCTTTTGTGTAGATAAAACTAAATGAGAATATTTTTATAGGTAACACAATAACATGGATCAATTAAAGAACAACTGGTTCAGTGAATCATGTGAGATGTGGCCCGGTGCCACCTTCTCATTCAAAGTCAACAAGGTACTTCATTCCGAGAAATCTCAGTACCAAGATGTCCTGGTCTTTGATACTGACAGCTTGGGCAAAGTGCTTGTACTTGATGGTATCATTCAGTGTACAGAGAAGGATGAATTTGCTTATCAAGTAAGTAAAAGAAAGTATTTTACTGCCTGCCTCCGTGGTCCAGCGGATAGCGTAGGCAACTGCTGATCGGAGGTCTCGGGTTCGATTCCCGGGTCAGGCTAAAGTGTTACTGGGTTTTTCTGAATTCTCAGTAGCAGCATGGGGTCTGGTGATGTGCCTGGTAATGGTAATAGGCTCACCCCCTATTACGTGGGACCTAAAAATTAATGGCAAAATGTGGGTGTAATACCTATTACGCCTCTGCCTACCCCTTCACTCCTCCCCTTTTTGGGCTTTGCTATTTAAAATAATTTTGTAAAGAATTTTGTACTTGTGCTGTATTTTAGTAATTATTTGCTTTGCTTTTCCAGGAAATGATATCCTTCTTACCACTGTTCTGTCACAAGAACCCAGAGAGAGTGCTTATAGTAGGAGGAGGTGATGGGGGCGTAGCAAGAGAGGTGGCCAAACACCCCAAAGTCAAGCAAATTGTTCAGGTAAGATAAAATCTGTATAGAGCAAAAAAACATCTTTGTAAATAAATAAAGAGAGCATACACAAACAACCTAATTTTTCATAATCACTTTTGGTGAGGTTGCCACTCAAAATAATTCATCATGTATTCTCAGTGGCGTAGCTAGCTTGGGTGGCACCCGGGGCGGAAGGTGGCGGGCGAGCTTTTTTCTTAGTCGATACTTAACAATTACGGGCTAACTCCCCCAGGCTACTTGGTCAGTTGTAGTGTGTCACCCTTGTTTTGGATGGGTGGCACCCCAAAAAAGGGTGACACCCGGGGCGTACCGCCCCCGCCGCCCCCTCTTCCTACGCCACTGTGTATTCTATCCTCGTAAATAAATGAGTCTTATATTTCAATTAGCAGAGAAAAGAACATAATTATTTAAGAGCGTTTAATCCGTCGGAGGCAATTTTGCGGGTTTTTATTGTTCTATTACGTTACGGATAGATAACAATTAATGGAAAAGATATAGAAAATATGAAAGTTCAGTTCTTTATCAAGAGAGTGCAAAAGAAAAATATATGGGTTACTTTAGTAAATATTTTAAAACGGATGAATTTAAAAAAGTCATTTTCGTAATTTCTGTAGTTTAGGCCAGGATTAATGGTCGCTAGTGCTATGAAAACTTATCGTTCTATAATTCTGTAAATGTAAACTGTACGAGCAAAAGCTATACAAGCGAGTCCTTAAAAAAGAAATTGTACTTTCATTCATAATTTTCAAGAAAATCGGAGATCAAAACAGTGCATTTTGCTTAATTTTAGCCCGCAAATTTGCATTTATATCTAAAAAACTACTGTGATTATTAAAAAAATATATACATATTTAGATACCTTAAGATTCATTTTAAGTCATATAAAAGAATTGGAATCTAAACTTTTCGTTTGTAATTAATATGATTTTTTTAAAAAGACCTATAAAGCTCGAAGCGCGATGCTATGTCCGCCATTCAGCGCTGAGCGCTCTCAGAGGGCGGACCTGTCGCTCGCGTCCGCGTCCGCCATTTTACGTAAATATTGCGTTCCAAAACGTTTATAGCGCGGCTAAAGCTTCTTGATCCTTATTTTTTTTCTCAACGTATTTTTTTTATAAATATGAAAAGTTGATGTACTTAACTTTATTTATGTATTACGTATTAAACTAGTGTATTAGTCAAGACATCTGGAGTCTAGTGGTTACTGGTTAGTATAGTAGCGCGGTCAACTAGGGGCTGGGCGAGACTGACAGAAACGGACCGTTAGATATAATACCATGCTGCAAAAATCAAGTGGCAATATACAGTATAAACAGGTACAGTAGTTAGACGCATTTGATCTTTGATACTTTTGCTACTTGTATTACTAGGCTGATATGTTTCTTCAACTTCGTTATTTGTCTCAATAGGTCTTCCTCTGTCTTCTTCAGCTGTGACTGGTTTCGGTATCTCATTATCATGTCGTTCCTTCCTTACATATATTGGAACTTCTATGTCAGCTGTCTCTGTTACTTGTGATCGTTCAGTATCCTCAGGTCCTTCACTTCCTAAATTAGTCTCAAGTGGTCTCTCATCAAATGTGACATCTCTGGATCTAACTATAGTATCCGACTCTCTGTACCAGAGTCTATAACCGTCATCATTGTCATAGCCAAACAAGTAACACTTCTTTGCTTTCTTCTGCATCTTCTTCCTTTTCTGTTTCGGAATATGCGCGTAGCAAGTCGAACCAGTGATCCTCAAATGTTTGATTTGCGGCTTCTTCCCAAACCACAACTCGTACGGAGACTTGTGTTTCACAGAAGTTGGCCCTGTTCTATTCAGAATATACGTCGCTGTATTTACCAACTCTGCCCACAGTTCTTGAGGAAGCTCTTCATGAGCATGCATCATTGCTCTGGCCATTTCAACAATCGTACGGTTTTCTCTTTCACTGCACCCGTTCTGTTCTGGAGTATAGGGCATAACTAACCGTTGATGTATTCCGTACTTCTGTAATTCTTTTTTGACTTCCGCATTGTCGAATTCCCCTCCATTGTCACTTAGAAACTCCTTAATCGTGTGTCCAACTGCCTTTGCTTCAGCTAACATCATTCGCAACTTTGCAGGGACTTCTGACTTCTGTTTCATACAATAGACATATCGATAGTGAGTGTATTCGTCTTTAAAGAGTACAAAGTATCTAGACTTAGAGCCTGAAGGTGGGAACGGACCACAGACGTCCGAATGTATGCGTTCTCCTGGACTACTTGCTTTTTCTCTAACACCAAACTTCTTCCTATGTGTTTTCCCGAAAATGCATCCTTCGCATAATGTCCCATCATTCTTAGTTTTCACATTCAGCTCTTTCTCTATTACATCCTTCACATGACGTTTATCCTGGTGACCCATACGTTCGTGGTAAAGCTGCAGCGTATCAACCGTATTAACAACAACGCTTCTATTTGGTTGTATCGCCTTGCAGTTTAGCTTGTATAGTCCACCATATCTCCGTCTATCTCCAGTAACGGTTACTGTTTTATTAACTTTCAATGAGCAGGTAATCATACGTGACTGAAACACGCTTCTCGGATTCATGTCCTGCGCTGCTAGTACCAAAACAGGTTTGTAGTAATCTGAGGAACATACCAAACATTTCTCAAATAAAACGATACCTCATTCTTGGTTTTCATCAAAATGCTTCCTTTACCCAAGGCATCAACTTGCTTTCCATTAGCTGTTGTCACTGTACATGGTTGCGTAAAGCGTTCAAATTCCTCAAACAGGTCGCCTCGCATTGTAATATGGTGTGTTGCTCCGTTGTCAACATACCAATCATCACGATGTTGAGCGCAATCTGTCGCATTAACCTTTACTGCCAACACACTTGTTGTAGGACCTTTCTCTCGAACCTGTTCTTTCTTAGGACAGTCCTTCTTAAAGTGCTCGACTTCCTTACAAATGTGACACCTGAAAACCTTTTTGTTCTTCTCTTTACTACCTTCACCATTACCCTTCTTGGTGTTTCTACATTTCTTGGTACCTTTCGCAACTAACACATTCTCTGACGTAGACTCAGACATGTTCTCCTTAGCTAACAATGCCTTCTCGTGAGTACATAACTGACTAGTAAGGTTCTCCACGGTTCTATCCTTCTTAGACATGAGTAACCAGCTCGATTTAAAGTTAAAATAGCTTTCTGACAGGGTCTCCATAATCTTGCATATCAATAACAATTCTGGTAATTCTTTACCTTCGTCTTTGATAAGCTCCTGATTTAAACTGTGCCATAAGTTTTTCATCTTTGAAATATGAGCTTTCATATCATTTCCTGAAGTAGATTTCCATTTGTATTGAAAGAATTCCATACATTTCCTGTATAAATGGTCTTCAGATATACCATCGTACAATCTATGTAGTTCATCCCATACTTCCTTAGGATTCGTGAACCTTATTACTTTGTCGAGAGTCTCGTCTAACAAATTGTTCGTAATCAATAAGAGAGCTGTACTTTCCAACTTGTAGTACTCGGCTAAGTTCGTTCGATATGTAGCCATCGCCGCTTCAAAAGCTGTACCTTCCATAGTATCACTCTTTGCAGGCTTCTCTGGTTTACTTATCTTTCCCTGAACAATATCCATGAGACCTTCCATGCCACGTAACATCGCCGACATGCGGTACTTCCATGATACCCAATTTTTGCCGTCAAGTTTCGAAATCTGAATTTTCGATAGCTCCATTATTTACAACAATAATTTTCTCGTGTAGGGCGCATAACCATTTAAAGTTGAAACAATAATTCCCCTCGTGCTGGGCCCATAACCACTTAAAGTTTGACGAGTGGAAGATTAATAAAACATGTTAGTTTTGCAGACATGAAAATATATTATGTAAGCCGGTTACCATGCTTCTTGACAAGACAGTGAAAAAACTATGACATTCTTGACTAAAGTAAACAACAGTGGCATTCTACATTTAAAATAAAAAATCATAGTATAAAAGCACCACGAAGAAAAAGAAACATATCAGCCTAGTAATACAAAGAGGTTTCATATCGCTACTTCAACAGGGTGACCATGGGATTGGCTTGCAGAGCCTATGTCGCAGGTTTATTTTCGTACAAACTACATAAGTTAAGGTAAAGTAATTGACATCACGGTCATAGTATGGATGGGTGACCAACCGATGAATTTACAGAGCCCATGTATGAGGTTCTTAGGGGGGGCAAAATTATGGTTATTTTTAAGCTAGGACGCGCCGCCGTTAGCATGATACCAATGTAATAGGTATTTACCTAAAACGTACTATGCAATGCAATTAAAAGCACACTTGAATCGAATATTATCTTACAAACCGCCGCAGCTCAGCTGATCCCCACGAGCTCGCATTGCAGGTACCTAACACACACAAGCCCACGTACCTACTGTGCAGTCTTATTCTGCACCAGTTAACAGTTTATTTTGAGACTCAATTCTTCTAACTATATTTGTTCAAAATGCAGTTTTGATCTAATGTCAGTGTCATACTCATGTCACAAATGGTATTCTCCTAAATAAACTGATATTGGAATGGTATCGTGACTAGATCGTTAATTGAACAATGTCATCATCATCGTTCTAGCATACCGTGGATTAGAACCCGATACCTTCTGCATAGCAGTCCGTTGGTATCTCCAGTAGGCTATCGCTGCCTGTTGTTAATTAAACAATGTGTCAACGTCAGTGAGAACAATAGAAGTCAAATAATAGTTGGTGCCACGAGAAGATAGACTTTTTGTAAACAAACATTCAGAGCTTCACAACCTTTTTCAAACAGTTGCGTTTTAGATTTTATGCTTTTGAACAGTCTTTTTTTTTTCAATGCCTAATTATGCCACTATGTTTTTAAATTTATATTGTTAAATTTTACTGAAATAAAAATATTTGATTTTGTGTTTTATTGGTCGAATGTTCATAAATTGGCCGATTTTTTTCTTGTTTTACACGTAATAATCTGTAAATTAATGAAAAATAGAGTGTCATGTATGTTAATTATAGAGTACATACATGTTACTTTATTATTGACACGATTTTTAAAAAATCAATACGCAATAAATAATATTGCACAAAGTAGCATATCTATTCTAAAATATTAAATTATTGACCAACAATGAATATTATAACAGATAGCTAGCTAATACATTGCATAAACATTTCTAGGCATAGAGATTTTACGTTGTCTGTGTATGAAATCGTCAGAATGAACTTAAACAAAAACCATTAAACGTTACGGTAGTCTGAAAACGCAATTTCTTTTTTAGGTATAAGTAATTTTCTGCCATCTGATATTCTGCACGCGCTTTTTCGAGATGCCGTGACAGCGAGAAGAGCGTTGCGATCCTATAAACTTGTATTTAACTTAACACCAACCCCTTCTTGATAACTAAAAATTTAATTTTGTCCTCTGATAAAAAGATGTTAAGCCCAAGAATGTATCATTTCAACGAACTAACGCCAAATGTTGACACTCTAGGCGTCAGTACCTCAAAACATTAAAAGATCCTGTTGACAGCGCATAATATCGATAAAAACCCGATCCATTGACATATTAGTTTTCAATGACACGTATCTATGTACCGTTGCGCTCATTGATTTGAAATTATTTGTTTTTGACAGAACTATCGCTAAGTCACTTAGCAAAAATTCTTTGTTTACAAAATGTCTATGTTCTCGTGGCACGGACTCTAGATGATAATGACATTTTAATTAGAAGAATACCAATTCTGAGTCAATTTAAAATCTAATCTAATTTCGTTCAAAATATAATTTCAATGTCATATAAAATACGAGGATTGACCTTATCTATGTAAAATGTTATAAAAAGAGGGATTTATATCATCTCACACTGTGTGAAATTATTTTAGGTGAATATATATTGTAATGTGTGTATGGACAAGCCGGTTGCGGCAGACCTCGTAAGACGTTCGTGGACCAAATTGGGGACGTCTTGAAAAACGGAAAAGTCCGAAGCACCCGCAACCGGCGAGCATGTATGAAAAGAATAATGAATGTAGAGGAAGCACGTGAGGTTTGCAAGGATAGAAGCAAGTGGCGATCTGTTGTCTCTGCCTACCCCGACGGGAAAAAGGCGTGAGCTTATGTATGTATGTATGTATGTATATATTGTATAATTACAATATTTTTTAAATCCAAATCAACATATTGTATATTTTTTCTTTTTTTTAATTAATATATAAATACAATAGACATATCGATAGTGAGTGTATTCGTCTTTAAAGAGTACAAAGTATCTAGACTTAGAGCCTGAAGGTGGGAACGGACCACAGACGTCCGAATGTATGCGTTCTCCTGGACTACTTGCTTTTTCTCTAACACCAAACTTCTTCCTATGTGTTTTCCCGAAAATGCATCCTTCGCATAATGTCCCATCATTCTTAGTTTTCACATTCAGCTCTTTCTCTATTACATCCTTCACATGACGTTTATCCTGGTGACCCATACGTTCGTGGTAAAGCTGCAGCGTATCAACCGTATTAACAACAACGCTTCTATTTGGTTGTATCGCCTTGCAGTTTAGCTTGTATAGTCCACCATATCTCCGTCTATCTCCAGTAACGGTTACTGTTTTATTAACTTTCAATGAGCAGGTAATCATACGTGACTGAAACACGCTTCTCGGATTCATGTCCTGCGCTGCTAGTACCAAAACAGGTTTGTAGTAATCTGAGGAACATACCAAACATTTCTCAAATAAAACGATACCTCATTCTTGGTTTTCATCAAAATGCTTCCTTTACCCAAGGCATCAACTTGCTTTCCATTAGCTGTTGTCACTGTACATGGTTGCGTAAAGCGTTCAAATTCCTCAAACAGGTCGCCTCGCATTGTAATATGGTGTGTTGCTCCGTTGTCAACATACCAATCATCACGATGTTGAGCGCAATCTGTCGCATTAACCTTTACTGCCAACACACTTGTTGTAGGACCTTTCTCTCGAACCTGTTCTTTCTTAGGACAGTCCTTCTTAAAGTGCTCGACTTCCTTACAAATGTGACACCTGAAAACCTTTTTGTTCTTCTCTTTACTACCTTCACCATTACCCTTCTTGGTGTTTCTACATTTCTTGGTACCTTTCGCAACTAACACATTCTCTGACGTAGACTCAGACATGTTCTCCTTAGCTAACAATGCCTTCTCGTGAGTACATAACTGACTAGTAAGGTTCTCCACGGTTCTATCCTTCTTAGACATGAGTAACCAGCTCGATTTAAAGTTAAAATAGCTTTCTGACAGGGTCTCCATAATCTTGCATATCAATAACAATTCTGGTAATTCTTTACCTTCGTCTTTGATAAGCTCCTGATTTAAACTGTGCCATAAGTTTTTCATCTTTGAAATATGAGCTTTCATATCATTTCCTGAAGTAGATTTCCATTTGTATTGAAAGAATTCCATACATTTCCTGTATAAATGGTCTTCAGATATACCATCGTACAATCTATGTAGTTCATCCCATACTTCCTTAGGATTCGTGAACCTTATTACTTTGTCGAGAGTCTCGTCTAACAAATTGTTCGTAATCAATAAGAGAGCTGTACTTTCCAACTTGTAGTACTCGGCTAAGTTCGTTCGATATGTAGCCATCGCCGCTTCAAAAGCTGTACCTTCCATAGTATCACTCTTTGCAGGCTTCTCTGGTTTACTTATCTTTCCCTGAACAATATCCATGAGACCTTCCATGCCACGTAACATCGCCGACATGCGGTACTTCCATGATACCCAATTTTTGCCGTCAAGTTTCGAAATCTGAATTTTCGATAGCTCCATTATTTACAACAATAATTTTCTCGTGTAGGGCGCATAACCATTTAAAGTTGAAACAATAATTCCCCTCGTGCTGGGCCCATAACCACTTAAAGTTTGACGAGTGGAAGATTAATAAAACATGTTAGTTTTGCAGACATGAAAATATATTATGTAAGCCGGTTACCATGCTTCTTGACAAGACAGTGAAAAAACTATGACATTCTTGACTAAAGTAAACAACAGTGGCATTCTACATTTAAAATAAAAAATCATAGTATAAAAGCACCACGAAGAAAAAGAAACATATCAGCCTAGTAATACAAAGAGGTTTCATATCGCTACTTCAACAGGGTGACCATGGGATTGGCTTGCAGAGCCTATGTCGCAGGTTTATTTTCGTACAAACTACATAAGTTAAGGTAAAGTAATTGACATCACGGTCATAGTATGGATGGGTGACCAACCGATGAATTTACAGAGCCCATGTATGAGGTTCTTAGGGGGGGCAAAATTATGGTTATTTTTAAGCTAGGACGCGCCGCCGTTAGCATGATACCAATGTAATAGGTATTTACCTAAAACGTACTATGCAATGCAATTAAAAGCACACTTGAATCGAATATTATCTTACAAACCGCCGCAGCTCAGCTGATCCCCACGAGCTCGCATTGCAGGTACCTAACACACACAAGCCCACGTACCTACTGTGCAGTCTTATTCTGCACCAGTTAACAGTTTATTTTGAGACTCAATTCTTCTAACTATATTTGTTCAAAATGCAGTTTTGATCTAATGTCAGTGTCATACTCATGTCACAAATGGTATTCTCCTAAATAAACTGATATTGGAATGGTATCGTGACTAGATCGTTAATTGAACAATGTCATCATCATCGTTCTAGCATACCGTGGATTAGAACCCGATACCTTCTGCATAGCAGTCCGTTGGTATCTCCAGTAGGCTATCGCTGCCTGTTGTTAATTAAACAATGTGTCAACGTCAGTGAGAACAATAGAAGTCAAATTATAGTTGGTGCCACGAGAAGATAGACTTTTTGTAAACAAACATTCAGAGCTTCACAACCTTTTTTCAAACAGTTGCGTTTTAGATTTTATGCTTTTGAACAGTCTTTTTTTTTTTCAATGCCTAATTATGCCACTATGTTTTTAAATTTATATTGTTAAATTTTACTGAAATAAAAATATTTGATTTTGTGTTTTATTGGTCGAATGTTCATAAATTGGCCGATTTTTTTCTTGTTTTACACGTAATAATCTGTAAATTAATGAAAAATAGAGTGTCATGTATGTTAATTATAGAGTACATACATGTTACTTTATTATTGACACGATTTTTAAAAAATCAATACGCAATAAATAATATTGCACAAAGTAGCATATCTATTCTAAAATATTAAATTATTGACCAACAATGAATATTATAACAGATAGCTAGCTAATACATTGCATAAACATTTCTAGGCATAGAGATTTTACGTTGTCTGTGTATGAAATCGTCAGAATGAACTTAAACAAAAACCATTAAACGTTACGGTAGTCTGAAAACGCAATTTCTTTTTTAGGTATAAGTAATTTTCTGCCATCTGATATTCTGCACGCGCTTTTTCGAGATGCCGTGACAGCGAGAAGAGCGTTGCGATCCTATAAACTTGTATTTAACTTAACACCAACCCCTTCTTGATAACTAAAAATTTAATTTTGTCCTCTGATAAAAAGATGTTAAGCCCAAGAATGTATCATTTCAACGAACTAACGCCAAATGTTGACACTCTAGGCGTCAGTACCTCAAAACATTAAAAGATCCTGTTGACAGCGCATAATATCGATAAAAACCCGATCCATTGACATATTAGTTTTCAATGACACGTATCCATGTACCGTTGCGCTCATTGATTTGAAATTATTTGTTTTTGACAGAACTATCGCTAAGTCACTTAGCAAAAATTCTTTGTTTACAAAATGTCTATGTTCTCGTGGCACGGACTCTAGATGATAATGACATTTTAATTAGAAGAATACCAATTCTGAGTCAATTTAAAATCTAATCTAATTTCGTTCAAAATATAATTTCAATGTCATATAAAATACGAGGATTGACCTTATCTATGTAAAATGTTATAAAAAGAGGGATTTATATCATCTCACACTGTGTGAAATTATTTTAGGTGAATATATATTGTAATGTGTGTATGGACAAGCCGGTTGCGGCAGACCTCGTAAGACGTTCGTGGACCAAATTGGGGACGTCTTGAAAAACGGAAAAGTCCGAAGCACCCGCAACCGGCGAGCATGTATGAAAAGAATAATGAATGTAGAGGAAGCACGTGAGGTTTGCAAGGATAGAAGCAAGTGGCGATCTGTTGTCTCTGCCTACCCCGACGGGAAAAAGGCGTGAGCTTATGTATGTATGTATGTATGTATATATTGTATAATTACAATATTTTTTAAATCCAAATCAACATATTGTATATTTTTTCTTTTTTTTAATTAATTAAGTATTTTCTTTTACCCGACTCTTTTGGTTTTGTATTTAGTGTCATTCGTGGGTTTTCATGCATTAATAACAAAAAAGATGTATATTTGAAATGTAAAAATTATGTAGATGACAATTATAAATTATTTCTATCATATAATAAAACTGCGCCAAATTATTATAAATAGTCGTTGTTATCCTGAGGAACATCATCCTACTAAACAAATATGTAATATCTATCTTTATTTGATACCTTTAAATGCATGTGCATTGAAAATAATTAATTTGAATACTTTCATATCATAATCGACGTATTACATAAACGAATACTGTTCATGTATGGCAAAGGAGGATCAAGATTATTATTCCACGCGACACCGTCATAGTGCGCCGAGTCTCGCATCCGCGGTGCGCGGGCGACCGCGGTACTATAAAAACCTAAACTCAAGCCGCCGCTCGAGGCGTATACGCTCTTAAACAGAATTCCATCCATTTGGCAGTTGTAAAATTGTGTCTAAATTTATATTCTTCTGAAAATTCAATGTGATTTTATGAACACACTTGGGAAATTGTAAGCAATATTTTAAATATCTAAAAAACCTTGCAAATCATTTTAAAATCTTATAAAATCGGAGCCCTTAGATATCCTTCAGATCTTTATGTGATTTATTTTAAACTTTTGATTTACATTATCATCACCAGTTTAAGGCAACTTGGTTGCGTACAATTTCTAAACCTTTCGAGTTAGAAGTTAAAATTTGTATTATAATTATTTGTAATCATTGACTAGTCTTCTTCCTTGTCCAAGGCAAGTTACAATTATTCAAATTATTGTAATAATTGGGATACCGCAAGGGTTGTCCCTCGCACCTATGCTACAAAGTTGAGAAATTATTCTCAACGAATGTTCTAAATATATTACAAAATGTGTGTTACTGATACACGAAAATTACTGAGGTTAGGGTATAACAGTAACGAGAGTCTATGTGCGGGTGCTGGTAGGAATTTGAACTCTGTATTAAAGTACACTCTTCATTGAAGTGTATTATACATGTAAACAGTTAGACAATGCTTTATTGATAATTTAATTACTATAACGTTTCACTACACCACAAGCTATTAAGCTATCAGTTATTCGTTTCGATAACGATGACCGTTTGACCCTTACAGTCAATAGGAAGGGTGATTGTACATTTATCGATAAATTTACTCATATCATATTTAAAAATAAATTTTATAAATGGCTAATAGAACAAAATTTCTATAGCATCAAAGAATTCTGTGACAGTAAATAACTGTAATTTAAATGTGTATAATTTGCATGCTTGTATAATACTGGCAAAACATGTATGCTCTGTATAATTCCTGTTACACCTTCATTTACCATGTTTTTATGCAAATAAAGATTTATTATTATTATTATTATTATTATCATCAGTTGTTTTATAGTTTGGAAGCCAAATATCTCTTCTCATATCAAGAAAATATATAAATTGAAGAAAAAATTATGTAATTGGGCATAATTATATTTTTACAGGTAGAGATCGACGCAAAAGTTATCGAAGTATCGAAAAAATATCTGCCGTTCATGGCTGTAGGTTTCGACAGTCCAAAGCTAACTCTGCACGTCGGCGATGGCTTCGAGTTCATGAAAAACCACAGCCAAGAGTTTGACGTCATCATCACAGACAGCAGTGACCCCGTAGGGCCAGCCGTCAACTTGTTCCAAGAAAACTACTTCGCGCTGATGAAGAGCGCCTTAAAACCAAATGGAATCGTCTGCTCCCAAGCAGGTACCGTATGGAACGATCTAGAACTAGTCTCAAACACGTTAAACTTCTGCAGAAACCAATTCCCTAAAGCTGCATACGCGTATGCATCAGTTCCCACATACCCTTCAGGTCAGATAGGATTCGTCATAGGCTCTCTAGATAAAGATGTGCAGTTCGAGGTACCTCAAATAGTTTTGTCTTCTGAAGATGAAAAGAAAATGAACCTCAGATATTACAATAGTGACGTCCATAGAGCGGCTTTTGTGCTACCAACATTTGTTAAAAATCGACTAGCATAAATACTTCTCGTAACGAAATTGTACTTAAATGTGCATTTATTTTTGTTAAGCTTATTATTTTGATATACATATTATGATAGTCTTTTGACAATGCGTATTTACTTAATAAGTACTAACAGGCTCAATTTTGGTAATATACTTATGCTAAATCTGGTCTTATGGTATACTAGCTTTATACAATTTCAATTGGTGTATAAATAATATAATGCTGGAGCTGATGAAGGAGTAACCGCGAAACACTTATGTAGAACTCAAATGCAGTCACATATAATTACCTACCTATCTTGTTTTGTACCTTTTCTGTTAAAATAAATAACGTACAAATAGTATAAATAACGTAAATATAACGATAACATATAATTTGTTTATAACTGACAGCAATTTCATCTGTCAAAGTCGGTCCAATCTGGTCGCAAATTTAATTCTTTCGACTTGTTTCGACATCGTCGTTCGCACTCACAGACATAGATCTACATAGATAACGCAAATGCATGCACTTCGCGTGTCTGAACTCCGACCAAGCTCGAAGCTTGGTCGCCACTAACTTCAGTCTCCGCGCGTCCGTTTTACCGTTAAGTAAACTTTATTCACATTACGTTGCCGCGTTTGCTTCGGACGTTTGATCTGACGTTGTGTATTAGGAGACGATGAATATCGCACAAGCGATACTGTCGCGCATCGCTTCGACTTCGTGATACAGGCAACGTCACAGTAGGTATTAAAAAGTCGGCACGCTTGGTTTCAATACAAATCGTGATAATTGCGTTATCTATGTAGATCTATATCTGTGTTCGCACTCATCAGAGTGTTCGTTTCTTTGAGCTAGCTTTTTGCATGGATATCTTTTGTGCCTTAGAGTTTTTCAAATGTGAAATGTAACAACGAATTCACGAAATTTCTCGAATTCTTCAAAATGTTAAGACTTAAATAATATCGCATAATCATTGTATTTGTCAATCAATAGCCTTATATACGATTGTTACTCCATTAATATTATATTAGCATGTAAGTGTTATTGACAAAATAATGTTATTTACACATAATACTCGGTTCGAACGTTATCATGTATTCTCATACTACATTCCGTTTTTTATTATAACAAAAATAATTATTTAATTATCTAGTCTGTAAGGTTTTATCGCAGAAGTAATATACACTTAGGTACAAGAAAAATTATTAAAAAGCATGTTATAAAATTATAGCAGCAAAAGTTGCTATTAAAGCAGTAGCTATATATTTCGTAGTTGGTTTAATGTGATGAATCTTTCAATATTGCTGGAATTTATCTGGATTCGTTCGTACCATATATTGATATATCTTGAAAATGGATTTCTGTCTTTGAATTAATGCATAACGCAATTTTCTATTTATTTTGAGGTGCTTTAACACAGGCGAGGCGGGGCAAGAATTGAGATCCTGTTTTTGTACAATATTGAACTTTATGACTGATAAAATAGACTATTTATTACTTCGAAGCGTCAAACAAACAGATACATAAGTTGCTCTCTGGCTAGCGCTTCGTATATGTTTTCCGAAGGAGTTATCCAGATTTTAATCCATACGCCCAGTGGCGTAGGAAGAGGGGCGGCGGTGGCGGTACGGGTGCCACCCTTTTTGGGGTGCCCCATCCAAAAAAGGTTTGACACTCAAAACTCAACTTTAAGAACTATGTACAAAAATATAAAACAACATAGGCACTAGCTCAGCACTACGAGAGTTAGGCCCTTCTCTCACGAAGCGACTGTCAAACGATTTGTGTTTTGAACCCGTATCCTACGCGTCGCTTGTGAGTAGCTGCCATACATATTCAGCTAATTTCGCACACGACGAGACGCTATGACGACGCGTTTGATGTCAGTCGCACGCTACCGTCTTGCTGGTCGCACGCTACCCGAGTAGTATATGCGTCGCATTACAAAATGGCGGCGGAATAAACTTTTAATATTATTTTTGTGCAGGAGGTAGAAAATTATCCATGTTTGTATAATTATAAGCTGCCAGAGTACGTAAGATAAGATGTTACATAAAAGGCGTGGATTGAAATTTAGAAAAAGAAAATATAACAGGTCATTTATAGGTGTACATTAAATTTATACACAATAATTATATTGCCAAGGAAGCGAAGCATGTGGGGTTATTAGATAGTTGGCAAGATAATTTCTCAGATTAAGATTCAAATAATAATATGACTCTATTGACATTCTATAAAATGACGACTCGTTCCTCGACAAATGCCCTACAATTGATATTTTTTTCGATGTACGGATGCACGCAGAATTTTCGTTTATTCTTGTAATATAAATACAGAATAAAATTGTCTTCATCGCTAGAGTCACTAGACATCGTCGTACGAATGTTGTTCTTCAAATGATAAAATATAGTCTCATTTGCGTAGCACCGTGTGCGGTAACGAGTAGCATACCAGTATTCGATCATGGTTTGCATCTCAGTCCCGTAGCATTTGAATAGCTTCGTGAGAGAAGGGCCTTAGGGTTGAGCTGAGACGGAACGCTTCAGCACGCCTCGGAATCAAAAAGGCGATCGTGTTCCCTCTCTCTTTCTCGCTCTAGTAAATGACGGTCCTAAGTGACAGAAAAGGATAGAAGCATATAAAAGTGCGATGCGGTGCTGATAGGTGTAGCTCAACCCTTAGACCGGAATTGTTAGGTATCGACTAAAAAAAAAGGTCATCAGCCAACTGCCGCCCCGGGTGCCACCCAAGCTAGCTACGCCACTGCATACGGCCATCCCAACTACGCCTTGTCTTGCTGGTTTAAAAGCACCTTTACTTTTGAGTCTCAATAAAGTTTAATAAAAGAAAGGTTGAACCTAGTCCCACTCTGATCGATAGCGTTGTTCTCGACTAATATACTTAAGAACTAATTATTTAAATAAAATCTTGCCTATGTAGGCGAGTGGCTGTAGTTGTCATTAATATTTCTAAGTTATTACAGTTGGATGTTTCAGGCATTAAGTTATTTCTGCACTAGATATATTTTAATAAAAATAAATGTCTACATATTTAATAACATATTTATTTACAATAATAAAACAATGTAATTAACCAGTACATTCCACATTTTACCCTCTACATACAGTTTTTCATACAATGTGATAAAAAATCGTAATAAATGTTTTGTACAATATTTTTGTATATTTTTATGAATGTTAAATCAGGGACAATAAATGTATTTTTTTAATAAAGTATGTCTTTTATTTCTAGCAGCCAGTGAAACTCGATACCTGGCCGGGACGAATCTGTGCAGTAACTAAAGTCGTACTTCATCATTCTCTTAGCGTTATCCCAGTTTCAATCTGGGGTCCGCTTCCTAGTCTAACCGGATTTGGCTGAATATTTGCTTTTCCACAGAGCGACTGCCTGTCTGACCTCTGCAACCCGAAGGGATAGCAATATTCCATGGTTTAGACTAATGTCAGTTTATTTAGAAGGTACTGACGCCCTGTAACGACTGTCAAAGATCTTCATGACAACCGGGACCGACGGCTTAACGTGCTCTCCGAGGCACGGGACAAGCGATAATTAACAATTCAATACGCACATAACTCCGAAAAGTCATTGGTGCGCGCCGTGGATTCGAACCTGATACCCTCTGCATGGCAGTCTGTTGGTATCTCCACTAGGCTATCGCTAGTCCTACTTACTAAGCCAGTATAGGTCCTACGTCAATCCACTTTTTATCCTTAAGGGGACTACAAGAGCTAAACGCGAGTTTTATAATGCTTAGTATATGATTCAATGCAGTTAACACAATCAGAAAAATATATGATATTCTTCAGGATAATACAACTAACTTTAATCGATAGAAAAAAATCACAAAGATACCTCTAAAAAGTATTTTAACGAATGAAAACCATATTGAAATACATACAATTATTCTGATTTTTTGACAAATTATTCAACAAGCAACATACTAACGAAATACTGTTTTATTTTTTTAATCCAATCAATACATTTTCTGTAATTAATTTATTTTATGGTTTGTAAAAAGTTCTAAACGTTCCCGTCGTCGTCGCGCTTCTCTTATGTATACAATCCGACAGTAACAGCAACAGCTCAACTCAATAGCGGTTGTCAGCGCCTTAAATGTTCCATTAGCGCTACCTGTATGTTAAATTAAATTGTTACAGCAGCACGCTGTACCTAGTAGTGTAGTCATCTAATAGCCGGTCCCAATAATTGCTATATACATGGGTTTGGCTGCCAGAGATACCTACCTACATATATGACGCAAGCTCCATACAAAATATGTCAAATATGCATCTCTAGTTGCCAAATTCATGGATAGATCGAATGTTGAAACCGACAGTTAAAGCTCACAATAGAAATAAGAATTAGTTTGGGAAGCTGTCATGGAAAACGCTGAAGAGGACTATAATTATACCTACGCGCGCTGTACCTAATGTTTAAAACATAATTAGGTACTTTATTCAGTTTACAGTCACTCAAAAAACTAACAAACTAAACTAAATATTTCAAGCTTGCTTATCCTTAACCCTGTCCTTTGCCTTACAACAAAAACAGCAGCACTTAAAAACTATAAAAAACATACTTAACAGAACAATATACACTAGAGTACTGAAGAACAGTAGGTGTGGGCTAGCCAGCAGGCGGCCGTGCGACGACATGTTAAGGTTGCCATATCGACCTGTCTTCTCGATGTAGAAGATAGCAGTCTCCATAGGAGGCAAAGGCCGATCCCACCAGAAGTTACTGTAGGCTTTCGCACGAGCTTTCATCCTGTACACAGAATTTTTTTATGTAAATACTTTACTCCATTTGGTTATAGGTACTTCACTAAAGGTACTTTAGTAGGTACTTGTATATATTCTGTGCTAAAGGTAAACAATCTTGATGTCGTGTCTTTTTTATCTAAAATCTGTTTAAAAATAAAATGCTGCTAAAGATCAATGTAAATACAACAACAATAATTTCTAAATTAATTGAACCCTTGGTTTAAGCAGTAGTTTACTTGTTTAATATGTGGTACTTAATTTGAAAAGTCACATCAAGATTGTTTACCTTTAGTTAAGTACCTAACCAAATGGAGTAGGTATAGATGACATCCTGAAATCGGTAAAAGTTCCTCAATGTTTGAAGACAATAATACTCTATAACCAATGTGTTTTGCCCGCAATGACCTACGGTGCCGAGACATGGACACTCACACAAGAGGCGGTATACCGATTGAGAGTCGCACAAAGAGCCATGGGGCGCTCCATGCTTGGTATCCGTCAGATTAGACGAGTTCCCAACATTGAAATTCGGAAACGCACAAAGGTGCGCGACGTGGGAACTCAAATAATAACATCAAAATGGAATTGGGTAGGACATCTGGCTAGACGTGGTGATAACAGGTGGAGTAAGGCCGTAACTGAATGGCGGCCATGGATGGGGAAAAGAAGTGTCGGCCGTCCCTTAGCAAGATGGGCCGACCGACGATATCGTTGCAATTGCGGGTCGAACCTGGACTAGATTACCACTAGATCGAGGGAAATGGCAAGAACAAAGAGAGGTGTATGTTCAGCAGTGGACACAGTCGGGCTGTGGATGATGATGATGATGATGAAACCTTTTTGGAGGAAAGCGGTTTCATGTATGTAGGTACAGCCGATTAGATGGAGGATCATATGATCAGATTACTTAGTTGATGGTGCCCGGGGCGCGGATAATTTTCAACTAGGTACAGCCGATGTTCTTTTCATGCGGCCATGCCAGAACGTCGGGACATATGGTATATGTACCTACCTACTTATAAGGTAGGTATTTCTCTTTAACCGTTATTTTCAAGTAATTACCTACGCGGTATAGACTTGTTGCCTAAATAGATATTGATATGTGTAAAACTAGCGAATGTTTAATAAAAGTACGAATTGCCAAAGACGGTTACAAATATTATAAAGGTGGACTTACTCAGGCGTCAACACCTTCATCAGTGCCTCGTACAAATTCTTCTCATCGATCTCATTGAAGGCCAGCGTCTCAGCTACGCCGACGTGTAACGCATGCACCGCGTTCCCTGGCTGGTCTCCCAGTATCGGCACTATTAGGGCAGGTACTCCCGCCGCTACAGCTTCTGTCAGACTCAGGAGACCTCCGTGAGTCAAGAACGCCTTACATTTTGGGTGGTCTGTAACAGAGATTGACTTTATCAGATATGAATAATATAGAGTAAGCGTTTGATGAGTAAGCAGATGTGATCTGCTACTTCCATAATTCTCTGGCAATTTCTTGAACAGAGACCAAGACTGGCTCAAACCCAAGTTTTCTTTGAAAAAATAATGAGGTTTGGTGTTTCTTTTGATAAATCCTGCCTTCACAAGGTTCAAACTCCTGTAAACTAAAATAAGCCCCGTCCCCTTTCCCCTACTCCTAAAACAAAATGCTGGTTAGTAGCAATTACCTCGAATCCATACTTACTAATCGGTGACTGCCCCGTAGGAACGTACCTATACCTAGGTACCTATAATCATATTACGAATAGATAAGCCATAAATATGCGTCTTGTTCTAGCTTCATAGCCTTAAAATATTTTACACGTATTTCATAGATTTGCTTAAAATATCTTGGAGCTAACAGAGACAACCAAAGTAGGCACCTACTTTACTTAGGTTGAATATTTTTTACCAATAGGTATGTGGATACCTAAAGTCAACAACAACAAGTACGTAGGTAGGTTTTGCACATATTCATACAAGCTTGCCCATATTTCTGCAACGAACACATACCTAGCATCAGTAAAATCCTTCCCCAAAAAGGATAATAAAGAAAAAAGGAATTACAAAGAGAACCACAGAACACATGACGAGAATCACAAAAACAAGGCAGTGAAAATCAAATCGACATATCATTTTCACCGCGACTGACCCTGCCGGCCCTACCCCTACATGATGGTGCATGCAGCATGCCTAGAGTGTATGCCACGAAATTGACATACATAAGTACCTACTAGTTTTTGTAAGGTAACAATATAGTTTCATTTTCGCAGCAGACACTCTAAAAATAGTGTTCACAATAGTTTTGTTTTACCTTTTTTTTATATCGTCACGCCTGTATCCCTGACGGGGTAGGCAGACACCCTTATTTGCCCTTATGAATTTAAAATGTCACGGAATAGTGGGTGAGCCTATTGCCGTTATACTACTCTGTGCTGCTTCAGTAGCAAATTCGGAAAAAAATCAGTAACACTTTTGCCCGACCCGGGAATCGAGCCCGGGACCTCCTGATCAGCAGACGCATACGCTATCCACTGGCTGGACTACGGAGGCAGTCTTTTACCTTTAAATTATCTTATATTTTTGTTTTGCATAGGGTGCATAGGGTTCCCACCAAGAACTTAGGGTCCCAAGCCAACCTCACCGGCAAGTGGTGCACCTGCCGATCAACGGACGAGGCTCTGGCAAACAAAATATCCCGATAAGCGGCAATAGGCTCGGCACCTATTACGTGGGATCAAAACTCTGGCGAAAAGTGGGCGTTTAATACGCCTCTGCCTACCCTTTCGGGGAAACAGGCGTGAGTCTATGTATGTATGTATGTATTTTTGTTTTGTAGGTCTGGTCGACATTTAGATAGGTAGGTACCTACCAAATTATCTGTGTATGGTCACAGATAAGTTTATTCCTCTACGTCGTGTTCTTGATTGCTGAAGGTCGTGCCAGCTCTGGTAAGCCTTGATACCTCCATAAGGGCTTACCAAGTGATGAGCTACTTCAACACCACCTTGTCTAAGAATCCCCAGTAGGTAAGAGGGAGTCCCATAATCTCATTTAGTGTCCGACATAATAGCAATTTTAATTAAGTAATAACTTACGCAATAAGTCGTATTGTGGCAACCATCTCATAATTCTGACATTTTCAGGCAGATCTTGTATATTTTCTTGTTCCCATTTCCAAACGACACGTTGTGGTAAGCGCGCGAAAGTTTTCAATATGGCGTCCAAACGTTTTGGCGGTAAAGTTGCACTTCGAATCAGTGAGCCAAAGCTGAAGAGTATTATTCCATGCTCTGATGACGATACCCATCTTTCGAGATCCTGTAAGTGATACGTGTATAAGTCGAAAATTTGATTTAAATTTTACTCGTGAAGCTAACTGGACTGGGCGTAACTGGACTGGGCGTGGACTCATATGAACCCAACAAAATGATTTAGAACTACTGTCGTACGCATAATAAGTAAATAGTTGGTACGTGCCGTCAACATTGTACGAGCGTACAATATTGTAGCCAATTTATGGCTTGGTAGTTATTCATCGTGTCCTTTTGTTTGTAATGGTTTGGAAACAATGTAGTGGGCTGCTAAAGCGCGTCACGTTCACTCTGTGAGCACGTTTACCGCATAATGCAATTTTAAACAAATAATAACTTAACTAAGTAGATATCTACATATTTGCATATACATTACCTACAGGTACCTATCTAAATACGAAGAATACATTTGCAGGTACCTACCTACCTAAATACGAAGGTTGGTACAACATAATTCACCGATCAGTGAATCGATTAGTCAAAATCAAATTCACTTAGGCACTCCAACTCCAGTCAAATTAATGCCAATAAAGTTATTTATTATTATTATTATTATTACTCCACATCCCAAATGTGGACCTAGAACTACTTAGATAAGACTAGTTTTTAGTTTCTTTATTTTATTTATATACTGTGTCGCGAAGGGGCGTTTACAAACATTCAATCAACAAAGTACACCCGTATCTACAAGTCTCCAAAGAACAATTTGTGTTTTTTTTTATTATAACCTATTCAAGACAAGACAAGAACATTATCAAAACAGTAAACGAATCGAACCTGTCGCAACGGTGCAGTGCTAATTAGCGAGGACTACTACGCCACACATGCAAGCAAAGTTTCAGACTGAGCATATACCTACTTTGAAGTGACCTGAAGTCTATTAGTGTCTAATTTACCTGAGGCAACGGCCGTACACTTCTATTGTGTAGATGGATTCCTCCAACTTCGACAAACGATGGCGGCAAAACTTTCACACCGTTTAAACTGTGATAAGTATTAATAAGTACAACACTAGCATTTCCACCTATCTCTTCCAATGGTGGTAGTTTTCGTCCCAGCTTGGCTTCTAACAGCTTTTGCTCACTCATACTCACATATTTATGCCAGTATTTGTGAAAAGTAATATCGAAAGCATTTTGTAGCTTCTCTGTAAATGTCATATCTGCTGTAAAAGGCACCATCATACTTGGAAATGTTGCTGGATTGTCGTCGCCTCCAAACCACGATGGAGGAGTCCAGGGCAGTAAAGTAGAGGACATTAGTCCAATGGATGGTAATCCATAATTATGAACGATACCAAGCATACAATCGCTGTTGAAGTGCTCCAATATAATCAGGTCAAAATCTCCTTCAGCGTTCACGAACTCTTCAAAGCCGTTGAAATTCAATATCTTTTCGCAAAGTTGTATGCTTGCTCGAGTCATGTCTCGAACAATAAGAAACTGCTTATAGAAGTCGAAGATTTTTTGGCTTACAGTTGTAGAACTGTCGTAATCTTTGAGATCTACGACTTCTATACTTAGTGGCGCGAGACCTACGAGGCTTACATCGCGTCTATTCGGAATCGATTCAGTTGAAGGGAAGAAGGAAACCACAGTCAGATGATGTCCTCTCCTAGTCAGTTCGTTTAGGATTGGTTCGAACACCATATGATGGCTTTTGCCGGGATATGGAAGCAGCACTAATATTTTATAACACTCACAAATACACAATAACATCGACAACACGATAAACTTCATGGTACGCGCGTGTGCTCTGTATATTAAAGGCCCGTCAACTGCAGTCATGCAGTAAAATGCAGTGCGTTCAGCTATTATTAGCTGCCAAGAGGAGTGGAATGACACAGAAGATAATTATACAGCGAACTGTGCCTACCGAGATATATTTTTACTGTAATGATAAGTATACCTATATAATATATTTTGCAATAAGTAGGTACATTAAACGCAAATTAGATTACAAATTCAAAGAAAGATCCATAATGAATTAAGAACGAGGTACTTAAACGTACCTAATTAAGTAATTGCTACAATTAGGCACTTCAGTGAGTGGCTAATAGGTTCCTAATCTAAATAATAGACAGATTAATTACTGACATTTAGTTTTTAATAATTATTATATTTTCTAAGTTGCAGACTCTATTTAGTGGCTGGGAGTGGAGTAAGTACTTATCATGTTTGTTTCAGCAATTTATAGGTCTACCTACTAATCTTGTGACCACGTTTACTTACATAGGTGGTCTGTGGCATAACACATTCGACAGTAACAAAATAAAATTTACCTACCTACTTACGTAGGTACCTATATTGTAACTAACATCATAATAAAAAAGTAGATATATTGTAACTAATATCATCCTAATAAAAAGTACCTGGGTATATTGATATTGTAACCAACATCATAAACGCGAATAGGTAGGTACGTGTTTATTTGATATATACCTAACTTTTTTTGTGACTACGGTGGAAACTCTTCTTAAGAGCAGTACCGTCTTTACCATAAGGGCACACGGGGCCCGTGCCCAGGGCCCCCGTCCTCAGGGGGGACCCCGAAGGACCGGCTAATTTCATCCAAATAGGTATATTATTTTCTCGAAACATTTTGTCAAAGACAATACAATTTTATTTAAAAGTAGAAGTGTATAAAGAGTTGCCATATATTTTTAAATTGTATTAAGTTAAATGTTACTTCCTTCAATATGTTTTAATAAGTATCTAAATAAGAAACAAAGCTGTTTTATTTACAACTAGACTTGGCTCACGTCTTCTGTACCGTAGATTTTGAGTTATTTTGAGAAATGGGACTTTATGCCACGTACAGATTTGACGTGTCAAACAGTTCCTGAGCGCACTCCCCATTAAGGGACGATAGAGACGCAGAGAGAAACTAAAGGCTCTCCGCTGCTCCTATGATTCTAATCTAGCAGTGAGATTAGGATCATCGACGATTCGATTCGCACTTCTCTGTACCTGGAGAGTCAAGTAGATCCAGCTAGGTTGTTTGGCACCCCAGCCCAGAGCCCAAACTTACGCTTCATAAAGCGTAAGTACTTAGTTAACTTGCCATAAAATACAACAATAACGTTCTACTCACAGCATTCGGAGGCTTGGCCTAGGAAATTCTCCACTTCAGACACAAGTTGAAACTATTTTCTTGTAATTGGCTCTGCGGGATATGCTGGTAGCTGGTGTACAGCGCATCAACCGTACTGTCATCCAATTAGCAAAGAATTTTTTCAATTGATGTCATTGATATACAGGATGAACAGCGTAGGAGTGAGGTTTAGCTTAGTCCGACAGTATTAATATATTTCATTTTGGAACAGGGTAGATGCGGTCTACTACGACTGTTGATTCTGTAGCGAGTATCTCTTTTGTAGCTTGCACCCTTCCGTCAATTCAATATGTTGTCGACTGTGTCGGGAACTCCATAGGATGCAAGTTTCAATAGAAGTGGCCTGTGCTAGACCCTGTCAAAGGCCTTGGTTGGGTCGAGGCTAACACCGAGAGTTTCGCTTCGGCTCTCCAAGGTATCTGCCCACCGGTGCATATGAACGACCATGACGAAACCTGAGCCGCATAGGTACTTAGTGTATTTACTGCACATGACCTTGGAAAACAGAGACGTTACTGCTATGGCCCATAAGGTGACGGCTCTAACTGGTCACCGTTTTTAGAAATCACGTGATAATCGCGGGCTAATTTCATTGAGGGTGAAACCTTTTGGATTGCGTACAAAAAACGGCACAGGCGGGTTAGAATGGGGGACGACTCAAGGGTGCACGTCTAGCGGACTCCTGCTGGGATGCCATTCGTTCCTCTTGTGGATGTACAAGAGATTTAGCTTGCACCTGACCATGGTCAGGCGCAAGCTAATTATAAGGCAACCCATGGGTTGCGTTATAATTTCAGGCAGGGAGCTCCTCCCGCACCATGGAATAGGGTGGCCACTCCACTTTATTCCAAAGTCGAGTTTGAGACAAACAGACCAGCCTTGTCCTTTGCACTATGGGCCAAGACTGTCATTGGATTAACGCAGTGGTGGAAGATAAATCTGGCAGGACTATCTTTAGGCAGCTTTGGCAAGCGACCAGAAAGCACGACTCCTAGTGAAATATCTTCCAAGTAGTTCCAAGTCGCTCACCAATGTGTTTTTCCTTCGCTTATGCAATAGACTTCCTGCTGAATTTGAAAGCTTCTTTGAACTTCCGCTTGTCCCCGATCCTAGGATCTTGATCAATATTGTTCTTTACCGCACGGGCACGTGCGTTGGGCCAAGGGCAAACATATATATGCAAATTAAATACTTTACTATTTGATTTGTGTCAATTTACTACCAATAATATAATAAAAAAATATTCGTAGTAAAAAGCCGTTTACATTAATAACCATTTTCTATACTTTTATTGGGCATTTTTTTCTACCTGTGGGCTGAGGGCCCCCAATTCTTCTGTGCCCAAGGGCCCCGGCATGGCTTAAGACGGCCCTGCTTAAGAGCCATCTCAACTCGATGCCAACCCGGCCAGAGTGTGTTCTACCGGGCTTGGGACTGGCAGAGGTTTGTGGAGGTTCTACCCTATAACGGGGCATAACCACTAAAACCACCGCGGTATCTTTACGGGTCCCGTGTAGTGGCGGGGTACATAATTAGGTATGTAGGTACGTTAACATACCTACATATAATTAATTATGCACACAGCTCACGGAATACCACACGCTTTAATCATGCGTACCTACTGGCACAGTACACGGCGCCAAGTCAAGCTTAACTGAACAGTTGCATTACGATTATCATATTATTTAACGGGTCTAAATCGCGTAAAATTAACTTATCTGTATAGGTATATAAAATTGTTGCTTTACTGACTGACCGACAGACAAGCTACAACTAAAACTATTAGGCGCAAGAAGCTAAAATTTGGCATGTGTGTTCCTTGGAGACCATAGGGATGCACTAATAAGAGGTGTCCCAAAACATGCATGGGATCGAAAACAATTTAAAAAAATGTTCGAGCGTAGCTGCGGGTATCCTCGAGTCTAAAAAAAAAACTAAGGTATAAATAATAATAAGGCCTTGTGTCTTGCACCGGTCGTGGTCGCAGGCGCTTAGCCGACCAGTCTCAGCGCCGTCTTGTGGAAGTGCGACATGATATGAACCTTAAATAAGATAATTTGATGGGATTAAAACTCTAGTTCTGCCTCCGTGGTCCAGTGGATAGCGTATGCGACTACTGATCGGAGGTCCCGGGTTCGATTGCCGGGTCGTGCAAAAGTGTTACTGGGGTCCCACGTAATAGGGGGCGAGCCTATTGCCGATACCGGGCACATCACCAGACTCCGTGCTGCTACTGAGAATTCGAAAAAACCCAGTAACACTTTTGCCCGACCCGGGAATCGAACCCAAGACCTCCGATCAGCAGTCGCATACGCTATCCACTGGACCACGGAGGCAGTCAACTTACACATACAGCGATATTCCATGGTTTAGACCAGTGTCAGTCTATTTATAAGGTACTTAAGCCGCTTAAGCGCACTTAACTTCGAATAGTCAGTTGTGCGCGCTGTGGATTTAACGCAATGCCCTCTGCGGAGCAGTCTGTTGGTATCTGCACAACACAACTGGGCTATCGCTGCAGTCTGGTCACTGATGATTACATATTTCATAATTACGAGTGAGAAGGGGGCCCAACAAACAACCCTGTGGGATGTCAGAGTAGATTTTGACCCTCGTACGAGAGACGGTTCCTGTTTTGTGCAATGACAGAGGCCACAACTTGCTATGATCCTGACATAATATTCAATCTCCCTTGCATCATTCACTCTCATCGAATTGATCATGCATACTCTTTTATACAGGGTTGGGTTAGTAATTATTACGATATAATATTGTAACATATTTTTTATTGAATATACACTCGCGGACACGCAAATCGACTCAACCCCTACTTGCACACATAAACTTATTTTTTGATATAAGTATACAAGATAATAATAAAAAATATATGTCATTTTAAAGCTTGGAATACCACCTTTTAATTAATATCATAATTAGTAAAATCCATAAACAACTTGGATAATTAATTAAGTGTAAACATAAAGGAACGAAAAAAGGTAATTTGGGAAAAGGGGTTAGGTTAGGTTTTTCAGAAATAATACAAAATGTTGTAAAAAAAACGTCATAAAATTCTTTCTCTTTGTTAATTCAAATTCAAAATCCTTTATTCATTTGGGTCACAATGTGACGCTTATGAACGTCAATAAAATAATTACTTATACTCAAATTTAAAACATTATTACTGTATGCTTCTACATTTACATTTACTGCCACGTTCGCAACTGTTACTCCTTCTATATCACTTGTATATATTTACTGTACATAATAATACTCAAGCATAATACTTTTGGTTAGCCTCCTCAGAATAGACAAGGTGAAACAGGAGCATCCACTTACATTATACGAGGGTCAAACTGAAAGTCTTAGAACTGGCCACTTATAAACAATATAATAAAAAAAATATTCTAAAATTTGAAAATAGAACTCTTTGCCAATATTACTGAGTATATATTTCATTCATTTGTCATTTGTTTTACGATTTGGCGGCAAATTGAAAATTGTCTGTGTCACGTCAACATGAATTTAACACGAGAAAATTTTCGTGCAATGATTTTTTATGACATTCGATGTCATTTAAGTCAACAAGAAAGTTATGATAGACTACGATTGGCCTTTCACGATGAAGCCCCATCTCGTGCGACTGTTTACAACTGGTTTAATGAGTTTAAACGTGGTCGCACTAATCTCACTGATGATGTACGTGAGGGACGGCCTTCTACGGCGACGACTGAAAATAACATCTGTGTTGTGCGGCGTATGATAGAGACTGACAAAAGAGTGACCTATCAGCAGATTCGGACAAGCTTAGGCATCGGTATGAGTCAAGTGCACAAAATCCTCCACGAACATTTAGCGGTCAGGAAGCTTTGCGCCCGGTGGATACCTCATAATTTGACTAAGGCTCAAAAACTCCATCGTGTGGATTGGTGCCGTAAAATGATTGAAAGATTTAACGGTGGTGACTCAAATGCTGTGTTCGACATACTAACAGGTGACGAAAGCTGGATTTACTGTTATGATCCTGAAACCAAAAGACAATCTGCTCAGTGGGTGTTTCCTTTCGAGGAGTTGCCAACTAAAGTGAAGAGAGATCGAAGTGCGGGAAAAAAAATGGTGGCCTCGTTCTTTGGAAGGATAGGTCATTTCGCAACAATTGTGTTAGAGGATCAAAAAACAGTTTCTGCAGAATGGTACACTACCAATTGTTTGCCACTTGTCTTGGAAAAAGTTCGAGAGAAACGACCTCGCAGTAGGATCCTCCTTCACCACGACAACGCCTCGTCGCACACCGCCAAGCGAACGATCGACTATTTGGCGACATCAAACGTTGAATTACTGGGTCACCCGCCGTATAGCCCCGACCTCGCGCCTTGTGATTTTTATTTATTTCCAAAAATTAAAGAAAAACTTAAAGGAAAGCGGTTTATGAATGCTGAAGAAGCGGTGGCTGCGTATCGCGATGCCATTGAAGAGACCCCTAAGGACGAGTGGGCAAAGTGCTTTTCCCAGTGGTTCCATCGCATGCAGCGGTGTATTGACGTCAATGGACAATATTTTGAAAAGATATAATAAAACTAATAACTGGCTAATGTAATCAGTTTTTGATTTTCTAAGAACTTTCAGTTTGAACCTCGTATATACCTAATAATGCGGGCAATCCGCGAAACTGATCAGAACCATGATGGAAATGATGCAGTTAAATGTGTGCGTTCGCGCAGCGGAATGTTGTTGAATTTAAAGATTTTAATTATGCAGATATTTAGTGTATGACGTCGTATAATTGTGTATGGTAAAAAAAAATTTGTGCACGCAGCCATTGTGGAGAAATTCAGCAAAAACTGATTCCGCTGAGCGAACGTTGTCCTGGCGGAACTTTTTTTAATCTATTGACTTTAGAAGAAAAGAGATGTGTCCAAAAATTAGTGTGTATTTGTGTGTAATTGTGTATGTATGAATAAAATTAGTGCATGCATAAACTTCGGAGAAATTCAAGTTTCCGCTACGCGAACGTTTGGCCATTAGCTAGTTTTCCTATAAAGCGCTTACATGGAGAGCTGTAGATTTTTACATACGTTGTTTTGAATTTGTTTATATTTGTTTAAAAAACAGATTTAGAAAAAATCGTAGGGCTTAAAAGATAAAAATATAAACGTAAAATACGCTTATTAGGTCTTACTTCTTAAAGTATGCACTTTGGGGTCTAGATTTTTATGTTTATACAAACCTTGTAAGTGTCTACAACATGTTGCCAAGTATCAATGATGTTCCGTTAATAATTAAAGAGTTATAGGACAATTTACCATGAATAGATCACTGTTTACAAAGCAGTCAAATATCACGACGTTCTAAAGGAATTGCATGGTAAAATGTATGCCAATAATTAGTGTATTCATTCAACTATTCACATGCAAAATTTCATGTCATTAAATTCAGTAATTAAAGAAAAACAATTATAATACTGACGAAGCATCGAAAACCTACATAACCCGACCAAGTTCGGATGGCTACAAAAAAGCGGCCGTGCCATATATCTAAGAAACGTTCTTAACCTTCCAATATAGTATTTATTAATATGGTATAGTTGCGTACACAAGCGTTAGGAAAAAATAAAAGAATTGCATTTCTTGAATTAAAAATATTTTTTAAATAATAACGCCACTATCTACGATAAAAATAAATCTTCAATTAACAAGTATTTAAATATCCGTGTACAAAAATATTTTTAATTACATATTACATAATTATGTAATTATAATAACGTTAACAAACGCTTGCAACGACAGCAATAGACTTAAATGTGTTTTGACTAAAACAGGTTTAATAAACATATTGCCCTTTCTTTTCTTCAAGGATGGAAGTACCGTTTCAAGCGGGAAGCCGCCTATCGCTCGTTGCGCGCAGCGCGTTGTCTATTTTTTCACACTAGAGTCAAAGTCAAAGTCAAAGTCAAAATCCTTTATTCATTTAAATCACAAAGTGACACTTATGAACGTCAATTTAAAAAAATAATTACTTAAAGCTTCTACATTTACATTTACTGCCACGTTCGCAAAGCAATAGGTAGAACCATGAGAAAGAACGGGCAATAAAACTCAAGGTCACTCTTTTTCATCGCCAGGTTTTGCATAATACATACAAATTTAAATTTTGTAAGGTGCTGCAACTGTTTCACCTTCTATGTCATTTGTATATATTTACTCTACTTAATACTCAAGCATAATGTAGTAAAATTTTGATGTTCATTTAATTAGCCTCCTGAGAATTGACATGGTGAAACAGGAGCATCCACTTACATTAAGTACCTAACAATGCAGGCAATCCGCGCAAATGTTCAGAACCATGATAGAAATGATACAGTTTAATATTAAAAATGTAATACCAGCCCGTAAGACCGACATCGACCAGTCATCGCAAGTAGCACCCGTTCACGAGTATGACGCATGGGCCAGCCATCATCCCTCTCGCCATATCAGAGGGACAGGGATGACCCGACACACGACGCCACCACAAGAAATGACATTTTAGTGAGCATGACGACAACGGTACACGAACCGGCAGTAATTAACAATCTGTTGGTATACTGACCATGAACACGAATTACCTGCATTTTCCAGATCGTTAATATTATCATAAATATGTGGAACGCGTGCAAAATGCAAATGTAGTACCTATATTTGATTGATTGACATGATACTTTTTGAAATATAACCACCGATCGAACTGATTGGCTACACGATTATAATACATTATAAAAAAAATAACAAATAAAAGTATCTAACGAGATGAGTGACATTTAGTAATGTGGTGGCGATTCCAAAAACTATCATTTACATGATTTTAATTGGAATGGAATAATATTTAATTACATTTCAAGAAACTTATCATCTACCTATTTACTGTATAATATATGAATTATGAAACATTATTTCCAAGCGCATTTGTCATTCAGATATTCATTTAAATTATAATATGCCTTTTGCATTAGGTCATTTTTAATCTTTATCTGAAATGCGTTAAAAGGCAGGTCCAAAATACTTATCGGTATCTTGTTGTAGATACGTATACTAAGTCCTATAAAAGAACTATGAGTTTTGCACAAACGAAAATACGGAACACATAATTTATGTCTATTTCTTGTATTTATAGAGTGTATATCACTATTCTTTGAATATGAATTTATATTTTTACGTACATGCATAACACTAGCATAAATATACTGAGACGCTACTGTTAGAATACCGATTTCCTTGAATCTTTCTTTGAGCGAAACTCTTGTCCGTAATTGGTAAATGGCCCGAACTGCCCTTTTTTGCAATATAAAAATACTTTCGATATCAGCAGCTCTACCCCAAAGTAATATGCTATAAGACATAACACTATGAAAATAGCCAAAATATACCAATCTAGCCGTATCGACATCTGTTAAATTGCGCACCTTTTTAATGGCATAAGCAGCCGAACTAAGTTTCGCTGACAGATATGTAATGTGTGCGCCCCATTGTAACTTCGAATCAAGTGTTATTCCTAGAAACAATGTAGATTCAGTTGTTTCCAGTACATCACCATTCAAAACTATGTTAGGACCAAGGTTTCTGACGTTGGGCAAAGCAAACTTAACACATTTGGTTTTTCTGGCGTTCAGTACTAAGTTATTTACAGTAAACCATTTAGTCACCTGAATAAGAGCACTGTTTATTTCGGTAAAGTTTTCCTTATTTCTATCTACTTTAAATATCAATGAAGTATCGTCAGCAAACAATACCACGTCACAAATATTTCTCAGGTAAAATGGCAAATCATTTATGTAAACTAGAAACAGGAAAGGCCCTAGGATACTACCCTGCGGCACTCCCAATTGTACTGGTACGCCACTGGATTTTGAGCCATTTATTTCTACACGTTGGATTCTGTTATTTAAATATGCCTTAATAACATCCAATGCTTTAGTCTGGACACCGTAATGTTTAAGTTTGCATAAGAGCGTATCATGGCAGACACAATCGAATGCTTTCGAAAGGTCGCAAAACACACCAATAGCATTCTGAGAGTTCTCCCATGCATTGTAGATGTGTTTGAGTAAAGCTACTCCTGCATCCGTCGTCGAGTGACCCTTAGTAAAACCATATTGCTCAGTATGAAGGAGGCTGTTTAAATTAAAGTGCTTCAGAAGTTGCTTGAGTATTATCTTTTCAAAGATTTTACTAAAAGTAGGTAGTATTGAAATTGGCCTATAATTACTAGGATCAGTCTTACTGCCGGATTTAAACAGAGGTATTATCCTACTATGTTTCATTAAATCTGGAAAATCGCCTGATTCTATACACTTATTGAACAAGTTACTTAGATAAGGTGCTACTATATCTATTATACTTTTCAGAATCTTCACAGATATTCCCCAGAGATCACCCGTATTCTTAGATTCTAGAGATTGGAAAGTGGTTATAATGTCAGTAGAACTAATAGGACTGAATTTAAATAATACATTACATTTTTCTACACTAGATTCTAATAAATTTACTGCGACTGAAGCTGATGAGTTTAGACCTATAGTAGTAGCAATAGGTATGCTAGCAAAAAAATTATTGAATGCGAGTGCGACTTCCTCGTCATTATTAATCATTTTATTATTATCTAGCAAGTTAAAATTGGTATTCCTAAAGGTTGCCTTGCCCGTTGCTTCGTTAATAGCTTGCCATGTGGCCTTAACTTTATTCGAAGAGTTTCTAATTTTATCACTTACAAAACGTGCCTTAGCTATATTGCATACCTTTTTAAATATTTTTGAATAATTTCTGACATACTCAGTGAAGCTCGCATCAAAATTGTATTTCTTCATACCATACAACTCATACATCCTTGCTCTGCTTTTATAAATACCTACAGTAGCCCACTCACTAAATGCTCTAGACTCCTTGATTACTTTTTCCTTGGTTTTAAAAGTACTTCTAAATTCGTTGTGAACTAAATTAAACATAGTTTCATAAATCTTATTTGGTGACTTAAGCTCCATCATATCAGGATTCATACCTATTAAAATTTTGTTCCTAAACTCATTAAATTTATACCTAGGTACCTAATGGCCTAACTGTCACCTTACGTACTGCATTATCATTTATATATGAAAATCCTGCCAATTGACCACAGTGATCTGAAGTTAAGTCAGTAGTAACTAATTTATGTGATACTGTATGATTACTAAATATATTGTCAAGACAAGTGGAAGATGATGCAGTTATTCTAGTAGGTTCAAGAAATAAATTTGTCAAATTAAATGATTTAAAAAGATTTAAAAGCCTACTAGTCATTGGTGAACTATCCAGTATATTAATATTGAAATCTCCACAAACTATGATCCCTTTTTTATTGGTCCTAATTTTACCAATTGCATCTTCCATAATAGATTCGAACATATTAAAGTTACTTAAAGGAGGGCGATACACACATATAACAACATACTGTTCCAGCTCAATACAGGAAATTTCTACAGTGCGTTCTACAGACAAGGTGCTTATGTCCTTTCGTTCCTTACACAGTATGGTATTTGAAACTAGTATCAAGGATCCACCATGGATGGCTTGACTCCTAGCGAAAGCACTTTGCACAGTGTAATGCATGTTATTTAAAAAAGATATTTGATAATCCTTCAACCAGTGCTCCGTTATGCACATAACTTTTATATTATGACTTTCTAAATATAAACTTAATTCTAAATGTTTGCCAGATAGACCCTGTATATTTTGATGTCCTATATTTAATTGACAATGTCTATCCTTTGTCCAATTCTTAAGTTTAAAGAACTCGTGTCAGTATTTAAAATAGAAGACATGGTAAAGACAGAATTATTTACAGAAATCATTTCCTTGGATACCCTACATGTACCTGTGTCACTTTGTATATTATATGCTAATAATTTAGCAATTTGTCGTTTATAAGATAGCGAAAGATACATAGTATCTTTGGTCAATGTGAAGTTATATTTATTAATAAATTTATTTATGTCAAAATATAAAATAATATCTTTATATTGCCATGTCATATTGTAAAAACACAAATTGAGGTCATAGATATGTTGATTCACCTTTCCATCTAGTGTACCTGAATAAGGTAACGCACAAGTAATAAATTGACATCCAAATTTTTTATGAAGTGATAAAATTACTTCTGTTAAGTTATAAATATCTTTTTTGGTCACCATTTGACTGTCACCATACACAATTACTATTGTTGACTGTCTATCAAATGTGGTTATTTTTAAAATATCTATTAAGTTTGTAAAAGATGACCCTGGATAACAATAATTAATGATATTGTGTTGTTTTAAATGACTATTCATTAAGCTACCTAAACCTACACCTAACCTATCTGAAAACATGTAAACTTTTTTTGTGCCAGAGTTGTCAACTAAGGGTGTCCTATCCTTCGTACTACTGGTTGTACTGGAACTAGAACTTGAACAGAGACCTGAACCACTATCACCAGACTCGTTAGCTAACAAGGTAGATTAGAATATTTTCGATCAATAGGGAACATTACTGCCAAGTTAAACGACCAGGTATCACCGACTACAGTAAACAATGAATTTTGGTAAGTATGACATTAGAGTGACAACTTGACAACTCGTGCAGACTTCAAACTTTGGATGCGCGATCTCATTATCTCATCTCAAACAAGTCACTAAAACAGAAACATTGTACCATTTTTATTGTTATTGATAATTACAACTGTTGTAACTGTTTTGCTTGTATAAATAAGTATAGTTATATTGTTGTCTTGTTGAATACAATATTTGAAAAGCGCGCTACGAAAGTTTGTTTACTGTAGTTGCTTGTGCTGCCATCTGCGTCGAGCTTTGCGTAATGTTCCCTATTCATAACTACAATACATAGACTATTTAACCAAAGGACTAGCGTATGTACCGCTTCGAACAAAATAATTCTGCATATTTTGGTGGGGTGCGGGGGAACACGCTCACATACATAAGTCACTACACCAGTACAACGGTATACATCAATTAAAAAATCGATTCAATAAGTAGTTTTTTTTTAAGTTATTAGATTGTTTGATCCACTAAAGTTGCAAAGGGGAACGCTCGTGCATACCTAGTCCATTTCGTTAAATAGTGTAATAAGCTACAATATGATAAATATTTACCTAAACAGTAGTATTTACATGTAGTATTTATTTAATTTCCCTAAGAGGTCTATAGTTAGAATTCTGATCCGTGAACTCTTCAATAGAAATTAGCTGTATGAATTTTATTTGTCTTAAATTTTAATAATATATCTAGATTATATCTCAAGTCTCAAGCGCATACTTAAATAAAGTACCTACGTAAATAGTACCTACTTTCTGTCATAGTCAAATACATTTAAAAAAGTAGGTGTACAAAAGTAAATGACCTATAAATTATATCGAAACAACAATTGTGTTATCACCTATACCAATTCAATACCGGTATTATACTGTAAATTTTGGGAAGTTACCTAAATATATTGCACGGCCGCTTTTTTGTAGCTATCCGAACTTGGTCGGGTTATGTAGGTTTTCGATGCTTCGTCAGTATTATAATTGTTTTTCTTTAATTACTGAATTTAATGACATTAAATTTTGCATGTGAATAGTTGAATGAATACACTAATTATTGGCATACATTTTACCATGCAATTCCTTTAGAATGTCGTGATATTTGACTGCTTTGTAAACAGTGATCTATTCATGGTAAATTGTCCTATAACTCTTTAATAATTACTAACGGAACATCATTGATACTTGGCAACATGTTGCAGACACTTACAAGGTTTGTATAAACGTGAAAATCTAGACCCCAAAGTGCATACTTTAAGAACTAAGACCTAATAAGCGTATTTTACGTTTATATTTTTATCTTTTAAGCCCTACGATTTTTTCTAAATCTGTTTTTTAAACAAATATAAACAAATTCAAAACAACGTATGTAAAAATCTACAGCTCTCCATGTACGCGCTTTATATGAAAACTAGCTAATGGCCAAACGTTCGCGTAGCGGAAACTTGAATTTCTCCGAAGTTTATGCATGCACTAATTTTATTCATACATACACAATTACACACAAATACACACTAATTTTTGGACACATCTCTTTTCTTCTAAAGTCAATGGATTAAAAAAAGTTCCGCCAGGACAACGTTCGCCCAGCGGAATCAGTTTTTGCTGAATTTCTCCACAATGGCTGCGTGCACAAATTTTTTTTTACCATACACAATTATACGACGTCATACACTAAATATCTGCATAATTAAAATCTTTACATTCAACAACATTCCGCTGCGCGAACGCACACCAGTTAAATATTAAAATCTAATACCTAATACCGTTGGTTAAAAAGACAACTCCCGCACTAGGAATAGTCCTGTGTCGAAGGACTTTAAAAACACACAACCAACGGACACAATTCACACCCAGACTCGAAACAATAGTTTATGAATCGCACAAAACGTTGTCTCTGGTGGGAATGGAACCCAGGTCACTAAACTAGATTAAACCACTACGCCAACCGTGCAGTCGATTTGTATCTACCTTTTTTTACTTGAACTGAGACTAACGCAAATAAAACAAGTATATGTATAACAATAAAATTTATTCTATTCATCATTGGCTTCGCTTAGCTTTTTATTTCTCCCTTCTTGTTCCGCTTCGTTGATCGCTGAATATACTACGCCGTCTCTAACTTTCTTCAATATCCTTTTATCGTGGAACGGGTGTACGTGTGCAGAAATCCTGAAAAAATAAGTAAACAATATACGCACATAATATTTTAGCAGCACAGAGAGAATAAAAAAAATTGTGACGTCTAGTGGACGTCATCATGGAATACAGAAGTAAATGGAATTAGCATGTCAGGCATATCATACGAGAAGCAGTGTCGCCTCTCACACACATATACACATATACCACTACATAAAATGCCACGGTGTGATTCGTTAAATATATAAGACACAATTATCATAAAAAGGTATTATCTGAAAAGCCACACAAAAAGAAATATTAACCTTATTTTCAAAGTCGTAAGAACTGATTTACATTTATATTCTAGTTTTAAGTGTTACCAAGAGCGTGAAATCGTGCAAAATAATACATTCAAACGGTTTTTTGCGTATTACTAATTAATTTAATTAGTTAGGAATGCCTTTGATACAAATGTATATGGTCGTATTTGGTGGCCCAAATGATTTAAACACCTAAATTTCGCTGTTTCTGTTTACAATTATATAATAAATTACAAATTTCTAACGCTGGTATTATTTAAGGACGCGTTTACAAAATTAGTAGGTACAAAATCGCGTCACCACAGCGACACGGCGGCAACAGTACGTACTACGTACGGTAACTTGCGGAAATGTACCTAGTTCAACTAAATAACTTTGAGACTTAGAATTTTTTGTGATATGTATCCTAAGACTATAGAATAAAAGGCAGACAGAGCGCGCGGAACACTTGCGTGAGGCCACTAAAGCAAATACAAAATTGAAAAGCGAATACAAACTCGACTCAGTGCGCTGCGAAGCATCGCACAGTTCACACGCCACGATCGATCCTGCTTTTAAATTCATAAAATGCCGTCTTGCGTTTTTAAACATTGTAAAAGTTGTTTCTAAAAGCAAATACGGGAAGATGGAATATATTCTTACAGATAACTATGGATTATTTGACCGTTTTATAATATTATTTCGATAAAATTCGTATTTCTGCAGAAAATATGTAAGTGTTGCCAGTTTACGTCGACACCGTTTTCCCTGAATTAGGGAAAATGCACTTGTCAATTGATTATGTAGGTAATAATGATTGTAATGTTAATGAAAAATACATTAACGTATTGTAAAAGTATATTGTAGATTATATTTTTTCTTATAAATATACTAATAGGATTTTCATTAGTATATACATTGTTTTGAGTTCGATCCCCAAACGATCCAAATATTCGTGTACACGCGGCTACTTGTCAAGCTATACACTTTGACCTTTGTACCGTTGTTAGACCTTTGTACCGTTCTTATGGCGTAGGGAATAAGTATCAAAATCGTACTTCGACTATTTAGCTTGACTTGGCGCCGTGTGTACATTAAGTACAGAAACAGAAATTATTGATTGTAGCCATTATTTATTTTTAATTGCAATTTTTTTTGGTTACGATTTGTGATTATGATATTCATAATTAATTGTATGCATGACAAAATGTTTTTAGCTAATTAATATTTATGACGCAAGCCTATCTATTTATTTCTCAATTTACGAATAAAATTAGTTAAAACTTAACTCGGAGCCTACATTTTTTAAGAAATGTATTTATAAAAGCATACTTTAATGGTATCTTTTATTTGAATAATTTTCACAACAGCATTACATATTAAAAGCATTATATAAATCTATGGTAAATTCTTCAAAACCACAAACGAATATAAAATATTACCTATGTAATATTTTTATATTCGTTTGCAAAAACTATATGCAAAATAGTGGGAGATTATTCATAATCTGGCAACTTTACACACACATAGACGCGCGTGTCCGTACAGTGCCAGTCGCCAAATGTCACGCACACATAGCTGTCAACGTGCCTCACTTTGTTGGACGAATACGCTACATCTGGTTCTTGTTTGTTAAATCTGTGTATGTATCTATGTGTTATAGGCCTGGCTGTGCGAATTACGTACAAATAAGTTTCTTATTTTTATATACCTACCTATTATAAATGGACATTATTACTTTATTTTTTCCATTATGTTGATTCAGGATATATTTCGGTATTTAGATATTATTTTGTTTCTTGCGTTGAAATCTGGTACCTAAGATCATGTGGACTGATGGTATACCATCCCATTCAAGTGTTGCGACTGGAACTCATAAAAGAGTAGACCTAGTTATGCCAGGTTGGGACTCATTTTATTTGTTTTAGTGAGAACCTACCACTGGTACTAGTGAAGTAACCTTCCAGGGTTATTCAATGACTCTTGCTGGTACTCATGTGTGAGTAGAGCTAGGCATGCCGAGTTTAGGCTCATTTTGTTTGTACATAAGAGACCCTACCACTGGAACTTATGAAGTAACCTTCCATGGTTATTCAATGACTCTTGCTGGTACTCATGTGTGAGTAGAGCTAAGCATGCCGAGTTTGGGCTCATTTTGTTTGTACATAAGAGACCCTGACCCTACCACTGCATTTTATGAAGTAACCTTCCAGGGTTATTCAATGACTCTTACTGGTACTCATATGTGAGTAGAGCTAGGCATGCCGAGTTTGGGCTCATTTTGTTTGTACATAAGAGACCCTACCACTGGAACTTATGAAGTAACCTTCCAGGGTTATTCAATGACTCTTACTGGTACTCATATGTGAGTAGAGCTAGGCATGCCGAGTTTGGGCTCATTTTGTTTGTACATGAGAGACCCTACCACTGGAATTTATGAAGTAACCTTCCAGGGTTATTCGATGACTCTTGCTGGTACTCATATGTGAGTAGAGCTAGGCATACCGAGTTTGGGCTCATTTTGTTTGTACATAAGAAACCCAACCACTGCAACTTATGAAATAACCTTCCAGGGTTATTCGATGACTATTGCTGGTTCTTATATGTGAGTAGAGCTAGGCATGCCGAGAGGACAAACAAAATGAACCCAAACTCGGCATGCCTAGCTCTACTCACACATGAGTACCAGCAAGAGTCATTGAATAACCATGGAAGGTTACTTCATAAGTTCCAGTGGTAGGGTCTCTTATGTACAAACAAAATGAGCCTAAACTCGGCATGCCTAGCTCTACTCACACATGAGTACCAGCAAGAGTCATTGAATAACCCTGGAAGGTTACTTCATAAGTTCCAGTGGTAGGGTCTCTTATGTACAAACAAAATGAGCCCAAACTCGGCATGCCTAGCTCTACTCACATATAAGAACCAGCAATAGTCATCGAATAACCCTGGAAGGTTAAGTCATAAGTTGCAGTGGTTGGGTCTCTTATGTACAAACAAAATGAGCCCAAACTCGGCATGCCTAGCTCTACTCACATATGAGTACCAGTAAGAGTCATTGAATAACCCTGGAAGGTTACTTCATAAAATGCAGTGGTAGGGTCAGGGTCTCTTATGTACAAACAAAATGAGCCTAAACTCGGCATGCTTAGCTCTACTCACATATGAGTACCAGTAAGAGTCATTGAATAACCCTGGAAGGTTACTTCATAAAATGCAGTGGTAGGGTCAGGGTCTCTTATGTACAAACAAAATGAGCCTAAACTCGGCATGCTTAGCTCTACTCACACATGAGTACCAGCAAGAGTCATTGAATAACCATGGAAGGTTACTTCATAAGTTCCAGTGGTAGGGTCTCTTATGTACAAACAAAATGAGCCTAAACTCGGCATGCCTAGCTCTACTCACACATGAGTACCAGCAAGAGTCATTGAATAACCCTGGAAGGTTACTTCATAAGTTCCAGTGGTAGGGTCTCTTATGTACAAACAAAATGAGCCCAAACTCGGCATGCCTAGCTCTACTCACATATGAGTACCAGTAAGAGTCATTGAATAACCCTGGAAGGTTACTTCATAAAATGCAGTGGTAGGGTCAGGGTCTCTTATGTACAAACAAAATGAGCCTAAACTCGGCATGCTTAGCTCTACTCACACATGAGTACCAGCAAGAGTCATTGAATAACCATGGAAGGTTACTTCATAAGTTCCAGTGGTAGGGTCTCTTATGTACAAACAAAATGAGCCTAAACTCGGCATGCCTAGCTCTACTCACACATGAGTACCAGCAAGAGTCATTGAATAACCCTGGAAGGTTACTTCATAAGTTCCAGTGGTAGGGTCTCTTATGTACAAACAAAATGAGCCCAAACTCGGCATGCCTAGCTCTACTCACACATGAGTACCAGCAAGAGTCATTGAATAACCCTGGAAGGTTACTTCATAAGTTCCAGTGGTAGGGTCTCTTATGTACAAACAAAATGAGCCCAAACTCGGCATGCCTAGCTCTACTCACACATGAGTACCAGCAAGAGTCATTGAATAACCCTGGAAGGTTACTTCATAAGTTCCAGTGGTAGGGTCTCTTATGTACAAACAAAATGAGCCCAAACTCGGCATGCCTAGCTCTACTCACATATGAGTACCAGTAAGAGTCATTGAATAACCCTGGAAGGTTACTTCACTAGTACCAGTGGTAGGGTGTCACCAAAACAAATAAAATGAGCCCCAACCTGGCATAACTAGGTCTACTCTTTTATGAGTTTCAGTCGCAACACTTGAACGGGATGGTATACCATCAGTCCAAATAATCTTACCAGATTTCAACGCAAGAAACAAAATACCTAATATCTAAATACCGAAATATATCCTCACTCAACATAACGGAGAAAATAAAGTAATAATGTCCATTTATACAAAATTAATTTACTTGTACGTAATTCGCACAGAATACGAGAAGTATCAAATTGACTTTAGCGAATATTTTGTATTCGTATATTGCTTTTTTCGTCTTTGGGCTGCAGCGACAAGCGACATAGAGTCCACTCCCGACGGCGCTCAAGCGCAGACTGAGATCTCATTGCAGAATTTGGATATATAAATCAAGAAAGTGGCTAAATAAAACGAACCTTATTGCCACACATTAAGACACACGTATGCGAGCAAAATAGAAGAAAAATGTAAGATGATTTTTTGCTTTTTTTGAGTCAATTTACAATATTTTGAAAAAAAAAAATCTAATTGTTTTTGAGTTGACTATATTTACTACCCTATTCTATCTTTGAAAATCTAAATAAATGTAAAAATAGAGAGAAAATTGTACCCAAAAAAAGCAGTATATGCCTATTTTTGATTTAAGAGGCCGTTTCGAATCGATTTTACATTAATATTAATTAAATATTTTTTATTTATTTTCAAATTGATTTATAGATAAAAAAGTAATCAATTTATCGTAATCACTAGTTTTATTAGTTATTATCTAAAATTGTCGTAAAATGTACCGGAAATATGTGGTTTTTTGATACAAGCGTAAACGCGTCCTTAACATAATCTGTTTTTGTGCAAATGACATGATATTTAGACATGGGGCACTATCGATAATTTTTTTATCGATAGTGTATTTTACGATTAATAAAAATATTTAATTTAATAGGATTGTTTGTGTAATGTGATTTAAATTACACTTACAAGTGTTCGACTGACAGGTGAATAATATTGGGTTCTATATAACAAAAAAGTATATTTTATGAATCAATTCATAAATTTTCTATGTTAAACTCTTGTTTAAAATAAAACACTGCTATAAGCTATAACAGGGCAGCTAAGAATCTCATTTTTTTGTTAAAAGATTAGAAAGTGTGTGGGCGAGAAGTGAATATATGTATGATCCACCATTTATAATCCCATTCAATATGTGAACGGGCAGTTAGTATTTTTTGCGGGCAATATATTTTTTTATGTTACACGTTAACATTTTTATATTTTTCTAATTATTATACTTATCTGCGATGCCCATGAAGGGATTCGGGATTTACATCGCGCTATGAGCCACAAGAGCGGAGCAGTAGGTAGCCCTAAATAATGCGAGTGTACCCGCAGGTTCATCTACTTTAATAAATAAAAGACAAAACATTGGTAGTAAAAGTTTTATTTAAATATATACACTTAAGGAGAAGAAGAAACAAAATTGTTTAAATTTTATTACAGAGAAATAGCATAGGTAGAGTACCTACTCTGGCATACCTATGCCGGTTACGCGTCCACCTCCGGTAAACGACGACTTGACTGACTAGACTTAAAGATAATAATAAACATACCGCAGATAATTAAAAATGCATGCCATACTGGTGCAATATGGTCATTAGACAAAACGTGTTTAATATTATTCATGTTTAACTGTGTTATCGCAAGTATTAATCTTTTCATTGAGGAATGAAACAATTATAACTACTTAAAACAACAAATACATAAAAATTATAATACTTATAAAAAAGACATTAAATATATTTAAAGGGCGTTATGAAAGTCCTCCACATCGCCGTCTATTGACAACGTGCCCAGAATATAGCAATGCTATTTTATATAAAGTAACCAATTATATATATAGTAAATATCCCGCAAGCATTTAAAACAAATAATTTAATCTATATATTGATACGCACTATGAAATGAAGTCCTTGAGGTGATGGTGAAGTAGGCGGATTCGTTCCTGTGGTCTAAAAAGTAATGAGTATAAACGAAATTATTATGCACATACTCGTAGGCTATGCCGCTACATTAATACAATTGCTAGAGGCGCAATGTATATAAAAAGATTTATTTATTTATTTTATATAATAATAAAAATAGCATGTACCCTGGTAGTTTTAAAACATAATTTAGCTATTTCAAGGGTGGGAATAGTTCCTGGTTTTAAATATCGCCTCCCTTTTTCCTTTATTAGAAACAAATTTTCACTAAAATGTAGTGAGCATATTGTACTCCTTTTTTTTGGTATCCAATCGATTCGTCCTGTTGCTTCTACCCATTTTAATTTTTCTTTGAGTGTGGACGGAAAGCTAAAAACACATAAGTTATTTAGTCAAAGTAAAACTGGACAGATTTTGGAAGCAAAGCAGAGCACATGTAACGATTTTAATCTTTGCTATTTGCCAATTACTAAACAACTGGAGTATCGATATATTCTTATCGCAATAGAGATACATCACTCAACACGTCATATTTGCACATAATATGACGTTTAGAGTAGATTGCCGTGTAAAGTCGATCCTACAAACAGTAGCGTTATGTTAAATCAGCAATGTATACTTTTTGTGTCACAGTGATATTTTATTTAATTTAGATGAAATATGTACTTACCGATGAAAACTAATGTTTCCATTAGAAAGATTAAATATATGGCTTGGTCTCCTGCAGCTTACAACGGCACAAGCAGGCATTCTTGCCTTAATTATGCTATAAAATGCCTATATGAATGTCAATGAGCGACTGGCATGTATCAAATTGTGCAATATAAGATATGCTTGTAGAATTCATATCACGGACACGAATATCAGGCGAAATGCTATATCTATTTGTATTATATTATCTATGGACGTCATCATTATTTAGGGTCGGAACATATCCGACGTAAGATGCGTATCTTCGGTCGCGTCTATTCCGTCAAATGAGTCGGTACACTTCTGACGGAAAATGCGTCGAGCGTATCTGCACACATTCGCTGAAAGCGTGGCTATTATGCACACATATCAGTTTGTTCGTGCAGGACCGTACTCAGGGCAGCTCAATATTTTACTGTCATATTCTTTTATCTAATCATTTTTCGTGTTCCCTGATGTTATGTAGTCACTGAAGTCCTGTAGTTATTTATATTACAATTCGAGTTTGACTATTAAAAATACGTCGGTCTTCGGCGATTTTTTAGTAGTCAACAAGCGTTATTTGAATATATTTCCTATATAGGTATGGAGGTTCAAAAATAAAAGACGATGATACGATTTGGTTACGGTTTTTAACAAAATTTATACAAATGATATAGAAGAGGTTACAGTTGCAGCGCATGACACAAAATGTTTTCTATGTAGGTATGTATGGAAATTGTTCCCGTGCACCTTTAGCACATAACTAAAAATTGGCCCACGATCCAAGCTATTAAGTATGCGTACACTCATAGCACATACTAACACTACATCGTTTCTGAAAAAATAAGTAAGGTCTGGCGACCCTGGAATCTTACTCTACAACGCGTCAGTCAAAATCACCGATCTGGGAATGACATGGATATGGTATGTCCAATACCTACGAATTTAGCGTGCATAAAGAAACGTTGGTCAAATAAAATGGCTACCATTTGGGTTGTACTCCAGAATATAATCGATATCGATATGAAGCCGGTTAGAGGAAAATAATAAATTTTTGTAGTAAGTTACTTTAGTTAGTTTACATCTTTTTCCAGATTAGTTTATTCCATAATGCAAATGTGGGCGAACATGGCAAAGCGAAAGACGACCCTTGTATCAAACATGCTCATGTAACATGTTTTTTTTTCTGCCAGATGGCGCCCTTAAGTAAACATTGCTTTTGTATTGCTCGGTATTGTGTGGAATAAAATTAAAATATTGAGTTTGAAGTGATCTCTCATGTATATAAGTGACTATGGTGTGACAATGCATGTGTAAAAGTGTTATTCACGTGAACTACTACTAACAAAATATTCTCTGGTAACCAATATCGATGAGAATCGAGAATCGAGAAATCGTCACTGAGAAAGTACCGGACATGAATGGCACCACAGATGAGAGAATTAGTCTCAGATAGAGCGCATTCGTCCAACTAAGTGTGGCACGTTGACAGCTATGTGTGCGTGACCTTTGGCGACTGGCACTGTACGGACACGCGCGTCTATGTGTGTGTAAAGTTGCCAGATTATGAATAATCTCCCAGTATTTTGCATATAGTTATGTAATATTCTTATATTCATTGGCGGTTTTGAAGAATTTACCATGGATTTAATTAATGCTTTTATAAATACATTTCTTAAATGTAGGTACCGAGTTAAGTTTTAACTACTTCGTAAATCTTAAATCTGTATATATGTATAAAATCCTTGCGTTACTGACTGACTGACAGATAAGCTACAGCCGAAACTACTCGGCGCATGAAGCTGAAATTTAGCATGTATGTTTCTTGGGAACCGTAGGGGTGCACTAAGACGGGATTTCTCGAAATTCCCACGGGATCGGGCAAAACGAGAAATACGAAAATATGTGCGTGCGAAGCCGCTGGCGTCGATTAGTTGAGAAATAAATAGTATGTATGTACACACGGCACCAAGTCAAGCTAAACAGTTGTTGTACGATTTTGATACTTATTCCCTACGCCATAAGTATGTATGTACACACGGCGCCAAGTCAAGCTAAACAGTTGCTGTACGATTTTGATACTTATTCCCTACGCCATAAGTATGTATGTACACACGGCGCCAAGTCAAGCTAAACAGTTGATGTACGATTTTGATACTTATTCCCTACGCCATAAGTATGTATGTACACACGGCGCCAAGTCAAGCTACACAGTTGCTGTACGATTTTGATACTTATTCCCTAAGCCATAAGTATGTATGTACACACGGCACCAAGTCAAGCTAAACAGTTGCTGTACGATTTTGATACTTATTCCCTACGCCATTAGTATGTATGTATACAGGGCGCCAAGTCAAGCTAAACAGTTGCTGTACGATTTTGATACTTATTCCCTACGCCATAAGTATGTATGTACACACGGCGCCAAGTCAAGCTAAACATTTGCTGTACGATTTTGATACTTATTCTTTACGCCATAAGAACGGTGCAAAGGTCAAAGTGTATAAGCTTGACGAGTAGCAGGGTGTACACGAATATTTGGATCGTTTGGGGATCGAACTCAAAACAATATTATGTAAGGTATATACTAATGGAAATTGAAATTCTATTACTATATTTATGAGAAAGAAGATATATCTACAATATACTTTTATAATACGGTAATGTATTTTTCATTAACATGACAATCATTATCACATAATCAATTGACAAGTGCATTTTCCCTAATTCAGGCAGAACGGCGTCGACAAAAACTGGCAACACTTACATATTTCTTGCACAAATACGAATTTTATCGAAATTAAATTAGGAAACAGTCAAATTATCAATAGTTACCTGTGAAAAGATATTCCGTTTTCCTGTTTTTGTTTTTAGGAACAACTTTTACAGTGTTTAAAGAACACAAGACGGCATTTTGAGAATTTAAAAGTTGAAGTGATCGTGACGCGTGAACTGTACGATGCGTCGTAGCGCACTGAGACGAGTTTGTATTCGCTTTTCAATTTTGTATTTGCTTTAGTGGCCGCACGCAACTGTGCCGTGCGTTCCATCTGATACTAATTCTCTCATCTATGAATGGCACCATACATACGGTAATGAAACACACAGCCTGAAGCACTGATTCATCTGGTTTAAGACATATTATATGCACTAAAACAAAATTATTATGTTCGATATATAACGATTTCACAGCAGATGTACCACAAACCTTGGCGAAAAAGATGTCGACAGTGTCTTTATGTCGATTTCGTATATATGTGTGTAATGTAATTATTCTATATGTACTATTTGCCCTCTCCATGTATATTCCTTACTCAAAGGTCAAAAATGTGGTGCGTGGTGCGTGGTGCGCGCAACGTCGACGGATAATGCGTTGACGGAAACGGAACAGACGCTGTACGCTCGACGTACTAACGGATCATCGGTCAGATGTGAAATGTTGAACGTTTTTCTATATATTTGTATGTTTTGGCGTTACGCGACCGATAATAGGCGACGGATCTTCCGTCAGATATGTTCCGATCCTTAACAACTCTCACACGCAATCCTGTGTCGCGGGACACTTTACAAACATTCAATCAACAGACTCAATGTAAGTACATTTAAACTCGAACAATTTTTGAGTTACACATAAGGCTGTCTCGTGTGGGAATCCAACCCAAGAGTCGCGGCGTAAGTAATATAGACAGGATCAAAAGTTTCTGATCACATGTCAGATTTTCAAAATCCAAATATCGTTTTAATATCATTATGGAATGAAATGGTCAAGTGCATACCAGTTTTTGAAATTTTACTGTGGTCGTCGACTTTTGATTGTGACTGTACCCAGCGTCGAGGCGATCGTATAAGCGGCGTTCTACATGAGCTACTCAACGCGATTGAGAAGTGATCCATTGCGAATTTATGGTGTGGTGTGACGTCACGACTCTGCCTTACGAGCACGCAAATCGTGCGCTTCATCAACGCGTCACATACAGGTCGCTCGAAAGTATTAAGCCAACGACAACCCAGTCTACTAGACGGCAGACGTAAGGCGAACACTTTCTGACAACACGTTAGACTTATACGTCTTACATAAGACCAATCCCAACACTAGTTATGAAATTATGACGTACCAAATTTGAACCGGCCAATACGAATGCATTTTTGTAGCCTCCTTCGCCCCACATACCCCACCGCTTTGTCAGAATTCTTTGTTTGTACAAATGAAAACATTAGGTGTCTAGTAGGCTGGGATGTCGTTGTATTAAGCCTATTGATCGAGTTCGATTTGGTCACGAAGGCCACTTCAATGGGTGTCGACTGTTTGTTTCCGCGCCGCACCATAACGCTTCGCGTTCTCATCCTGATCGCTCACATAGGACGTCGCGTTATCCTCGGGCAACTAATTGTAATTTAATTTTTTACAATCTCTCACCTTTGTACAACAACGTCGTCTCTAGTGATAACATACGCGGGACACTTGACACTGTTGAGGTAGTCGACGCACCGCCATTGTCTGGTGTTGTTCTTATTCGTATGCTTCAGGTAGTACACGTATCTGTTCAGTATCATCTGCAGAGAGCCTTGGTTCGACACCGTATACTGCATCACACTGAGGCCTGAAAAAAAATAGTTTTAATATAAGTACTCTAAGACGGAATTTTTGGGTTGACAGAAGAAAAATGAGTTCACAGACAAAATGTTAGGCGCGATCCATTTCCCCTCCACAGTGGGATCTCCACCTTGTCGTGGTCAGTAACCGTGGCTCAGTAACCGTGGTTAGGTCACCCACGGTGAAGCTAAGCGAGATCCCGGGAGAGGACGCTCCGCGTGGACTTAATTTAGGCCTGGGTAGGATGCGTCCAAAGGTGCGGGTGCAGGGGACAGTTCTGTCTGTCCCTCTGTGTAGGGCGCGGTCGCGGGAGGAGAGGCGTGTCGGTGTTGCGGTGCCGCGCGCCCTATCTCCCGCGACCAAATGGGGACGCACCATTGTTGCGTCGTGGTGGGGCCGCAGAGGAAGAGGAGATGCGGTATTTTCAGGTTGCCTCCTCCCTATCCTCTGCGGCCGTTTTAGTGCCTGTGGACGGCGATCGCCGAGGCTTTCCCTGTCCGCCAAAAGGCAAGGAGGCGTAGTGTTCGCGCCGCCTCACAAGTCATAACGAGACGGGGCCCGCCAACACGGAACGGTCACGGAAAAGTATGCTATCCGCGAATCGCGTGATCCCGCCACTACACGGGACCCGTAGAGACACCGCATTGGTTTTAGTGCCTCGTTATAGGGGAGAGCCTCCACACACCTCCTCCACCAGTCCCAAGCCCGGTCCAACACACTCTGACCGGGTTGCCGTCGCGCTGAGATGGCTCATAAGGAGAGTTTCCACCGTCGGTCGAGAACAAAGAAAAAAAAGGCGCGATTCATTTATTACGTAAGATGATTTAAGGCAAACGTTTTTTGTAGTTTTAACCTAAGATCACAAAAATGGCAACCTTCTTTGAAAATGCGCGCTAATCCGTGTTTGTGCGGTGGCGGGCCGACGCTCAAATACGTATTATCTAATAAGGTACTTATTAAAAGATTCCAATGGCTAAGTGCCCGTGCTGCCCGCACTGCCTCTCTCAAAACTTCTGGTGTAGGTAGTTATTTTTCTTTATGTGTAAACTTACTTCATAATTAAGAGAGGGGAAGGTTGGAAAATAAGAATCGCCTGACCGCGAGTCCGTCCATGACGTCCCTTATTTATTGTTACATGGGGGAGACAGAGTCAAGACTGGGAAAAATCATCTAACGTAATAAATGGATGGCGCCTTCGATTGTTCCTTCATGTATTCCAGATTTCAAGTAAATTAATGTTGTAAAAATAAGGGACTCTCTCATTGGACGTGCTTGTCCCTCGAGCGTGCGTTCACTTTGAACTACAGAGTGAACGTTGAGCGCATGCCGGACACACCCGCGTCCGCTCGCAGAACGCGCACGCCTAACGTGAGGTCGCCCAAAATGTACTCACCTTTGTCAGGGTTAATTTCCTGTCTGTCAGTACCAGATCTGATAGTTTCCGTCATGGAGTCGTCCTCATTGGCGTCTGTGAAGATGCTTTGGTCGTTTGTTAGAATCGTCGTGGTGTCGCCGTCGCCGTCTCTACGATCATAACAATAGGTGTAACAGGAAGAAGTGGTAATGTCGTTTTATTTACAATAATAAGGTAGCTGACGAATAGCGATAAGCTAATGGAGATACCGACAGACTGCCATGCAGACATGTGCGTGGTCATCTACAAAGTTTTTTTTTTAAAAGACTACTCCCGCATTAGGACTTTAGGACTAAATCCTGTGTCGCGGGGGACTTTACAAACATACATCTAACGGACACAATGTTCACCCAGACTCGAAACAACAATTTATGAATCACACAGTGTTGTCTCGTGTGAGGATCGAACCCACAACACTCGGCGCAGTGTCAAGTGGCGAGGCGGCCGCTTAAACCACTACGCCAACCGTGCAGTCTAGTACGTCACACTTTTAGTAGAGTGTAGACTGTAGAGATGTCGGTGAAGTGTGACAATTTGACGTCAGATTGCAAAGACCGTATCTAAGTAATTAAACACAAAATCTGTGCTACCTAAATGTTATTCTTGCACACCGCGAAAATGTAAATGTTCTCATTTAGTGAATCGTGAGACATTATTTTTGGATGGGCCCTGACAGTTGGAACTGAAAGCTTAGCATCCTTTACGAGGGAATAATTAACTATTTAATTCATACATAACTAAGGTTTGAGCCCATTACCTCCTGCATGGCAATGCCACCTCTAATTCCATTTAATTCAAAATATTTATTTGCAAGAATATGGTACAATAGATGTTACAATAGATAGGAATACCTGTTACTCAATATTCACATTGGCAGGCTAACTAAAGCACTTAATTTAGTAACTGCATTAATTGCGTATTATGTATGTAATGTATGTAACTAATTACTATTTACAAGTAATTAAGTACAATGTGTAACAGTAGCAGCTACTTACAAAAATAAAAATATGTAGGTACCATAATATTGGCGATTTAAAAGAGTGGCCACGAGTTTTATTGCCCATTCTTTTTCATGGTTCTGCCTATTGCTTTGCGAACGAGGCAGTAAATATAAATGTAGAAGCATTAAGTAATTTAATATTAAAATTGATGTTCATAAGCGTCACCTAGTGACCTAGATGAATAAATGATTTTGACTTTGATACAACATATTCTGCCAAGAGTCCACTCTTGGCGTCTTGATGAGTCTAAGATGCTATCACTGCGTATTAGTAGAATAATATTATAAATATCTTACCTAATATTTGATATACCATATTTAGAATCATCACCTTCCTTGACCTCAAAGTAACAAATTTCATCATTCAAAGTTTCCATATTGGTCTCTGTATCATTTTCGTTTTGTGACGCTGATGGGTTAAGACTAAAGGAATCATGTATTTTCTGAAAAGAAAAGGCAAATAGTTACTAGGATTCTCGAAAATAACATATTAACGAATGAAAATAATAAAGTCTAATAATATTATTGTTGTTTGTATGTTTGTTTTTTTGGTTTAACCCTCTTATCTCAGTAACTACTGGTTTGATTTTAATAATTATTTTATGTTGTAGAGCCCATTTATAGGGTGAAGTAGGCTTTAAAACATCACACTATGAACTACAGGCAGGGCCGAGTCGTCCCTATGTGCAATGTGTGCGGCGCACACAGGCGCCAGGGTGATAGGAGCGCCGCGAGCCAGGATATGTGTTAATTATTAACTTTATTTTCAAAAAAGGACGACAAAAGGGCGCTTCATAGATTTGGCACACAGGCACTGGATTGGGTCGGCGCGGCCCTGACTAGAGGCAGCAGTAGCTCTAAATAATGTGGGTGTAACCACATACTGCATAGGTGTTTGTATAAAATTGAAGCAAACAATATCTGTACTCACCATGTCCTCAAGACCTTTGATGTGTAATTCTTTGCCGGCTTGTAGAAACTCATTTAAATCATTGATGGAAACCAGGGCTTCTCCTGTATAAACATATTCTAGTATTGAGCACAGAGTGGGATATGATACTCTCTGAAACATTACATATATTATGTTTTAGTGACATAGAACAGATAGCATATTTAATTTGTTGGTTCACATTTATACTAAGTCTATTGATAACTCTTCAAATCAATTATTACTGGAGGTTTTTATCACAGTAGATAGTTTTTATTTTTTAACCATACTGTATTTATGACTTGGGTTTGCCCAAGATATGGACAGATTGTCATTAGTCCTTCATGTATGTTGTATCATTGTACTGTCCAGATGTAAAATAGTTCATAAAATGAAACAATAGTAGTTTTGAACAAGGTACATACACAACTGTTTATAAACAGGGTAAAAAGTAAAAACCTCTTCAAAATAAATAGAGATAGATTAAAAAATATTTGTGAGTATTTATACTAACAGTAACCTAACTATAATAACATAAAATGTTATTTATTTTATACCATATGAGTGTCAGACTTACATTGAGAAATACTACGGGATGAGGACACTGCGCCGTTGATATCAAATCCTTAATATAGGGGCTCGCGAGCGCCATAATGACTTGATGTACTTTCACCAAGTGACCGTCTGCCGCCAAAGTCATGTCCACAAACTCACCATTCTGTAAATCACATCCAATTTATTAAAAACAAACACGGACGTCGTTGTTTACCGAATTTCAAATGCAAACCTGCTGCAAAGTACTCAAGCCAGTACTTATATTCTTCTGGTGTGCGTTCCACAGTAAAGAAAAATGAGACTGCGACATGTTAAAAGTAAAAATGTGTTAATCTTATTGTTTTATTCCCATTTATTGTAAATATTCTATTTGTTATTTTCCTTTGCAACAACAAATAATGAATAAAATTTGACAGTTGCGTTGATTTGACGCAACGAGCATCCATGAATAGTAGTGTGAATATCTGCGATTTTATTATAGCGCGCGAATTGCTATATGCTAATTTTTTTTCGCGTGCTATAAAAGTTGCTATAATTATAACGTCTCGCAAAATTGAAAATAACGTAAACATTGCGAATTTGTGATTGAGGACGCGAATTACTAGTTAGCACTTTAAAATGTTAGCATGTTGCGCGGTTTGATAATATACTTAATCAAAAGAAGCTACCTAGTTTAAGTTTATGTTTTAAAAAACATATTCGTTAGGTAGGTACCTACATATTTTCTTCATATTGTATATGAAAAGTTCAAAATATGTACACTTTTTACAGATATTACTTATACCTATACACCACACTTATTTAAAAGTTTATTTATAAAAAGTGCAAAATACAACTTTTTACACCAGATTTGTTAGTCAATAATTATAAAAGTCAGAACAATTGTTTATTTTATACACATACACACCCATAGTTTAGTTTAAACATATTATTATTACACCTGCTAACTTATTTACACAACGGAATTACGAATTACGTACTCACGAAAACGATACTCGGGAAATGTAAACAAAACAAACAGTTAGCTAACACAAAATTAGCAAATAGCAAATAAAACATCATTCATCATTGCTATATTTCGCAGATTCGCAGGAATTTTATTTACCAACGAAAAACGAAAAGAAATGTTTAGCAATAAATAATTACCAATAACATAAATCGCAGATCGCAGATTCTAGCTGCATTATTAATAATTGGCCAATCGTGTTTGAATAATTTCTATGCGTTATAACGACAATCCAATTGACCAATAGGGATAGTTTTTCAAAACACTGTTGTTTTTGGTTACGAAATAATCGATGTGAGCCGTATCATTTGTACCAATCAACAGTCACGACTGCATAAAAGGATTTATTTATGAACCAATGACAGCCATCAATAATGGTTTTCTATAGCACGATTATCATGAATTAATATTATATAATATATCAATCATACACTAATAATTTAATTGTTAATACGAAAAAATATATATTAATTTATATATTTTCTAATTAGACAATGTTTTATCTAAACCACGTGCGTGTGTATAAATAATGAAACATCGTAAAAAATAAAAGTAGTTCACCTGCCATCTGTTAGCATCGCAATGAACTACGTACGTAGTTTGTACTGAACGTATTGATTGACCACACGAAGTTGACAAATTAGACGATAGATGGCACTTTTATTAGTTACCTATAGAAAATAATTATAATTATAGCAACTTTGTTTCTTCTTAATTATAATGACTATAATTATTTAAGAAAATAACGTTATAATTATTGCTAAATAATATATTAGCCATCACTATCCATGAAGCGGTTTCAGATTCAGTGTTACCCAGGTCAAAGACTATTATAATAGCCCAGGTATAATATATTAGTCTATGGTGTTATAGGTCGGTTCACGAAAGATGACCACTGCGCAGAAATCATTTTTAGGTCCCCGTGGAGGTGCAGGGTGAGGCGCGGGTGGAATGCCAATGGTGTGGCTCCGTTCTTGACGCATTCCCTAAATGCGTCAAGAATGGAGCCACATATGCGCGACGGCCGCCATTTGTGGTCAACTTTCGTGAACCGACCTATACCTAATTATTAAACCTCAAATCAGTGTAAATTAATTTTTATATAAAAGTCGAGGAGTTTTCGCAAAGCATACACATACATAGACTCACGCCTGTTTCCCCGAAGGGGTAGGCAGAGGCATATTAAACGCCCACTTTTCGCCAGTGTTTTGATCCCACGGTGGCGAGCCTGATGAAATCCTTAATGTAGCAAGTGAAACAATAGTAAAAAAAAACTAGAATATTAATTATATTAGAAAAATAAAATAAGCTGTTTACAATGTGACAGATCAAACAATAATGAAAAAAGAACGTAACACTTCATTTGAAAACACAAAGAAAAAATATCCTACCCAAAGAGTCTCTAAGTCTTCCAACACTGCCCCTTACTCTAGCAATGATGTAAAGCTAACAAACTAAAAACCATTATTGCAAGAGTACAATCAAAAATAATAATAAGAAGACTTAAATTAAACCTAAGCACTTAGTCATTAAATTGTGCTTTATCCTTGGCAAAGCTTTTGTGCATAGGTCAGCTTCTAATTCTGCTGATGGTTTATAAAATATCTTTATTAACTTACGCTCAACACACTCTTGAATAAAATGATGTTTTACGTCAATGTGTTTGGTTCTTCGGTAACATTGATTTTCCACTATTTTAAGCGTGCTCTTATTGTCATTATAAATAACAATAGGTTCACGCGATAAGTTGAAAGGTTTCAATTCATATATAATATTATGTAGGAATTTAGCCTCTTTTACCGCTGTACCAAGAGCATAATACTCAGCTTCTGTACTAGAACATGCAACATTATTTTGCTTATGGCTATGCCAATTTATTACATTATGTCCAAACCTACTCACGAAACCCGAATAAGATTTTCGATCGTTAGTATCACCGGCCCAATCTGCGTCGGATGAAATTTCAAATTTATTACTACCTCGCCTAAAATTAAGTCCGTAGTCAGTTGTACCAGATAAATATCGTAGCACGCGCTTAGCAGCAAGCCAATGTGTTTCATTATAACAAGTGTTATATTGACTGAGCTTACTGCATACAAATGCAATATCAGGACGAGTGCATACAGCGAGATACATTAGGCTTCCAATAAGTTCCTGATATGGAAACCTTGAATCAACTTTCTCAGCTTTTGGAGGATTAAAGTTTACTTCCATGGGAGTTGCAACTTTATGACAATCATCCATGCCAAACTTTATCAAAATATTTTTCACATATTCCGACTGGGTCAATTTCAATGTCCCTTGCTCCCTGTTCCTTTCAACTTTCATTCCCAACGCTTGTGTAACAGGTCCAAGCAATTTTATACTAAAGTTGGAACTGAGCAATTCATAAAGTGTTTTCTTTTGATGATCATTAGAGCTAAATATGAAAAAATCATCAACATAAAGAGCTATTATTAATTTGTCTTTATAGAACACACATTGTTCACTCTTCAACTGTTTATAACCATTGTTGACCAAAACTTCATGAACTTTTTCATTCCATGATCTACTAGCTTGTTTGAGCCCATATAGACTCTTTTTGAGTAAGCACACTTTGTTCTGCCCCTCAATTTGAAAACCGGTAGGTTGCTCCATATAGATCTGCTCATGTAAATCTCCATTAAGAAATGCTGTGTTGACATCAACATGTTCAATGTCCATATCATTTGCAACACCAATCGCAAAGAGTAGTCGTAGAGTGCTATGTCTCACAACAGTCTAGAATGTTCAGCAATTTCCACATCTGAAACATTCTGTTCCATAACTAGTGAGTCTTGTTGAATATTATCCAATGAAGCTTCTTCCGGTTCATCACATGTAACTATTACTTCGACATGAGAATCTTCTTCAAGATCTAGAGCATTAATGTCGGTTGACGATATGTCTGGTGTGGCGAACTCATCACTGTCAGATTCATGGATAAGTCCATGAGAAGTATTTGGTTGATACACCGTTACTTCAACAGTATTTGTTAAATCTTTAGAACTTTCTAAAGAATTTGCTGTCTTGTAGGTTATACCTCGAACAGTTTCAATAAATTCAACAGAACGAGCTTTAATTAATGTTGAGCCATCATCAGGATCTCCAAGTCTGTAACCTTTGGTATGATCACAATATCCCAACATAATGTAGGGCTTAGATTTGGGATCAAGCTTTGTACGTTTTTGTTGGGGAGTAAGAGCATAAGCTGTGCTACCAAAAACTCGAAGATTACTGAGATCCACTTTAGATCCAGTCCACAATTCTTCAGGTGTAGCATCTTTTAAAGCTGCAGTTGGACTACGGTTTTTCAAATAACACGCAGTATTTACCGCTTCAGCCCAATATTGTTTCACCAAATCAGCATCTTGCAACATCGTTCTGGCTTTTTCCATTAAAGTTCTGTTTAAACGTTCAGCGACGCCATTTTGTTGGGGTGTATACGGGACTGTCGTTTCGTGAATAATACCGCATTGCTTAAAATAATTCGCGAAATTTTTATTACAGTACTCTGAGCCATTGTCACTCCTAATCCGCTTTATTTTGAGATCTGTTTGATTTTCAACTAACGTTTTGAATTGTATAAACGTATTCAAAACAGTCGTTTGATCTTTGCGTTTCAGAAAATATATAAACGATTTGCGCGAAAAATCATCCGTAAATGTTATAAAATAACGATAACCACTCCAGCTATTGACCGGAAATGGTCCGCATATATCCGTATGAACTAAGTCAAGTTTTGTCACGCTCCTTTGTGCCTGACCACGCGGGAATGATTTGCTCTTTTGTTTACCCTCAAAACAAGGAATACATGGTGTCAAATCACCACTGGTAAACTTAATACCATTCGCTAATCTATCACGAAGTGTTATCATACCTGCTAAACTTAAATGCCCAAGGCGACGATGCCATAGTTCCAAAGAATTAAGGTTGGACACAAAAGCATTACCTTTAGTGCGAATATTAGGCTCTTGGTTTTCTTTACATACGTAACAATCTTTTTTCTGATCAATTTTGTAAATACCATCCACATTAGTAGCCGTTACTGCCAACTGTGGTTACTATTTGAAAAAAAGAAGAAATACAAGAACAAGCGAACAGACTTTTGATTACCTGTCATTACTTGTATCTACGTATTCATTGAGATAACATAGTTGTTATACAGATCAATGTTTTTGTATTTCTATAATAATATATTATGTTGATTCAGCCTCAAATCACCTTTTAATTACTTTACATGGTAGCAGAGCGTCGGAACATAACTCAGAGGTACGTGATTCAAAATGTCGAGTTCAAAAATCGATCCTCTCACACGAGAAAATTACGATACCTGGGTTATACAGGCTGAGGCTGTTCTAATCAAACAAAAACTATGGAAATACATAGAAACTCCACCAGACGCTGGAACTGCGGCTGACAAAGAAGGAGATAGACGAGGCGAGATCAGAACTGATTTTGATAATCGCTCCTTCTGAGCTCAAACAAGTAAAAAATTGCGTTACGGCGAAAACATTGTGGGACAAATTAAAGGATACATACGCCAGTAAGGGACCTGCACGAAAGGCGTCTCTTCTAAAGCAGCTTATCCTAACAAAACTAGACGGACACGATATACGAAGTCACCTAAACAAATTTATGGACATTGTAGATAAGCTAGCTGATATGGACGTGGCAATAAATGAAGATCTTCTTACAATCATGATGCTGTACAGTTTGTCGGCAGAATACGACAACTTCAGGGTCGCTATCGAGTCACGTGACACTCTTCCGAAGCCAGATGAGCTGAAAATTAAAATTATCGAAGAATTTGAAGCGCGACATAGCCAAAATATTATAACAAAAATCGAACCTGAATCGTCAGTTCAAGAAGAAGTACTTACTTTGTACGCGTCCTGTAAAATATGCAAACAAAGAGGTAATATCTTTAAACGCAAAAGTCATAAAATATGCACAGACTGCTGGAAGATAAATAAACAAAAACCTAGCAAAAGTAACAACAATTTTAACAAAAATCATTTTGCTACGCATTGTCTTCTAACACGAAATACGAACACTGTAGACAACAAATGGGTCTTAGACAGTGGCTGCACGTCGCATATGACTTATCAACAAAATTTATTCAAGACCATTAAGAGCACATCCAGGAAACTGAACTTCGCAACTGAAGATCATACGGCAGAAATTAAAGGAACAGGTACCGTCTCATTTACGACTAAAAACGGTGATGGCACTGCGCTTACACATCTACGAGACACACTGTATGTACCTAGTTTGTCTACCAACTTGATGTCCGTTGGCAAAATGACAGAGGCTGGTTGCTCTGTCCTGTTTACTAAAAATAAAGCAACGGTTACAAATTCAAAAGCTGGAATAACTCTCACTGCATATAGACATGAAGATGGTCTTTATTATATGAAACCTAAACGTGAGCGCAACAATCTGGCCAATGATAACGATGATACGACTCCAAATACTACTAAAAAAGGGCACTCATCAAACATTTATGACTGGCACAGAAAACTTGGTCACATGAATACCAAAGATCTAAAATTAGCACTGAAAAACGAGAACTTAATGGATTAAATTTTGATCCATCTGATACTTTACCTGAATGTGACATCTGCGTACAAGCAAAACTGCATCGAGTACCCGCTCCCCGCGAGAAAACAACTCAACGAACAACAGAACGCCTAGAAATCGTTCATAGTGACGTTTGTGGACCAATCACAACGCCGACAGTGGGCGGTAGTAGGTATTTCGTCACTTTTATTGACGATTACAGTCGATATTGTCGTGTTTTCATGATTAAAAACAAGAACGAAGTCTTAGAAAAGTTTAAAGAGTTCAAGGAGTTAGCGGAGACGCACACAGGTAACAAAATCAAGTTCTTACAGTCAGATAACGGTTCAGAGTACGTGAATAAGGACTTTGACGCTTATTTAAAACGTTGCGGGATTCAACGACGACTCACCGCACCGTATACACCGAATCAGAACGGGATTGCTGAACGCAAACAGTACCCTCGTTGAGAAAGCGAGAGCGATGATGATTGACGCACATACACCTTTAATGTTTTGGGGCGAGGCAATTTTTACTGCGAACTATCTGTCAAATAGAAGCATTAATAGCGCCATACAGAACCAAACGCCATTCGAACTTTGGGTCGGCAGGAAGCCATGTGTAAGCCATCTGTATGTATTTGGTTGTAAGACCTACGTTTTATTAAAGGGAAAAAACGGTCACAAATTCGCACCAAAAGCGATACCCAGAATGTTTGCTGGTTATTCGGAAACGTCTAAAGCTTTTAGAATATTTATACCATCGAAAAACGGTATTATGATATCGAAAGATGTAAGAGTAATGAAGACAATGTTCTACGATGAACATAACAAACATGAACTCTTCAACTTACTTGACGATAATGAGAAACCATACAAACAACCTAAGCAAGTGGTTATTAATTTCGACGAAGAAATATTACAAGACCAAACAGACACAACAGTTGTTCAACAAAGAGAACCAAGAAATAATGATGAAAGCGACTATGAATCTCTCTCCGGCTCTTTCGTTGACGATAATAACGATTTGGTCAATGCTGATGAAGTAGAACCAGTTGAAACGAGATCTTTGAGAGACAGGTCCAATATCACAGCTCCTAAGCGCTACGATGATTTTATTTTGGCAGCTGCTGAAGAAATTGAGAATCTTCATAAGCCAAAAGAACCTGTTACCTTCAAAGAAGCGGTTGATTCTCCTGACAAACAAAAATGGCAAGAAGCTATGCACAATGAAATGACTTCATTAATAGATAATCATACCTGGGATCTAGTGGAATTACCTAAAGGACGAAAAGCCTTACCCTGCAAATGGGTCTATAAGGTAAAAATGAACCCTGATGGTTCCGTCGAACGATACAAAGCCGGGATGGTTATAAAAGGCTACTCTCAGAAACCTGGAGTTGATTATGACAAAACATTTAGTCCAGTTGTTCGTTTGAGCACGGTTCGTACACTGCTTGACATAGCTGCTCGAGAGAACGTAAAGTTGCAACAGTTTGATGTTTCAACTGCTTTCCTAAATGGAAAGGTCAGAGAAATAGTCTGCTTCACAAAGATCAATATGGGTTTACTAAAGGTAGATCCACTACTGATGCGGGTGTTGCTCTCATAAAACACGTTTATAGTGCTTGGGAGTCATCAAAGAATGCTATTGGAGTGTTCTGTGACCTATCTAAAGCATTTGACTGCGTTCAGCACGACACACTACTGCGGAAGCTCCGCCACTATGGTGTAGAGAAAACCGCACTTAGTGTTGTCGGTTCGTACCTGCGGCAGAGATTTCAGTGCGTCGATGTAAATGGGACTACATCCTCTAAATTACCTATACAGCTAGGCGTTCCACAAGGCTCAATTTTAGGTCCTTTTCTATTTCTTGTATATATTAACGACTTACCTTTTTATTTAAAAAACATCTGTGATGTCGTACTTTTTGCAGATGATACGTCACTTATTTTTAAAGTAGATAGAAATAGAAATCAATTTGATGATGTAAATAATGCACTATTACAAGTTACACAATGGTTTACAGCAAACAACTTAGTACTTAATTCTAGGAAAACTAAATGCGTTAAATTTGCTTTACCTAACGTAAGACAACTGGGACCTAATATTATGCTAGATAGGGAGGAACTTGACACAGTAGACTCTACAGTGTTCCTAGGTATTACATTAGATAATAAGTTACAATGGGGTGCACATATAGCATGTCTTGCAGGAAAGCTCAGCTCTGCTGCGTATGCCGTCAGAAAAGTTAGGCAACTTACTGACATCGACACGGCTCGTTTAGTATATTTTAGCTATTTTCACAGTGTTATGTCCTACGGCATTTTGTTATGGGGCAAAGCTGCGGATATTCAGAATATCTTCGTTCTACAGAAACGAGCGGTACGAGCAATATACATGTTAGGTGCAAAAGATACTCTTAGGGAACGCTTTAAGTCTATAGGAATTCTTACAGTAGCCTCGCAGTTTTTATTTGCTAATATTTTGTACATTAGGCAAAATATAGGTTTATTTACCACAAAAAGCGATATAAGTACATAATATAAATACACGAAACAGGCATAGGTTATATGCCCCTTATCATCGTTTACATAAAGTTAATAATTCTTTTGTAGGGCTAGGTATCCGTATTTACAATAAAATACCAATTGGTATTTTAGAATTACCATTTAGTACATTTAAAACTAAAATAAAAGACTGCCTTATTAAGAAAGGTTATTATACTATAAATGATTATTTCAGTGATAAGGATAGCTGGTCACTTCGCTAGACAACTCATGATCTTTATACCAAATCAGAATTAAGTTAATCTTTATATAATATTCCTAGTTCTTTTAAATTACTGTTCATGTTTTATTAGGTCATTAAACTTAGGTACTACATTTACATTTGCATTGTTGTTCCACTAATTTTATTAAAGTTTTACTGCACTGTAAGATGAAGATAACTCGTGATCATGGGCTGTAAACTAATGTTTTTGTAATTTTGTATATTCATATACAGTCACTTCTGTAACATACATTTCCACCATACATAGTTCTGAACATGGTCGCGAGTTGCCTACATTACAAGACGTAAGTGGATGCTCCTGTTACACAATATTCACATTGGAAGGCTAACTAAGGCACTTAATTTAGTAACTGCATTAATTTCTTAAGTATTATGTCTGTAACTAATTACTATTTTCAAGTAATTTAGTACAATGTGAAACAGTTGCAGCTCCTTACAAAAACAAAATATGTAACATAACACTGGCGATTAAAAAGAGTGGCCACGAGTTTTATTGCCCGTTCTTTCTCGTGGTTCTACCTATTGCTTTGCGAATGGGCAGTAAATGTAAATGTAGAAGCATTAAGTAATGTACATTAAAATTTGACGTTCATAAGCGTCACCTTGTGACCTAGATGAATAAACGATTTTGGGTTTGAGTTTGAAGCCTAGGCGCACCTACTAGGAAAGATGTCATGCTTGTAAAACGCATCTTCCGTTACTTAAAAGGAACCCAGCAGAATGGTCTTATCTTTGTAAAAGACTCGCCTCCACACTTGGTCTGTTATAGTGACGCAGATCATGCAGGAGACCAGAGCTCGGGAAAATCAACATCGGGAATTGTATGCTTATTCTCTGGAGCTGCTATTAGCTGGAGAAGCCAAAAGCAAAGTACAGTTTCAATCTCTTCAACAGAAGCAGAGATTATTGCAGCTAGCGAATGTGCGCAAGAAATTTTATGGTTGAATCGTCTGCTTAATAACTTAATAAGGACCGATAAACCATTGCTGAATTTGGACAATGAATCAGCTGTAAAACTTGCACATAATCCTAAATATGAATACCATAAGCGTACCAAGCACATTAAGCTGAAACATTTCTTTGTTAGAGAATGTGTTAACAACGGAGACTTCACAATCAAGCAAGTTTCCTCAGAGCAGCAGTTGGCTGACATGCTGACAAAACCATTATACCAGCCTAGGACCATCCTAGGCTGCAAGAGTTGAGTTCCAGGATGGGGCTGAAGAATTTATCTCTAAATTCTTAAAATCTTCGAGAATGTGAAGTACCACCTACTTGGTTGTTGCATGTAGGTTTAATGCCAACTGTGGTTACTATTTGAAAAAAAGAAGAAATACAAGAACAAGCGAACAGACTTTTGATTACCTGTCATTACTTGTATCTACGTATTCATTGAGATAACATAGTTGTTATACAGATCAATGTTTTTGTATTTCTATAATAATATATTATGTTGATTCAGCCTCAAATCACCTTTTAATTACTTTACAGTTACAACGCTGGAACCAGTCACATTGACCTTATCCTTCCTGTAAATATGACATTTATTAACATCAAATAATAAAACATAGCCTTTGGCTGCAATTTTGCTAACAGACAAAAGATTAGCTGCTACTTTCGGCACATACAAAGCATCAGTAATTACTTTTTTAATATTATCATCAAATGTTACAGTAATATCACCAACGCCCTCACTGTATATCTTATCATTATTCGCAGTAGTAATTTCGGATTGGTTACTGGTAGAAAAATTATTCATCCAGTCTTTCCGATTAGTCATATGACTGGAACACCCTGAATCTAAGATCCAGCTATCACTGTCACAAACGCTATTCACTAAAGCAATTTCTTTAGAGAATACTGTCAGATTTGCACTACTTCCCTTCTTAGTAGACGAAGATGCAACTGGCGTCAAGGTTTTTTCAGGAATCTTCTTCAAATTCGTCTTTAATTTGGGACACCTTGGCTTAATATGCCCTTTTTCTTGACAATTATGACATGTTGGAATAAATTTGTCTTTTACAACAAGAATCTTCTCAGTAGGTTCCACATTTGACATTAAAGTTCCTTTTTTAAATTCGATTTGTATCAACTGACATGTCACAAAGTCAGATGACAGTTTAGTATTCGTGGCTTCCATGGCCATTATCAATGAGTCAAACTCATTTGGTAATCCGATTAGCATGATTTCGGCTAGTTCATAATTTTTTTTTCATTTTCATTCAATTCTTGAGTCACAGAAATTATATTTCCTAAATAATGGTCCATTGAGCTATGATCAACATATCTGAGCTGCGATAGCTTCCTTTTAACGCTTAATCGTCGACTAATGCCACTATTCTCATAAGCTGCCTTTAGATTATTCCAGGCGTCTCCCGCCGTCTTGAAAATCTTGACATGAGGGGAGCAAATCGGCTCGATATTTAAACATATTTTGGCATATGCTCTCTGGTCTGGGGTCCGAAATAGTACTCGTAATAACATCCCATAAGCCATTATCAATCAATAAAAGTTTGATTTGAAACTTCCAGTTTTGATAATTTGAAACACCCTTTAGTTTCTCAATAGATATATGTGAATTACTTACAATTGTAGTATTCATACTCGAAGAGCTAATATTATTTTCCATACTGGCATAAACACTAAGGTGATTTAGTTCTTCACAAAATAATATTCCACGAGAAAAGAAATTATTTCACATTTAGATCAATGATCACAAACTTGAAACATTCATGGGGTAGCTTCACAGGAAAAACACATACTACATTATTTGGAATAGGCTTTACCCATAATTATATTGCCCATAACCTGATGAAATCCTTAATGTAGCAAGTGAAACAATAGTAAAAAAAACTAGAATATTAATTATATTAGAAAAATAAAATAAGCTGTTTACAATGTGACAGATCAAACAATAATGAAAAAAGAACGTAACACTTCATTTGAAAACACAAAGAAAAAATATCCTAACCAAAGAGTCTCTAAGTCTTCCAACAGAGCCAATTGCCGCTTATTGGGACAATTTGCTTGCCAGAGCCTCGACCGTTGATCGGCAGGTGCACCACTTGCAGGTGAGGTTGGCTTGGGACCCTAAGTTCTTGGTGGGAACCCTATGCATTACAATATAAATTATGTGTTTTATCCCATAACTCTGGAAAGGACTCGAATGTGAGAATGAACTCTTTTTCTATGTCGATTGACGGTGACGGGAGTGAAGCGGGCGGCGGCGGCAGCGCGTCGTCGCTTGACACGTCTTGCTCCATTGCGTCGGGTACGGTGACTGACGCGAGAATGATTCGAGTGGTTACACGATCAGTCTGGCATGGCATCAGTCTGCTGTTATTCACAGCAGACTGATGAAAAATATCTAAAATATTTAATTTTTGTCATTCTGGATCATCAGTCCGTCAGTCAACCGGTTAGACGATATTAATTCTCCCGTCATTCTGAGCAAACTGATGGACCAGAATGACGCCACATTGAGCGTGTTACCTTTGACTTATAGCATAACCACCATGGAGGTATAATTAGAGATACCATAGATTATACAGATATACTAATAATCTGCCGTGTGGTTGACGGCGTACTAGGCGGCATAGAATACAAGTGTCACCACCCCCTATCTTCCCGTGGGTGTCGCAAGAGGCGACTAAGGGATAACACGATGCAATTAATACCATCTTTGCGCAGAGACGGAAAACTCGACATCAAACCCTATGCGACTGCCTCGTAGGTCTCGCGGCATAAATCCCGGGTTCGATTCCTGGGTCGGGCAGTGTTATTGGGTTTTTCAGTCTTGAAATTCTCAGCAGCAGCACGGAGTCTGGAAATGTGCCCGGTACGGCAATAGGCTCGCCCCTTAATACGTGGGACTAAAGTATATCTGGCGAAAAGTGGGTGTAGAAATACACCCCTGCCTACCCTTTCGGGAATAAAAGGCGTGACTTTATGTATGTACGTATGTACTAATAATCTAAGCAGATATAATTAGTAACACATATCTATATACTATATTATACCCATTAAGGAACTTATAACCTGTTAGTAGGTACCTATATAAGTTCCTTGGTACCAAAGAAATTGGATATATACATTCTTCTGTGCTTGGTACCCATCGATATACTTGGATACCTATACTATGTACCCAACCGTTGTGCTCATTGGATGAGATTGGATTTGACATTATTTGTTTTTGATAAAACTGTCGCTAAGTTACTATTTTTACAAAAAGTTTATGATTAATAGCGACCAAGTAGGAAATCCCAACGCAATACTACTCACGCAAAAATGCGGGTTTCAAATTCAGTGTTGGTCTTGTTAAGCCCCTCGTAAAGTTTTTTCTTTAGGAAACAGTTATTGTTTAGGCTTTTCTGTTTCTGTTTTGCAGCTTATTAGATTTTCTGAAATTTGCGATAAACTGTCTGTATAATATAAACGTATAGGCAACTAACGGTTAAGTGCATAGATGGTTATGTGCGTATTAAATTGTTAATTATCGCTTGGTAATCGGTGAAGGAAAACATCGTGAGGCAACCTGCATGTCTGAGAGTTCTCCATAAATAATGTTCTTGAAAGACATTAGGCATGTGAAATCTGCCAACCCGCACTTGGCCAGCGTGGCCAACTTACCCTTCTCATAGTGAGACTCTTCTCCTACGGACCTCTGTCCGTGCCCAGCAGTGGGACAGTATAAAGGGCTGATGATTATGATGATTATTATAGGCAACTTGCATGGTTGATATATTAAATTCCTTTATGCTTTAATGCATGATGCCGACTATATACAAAAATATATATTATTTATTGGCTATAGCTTCAAAACCATTCCAAAAAATAATTTACACTGATTTGAGGTTTAATAATTAGGTATAGGTCGGTTCACGAAAGTTGACCACAAATGGCGGCCGTCGCGCATATGTACATTCGTGCACCAATGGCGTGGCTCCATTCTTGACGCATTTAGGGAATGCGTCAAGAACGGAGCCACACCATTGGCAGGCGGGTGCCTCACCCCGCACCTCCACGGGGACCTAAAAATGATTTCTGCGCAGTGGTCATCTTTCGTGAACCGACCTATAACACCATAGACTAATATATTATACCTGGGCTATTATAACCCCTCGTCTGTGAATGAGCCGCTACGCTGCCCCTATAATTTGGCGCCATCTGCTAAGGAGCAGCTCAGCGGTCGCTCACCGACAGAGTTACAGAGCTTACTTTCGCGCCTGTTTTAAGCATCTAATAAGTGCGTATTCGTTCGCACTTATTAGATGCTTAAAATAGGCGCACAGTCTCTTTTTTTTTCAAAATATCCATGGCTAGGCAGAATCAGGTGATGCACTTGACTTTGTCTTCAACTTACGAATGATGACTAACGTAAGTTTTATTTATCAGTCTGCTGTCAGTCTGGATACACGCTCAGTCGAGCGTGTATCCGTGTTTTTTATCCACCATTCTGGCATCAGTTCGCGTTCGGCTCGGATAGGTGTGCGTCCACCTTTAGCCGGACCAAACTGATGGACCAGAATGACGCCAGACTGAGCGTGTCCTTTGACTAATTTTGACATTTTTGACATTCATCGGAATTATAATTATAAATATAATATACCTATTACGAATTTGATTGTTTGTCGAAAATTTGTATCAAAATACTATTCTTTCTCTATTTAATTTTTTGTTGTACTCCCAGTGGCCTTATCCAGAAAGTATATTTACGTTGTAATAAGTAATATCATAAAACTTGTAAACATGGAGGAAACTTTGTCATTGGCGTGGGATGCTCATAAGAATAACATTTGCAGTGGTCTAAGTGTTTTACAACAGGTATTATTTTATTTTATGCAAGTTATTTTATTTTTGAAGCTGAGTTTTGATGTAATTCGTATCTTCTTAGAGTAACCTACAGCAAAATATTGTCTTTACAAAATTATGTTTGTTTGTTCAGCGCGGTGAGTTCGTAGACATGACTTTGGCGGCAGACGGTCATCACGTAAAGGTCCATAAGATGGTGATGTCTCTGGTGAGCCCCTACATCAAGGACCTTATCTCTTCGGCAGAGTGCCCTCATCCTGTCATCTTCCTGAATGTCAGTAAACATAACCTTTTATAAGTATTGAATCTAATATTAGTTTAAGTTTTAACTCGTTGATACACTGATCAGTGCAAGACATAATAGATTTATAATTTTGCGTGGTATTGTAGCTTTCAACTGGTAAATTAATTTGAAGGAACTTTATATAGTGTCTAATTTTGATAATTATTGTATAATATATGTAGCTTTGCTTCATTATTGATGCCAGGTGTGTCATGTAAAGTAAACTTATTCATATGTTTTATTTCTTAATAGATATACCTATCTATTAATTTAAATTATAAAAATATTTTTGCTGGTGGTAAAATATGGTAAATGGTTTTAGTATGTGATGAATACATTGTTGTGTATTAAGTTCAAAGGATATTTGTTTTGACTCCACACATTTACATAACACAAATCTTTTATGATAATTTTATTATGTTTCCTTAGACTTATTTTATTGTTGTTATAATTTGTAATAATCATAATTGTTTTATATGTTTTCAGAATATATCATATACCACACTATGTGCCATACTGGAATACATATATACCGGAGAGGTAGTACTGCCCAAAGATAAACTGCCAGATCTACTAGCAGCTGGCAAAGCGTTACACATCAAAGGACTTAGAGAAATGGTGAATTTTGGTACTTAACTACTACTGCTAAGTAACATAACATAACTCACGCCTTTTATCCCCGAAGGGGTTTTCGGTCCCAATGTAATAGAGGGAGAGCCTATTGCCATCTACCTGGCAAATTGTTAAGGGCGTGATAATTAACATAATTATTTAATACACACATAGTATTGTATTTTTTTCTATTTATATTAAGAATGGTAAACAGGCCACAAAGCACTATAGTAATTAGGTAATTATATCCAATTAATGAATCTGTTCAGGCATCCCTTGCATATTGCTAACTATAGAAAGAGGCTTTATTATCACCAAAACAAAGCTAATTTTCGACCAAACCGTGTGGACACAGAGAGAAAAGATCTACCTGAAAGCTTGATAAATGATGCACAATACATGACAGTATGTGGAGTTGTGGCAACAGCCTATGCTCCCAAGGGTGATTATGTACCCACTTTGAATTGCTTCAAAAACCTTCATCTTCGAATCCAAAAAGACCCATGCATTAGGTTACTAAGCTACTAATGCGGATATATAATAATAATATAGCCCATTTATTTCCCATCATTCCATGTTGCATAACATGCACTTAACAAAATAATAATAATAATCATATAGTAAATATTCATTAAAATCACTGGTGTCAAATTCCATTATTTCAACTAAATTATGTGTACCAAATGTTATTGATTGGAACCTCTTCACGGGTAAAGGCCTCCTCCAGCTCTTTCCAAACCTCTCTGTTCATTGCTTTATTTCTCCAGTCACTTCCTGCTACAACTTTTACTTGTAATACGAATATACAATAATAATATATCTTCATCATCTCCTAAATACTTGCTCTTATAAGAAAGGAAGAGACATTGAAAACGGGGCTTAAAGTCTCTAGTAGTCTTACTTAGCAAATAAATACAAATATGTTTCTAGTTTAAATCATTCTGTAATTTACTTATGTATAAATGTTTCACTGTTCTAGAACAACTTTACAATATTTAAATTACTTTAAATATTCATCTTGTAACTGCTTTGCTTTACAGGAAAGCACAAATACGACACATTCTGAGGGGGAAAAGGAGATAATTGCAGCACGAAAAACGTTGACAGAACATTTACGGGAGAGTATGGAGAATAAACATAATGTGAAAAACAGAGAACCACCAGAACCAATGTGCGGGTATGATAACAAAATATATTTAATTTAATACTAGACTAGATTCTGCCCGTGGCTTCGACCTACAGCAATGGGCGGCAGTGTCAAGGGATTTCGACGTACAATCAAACAAGTTGGTGCTGGACCAATTTGAAAAAAATTCGCTTGGCTCACTCATAGAGTCGAGGCACACTAGAAACTGATTTTGTTTAATAATAATAATTATAACGTTTATTGGAACTAAAAAACACAATACAAATAAAATAATAAACTATGGTAACTGCTAAAGTCTTTTTAAATATTTCGCAACCGTTTCCTTGAATAGAAGCGATTATAAAATTTAATTCTAGAAGGGATGTCATAATGTCACACATTTTGATGACATTAATTATATAATTTTTTATAATAATATATTCTACCACATTCACACAACACCATCTAGTCCCAAACTAAGCAGAGCTTGTACTATGGGTACTAGATAATGGATAAACATACATATATACTTTTTTTTTTGTAAATACATACATATTATACATAGAAACACCCAGACCAAGACAAGTATTAAACCGTGTCGCAGCTACCAAGTATACCAGTGTCAATGTGCGTGTAAAGTAGCACTGAAAGCCACGATGTCTTGCTGAGCGATTCTGGCCCTTATGGTGGTCTAGCAGGAACTTGTTCGACTGTACATTGCGCGCTTTACTCCGCCGCAGCCGCCGCGCGCCGAACAGTATGTTATCTTCATATAAATATGTTTGCTGTCAGTTTGTATCTGTGCATGTGCGCCAGGCGACGTGTACGTACGCAATGCCACGAACATATTCGCACAATAGACGGGGGAATACGACGGCAGTAGCGCTAGCCGTACCGTACTGTGATCTTTTAATAAATATCAACACATATTAGCACACTGCCGTGTGGTTGACGGCATAGAATACAAGTGTCACCACCCTCTATCTTCCCGTGGGTGTCGTAAGAGGCGACTAAGGGATAACACGATGCAAATACCATCTTTGCGTAGAGACGGAAAACTCGACATCAAACCCTATACGACTGCCTCGTTGGTCTCACGGCATAAATGTGCGCGTGGGATCGGGTCGGTCCCGGGTTCGATTCCTGGGTCGGGCAGTGTTATTGGGTTTTTCTGTCACGAAATTCTCAGTAGCTTCACGGAGTCTGGAAATGTGCTCGGTACGGCAATAGGCTCGCCCCTTATTACGTGGGACTAAAGTATATCTGGCGAAAAGTGGGTGTAGAAATACACCTCTGCCTACCTCTTCGGGGTTATAGGCGTGAGACTATGTATGTATGTATGTATTAGCACAGTTTTATCCCATTCATATATATACATTTTTCATCATAAATTCGAACAGAGGTAAATAATATAGTCAAACCTAAGCGCCAACACAAGAATAGCCTATTAACTCGCCAATCGGTCTTAGATAAACACCTGTTCTTACTTAGTGTACTGTGGCCATGACTATTCTGATGTAAAACCTACTTACTGCAAATTTTCGTCAAAATCTATTCAGTAGACTGCCTCCGTGGTCCAGTTGATAGCGTATGCGACTGCTGATCGGTGGTCCCGGGTTCGATACTTGGGTCGGGCAAAGTGTTACTGGGTTTTTCCAAATTCTCAGTAGCAGCACGGAGTCTGGTCATGTGCCCGGTATCGGCAATAGGCTCGCCCTCTTACGTGGGACCTATCAATTCATGGCGAAATGTGGGTGTAATATTGCACCTTTGCCTACCCCTTCGGGGATACAGGCGTGAGACTATAAAAAATATAATAATCCATTCAGTACTTTTACCCTGAATGTAGTACAAACAAACTGAAGAATGTTTTATAATATAAATTGTTTATTATATTTTCAGTGTATTTTTTAATTCTGAAACTGAGAATGACACATACATGGAGTTGAATGATGAACCAGACATGGAGGAAACAATAGAGACATTGGACGATGACTCCTTAGACACTACAACCGGAAGAAATAAATCTAGAATCCTATTAAAAAATAATCAATCAAAGGCACAACCGAAAGTTAAAGTTATTCAGCCAATATCCAATAAAACAATGGATGTAGCAAAGAATAAAGAATACAGTGAGTATTATCCTGTTTTTGTAATAATCTTCTTTTTAAAGCCGGTGCGTGGTTTTGCGCGCGGTACCTATGAAGTTACTCTACTCGCGGTATAACTTTTAAGGTGCCGCGCGTGTCCATCCGCATAATCACGCACCATTAGAAGCAGGGGCTTAATACATACAAGCTGACTGGGGATACATCTTTTTTAAATTATAGACACACGCCTGTTACCGCGAAGTGGTAGGCAGAGGTGAAATGCTGAGGGGGCGAGCCTATTGCGTGTGTAACATACGTTACCGGGCATTGCACGACTCCGTGCTGCTACTGAGAATTCGGACAAACCCAGTTAGACCTACCCGACCCAGGAATCGATCACGGGATTTCCTAACAGCACATATACGCAACCCACTGGCAGACAGACTCTTAACCCCTATTTATGTAATTTCCAGGCACAAGCAGTGGCATACAATACAGCATATCAAACCAAGGAGGTCTGCAAGTGATCATAAACAGATACATCTACAATTTGAAGTATGTACAGAAGAATTTGAACAGATACTGGCGGTGTGTGGACTATGCGTACAAGAAGTGTCCAGCTAACGTCTACACTAATGATAAAAATGAGATTCTTAAAAGGTGAGCATAATATCAATGTTTATAATAGATTAATAATGTAATGAATGTAGAGGAAAGGTACGAGGTTTGTAATGTACCTTGCAAACCTGCTGTTACTTGCTTCTATCCTTGCAAACCTCGCGCCTATCCTGTTTCCGTTCTGTTGTCTCTGCCTACCTCCACGCGAAAAAGGCGTGAGTATATGTATGTACTAGAGGACGCCAGCAGCTACGCCTGCATTTTTTTGGCCGATCCCGTGGGAACTTCGGGAAATCCCTTCTTAGTGCATCCCTACGGTCCCCAAGGGACATACATGCCAAATTTCAGCTTCCTGCGCCCAATAGTTTCGGCTGTAGCGTGTCTGTCAGTCAGTCAGTAACGCAAGGATTTTATATATTAAGATAATAAACTAGGGGATGCCCGCAGCTACGCCCCCACATTTATCCTAATCCCGTGGGAATTTAAGGAAATCCATTCATCCTCTCCTCTACACTCCCCAAGGAACGTACATGTCAAATTTCAGCTTTTTGCGTCCAGTAGTTTCAGCTGTGCGTTGCGAGTTAATATCAATGATAAGTATGATAACCACGAGTATGATAGAGGCAGATGCCCTCCAGCTAACTGGACTGGACTGAACTGGGATACGTAAAGTGGCTGGCAGCGGCTAGACACGAAGTCAGTCAGTCTCAGCGGCGTGCTATTAGAGAGTGTATCTAGCAGTGCACCATGGCAGGCTGATAATAAAAGCAGAGATATATTAGTAGAGATATAGATCGGTTCACGAAAGTTGACCACAAATGGCGGCAGTCGCGCATATGTACTTTCGTGCACCAATGGGGTGGCTCCATTCATTCATTTAGGGAATGCGTCAAGAACGGAGCCACGCCATTGGCACTCCACCCGCGCCTCACCCCGCACCTCCACGGGGACCTAAAAAATGATTTCTGCGCAGTGGTCATCTTTCATGAACCGACCATAGACTGCCATGCAGAGGGTACCTGATTCAAATTCCCCGACGCGCAGCACTTACTTTTTAATGTTATGTGCATAATGAATAGCTAATTATCGCTTGCTCCGTGCCTTGGACACCTCGTTAAGCCGTGTCGGTCCAGACTGTCTTGAAGATCTTTGATATTCGTTGTAAGTAGTCAATACTTCTGAATAAATTGAGACAACTCTCATCATTGTCTTGCCCTGGTCCCAATTTATTTGGGGTCAGCGCAGTATGTCCTTCACTTCCATACTGAAACTAGTCTAAACTATGGAATCCGAATATCGCTATCCCTTTGGGTTGCAGATTGCAGAGTTCGGACAGGCATTCGCTCTGAGGAAAAGTTATTTTTCAGACGGTGTCCGATCATTTGACAAAAACCAAATGACAAATTTTCATTTGAAAAATAACATTTGACAATATTATACATGATAAATTTATTATTTTAGAAACTATCGTTTAATAAACTACTCATTAAACAATATATTTAGTAAAAAAAAAATTATGCTTAAACATTAATTTACAAATTGATTATTTTTTTAAACATGTTATTTGGCAAAACAACGTAAAGCATAAATAACATTTGACAAAATGCATTCCTTGGTAAATATTTTGTTAACCAAAATCTACGTTAATACAACAATGTTTGTGTAGAGTCAACTAAAACAATGGCTGGTTAGGTTAGAACCGCGACCGAACCGAATTCTACTTCTTCTTTCTCTTAGCGTTATCCCAGTTTCAGTCTGGGGTCCGCTTTCTAGTCTAACCGGATTTTGGTTGAATATTAGCTTTTCCACGGAGCGACTGCCTGTCTGACCTCCGCAACCCGAAGGGATAGCGATATTCCATGGTTTAGACTAGTGTCAGTTTATTTAGAAGGTACTGACGCCCTGTAACGACTGTCAAAGATCTTCATGACAACCGGGACCGACGGCTTAACGTGCTCTCCGAGGCACGGGACAAGCGATAATTAACAATTCAATACGCACATAACCCCGAAAAGTCATTGGTGCGCGCCGTGGATTCGAACCTGATACCCTCTGCATGGCAGTCTGTTGGTATATCCACTCGGCTATCGCTTCTTCTTCGAACCGAATTCTACTTATTTCGCGTAATTCAGGCAGTGTGTATTATTTTTAAAAGACTTAAGTTTCTATGGAATTAGTATTAATACAAAATTATTACTTGCCAATAAATAATCTGTCCAAGATGAAATTTGCAACCATGCCATTTAATATTTTCAAAATTTCGCGTAAGTATTGGTTAGAAATTACTTATTTTTAAAAACTAATAATTTATCATCTAACTTTTTGTACTATCACCAATCTGATCTTTTGTCATACGTTTTTTATTATACAATAGTAAACCTCTTCAGACATATAGAGTTAGATTAGTAAGCAGAACCCAGTTCCAACTGGGATAACGCTAGGTGGATCATGATGATCCACTATTATGATAACCTTTGCCCTGCAAATTACTAGAGTGTAGTATCAGTTATTCTGCCGCCAAAAGTATTAGATTGGTAATTATATTTGTATTTCAGAAAATGCACCCACAATCACCCGTTCCATGACAGCAAGATTCTGAAGAAAGTCCACGTTGGTCTTATTTTCACGGCGTACAACGAAGCCGAGACTCGGGCGCGGGACAAGAAGACTGGAGACACCGTCGAAATTATTCAAAGTCCATCAACTAAATCTAAACTTAAAAGCTCGCCATCAAAAGCTACTGATACCGAATAAAGTTTATTGCCAATATGTTGTTTTTATTTATTTAAGGGCCTGTTTCACCACTGTCCAATAAATTCTGGTTTAACTACTTGACAAATAAATTTATACAAAGGTCATTGGGCATATCTGACCCGCTTTGCGAACAGTGGCGGACATTAACCAAAATAGTTTTAAACAAAGTGGAATAATATGACCTTTCATTGCATATAATTGTTTGATTAAAAATCGTTGGAGAAAAATGTACAGGATCATTCAAAAAAGAAAACAAACGGTATCAAAGGTTTTTATTTCATCTTATAAAGGCATAAAAATAATATCGAAATGAGCTAATGTTTAGAGATATGTTATACGCTGTCTCTTTCGCACATTGAACAGGTATTTTTTCGCACATTAAATAGCTGCGCCCATATCACTAGCATTGTTTATTATCTGTCTTGGGCCATACACCAGGAAGCAACAGGCGCACCCGCTGGCTTTTTAAATGATCTTATGATTCCTTTAGATCAAATTGAATAAAAAATATTTAAATGAATTAGCATTTTATTTTTCTTATCTATATCAATTAGTCGGCCTCATTCAGTGATCCCGCAGGAATATTGGGATAAAAAGTAGCCTAAAACCTTTCTCATGAATGTGGCTATCACACACAGATTTTTTCAAATCAGGTAGTTTCAGAGATAAAGAGTATGTATATATACATAGATAACACTTGAATTTTTTGAGATTCCCGTAGCTTACATTAATGCGACTAATGCCATAGGAAATGAGAGCCATTGATGAATACACTCTGCTATATTTCGTTTGTGTCCGCCATGGGTATGGTTTCCATACTAAGGTGCCCATTTACCTTTCGTTCTAATTTTGAATTTACTTGGAAGGTAACGCTTACTTAGAGGTAATGAAACAGGCCCCTAAGTGTATTTTTGTCATTGAAATAAAACTACGGTTTACGGATCCTATCGTGATAATAATATTGGTTTTAAAATATTACATTTAAACCGAATGATCCAAAAACTACAATCAAAACTTTCTACAAGCAGCCAACGAATATGAGTCAATTCAGATACAGCTTACTTATTTCATGTAAACTCGTAAAGCATTTACCGCTGATAGGTATTTTTCTGCGCGGCCTGTCTAGGTAGGTATAGTTTTCGCCAAACTTCTCCTGCTCTCTGAAGTTGAACCATGCAGGTGTTTGCGCAGGTACAGTCAAACAGAAAATCTTTACAAATAAATATATTTCAATATATCTACTACCTGTAAATGTACTTAACTAAAACAACAACAGGCCAATAAAAACAACATATTTATATCAAATAGGTAGATTCAAAGTTGCGTGGCGCGTTTCTTGCTGACTGTACTTTACGGAAGATTCGAACACAAATTTAAATTTCAAATGCAATAGAACATTATTATCCGAATGCAACCAATCATATGTCCGTGTGGTGACGGATTAAGAATACGCAATGTCACCACCCCATATCATCCCTTGGGTGTCGTAAGAGCCGACAGAGGGACCATACTATGCAGAGAACAGCACTGTAAGAGAAGGAAAACTTGATACAAACCCTATACCAACCCGTTTGGCCAGCGTGGTATAGTAGGCTAATTCCTCCTTTCAAAGGAGAGGCCTAGTCCAGCCGTGGACTGTAAGGGGCTGATGATGATGAACCAATCATAGCTGAATGCGTCACGCTACGAAACGTGCCCTACCTCCCGCTAGCCGCCCCCATCCCGCTGACACCTAATTTTCAACTACTGTGTGTACTGCGCAGCTATACGCAGCAACTTCAGAGGGAACTAGAAAGAACAATGGCAGAATTAGGTCTGGGTTTGTTGTGGCGAGCTTAAACTTCATATGAACAAAACAAATTGTTTATTTTTTCTAATATTTTTTTATATTTTCACTTTGTCTCGATAAAGCCGGCTTATTTTAGGTGCTTACTTTATTATTTGATTGTTGCCATAGACAATGGTGTGACAGGAATAGACGTTTGACATTGATGCGTATCGATTATTAAATAAGTAATCGATAATGATCGACCTTTATAGGGTTGGTTTGGTTTAAAATATAATAATTAAAATGCAGTTAATTAATTGTTAATCAACATTATATCAATAAGCTAATTCTTTTGTAGCAAAACAACTTTTAAATCAAATAAAAACGTCACAGCATCGTTTTAACGTTATATCGATTTCACATAAAATCGTTTTAAAATGTGCAGCTCTGCTTTTGTCTTTGGCTGTGACAGATAGATGCTACAGAACATAGCCTAAGAAGACAGGCCTGCTCACTTCGGTGACAGCGTGCCGTGGGTCGGCGAAATGACGTCAAAATGACGTCACATTTTCATTGCCACTTTTTGAAAAAGCTGTTTAGGGTAAATATTATCTAATTAGAGATCTTTTAAGAACAAAATACCATACAAGTCCATATCTCATAGTTATTTGTTACGTTTTAATAACATTTTGAGCTCAGCAATGCTAATCTTACTGGCCTAATATTTTTATACAAATAACCTATCGATTTAAATGAGTACAATATATTTACAGTACTGGCAACATTACTCCGGTGACAGCATTGACAGATACAAAGTACTCAGCTATTGAAAACGTTTCTCTTTCCAACACATTAAAAAGTCGCTCGTGTTCACTCGTTTACTCATTTTTAACTGATATTCCCAAACTTTTCTATCATCATGGTGATGTGTTATATACAAGAATTGTAAAAGTAAATGGGTTAACTTAATATATCCAAGTAAAGAACTGTTGGATGTTTTTAAAATATTGGATAAAAAAATATTGAGTAGGTACCTCACCACGAAAAATCATTGTGTTATAAAAATTATATATTTACGCATGTGGCAAATGTCGTCTATCAAGACATAAAAAAAGCTTCCCACAAAAATGACATTATAAAATCGATGTTAAGATCTGCGTACTTATATACGATTACGAAAGCTAAATAAAAGCATAATTACGCATAATAAAAAAAGAAAGCTATACCACCTAATTAATATCGATTATTAGAAGCTCCTATTTACCTACATTGATTTTACTGATTTATTTTCCTTTTTTATTTTATATATTTTCTTTTATAATATGCCTTTACATTTTATTTCGAATAGGTAAAACATAACATAGGTATGTACCTTTATATATTATGATAATTGAAGCAACTTTGTCAATTCACAATTTACCCACAAACTTGTGGGTAAATTGTGATACTAAAAGTTTGAGAACCATCATAATTTCCCGATGACGTACCCTTGGCAAAAATTGCCAGGAATTTTGACAAATCGAGCAGGCCTGTCTTCTTAGGCTATGCTACAGAATAGTTCTGCGTTTAGATGTCAATCTGACATAATGCCTTTGATAATTCAAACGTACAAAAACCCACATTGTTCATTTTTAACTAAATATTAAACACCGATATCTTCTTTTTCCGGCTTTCCCGAGTGAAAATAGAATAATTTATAGACTCTGTTACTTACGCCGAATTTTTTGATATATTTTTTATTACTGAGCGCTTCAATTTAATTTCAGACATTTTGATGTATGGAGATCTGCCATTGTCCTTTGGCGATACCTATACCACCGCCGTATCGGTTATTCTGTCGCCCAGTGGTAACGTGCAAATGTGCAGTACTATATACGGTTTGAATGCTACTGTAGCTAGTAAATTTACTGGGCATTAGAAAACTGCATACGTCTCGAGGCAGGCAAACGGTTTAAAATCGACGTAAAGTACAGTATCTAAACTGTTGCGTTTCGTTCGGTGAGTGAGAGTGCCGGAGGCCCTATCCCCTATTCCTTCACCCTCATCCCATTCCTCATCCTATCCGATTTCTCAACCCCAAGGGGCGACAACACACTTGTGTCTCCTGTGGTGTTGCTTGTGTCCATTGGCGGCGATAATCGCTTACCATCAGGCGATCCGCCTGCTCGTTTGTCGCCTATTACTTTATAAAAAAAAAGGCAGCGGCTTGGCTGGGTCTCACACATGGCCAAAGTCTATCAGAGGCGGTTGCCGCTTACCAGCAGTTGAGCTGTCAGCTCGTCTGCCAAGTTATTGCCATAAAAAGAAAACAAAAGCCAAGTGCAAGCTCATCCGTAATTTTCGAATAACTAGTTTTTCTAGAAATTTTATAATTTTATTTGTATTTCAGAAAATGCACGCATAATCACCCGTTTCATGACAGCAAGATTCTGAAGAAATTCCGCGTTGGTCTTATTTTCACGGCGTACAACGAAGCCGAGACTCGGGCGCTGGACAAGAAGACTGGAGACACCGTCGAAATTATTCAAAGTCCATCAACTAAATCTAAACTTAAAAGCTCGTCATCAAAAGCTACTGATACCGAATAAAGTTTATTGCCAATATGTTGTTTTTATTTATTTAAGGCCCTGTTTCACCACTGTCCAATAAGCTCTGGTTAAACTTCTTGACAAATAAATTCATACAAATTTCGTTCTAATTTTGAATTAACTTGGAAGCCAAGAAGGTAACGCTAACTTAGAGGTGGTGAAACACTATCTACTATTTACGGATCTGATCGTGATAATAATGTTGGCTTTAAAATATTACATTTAAACCGAATGATCCAAAAACTACAATCAAAACTTTCTAAAAGGCGCCAACGAATATGGGTCAAATCTTCCCATCTGTCAAAAAGAGGCCGGGTTCTACAAAATACACAGAGTACTTTATACAAAATAGACTGAGTTTGGGCTCTCATACATTGAACAAACCAAGACATGCTGACTAGGCATGAGACCGATATATCAAAACGAATCTGAAATCCGGTTGCAGACAGAAATCGTATAGTATGGATATTCCAATGTGAAAAAAAACGATTTTAGAAAACGTAAAACAATACCACGATAACGCAAACTACACGAATCCGAACCAAAACGGTGCAAGCGCAACCAAACTACAAAGTAAATCTAAAGCTTACGTTACCAACAGTTTGCATATTCATTCGTTCTCTTTCACACTACCAAACGACTATAGAATGAGAGAGAGCGAATTTCATTTCCTTTTCTTTCTAACTTAGTGAACCGTTGAAAGAGCGAAAGAGATGAAGCGAATTGTGCTTTGTGACGAGTGAATCGTTTTGGATTTTTGCGGTTTTATGAATTGCAGATTTCGATTGCTTACGTTTGTCTTAACACGTACACTGTGTAGCCAAAATATTGGTGTCGACTCTCTACGTGTAAACCCAAATTGTGGAAGGTTTGTCGCGTTAGGTATAAATGTAATTGTTAACACTATATTGTTACGCCATCTATCGGTGAATGGGGGTACTAGAAGAGATTGAATGTTTCGGTGGTTTAAAGGCAATTCGGCTACTCTGTACTAGATGGCGTTGCTGTATCGAGTAATCGACTGTTCGAGATTATCTCGACGATTTTGTGGAAGAGTCTAGAATGCGCTAGTGATGTTATCCGGCCAGTATAAATAGAGCGAGAGCGCGCGAGACAGGACAGTAACAATTGAATAGCGAAGCGATCAACAAGAAGCGAAGGGAAGTAATTCGGAAGTGTTTAGTGGTGTTAGTGTTGAGAATTAGTTGTGTAAATAAGTGTGTATAGTGTTTGTGTTGGGATAAATAAAGTTCAGTTTAAGTGGCATAGTGAGTTATAATTTATCGTCGAACCCCAGCTCGTAACAAATTGGTGTCAGAAGTGGGATAAATTATGCCGGTTATGCCGAAGGAAGAAACTGAAGGTGTGCGTACCAGGAACCAGCGCCAGCAAGACCTGGACCAAAGACGCTTCGGAGACGTTCCTTCTCCATCGTCTGGTGGACCAGGCGACTCCGCGGCTGCAGTGGAGCCTGCAAGCGCACACTCCGTGGCGGTGCCCGACATCGCGGCTCTGATGGCGTTCATGCAGGAGCAGGCCCGCCGTCAAGAGGAGCACGCGCGCCGCATGGAGGAACAGCTACAGCGCGACAAGGAGGAGCAGGCTCGCCGTCAAGAGGAGCAGGACTGCCGTCAAGAGGAGCACGCGCGCCGCATGGAGGAACACCTACAGCGCAACAAGGAGGAGCGGGCTCGCCATCAAGAGGAGCACGCGCGCCGCCTGGAGGAACAGCTACAGCGCAACAAGGAGGAGCGGGCTCGCCGTCAAGAGGAGCAGGCCCGCCGTCAGGAAGAGCAGGCTCGCCGCCTGGAGGAACAGCTACAGCGCGACAAGGAGGAGCAGGACCGCCATCAACAGGAGCAGGCTCGCCGTCAAGAGGAGCACGCGCGCCGCCTAGAGGAGCAGCTGCCGCGCGACAAGGAGGGGCACGCCCGCCGTCTGGAGGAACAGCTGGTGGTCATGAAGGACCTCACCGCCGCAGTGGGGAAGAACTTGAAGGCGGTCAAGGAGGAACTCCAGCAGTACGAGGCCCGTATCAGTGACATTGAGAAGCGTGTACACGACCAGCTCGAGACCCGTATTGCCAGATTGGAGAAGAAATTGCGTGGGCTTGAGACCCACGACATTACACCTGCAGCTGTGGCGCCCTCGCCTCGTTGGTTTAAGGTTCCCCCCTTTGATGGCTCGTCGTCGTGGGTTGCATACAAGGTTCAGTTTGAGACCGTAATGCGAGCGAATGGGTGGGACAAAGAACAGGCCTTCACCGCCCTAACCTTGGGCCTTCGTGATCAGGCCTTGACGGTGTTGGAGGCACTCGGGCAAGACGTGACCTACGAGAACCTTCTGGAGGCGTTGGAGGCGAGGTACGGAGACGCGCACCTCGAACATGTGTATCGTGCTAAGCTGAAGGACAGGACACAACGCACCGGAGAAACTCTGCAGCAGTGGGCTTTAGAGGTGCAAAAGCTGGTCAGGAAGGCATACCAGTCGTCGCCTGCGCTTATTGATGGGAACCTCGTGCAAGCGTTTACGGATGGGATCCGGGACCTGGAAGTTAGAGCAGCGGTAAGACTTGGGCACTTCAAGTCCCTGAAGGCAGCATTGGCCTACGCTCTGGAGGTGGAAGCAGCGCGTCACGAGGATCGACCTTACCGTATCAGGAAAGTTGTTTCTTCACCACGGTGCTACAACTGCGGGGAAAGAGGCCATATCCGCTTGAGCTGCCCAAAGCGTAAGCGGCACGTTAGTACCCTGTCTCCACCAAAGGGGTCACCTGACGTACCTGTCTGGCGGCAAGAGCAACGTAGCGCAGATGCTCTGACAGGTAGGGCTTACCCCGACCAACGCAAACACTGTGCAAGACAGGAAGCGAAGCCGGCAGCGCTAGTGAGAATGTTGAAGACGGATCTGAGCGACGGATGGAAAGAAGCTTTGCAGAGTGCTCAGCAAACCGACAAGGATGTACAGCCGATTCTCGAGTGGAAGAAATCAGGCGCTTCTAGGCCCAAATGGAGTGATATCGCAGCAATGAGCCCTATCACCAAAGGTTATTGGGCACAGTGGGAAAGCTTGGTTGTCCAGGATGGAGTTCTGTGCCGCAAATGCACAAGTTGTGCGGCTGTCAAGAGGCCACACACTCGTAGCAGAGGTGCATTGAAGGTGTACAATGTAGGAGCTCCAGGGGAGTCAGGAGAACAGATGTCTGAGAAGATGAAGACTCGCTACGACCGGAAGGCAAACAACAAAGGCTTCGATGAGGGATCATTGGTGTGGCTTCATAACCCAGTACGAAGCAAAGGCTAATCGCCTAAGTTACAAGCCAGATGGGACGGGCCATATCGCATAATTACCAGGATGAACGACGTCACCTATCGAATCCAGAAGGGGTCGCGAGGTGCACCGAAGATAGTTCATGTGGACCGGTTGGCTCTTTACCATGGGTCCAACGATGTTCGAGACGAACACGTTTAAGAGGGGGGCAGTGTTACGCCATCTATCGGTGAATGGGGGTACTAGAAGAGATTGAATGTATCGGTGGTTTAAAGGTAATTCGGCTACTCTGTACTAGATGGCGTTGCTGTATCGAGTAATCAACTGTTCGAGATTATTTCGACAGTTTTGTGGAAGAGTCTAGAATGCGCTAGTGATGTTATCCGGCCAGTATAAATAGAGCGAGAGCGCGCGAGACAGGACAGTAACAATTGAATAGCGAAGCGATCAACAAGAAGCGAAGGCAAGTAATTCGGAAGTGTTTAGTGGTGTTAGTGTTGAGAATTAGTTGTGTAAATAAGTGTGTATAGTGTTTGTGTTGGGATAAATAAAGTTCAGTTTAAGTGGCATAGTGAGTTATAATTTATCGTCGAACCCCAGCTCGTAACAATATTTTTTATTACCTTAAAACCCAAAACCCCAAAAACCTACAATTAGTGATGACCCATACACAGTGAACGCTACGCTCCAACATCCGCTACTGAAAAGGATTTTTAAAATCGGTTTTTGAAATCGATTTCAAATTCTGAAATTGGATCTTTATCGGTTTGCGTAAAAATCTGAAAACGCCCATGCCTAATGCTGACATCAAACAAACACTCGACGTAGTCTGCTGTGTGTGAACATGTAAAACAAGGAACCAATCATTACCTGTGAACCACAGACACTCGCAAAAGAACACCTTTTTCTTCCAAGGATGACACGTGAGGCTATTGAAATTAAAAACATCCTATTACAATATTAAGGGAAGATGGTTGGAATGTTCCTCTAGCTTGCGATCCTGTCATTAGGCTAATGAAACCCAGAAAGGACAAAGACACCAGATGATACCAAGACACCGTGAGCACATTCTGCGTAAATAGGAACACCAATAGTTGAACAATGTTCGGGTACTTCGAGACTACTTTTAAATTCAAGACGAAGAGGTCACGGCAGACTGAGGTGCAGTCTGCCGTGACCTCGGTTCCTGTAAGGAAATCGAGACGTCACCGTCGCGTCGTCGGCTAGTAATAAAACATGTAGTTTCTAGTAAATTAGACCATTCGGTTTAGATATCTTCCGTAAACTGTAGTTTGATTTCAATGTGTAACATTCGCGTAAACGTTTGATGGTACCAACAACCTAAATGTACTTGGGCTTGGCTACTAGTAATTGGGCTGTTCTAAACCTATTCCCACTCGTGCCGCAATAAGCTGTAAGTGAAAGCTGTTGTGAGTCTTGCGCATTTGCGAAGTCGGTAAGCACCCACACGTTAGTCCGCGACGTTGTTGGTTGGCGAATCATACGGCATGGTGCCGTCAGTGTACAGGGAATCAGTCCCTTAAGCGTAGCAAAGGTCCTTAAGTGTCCAAGTTCAGAGTCGCCCTTCATAGGAGCTCAGTTAAATGGAGGAACAGCTACAGCGCGACAAGGAGGAGCAGGCTCGCCGTCAAGAGGAGCACGCGCGCCGCCTGGAGGAACAGCTACAGCGCGACAAGGAGGAGCAGGCTCGCGGTCAAGAGGGGCAGGACTGCCGTCAACAGGAGCAAGCTCGCCGTCAAGAGGAGCTCGTGCGCCGCCTAGAGGAACAGCTGCAGCGCGACAAGGAGGAGCACGCCCGCCGTCTGGAGGAACAGCTGGTGCTCATGAAGGACCTCAGTGCCGCAGTGGGGAAGGACTTGAAGGCGGTCAAGGAGGAACTCCAGCAGTACGAGGCCCGTATCAGCGACATTGAGAAACGTGTACATGACCACCACGAAGTCTGTGTTGCTGAAATGGAGAAGAAATTGCGTGGACTCGAAGTGACATCAGCGGCTGTAGCACCTTCACCTCGTGGGTTTAAGGTTCCACCATTTGATGGCTCGTCATCATGGTCTGCATATAAGATCCAGTTTGAGGCTGTGATACGATCGAATGGGTGGACCAGAGAGCAGTCCTTAACCGCCCTAACCTTGGGCCTTCGCGACCGGGCCTTGACAGTGTTGGAGGCACTCGGGCAAGACGTCACCTACGAAAAGCTCCTGGAGGCGCTGGAGGCGAGATACGGTGACGCGCACCTAGAATACGTTTATCGTGCTCAGCTGAAGGACAGGGCACAACGCACCGGAGAAACTCTGCAGCAGTGGGCTCTAGAGGTGGAAAAGCTGGTCAGGAAGGCATACCAGTCATCGTCTGCGCTTATTGACGGGAACCTCGTACAGGCGTTTACGGATGGGATCCGGGACCTGGAGGTAAGAGCAGCAGTGAGGCTGGGGCACTTCAACGACCTCAAGGACGCCTTAGCCCACGCTCTGGAGGTGGAAGCAGTGCGACGCGGCGATCGAGGACCCCGCATCGGGGAAGTTGTGTCGTCACCTCGGTACTACAACTGCGGAGAAAGAGGCCATATCCGGTTGAGCTGCCCAAAGCGTAGGCAGCCTTGTGACACCCTGTCTCCACCAAAGGGGTCGCCTGATGTGGCTGCCAGGCAGCGAGAGCAGGGAAACGAGTAGAAGCCAGGACGGCGGGGCGGGTGCTGGCTGGTAATGGAACAGCCCCAAGTATCTCGATCTCGCAATCATGTGACGGGAACAGCCTGATCATCGAAGGCGAAATTAACAGAACACCATGCAAGCTGACATTGGACACGGGTGCTTCTCGGACAGTCGTCGGTTTCCATCTGGCAAGACGGGTTCTTCGGGGCTTCTTCAGGAGCAATGAATGTGTGAATCTGAGAACAGCTACCGGTCAGCACATAACCGTCCGAGGTGAAATGGAGGTGGATCTGAAGCTAGGCAACAAAGTTTACCGTCACAAAGTCATCGTGGCCGATACAGTGGACGACTGCATCTTAGGCCTAGACTTCATGCGGAAGTATCGCTGCGAGATCGATGTTAACCAGGGAGTCTTGAAGTGTGGCTCGGAAGAAGTCTTCATGGAAGGTGCAACTTCAGGAAAAGTGTACTGCCTGAAGAATGTCATTCTTCACCCGCGGTCGGAAACGGTTGTACCAGTTTTTTTACCAGGGAATTCTGGTCGAGGGAACCGCTGCGTACTTCGAAGGCCTAGAGAAAGCCTCGTGGAAGATTGCACGAACCTTGGTAAGGGGTACCAAAGTTTCATCAGTACGCGCACTGAATGCAAGTGACAAGGAAGTGTCGCTCAAGAAAGGGACGGAATTGGGCACCTATGAAGGAGCGGCTTGGATGCGTAGATATCAAGAGCAACCTACCTGTGCCAAGGTTCAAGGTGCACGATTCGACGTGTCTAGTGTGTCTACACTTTTAGAGGACTGCCAAAGTACCCTGTCGGAGGAAGAGATGACCGAGGCTCAGAAGATGTTGAACCGGTTTGCCGATATTTTCTCGACCAGTGATGCCGACATAGGGAAGAGAGCACTAGTCCATCACAAAATAAACACGGGAAGTGAAGCACCGATTCGCCAGCGACCAAGACGTGTGCCAGTGGCACGGAACGTGAAGTGGAAGCTATGATCGACGGTATGGTGAAAACAGGCGTAATCGAGCCTTCGTCCAGCCCGTGGTGTTCTCCGGTGGTGATAGTTAAGAAGAAAGATGGCAGCATGCGGTTCTGTGTAGACTACCGTCGATTAAATGACATCACGAAGAAGGACAGCTACCCACTGCCAAGGATCGATGACACACTGGATACGCTGACGGGGATGAAGTGGTTTTCTACCTTAGATCTAAAAAGTGGCTACTGGCAGGTGGAAATAGATCGTCGCGACAAGGAGAAGACGGCATTCTCCACAGGGAAAGGATTATGGCAATTTAACGTCATGCTCTTTGGATTGTGCAACGCTCCGGCTACTTTTGAGAGACTGATGGAGCGAGTGCTTATGGGACTGATTGGAGACGCCTGCCTGGTCTACTTGGATGACATCATCATCGTGGGGCGCACCTTCCAGGATCACCTTGGAAACTTGGAACAAGTGCTGTCAAAGATACGAGGAGCTAATTTGAAGCTTAGTCCGAAGAAATGCGCGTTATTCAGACGGCAAGTGAACTTTCTAGGACATGTGGTCTCGGAGAACGGTATTCAAACTGACCCGGAAAAGATCATTGCCGTGAAGGAATGGCCAGTTCCAGAGAACAAAACGCAGGTCAGAGCATTCCTCGGATTATGCTCCTACTATCGACGGTTTGTGAAGAACTTTGCTGACATTGCTCGACCTCTTCATAAGCTCACCGAAGACAGAGTGCAGTTCTGTTGGAATGAGAGCTGTGACGTTGCATTCCAGAAGCTCAAGGAACATCTGTGTACTGCACCTATTCTAGGCTACCCTGACAATGACCATGAATTCATAGTTGACACAGATGCCAGTAACACCGGAATTGGCGGCGTGCTGTCACAGAGGAAGGGTGATCAAGAAGTTGTTATAGCATACTTCAGCAAGGCCTGCTGAAGTATGCTATAACAACTTCTTGAACTCTCCAAAACCGAAAGAAACTACTGCGTCACCCGGCGGGAACTCTTGGCTGTAAAAAAGACATTGCAGCATTTCAACAAATATTTGTTGGGCCGTAAATTCCACCTGCGAACCGACCACGCTGCGCTGAAATGGCTACTTCAATTTAAGGACCCAGAAGGACAAGTAGCCAGATGGATTGAACTACTGCAAGAGTTTGATTTTGTAATACAACATCGCAGCGGCAAGTCCCATGGTAACGCAGATCGCGTAGGCCGTGTCCCGACTAGTGCAAGCACTGTACCCGACAGGAAGCAAAGCAGGCAGCATTAATGAGGATGTTGAAAACGGATCTGAGCGACGAATGGAAATAAGCTTTGCAGAGTGCTCAGCAAGATGACAAGGATGTATAGCCGATTCTTGAATGGAAGAAATCAGACGCGCCTAGGCCCAAATAGAGTGATATCGCAGCAATGAGCCCTATCACCAAGAGTTATTGGGCACAGTGGGAAAGCTTGGTTGTCCAGGATGGAGTTCTGTGCCGCAAATGGGAAAACGCTCGCGGTAACCAGTGCCATCTGCAAATGGTAGTGCCCAAAACTATGGTGCCGGAAGTATTGCGGCTCTATCACAATGGTGCTTCGGGAGCTCACATGGGTGTTAAGAAGACCCTTACTAAGATCAGAGAGCGGTTTTATTGGCTCCACTGTCGGGATGACGTCGAGGATTGGTGCCGCAAATGCACAAGTTGTGCGGCTGTCAAGGGGCCACATACTCGTAGCAGAGGTGCATTAAAGGTGTACAATGTGGGAGCCCCATGGGAGCGCATAGCGTTGGATGTCGCTGGGCCGTTTCCTGAGAGCCAGGACGGAACCAAATACTTCTTGGGTGATGGATTACTTCACGAAGTGGCCTGAAGTGTTTGCAATCTCAAATCAAGAAGCTACCACAGTGGCCGATAAGCTGGTGCATGAAGTCTTTTGTCGGTTCGGGGTGCCCTTGGAAATCCACAGCGATCAAGGCCGGAACTTCGAATCTGAGGTGTTCAAGGAGACTTGTCGCATGATGGGTGCACATAAAACCAGGACCACGGCTTATCACCCGCAATCAGATGGCATGGTTGAACGGTTTAACCAATCACTGGAAAGGTACCTGGCGAAGGTCGTGGAGAGTAAACAAAGAGATTGGGACAATCACATCCAACCATTTCTCCTGTCATATCGCAGTGCGGTCCATGAAACTACAGGAGTAACACCAGCTTTTGCCAATTTCGGAAGAGAATTACGCTTACCTGCAGACTTAATCACCGGTATTCCACCAGAATCTCCACGCAATATAACGGACTAGTCGACGCCAGCAGCTACGCCTGCATTTTTTTTAAATTGACCCGTTTTGTCCGATCCCGTGGGAATTTCGGGAAATCCCTTCTTACTGCACTTCTACGGTCCTCAAGGAACATACATGCCAAATTTCAGCTTCCTGCGCTCAATAGTTTCGGCTGTAGCGTGTCTGTCAGTCAGTAACGCAAGGATTTTATATATTAAGATTACGCGACCGAGCTACGCAACAGGATGAACGACGTATACGAGCACATCAGGGAATCTGGATAACTGATGTCTGAGAAGATGAAGACTCGCTACGACCGGCAAACAACAAAGGCTTCGATGAGGGATTATTGGTGTGGCTTCATAACCCAGTACGAAACAAAGGTAAATCGCCTATGTTACAAGCCAGATGGGACGGGCCATATCGCATAATTACCAGGATGAACGACGTCACCTATCGAATCCAGAATGGACCACGAGGTTTTAATAGTGCATTTAATTTATCACCGAACCCCAGCTCGTAACATTACGAATTATAAATATAAACCGCCACTATTAAATATACATCTTTCAAATACTTCGGTTGAAGAAGTAGAACAAATAAATTTCCTTGGGTCACTATATAGACCACCACTTAAATTAGAAAGGTCATAACTGTTACACTTTGTCCATACTTGCTAGCTTCCCTAAATATTGCTAAAACAGCTTACTTTGGTTACGTTTATCCTCTGTTAACTTATGGAATTATATACTGGGGCAATTCATGTAAAATCCAATCTACATTTGTCTTACAAAAGAGATGTTTACGCATTATCTATAACATGTACAATATAGAATCGCTTGGAGCTGTTTTTTGTGAAAAGGGTTTCCTTACACTAACAGGTATTTACATTTTGCACCTTTGTCTATTTGTAAAAAATAACATCACGTTTTTTTGAACTTAAGTGTAATTCCAAACCTAATATACGCAGTAAATATAAACATAACTTAAATTTACCAAATATAAAAAACAATATTTATTAAAAAAGCGCACATATAACAGCGATTAGAGTTTTCAACCATCTACCTGTAGAAATAAAAAAAATGGAATGCAAATGGTTTAAAAGTGTCTTAAAAAATGGTTAATAAAATCCGCTTTTTACGATATGCAAGAGTATTTTGCTTCCTTGATACAATGGAATATATCAAACTTTGTTAAATCAAGATCATGTTGTTATGTCCATAATTATAAAAAATACTTTTATTTGTGCTATTGCAATGCCCGACAGGGTAGACTGTTGAAACAAGATCTAATTTTAAGAACACATTTCATTTACCTACACAATTTAAGCAATTAACGTCTTTGTCTAACGTAGGTACCTAGTACCTAGGTGAATTAACTGTAAATTAAAAGTGAAGCCATTTTTTATACAATGTGCATGCAAATAAATAAAATGGTGGCTTACGGTGTCGTGTTGTATTGACAAGATCTTGACTTCGATTTGAGACTAAATTATTCATAGCAGAAAAAAACTACTGTTTTCATTTGTGCAGTTTTAAATATTAAGTCATCTTTGATAATATTAAAGTATAATCATAAAAGGAAAACGTATATTTGAAAAGAAAATCATTTATTTACTTAATAGTAACACCCTTCTGAGTCAAAGTATTATCCTCATATGTTTCGAGCACATCGGCCAAATGCTCGTTGTCTCTGGGTTTCTTGAACTGTCGCCTCTTTTGAGCAGTCTTCTTACGTTTAGGAACTACGGGTTTTCTTGGACCATGGTCTTGCATAGACTTGATACCTTGCTTCTCAAGATATTCTTCGATTTTCGCATCGTCCATAGCATCGACGGCGGTGGCTCTCCATAACTTAACGAACTCTTCGTCAACCTTAAAATAAGAATGGGAAATTAAATAACATACAAATTGTTTTATTTTATAAAACAATTCAAATTACTATTTATAAAATAATACCCTAAGAGTAAAACTTGATTAAACTGATTATCCTTAATACAGGCTATTTCATAGCCTACCTAGGAAAACAGTAAGCCATCCACTATATTGTGTCGTAAACTACTTCGCTTATTACTGCGTACACACGTACACGCCACGTGCATGCGTCTAAGGGCTGAGCTACACCTATCAGCACCGCATCGCACTTTCCTATCCTTCTATCCTTTTCTGTCACTTAGGACCGTCATTTACTAGAGCGAGAAAGAGAGGGAACGCTTCAGTACGCCACGGCATCGAAAAGCGATCATGTTCCCTCTCTCTTTCTCTCGGATAGAAGGATAGGAAAGTGCGATGCGGTGCTGATAGGTGTAGCTCAACCCTAAGTAGCGTGTATGCGTACACCCGTATACGTAGCGTGTATGCGTATACGTAGCATATATGCGTACACGCCGCGAGCATGTTTATACGTACGTGTAAACGACGAGGCCTTACGTACGTGCGCACACGACGCAGGATTGCGTACACGATGCGTCCATGGGTCTACGCGTCACGCTACCTGACCTTTGTACCGTTGTAATAGCGTAGGAAATAATAGAATAGTATGAAAACCGTACTGCTACTGTTTAACTTGCCTTATCGCTGTATGTATACTGCGTGTATGCGACGTTGCATGCCTGCTGAATGGAGTGCATATTCAGGCGCGCAAACGGGCTACCGACCACAGTGGCCGGGGGCTGGCGACAAGCTGTATATATCATTTATAATACGTTTTGTTTGGAATCGCAGCAGAAGAGGCTGTTGTCAGTGTTCTGTTTGCGTGAAGCCTTTGTTTACACAAACAGTAGCACGTAAAAGTCGTATAACAATAAAACAGCATGGGCGCAGCGTCTACGGTAGTCAAACGTTACAGGAACAAGCACACCCAAAATGGCAGAAAGCACTAACAATTCAGTTCAGACCTAAAATCTCTATAAAGATCAATTCATAAAAATAGCTTAAGAATGGTATTTTAAATATTCATGGGATATAATATTCAATATTATTGAACACTTACATCCAAAGTAGCAGTCTTGTCATTGTAGAATAATATTTTCTTTTTGTCTGTTGGTCTGGCTATGTACAGTATTTCTTGTGCCAAACTCTTTAGTGCTCTCTCACAGTGGGGCAGAGATTCCTGAACATCTTCTAGTAAGACACCTCCCAAGCCTTTCAAATCTTGTTGCTTCAGGAGCCTGAAAATGTGGAGGAGATATTTACACATTGCACATTTCTATAATAATATCTTCGTGCCATATGCCTCCGTGGTCCAGTGGATAGCGTATGCGACTGCTGATCGGAGGTCCTGGGTTTGATTCCCGGGCCGGGCAAACGTGTTACTCGGTTTTTCCGAATTCTCAGTAGCAGCACGGCGTCTGGTGATGTGCCAGGTAACGGCAATAGGCTCGCCCCCTATTACGTGGGGCCTAAAAATTCATGGCGAAATGTGGGTGTACTAGTCGACCAAGCCAACTAGACGAATGTCAACGTGACAAAATTCAACATAATTCAACAATTATAATCCAGAAATTATTTATCGTAACGTGCGAACGCGGCGTGTGAACGTACAATGCGCCTGCAATCGGTACTAGGAATTTCTGGATTATAATTATTGAATTATGTTGAATTTTGTCACGTTGACATTCGTCTAGTTGGCTTGGTCGACTAGTAATATTACACCTCTGCCTACCCTTTCGAGGATACAGGCGTGAGACTATAAATAAAAAAAGCATTTCTATAACTCTGAGATCAACTGATAGTAAAAATCAATCAAAACCAATTTGTTTATTCACTTTAGGTCACAATGTGACATTTAGGTCACGGCTTCTGAACATCAAAATAAATTGATTACTTAGAACTTAAGAGGTTCTACATTTATATTTAGTGTCAAAGGACAGCACATACTGTTTTTGTTTTTGAGCTTTACTTGGAAAATGGGGTGTACTAAAATTTAAGATTAATGATTGAGTATTAAATTATGGCCTCTGTAGAGTATCCCAACAAGTAGGTCTTAAGATGAAAATGGTAAAGACGAAAATCATGTCTAATGCCCATGTCCATGTTGAGAACTCTATGCTCGAAGTTGTCGACAAGTACGTATAGGTACTTGGGACACATGATCCAATTGGGTAGGTCAAACTTCGAGAAAGAGGTGATTCGACGAATCTAACTCGATTGAGTGGCGTTCGGGAAGTTATGGCATAGCCTCACGTCCGATATTCGGCAGTGTCTGAAGACGAAAGTCTTTGAACAATGTGTGTTACGGCGCTGAGACGTGGTTCCTAATATGAAAAATCGGGGTCACTCAGAGGGCGATGGACAGAGCTATTCTCGGAGTTGCCCTGCAAGATCAAATCAGAAATGAGGAAATCCGCAGGAGAGCCAAAGTCCCCGAATAGCCAGGCTGAAGTGGCAATGGGCAGGGCACATAGCTCGAAGAACCGATGGCCGTTGGTGCAGGAGGCTTCTGGAGTGGCGACCACATACCAAACGACGCCGCAGGGGTAGGCCTCCCGCAGAAGGACCAACAATCTGGTCAAGATCGCGGGTAGTGGTCAGATGCAGGCGGGTCTAGATCGGTCTGAGTGGAGAACCTTGGGGGAGGCTATGTACAACATTAGACATCTTTAGGATGATGATAAAATTAATTAATAAATAATTCTGAAAGCCAAAAGTTGTATTTTAATACTAACCTCAGCAAGGATTTCTTGTCTTTGATTTTATATACAGGCTTGAATATATATTTTCCATCAGGTGTGCATTCTATTTTAGGGTTGTTTTGTAGTGCCTCTGTTTGCAACCACTGGAAAATATAAATTTATTTCATAAAAGGTTCATGACTTGATCATACATACATAATTTTTACAATTATAACATTTTACACATAATGAGAGTAGGTAACATGACTTTTCTTAATTTTTCTTATTTATTTAATATGCAAATAAACAGATTTTTTTTTTTGTTTTCATATTATTGAGACCTTTTAAATTGCAGTTTCATATTGAAGTCAATCAATTAAGCTTGCACAATCCTGAATTGCTTTGTAATATTGCTGCCTGATCTAATAGAAAAAGCTGAGTGACTGAATGTCGCACCAAATTTGGAAAAAGTGGTCTGTGTGGAGAACCTTGGAGAAGGTAATATGTCCAGCAGTGGACATCTCTAAGTTGAGATAATACATGTAATAATGTCCATATTAGGGTACAATAACCTATTAAATAAATAATGATGAAGAACTATAAATGCCACAAGAGAGAAATAAATGCTACCTGTTTAACTTTGTTGCCAACATCTAACTGGTTGGTCTCATCCAGTACTTCGTCAAGAGTGAGAGGGTGGTCATCACCTTCTTGGTGTCTTGCTCTCATGTGACGCACAATACGAGCTAGTACACCAAATCGGTATGATGAACTCCCTGCCATAGTCTTGTAACTAAAAATATAGAATTTCTGTGAGATTCTGACCATGTCCTATGGATTTTATTTCATATCTGCTGTATGCGAATATTTGAATCTGTCTAAAATAGGAAAATTATGTTTGACTTACTTTGATGCATCAAGCTTCGGTCCAGCACTGACCGAGCTTGATGATGATTTTGATTTCGACTTTTTGTCATCTTTGAATTGTGCATCATCTTTGACTTTCTTCTTTTCTATACTGTAACGAAAATACATATAATTTGTAGTTAATTGGCTTTACAATCATTGTTAGTAAACAATGAAAGTTCATTAACACCTTAGATTTAATGATACCATATGACCAACATACATACATTATCTGACATTTATACGAAAATAATAGTGATAATTAAATAAAATGTTCATATTCAGTCCAATTACAACATGTTTATTAAAAGTAATCATGATGTAAATTGGTAATAACAGGATGGCTGGAGCTAGCCCAGCGTGTGGGAGCGAGAGAAAGTACATTTGACGTGACAACGCGAAGTATGCGCTAGTTAGTTAACGGTGTCCACAAGAATGTAACGTACCTCGGTGTAGCAAGTGCCTTTTTCTTAAACGCTTCGCGCTCTCGAAGCAAAGCTGGATCCATTGTTGCACCAGCACTTATTTATTAAATGATAATTAAAATGTAAGTACACTATTTCTCATGTTTATTCAATTAGCAGGATATTTCCGTCCAATGCAATCTCCATGACTTTTGTTTCGATCAAGACATCAAGATAAGTGTCAATTTCAATTGACAGCTGTCAAGTTGATAATAGCAGCTACTACTTTGAAACAAAGTATTTTAGTTTAGAATTTTATGATAGCTCTTCAGGTAAGTCACAAAAGGATAAAGAAATTAATTAAAACATTTTTTACTTGATCTGAGGTTAAGGTGTGTACGTGATTGCATTATTTGTAGTAATATTAGCAATTGTTAACAAAATAACTTGCTTGTTTTCCTTTGAATATTCCCCGTCCGTTACGTCTTTACGTCTTCGCGTTATTATAAATGTCTAATATTTTCAAGTGTTTCTATTACTATCTACGTTGGTTGTAGGAAAGATTCTAATACTGACAGTATCAAGTAAATAAGTGTTAATTACATATTACTATTACTAGCAATAGCAACCGGGTTATTGAATTATAATGTTGTCCTTGTTTTGTTGCAACATGCTTTTAATTTTTTTTGCTAATCAAGTAGGAAATCAATCCACGGAAACCTATCGTGAATGGTAAAAAAAATATAATACCAGGTTGAGCTTTAGATTGAGAGCTTTTAAATATTCATTTTGTTACAGGTATATATTTAAATGCATTTGTTCCAGCGAATTTTAGAGTTATTAAGTAGTTTTACAAATATGTAGGTATATATACTATATGGTATACGCATAATCATTCTCAATCATTAATTTTAAACTGATAAGGCTAGAAATAAACCTCAATTAATTAAAAATTTTAATCTATGGTTTATAACGGATGTCCCAAAATTAACACAAGATTTGAATTTGTCCCCATTTGTGCAATAAAGTTTTGGAGACCGTAAAAAAGGGAATTCGACAGCGTACCTACCTACAGTTTAGGGTTAGTAAATATGCAACGGTACACGATACAGAACAACGTGTCTTTAATTTAGAACACTATTTCAAAATTAATTAAAGCTTGGCGGCCGCGTTTCGAATATTTCATATTGTCGGAATAGTGTTCTCTACTTCGCCAACTGTGAAGAGATTAATTGAGAAATCTAGGGAGACTGGATCCGTTGGAGTCGCCAAACACACTTATTGTCCAAAGTCCGTGAGAGTGTCGGTGATAACACTGATAACCCTGGAACCTCAATTCGGCGTTATGGACTAGTTTAGCAAATTTCAAGAAACTCTCTATAGTTTTACACCATACTAAAGCACCGCATTAAAGGAGGAGATTCAATGCTGCATCAACGAAATTCAGTCATATTTATGCAAAATTGTCATGGCAAATTTCGGCAAACGAGTGAAACGAGTGCTTATCTGCATGCAAAACCGTGGAGGCCATTTGCCCGATCTGTTATTCCATAGTAACCCTATCTTGTGAACTTTATGATTCAATAACAAAATAACAATCAAAAGACTTACTTAAACTATATTTTCTGTTTAATTCAAATCTTGTGTTAATTTTGGGACAGCATGTAAAAGAAAAATATAGCATGTAAAGGACATGCTATATTTTTCTTTTACATGCTACCTGGTTAAGTTTTCGAGGTAACTTCTCCATGGCTTTTCTCTTAAAAAACTTTCATCGCTGCATGCATGCCAGCGGATTGTTCCGTCAATTTTCTTTAGTTGCCTCTTCTTCACCTGTCTCTACCCCACCCCATTTCAATCCACGGGCCACGGAATGAAATGGGGTGGGGTAGAGACATTTTGTATTCTTAATCCGTCACCACACAGAATTTAACTGATTTCATGATCGATTTTTTGATCGCCGAAGCTTCTCAGTAGCACTTTATTACTTACCTATTAGTAGTCTATCTTTTTAAATATTTATTTTCATGTGTATATATGTATTATATATATATGTAGTTATAATTATGTGTATTTATGTATGTATGGATCTTTTATGTATTTAAATTTCAATCACAAGTATGTATTATGTTGCGTATTCTCTTTAATTTTACTCTGTTTGTGTAGTACACACCTGCCATGATCATATCTGCATCACCTAAAGGTTGACTGGGGGAAAATGCCTATAGGCATTAATTCCGCCTTGTGCAATGTACCAATTTTCTAGGAAGTTTTAAAATAAATTACTTAATAAATTTTTATGTGAAAAATATTTAATGTGTTTATAAATTGAATAATACTATAGTAACTACTTACTTACTAATAGTTACTTACCTATTTAAGTAAATATTATATGTGCCTTTTGCGTACATGATGGTATACCCAATAAGGTGTTCATCTTCCGCTCTAAAAGGGCAGGCATAGGTAGGCGTCCGGAATGACTCTCTCTCCCTTAAAGGCGTTCAAGGCCTACCCTCTAAAACAACCGGTGACAGGTTGCGCAAATCACGGGTAGCTTACATAAGTTTTATCTTCATCACTGAAAATGCCTTAATTTTGTAACGGCGAATAACTGATTCATCAATCTTTACGTTCTAATATCGAGTCGCATAAAGCGATAAATTGCAATTTTGCAATATCTTGTCGATCACATAATGTTTCTATACTGAACATTTTTTAGGGTAGGTAGTAAGTGGAAAATGAAATAGGCAATACTCACACAAAGGCGATCAGTTAATAATAAGTATGATTTGGTCACTTACGTATCTACTCATTGAAATATATTACAACATCTATTAGCAATATAGTATCTTACTTGACTTCGCCAGCGGTTCCACCCGCGTTAATTCTGTATTAAGTACCTAAGTATTTATAGTAAAAAGGTTTTCTTGATGAAAATCGTACAAAAATCTGTTCAGTACTTTTTGAGTTTATCGCGTTTATACAGACAGACAGGTTACGGCGGGGACTTCATTTTACAATAAGTAAAAAATAGTCAAAATTCCAAGTGTTATTTATTTAATCGTACCTAACTATTTCATTGTTGTCAGGTATTTTCAGATGGGCGAGAAAGACCGCCATAGGTAACATAGGTTCGTACCCGTAGTCAGATTAATCAATGCTTCTCCTCCGTGCAGTCTATATTCCTTTTCATTTCTTGCTCGATAGACAGTTGCATAATTATGTGGCGTCACACCACATCTTGAAAAGAATAAAGCTGAAAAACATACCTGCAGTACCTATTGTCACATTTAGCACAATAAGCAAAGCTTAAGGCTGATTTTAGTCTTACGCTGACGGCACGCGCACCGTCAGCGCTGATGGACAAGATATATGAACTTCTAGGAAGCGTTTTTGAATGACGCGTAGCTATCAGCGCGCACGGTGGTCAGCGCTGATAGCTACGCAGCCGTACGCGTCGCGCGTAGCTTTCGGCGCTGATTATCGCACGAGCGCTTCTGGTTTCAGTGAGCGTTTTAGTGTCGAGCGGAGAGGATGTCGTCAGCGCATAATAATTAATACACTCCGCATTTTGATTGTCGTCTGTACAGTAAAGCGGTCACTACGATACTAAAACGAGCCACGCTGAGCCTCAGCGCTGACAAACGACGCGCTGAGCTATGAGCGCTGACGGTGAGCGTGAGACTAAAATCAGCCTAACGTTTATTAAATTAGGTCCAGTTGTGTAGGAGGAGCGCGTGGCAACGGCGCGGCGCTGATCCCACTGCTTTCTCTATGAATCATTTCAGTTTGTAACCAAACAGTGCACTGTTTGGTTACAAACTTTCTCAACACAACGAATGGTTCGTAAAAAATAATCGCATGCAAAGATGCCAGGGTTTGCGTCCAAAAAGAATTCTTCTTTTTTGTTCTTTCAGCCGTTGCCGACTACTAGTAGAAGTGTAGGCCTCCTTCAACGTTCACCATCCCCTCTCTATCCTATGGGATAAGAGGAAGACACGGTCTTGATATCGTTTTCCGATCTCATTTGAGGTCGTCCCTATGGTTCATTTCTGTCCATGACTTCCATTCTAGAAATGATTTGCACCACAAGTCTATCGTTCTGACTACCTGACCAACCCATTTTCACTTTAGTTCTGGCATGCTTTTTGTAGAACAAAGTTGAAGACTTCGGTCTACAACTTTGTTCTTGTGTTAATTAGACCCCAATGTCAGTTTTGCGGTCCCTTAGTGTACCTACTACCAATTACCTTTCCATTGCCCTTTGCGCCACTTGAAGTCTGCGAATTACTTTCTTCGTCGTGATCCCAGTTTTAGCTCCTTAAGACAGAATTGGCAGTAGACACTGTCTCGTCAAGTTTTTCAGCAGGATGTTAGATTCATTTTAAAATCATTATTCTTCTGTCAATCTCTTTACACTGGTTATCCTTGCCCATTCGAATTGCCGGACTAAGATTCACATTTATATTATTATTATTCCACACGTTTGGTTATGTTATGTTAACTGATTAACTCCCACAGAGAAAGTCGTATCATCTTCGGCTTCGGTGGTCATGATTCTATTCTGGTCTAGATTTATTTCGGCATCTGTTCCCAAGGATACACTTGCAATTTAGAAATCATAATTTTAAGCTCTCGGGGTCTACTAGATTAAAACAATATCGTCAGCAATCCTCATGTTGGATGATCGTGGTCCAGAGATCAAAATACCCTTGCCATCCCAATGCAGGGTTTTGTACACATCTTCACAAAAAGTGTCGGTGACAAAGTATATTCCTGCGTTGCTTTTAATTAAAAGTTAAAAGGGTTCGTTAATTGCGGTATCGACACTCATCGTAGCGTCAATGAGATCATTATATCTGTGATCTACCCTAGCATTTCTCAAAGAGATTTTCACACTATCAAAAGCTTGTTTTGTTATCAATATTTTATTTATTTATTTATTTATAGTCTCACGCCTGTATCCCCGAAGGGGTAGGCAGAGGCGTAAATATTACACCCACATTTCGCCATGAATGTTTAGGTCCCACGTAATAGGGGGCGAGCCTATTGCCGTTACCGGGCACATCACCAGACTCCGGGCTGCTACTGAGTATTCGGAAAAACCCAGTTATCAATATAGGTGAATTATAACGACATCTGATATTCTGTAGACTTTTCTATAAGTGTTCTCATAGTGTGGATAATAAGGTCCATCGTACCGAACCATCTCCTAAGTCCAGGTAATTTATATTATGCATTACCGCTCAAATGGACTTTTATTAACCTTCTGTTGATAAAAGTCCATTTTAGCGGTAATGCATAATATTATAACATTAGAGCCTGTGTAAGGATTAACGGTGCCTATACAGAATGGTTTGATATCTCCAAAGGTGTCAGACAGGGGTGTGCAGCTTCCCCCTGGTTGTTCAATCTATTCATGGATAGCTGAATGAAGGATATGAGAGAAATTGAATGCGGGATCGATATGGTAGGATTGCGTGCTAAGTGTCTGTTGTACGCCGATGATCAAGTCATTCTTGCGTCATCGGCGAATGAGTTGCAACAAATGATAGACTGCATGAACGAGAGCTTTAAAGCGAAGGGCATGAAAGTAAATGCAAGAAAGACGAAATTGATGGTGTTTGAGAAGGATGAAAGTGTGTCTGAGTATTGCGATTTAAGATGAACATGAACAAGTTGAAGAATTTGTATATTTGGCTAGCATGTTTACAAGAGATGTAAGATGTGAAGGAGATATTGAAAGGAGAGTGACTGCGGGAAACTGTGTGAATGGAGCGCTGCATGCCTTAATGAACGGCCAGACCACAGAAATGAGATTCATTTCTGTGGGCCAGACTGTGCCGAAAGAGGCGCGACTGGCAGTTCATAATGGTGTACTTGTGCCCACGCTGATGTATGGTAGTGAGTGTTGGGTATGGCAGAAAAATCATGAAAGCAGAATTAACGCAGTTGAGATGCGATCACTGCGTAGTATGTGTGGTGTGAGACTGATTGATAGGATTCCGAATGCAGTAATACGAGAGCGATGTGGCCTGAAAGAAGATGTTGCGACGAAAATTGAGAAATGAATGCTTAGATGGTTTGGACACGTGGAGCGAATGAGTGAAGAAAGAAGGACGCACCAAACATATGAGGCAAACGTGTATGAGCAAGCCGGTCGCGGCCGACCTCGTAGGACATTCGTCGACCAAATTGGAGACGTTCTGAAAAACGGAATGGTCCGAAGCACCCGGAACCGGCAAGCATGTATGAAAAGAGTTATGAATGTAGAGGAAGCGCGAGAGGTTTGTAAGGATAGAAGTAAGTGGCGTTCCGTTGTCTCTGTCTACCCCGACGGGAAAATGGCGTGAGTATATGTATGTAAGTTTGTATGTCTGTATGTATAACATTCTTTTTTGAGAATGGCTTATAAGTCTCCAATAAAAACCTAATGGATGATTCAAATACTATATACAATAATTTACTTGTGCTGTAATATGCTATAGCTTCAGCTTGATTATTGCCAAGAGATGAAGGAAAAATAAAATTACCTTTACTACTTAACGGATTTTCTTTTTATCGCGCACGTTAAGAATGTTGTTTAAATGTGATGGCGTGTAAGTACTTGATTAAACGATCGTTGTTTGTTTGTTTTTATTGTTGACGATATCCCATTCCTGCCACAGAATACCTACTGAAAAATAACTAAATTGACCTATACGAGTCTGTAGGTACCTAATATGAAGCATGTTAAATTAATTATTTGCAACAAATGGTAAATTATAAAACTTAAATAAATATACTTCTAATAAAGATTACTTACTGCCATTAAGGCGAGGTTGCAGTACAGTGCGTAGCTCGACCTCACCCCCCGCAAAAACAAAAACACGGCGATGGTGTGGCGGTGGCGTCAGCGAGTGAGCGGGGGGAGGGGAGGGGGGGTTTCGTGTGTGCGTGTGCCACAGCGCAGCGTAAAAAAACCCGTAGATGAGTTATGCGAACTTCAAAAGTTGCACATTAAAAACAGACTAAATATCTCATTTGGCTTTAGTCGCGTACGCGCTGCGGTCGGAAGCGCTCGCTCTTTTACTCGCGTGTGTGTACGTTACATTTGAAAATGCCGTCGTGTGTAATGAGATTTTGCACAAACTATAGAAGGAAAATGACTAAAAGTTATGGAATCACTTCTCATTAATGAGTATTACAATATTACGTTTTATTTACAATTTATAATAAATTCAGTATCACAAATAATAGAGTGAATAAAAAAATTGGCATTTAGCGAGTGTAAAAGAGAAGCAGTATTGTGCGTGTTCAAAGACTAAAAAACAAAGTATCCAGATGGGACATTCGTAATAATAAAATACTGATGTGTGTTTTTGTCAAGTAATAAAAGTGATTTGAGGCTGAATCAACACAATATATTATTAATATAGAAATACAAAATCATACGTAAGTTACAAACATTGACGGATGATCAAAGTCCATTCACTTGTTCTTGTTTTTTTCTTTTTTCAAACAGTAACCATAGTTGGTATTAAACAAGTAAGTAGATTGTACTGCACAGTTTTTGCTGCCGACCCACCGTACCCCTGGAAGTACCCCTGGGGGTATGGTGGGTCTTTTAAAGCTTAACCGTACTCTCAGATAATATTGTTGTGTAGTAAGTTTATTAATTTCAGTTCGTTAATTTCAAGCTCTACTATTTTTGGGATCATTCCCAGTAGCTCTATTGACCAGTTCTATGATAGAACTGTCCTAATTCTATTAGCACAACTTGATGAGGAGAATAGAACTAATGGGATAAGTAATAGGAAATGTCCCAGTCTAGTTCTATGTATGTTTTTACAAGGGTATTCAATAGAACTACTGGGAATGATCCGTAGTGTCACGACATCGCGCTCATATATCCGAATGAATATGTTTTGTAGACGTTCATTTGTTTAAGGTGTAAAACAAATGAACGTCTACAAAACAAATGAACGCCTACAAAACTAATGAACGCCTACAAAACAAATGAACGTCTACGAAACAAATGACTTACAGAAAATGATCAGCTATCGATAGTGATTGCAAAAAACAGGTGCATGCGATTTGCAACCTAATTGACATTTGTCAGAATTTATAATTTTACTAACGTTATAATGCCAGAAAGCGAGAAAAAACAAAAAAAAAACGTTTGTCATGAATTGTCAATAAGGTCTAAAATCGCATGCACCTGTTTTTTGCAATCACTATCGATAGCTGATCACTTTCTGGTAGTAATTTAAAAAGCTAAGCTTTAAAAGACCCACCATAACCTCAGGGGTATTGCCAGGGCTACGGTGGGTCCACAGCGCACAGTTTTTATATTAACGTACTGTTTTAGGTTTCCATTTAATGAAATGAGAAGAATAAAATGTACTTTTTTAATAAATGTTAGGTATAAATAAATCACATCGACTTTTTATTTCCCTACCTTAAATGAATTATTCAAATTTACTTTGAGGCGAATTGAATTTACTCAAGACAGACAAAGTGATCATGTCGCATCTGAGTCAAATTATTGTTTGTGAAACGGTCAGCATGATGTCACAATGCGCGTCGGTCCAGAGAGTATATGTTTATCTTTCGTTATTTTGCGCTTGCGATTAGATGTGCTATCTCACTTACACTTCTTATCTAATTCTTAGTGTGTCGTTTTGACATATTTATATTAGTAGTACGCAGTGGCGGCTCGTTCAAAGGAGCGCTGGAGCAGTGAACTCCCAAAATTATAAAATATATGTATACAACTCATATAAACTTTTTCTATTAACATGCTCAATATTTTAATACACTCCTATTCTCTTTTCTATAATACATATCTACAAATAAGTATTTGACTACTAAACTGTTTATCATAATTTTGTCAACACTCTTGAAACATACATAGGTAATTTTTGTTGAGTGGAGCGCTCATAACAGCGCTCTTCGTTGACGAAAGCTTAGTACAACCCTTAATACTGAAATGTAATGAGTGCGAAAGAGAGAGCGTTCTATGCGCTGGGCGCGTGAGACAAAAGATTTGTATGAGAAATAAGCCAAATACGGAGCGGCGCTCCTGCCTAGCTTGACGAGGTGCGCATGCGCGAATATATTACCCGACTAAATGATATGACCATTTGTCACGAAGAAAAATTAAAACGTGTGCGCCGTTTTTTTTTAATAGTGTTTTGCCGGTATCATTTGAATGTAAACAACAGCAAAACATTTTTCTGCAAGTGCGTTGGTAATTAGAAAAGGATTGGTGTTTAAAATATTGTTCATTGTATGTGTGATTGTGTGTATATGTTTAAGAAAGACAGTTAAATTGTGTAACTAATATGGAATATAACAGCGTAAACTTTATAAACGGATGGATGAAAGAAGAAATACGAAAGGAGTGTATTGTGCGAGAATGAATGTAAATGTCGGTAGGGGACGCCTTAGGCGGACGTACGCCGATCAAATAGGTGACGTACTAAACTAACGTACGTGGACGGTTCAGGTAGGTATCGACGATTTAGCACATCTTACTATTAATTGTAAAAGCATTCACAAAATAAATTGTAAGCAGTTTCATCTTCTTTTTTAGTGAACACCCAATATAATCTTTCACGAGCCGCCTCTGGTAGTACGCTTTTCGCGATGCGTGCCACTCGTAAGCTCCGTCATGTTACATTGTCAGTAACCTGTCTACGGTTTCTTACTAGTATGTCTACGGTTTGAACGATTGAGTTTGGAATACGAATTACTTTGTATTTTTGCGAAGACGTACATGCGGGGGTGGAGGGGGATTTTGCGGAGCAACGACGTACGTCCGCCCTCAATCACGCCTAGACAGGCACTGATGAACGGCCGGCGAGCGATATAATGCCAACAATTTGACTATTTTTTTTCTTGGAGAAAAATGATAACGAAATTACGAAATCTGTTTTTACCATTTATTTTAAAATAAAGAGCTGTTTCTATTGATAATACTTTCATTTAAATTCATTGTGGAATCTCTAAGCAGTACACGTTTAAAATTGTGATTTAGTGCCATGTTTGACATTTTTTTTTATCGAGCCAATCATTCCAAATCGTGTTTCTATCTTTACGATTTACTAGAAGATATGTTCAACTTTTATACTTTAATTTTTATTCATTAAAAATATCATAGTTCATGGGACTTTCAGACGTTCAAAAATCTTAAAAAGTACTGCAACCTCGCCTTAAAGGTATCACAATAATTTTAATTACTAATTTATTAGCAGCCGATAAAGCTAATTTAAACTCCACAAAAAGGAACTTAAATTACTGAAGAGCTGCTTTACCCTACATAACGATATAGGTACAAGCTAGTACCTAGGTATAGTCATGTGTCGTGATCCATCACGTCATGTACCTACTACTTAATCTTCGTAAAAATAACGGATACCTAAATTACTCTACAATTTTAGAATTCATGCTGATGATTCTCAATAACAATATTTTGCTTAATCTTGACGTCGAATTGATATCTATACAGGATGTAAAAAGACCCTTAACGAAACTTGACACCCTGTATAAAAGCCCTAAATTATAGACAAACGATCAATAAATATTACAGGAACCCTTGTAAAACCAGGTACAAAACTCGCAAAAGAATCCCAAGAGTATCTAATAATAATTAACGGATTGGCAGTTGGCACGAGAAAACGAAAACAACACGGAATTAATGCTGGGTGCAGTGACACAAGATGTTGTCTCATTAACATAAACCTGGCTTTAGCTTTAAACTTTTTTAAGGTAGGCTGTAAGCACTCGACGCCAAAGCCTGCTGCAGCCGCTGCATGTTGCGATAAAAACAAGTTTCGTTCTCAGTATTGTATAGGCGGGAAATTATTTGCCGTTACGTCACTGTTGTTGCCTTCGCGGAGCAGTGTGGACGTTGTTACGCTTTGGGTATGTGTTATTTTTCGCGTTTCAAATATATTTACGACTTTTATTAAATAGATGTTGTTTATATAAATATTTTGTGTGTTGTATATATTTTTTAACGTTATTCGTCGTGTTTTTAGTGTAAATTATAGAAAATTGTAGGTTTTATTTGTTTATTCGTGTGCTAAAAGATTAGAGAGTCAATCTTTATGTTTTTTTATTACTCCTATTAATCTCGAAGCGGTATTGTTCAATTATTTCGAACATTTTTACCTACAGCAGTTGCATATTTCTATTACCATTTTATATTAGTTTTTATGCATTTCTGATTTATTTTTATTATCTATTTGTCCGTTTGATTTAGTATTTATTGGATTTACAAACATTGAATTTGGTGGCGGCAAAACAGTATACAGTGAACAGTATCAATGTGTTGTCACAAAAACGTTATCAGTGTTATCCTTATCAATGTTTGCAATAATCAACGTACCAAAATAATATTTGTCACCACTAGTTTGACGTTTTTAGACTGATGGTTAGGATACTGAATAGTGGTTAATGACCCTGACCGCTACGCGGAGGTCGTGGTTTTATTCCCGCTTTGGACAAATCGTTGTTACCGTGTTACGCGTGTCATTATTTGTTTTGTGACTGGTTGTTATTCACCTATAAAATGTACTAAATGTAGATATTTAGAAATACGTACCTAAGTGTATTTATCAGTAATAATGTTACCATAACTACTAGATCTCCCTATTTTATGTCTGTGTAAGTTATCGTATGTGTTGTGAGTGACAACGACTGGTGTGAGCAACGCCGAAACGTTAGCGCAAGTAGACGGTATTCTGCCTTTGTTTTTACATAATTACACGACTGAGGCCCTTACGAAATATGAGAAGTGTGAGTACTTAGGTAGTTATCAATCGCGCTATATACAAATCGCGAAAATTTATACTATGATTTATACACTGTTACATTTAAGGGTAACAGAACTTATTTTGTTCGGAACGATGGTTTTGCACAGGTAGCCACAATAATATAAAAAAAAAATTAGTTAAGTAGATGCATTTAAAAATTACTGTTTTCGTTTATGGGCTTAGCTGATCTTTTTATTCTAAGTTAAAACAGTTACAATCAATTTTCTCCGCTCTCTATTTGATAGGTTCGATTTGCTATGTATATTTTTTTGTGTTAAAAGTAGGCCATGTTATTGTTGTATTTTTTTTTACTTTTTAAGTAAGTAATGATAAATATTGGCAAATTATTACGAAACACCCTTTTAATTATTAATTATTATGCACCGCATCTATCTTGTGTACATGCCTATTTTTATTCGACTCTACTACGTTAGTACTATTAATTATTCTGTGACTCTACATAGAAAAAAATTATCACGCCTTAAAAAGATGAAAAAGTTCGAGGTTCCTTTTGTTTCATCTACGATAGTAGACTGGGATTAGGTCTTTGTAGCAATTTGGAAATTAGATTTGTTAAAACGCATTTTGTGCTGTATAAACTTACCGATATCAAGCCTCCCAAAGTCATAATTAGGCTAGCCGCCGGATCTATCGACGGATTTGGAGATTAGAAATGCATATTTGACATAAGCTCCATACAACATATTTTTTATTTAAAAAAAGACAACCCCGCACTAGGAAGAAATTCCTGTGTCGCGGGGGACTTTACAAACATTCAATCAACGGACAGAAAGAACACCCAGACTCGAGGCAACAATTTGTAGATCACAACGCGTGTTGTCTCGAGTGGGAATCGAACCCACGACACGCGACGTATTACCAAGCGACGAGGCGACCGCTTAAACCACTACGCCAAACGTGCAGTCTATATGGCAATTAAGTATCTCCAAATCCATGGATATTGGGACTGGCCATTAGTCAATCCTCCCTCTACTCAAATCTTGATGTCCGATCCTTCTTTAACCTTTTCAGCGCTTGGATAATTGCCCCTGGCGCCCAACTACGAATCGACGAAATAATAACTTATTTTTTTATTCAACTTTTTCAATACTTAGAGCTATGAAACAATTTTTAGTAACTGCTCTTAATCATATATTTATTGAATAATCAATTTAAAAGTACCTCGCAGTTTATAGGACGCAACAGAAAAAATAAAACATGCATGTTCACGATCGCAGAAATACGACACGGGCGGTAGTGGCACGGAAATATTTGTCGCATAAATGCGACACAAGCGCTTAAAAGGTTAACAACTAAGTATTAAAATAAGATTGGTTTATAGATATGGATTAGTTTTGCTACATACTTCATAAAGTAATACTAGTAAGCGACCGATATTTTTGTAACGTATTTTTTGTGAGTAATTTAGACGCCCTAGATTGGGTTCACTTTTACTTTTGCTTGACACGACTTCGTGAGGTCGCAACATAATATAATTATTATTTATTAGAGTATTTCTATTATTTGTTATTGTTAATGGTATTTTGTCTCGACAGAGTTAGGCTGGTTAATGATAAGAGGCATAATATTTAATAATGAAATTCCCACAGAAGGTAATGAAACTGGATATCGATTTATCACATAAAACCTATTACGTATCTAAGGAACCTAATTTTGTAACTATACAAATTATTTTAGTAGGTAGTAACGAAATGTGAAAGCTTTATCAAAATCGGCCAAACCGTTTTGGAGATTATACGTGATAAAAAGATGGATCCACAGACAAAATTTGTTCATAAATATTATGTATGTTCTTGTTTCGGCCCAGGTATGTATGTACTTATACAAATTATTTTCATAGGAGAAGGTACTTGTGAAAGTCTTATCAAATCGATCAAGCCGGGAGATTACCAGAGACACAGATAAGCCTTTCTAATTCAATTTTTATTTGATAAACAAAAATAGATTGAGATTCTTGACATTTAAATTTTTTGTTCGACGTTTCGACGTGTGTTACACCAGTCGTGGCCACGAGATAGCTTATGTCCTGTAAAGTGGCGAAAATTTAAAAGTTATACATATCAATTTTATTAACCGAAAATCGCACTTTTTACAAAATGTGGATATTTTCCCATGTTTGGGCGAAGGTAGGCACGACATTCTGTTTCCCTACAATTAGTTTATTATAGTTTCTTTTTCGTATAATTAGATTAGAATTCTTATCACAATAGGCCATTTTTTGTAGGCAGCCTATAACTTTTCAGGCTGTCAACGTCGGCTAGTAATAAAAATGTAGTTTCTAGATCATTCGGTTTAAATGTAATAACTAGTGAAACCTATATAACGCGCTAAAATCCGTAAACTGTAGTTTAATTTCAATGTTTAACATTCGCGTAAACCCAAGAAAATACTAAGTTACAAAGCATAAAACTTTGGCTGCCAGCTGCATTAGGTAGTTTTTGAGATTAGCGTACCGACAAACACGTTCTTTAGCTTATAATCTTAATATATAAAATCCTTGCGTTACTGACTGACTGACAGACAAGCTACAGCCAAAACTATTAGGCGCAAGAAGCTGAAATTTGGCATGAATGTTCATTGGGGACCGTAGGAGTGCACTAAGAAGGGATTTCCCGATATACCCACAGGATCGGTCAAAACAGATAAATTAAATGTGCAGGCGTAGCTGCTGGCGTCCTCTAGTACCAATACTAGCGGACGACAGCAGCTACGCCTATAGATTTTATTGTTATGGTACAGCCGTCGTTATCGTTAAGAAGAGCCTACAATATTGTTATCAAGATATTGCCTGATAATATTAGCGAATTCTTATCTGTATATATATATATATATATATATATATATATATATATATATATATATATATATATATATATATATACAGATAAGAATTCGCTAATATTATCAGGCAATATCTTGATAACAATATTGTAGGCTCTTCTTAACATATAAATATATATATATATATATATATATATATATATATATAGTCCTCCTTATCGATTTCGATAACGACGACCGAAGGACAATTCCTTTTAATTTCGAGCATGTGCTCTAATATGGCTCGCAAGTCCAAACTTAGTCTTGAAAGTCCGGTTACACGGTACAGGAATGACAGAATAACTGGCCTGCGGCATTGTAGGTATAGACATAGGAGATTTTAGGTCTGTTATCTGTAGAGATGTTTACGAATACCTTTTAAGATTAGCTGCAATATCGCAAATATTTGCTAAAAAGTTTATTGACTTGTCGGTTCTTTGAAAAGAATATTTCAATCTCTTTCTTAAAATGGTGAGATCGTACAAAATAACTATTTATCCGCGGGTGCCATAAGATGTGGCTAAGGAAAATACTTACTTTAATTCCTTAGACGCATATGCATATAGTATCTTTGTGAAAATAGAAAAAACTCGACATCATACCCTAATCCTACTCGTCTGGCTAGCGTGGTATAGTAGCGTTAATATATATCTTTTTATTATTTGGACTCACGCCTGTATCCCCGAAGGGGTAGGCAGAGGTGTAATATACACCCACATTTCGCCATGATTTTTAAGGTCCCACGTAATTGGGGGCGAGCCTATTGCCGTTGCCAAGCTCATTGCCAGACTGCGAGATTTCCCGAATTCGGAAAAAACTCAGTAAACTGCTCGACCCGGGAATCGAAACTGGGACCTCCGAGCGTTAATAATATACTTTACCTAATAAACAAACAATAATTTATTAACCTCGAGAAAATTATTTATCAACTTGAAAGCGGTAAAATTATTTTGATAATGTTCTCCATAAAATTCACCATCATCCACCTAGCGTTATCCCGGTTGAATCCAAAACTATCGCCTTGAAGCCCGGGGCCCTTTTACTATTCCAACTAACTCGATTCAACAGAATATTAGCTTTACTACAGAGCGCTTTGCTCTATCAAGATATTTGAACAAAATCTATCGAAAAGTTGTACAATCAATATTTAAAACATTGTAGCCTTAGGTACAGACGATAATTAGGCAAAACTCGAAACATGATTCTTCGTCACTTATAACTTACTTTAAGTGAGAACATATTTCTCCCAACAACTTAGGTAAAATTACTTGGTGTTGCGCGAGGTTGCCTCTCTGCATAACATGAAAAATGTATGAAACGAGGCTACAAATCGCACCTGGGAGATTATAAAATGACATACATGCATGCAACAAATGGTTCAATGCCCAACTTGATGGCCCAGTTTTGTATGGAAATTCATTCAATTTTTATATACAACCAGAAACTCGGAGTAAAGGACCTAAAAAAATTATAAAGCGAAATGTTGGTGAGGTAAGACCTCTGCTTACCCCTTCGGGAATATAGGCGTGACGATATAAATCACTACATAGTATAAAACAAAGTCTGTCTTCTGTCTGTCCCTATGTATGCTTAAATCTTAAAACTACGCAACATATTTTAATGCGGTTTTTTTTAATAGATAGAATGATTCAAGAGGAGGGTTTATATGTATAATTGACGCGAACGAAGCCGCTGGCGACATCTAGTATATGTATAAAAAAAACAAACAGAAACCAATTAAATTGCAATATTCAGGATGATTTGTGTCACTCACAGCAAAGGGTGTAAGGCCTATGGGCTACTACACATTTTTTGATCTAAAATGATGCGCTTTTAAGTTGAGATTCCTATCAATAAAAGTTGTCCAAGAAGCTTGGTAGAAAATGTGTCAATATAGTGATTATTGTTACTAATATCAATATTAAATGTCAATAGATATTGGCATAATGCATAATGTGTGTTATATCAGAGACGAGTAAGAATTACTCGTCTCTGGTTATATGAATGTTAATTTTTTTAAATTATAAAATTTTCGTAAGCGTGTAATGTTAGTTTTGTCGGTTTCCTTATTTTTACGAGGTATTATAACTGTGACGTCGTCTGCGAATGGTATGAGCTGTGCAAGTCGTTAATGTATTTTGTGAAAAGAAGGGGTCCCAGTACACCCCCCTTTGGCACACCATTGGTATGGTACGCTGTTTAGATGAAAATTCACTTTCTAGTTTTGCAATTTATTTTAAACACTCACCATGAGAAATTATATAATCATGCATCCATTACATTCATTGTCTATATGTAAGTATAGCTACAAGAACAACTATTTAATACGACTGAGGAAAAGTGCCGAAGCAATGATTTGACATTGGGTGCAGCCATGGTCGAGTTAAACTCGACACTGCCGACCTCTTCCGTCCATTGATACTTGAGGCTACGCAATATACTAAAGTCAGCCCTGTATATAATAGGTCTTACTGCTGGGCCTATTCTGGTTATGAGGCCATCAAAGACCACCATCAGGCGCACTTTACACGTCCTTCAAGATCATCAATATAAGACAATGGCTGAAAAAGGCTGGAATTTGAAAAAAAAAGTGTGTTATTATTCGGCTTAACTTTATAGTGACTCAATTTCATTACTTTTCGAACGAGCACGGTAGTGTTGTTACAGCTAATTTGCAAGCTGTTAGTGAATTAGATATTTAAATTCAGTTAACAAACAGGCTAAACATTAATGATGTGGGAATACACACTGGGGCAAAGTCTGCGGCTTTAGTAATTAGCTACATGCTATTTCAATTAGGTGTGTAGTGCCGCAAATTCAGTACACTGACAGTTACGAATGTGCAAAGGCTGACAGCATTATGCCTAATTGTTTTTTTTTGTTACAGATTATGATGCGGTTTCAGAGATTTTTCATATACACTCTTTACGTAGCTGTAATATCGATAGTATGGTAAGTTGTTTTATTGTTAATTGTTAGTATGTAGTGAAAACGTTTATGACCAAAGGGCAATCTCTAAAAACTTAATGATCAGTTACAAAGTTTACCAAAATCTGGTATTCTGAATTTCACAAACTTGGATAGAACCAAATGGTAAGTATATCCTTCCAAATAAAGAATTCTTCCAAATCGGTTAATAGGTAGTTAGGTTTAGGTACATTATGCAGTGCTGGGGTAACAGGACAGTGAGATTCTCAAGTCACACAATCACTTGAGAATCTTCTCCTTATTTAAATGTGATAAATATGTGGTCCACCGTGGGTTAATATTGCTTTGATTTATATAACTATTTGTTACTTTATCTACAACTTTAAAGAAACAGCCAGAAGTCTCTTAAAGAAAACAACCATCATATTTGTTAGCTTTGAGATTCTGGCATTACAGACTTTACTTTGACATCATTGATCTTAGAATAAAATACAATAGCTCCTTGATATTATTATATCTGTAATACTTTGATTTCTTACGTTTCACGTATTTTATTTCTTTTGTCTATGTTACTTTTGTTAAACACAAAATCGAACTCGTAAGATCAGAGGAGGAAGGAATCACATATTGTATTACAAAGAGTTTTTCAATCTGATGTGATGTGGAGTGACAGTGTTTGTTCAACCCTGTAATGAGGGCACCTTGGTTCAGCTTCTATCGTTTTGGTTCTTAGAAAGAGGTAGATTAAGATACGGATTATATCTACTATAACTATAATTGTATGAAATGGCCCCGGGGCTAAGTATTGTCAAGTCACGACTTGGGATTGTTTTCCACGTACAAGAATGTAACTTGATGATGTTATATAAAATTTTCATCAGGTACATATTACTGTTGGGGCAACATAGAACATTTTTTCGTGACATCTTATTTTGATATTCGTTTTTGCCGTCAAGAAAGCATGTGACAGACTTAGAACTACCATATTATATTTGATACATAGCCAAAATGTGATAAAGTAGGTACAATAACATGTTGAAAATTTCGCATTATTCATATAAAAAGTATGATAACCTCTAGCTGAAACTGAAACCTAAATAATAAAACAACTCGTTTTTAAAAGTAGCAATGTAAATATTTTATCATTGCACGGGATGTTTCCGTGAGGAATTCGGTGATACAAAACTCCAGTGTTTACGAACTGGTACAATACTTGTTGTTATTTGTAGTAGAACTACGTAGAATTTCTCACTCAACATTTGATTTCCCGGATGCCGTTGAAGGGCGGCTGTCTTGTTGCTTAACCCTTTCTCATGTTATTTGTGTTTGTTGTACTGGATCAAGGAGGAGTTTACAAACTTTTTTTATTCCATAACAATGTACATATTATTTAGGTAAGTATTTAATTAAACTATCCTACGAAATATATATATATACAAAACAAACAACGGAAAAGAAAATAATTTAGAGGGCGTCAAAAAAGTCCTCCACATCGCCGTCGACCGGGAGCGTGCCCAGAACGCTGGCAGCATTGCCACGTTGTATGGCAATGCTAAACTTTTGGGCCAAGTACACCCCAGCCTTCTGGTTACAAACACAAACAAACAGTATTTATCGGATTTATGTTTTTTTCGAACCGGGGAAAATCTTCATAATGGAGACCCCTCCATTCCAGTCCAGTTTTCCAACCAGTTCGAATTTTCGCTCTGTGTACATGATTCGAGCGCCCATGACGCTGCCGCCCCGCGCAAGTGCCCCGGCCCCGGTTAGCCCCTCCGTAGGTCCGCCACCGTTTACAAACATTCAGTTTGTAAAATCGTCCGTCCATGGTCCAGTATCTATTTTTGTGTAGAAATAACTTTGTTTTGTAAACTATAAGACAGAGTCCTTGGAGTAAAATAATGTCTATCCATACCTAAAATCCTCTACTTAGTCCTATCATGACTTTGGATTAATACCTAGTGAGAATGTATTTTTTTACATAATTTAAAATAACCATATCTTCTTTCTTTATAAAATCCCACGTTACGGTTTACTGGTTAAGTAAGTAATCCATTTCCTGCATAACAGTAGGTACACGTTATGTTGTACGTAACAGTGTTCTGATATACAGGCGGCAATTTCTATTAATAGCACGGGTTTTGTGAGTGTCTACAGTAACGCAAGCTGCGGAAATGCCAATCGTAAAGTTCATGATTCGAGTCAGTCAAAATGTACCACTGCCTTTACGAGCGCTGGTAGTGATTTCAATCCGGCCATTCCGCTTCCTAGAATTGATTCAGAACACTTGTACATAATTAGTTAGGAAGGAAGCACGCTGTAACATAAATGAAATAGTAGGAATTCATGACTTACTAAGTAGGAAGATAGACCAACGATTTTGTGGGGATTGCAGCAAACGCATGGCTCAAGGTCGGTCTACGTGGTTGGCCTTTGGCTGAGGAGACGATGATGATGATATCATGTTTGCTCATTTTTTTGGAGGAGTTCAATGACTGTATATGCGGATGCTTCTCACTTATTTTTTTTGTTAGGTTCGATGACAGACAGTGTCTCAAACCCTCAGTTATGAGAACTCAGAATTTACTTAGTGATAGATCTGCTATAATTTTATTACTGATAGGCTAGCGTTTGACCATGATCTCACCTGATATTAAGCGATGATATGGTCTAAGATGGAGCATTACTTAGAAGGTACCTATTCACTCGCGACTTGAAAACACCCAGGTTGTACTCATCAGGAAACACAGACTCGGGTAAAGAGTTCCACACCTCGGCGGTACGCATAAGAAAGGAAGAAGCAAATCGCTTCGTGCGTAACAGCGGGATATCCACCCACCTTTTGTTATAATACGCAGTTCGCATGGCTTAAGTGATACTCCTTCTGTGATGGTAGTTCTTGTTAATTCTGGTAGCTTATTTGATGTTTAAAAACAGAAATAATTGGTAAAACAATTTGTGTGTACAGACAATCACTTACTCGACAGCGATAACACCCTCACTTTCGTGTCACTTTCTATTCCTTAGAATATCGTGCAAATGAATACTTGCTCTATATTCCACAGCGTAGAAAGTGGCGCTTATGGCTGACGCATAATTACGTGATCGAAAGAATCTGGTTAGCCCTGCCATGTGTTTTATCCTTGCCTTGTCCCGGTTGCGTTATTAGCTGTGTCCGCTCACGAGCTATTCAAGTATTCTGTATGTGTACCTATATATAATTTTTTTGCCGTAAATACGGACTGACTGACTGACAGAAAACCCACAGCCAAAACTATTGGGTACAAGGAGCTGAAATTTGGCATGTATGTTCCTTGAGGATTGTAGGGGCAATCTAAGAGAGATTTTTCTGAAATGCCCATGGAATCGGTAAGAAAATATTTAAATAAAATGTGCGGACATCCTCTAGTGTCGTAGTGAAGAGAAGAAGATTACAGATTTAAATACCCAGTTTTCGGAGCTCGACGATCTCCGTACTGCGTTCTTTACTGTGTTCCAGTTCATCAATGGTCTTATATGAGTTCCTCTGTACAGGTACCTCATAATCCTGCCTTTCTCCAGTTTGCATGTCTTGTGAGTAGATTGGTTTCGGTATAGATTCCACTGTGTGTGACTAATTTTTTTTTTCTGACATGCAACAGAATTTTGATAATATTCAATGCTCATACTGGGTACACGAGTACCCAGTTTTACACAGTATTGAGACTATATTAAAATGTAATTAAAGAAACTAACATAATTTGCTTTTTTCCACATGTTGCTACCGTGTGTTTTGCAGTGTGAAGCTTATTATTAACCTCCAGCGAAGGGTGTTATGAGTTTTTTTGTGTTTGTTTGAATCAAGGAGCACGTTTGAATCATCTTAGCTGTTAAATGGGTGATCCGATTTAGTTGCGGTGATTGAAAAATACTAACTTATTGTTTAAACATTCAAAAGTTTATGCTGATTATTATGATAATTATTTAGGAGGCTATTTTGATGCAACGGACAAAATCAAAATTCAAGAATTAATAAAGCAAGTTTTGGTTAGATGTCGAGCATTATAAACTTTTATAAGACGGCTTGTTTTATCTCTGCTGCTCCTCTATCACAAGCATCACATATTGTACCTATTCTCAAAAGTAAAAACATGCTGAATTGCACAAGAGCACTCTTGAAAATCCCTTTTAAAACATCAATACTTCGAGATTTCACGTCTTATGACGTATTTTGATTAGCCCTTGATTACAGTTACTATCATATTATTTATCTACACTTAATATTATAAAGAGGTAAAATTTGTATTTTTGTTTGTAATGGATAAACTCAAAAACTACTGGACCGATTTTAAAAATTCTTTCACCATTTGAAAGCTACATTATCTGCGAGTAACATAGGCTATATTTTATTTTAGAAAAAAATGGGGTTTTCCGGGTACGCGAAGTAGTTCCCTCAGGACGCAGGTGAAACCGCGGGAAACGGCTAGTTTTTACTAAACATACACATATTACACATATTTAAATACCCATGTATGTGTGACATTTTACAGATCCCTATTATATAAGTTACTCTGAGAATCGTCTTCATTTACTTGATTGAAATTTAAAGTTTAAGAAGCAGTATTATTGCTTGACGTGAGCGGTGGCAATTGTGCTAAGTAGCTTTGCTTGTAAACCCTAGAATATGAGAAATTCATGCTTAACAAAATACACGAACTCTTTTTTAGTTTAGTTCATGCCATACAAACTATATGAAATAAATGAATGCATTTATTTTTTAATTAAAAAAATTCTGATTCCGTGGGCATTTCGAATATACATGCCAAATTTTAGCTTCGTGCGCCCAATAGTTTTTGCTGTGCGTTGGCTGTCAGTCAGTCAGTCGTTGCTGACTGACTGACAAGGGGACGGCGAAATGCCATGGCTTGGATCAGTCTTCATCATTATCATGGCATCATCTTCGTAAGACATTCACCTTTTGGCCCAGGTGTACACTTGTTCCCTCCGGTTCCCGGTCTTTGGCTACCATCATATTGCCCAGACCGGCGTTAGTAGTATTTGGGATATTTACTCCATAGAACGATTGTCAAAGGTTTTCATGACAGCCGGGACTGATGGGTTATCATGCTCACAGAGTAGTAACAGTAGGTATCTCATACTAAATTATAAAAATTACTATACAAGTGTCAAGTTATTAGCAAGAACCGTATATGAGCTACCTTCACACCGAATCTAGACGATTTAGATAAAATTTCATCAACTGATCAACTGATATTAAACTCATACCACCTCGCCTTGCCTCAAGGGAGAGAAGACCAATCATTAATGTCAATTTATACGATTTAAGAACAGCCCACGGGCAATCTTGAACGTAAATAATGCGTGTAATAAGCACGCATGTAGGTATGTATCTATTTATATACATAATCGTGATTAGTTTAATTAAATATGATCACCTATTTCCTTGCTCTACTGGCCATTGTATGGTGAGCTATACCACAATAATATCCCAGGTCAACTCACGCGGTCAACTCATGCCATACCTATCTATATGTATACTTTAAACTGACTTTAACTACACATATAGAAAAATTACTTTCAAACCCGGAAAAATATTGTGTTCTTCACTTAAAGATTTATCCTGGGTGGTTATAATATTATCCATAGTTTTTTTTTAAATTATATCTCTGTATTGAATCCACGACTTCCGGCTTAGCAGTCAGGGTATCTAATCACCACCATTAGCCTAAACGTAACATACAGGGTGTATGAAGACCCTTAACGAAAACTGAAATCCCATATTGTACCAATCATTACGATTGTTTTTTACTTGGGCACCATACTTGGAAAATTCCTGGTTCAGGAGATATTAAGGCTCAAAGTCAGCATATTTTTTTTCTAATTGGTACAAAATCGATGTATTTCACCAGCCAATTTGTTCTTTAGATATCCTATATACCCATGGATAAGTAGGTATTTCGAGCATTGCACGCGCGCATTTTTAATTGCGGCTTTAAAACGAGCCTACTTAAAAACAAATCGTTTCCTAGTAATTATTTTTACTAAGTATGACTTGGCATGATGTCCAAAACGAGTAGACTTCGACTTAGTGGTGATTCTTGTGACAGCCTGTATAGTTATGGTTTTCAGGTATGATGTTCTTTGACCTTAATCGTTCATCGGTTAAATTGGTCGTAAATGTATAATCGATTCGTTGATTAGTTTGCAGGTATCGTTCATGAAATACAGCAGGTGTAAGTACATACGTTTTGTGACGAATGTTGTTGTTATGAAAGATTCAAATTCAAATTCAAATTCAAATTCAAAATCCTTTATTCATTTGGGTCACAATGTGACGCTTATGAACGTCAAAATAATAAATTTATAAAATAATTACTTATACTCAAATTTAAAACATTATTACTGTATGCTTCTACATTTACATTTACTGCCACGTTCGCAAAGCAATAGGTAGAACCATGAGAAAGAACGGGCAATAAAACTCACGGTCACTCTTTTTCATCGCCAGGTTTTGCATAATACACAATTTACATTTTGTAAGGTGCTGCAACTGTTACACCTTCTATATCACTTGTATATATTTACTGTACATCATAATACTCAAGCATAATACTTTTGGTTAGCCTCCTCAGAATAGACATGGTGAAACAGGAGCATCCACTTACATTATATATACCTAATAATGCAGGCAATCCGCGAAAGTGATCAGAACCATGATGGAAATGTTGCAGTTAAATATTAAAATCTAATACCAGCCCGCAAGACCGTCATCGACCAGTCATCGCAAGTAGCACCCGTTCACGAGTATGACGCATGTGCCAGCCATCATCCCTCTCGCCATATTAGAGGGACGGGGATGACCCGACACACGACGCCACCACAAGAAATGACATTTTAGTGAGCATGACGACAACGGTATACGAACCAGCAGTAAGAAACAATCTATTGGTATACTGACCATGACCGCCAATTACCTCCATTTTCCAGATCGTTATTATAAACATAAGTTAGTGGAACGCGTGAAGGAATGCAAATGTAGAAAGAATTTTGTGAAGGTGACAAGTGAACAATGATATGATCAGAGATAAATAATGTTAAACTACATTCAACAAATCATAAAAATAACGAAATCCTGCAAAAATCATGTGTTCACGAGGCACCTCCACTTAACATGTAAATAAAATAATCGTGAGTTAAACAAGCCTAAGCCTATCCCCACGGTGTCTTATCATTTAAAAATTCCTTAATAGTGTAATAACCCCTTTGTAAAAGAAAGTTCCTAATTATCCGTTTGTATTTGTGCATGGGTAAATTCATTATTTCAAGAGGCAATTTGTTGAAAAATCGTATACCAATCCCCGCAAATGAGTTCTGAACTTTATGTAGACGGTAGTTAGTTCCCACCAGTTTATGCTTATTCCTTGTGTTCACGTTGTGCAAATCACTATTTTTGCGGTATAGAATTAAGTTTTTCTTAATGTACATTAAGTTAGCATATATATATTGCGATGCAACTGTCAATATGTCTACTTCTTTAAATTTATCACGTAAAGAATCTCTAGCACCTAACTTATAAATTGCACGTATGGCCCTTTTTTGAATGACAAAAATAGTCTGTATATCAGCAGCTGTACCCCATAACATTATTCCGTAAGACATTACGCTGTGAAAATAACTAAAGTAAACTAGTCTAGCAGTATCTATATCTGTGAATTCCCTAACTTTTCTAACTGCAAACGCTGCAGAACTAAGTTTTACTGCAAGACAGGATATTTGGGCGCCCCACTGAAGCTTACAATCTAAAGTTACACCTAAGAATACGGTTGATTCGACTAGTTCAATTGTTTCCTTATTTAAAATTATATTAGTAGGAACACTTTTCACATTAGGCAAAGAGAATTTAACACATTTGGTTTTGCTTGAGTTGAGCACCAAATTATTTATCGAAAACCAATCTAATACTTGTGCAAGAGTGTTATTGACGGTATCAAAGTTACTTAAATTACGATCAACTTTAAAAATAAGTGACGTATCGTCGGCAAACAAAACAATATCACATAAATTTTGTACAAAGAACGGCAAATCATTAATATATATTAAAAAAAGAAATGGACCGAGAATAGAGCCCTGTGGAACGCCCATTCCTACTGGCAAACCTAGAGACCTACTCCCATTAACATCTACATACTGAATTCTATCACTAAGGTAGCTGGCAACAAGATTGAGTGCGGTATCTCTAATACCATAAAGTTTCAATTTAAGTAAAAGCGTATTATGTTCCACACAGTCAAAGGCCTTTGATAGGTCACAAAAAACACCAATGGCATCCTTCGAGTTTTCCCAAGCATTGAAAATATGCTTTAACAAAGTTACACCGGCATCAACGGTGGAGCGACCCTTAGTAAAGCCATACTGTTCACTGTGAAATAAATTATTTGTGTGAAAGTGGCTCTCTAGTTGATGCAAAATAATCTTTTCAAAAATTTTACTAATAGCAGGCAAGATAGAAATTGGCCGAAAATTACTAGGGTCGCTCTTTGATCCCTTTTTGAATAATGGTATTACTTTACTGTGTTTCATTAGATCAGGAAATACTCCTGTATCTATGCATCTGTTGAATATTGCAGCTAAATATGGAGCTAAGCTAGAAATAATTTGTCGCACAAGTTTAACAGAAATGCCCCATAAGTCAACAGATTTTTTATTATTGAGCGTCTTGAATACCTTCAGTATGTCATTGGTGTCAATATATTTAAAATTAAAAAGCACATCACACTCATTCACATTGCCCCTAACCAACATTTCTGCTTTGTTTGGACATGAATCTAGACAGCTGGTTGTGTTCACTGGTATGTTTATGAAGAAATTGTTAAATGTCTGAGCAACATCAGTTTTCCTAGTAATAATTTCACCATTAAATTTTAATTCATAATTGTTATCTACCAATTTAGCTCGACCAGTCTCATTGTTAATAATGCTCCAAGTAGTTTTAATTTTGTTCTTGGATTCTTTGATTTTATTGCTTAAATATAAGGATTTGGCTAAAGCACATGTCCTCTTAAAAACCTTTGAATAATTTCTAACATATTGAATAAATTCAGGATTAAAATTGTATTTCTTCATACCATATAGATCATACAACCTAGCTCTACTTTTGTATATACCTACTGTTGCCCAATCACAAAAATTTACTTTAATGCTCCTTGCAAACGTCTTCAGTTTAAAATTTTTATTGTACTCATCATTAACAATTTTAAATAAGCATTTATATAAGTCATCAGGATCATCAACGGTTAAGTCAATACTGGCGATCTTGGCAGCAACATCATTACTAAAGTGTTTTAGGCGAGCAGAGGTCATTGGCCTACATGTAATTTCTTGTACTTTAGGGGTTGTATTAGTTGGCATTACAACCTTTTGCCCGCAGTGATCCGATGTCAAGTCAGTTAAAACAGCCTTACTTAAATAAAGACAATTGCAAAAAACATTATCTAAGCATGTAGACGAATGTGAGGTAATTCTAGTTGGTTCAGAGAACAAAACATTTAAATTAAATGACCTAAACAAGCTAACTAACCTAGTACAAATTGGTGATTTTTCTAACAAATTGACATTAAAATCGCCGCATACGATTATAGACTTCCTACTAGAAATTATGTGTTTTAAGACATCCTCAATAATGCTTTCAAACTGAGTAAAGTCGCTTTGTGGTGGTCGATACACACACACTATAATATGTTGTTCAAGCTCAACACAAGAAATCTCAGCAGTGCGCTCGATAGAAAGTTTAGCTATATCCTTACGTTCTTTACATTTCAAACTATTACATACATATATTAGAGAGCCACCACGAATAGCCTTCTTTCTTACGAATGCACTTATAACTGAGTAATGTTGATTGTTAAATATTAATTGGTCACCTCGCAACCAATGTTCTGTAATACATAAGATATCAATCTTATGTTTATTTAAAAATAAATCTATTTCTAATTCTTTGCCAGATAGGCCTTGTATGTTTTGATGAACTAAGTTTAAAACACATGAATGCCTATCTGTTGTCTCATCTAATAGTTTAAACTAATAGATGTGTCAATACTACTATTGGTATAACTATTATCTACCAAATTCCTAAGTACTCTAGTAGTACTCCTGTCAGTATATAAATTAAATGCTAATAATTTAGCAAGTTGTCGCCTATGTACATAAGAAAGATACATAGTATCTTTTGTTAAAAAGAAATTACTAATAAAAATATTAGTGTCAAAAAATAAGATACTGTCACTATGACATGTCCTATTGTACAATAATAGATTTAATTTGCCTATCTGCCTGTTTTGGTCATCTGTGAGAGCATATGAATAAGGCAATGCACAAATAATAAAGCTACATCCTATTTTTGTGCTAACATCTATCATTAAGTCTGTTAATTCTATGAGACTGTTTTTGGAGACTAATGAGCTGTCACCATACAATATGATGACAGTAGTTTGTGCATTCAAGTCGGCATTCTTAATCTTATCGACTAGGGTACAAGACTGAGCTCCAGGTGAACAAAAGTTCTGTACTGGTTGCTCAGTGTAATGATCAATTAAGCTCCCTAAACCCACTCCCAGTTGGTCTGAAAAAATTATTAGAAAAAGTATAAAGAGATTATGTAAGACGCATATTGCTTTCGTATTAACATTATTAATTACCAGAAATTTGAAATTTAATAACGTCATCTTTGAGGCAGGACCTTCATCAAAACCTTCGTTCAAACATGTAGCTAGGCATGCTTAGGTAGTCATTTAAACTATTTCAGTTGACCACGCCAGATACTTGTAAGTAAATTGTTTTGCGTTTGCCATGAAGATCATCTTTTACCATAAGGTGTACAAATAAAGTGCCTGTTTATCCGATAGAACACTGTCCAAAATATCTTGAAATTGTTCATGGGCAGGTAGGAGGTATGTTGGCTAATTCTCACGTCTATGACCTTCATGGACATGATGAAAGGTGGAATTCAGAGTTTCTCACGATTTTATCCTTTAACTGAGTTTTCATAGTTAGTGGGCTATTCTTTAGATAAAAGTTCAAACAAGGTGCAAGTATATAGTATGGTCTCTTGAGACATACACTGGTAATAGCCACCATTGCATATTATTGCATTGGTTTGTTACCAATTAACCCCGGTGGTGGATATCTGACGAAACTATTTGGTTAAAAATACTTAGCAACAGCTTCCTCTGATATTAGATATGGAAGCCGAAGTGCCACCTACTATGGCAATGCTATGGCATATTGTGTTCTACCAGGAATGTATACTTATACAGGCAACAGTGTTTTCAAGTTGACTTTTTATTCCAGCGTAACAGATGCAGAAGAGACCTCGCCTTGGCGATGGTCTTGTGACGACGGGAGATGCGTGAAGACCCGGAATGAACCCCACAACACGGAGCCTGTGCTCAGTCTTGATGCCTGCAAGATGTTCTGCAATGAACATGGTGAGTCACTGAGCTTTGATCTCTGCAATAACGTGTGTATGATACAATATTGTTTGAAGAAGGTAGGTCTTGAGAAGTAAGAAGTGTGGGTGAAGAATGTAACGTGAATGAAGTAGAATGGTTATCCTAAGATGGTAGCCAGAGGTAGCAGGTTTACCTCCACTGAAAACAGATATGATTATTATTAGGGTTTAGCCAAAAATTGCAAAAAACTGAACCCTTATAGATTCGCCATGTCTGTCTGTCTATCGGCCCGTCTGTAAGTCACAGCCATTTTTTTTACATAATATGCATAATGCTAGGTGTCGAAAACCAGAACTCTTTTGTGCATAGTGTAACAGGTTGCTTGCATTCATACATATATTAGAGTCCTGAAGACTGATAACACGACAAAAAAATAAGATTATTTTAACGAAACTGATGTTTCTCGAAAAAAAAAACAAATTAATGCGTTATCTCCATTTTGCAAAAAACAACGCAGTCTTGACCAACATCTATCAGCGGGATATTCGCTAGTAGCTGATAATAATTAAATTAAATAAATGATCAAAACTGTTCATCTGGTTTTGTCAGCTAGCTAACGGTATATCGCTAATTTATAGACATGGTGCCAAATATCTTTTGCTTGACACTGTATAGATTTGATTCAGGTTCTTTTATCTAGTTTTGGTTGAGTTTCATTGTATGGAGTTCAATAGCCTTTCGAGTTTTATTTTGTATCTATGTATCTGAATATTATTATGTGACTGGACTAGGTGCTATTGTATTTGGTGAGTATTTTCGTATGCAAAAGTGAGACTGTCTTGGGTTGGGCAAAAGTTTTGTTATGATATTTGAAATTTTCTCAATCAGCCTATCGCACTCCACTGCTGGACATAGGCCTCTCCCAACACGCGTGGCAGTATATGGTCCTCAGCTTTCCGTATATTTCCATCAGAGATTTTAGACTTTAATTGATTGGAATTACATGTATTTTGCTTGCCATATAGTACGATGTTAAAAGATATTTACTAGTGTTGCCCAAATGCAAGAACAAGACGAGACTTAGCCAGTCTTGGTCTTGGTCTTGCGCCAATACACCTGGTCTTGGTCTTGGTCTTGGTATTGCGCTCCCAGTCTTGGTCTTGGTCTTGGTCTTGCAGCAAGAGTCTTGCAAGTCTTGCAATTACCTATCAGTCTATTACTATTTATTAAAGTTTTTAAATCTTAGAAAAACGTATTAGAATTGGAATTATTATGACATCTACTACCTATCCTTACCATTTTATCCTAATCATAATACTGCTTGCGTGATCAGTATAATGTATTCATTTTCATTCTAAGCACTCTGAAACTTATTTATTCTTTGGAACACCTGTAGGTACTCTTAAAATTCGAAATTATTTTGCATGAGTCTACCTACGCCCTGTGGCGGCAATCAAATAGTGTCAAATGTTGTGATTTCGGCGCGGCGGCAACGATTGTTGTATATGATTTCAAAAGAAGCCGCCGGCGCGTGTATCATAACCATGTACTTCCGAAAAGCGGCAAATTTCTTTGAGAAGTAAGTACAAAACCTTTGATGCCGCATTATCAAAGTGCCGATGGTTAAAACATAACTATGCATGCACTCAGTTTGATTTTAATGGATATTTTTTTATTCGCTATGTAGGTATGTTTATGGTACCTATTAGTCGTAATGCGCATAGGTCCAGTTTTTCATATTCTTTGATACAGTTTTTTGCGTCTCATAGAATTCCTAAGCGTACCTATACACCGAACTGTTACACCTAACTACTCCGTGAAATAGCGCTAAGTCCTAGCTGCAAGACGCAAGAGTCTTGCAGGCTTAGTCTTGTTCTTGCTCAAGTCTTGCACGATCAGTCTTGGTCTTGGTCTTGCTAAAAATACGCGGTCTTGTTCTTGGTCTTGGTCTTGCAAAAACGCAAGAACAAGACCAAGAGTGCAAGACCAAGACTGAATTTGGGCAACACTAATATTTACTAAAATGAATCGAATATAAAATATAAAAATTCAACAGCCTAATATTTTTTATGATACTACTTTATTATTAAGTATCTGCCATAAACTGCTCAATAACAGAAAAATAAAAATACCAAAGAGTTTTGGAAAACGAGTTCGAATCGAACTCATTTATTATCTAAAGTGGCATGTCACGTATAATAAACAAAGCTCAACGAGGCGTCCATACCGGCTCACCTCAGGTGATTATGTTAAAATCCTTTTAACGTTGGTATTTTTAGCAACATAATAAGAAATATCGAATTGTGAGTAAAAATAAAAGCAGTCGTTTAATTTGAAGGACTTTTATATTATTTTTCCAAATAACTAAGTCACTGTACCTAATTTGCATTTTGGGATCGAATCGAACAGATCCCAGCATAAAAAACAAAAATATTTATCAAGAAATTCGTATTAAACCGAAATCAGGTTCCAAAGGGTTAAGAGCCTATACAGGCCGTTCACAGTTATTTTACCTCTGACAGATGTCGGTGTTTATTTTCGTTATGTTGGAATTGTACTCTGTGATGACAGGAATGTAAAATAGGGTTACCCGTGCATAGCATTTTACCCAATATTAGTGGAAATGCTTCAAAATTCAAATGCTTGAAGCTCATGGCCGCAAAGTGGTTAGATTACCGCCATACCACTGCGTGCTAAACGCAAAAAAACTTATGTGGAGTCTCATTAAAAGGCGAGTCACAAGCAAAAATTTAGGACAAGAGGCAACCAACATTGTGAATTTAGCTGAAGAAGCTTTTCAATCCATCACTGCAGAAGACTGACAAAAACAATGCAAACATGAGCGCAACATTGAAGACAAGCTTCGTGAAACAGATGGGTCTACGAATGCTGACATTTCAGCATCCGTAGATTGAATGTAGTATGAACCTGTCCATTGACAGGTTCATAATAGAATTAAATTCTGAGTCTGATACAGAATATGACAGCAGTTACGAATCATCATAACATTGGCAGTCGACATGGATCATTCTTATAGACTCACGCCTGTTTCCATGCAGGGGTAGGCAGAGGTGTAATATTACACCCACATCATTCTTATTCAAAATAAATATGAAAATTAAATTTGCAGTTTTTGTATTTGATAATTAGAACCTCACGTTGGCGTAATTATGATGCGTTTACCTTTATATATTAAATAGACAACATTTTTATTATAACTACTTATCTTCATAGGAAATTAGTAGTTTCGTAAGAAAATAAATGTACATGCATATAGCCATGCCAATATCAAGAGGTTTTGTTACAAATATTACTTCCAAATATTTAATACGATCGCTTAGGCAATAAAAAAATAAGTACATTTTTAGCAATAATGTATATTTAAAATGGGAGTATTATATACCAAATATAGCAACACAACGCCCAGGTTGGCCAATCTAACAGCTAGAGGTAAAATAACTGTGAACGGACTATAGATGTTGAATTTTATCGGAGCAAGATAGAATTCATCATCATCATCATCATCAGCTTTTAACAGTCCACTGCTGGACTAGGCTTCTCCTTTGATAGGAGGAATTGGCCTATTATACCACGCTGGCCAAACGGGTTGGTATAGGGTTTGTATCGAGTTTTCCTTCTCTTACAGTGAAGATAGAATTAACCAAATTTAATCAAAAATGTCCTCAGATTTGTACCTGAAAGTCTTTTAAAGAAGCCATCTAATTGAATCAGCAATGTACCTATTACACTAAAACATAATAAATTACAAACCCTTAAATAACATATCGTCCCTAATGTTTTTATTAAAATTTTTTTTTTAGTAATAAATTATTTTATCCGTGTGGTGACGGATTAAGAATACGGATTGTCACCACCCCATATCATCCCATGGGTGTCGTAAGAGCCGACAGAGGGAGCATATTATGCAGAGAACAGCACTGTAAGAGAAGGAAAACTTGATACAAACCCTATACCAACCCGTTTGGCCAGCGTGGTATAGTAGGCCAATTCCTCCTTTCAAAGGAGAGGCCTAGTCCAGCAGTGGACTGCTAAAGGCTGATGAAGAAGAATAAATTATTTTCAGTAACTGCTAATATGTTTGTCCAGATTTAACCTTGAGCTTGAAGTTACTCACGTAGAATAAGAACTCTACTTACGTCGACATTCATGTAAAGGATTAAAGAAAGTAATATTTATTCCGTACAGAAACACATAGAATTAGAAAAAAATCCCGTATAGTACGTTCGAATGAAATCAACTTATGCAAGTACGTTTCAATGCATTCTGAAGGTGAAGATCCTTAACTCTGGCGAAGTACCTTTACTAATTTCAAAGATAACAGCTAACGCCCTTCACAATATACTGTGTCAAGTGATAACTATAGAATACAACAACGCTATGGCTTATCATTTTGCGCCACTCGTAGTCATCAAAGTGGGAAAGGAGGTCATTCGTCATACAGATAGACAATCAGTGGGCCTCTATGAGCACAGTAACCACTTCATGTAGTTAAACATATCATTACATGTGTCATGTGCCAACTAAATGATAAGTTCTGTTAAAACCGCTTCTCTGATATTGGTAGGGGACACCTACAGATTTCGAAGAATAGAATCTTAACTCATAGGGTCTTGAGGGTTTGGTACGGTCCAATTCAGGAGCCAAAATTGGCCTATCTTTGAAATGATCGGCAACTGTGTTAGTCGTGTCACTTGTGTCTCTACAAAGCATGGAGAGCAGTGACTGAGTCTTTAATGGGACGACGAAAAGCCATCCTATTTGAAGGTATCAGCAATCAACTACAAGACTGTTACTAATAGTATTTACAGGCTAGCTGACTGCCTCCGTGGTCCAGTGGATAGCGTATGCGACTGCTGATCGGAGGTCCCGGGTTCGATTCCCGGGTCGGGCAAAAGTACTACTGCCTGCTACTATTGGGATTTTCTGAATTCTCAGTAGCAGCACGGAGTCTGGTGATGTGCCCGGTAACGGCAATAGGCCTGCCCCCTATTACGTGGGACCTAAAAATTCATGGCGAAATGTGGGTGTAATATTACACCTCTACCTACCCCTTCGGGGATACAGGCGTGACACTATAAATAAAATTAAATTTAGCTGGGTGCCGATGCTTATAAATTGATGTGGCATGTTCTGTTCTTATGGGCCTCAAATTTATCGATTCCCTTAGAGATTTTTACAAAAATTGAGTCTGGCAAAGTGTCTTGTATGTAGGTAAGGCGTTAGTTTTTCTTCTATTGTCCTATGTACACGAATTTCCTTCTGTTTTGAAATCCAAGCATATTGATCCAGTTCCTTGAGAAATAATAGTAGTGTAAGCGCAATTTCGTAACGATGGAAAAGAGAGTTGCCTTGAAATTGAGAGGAAGAAATCCTTCTAGAAATAGATTAAACAACTGTACTTGGACAACTGCTGGAGCAACAATATAGATGGACGTACAGATGAATGTTCACCAATTTTGCCTGCCTCTATCCAAATTTCTTGTAGTCCATTATTCACACTGGACGTATCTCAAGCTATTGATCTCGCCAATAGGTTCAATTCGGTTCATTATAATATTTCGGTGCCACGGTGAGTCATTGGGTTGACATTTACAAGCCGGTTCCTATTATGACACGAGTCACGAACAAAAATATCACAATACAAATTGTTGCGTGTTCAGATATTGATTATTAATAACAATTACGATTCTATGGTCACCAATGAAAACAGTTTTTTTGGCTCTGACAGAAAATTTTTTTAAAGGCAGGATTCGTGGTTTTGTTCCAATGACGACCTTACCCATTGTACCATCTGTGCAGTGACTAGTCTTTTCTCAACATCATCAGCCTTTAACAGTCCACTGCTGGACTAGGCCTTTCCTTTGAAAGGAGGAATTGGCCTACTATACCACGCTGGCCAAACGGGTTGGTATAGGGTTTGTATCAAGTTTTCCTTTTCTTACAGTGCTGTTCTCTGTATACTATGCTCCCTCTGTCGGCTCTTACAACACCCATGGGATGATATGGGGTGGTGACATTCCGTATTCTTAATCCGTCACCACACGGAAAGTCTTTTCTATAGACCCTTATATCGCCTTGCATCGTGTAAGTAATAGGTACATGTACATATGTACACTTTTGAGACATGGATTCAGCATTCCCTTGAAAGCTGTCGAATAACTATGACCTGAAACGAGCAGAAGGGTCATAAGTTGGTATAATATATCGGTCTGCCTGAAATTCTGATCATCACAGATCTCTTTTAACATCAAGCTACAAAAGAGACAGCACAAAGCATACCCAATTCGCGCCTTTTGTCTCTTTCTACATCGTGGTGAAGATAGTGAATTGCGCATATGTTTCTATTTCTAATTATGGAACCTAAGACAAAATTTTAATTTGAAAATAAATTGTTTGGCGAGAGAGAACAATTCCCTTTAATTATAACCATATACGAAGAGTGGAATGTAAATCGAAGAAGTAAAACTTGATGGCTAAGATGGTTTTAAATGGAGATATCAGTTGTGTCTCTACTAGACCATGCCACCTGGGAATGTGTGTATTTTATCGAGTAGTAAAAGCGACCGGCCAGTGGCCAGTTGCTTCACAGAATATCTGCTATCAAAAGCAAAAATTACTATTCCTCTTCCCATCACTACATAGCATAAAACAAAGTCTGTCCCTATGTACCTATGCTTAAATCTTAAAAACTACGCAACGGATTTTAATGCGTCTTTTTAGGGTTCCGTACCTAAAAGGTAAAAAACGGAACCCTAATAGGGTTCCGTTTTTTACCTAAAAGGCGTACCTAAAAGGTAAAAAACGGAACCCTAATAGGGTTCCGTTTTTTACCTTTTAGGTACGCCTCCGCTGTCTGTCTGTCTGTCTGTCTGTCCGTCTGTCCGTCTGTCCGTCTGTCTGTCACCAGGCTGTATCTCATAAACCGTCGTAGCTAGAAAGCTGAAATTTTCACAAATTATGTATTTCGGTTGCCGCTATAACAACAAATCCTAAAAATAAAAAAATAAAAATTATTAAGGGAGGGTCCCATACAATAAACGTGATTTTTTTCGTATTTTTTGCTCAAAATTACTAACGGTAACAGGTAGACGCTTAAAATTTTCACAGAATATGTAGTTCTATATAACCTTTCAAAATAAATAAATTTAAAAAAAGTAAAAAATAAAGGGGGGCTCCCATACAACAATCGTAATTTTGAAGCAATTAGTCGATCTTAATACAGGTACAAGTTTAAAAAATATTTAAGTATACATACTACAAACGTGATTTTCTTTTATAGATGATGGTACGGAACCCTTCGTGCGCGAGTCCGATTCGCACTTGACCAATTTTTTTAATATATAGAATGATTCAAGAGGAAAGTTTATACCTATGTATAATTGACGCGGGCGAAGCATCTGGTGACGTCTAGTATTGTTATATTTTGAACGATGAAAAAGAGACTACGAAAGAATTGTCCATTAAATTTTTTTCGTAGTGCACTTCCTTTACCTTCTGTTTTATCTGTGGGCGGAAACGCGCGTCTCAACTTTTTATTGACTGGACGCTTAGTTTACAAGAACTCAGCGTTTGTTTTCAGTAAGTCACCCTGTAAAGAGATACACGATCAGTGGCCAGTAATGCCTATTCCCACTCAGAGAAACAATTAAAATACTATTACACAAAAAATAGAACTGATTACGAGTATATACCTACATGCAATATTTTGGTCGCGCGGCATAAATGTGCGCGTGGGATGGGGAGGTCTCGGGTTCGATTCCCGGGTCGGACACAGTGTTATTGGGTTTTTCCGTTAGGAAATTCTCAGTAGCAGCACGGAGTCTGGTAATGTGCCCGGTACGGCAATAGGCTCGCCCCCTATTACGTGGGACCTAAAAATTAATGGCGAAATGTGGGTGTAATATTACAGCCTACCCCTTCGGGGATACAGGCGTGAGTCTATATATATTGTATGTACTTATACGTTTCTGTACGACGAAGATGGATTGAAGATGGTTATACCTACTTTTTTATACTTTCGAAGGAGGGTTTTCTAATTCTAATACTGAGAATAAAAATAGAGATACTGAGATTGAATTCATATACTTTGTTCGTCAGGTCTGCTATGGCCGCGGCCGACGGGTGAGGTGGACTTGGGCGGCTACTTGTCCAAGATAAACATCAACAGTATCGACGTCAAGGTCGTCAGGGACGGCAGATCCGCTGATCTTATGAACGATGCTGGCACTGTAAGTATTTACTTAAACTTTTTATTGTAAAATAGTGATGGCAATTGAGCTACGGTTTGGCCGAAGCTAAGTGTTTAAACGTGGGCTTTAGGGAGCAGTAGTGCCACTCAGGCATCTCTAGGGTAGGGAACAGAAGGCGAAACAACTTCAAGGCACTCCACCCTTTCTTTAATTCTGCTCATTCCTTATGGAAGCAAAGAGAGGATGGGAAAAAGGCTTAGGCCCCGGACGCTCTGATCCTATAAATAAAAGCAATAAGAACACTATCTGAACTCCTTATTTACGAATACCGTTGCGGTCTTCTGAAAGAGGCTGGAAGCAACCCGCTTGAGACTGTCCATTTATGCTGTAACTAGCACTGTTCTACTTATCAATAAAACCAAACCTCCAAATTTTTTCTATGCCTGGTCCACTTATGTGCGTAATTCTTATAGGAGAATTCCTAACTCACCGGTTCTGTCAAATGCCTTACATATGCAAGTAAATCTCCTTCTAAGCGGCTTGCTTGAGAGGATTTCTCCGTACCTATTGGGTCATCTGAGTTGAATGTCTCCCATTTCTAAGTTGGATACAATAGATGACGATGTTATTGAAATCCAAGCAGGTATATTTAAAGGTCTTGTGACAGAATGACATTCGTCTAGTCCTAAGTCCGCAAGTATTATCATAAATTGCGTCACGGATGCAGGCTATAGTCTGCCACGCTTGCCAAATGTGGATTGGCAGTCTGCACACACTTTCGAGAACCTTGTGTACAATTATTGTTGATTATGCGACCTTTCCTCACGACGTTTTCCTTTATCTGAGGGTCATGAACTATATTTAAAAGTATTTGTGTTTCTAAGAATCTAAATAACTATTTGTCTTGTCTGATGAGGTTTTACTGTTCGTAATATGAGAAGTTGAATGTTGTACTTAATAAATGAAAGTGACTAGTTCACCAACGTACGACAAGGGGCTGCAGATGCACCTTTTGCACCTCTCCCGGCGTCCTGGTTAAGAGTGCTAGGAGAACTTAAACTGGCGCCACGCGTTGTAGACCCTCTTAACATGAGTAATTAGGAGTAACTTCAAGTTTTGTCCCCTGCACACAAGACCATATTGAATGAATGTCTGAAAGTAAACATCAGCCATTGCTGTAACTGCTGACAGAAACCTAATTGATTAGCACTGCACCTTATAGCTAGAATACTGGAAATACCTATCACAAGAAAAAAAATCTTATTATCTATTGCCCTATAGTGTTCCCTGACTCGACGAAGGTACTGGGAGCTTAGTACAAGTTAACACACTAACGGATCGGATTCGACTTGGAGACGTTCGGCGATAGAAACATGTTGACCATAAATTTTTTCAAAGCGCCTTTTTGTGGGCTATTTATGGTTTATTTACCCAGTTCCTCTAAAGTTTGCTTTAGTACAATTTCTTCCATGTTTTCAAGTCAGATATTTTACCAGTGATATAATTGTTATTAACAACATCATTGTTTGCTTGCCCACAGAGATTCAAAGATTTGGTTACAATGGCGATTCCCAAGGGTATTTCTCCGAAGGCGACAGGCAAAGTGCTGAATGTGTACCTTATCAACGAGAATCCAGACACTCGCGGTAAGTAAATATTTATTTATAATCTGTAATTTTTTGAAAATAGAACATGTCATGTCTGGCACCAGACTTGGCCACATGCTTTCATACGAAAAGAAGAAGTTCGAAATGGGCTAAGTCGAAGCGTAACCATAGCAGATGCAAGCCACTCGATACACCGGGATAAATATTCATTTATCTTAATTGCATAATATTGAGAGTGTTGAGACCCGTACTACAGCAACAGGTTCGCATTATCATAATTAATGTATTTTCAAATAAACTGTCAACCTTTATTTTACCGCCTTAGTTGCAGAATATTAAAAACCTTAGTTAGGTCACTAAAAGTACGTCATCAAAGGAACCCACTGCCCAAAAAGGTACTTGAGGCTTTCATCATCAGTCCTATATACCTACTGTCTCACTGCTGGGCACGGGCCTTTTCTCACTATGAGAAGGGTAAGGCTATATAGTCCACCACTTTATGCTTTGCGATGATATATTGATTGATGATATGTCACTCAGGACGAGTGATTTTATATCTATCTGCGCCTTTTAAAGACCTTACTGCACAGATTTCATGTTTCTAGTTTCAGTACTTTAGACTCTGCTACGCTATTATGTCGGTTAGGAATACATCATTATCCTCCTAGCGTTATCCTAATTTCAAGCTGGGGTCCGCTTACTAGTCTAACCGGATTTGGCTGAATATTAGCTTTTTTACAGAGCGACTGTCTGACCTCCGCAACCCGAAGGGCTAGCGATATTCCATAGTTTAGACTAGTATCAGTTTCATTTTAGAGGTACGGACGCCTTATAACGACTGTCAAAGATCTTCATGACAGCCGGGACCGACGGCTTAACGTGCTCTCCGAGGCACGAGACAATCGGTAATTGACAATTTAATACGCACATAACTCCGAAAAGGCATTGGTGCGCGCCGTGGATTCGAACCCAATAACCTCTGCATGATAGTGGAGGTATCTCCACTAGGCTATCGCTGCCTTTAGGAAGGCTATCATCAGTTAGGAATAAATGTAACTAGTATAGGTACTCGGTACTCCCATGGTTATGGCGTTGGCTGTTGATATACAATGTCCTTTGATAACAATAAATGCTAATGATTAAATAAAAAAGGCGTGGGCGAAAACAATGTCTACGGCGTCACATTTAGTTACATGGCCAGTATAAAGTGATCTCTTAATGAATGGGCTCCTCGAACTTTAATATGTCAGCTCTTTCTACTAGTTTGCCATTAGACTAGTCACATCATTGTGACTTTTAATAATTAATTGTATTCGTGTAGGTATGTGAATAAGAAATAAAACGGCTAAATAACCCACTTATGGATTAGGTGAGCTTATAAATTGTACCTACCCTGGGACATTTATCCTTAATTATATTTGTTCATTAAACGTTCTATTTTTTATTATACATGTACTTTATTTAATTTACTGCTTAGTTAAGGATCCATTATAGAAGGTCAGAAGGAATCGATTATTAAGCCGATCCGTAGATAGACGGAGACGTCTATCTGCAGGCTGTATTTCATCTACTGTAATGTATTTGTTTTAGTCAAAGGACTGTATTATGCTATGTCTCGCCGAATGCATCCAGGTCTTCCCGCCATCTCCGTTTGGGTCTTCCACTTCATCGTCGACTAATGCGCTTATGAGTGTAATGTTTATTAACTTATCACAGCGCGTATATATTTTCTTTTTTCTGAATTTGCGCTTACGACTGGTGTAGTAGGTATTCAACATTGATTTCCTGGCAAGGCAAAGTGTTATAGAGTTATGTGGTAAACGTAGTTTCATGCGTTGTTTACAAAGATAGCTGCGGTCCCTATTGGTAGCAGATATGGAGCAATAAAGGTGCTGTAACCTGATGACTGCTCAAACCACTAAGTCATACATAAACAAGACTCGCTATCCTTAAGATCAATAATAACATCAGCTGCGACTTCTGCTTATAATATACTAGAGGACGCCAGCAGCTGCGCCTGCAAATTTTTTTTAATTTACCCGTTTTGGCCGCTCCCGTGGGAATTTCGGGCAATCTCTTCTTAGTGCACCCCTACGGACCCCAAGGAACATGCATGCCAAATTTCAACTTCCTGCGCCCAATAGTTTCAGCTGTAGCGTGTCTGTCTGTCAGTAAGTAACGCAAGGATTTTATATATTAAGATTATTACGTTACACTTATTTATCTACTTTCTACAGTAAATCGCGCCTTCCTCTGTCTGATCGCTATCCCAATACCTGGTATTTATCGGTGAACTACCTTACTAGTCATATCGCTGTACGATTTTCCAAATTTTCCGCAATTGGTCTTAACCATAGAATACATATTTATTGCCTTTGGGTTGCGGGAATCAGAAGACGCTCTGTGGAATGTATACCTAGTATATTATGTTTTTATTTTATAGACTCACGCCTATAAAATAAAAAATAAATAAAACGTATCCCCGAAGAGGTAGGCAGAGGTGTAATATTACACCCACATTTCGCCATGAATTTTTAGGTCCCACGTAATAGAGGGCGAGCCTATTGCCGTACCGGGCACATTACCAGACTCCCAATAACAATAACAATAAAACTTTGCCCGACCCGGGAATCGAACCCGAGACCTCCCATTCCCACGCGCACATTTATGCCGCAAGACCAACGAGGCAGCCCAATCTAAGTATACTTATTTAATAAAGCTGAAGAGTTTGTTTGATTACTAGTCTCAGAAGTGGTTTTTGGTCTAATTATTTTTATGTTGGATAGGCCATTTTTTGAGGAAGGATATATAGGCTATATAACATTGAGCCTCGGCGGCGGAGCAGCAGCAATAAAACGCGGGTATAACCACGGCGCGGGCTCATAGCTAATATTTGGCAAATCTTGTTGGAGTAGAACAGCGGTCCTAAAACTATTTTGGGGATGGAACCATTTTGGGTAATCAAATATTTGGCGTAGCCCTAAAATGAAAAGCCGAGTCCTACGTGCACTTTAAAACCATTTATGTTATTGACATACACCTACGTGGAGCCCCTAGAGATGCTTCCGCGGAGCACACTTAGAGAATGGCTAGAGTAGAAAGCGGCCTCTAAACTCCAACGCAAAGGCCGCTTACAACCGGTTCAACGTTATTTTGTTTAGTTAGTCCTGGTGACATAATGGGGGTAAAAAGTATTTGTTGTTCAACCCCATTTCTGTTCAGTTAATAATAAAACCTCCCCTACTATGACATGGCTATTGAACAATTACTGTCCGCGTTTGAGCATTAGTTTCCACCTGCATTGGTTCGACTAACGCGTAAATATTGTGCAGTAATGCATACCATAGACACTCAGACAATGACGAAGTAAGAAAGACCAGATTTTATTAGAGGACTAGAATGATTTCTCATAAATTAAAGTCTTTTTTACCTACGTAGTAAATATATTTGATTTAATAAAGACAATGTCCGAAAAGTATTCCATTGCGGGGGACTTTACAACCTATCAATAGTTACAATAAAACTGTCACAGAACACCCATACCCAAAATAAAGAGATGTAGATAGAGATGTAAAGAACTCGAGTCTTTGAGTCTTAATTCGATAGACTCGGCTCAATTTTACAAGACTCGGTGTACTAACAAAACTCAGAGCCTTGAGTCGAGTCGAGCTTCAGTCCTTTCTCGAAAACTCGAGCGCCAAAATAGAACTCTTATTTCAAAAAGAGCTCGAGTGTATCGAGTCTTGAGCGTATCAAGGTTGATCCTATATTATATTCTTCTATATTATATTTTTACTTCTAAATTATTATTATTCTATATTATATTCCTATATTATTTTTATTCTGACTTATATTTTATTCCCTGTTTATTTATAAAGGAACCCCAAATGGAAAAGAACTTGAGCGCGACTCGTCGCGTAAAACGACTCGAGCTCGAATCAAGACCTGAGCGCCATGTTGCGCTCGAGTCTCTATGTAAACTTAAGTGTTCTAGTCTGGGGGTCTTGTTGTAACGAGTCGAGCTGTGCAATTTGTCAGCTGAGCCTAAATTATAGGACTCAAAAGACTCGAGTTCTTTACATCTCTAGATGTAGAGACTATTTCCAAAACATGCCGTAGGTATCGCAGGAGTATAAGTACAGATACAACCAATCAACACAAAAATTCCAGACTCGGGATCTTACAAAGAGTCCATCCATTCCATTTAATTTAAAAAGACAACTCCCGCATTAGGACTAAATACTATGTCGCTGTTGACTTTACAAATATACAACTAACGGACATAATGAACACCCAGACTCGAAACAACAATTTGTGAATTACTCAGTGTTGCCTAGTTTGGGGATCGAACCCACATCACTCGGCGCAGTGTCAAGCGGCGAGGCGGACGCTTAAACCACTACGCCAACCGTGCAGTCTAGAGTATTCCGAAGCCACAATATTCAGCGCAGTGCAACACTAAACGACAAGACGTTAGCACATTCCAAGAGTTACAAGAGTTCCAATACAAATACAATATCAAAACAAACCTTTAAAAACATTCATGCACTTACTTATAGCCATGCATACGCATTCTTACACAATTTTATACTAGCAATAAAAATACAAACAAACATACAAAGGACGTTGCTATTAGCATTTATTAAAGCAATTAATGTTGCCATTTTTCAATTTGCTACTACATTAATATTTGTAGAATTAAACGCACTTTGGAACATGCATTACTCAATACTTATTTCTTATCTACGTATTTACGAAAGAAATCATTATTTACTAGTCTTATTATGAAATTACGGCCGGCTTCGGTACGGCTAAGGACGGTTCGCTTACAAATTATTCATAGTAGGTACCTAATTAGAGTAGGTAATTATATACAGCCATCCCCACAACGCATAAGTAGGTACATGTTTATTTAACGATATGGAGCTCATATTTATGTTGTACCTAAGGTTTGGTCAGACACAAAACAAATATTTTAGGTACACTTATCCATTTTTTTTTGGATGGACATGAATAGACACATTCTACTAATATCAATAGACTAGAGGACGCCAGCAGCTACACCTGCATATTTTTTAAATTTACCCGTTTTGGCCGATCCCGTGGGAATTTCGGGAAATCCCTTCTTAGTGCACCCCTACGGTCCCCAAGGAACATACATGCCAAATTTCAGCTTCCTGCGCCCAATAGTTTCGGCTGTAGCGTGTCTGTAAGTCAGTCAGTAACGCAAGGATTTTATATATTAAGATAACTGTTTGTTACTCTTTTACGCAAGAACTATTAAACGTATTTTGATGAAAGATTATAGAAATATTTTCGTAGCAGATTAATAAAATGACAGAGAGCAGTGACGTGACGCCTGCTTATTAGCAAAATTGATAATATGCCTTTATCTAGCCCTATATAAAAGGGATTAGTTTACTATTTGCGCTATTTCATATAGTTTTACCTCTATTTCATATAGTCGACGTAAAAAGATTAGCCTGCAACCCCATTATCGATTAAATAATCGCCCTGAGGCAAAGTTGCGATACTTAAATGCTAACGTTTACAGATTACGTATTAGTTGCACTTAAGGGACTTCTGTCTGTGTGTCCCATACATATATGTAATATACCTACGTACTTATAATGGACGGCAAGCTAGTTATCGCAAATGTAATAGGGAAGTTTCCAGCAAGTGAAATAAATTATACAAGTATTTTTATCTACTGAAATATGTCAAAATAATGGTAGTTTCATTCATTAATTAATGTTAAAACTTTATTTAACATTTTATCGAAAATTTACTGATAATAAGTATTCTATTTGACAGTAAAAATACTATGACGTCACTGGGTCTTATTTCATACAAACGCCGTAGCAAAGGTCGTTTTTGATATTTCATTAAAAGTGCTTGATTTGACTTGTTGGAAACAACCCTGTTATAACTAACTAGACTTTGCACTTTTCGCGGCTCTGTCCTCGTGAATTATAAATCTAAACCTCCCTCAGTTGGTCTCGCGGCATAAATGTGCGCGTGCGATTGGGAGGTCTCGGGTTCGATTCCCGGGTCGGGCAAAGTGTTATTGGCTTTTTCCGTTAGGAAATTCTCAGTAGCAGCACGGAGTCTGGTAATGTGCCCGGTACGGCAATAGGCTCGCCCCCTATTACGTGGGACCTAAAAATTCCTGGCGAAATGTGGGTGTAATATAACACCTCTGCCTACCCCTATACCTATATACGTCACCTGGTGGTTCATATGACCCACCCATTTTGGACATGGGCCTATAGTCTATTAGACCAGGGTCCGTATGTTCAAGGGTGCCGACTCCTCATAGCGACTGTCAAAGATCTCGATAACTAATGAGACCAAGTGCTCTCTGTAGCGCACAATTCTTACTTTTTTAAATTGTACACAGTTATTTTCTTATCCAGATATATTCAACATAAAAATATTTCAGAAAATAGCAATCACATTAAAAGTTTTATGTGTTTGCTACTTGTTACGTATGAATGGCATGCTAAAGACTTAGATAAGGTAAATAACACTTTAAAGTATCTAATCGCAAACCGCAGGGATAGCCTAGTGGGAGACCGACAGACTGCTACGCAGAGGGTCCGGGTTCGAATCCACGGCACGCACCAATGACTTTTCGGAGCTATGTGCATATTAAATTGTTAATTATCGCTTGCTAAACGGTGAAGGAAAACATCGTGAGGAAACCTGCATGTCTGAGAGTTCTCCATAATGTTCTCGAAAGACATGTGAAGTCTGCCAACCCGCACTTGGCCAGCGTGGTGGACTATGGCCTTACCCTTCTAATAGTGAGAAGAGGCCTGTGCCCAGCAGTGGGACAGTTTATATATAGGGCTGATGATGAGTATCTAATCGATATAATCCTTGAGGGTATAATCTAGTGAAAATAATAGCTGGTATAATGCAAATTGTAAATTATCGCTTGCTAAACGGCGAAGGAAAACATCGTGAGGCAACCCCATGTTTGAGTGTTACGAGTTCTCCATAATCTTATAAGTACTTTAATATATAAAGCTGAAGAGTTTGTTTGGTTGGTTGACCGCGCTAATCTCAGGAACTACTGGTCCGATCTGAAAAATTCTTTCAGTGTAAGATAGCCCATTTATCGGGGAAGGCTATAGGCTATATAACATCATGCTATGGGCGACGGGAGCAGAGCAGTAGCTGTGTGTATGTATGTATGTATGTACTTTATCATGCAAGTTTAAAGACTACATTTGAAGAGAAAATTACATAACTTCGAGCCTTTATCCCCGAAGGGGTAGGCAGAGGTGTATTACACACCCTCAGTTCAGTTATGTTTCGGTCCCAATGTAATAGGGGGCGAGCTTATTGCCAAGAGAAAAATATTTAGGAATAATAACCAATTATCGAAAAAAAGAAGAAAAACGGACGTACATCATTTTACTTCTTTATATTAAAATGCTGTCACCCTGTATGTCAGTATTCTGATTGCGAACTCTAGTGCGTATTATTATCGGAAAATAGTAGAAAACTGGTCGTAATTCATCATGTTAGCCTAGAGACTCCACTGCTGGACATAGGCCTCCCCCAAGGTTCTCATCACAGACCGATGGTGAGCCGCCCGCATCCAACCGCTTCCCGTAATTAAATCCAATTCCCGCCTTCGATCGTAATTACTCTCTATATAAAAGAAGCTGTCGCTATGTTTGTATTATGTTTGTGTCGCTAGTGTTAAGGCCTATCCACACGACACGATTTTACGTCCAACTTGACTAAATCACTTGATGAAATCGTGACGTGTAGACGCCAGTCGTCCAACTTCTCATCATCAACTTCTTCATCGTGTGGGCGGTACCACCAGATTTTAACCAATCGGGTGGACGGAATGAAAAGCAGTGATTTGATTGTGTCGTGTAGACGGGCAAAGCCAATTCGATTGAAAATTTGATCAGTGGTAAAATTGTTCCGTGTGGATGGGCCTTTAGGATCACGCGAGTCCTTGACGCGACGCGAGGTCGTTACACCACGCATCAGTTCACTCCACATGTGACATAACGTTGTGGGCTAGTCGACGCCAAACCGGTGACACTGGTGCTACCAAGTATTGCGAATAATTAGTAGTTTAGCATTGAGACGAATTATGCATAAGTAGGTACCTGCTTACTGAGAGTCAGTATTTTTCGATGAAGTGGGCTGATCTGGAGGGAAGAGAGTTAGGGACAACGGTCGTCCAACGATAAATTAATCATCACAATTGAGTGGAAATGTGACTATAGTACGAGTCTAGATAGGTACATAGCGTGTCATCTCGATTGGCTCACTTCGAGTTCTTAAATGATAGTCTTAAAGCAGGCCAATCAAAGCGTCGAACGCCGTTCAAATGGAGGTGAGACGAAAGTTAGCTAAACTCGTACTAAGGACCGGGAATCATCTCTCTGATGGGAAGACCCCACCCGGAAACCGTCTCCATTATTAATTTTATTGTTAGAATATTTTCTCTACTGCCTCGTTGGGCTCGCGGCATAAATGTGCGCGTGAGATTGGGAGGTCTCGGGTTCGATTCCCGGGTCGGGCAAAGTGTTATTGGGTTTTTTCGTTAGAAAATTCTCAGTAGCAGCACGGAGTCTGGTAACGTGCCCGGTACGGCAATAGGCTCGCCACCTATTACGTGGGACCTAAAAAATTCATGGCGTAATGTGGGTGTAATATTACACCTCTGCCTACCCCTTCGGGGATACAGGCGTGAGTCTATAAAAAAAAAAAAATAGAATATTTTCAACATCAGAATTAAGCCTAAGTACAGGGCTTGTAGCCCTGTAAAGGGATAGCGTCAGAATGCACAACTCACAGCGCGAGATGTAAAGACACTTGTGATCAGTTTTGAGCAATGGTCCTTAGTTAATACACAAACCTATTTCTATACTACGTTAGGGTACAAAAGTGAAAGTATACCTTAAATATCTGACATAAGGAACATCAATATCGTCTTAGCATTGTCCCAGTTGCGCCCTAAATCCTCCGCTTTGGAGCCTGAGATTCGTTAACGCTTACACTGTTATGCGATAAGAATTTAAAGTCATAATACATAACCTTTTAACAACTTGACATCAATGTTTTTATTTATGTATTCAAAAGTGCTACCACTTGCTGGCATAAGCCCAACTCTGACCAACTTTCGTGACCAGACCGCAGACCTACATTCAGTTTCTTTACACCTGGCATAAGCCCAAAGTCTGGCCAACTTTTGTGACCAGACCTTCATTCAGTATCCTTGCACCCACAGAGTTCTCTCTGGACATGGACGAGAGCTACGCCCTGCACGTGGCGCCGGCTACAAGCGACATCATCAACGCCACCATCACTGGAGGATCCTTCTTCGGTGTCAGGAACGGCCTGGAGACACTGTCGCAACTCATCGTGTACGATGACATCAGGAATCACATGCTGGTAAGAACTTCACTTACTTACTTCATTAGCAGCTAAGAAGACTACACTACAACCCAGGGGCGGTTCTGGGGAGGAGCATCTGAATCCTCATGTCCGCTGGCTAATTACTTTTTAGTAGGTGGGCTTTTGACCCTAGTCAAGAGTAGGTTTTTTCCAAAGGATATTTCCTTTCCTTTTTTAATGCAGAATTAGACATTTATTTTCCAAACAAAATCAACTATTACATAAAAAGCAACTTAATTATGTCCTAAAATTAAAATAAGCCTATTTAATATATACAATACGAAAAATAAAATAAATTAAAATTAAATTTAGAAGGCGTCATGGAAGTCATCCGCATCGCAGTCAATCGGAAGCGTGCCCAGAAGACTGGCGGCATTGCCTCGTTGTATAGCAATGCTTATCTTTTATGCTAAATACGTGCCAGCCCTCTGGTCACCCGAGGCGTCGATCAGTCTCTTTGCGAGATCCCTAAAAAGGGATCTCGCACTTGGACCCCATGGCCCCAAGGTTTCGACCCCAAACGGCTCAAATACATAATCTCCTACAAGATTTACGTATTTGCGCCGTTTGAGGGTCTCTGCTGAAGCAGCAGCAGCGCCCGCACAACCTGCTGTGCTGGAAAGATGGGATGGCGCAAGGGTATCGACACATGTCGCGTCCCATACCAAAGGCCTACCCAGCTTCCACGGCAGTAAAGACATCCCGTCCGGTCTCTTGCCATCGTCGCGTGCCAAGCCCTGAGGTTCAAGTTGGGCTGGAACGCCAGCGGTGACAAGAGCACGGCGCAGAATGTCGTTGAGGTTGGCGTGTCGTGAAATACGACCCGCGCTCCTGCTGCAAGACAGACCATGGTGACCAAGGCTATCGACAGCCTCTCCGCAGTGGCAGCGATGCGGAGAGACACATGACGCGCCTAAACGGAGGCAAGTAGCGAAGCGGAAGGTTGTATCGTCCAACATGGTACCTATATTGGACGATGGCAGTGCCTGAAGCCAGTGGCCCGATTCCCATTCTCCCACAGCCAACAGGCGAGCACGCTCCGCAGCGTTGGCCGATGTATTGAGGAGTTTTTCTCGTACCACGCTGCAAAGCGGCCCATCCCATTGCCTCTGGGAGAACAAGTTTCGGGGTAACTCAGTTCCTGGACAAGAATTTCTCCAAGCGTTCATGGCATCGGCCTTACACGGTACCTCAGAATCAACCAGTGTAGGAGCTAAGATTTTCCTGGTCAATTCTGCAGTACTGTGGACCGATGACAAGAACGCTGGCAGGCTTACGTCAGAAATTTTGCGAAAAAATTTTCCTTTCCTAAAATCTTTTCTTGACCAGGATCAAAAGCTCCTCCCGAACCATATTCGAAATCCACCACTGATTCGGCTTGTCTGACAGCGCGAGGGAGCGCAAGAAAATAGCTAGGAAAAAGAGCAAGGTTTAAGAGGAGAAACCTATTGAAAGAAACGAAACAGTATATTATGAATACTTCTTTCTAGATGTACTATAATGTGTAAGTGCATTTGTAGTGAATTAAATTAATTTGTAATAGGTACGTCAAGCAGTCAACTAGCTGAATTCGCGTCGTTGCAATCAAATAGATATGAAATTAAGTTAATCAGTTGCACAGACCGGATTGTCTGATAACTTAGCAAATTATGCGCTTTTGTTTTACGATTTTCGGCATTCTAGAAAGAAAAAACAACATCAACTTAAGGTCCCCCTCTTTTTCACGATTTTGATCGCAATTACTATTGGCAGCCTTGAAGGGAATGCTCTGTCCATTTCTTTATGCTTATGAACACATACGAAAAAGTTACCTCTCCTTTCTTGGTAGTCAAGGTTGCTTCGAACCATGTGTGATGTGTATGGTTGTGGTACATCGTGGAACCAGTTCGATCTAGTTATCGAAACGTGACCAAATCGTTTGCTGTTTTTCTATTGTATCGGTTGTCAGCGAACAAAACGCCTAGATAGTCTTGCATCATGAAATAGTATCGTAATTATCTGCTTGTTCGAGCATGAAGGATGTTTTGAATTGAAGTGTTTATGTTGTTCAACGTGTGACAATAGACGTCGGCACTTTAAAAGCACGTGTTCTAGGCTAAAATATTCACTTCTTGTTTTTGTAAATTAAAGTCCATAAAAAATATTATCTACACTTCAAGTATTGTGTCCGAGTCATAGACTCTATTACGTCGCATACTTGAATAATTTTGGATCAGAAATAAATATTTGACTAGTTACTAGTCTCTTGGGACAAATCACACAGAGTAACCTGGGGCCCACTTCTCCTAAATAAATATAGTTTCGATATCATGTCAGTGTCATACTTACGTCACAAAAAGCGTATTCTTCTAAATTATCTGATAATTGAACGAAGTTATAACGAGATCGTAAAATGAAACAAGTGTTAAAATATGTGTCAACGAGGAACTGTTTTTTTTAAATTATACGATAATGACATTAGGTTATCAGAATACCGCTTCTGAGTCCATTCAAAATATAATATCAATGTCATATAAAAATAGGAGACAGGAGCTGTGCAAACAATGTATCGTGCTCATTACACAGCTTTGTCCCAGGTCGGAATGGAAACGTTCGTAGTAGAAATCAAGGTTACTTACAACCAGACCAGACCAAATTTTAAAAAGTACGAGAGCATGCCTGCTCCTTCGCGCGCACATTTTATTAAAATTCAACTGTTTCTTCCCGATCCTGTGGGAATTTCGAGAAATTCCTTCTTAGTGCACTCCTATAGTCCCCAAAGAACATCAATGCCTCTTGCACTCAATAGTCTGGCTGTGCGTTTGTCTGTCAGTCAGTAACGCAAGTTTTTTTTTATAGACTAACGCCTGTATCCCCGAAGGGGTAGGCAGAGGTGTAATATAACACCCAAATTTCGCCATGAATTGTTAGGTCCCACGTAATAGAGGGCGAGCCTATTGCCGTTACCGGGCACTTCACCAGACTCCGTGCTGCTACTGAGAATTCGGAAAAACCCAGTAATACTTTTGCCCGACTTAGGAATCAAACCTGGGACCTCCGATCAGCAGTCGCATACGCTATCCACTGGACCACGGAGGCAGAATTTAATATATACAGATTATTTTTTATTTCAAGCTTATTTACAAGTTCCGTTATTGGTTGCTCAAGCCTGTTTCTACCCGAGACGCGAGTTATACATTATTTATCTCACGTAGAAGGACAACCGCCTTCGTTTGTTTTATTGACGTCTGGTAGGTATACGTCATTCCTCAGGCCTCTAAGTCTGATCAGCTCCTTCAACTGTCTCATGTTTAGAGAAAAACTTCACGCGCACAAGCCGATTGCTAACGGTAGTCATTCATATTGATATTATTTATGCATTTCTATACATATACAGCTACTTAGGTAAATGTGAAAGTGTGTTTGTTTGCTTGTCATATTCTCAAGTTGCAATGAAGAGATATTAACGTATGATTTTTGTTTGAAGAGATAGAGGGCTAGAGAGTGACATAGGCTACTAGCTTTTGTACTGCGGCAAACGACTCTCATAGGTACTTGAGGAGGCGCTAACAAATAACTATATCCTAGACTATAACAGGTCAAAACAAATTGTTGACAGTTTGGGATGATCCCAAACTGTCAACAATTTAGAGTTTTTGAGTCAGAATGTGTGTCATTTTCACTGCAGTTATTAAGTAATTTATAGACAGTTATATGATTGTCCGTGTGGTGACGGATTAAGAATAAGGAATGTCACCACCCCATATCATCCCATGGGTGTCGTAAGAGCCGACAGAGGGACCATACTATGCAGAGAACAGCACTGTAAGAGAAGGAAAACTTAAAACAAACCCTATACCAACCCGTTTGGCCAGCATGGTATAGTAGGCAATTCCTCCTTTCAAAGAAGATGCCTAGTCTAGCAGTGGGCTGTAAGGGGCTGATGATGACTTTATGATTGATTCCTCCTAGCGTGCTTCTAAGGTTACGTACTTCAAAAAACCAACTCATTTTGTTTTATAATGCGACTTAAATACAGCATGTTACCAAAACAGATAGTTAGGTCGATAACCATATCAATCTGTAGATGAACAAGCTATAGGTATAAGGTTACAATAGTAACAATAATAGTAAATAACAAAAAGGGAAAATATTGAATTTATTATTTTATTTCATAAATTCATAGAATTTTTTGTGGTTATCCTTATTTTTAACAGACAACACATTGATTGTTTGTTTTAACATAATGTAGCATTTGCTCTCTAGTTGCTGTTTTGTATTTTAATTTATTTTCAACGTCCTTTATCCTAGACAAGTCTTCGCCCGCGGATTCGCCCGCGTGAGTTATCTTATATCTTATCTTATACTAATATATAAAGCTAAAGAGTTTGTTTGTTTGGACGCGCTAATCTCAGAAACTACTGGTCCGAATTGAAAAATTATTTCAGTGTTAGATAGCCCATTTATCGAGGAATGCTATAGGCTATATAACATCGCGCTATGAGCGGTGAGAGCGGAGCAGTAGCCTTAAATAACGCGGGTGTAACCGCGGGCATCCTCTAGTGCAATATACACCTAAATCTTCCTCAGGAATCTTACTATGGTGAAAACTATAGAAATATAATTATGCCTATGGTGAAAACCGTTCAAAAATCTGTATAGTAGTTTTTAAGTTTAACGCGTTAGTACAGACAAACAGGAACAAAAGGGGACTACATTTTATAATAGATATGTATAGTTTACCATGTTCCTACCAGATCACGAAATCTCTCAGAGTTTAACTGATGGATGGCGAGCCACTCTCCTAATACAATTAATTATTAATAATCGACGACTTACCGATTCGGAGATTATAGACTATCTTCCCGTGGGTGTCGTAAGAGGCGACTAAGGGATAACACGATGCAAATACCATTTTTGCATAGAGACGGAAAACTCGACATCAAACCCTATACGACTGCCTCGTTGGTCTCACGGCATATATTACGTGCGCGTGGGATTGGGAGGACTCGGGTGCGATCCCCGGGTCGGGCAGTGTTAGTGGGTTTTTCCGTTAGGCAATTCTCAGTAAGGTAAACGTACGTAATTCCGGCAGTGTCCCGGTACCCGGTAACTAGTCGGTTTTTATCATTTTGTAGGTTTCTACCAAAAGAATATTGAAGTTTGAGAATTGCAATACATACTTGATATTATTTCGTATAATTATAATATGAACGCTGCTCAATAACTGTAATGGTTGCAAAACTATACTACAATGAAAATGTAGTGTGCGAAAATTTTGTGGAATTTCGAGGTTCTGTCACTAAACTACGAAGCTACCACATTGTATTGATTTGCTTATCATATTGCTGCGGATAGCGGCACTGTGAGAGTGTTTATTTGCTTAAATATTAGAGTTCATTATCTCGCGATATAGTCCATAAGCGGCGATGAATTTAATGAAATAGTAAGTATTTTGGCAAATTACATTTACTGGGACTCAGAAACCCCAACATGACCCAGTACCCGGCAATATTATACCCTTTTTTACCGGATACTGGTACACGAGTTAACTTCGTACTACCCGTTGCACCGGAGCCCATTACTGCACCTTAGTGCCTTGCAATAAGTATCATTATCCTTTGAAACTGTAGTAGTGCATTATTAGAGTATTAATTATAACATTATATATTCTGACTGATGCTGAGACGTACATTACCACTTGATTCTAAACCCTATCATATGCAAGGGCTTGATGTTTATATTTCAAAACGTATTTTATTACGAGGCATAAATACTTATTTAAAATGAAAAATAAAACGGTGCTCTGCTCCCATTTCTTAATCTGTATAGAGTACTCGCATGATGGAGCTGGAAAGTGGCCATAGGAACTCCGCAATAAAACGACACAAGCCCATCGAGTTTGAGCTCGTTTCAATCGTATTGACGAGTACTCTGATCCTATATGGCAACCAAAGTTTGATGATGGGTTGTCAAAGTTGACTTCAACGTAGATTTCAAATCATAGTTGAGTTCAACTGAAAGAGGAGTTCCACTGAAACATGAGTTCAACGTGACAGACCAATTGGGCGACCACAGAGCCCTCGAGCTACTTTACCGAAGTTACCTATCCCGGATGTCAAACAGAGTGAGGTACGGATGGCATTAGAGCAAATTAGGAAAAATAAAGCACCTGGTGATGACGGAATCGCTGCAGAACTCCTCTGAGCAGGTGGAGACACAACCTTAAGTGAGCTAGCAAGTCTTTTCAATAGCGTCATCCACAAAGGTTCAAAACTGGAGCGGGTGTGTGGTGATTCTATTCTTAAAAAAGGTTGCCAAACTTTATTGAAGAAGGATCCATTTCACTCCTGAGCCATATCTACAAGTTGTTCTCGAGGGTTGTAACAAACGACTCGACGACTTTCAGCCATCAATGCAAGCCGGGTTTCAAAAAGGCTTCATTTCATCACCGTGGACCACATCCATACTGAAGACCCATGAGTACAACCAGCCGCTGTGTATGGCATTCGTGGACCACCAGAAAGCCTTCGACTCTATCGAAACCTGGGCAGTTCTTGACAGCCTGCAACGATGACGCATTAGCTGGCGATATATAGAGGTGTTAAGATACATAGAGTTGCGTAGGGGAGTCCGGCAAGGGAATGTAATATCTCCAAAGCTGTTCACCAAGGCACTTGAGAATGTCTACAAGACACTGGAGTGTGTTCAACGAATATCAACGGCGAGTACATCTCACACCTTCAATTTGCTGACGACATCGTCCTAATAGCAGAGACGTTGGAAGAGCTTAGCGGAATGCTGTTGACCTTAATGAATCCTCCCCGGTGGATTGATCTTGGCATGAACCTGGCTAAAACGAAGGTAATATTCAATGAACACGTCGTGTTTAGACCGATCTGCATTGACGGTTCCTTGCTCGAAGTTGTGCAACAGTGACATACTGTTGTTGACATACCTGGGGCAAGTAATACAGTTGGGTAGACACAGCTTCGAGAAGGAAATCGATAAGTGGATTTAGTTGGTGTGGGCAGCATTCGGTAAGCTACGTCGGGTCTTCTCGTCGCCTATCCCGCAAAGCCTCAAGACAAAAGTCTTCAACCAATGCTTCCTACTAGTAATGATATACGGTGCTGACATCTGGACACTCACGGTAGTGCTGGTCCATAAATATAAAATAGCTCAGCGTACTATGGATCGAGCTATGCTCGGAGTCTCTCTAAAGGATAGAATTCGCAACGAGCTCATCAGGAAGAGAACTGGAGTCACCCACATAGCTCACCGTATAAGCAGTCTGAAGTGGCAATGAGCTGGCCACGTCTCCCGAAGGACCGACGACCGATAGAGCAGACAAGTCTTAGAGAGAAGGTCCAATTCCAGCAAATAAAGAGTGATTGTTGAGCTGACTGCACGGTTGGCGTCGTGGTTTAAAAGGCCACCTCTCAGCTTGGCACTTGCCTTGTGTTGTGGGTTCAATACTGGGTGTTCATCGTGTCGGTTGTATGTTGGTAAAGACTTCCGCGACACTGGGTTTATCCCTAGTGCGTGAGTTGTTCTATTAAAGAAAGGGCCTTGCGAAGCTATAGATTGTACCTAAATTGTAATTAAACCAAGCGCATACGAAATCTTGTACCTGTTTTATATCTTAGATTTTGATCTCTTTTCAGAAAACTACATAACAATTTTGTTGTTTAGCTTAAAGCCAAAGAAAATTACTGTAAGAATTTACTTCTAACAGTAATTTTAAAAGTTCAAAAATAATGTGATGTAGGTGTACTTTTGTTTGTTTTTAGTTTATTTTAGAAAGCAGTTGAAAAGATATAAACATAGTATTACGACAATTTTAATTCTTGCTTGTGATTTCCTTTGAAATACATTTCAATAAAAATCTTTTCTTTGACCCCTTTAGATACATAACAATTACATTACACAATATTTAAAAATAAAAAGTTCAAATATTATAGACTTTAACATTAAGCAAATATGGTTCATATTCGCGGTTAAAATTTGCCGGTATCTGGGACAATCTACCGTTTACTAGTACAAATCTACCGGATACTGGTACAAATGGGTCTTTTCAAGCTTTATTTAAATTAAAGTATTCTTAACGTCATATATATCAAAAGCTATTAAATTGCTCGAAAACTAGAATAAATTATCTATAAACATCCGTAAATTTCATTTTTGTTACTCTTTTAACCTTTTCATAGCAGACTTGCAAACTCAGCGAAGTTCAGAATTTCACGGCTATTGGGACGTTTACCTTAGCAGCACGGAGTCTGGTAATGTGCTCGGTACGGCAATAGGCTCGCCCCCTATTACGTGGGACTAAAATAAATCTGACGAAAAGTGGGTGTAGCAATATACCTCTGGCCTAAGCCTCTGGCTATCTCTTCGGGGATATAGGCGTGAGACTATGTATGTAGTTGAATTAAATATTGCGACGGGCTCTTAATTGGCAAATACACTACGATACTTTTGTGCAGAAGAATTGCACACTAGGAATTTATTTTTAAATAACCGGATATGCGTGGGTCTTAAGCCTGTCGGCCATTGCCATGACTTTAGAATTTACAGAACAAGTTTGTGTTTACACGGTGTAAAATGACTCACAGTGACCAGCACTATTTGCACGACAGTTATCGTCATTTATAATCTCAATAACTAAAGGACTTTTTATGTCAAGCTTTACATAATTGAAACCTTTCCTTTCTATATTTCACCTTTAAAGGTGATATCCAGAAATAGGTTTTTAGTAGCTTGGGTTAAGAAATAAATGTTGGCCTTTTAGCTTTCTTATTCATAACTAGTTAATGTAATTTGATTTATTAACGCACAGTCGGATGACTGTGCGTTAATAAATAAGTCAGGATTGCTTTTTAATTTACCGATCAAGTTTTGGTATATTTATACAGAGAGTCATTGACTTCCATACAGTTTGGCCGTCGGACATCATTCTGTTTCTGTACATAATTTCATAAAATCTTTTATTTATTCTTATATTTATTTTTATTGACATTTTATTGAAATTTTACTTTGACTAGATTGAACATGGATCTATTGACATATGAATTTTCATTTTCGTTGACATTATAATTGTATATTATCACCTATGATGTATTAATTTATCATTTCTGTGCCATTTGCTTTAATATCTTAATGTATTCTTTGTTTCTTTGTGCTGACTGTATACAAACTAACTTTTACTTTGTATGGATTGATGGTCATGTTCTTAATCTGAAATAAACGTTTTACATACATACATAAAATATGACAAAATTCTTGCATACATATTGCCTCGTTGGTCTCGCGGCATAAATGTGCGCGTGGGATTGGTAGGTCTCGTGTTCGATTCACGGGTCGGGCAAAGTGTTACTGGGTTTTTCCGAATTCTCAGTAGCAGCACGGAGTCTGGTAATGTGCCCGGTACGACAATAGGCTCGCCCCTATTACGTGGGACCTAAGAATTCATGGCGAAATGTGGATGTAATATTACACCTCTGCCTACCCGTTCGGGGATACAGGCGTGAGTCTATAAAAAAATTGCCTGTTTTCCCCCCATTGGCACTGATTACTATCTTTATTATATTAGTGCGAACATCTATTTAGGATCATACATACATACATAGACTCACGCCTGTTTCCCGGAGGGGTAGGCAGAGACTACGAAACGCCATTTGCAACGATCCTGACAATCCTGACATACCTCTCTTGCTTCATTCACTCCCATCAAGTTTCTCATGGATGCTCTTCTGTTTAGGGTACTTCTGACCTGTCCTTTTTTTAGGATGTCTCCAATCTGCAGGGCGATTCAGAATGTCACGACAAGTAATCGTACGATATGTCAAATTATTGTCCTCGTCTTTCAGCCGCCTATCAGAGATATTTTGAACAAATATTCATTGAATTCGGTTTATTTATTAATTTACTTCATACTGAATGCATAAAATTGATAGGCAATGCGATAGTTTTGACAAAAAATGAGGTAGCCTGTTCGACAATTAACGGAATCGAATGTCAAATGAGATATCGAACGATTCTGAATCGCGCCCCTGGTCAGAGAACGTCCGCCTAGGTCTTCCCCTTTGTTCTGTCCCATTCACACGTGCCTTATATATCTTCTTTGCCAGTCTATCGTCATCCATCCTCTCCACGTGCCCAAACCATCTTAACATGCCTTTTTCAATGGTTGTCACTACATCTTCTTTTACCCCACAACACTGTCTTATCACATAATTCTTTACTCTGTCGGTCAAATCTCTTCTGCCATATCCAACTTTCACTACCGTACATAAGGGCAAGCACTAATACCCCTCTATGCACAGCCAAAAATGCCTTATTGGACACGTTTTGGCTATGCATAAACGCCTTCAGAGCTCCATTCACTCTATTACCTGCATTAACTCTTCTTTCAATATATTCTTCATTCTTACCATCTCTTGTAAATAACATACAAACTCATTCACTTGCTCCACTCGTTGTCCATCGATCAAAACATTACAAGCAGTAATGCATTCCTCATTTTCAAAAACCATAATTCTTTCGTTTTACTTACATTCACTTTCATTCCTTTCCTCTCTAACGCACCATGCATGATTGTTACCATCTCCTGCAATTATTCCGCTGAAGACGCAAGTATTACCTGATCATCAGCATAATGGAGGCTTTTGACAAGTAACTCATTCATCCTTAATCCACAGTCACTATGTTTGAAATTTTGCAAACAACTATCCATGAAGAGTTTGAACAGCCACGGCGACGCTACACATCCCTCTACCTGTCTCGATGGTAAACCAATCAGTGTACGACCCATTTATCCTCACACAAGCTCTAGAATCTTCATAAAGGGATTTCAGAGCTCGTAAGGTAAATATGATCCGTGCACCCTTTCGGAATCCCGCTTGTACATCCAATGTTTTATAGTCGGTTACTTCCATAACTCTTTCAGTCAGTACCTTCGCATACAATTTGCCAACAACTGTCGATGAAGAGGTTAAACAGCCACGGCGGGCGTCGCTACACATCCCTGTCTAACACTATATCATCATACTCTTCAAAATGAAGGATAAATATTCTAAAGCTATATTATTGCCTTACAATTTATCCATCAAGTTTACATTAGTACTAACGTGGACCGGCCCGTTCGTTGACTCACACTTAGTTTCTAACATTAGCATAAATAATTCAGGATCAACACGGTATTCGCTGTAAACTGTCAAGAATCGATTCTCGGGTCGATAACCCGGTGATCTCGTTTGCGTTTATTGTACAGGTTGACTTGGTTCGAGTTATACTTTTAAGTCACGTCATATTTTGCAGATAAAGAATTAATTGTTCTTATTGAACTATTACACAAAAACAGTGAAAGAAAATATTCTTGTTATGTTCTTGGATATTCCAAAAAAAAACGATGATTTAAAATAAGTAGTTTGCTGATTTTTGCAAACGGATGTGGTGGTATTTCATTATGAATCACACATAAATACAACAATTAGGTATTATTACATCGCACCTTTAGAATTGTACTGACCTAATTCGAAATTCGTATTTTTTGGTAAACGCCAAAAATTTATTCGAAGAATTGGTCTTTTTTTAGTTATTGGATTGTAATACTTGCAGAAACCAATTTGATGTCATCATTTTACTTTTAAACCATAGAGTAGGAATTGTTTTAAAGATTATTTGCTAAATTATAGGTATAATTAATTAAACACATGGTTAGTTAATTATTAAAAAAAATGTGTCACTTATTTACTGATAACAATTGATTTGTTTTTGGCTTATTTTACTTTAAGTCTATTTATTTCTAAATAACACCAATAAAAAACAGACCATTTAAAAAAGAGGCGATTAATTTCTAAAGTTGTGTTTTATGCAATATGCCTAATTGAGTGATATGCTAGTTTAATTGTTGATAATTTGCTAAATTAAAGGAAAGTTAAAACATATCATGCTTTCATAATCGTTTATTTTGATTTTTTGCATCATCATCAGTACACACTCACCACAATCAACACCTAACAACATCAGGTAATCATTTTTACTAAAAATATTATATATTTTAGCCATAAAAAGCACTAATACTTATTACAAAATAAATAACTATATATAACAATAAATAATAGAATAGATAGAATAATAGGTAGTAACAAATTACAAAACCGTGTCATGAAACCAGGCGTATGTACAAGGAATTACTTTAGTTCCTATAGGGTAATTCAAATCTTTTTTATTTTCTGCCAGCTCTATTTTATTACAATAAGCTTTTGATAGTGTCTGTCCAGCCTTCAGCATTTTGACTGTAATCTTAACATATCCTGCAGCCTTACCTTATTCCATACTTCCCAGTGCCTTCAAAATCTCATCCATGTCAATATCGCTTTCACCATTGCTGTCATTACCATATATTGCAGTTGTGGGTGTCTCTATCGCTGTTCTTTCAAATAATCCTTCAAAATACTCTTTCCATCTCTTCAGCACGCACAATAAACCATTCAGTATCTTCCCATTCATGTCTCTGATCGATGTGTATTCCGAAGAGTGTGTTCTTCCTCGAAAAAATAATCATATTTCTTTTCCTCTTTCTTTTTTTTTAACCATCTCTTTCACAATTTTTTTTGATCTAACAAACTCTTTTCTAGCTTTATCTATGTCCTCACTCGTTGGTTTTCCTATTCTTTCATTTGCTCTAGCAGCCAACCAATCCAACCAAGCTTTCTTCTTCTCTGACACTGGTGATTGCACATCTTTGTCCCACCATGTATTCTTAGTCATTCGTATTTTCCTTCTCTTGATCACATTACATATTTCAGATGCTACACATACTACCTCTTTCTTACGGGACTGCCATCTTCCATGTCATTGATGCGATCGAACCTCTCAAATCTTGCTAGCAATCTTCGTTTATATTCATCTTTCACATCTTTTTCTAGTAGGTTTTCAACTTTTATTCTTTCCAAGACTCTCTTGATTGTATTTTCGGTGTCGCCATCCTTTAAAGATCCCACTTATCCGGCTTAACACCAAAAAGTGTTTTGTATGGATGCCAATCCCCCGGTACACCCTCGTATCTATCACATTCTTTCTCAATTGGTCATCTACTATTACAAAATCATTCATACTTCTTCTAACATTTTTCGCCTCACGTGTATACATATGTATCCTTTTGTGATCAAACATGGTGCTTGTCACACAAAGGCTCCACTGCAAACTAACCTCGAGCAGTAGGTACTTTTCCATTTTCATTCACGCTCTCACCACTGAATCTACCTAAAACCCTTTCAAACCCATCCGGCTATACTCCCACCTATCCATTGAAATCGCCTAACAAGATTAATCTTTCGTTATCCTTACAGTTCCTCAAAATCTCTCTTAAACGCTCCCAAAACTCCTGCCTTTCGTCTTGTTCTTGTTGTGACATGCCCGTTACTATATTGACCGTGGCGTAAACCCCTAAGGATACCAGTAGGTCCTACTTTAATTCTCATCCATATTAGCCTAGCATTACACATTCAAACTCTTTTACGCACTCATTCATTCGCGCAGACAGTATTATACCAACTTCCTTGCAGGCTCTGGTGGTACTGTCTACCCCAGACCAATACGCCGTGTATGCACCGTGCTTGGTAGTGTCACAACCCTTCCTTTTTGTTTCATTCACACACAGAACAATCTTTCTATCATCCACCATCTGATATACTTCACGCAATTTACCGTCCATCCCTCCTCCAACATCCAACGTTGCAAAACGGCTTTCCGTAGGCCGCTTTTCGCCCTCGCGGGGAACGACAAACTGCGTTGCCGCCGTATGGAGAAGCAGTTTTTGTTCCCATAGCGTTCCCACGAGATTTAGGGATCTAGACTGTCCCTCCTCGCAGAGCCCTTTACGCGGGTAAGGTGGAATCACAGCTGTGCCGTGGACCACCAACACAGGCACCCTCCGTTTACGATCTTGCCCTATTGCCACGAATCCCTCGGCACGAGGCAGTTCACAACTTCACACCTTAGATCGGGATTTTGTGTCGGGTATGCTCCCTTAAAGTTGGTTTAATTTCGGAGTTTTTCTTCTCGTAGACAGGTCGCAAACCAAGGCTAGTATTTTCATTTCAGATATTCAATAATTGAAAAATGTGATCTGCTCTTCTTTTAACCTCTAACTCGATCTGAAATAAAAAGACAATATAAATATAAACTCACAAAGCGGGCTAGAATTAATTAAAGAATAAACATATTTACGTTTAAGTCTCCGTAGTCACAAAATCTGTTAGTAACGTAATGCTATAATATAAAATTCGGCTCCACAATTCATGCAATATTTAATAAAAAAATGACGGCACTACAAATACGTCACCACAATATTATCTTATTTAGTATTGAAACGCCCTAAACCAATAAAATGTCATTACAAAATTAAATACTGATCAAATAACTTACCATAAGTTTAGAATAAAAACGGCGGAATACGGTTTACGTCGCTTACGGAGCGCTAGCGCAAAACCCAACGTTTAGCACTATCGTCGCAACACTGAAACGGGTTCTTTAATACTGAGGGACGCGCGGGTATGGCGTGATTTAAAAGAGACAGAAATAGTACGTTTGTCCTTTTCCGGCCCAAAGCGTCGGTTTAATTTTAATAAACTGATAGAATACGTGTTTACAAATCGTTCGGTGTATTAAACTCATTTTCCTAAATTTTTGACTTAAGCCACTTCAATTCTAAAGGTGCGACATTTAAAAATCACAATACATATAGGTACATAAATTGACTGCACGGTTGGCGTAGTGGTTTAAGCGGCCGCCTCACTTTGTATGACCTACAAATTGTTGTTTCGAGTCTGGGTCACAGAATAGATTGTATTAACGTCTGGGTGTTCATTGTGTCCGTTAGTTATATGTTTGTATAGTCCCCCGCGACACAGGATTTAGTCCTAATGCGGGAGTTGTCTTTTTCAAAAGAAAGAAAAGAAAGAAGAAAGAGTTTCCTACCGACCTTCTGATTCGTAGCGTAGGGTTTTCTCGGTTACGATACGACCTTATGGTCTGGGATTCGCCGGGCTTTTCGCTGCTAATTTAATACTACAAGCTGATTGTCTTGTCAAAAAAATTCAGAGACTTGCCGATCTACATTTTACAACAGCATAAAATATAACGGGCTAACACGATAAACTTAAATAACCGCATCTAGGTATGTGAAACTCTGATTCATCGCCGTTAACTTCACTATGTTTATTTTTCCCAGATCGTACGAGATGTGAAGATCAAGGACAAGCCAGTGTACCCATACAGAGGTATCCTGCTCGACACTTCCAGAAACTTCTTCACCGTTGACTCCATCAAATCTACCATTGGTAAGTGGAGTATAATTTTTAATATCGTACCTACTTTGAATTACGAGTGTATGTTTCTATCTAACATTCTGAGTTATGAGAGTATTTTGGTGCTAGCGGTGCTCTGATTGGTCCGTTCATTTTCTACAACGATCTAACCTTGAAGTGTGCCAATGAATGACTGTCTCGATGACAAGTCTCGAAGACAAGGTCATTATTGTTGGTATAGGTACTACGCATGTCGGTAATGTCGGTCATGTAAATACACAAGTAAATACGTATACTTATGTCTATTTAACCTCTTAAATGTTGCAATAACAGACACAATTAAAAGTCTATAATGTCTCGCACTGATCAGTGGATAAGCAGTCAACTAGTCAAGGAAATGCATTGCATGCAGCATACGTATATAAAAATGTACATACGACTAGAGACATCTATCATGCAATGGCGGAGGCACCAACATTGACGACATCTCACGGAGACCGACTGAACTACGAAAAACGATTGAAGATCCTGAACCGCGTTTTAAAAAAATTTACACATGACTGTTATTTAAACGAGCTCTCAACAATTATGTACCTACTATAATTATTATGAAAGCCCGCATTATTCCAGATACGATCATATAGCTTTAAGTTTCTAGTCCATCAAGGGAGGGCGAGAGCCGTCATGCCATTATTATTGATACGATATTGGAATGATGACTTATTATGGAACTCCATGACTGCTTAAGATTAGGCGGCATGGACTCATTTTTATAGGCAACAATAAAAAAGGAACATTACATTTAGTCATACAATTTATAGAAACGGGTCTTACTCGTGATATTTAATTAATTTAAGATATAAATACCTGTTTTACCTACGTTTCGGCCGTCTTACAATGGCCGTGGTCGCGGCGGGATTGGACTAAATTAATCAAATTGTATAATGTATACAAATCGCGAAAGTTTAAAATCGATTATTACATTAAGTAAACAATGTTGTCCTCAGACGCGATGGCCGCCGTTAAACTGAACACGTTCCACTGGCACATCACCGACAGTCACAGCTTCCCGTTCCAGTCAACCAGGAGGCCTGAGCTCACCAAACTTGGAGCTTACTCTCCCGCTAAGGTAACATTGTACAACATTGCATGTCGAAGCTTATTCTTAATCTAAATGGTAGAAGAAGAGAGAGGAAAGCGATGTATAACAAAATACACATTGTATTTTGTTTATTTCGATAACATAGCACTTCGTTGAAGAGTTTAATTTAATTTTTCTTCTTTATTTTTTTGTGTGAGTTTGTTGCCAGTTCAGGTGTCGGAGTTTTCAGACGCGTGTAAGGGAGCTTGAAGCCAAAGCTTGAAGAATAAGGCTATTGGTCTTTGGAGCAAAGCTTAACTCCTTCCCTCTCCCCTCGAAGTACGATCCTAAAAAAGGATGCCCAGTATCACCAGTCTTCGATAACTTCCTATTAAATTACTTGATAGTTGACATAGGTATATCTTATAGGATTGGCCTTTAAACTATGTGACTATTATCCACAGGTGTACACAAAGGAGGCGATCGCAGAAGTAGTAGCGTACGGTCTCGTCCGCGGAGTTCGAGTGGTGCCGGAGTTCGACGCGCCCGCGCACGTCGGCGAGGGCTGGCAGGACACCGGCATGACCGTCTGCTTCAAGGTAAACTGTGCCTTGTTACTATATACATATAGTTTAAAATTATATTGAATAGAATCAGTGAAGGACTCTGGCATGACTCCTGCATAACTGCATGGAAAAACTTCAAGACACAACATTTTGTTCTCAATATGTTGTTTCAAACATGACCTACTATACGTGCGTTCGCAATTTTATTGCTAGTGATAATCAGACGAGCCAGTGGCACAGCTGGTGATAAGTGATAGGTAGCCCCAGCTCATACGGCAATTACACAACCAAGCCGCTGCCTTTCGCGAGGATGGCAAAAGGTAATAGGAGGTATAGAAGCGGAATGAAGTAGAATAAATTAATTGTTTAAAAAACACTAGAAAAACACGCTTTTATTTATTTATTTAAAAACTTCATATACACAAAGTACATAGGCGGACTTAATGCCATGGGCATTTTCTACCAGTCAACCTGATTAGGTGGTGCAGAGAGGAAGAAGTAGGTGTATTGTATAGTGTGAGGGGAATGTACTTATTAACTTAACTATGTAGAACATGATAGACTTGCATAAAGGTATATATATAGATTAATACATAAACTTAATACATACTTACATGATTAACAAATAAAATACATAAACGTATTATAAATAAATACATATAAATATATGTATATATATAAATATATCTACATATGTACAATATACACATACATAAGATTATGGTTTTGACATATTATTAGATACAGTCGCAGACTTAGCCAACAAGAGTTCCTTCACTTTGAACTTGAAAGTAAGTTTGGTCTTAGCCATTCTGATCTCAGGAGGGAGCGCATTCCATAGAAGGATGGACTGAATTACAAAAGAAGAGTGAAGAAAATTAGTTCTGTGAGTAGGTACCATGAGTTGGAGATTACTGGAGGAGCGAAGGTCTCGCTCATGGTTAGCGCATAGATACTGAAAGTAGGGAGTCATATAGTTGGGGGCAGAAGGAGATGTAAGAATAGAGTATAGAGTAGTGAGAGCACGCAGACTACGGCGTTGACGTATGGCGTTTTATAAATGCACGTAAAAACTAAAAATAAATTATGGATCGTTCAAGTTGTCTCTATTTCTTGGCTGAAGTGTAAACTATGTGCTTTTAATTATAATACCTATTTGATTGTAAAAGCGCGGGGCGCTGGAACAGGAAAGACGTTATTGTTTAACTTGTTCAAAAATCAAGTGAACAGATGTTACGGGAAGTAGGTTCCACAGATTGGCGCTCTTACTGGAGTTGCAGCACGAGTAGGTTGTAAGTGCCTCTAGATTAAACAGTCTGTTCAAAGTACCAGTTTGTCGAACTCAGACAAAACATGCGCCATCAGCAAGGAAGACGACATTCACCGACATTTTGAACGCCTATTCTTTCAGGAAATTAAGTATATAAGGGAAATGCGGCAACAGTGGCAAAATGTAGAGTTCTTGTTCGTGGACGAGATAGCTTTGGTTCCCTTTGGTAACCCTTTGCCGGCATAAACGCTATGCTCTTGTGAGACCTCATGCAGCTTCTGCCAGGAAGGTAGTATTAGTATTTGTTAACAATAAAGTCTTTCCTGTTCCAGTGCCCCACGCTTTTACAATCAAATATTATAATTAAAAGCACATAGTTTACACTTCAGCCAAGAAATAGAGACAACTTGAACGATCCATAATTTATTTTTTGTTTTTACGTGCATTTATAAAAGCGTGTTTTTCTAGTGTTTTTTAAATAATTAATTTATTTTATACTTTTTGGTCTTTGATAACGAAATATTTTTAACATTTATACATCTATTTTAAGTAGGTGAATGAGCCCGCATCCTCTCCATCTCCGCCTGTGCGTCTGTATTACATGGATCCCATAATCTGTAACCAACAGTTCCATAACCTACCATTCTTGTTTCTTTTGCTCTCTTGGCTAACTTGTCCGGTTTGGGTACTATAGTTGCCCAAGCTTTGGAACCAAAAACTCTCAATCTCGATAGGTCGTTTTTACCAAAAAATATTTCGCTTGGTGTCTTGAAGCATATGGCCCATGGTGGCGATCTGTTCAATTGGTAAACTGCACATTGTATCGCTTCGCACCATAAATGTTTTGGCAAATTAGTTTCCGCCAATAGAGTCCTCGTTTTGTCACATAATGTGCGGTTCATCCGTTCTGATATGCCATTATGTTGTGGCGTGTAGGGTAAAGTATATTCTAAACTAATCCCTTTATTTCTGCAAAAATATTTCAAACTATTACCAGTGTACTCTCCACCATTATCGCATCGAATTCTTTTTACTTTATTCCCCGTTTCGTTTTCAATTCTTAATACATAGTTCATCAGTCGTTCTGTTGCTTCAGATTTGCTCTTCAGGGGATACACTACGCAAAAATGAGAAAAATCGTCAATAATCGTCATAAAATATTTCTCACCATTAGGTCCTTGTTGTCTGATCGGTCCAGCTATGTCTGTGTGAAGCATTTCGGCTATCATTCTCGTTCTAGGCTTTGGGACAGGTGTGAATGGGCTTCGGGTGGCTTTACCTTCCATACAGGGACTGCAAATTCTCTCAGATACAGGTAAGTTTAATATATTAAGGGCCGATTTTTCAATCCTCAGATAAACAACCAGATAGTATTTATTCTGAGGATAGCGTAATATTGCGTTTTTCAATGGTCAGATAGGGTTTATTCGTCGAATAAATCACCAAACTAAGGAATAAATTTAACTGCCCGATCCTCGGTCAGATAACCGCTTATTTGACTGTTAAGATGACGTTGAGATACATTTGGTTGGATTTTGGGCGTGGTATATATTACGAAATATGGAAAATATGGTCATTTTTCATATTTTTGACGACGCAACAATCGAAGAGGAGACTATTATAAACGAATAGGTATATTAATCAACCTAGAAGGTGATAAAGAATTGTAAGACCGCGGGGCATCATTTTAATACCTATATTGGATTCAATGAAGAGCTGATATTATGAAATAGTGAAACAAATCAGATAGCATGTATTTCAAACATTTATTATACCTAATACATACATTTATGGCATAAAAATACAGACTTACATTTTAAAAAACGAATTACAAGTTAAATACCTAGGTACTAACTCACTTTTTCACTAAAGACTAGTTTACAATTATTCAACTACCAAAATTTAGGGCACATAGTACTATTTAACAGCAATATATTATTACGTTCATAAGTCTTAAATGGTACTTAAATGTAAAGGTGTCCTGTTATGTTAAAACAGATGCCCAAAATTCTTTCTTTGGTCACTCTGGGAGCGTTGGCTAGTATTTGAAGAGACGATTTCTTATACTCTCGTATTTAAGCTTTAATTTTTGGCACTAAAAGGTTATTTGTAGACACACCACATGAATTAGAAGCACTTTCTATCTTTCCACGCACATTCCTTGTCCTGACTAGTTACCGCATCAGTCGTTTTAATTTCTATAACATATGTACTTGTATTCTTCTATTAAACTACTAGTAGTTGAATGTCTTTAATTTCCCATTGAGGAACGCTGGCATTTTTATTACAATATAATTTGATTGAAAACGAACAGCATAAAACTCACAAATTCCGCAAAAATACCACAGTCCAAACATACATAAATAAACAGAACCCTGAAATAATGACAACCATAGATGACAACCATCATTTTGTCAGTTAGAGTAGGACAGGCAATTCTGTTTCCTGTCCTGCTCTAATTTCCTGTTCTGCTCTTACATGCACTTTTCTGATATATTTGTTTCACCTCTCTGAAGTTAGTGACGGGACTGACGGGTACGATGATGTTATTCGGTCAGATAGTTGCCCAGGGAATAAAAGACTATTGAAAAATTTACGCAATTTTAATGGACTGATAAACAGACCAATAAATTTATCAGTGGAATAGTTATTCATCTCTTTATCTGACGATTGAAAAATCGGCCCTAAGACTTTTTCTATTCAAATGACCCAAACGTTTGTGCCATAGATCTGCTGCATCACTAACATTACAGATTTCGTACTTACATAATTCGGCTTGTAACTTATACAACTTTCCTTGCACGTTGCCGCATAAAAATGTCTTATAATTAAATATTTTAACATTGTTTTTATTAAAGTTTACATTAAAACCTGCCTCGACAATCTTTTTCACTGATAGTAAATTGTATAAAACATCTTTCACAATTAGAGCATCAATATTTATCGTTTTATTTTGATATTTAATTTTAAGTTTACCTCTTTTATTAGTTGTAATACATTGGCCGTTAGCTACGAATATTTTGACATGTTTATCTAAGTACGTAATATCCGTCATATAATTTTCATATTTTTCATTTATTAAATGATCCGTACATCCCGAGTCTACAATTAGTTCTATGCTACCTACACTACACTCACTCACATTAGCAATAATATCGCTAGCAACGAAACCTATTTCTTCGTCTTCTGTGTCTGCTGCTGAAGCATGTTGATAATTTGCATGTCGTGCACTTGAAAATCCTCTAAATGAGCGTCCACGCGCCCTTGGATAGCTCCGTCCTCGTGTCAATGACCGTCCTCTACTCGGCCCTTGTCCTCGTCCTGATCCTCTGCATTCAAACGACTTGTGTCCACGTTTCCCACAGGAGTGACACGTGAGGAAAGCATTATTCTCATAACTTTCACTATTTCCGTCCATTTTTAACTTTGTCTCCATATCAAGTAGTCTTGCTTTAACAAATTCTAGGTTCAGTTGTTTCTCGGATGCCATTGTCTCTATTGATATAATTACTTGATCGTATATTTTTGGAAGAGAAGACAGCAGATAGCAAATTTGGTCTTCTGCATCGACGTTAACGTTGATTGCCGCTAATTCGCTAAGAATTCCTTCAAATTTTAGGAAATATTGCTGTAAGTTACTTTCATTGTCATAGGGCATTGTTATAAGCTTCCGTTTTAAATAAAATTTGTTACAGACTGTTTTTCGTTCAAATATGGCTTCTAATGACGTTAACATTTCTTTGGTTGTATTTGCATTCTTTACAATGTCAATATATTTGTCGCTCAGACATTGTACCAAAATTGATTTTGCTCGTGAGTCATCTTTCAAAAATGATACTAGAGCATCTTTTTCCGTTGGTATCTCTTTTAATAATACATTGCTTAATTGCTTTTCTTCCAGCAGTAATTTTAGTCTAAATTTCCAATGACTGAAATTTGAATTTTCAGTCAAAATCGGCAGAAGAGACCCCGCAGCTGTAATCTTTCTTTCTTATAATTTTCGCCGATATTATTTTTCGTGGATCGCAACCCAATATATTTTTGTTTACTTACTGCACGCGATCTGCTACCATGTTGAGGTTTTAGGTGGAAGAATAAGCAAACTCTGTTATTTATCACAAATCATATTAAATATATTCATAAAATATTACCACGACACAATCTACATAAGAAGAAAATGTAACCATAGTTACCAGTCAACATTACTAGTGTGGAGACACGCAGCTAGTGCTGTACATATCTCAACAGTTTTGTCTGTCAACTTATAACAATCTAGCTCTTCAATCAGGAGACCACTAAGTGATTTTACTCCACTCAGGGCCACATACGCCTGTCCAGCCCCAAAAGTACGAACTCTAACTACACCACTGTATGGTCTACAATATATAATTGGTTTGTTATAACCTTGAAACCTGATCGTGACCAAAGTCCATTACATGACCTTTCTCACAGGTGCAAACACGACTATGATACGATATTCCATCATGGAATGCCAGTGCCTATCTTCCGGCTTCATCATCAGACCTTGAAACCTAATTGTAGTCAAAGTTCATTACAAGACTTTTATAAGAAATCCAAAACAGCTTTGATGCGTTTTTCCACCATGAAGTTCCAGGTCATATCTTCCGGCTCCATCATTAGATCAGTTCGACAGTACCATATTATTAAATTATCATCAGAACTACATACAGCTGCCAATTTTCATTACGCTACGACCCTTGGAAGATGGTTAAATTAGTTACCTTAGATTCCATTACATAGTTACATACACGACGACCTAATAAAAGCGTGTTAATAAAAGGGGGATCAAGCCTCCAGCACTCTCACTTAGATAGCGTTACTTTATATTCTCATTCGATGTTCTGAAAGAGGTTGTACTTCCCGGTCGAGGCAACCTAATCATGTTGAATTCAGCAAGGCTCCTTTGCGTGGATTTATTCCTAGGGCGGACGTTGTCTTTTATGACAGAAGATGTTTTGATGCCTTGACCTGACCAAGACTTCAGTTTCAAATTATGAAACATTAATTTATTGAATCTTTTTATTCCCCGCACATTCCAGGCTGAGCCATGGGCGAACTACTGCGTAGAGCCCCCCTGCGGTCAACTGAACCCCACCAAGGAAGAACTATACGACCATTTGGAAGCTATCTACAGCGACATGGCCGGTAAGATTCTACACCCGTACCTACATACATCAGAGACAAACGCATTTATCCACTTTGATCACGTGTTACGTCAGTTCTATATGTTATTTATTTATTTATTTACATATTTACATTTAGCGCCACGTTCGCAATGCAAGGGCGTGAACCAGAAAATAATAATAAGTAATCATATTGATCCGTGATCCGCGATCCGTGTGGTGACGGATTAAGAATATGAAATGTCACCACCCCATATCATCCCATGGGTGTCGTAAGAGCCGACAGAGGGAGCATATTATGCAGAGAACAGCACTGTAAGAGAAGGAAAACTTGATACAAACCCTATACCAACCCGTTTGGCCAGCGTGGTATAGTAGGCCAATTCCTCCTTTTAAAGGAGAGGCCTAGTCCAGCAGTGGACTGGTAAAGGCTGATGATGACATTGATTGCAAAGAACGGGCAATAAAACGCAGGGCAGCAAACGTTTCGCCTCATTATTTTTTTTTCCTAAAATTAACAAAATAAGTTCCTTGAAATATAACTAGTGACACCTATCGTAAAATGGTTTAAATACAAACACTAGCGACAACTAACGGATACTCACGGCACTACCAAGATTATTATAGGTCCCTTATCGCGCTATTAAGTTTTGCATTTGATTACTATAAAATACAACGTTATTTTTGGAATTAAATCACTTGTAATTATATATTAAGTAGAAATCGCGAAAAAAATATCAACTGTTTCATACTTTGTAGAGGTTAAAGTACAATTCAGTGCGCGTTTTTATGAGTAGGTAACACAGTATACCTAGTACTTCAATGATTATAATAAGATACACTGCCGCTCACAAATATTCGCCAACCTTGATTTGAGGATGTTTGAACAGAAATTATTTCCTTCTAATTGTATCGTACTGATTTTATTATGTCAATTCATTGTTGAATGATGTTAAACCTGGGCACGGGCCTCTTCTCACTATGAGAAGGGTAAGGCCATAGTCCACCAGTGTCCACCACGCTGGCCAAGTGCGGGTTGGCAGACTTCACATGTCTTTCGAGAACATTATGGAGAACTCTCAGACATGCAGGTTTCCTCACGATGTTTTCCTTCACCGGTAAGCAAGCGATAATTAACAAAGTAATACTCTCAAATAAACTGACACTGGTCTGCCATGGAATATCACTATCCCTTTGGGATGCGGAGGTCAGAGGGCAGTCACTTGGCAGTGGAACAGCTGATATTCAGTCATATCTGGTTAGACTAGTAAGCGGACCCCGGGCACAGTTTTGGATGTAACTGGGAAAGCGCTAAGACGATAGACGAAGACAAAGATTGCAGTGGGCAAATGCTTTTGAGCGGTAGTGTACCTATATACATAAACTAAATAGTTTGTTTCAAACTTTTCTAGTCCATCCCAAGGTTGCTTGGAAGAAATTGCTTTTAGCGATAAGGCCGCCTATTGTACATGTGAAAGCTGTACCATGTAATATGTTGTATTTGTGTTATGGTGTACCTACAATAAAGATTTTTCTATCTATCTACCTACCAATAAATAAATACACTTAACTGCCTGAACTCAAAGTGTCTTAACTTGGCTATTCCAGACGTATTCCAAACGGACATCTTCCACATGGGAGGTGACGAGGTCAGCGAGAGATGCTGGAACTCCTCAGAAGAGATCCAGAATTTCATGATCCAGAACCGCTGGGACCTCAATAAGTCCAGCTTCTTGAAGCTCTGGAACTACTTCCAGAAGAAGGCTTCCGACAGGGCTTATAAGGTAATACAGGGTGTCAGATATGTATTTGCAAAATATTTTCAGGGGTGAATATACTACTAAGTATAACTGAATACAAATACCTACATGAATAAAATACTAAAATATATTTTTTCGTAATCATGCATTTTAAAACTCGGTGTATTGAACTATTGACCGCCGCCGTCACTCAGCTGATCGCCGCGAGCTCGCATTACAGTTACCTAACACATACAAGCACACGTACCTACCGTGCCGTCTTAAGGCCTAAGCCCACATAAACGACTCGCCTCACACCCAACCAAAAGAATATCATTCAAATATGAGCTTTAAGCATTGCTCATTAGGTATTTTTTACATTCGACTACCGAGGCGTCTGGCGGCGGACAGCGCGCTGTCTGCTAATTTATGTGCCAATGTAAAATATACCTAATGAGCAATGCTTAAAGCGCATATTTGAATTGACTTAGCAATTAAGTCCCATCGAGTTTCTAAAACTGCTATGTATCTGTACCCACTTCATTTCTTGCCTATCTATACTAATATAATAAAGCGGAAGAGTTTGTTTGTTTGTTTGTTTGTTTGTTTGTTTGTTTGTTTGAACGCGCTAATCTCAGGAACTACCGGTCGGATCTGAAAAATTCTTTTTGTATACGATAGCCCAGTTATTCCGGAAGGCTATAGGCTATATAACATAACGCTTCGACCCTTTGGGGCTGGGCAAAAGGCTAAAAAGGCTAAAACATAATGTCGGCTAATCTCAGGAACTAGCAGTCGGATTTTAAAAATTGTTTTTGCCTATGATAACCCAATTATTCCGAAAGGCTATAGGCTATATAAAATTACGCCACAACTTTTAGGGGCCAGACAAAAATAATAAAATGGTCAAACGAGAAGGGGGAGGGTTGGGTCAAAGGCAAAAAAGGCTAAACGAATAGGAAACAATCTATATGGGTATCGTTTTCGAGATTTTCGGGGCGCTGATTAATAATATGAAATTTATTTAGTAATCCAAGATGGCGGACGGGAAATCAAAGATGGCGGATGAGAAAATTTTAAATATCAATATGGGTATCGCCTTCGATATTTTAAGGGGTGGAGAATCGAAATACAACATCTATTTCATGATCAAAGATGGTGGATGGGCAATCAAAGATGGTGGATGGGAAAATTAAAAAAAATCAATATTTGTATCGTCTCCGATGTTTAAAGGGATGGGGAATCCAAATACAACATCTATTTCGTGATTCAAGATGGCGGATGGGAAATCAAAAAATGGCGGATAGGAAAAATTTTAAAAATTAATATGGGTATCGTCTCTGATGATTTAAGGGATGGTGAATCCAAATACAACATCTATTTCGTGATCAAAGATGGCGGATAGGAAATCAAAGATGGCGGACGGGATTATTTTTTAAGTCGATATGGGTATCGTCGCCGATATTTAAAGGGATGGGACATCCAAATCCGACATCTATTTCGTGATCAAAGATGGCGGATGAGAAAGTTTTAAAAAATCAATATGGTTACCGTCTCCGATGTTTTCAGGGATGGCGAATCTAAATACAACATCTATTTCGTGATCAAAGATGGCGGATAGGAAATCAAAGATGGCGGACGGGATTTTTTTAAAGTCGATATGGGTATCGTCTCCGATATTTTAAGTAATGCGGAATTCAAAAACACCATCTATTTCGTGATCAAAGATGGCGGATGGGATTTTTTTTAAATCAATATGGGTATCGTCTCCGATTTTTGAAGGGATGGGGAATTAAAATACAACATCTATTTCGTGATTCAAGATGGCGGATGGGAAATCAAAGATGGCGGATGGGAAACATTTTAAAAATCAATATGGGTATCGTCTCTGATGATTTAAGGGATGGTGAATCCAAATACAACATCTATTTCGTGATCAAAGATGGCGGATAGGAAATCAAAGATGGCGGACGGGATTTTTTTAAAGTCGATATGGGTATCGTCTCCGATATTTTAAGTAATGCGGAATTCAAAAACACCATCTATTTCGTGATCAAAGATGGCGGATGGGATTTTTTTTAAATCAATATGGGTATCGTCTCCGATTTTTGAAGGGATGGGGAATTAAAATACAACATCTATTTCGTGATTCAAGATGGCGGATGGGAAATCAAAGATGGCGGATGGGAAACATTTTAAAAATCAATATGGGTATCGTCTCTGATGATTTAAGGGATGGTGAATCCAAATACAACATCTATTTCGTGATCAAAGATGGCGGATAGGAAATCAAAGATGGTGGACGGGATTTTTTTTTTAAGTCGATATGGGTATCGTCGCCGATATTTGAAGGGATGGGGAATTAAAATACAACATCTATTTCGTGATTCAAGATGGCGGAAGGGAAAAATTAAAAAATCAATATGGGTATCGTCTGCTATGTTAAAAGGGATGGTGAATCCAAATACAACATCTATTTCGTGATCAAAGATGGCGGATAAGAAATCAAAGATGGTGGACGGGATTATTTTTTAAGTCGATCTGGGTATCGTCTCCGATATTTTAAGGAACGGGGAATTCAAAATTATATAAATATCTATGTTTGTTTTTGCATCATTTATAGACCCTGGAATGATAAGAGATTAAGCGCTAAGTCAATGGTAACTTTGGAAAAGGGGCTTGGAAAAAGGGAATAAAATAAAAACTCTTAAAAAGGCGATACGGAGTTCGCTGGGTCAGCTAGTCTTAGTATAACGTAAGCTTGAAATAAGAAATCTTAGAGATCTCGCAAAGAGACTGGTCGACGTGACCAGAAGGCGGGTGTATTTGGCCCAGAAGTTAAGTATCGCCATACAACATGGCAACGCTGTCAGCGTTCTGGGCACGCTTCCAGTTGACGGCGATGTGGATGAATTTCATGACGCAATTATCTTCTTTTCGTTCTGTGATTATATTTCTTTGGGTAAACATTTCGAAATACGTCGCCGTTTTAAGGGGTTGTGAGTGATTGCGGGGGAGGTCTCGGATTCCCGTCTACTTTTAGGGGAATAAAACTAACTCCCTTAAGCCCCCTACACCACCAATACCCAAATTCAGGCGACTCGTTTCGAAATCCAACCCTTTCTTTGTATAGTATTTTATGACTAAGTTAGTTTTTGTTCATTATTGTTTCACAAAACATAAAATCAGTTACAATAAAAAAAATCAGAAATATTAATGTGTTGGCATTGATTTCTAGGCGTTTGGTAAGAAGCTGCCAATCATCTTGTGGACCAGCACTCTGACCGAGTTCACACATGTTGACCAGTTCTTGGACAAAGAAGATTACATTATTCAAGTAAGTTCACTTCTTCTCTTCTTATCCGTTTCCTCTTATCTGCTTACTGACAAACTCCTTTGTGTTCAGGTATGGACCACAGGACGGGACCCTCAGATCAACGGTCTCCTGGAGAAGGGCTATAGGTTGATCATGTCCAACTATGACGCGTTGTACTTCGACTGCGGGTTCGGCGCCTGGGTTGGTGAAGGTATGAGTTTTATGAAGTGCTTTTTATATTCAAATTCAATTCAAACTAAAGTAATACACTTCTGCCTACTCCTTAGGGGATAAAGGCGTGAACTTATGTTATGTTATTCATATAGATTAGAAGGCAACTCTGTCTTATACATGCCATTGTTACTTAAATGAATTCGAACTTTCGAGGTTCATAACGTTAGTTTTAAATTGTCATTCTGGATACCGGATTTTAGATACCGCATATCTTTGTTTGTCCGTGTGGTGACGGATTAAGAAGACGGAATGTCGCCACCGTGTTCCCGGTTGCATCCATGACTTACACGGAACCCGGGGTCCGCTTACTGGTCTAACCGGGTTTTGCTTAATATTAGCTTTTCCACGGAGCGACTGCCTGTCTAACCTCCGCAACCCGAAGGGATAGCGATATTTCATGGTTTATATTAAGTAGTATCAGTTTATTTGAGGGTACTGACTCCCCGTAACAACTGTCAAAGATCTTGATGACAGCTGTCAGTCTCAGGTTTAACGTGCTCTCCGAAAACAAAATGTTGGTTCTGCCATTGGCTTTTATTAAGCTTTGTTCGATACAAATATACTTTTCTCAACAGGCAACAACTGGTGTTCTCCCTACATCGGATGGCAGAAGGTGTACATGAACAGCCCCGCAGTCATCGCCAGGTCGTACAAAGATCAAATTCTCGGTAAGTCACCTGTGGAGGATAAAGGTGTGGTGTTCCTTCAACCTAGAGGGAGGAGCCTCTAACCAAGCTGGGAGGTCGTGCTTGGTGGCCTGCAGGCCGACGGACATACTTTTGAACTTGTATATAATATGCCGCGTCGCTCGCGAAAGTTGATATCGCGGTTCAGGATTTTTGAACTTTTCCCGCGTTGTTAGGTGGCGAGTGTCGAGGTAGTTCTTTCGTCATTGACTAGATGGCGTTGTGCGGGTGTTATGTAGCTGGCCGCTACACACCTTTTAGCACTGTGCCATCTATCGGATAACGGTGAAGACATTAGAATCGCAAATTCACGTCATACCCACGTTAAAAAGCAATGGTATTGTTAAATATGAGGGTATTCGGTACTTTTTCTGTCACGAGATGGCGTTTCGTATGCGTCAGGTCCAAACAGCTGTCAGATATATATATATATACAGAATACACACTTGAAGTGAATAACCACACGTACGAAAATATAGGCGCTCTGACAATTTTGACGGGTTACTCTGGACTTGACGTCTTATACGAGTAGTGATGAATATTTTGAACTTTACATTATTGTTTTCTGAATATGGGTATTCAGAAAACAATGATGGGCTTAGGGGCCCACCCTACAGAGTACCTTTGTATATAGGAGGCCCCACCCTAAGAAATAATTCAGATACGCCATGGTAAAGTCGCCAGTGAGATAGGTTTAATTTCTAATACCTAAGCAAATAAAAACCGGCGAGCGACGGTGATAGAGTGGCAGAGAGAGGCCAATGAGTGTCCGTCGGTGCGAGAGAGAACGCTACAGTTAAAGGCCCCCCGCATCTCTCTCTAACAGTACATGCACAACATTGGCCAATGGCGTGCTACCTGTAACTATTATTTATATCAGTTTATCAGTAATCAATAGTTTAAAAGTTGTTTTTATTGATACACGAAGATAGTTTGAAAAGACAAAAAAGTGTGTATATTGTAAAAATTTGATCATAATACAAATTCAATGTTTGGGGACACAAAGACAACACACTTTGACAGTTGCCAACCCCATTGTAGAATGTAAGCATGCGTTGTTAAAGAGAGATGCAGGGGGGCTTTAACTGTTGCGTTTTCTCTCCCACCGGCGGACACGACACAGTATCGAGTTAGGTAATTTCTGCAACTCTATCCTTTATATCTCTATGGTCGCGACATCGAGCGCGGCTAGTGGAGCGTGACATGTACAATCAAACAAGTCGGCGCTGGACCAGTTTGAATACAATTCCCTTGGCTCGTTCATGGATTCGAGACACACTAAAAACTGGTTTTGTATATTAGTGTCAATGTGCGTGTAAAGTAGCACTGGAAGCGAATCGTCGCTTCTAGACCAGCAAGACATCGGTCGTGCTGAGCGATTCTCGCCCCTATGGTGCCCTAGCGGGTAGTTGTTCGACTGTACATAGAACGTAACAAGTCAGGGTGCCCAACGTAGGGGATTTTTTTCCAAATTTAGGGGGTAAATAAGAGAGGTGGGATTTCTTAGGGGTGTTATATTTTTAGGGATTTCTTGACTTAAAATTTTTTCAAGAAAGAAAAAAAGATTTTCTATTTTTCTTTTTTTTTAATTTTTTTCTTTTTTTTGGAGTAATACTTTTTAGCCAAATGTATTTAATTGTTGACCTAGCAGCTTAGCGACTCTGGTATGATTCTTTAATTAAGTATGCGAAGTTGAATGAAAAACAAATGTCACCATAGTGTTTGCCATAAATATAAACATATAGGGCGCGATCAGCGCGATATTCCAATCAAGGTTACCAAAATACCCTATTTTAGTATAATATTTATATTTGTTTTATCTTTTTTTAGGGGGATTTTCATGTAATTGTCATGATTTTAGGGATTTTTGATTTAAGCTTTGGGGGATTTTTGAGAGTTGAGAACACTAACGCGTGTGTTGTTGTGTGCAGGCGGAGAAGCAGCGTTATGGTCGGAACAGGCGGACGCCTCCACGTTAGACGCGCGCCTGTGGCCGCGCGCCGCCGCGCTGGCCGAGCGTCTGTGGGCCGAACCGACACTTGGCTGGCAGCAGGCTGAGCAACGCATGCTACATATACGGTATGTACCCTTCACCACCTCTTTCAATCTTTTTTGGCATTCTACAGCCAAAAATGGCAAACAGCGGAACCCTTTAGATTCGCCATATCTGTCGGTCTGTCCATATGCAATGACTGCACGATTAGTGTAGGTAGTGGTTTAAGCGGCAGCCTCGCTTCACACACCGCCCTCGCGTCTGTGGCCCGAACCACAGCATGGCTGGCAGCAGAGCTGCATATACGGTATACCCTTCGCCTTGTACTTTACACCAGCATTAAGGCCATGTTGGAGACCAAAAGGCGGTCTGAAAACTCCAACACCAGAGCCACACACTCACACGAAAAGAAACAAGCAGCTTTTATGTAATAAGAAGAAAGCAGCCATATCGCTTGATAGTGAGCGATTACTGCTGACCATAGACACCCGCAGTGCTAGAGGAGTCACAAACGCCAACGCATACCGCATATACGGTATGTACCTGCCAACTTGTACTTTACACCAACTTTTATGTAGGAAGGGAAGGCCAATGTGTGTGGGCAAGTCGATCGCGGCTCGCAGCAGACCTCGTCAGACATTCCTCGACCATATTAGGGACGTCCTAAAAACAGCAAGATCCTAAGTACCCGAAACCGGCGAGCATGTATGCAAAAAGAACCCAATGAATGTAGAGGAAGCGCGTGAGGTTTGTAAGGATAGAAGCAAGTGGCGTTCTGTTGTCTCTACCTACCCCGACGGGAAAAAAGCGTAAGTATATATGTATGTATAAGAAGGAAAGAAGCAGAATGCTTGGTGGTGCAATAACTGCTGTCGATAGACACCCGCCAATATTTTGTATACACTTCCCCGGTCAAGTCGACCCCTACATGCTAAAATTAGCAAATTCGTTGCTTGTAGGAAATACTGATTCGATTTGAATAATTACATTTGTTGGATAGTCCATTCATCGAGGAATATATTCATATAACATCACGCTACAAGCAACAGATGCGGAGCCACCTTTAGTAGTAATCTTTGTTAAAGTGTTTGTTTCTTCATATAAAATCTAGAGCCAATAAACCATCTCTTCCAAAAAGATTTCTCACCAAATACAAATCAAACATAATAATTATAATGTAATCATAATTATATCTACACAATTATTACAAAATCTCTTTGTGTATGCGTAATTTTAATAGTCCTTATCTTTTTCAATTGCGTAATTTCGTTATATTTTGTATCATGTCATTGCACCTTAGTTGCAGCGATCGATTGACCAACATTGTTAAGTAATATTACTCACAGTCTCTTACGTAACAGTGATAAAATATGATGTCATTTATATTTTTGCTAAATTTTAATTTGTTGGTATCGATTAGAATCGACTAATTTCACTATTATGCCAAATAGTAACTATAACCACCTACTGTTTTCTAACTTTTTGTAGTTGTTATTGGCACTAATCGTGTTGAAATACCATTTTCGACATCAAGTTTAATGCGTGGTTTAGTAGACCACATCGTCCTAGTGAGTCACAATGATTTTGTGACGCAAACTAAGAGAGGCATGTGTCCAGGAGTGGACTGCGAAAGACTGAATGATGACGAGATCTTAGAACAAAATATTTTCTTTTTTCAGGGAGCGTCTAGTCCGCATGGGTATCCATGCTGAATCTTTGGAGCCTGAATGGTGCTACCAGAACGAGGGCTACTGCTACCACTAAAGAAGCAGGAGACCTTAAAGGTTACTTACACGGGACCTTCTTCAGTAAAGTGCTGTCTTTGTCTTACCACAAGTGTAAGACAGAGACGGCACGAGATGATCGTGTAAATAACCCTTTATTGATGTATCTCAGATCACGTAATGACGACTCATAGGAACCTCGCTCTGTGATCAAACTGTGTTTACATATAGCAACACTTCGCGTAACATTTTTTTATATCGTGAATGTAATTTACAATCTTTTGTATTAAATATTTTAAATGTGTTTTGGGGCTTTTATTTCCCTTAGTTTACCTGATTAGCAACCGATTTTTTGTATGATACCACTTTAGGGTTTGGTCAGCGATTAAATAATCAACCGAAAAAAAGAAAATATAGTTAGGTCTGATAATTTGTGTGAAAGAATGTGTCCTATCACTTTCGGTCGTTACTGTAAAACAGCAAAAGTGCCGTTAGTGTAAAATAAAACAACTGACATCAATTCAACAAAAAGTATATTAAAACTTAATTTAGTAACAAGTTAACAACTTATAATCTACAGCCTACCCTATTCATAGCGGGCGGTCCCGCTAGACCTAAGCCCATCACTGGCGGAATATTAGCAACAGGCGCATCACTAATACCCACATTGCCCGTGCCGCACTCAAAAGCTACAGCACTAGAGCCCCCCGCAGGAACTAAGCCTTCTACAGCTACTGTGCCCAAAAACGGCAAAGTACCTTGAACAAGCACAGTGCCTTCGATGATAAGGTCGTCAGAGAATATTGAAACGCCTGAAGGATCTTGAGCCGAAGTGTCAACGATAAGGTTCCCGCCAATAACGCGACCGATGACAGGTGACATTGGCGCCAAACCGTCAAGCGCCATGTTGGGAAGCAGTAGAGTTTCACCGCCTATTAGTGGTGACCCAATGCATTGTGATGAAACAGCCTGTAAAATAATTCCATAGTTAGTTATTTTGAGTTTTCCTGTCGAACCAATTTAGCTGAGGCTTCGTTAATTTGATGGAACTACCCATATGAAAGAGATAACCAACCATGATGGTAATATATAAAAATATTTCAAACAAATTTTCTGAAGGGTCTTTGTAGCAGTTAGTCAGCTGAAAAAAACTTGATTTCTAAGAAACGAAAGGTAAAAATAATTTTGCAGCTACTAATTTTATAGGGATGACCAAGGAGTCACAGTAGTACTTAACTGCAAATTATGCTCTTAGACCTAGGGACAATCCAGTATTGATTAGTTATTATATTAAAAATATGAAAATACCTTTAGAAGAACGGCTTGAATACACACAACGAGGAATCCTTTTACCAACATGTTTGGCTTTGTATCACTTGGATTAATTAATGTCAGACATTAGTTACTTCCTGTTATATACCAAGCAATGTTATCAATAAGTAACAGTTACATACATTGCTTCATCATAAATGTATGTAACTGAGCTAATTATTACAATAGCATATAAGTAACCGGGTTGCTAAATTATGTTATCTTTATGTTTCTAATCGATTGTATGTAGAAAAAGATAAGCTTATTTCCATTTACCATGTAAAGTGTAACATTCATCATCATTGGCCTAGCGTTAGGTATCTCAGTCAGTTGCATCCAAGACTTATCGGCTTTTAGCCTGGGACCCGCCTACTAGTCTAACCAGATATTTTATATTTTTTTATAGACTCACGCCTGTATCCCCGAAGGGGTAGGCAGAGGTGTAATATTACACCCAATTTCGCCATGATGTTTTTTTTAGGCCCCACGTAATAGGGGGCGAGCCTATTGCCGTATCGGGCACATTACCAGACTCCGTGTTGCTACTGAGAATTTCCTAACGGAAAAACCCAATAACACTTTGCCCGACCCGGGAATCGAACCCGAGACCTCGCAATCCCACGCGCACATTTATGCCGCGAAACCAAAGAGGCAGTCTAACCAGATTTGTCAGAATATTAGCTTTTCTACAAAGCGACTGCCGTATGACCTGCACAACCCCACGGGATAGCGACATTCCATGGTTAGACTAGTGGAGGTTTTATTTATAAAAAAAACTCCTCTTAACGACTGTCCAAGAATCCTCATGACTTTCAGGACCACTTAACGGCGTGCTCTCCGAGTCCGAGGAACGGGGCAAGCGATTATTAACTATTTAATACGCACATAATTATATAACTTCGAAAAGTTAGTGTTGCGCCTCGTGGATTTAATCCCGATACACCCTGTATACTACTATATAGAAAGTCTGCTACAAGATAGCGAGGCATTTCAGCCTATCCCAAAGGCCTGGTATATTTAAGTCAAGCAAGTTAGCAACCCTTCGTCCTTTAATTTTTCCCACTTATGAGTTATATCAGTCCACCGGTGTTCTAAGTGTGCGCCTATTATTCATTCTACGCACCATACTAAAACAACACACCCTTCTTCCTTATACACCAATCCCATCAGGCAAAAGACGGAAAGATCTAGTCTGCACCAAACCTCGAGGTAAACATGTTTATGTAAATAGATTCTTTGCTTTCCTCGGACCTTTCCTATATAATAAATTAAATAAAACCATAGATTTATATAGCATTAGTTATAAGCAGTGTCACCATATTGTTATAAACGGTTATAAAACACCTAATGACAATGACCTACTCTGATACAGATAATTTGCTTACAGTTATTAAATACTGTGTGTAAGTACCTTTTTTTTTGGTGTCGGGTTGGAAAATCCTCATGGAGTCCCTTCGCCCTGGGGGAGAAGGTCGGAGGGGGACTGTCAGACTCTTATTACTGACTAAAAACCAACCCGTGCTCCTCATGTACCCATGTGTCGGAGGGTAGGGTTTCACAGTTTCACCGAAGCATTCCTCGCTACCCGACGGGTATTGGCCCGCCAGATGGTCAGGCGGGCCCCGAACGAAACCCCCTTGGCGGCGGATGAAGGTGTTGGGCTCCGCCGCTAAGTTTGTGTGTAAGTACCTACGCTAAGTTACAACAAATCATATTAAGTCTATTTCCTATACATATTTGCAGTTCATGATTATTTTGTTTAAACATAGCCCTATAATATCATTATTTAAGATTTTTCCTGAAACGCACATGAGGTGATGCAGCATTTTTTTTCTTCGTCGTGGTGGAGAACTCGACGGCTGGAGTGCAAGACCGTAATATCCACTAAAACCACAGCGCATACTTCAACGCCATTTTGGGGGCGCCAGAGGGTCGCGTTAGCATTCTACCCTGACACCCCGGCGGATAGCCCGAAGGCTACAACCTCCTTGGTGGCGAAAGAAGGTGTTGGGCTTCGCCGCCTAAACACCCAGCGGCCGCAGAGGATAGGGAGGACGGCAACCTGACAACACCGCATCTCCTCTTCCTCTGCGGCAGCACCGCGACGCAACAATAGTGCGCCCCCATTTGGTCGCAGGAGAGGCGGTGTCCAAGCCACGGTTACTAAGCCCCCCCCACCACGACAACGTGGAGATCCAAGGGGGCAGGAGGTGTTACAGCCTAGTTCAGGTAAACATTAAAATAGCTATATTTACCAAATATAATGTATTACCGTTATACATAAAGTAGGTCCACAATTTAACAAAAGCACTTATCACAGACATTTTATTTAATAGTTTATTATAATTATATATGTGTCTCTTTTTCACGGCTCGGCTATTCTTCTAACATGTGGTGTTAGAAGAATAACTGGTCCTTTGGGAGGCTTACACGGTGATATGGATCTAACGTGCAAAGGCCCGTAGAGAGCTTTAGGTATTCTAAAATGTGATGGGACACATGCCGCGAAGCCTCCACGACTGCACTACTGAGTACAGCTATGGACTAGCCGCAGAACATGTAAGACTATTGTAATATGTGAAGCCTAATTTAAATGGTTTATGGGATTGGTTTAATTGGTTTATGGGTGTTTGATGGACTTGTAATTATTATATGATTCTATGGATGAAAAACGGCACCTGCCAGTAATACTCTAATAGGATCCGTCTGCATGGCAGGTGGTGACTCGCCAACTCACTGGATGGGCGCTCTCATATCAGCCACCCAAAGCAAACAAACTCTGCCATAAAGTCAGCCACATGGCAACACCGCCGGTGCGAGTGGCTCAGTGGCTTGGGGCGTCGAGCGGTGCGGCACCAGTTTCGCCATCGCGGGTCTCGTGACAACGGAGACCCGGCGCGGGTTTCCCCATAGTTACGCCCTTGAGAATGACACTTCCACCCCCGAGCTAATAGCTCTTGCGGCTTCCCTCTGGCCGGCCGACCAAGGCAAGACAGAGTTGAGAGTACTGCGCGCGCTCTTGGAAATCCAATCCGAGCAGTCAGTAAAAGCAAGCCGGAGACGAGGCCCTGACCGACTCTCTGAAGTATTATTAAGCAAGTTATTATTTAAATATCCACGAGCTGGGTAAAACAATTACAAAAGGTTAAATGTTACTCGAGCAGCATTGTTGCTGGCCTGTTTTGTCTTGGTTCAAAACTATCTTTATGAAAAGTAGGTCAAGTCAACACGCAACGTGTCAGGTCCGTTAAGTTACTAGCCAGATTGAGATTAGTCTTCCAAATTCTGGGGATCATTCATCAGCACATGTTTTACACTATTGAAAGCAGATGTAGACACAGAGGAAAAGAAGCTCTAGAAGTTTCAAGCTGCTCCAAAATTATCTATTCAAATTGTCTGCCAAAATCAAAATAAGCCTCCCTAAAACAAAATCTTGGATCCATCGCGTAGGGACCTTCAGGGATGTAGCCGTGAGATTTATTCTTGCTGATCTTTTGCTCATCGCATTCACGACGTAAAGAGAAATCCTATACTAACACTGGACCTTGAATTGAAGATTGAGACATTTGAAATACAAAATCTCAGATCATGTCATCTGAGTACAAAATATAAATATTACAAAAGCATGTTTTACTTGATCTCAGTAAAAATGTGGAATAATGAGCGAACTACACATACGAATGCAATAATGAAATTATGGAACGTACCCAAACAGTAACGTCACAAACGTCAGTTTATAGAAGTGTCACAATTTTATTTACCAAGTACTTCTGTGATCTGTTTTTTCTTGTAAATTGACGATAATTCCCATTAATTGTTGATAAAATAGTATCACAAAATGAATTGTTTCGAAAACGTGTCAATGCCTAGTTGTGTGTGGTTCGAGAGTGGAGAAAAGCGTAATATAATCGCATCCATCGTATCGGGTTTATTGGTTTGTATTTGATGAATCATGCAGATTTCTATTCTTTATTGTCTTGTCTGTAAACATATTTGAAAAAGTAATTCAATTAACATTAACAACTTTATTTAGTAGACAAACGACGTCAATACTTCGATAGATTTATACGAAAACCTGTCACAGTCAAACACTGCACTGCTTTTTCTAGGCGTGATTAATTATGTAGGTACTTAAGTAATTTAAAGATAGTATTGTTACTCAACTTTGCTGTTATAATTAGACATTTTATCTGGTTCACACCTAAAAGTAAACCTGACATCATAACACTATATTCATTTTGTCAATTTTGGTATCAGTTCTTTGCAGGATGGTGGTTTATCATAGATGCTGCGACAGTGCCCGAAGTGGCCAACCGCTTGCCTGGCGCAGCACACGTCTGCGGAGTGATGGCTACTTTATCACTCATTATGGTCAACTCAGTGTCAAATGCACAGGTGAGATTTTGTTTGGTTTTTTTTTCTTTTTATGGTAATAGGTGGCAAACGAGCAGACGGACTGCCCTTGGGGTTTGGAAAAGGGGTAGGATGAGGAGTGGGATCAGGTAGAAGGGATAGGGCCTCCAGCACTCTCACTCACCGAACGAAACGCAACAGTTTAGGTACTGTTACTTTACGTCGATTTTCTGTGAGAGGGTAGTACTTCCGCGGTCGAGCCGGCCCATTCATGCTTTAATCAGCAAGGCTCTACTACCTATAAACATATAGTCTCCTCTTGAATTTGTACAAATTCTTCCCTCATAACAGCCATAATGAGTGGGCTCAACTGAGAGACCTTTGCCAAAGCGCAACCAGATACATAGAACTTATTTTGTAAGTTAAATTTGGCAAATATAAATACAAGCTAGCTATAATACTTCTATATACTAGGTACTTCCTGATAAACTTCTTGTATTTTATGATTTGTACTACTACTGGACTTATGCCCCATACTGCTCTTGTAATATTTGACTTTGATTACTCAGCATACTGACTGACCTCTTGGTTTAATAATTGACTGCTATGCCTAAGGTTGTGCATTCAGGTTAAATGCTCGTATGTGAGCATGATTACTTGGTGTATGTCTGGGTTTGATTTGTCTGTAAATTATTTGTTTTTAGTATAATAAGTTCTCCGTAATTTGAGTAAAGATGATAGTGTGTATGTTGTTCCAGGATATAATTTTTTGTTTCTTTATCAGATGTGTTTCCCTCACATATTATGGTATAGATGGCCCTTTGGTAGGCATACTTTTAGACATAAGCCTAACATGCAGAGTACTTTGGAGATTTTTTTATCAAGAATGATATGGGGCTAGTAAATTAATAGGTGACAAATTAGAAGTTTGGGAACCCCTAGTGTACACTACTACTATGATACTTACTTACTATATGGGACTTGCTACTAAGTTTATGTCAAGGCTGCTAATCATCATCAAATATTGTTGCATATTTAACGCTTTTCTTGAATTTACTACTACATGTCCAAAGTAGATTTATATTTCAAGAATGTGTATGCTGTTCTCTTGTAAATTTTATCAGTTTCATAAGGCCATGAGGGATCTTGTAAGTTTGAGTAATCCTGGTGTTTGTGAAGACAAAACAGTGTCCTTAGTCCTTAATAATGGTGCAGAAGCTTGGAATGGTATTAGTATAATAATTTTATTTGTGAATGTTCCAGGTCCGTGGTGAGACATACACAGGGGGGTGTATGGGCCCTCGGGGCGCGCGGCTGTGGTTGTTCCTGGGCTTCGTCGTCGGGTTCGCGTCGCTTATCGCTGCCGTCTGGATCCTCTTCGCTAATTATGTTAATAGAAGTAAGTATTCCTATAAAGATTATTTTATGCTTTGTTTCAGACTTGAGGTTATGTTTTGTTGCGTTCGATAACAGAATCCCATTCGAAGTTAAGAGGTAACTGCCAGTTGTGTGCCATAGATGGCATTGTCATGGCATTATATTGCAGACCATATTCAATATAAATGATCATAAAGGTCAACGCTCATTAGAGCCACCCAGCAGGCCAGCACCCACTCCGCACCGCCTCGCCTCAAACTCAAAATCATTTATTCATTTAGGTCACAACGTGACGCTTATGAACGTCAAAGATTAAAGTTAATTACTAGATGATTCTACATTTACATTTACTGCCACGTTCGAAATGCAATAGGTAGAACCACGAGAAAGAACGGGCAATAAAACTCGTGGCCACTCTTTTTAACTGCCAGTATAATTCTTTTACATGTTATATTTGTAAGGAGCTGCAACTGTTTCACATTGTGAGTTATCTACTATTGCAAAAGTTAATAGTTATTGATATCATACTCAAGCAATATGTTCATTTAGTACTCGTGCGGTTAGTATTCTTTAAATGGATTTGTATGGGTATGCGCTCACTACATCAACTCCGTAGCGTCACCGGATCGCCTTTGTCGTAAGCCGTCCACGCGCGGGCGGCGGGTGGTCCACCCGCCGCACTGTGGTTAGTCTAGAACATGCTAGCTGGACAAAATTATTTCTTGAGGTTTTTTAGTTCGTACGGCTTTATTATGATATTCTAATGGGGTATTAGCGCATATAACACCAAAAAACAGGAGGTAGGGTCACGTGTGCCAACAAAAAAAAATATAATAGCGATTAATCTTTTATTGTCAGACAGGTAAAAAATAACAATGAAAAAAAATAACAATAGTCATAAAATATTGTGCTACTAAGGACTTGGCTTCTAATTACATAATAGGGCATTATTACTACCTACTCAATAACAATACTTTTTACTTAAAAAATATGCACTTAAAAAACAATATGTTGACAACTAATAATAAAGTTAGATAAGGTACACAGCTTAAAAAAACATTAGTAAAATATTATTTACAACTTCTATTTATTCTGCATCACTAAATTCTTCTTCTGAAGAATCATCTACCATATAATCTGACATATTTTGATGAGAACTACAATGACTTACACTAGACCTTACATTTACAGGAGGGGGTATAATTAATTCTAAAATCTCAGAAGGAAGTTTACTCGTCGGTTTTTCCGGCACTTCCCTAAGGCCATTTATTACAGGATCAGATGTAATTAGCAACATATTAAGTAAATGCCTATTCGTGGCAATACGTAAATATTTTCGAGTATTATTTGTGCTCCCGGAACCTCCTATAATCCTTATTACGCGCTTCCTGAGCTTCTTCAGAAAGCTGCCCAATAGGTAAAAGAGCTTGATCTCACAATTTCTACACTGTGCACAAGAATTTTGTGCACAGTAACAGGCATTTTATACCACGAATAGAGACTAAGATACAATTTTTTGTGTCCTGTGTAAAAGAATTAAATTTAACAACATCAATATCGTAACCCGAAGCTAAAGTTCTAAGGATAGTGCCAAAGTTCTTAATTAGTGTCACATCTACACCTGTAATATCTGAAGCCTGTTCAGGATTCTCAAAAAACCGACGAGCAGTATTCCCATCATTCGTATTACCAAATCCTGGTTTTGGTTTATCTACAATTAAACCCATTTCAACCTTAAACCTTTCTTGGATACGAGCCGAACGTTGCTTCACATTTTCTTTGTCACTCTGACCTCGAAGTTGCCATTTCTTAACTTCAAGACGATAGCTTATGTGAAGCAAACATTCAAAAGACCGGATCCAAGCGTGAAGGGGAGATATACCAAAACCAAGAGTTTCCTTATTTACAACAAATTCCCTAGACTCATCGTTCATAAATTTAGGAGTAGCTCCACAAATGTAACATTTAAGTGCTGACGAAGTTTCAGTCATGAATTACTGTTCACGATGATTGATGGCATCAATCATCGTGAACAGTAATTCGTGTTTGACCGATATCTCTTTACCATCTATATTACCTATTGTTGGCACCAATTGGTTTATTTCCTCCAAAATCTTATTGGTTTCTATTACAGTAAAATCTGTTGTTTCTTTGGAGAAAATAAACTTAATCGGTCGACAATACATGGTAGAAGATGGTCGAGGATTCTGCCAAGCAACTCGACCACTATTGTCACGTAACTGAAGTGGCACGAATGAGAACATAAACAAAAACTCATCTGTGTCTTCACTGTTTGAGAATTTTTGTTTGTAAGTGATATGACCGGAACTTCCATCACACCCCCACTTGCTAACAAGGGAGAGTGATAAGCCAGAATCTACAGATTTTAAAACTTCACGCTGTGCACAAATTAGACGTTCAGCTGTTTTATTTAAAACCGCCTAAAGTTTAATTTCTGCACGCGTTTCGCTTATAAAAATCTGTTCCTCGGGAGGGTAGCATTCAATTTTTGCCTGCCTAACACTATAAAATGATGGGAATGCCTGGTGTCCTGCCTTGATGCTCCATTTCCTCGTTTGTTTATAAGAGTGGCTCGTGGATTTGGCATCCACATAATATGCCAAAGCCTCCTCTTTGGACAAACATCTTGGTTGTTCGCGTACCTTTTCACCCACATATCTTTTCATTTCTTGGCACTTTTCCGGACTATGGCTTGCTTCTTTAATCACAGTAGCCAAATTCCGATGTCCGGATAATCGTGCCGATATTTCAGCAGCGGCTACTAGCTGGTTTACATCTCGCGTGTGTAGTAGGTCCTCCACGCGTCTCCTTTTCGTTTTTTCACTTGCTTCAGGAAAATCTATTGATGGACGTCCACGAATCGAACTCTTACTTGATGATGATGGTGTTGAGAGGTGGACAGATGCTTTGAATGTAAAATCCCCAGACAACCACTCAGAATTCTTAGTCAGGAAGCGATTACGGCATTTCCCAAATGTTTCCCATTTTTCTGTGTATTTGGATGACAATCTTCCAATTGTCATTTTAATTTCCCGCTCAGATGCTTCCGTGATATTAACAAGATCATGTTTCATCACTATAAACTCATACAGTCTACTGTTGCGGTTCTCTTTGGCATGTCTGCCATTCATCAAAAAACTCCATTTTCGAGACTGAGAATTCGTATTCTAGAAAACAGACAAAATGACAAAGTTGTACTCAAGTGTGCAGGCTAAGCTGACTAAAATTTAAAAGCTAACAGATATGGCTATGCTATATATAAAATCTAGCCCGGGTACAAGAGGGTACAAGTAGTTTCTAGTCCAATGAATTCAGAAAATCATCAAAATTTGACAAACTTCTTTAAACTCGAGCTATTTAAAAAAACCGGTCAAGTGCGAGTTGGACTCGCGCACCGAGGGTTCCGTACAAACCTGTAGGTATATAAGTAAAAGTTCACCAGTCATAGTTATGGTATTTTTATTGCAAAATGAAAACCATGACATTACAATATGGAAAGCTGGAGGAGCATAAATTAAAGAAAAAGGTCTCTTAGTCGTTTGTAATCAGTCATCGTTTATTTAATATTAACATATATCGCTTACTTTATAATATAACTTAAATACCTATACTAGCTAGTATATGTCTGTAATTAATAGACAAGGCATGTTAAGACTATATTTACTATTGTAACAGCTTTTGTGTACATATGTTAAAGACAAATAAAAATATCTTTATCTTTATCTAGCCCAGCGGCAGCCTTGCAAAAGTCTGCTGATGAATGATGGTAAGATTTTTTATCAAATTTATTGATTTATAAAATTTTTAGTGACTATTAGAAATCTGTTACAAAAATATTAATAAAGTATTTTTAATAATTATAGTATTTATTTGCGATAAAAATAAAACTATTACTAGGTGACTATTTGCACATAAAATAAAACAATAATTAATATTCTAAATAAAAAAAAATAACAAAAATAAGTAAGCGGCTATAGCCCAGTGGTGTACGTGACGAACTACCGAGACGATCATCTCGGGATCGATCCCCAGGTACCCCGGGCACAGATCACTGACTTTTCAGAGTTACATATGTGTGTGTTTAAAACGTTAATTATCGCTCGCTTAGTAATGTGCCCGGTAGATGGCAATAGGCTCGCCCCCTATTACATTGGGACCGAAACATAACTGGCGAAGTGTGGGTGTGTAATACACTGCATACCCCTTCGAGGATAAAAAGGCGTGAAGTTATGATACGTTATATAAATAAATAAAAAAAAACATAAAAATGGAAATGAAAATTTTAAATTTTATGGAATTCAGTATCAAATTTGAACCAGACCTGTAAATTGTGACTGAAAAGGTATGAATAGTACCACATTGAATATTGAAGTTCTAAAAAACGTTGTCTGTAATTGTACTACTTCGTGTTGTGCTAGTGTTTATTAACGAAAACATGTTTATAGATGAAAAATATGTGGAAATTCCATTTTGGGGATTCATTCTAAAATCAATATTGAAGTCTTCCACGACAATCAGACGAGAACATGAATTATACCTATTGAGGTATAATTCATATTAATATAAGTAAATATAATTCATTCAATAATTATTATAAGCAAATAGAATTCATTGTTGGTCGCAAATAAATGTATCGCTCCATGTGCCTCAATAGGTCAGGTATTAATACTGTAACATCTAGAATTTATTAACTCTATATCCATATGAGTAATTCGACTGACAATCATATTGTTTAAGGCTATTGCGAATGCCACATCATCTCTTTGCCGCATTATTTTAGTCATCATAAAGAGACAGAATGGTTCCCACAACGGAACGCCAGCAAGTGGTGCCAATGGATTTCGACTTCTATTTGGCTGAAAAACCCAATTGTCACCTACCGGAGGTAACTGATTGAAGTCCCCGACGCTTATAATAGATATACCAGCAAATGGGGCATCTGTGTGAAATACTTGCTGCAATCTCCTATTAATTTGGTTAAGAGTTCTACTTCTTAGCATAGATATTGCATCCAAAATAATTAATCTTACTTTTGCAAGTTTACATGCTTAGGTATTTGCGATACTTGCTGATAATTCAGGCATTGTTTGGCCGCACTGGGATACTGGAAGTCCAAACGTACTGTGTACAGTTTGACCAAAGATTCCAAAAGCAGCTTTTCCCGTGTATGCACAAAGTAAGATTCTAGCATCGGCAGGATTTATACCCAGAACTCTATTAAATATATGTAAGCATTAAATATTAATACAGACCCTTAATTAACAAACTTTTCCCCACACCAGCCCCACCACTAACAAAATAATAAAATGATGGTGGTGATTCTTGAGTGAAAATATGTCCTACATGTAATACAAAATGTCTGATCAAAATTAAATATTCTAACTAAACTCAATATATCATTTTCACACAATACTGCAGGTTGGGCAATCTCTCCTCCTACTAAATCCGATTGATTTCCATGTTAATATAGACAATGATCTGGATCACCTTCTTGTGTTTCTAATTCATAATCGTCTAATGGACGAGCTTTTGCTTTTTTTATCCTCATCCTCTTCATCTATATCTACATTACGAATTGCATCCAATAGTGCCTCGAACTCATCTGGTCCCCCAACTGATTAAATTGAAGACTTTCTGAAAGGATTTCATCACTAAGTTCATTAAATTTCTGTTCGAGGTTTATAATTTCATTGACCAATTCAGTAATTTCATCCCTCCAGTTTGTGTATAACATTAGCTGTTCCCTGTAGAAATTGTCAGGATCTTGAGCCCTATTATATCCCCGGAAACGTATGACCCTGGCTTTTCTTCTTTTTCTAACGTATCCATCATTATTTAACAGCGCAATCAAATTTCCTATACATTCATGGTCAGTGTTTTCACCTTCATGTGTACACGAGATTTTTAGTTGAAAAAGCATAATACGCAGCGAAATAAGCTAAACTCATTGTATCAAACGTTTGATCATGTGGCCGATATTTATAATGATCCAGTATTTTTTTTAAATATGTCTGTAGACGAGTTCACGAGAAATACCCTGTAGGTTTTGATTCCCTTGCGAGTAGTCGCGAGTTTGAAAATATGATTATATTGCTCTTTCTTTTGATTGCGTAGACATAGAAGTTTGATTTTGTTACAGCCTAACGGTGTTATATACCTTTTTTTTTTTTTTGTTTTACGAGGTGGAAAATCCCTTCGGATCTCCGACTCTTGGGGGAAATAAGAGCCGGAGTATGTGGTGTTTCCACTAAAAACCACCTCGACTTCCGCCATGTACCCGTGTGTCGGAGGGTGGGGCATCACCAAAGCACTCGTCGCCACCCTCCGACGGGTATTGGCCCGCCAGATGGTCAGGCGGGCCCCGAACAAAACCCCCTTGGTGGCGGATTAAGGTGTTCTTTCATTGACTCCGCCGCCAAAACGCCCAGCGGCCGCAGAGGATAGGGAGGACGGCAACGCAACACCGCATCTCCTCTTCCTCTGCGGCCCCACCGCGACACATCGAATGGTGCGCCCCCATTTGGTCGCGGGAGATAGGGCGCGCGGCAACGCAACACCGACACGCCTCTCCTCCCGCGACCGCACCCGACTGCGAGGGACAGACAGAACTGTCCCCCGCACCCGCACCGTTGGACGCATCCTGCGCAGGCCCCTCCAAGCCCACGCGGAGCGTCCCCTCCTGGATCCCTCTTAGCTTCACCGCGGGTGACCAATCCACGGTTACTGAGCCCCCCACCACGACAAGGTGGAGATCCCACGGGGGGGGGGGCGGTGTTATATACCTGAGTATTTGATATGAATTTCAATTTAATACCTTTACGCGTTCAAGAGAAAGGGGTAGTAAGTTTAAATTTATTAAAAATATTTTTTTATATGCTGTAACAAAAAATTTACGGTTTTCGTAATTTTTCTTTTATGTGTGATATAAGACGTTGCTTCGTACCAAATTTCAAGATTTTGAATTCACGGGAAGTACCCTGTAGGTTTTGATTCACTTGCGAGTAGTCGCGAGTTTGAAAATATGCTTATATTGCTTTTTCTTTTGATTGCGTTGACATAGAAGTTTGATTTTGTTGCATCCTAATGGTGTTATATACTGGAGTATTTGGTATGAATTTCAATTTAATATCTCCAAGCGTTCAAGAGAAAGGGGAAGTAACCTAAAATTTATTAAAAATATTTTTATTATATGATGTAACAAAAAATTTACGGTTTTCGCATTTTTTACATTATATGTGCTATGAAACGTTGCTTCGTACCAAATTTTAAGATTCTGAGTTCACGGGAAGTACCCTATAGGTTTTGATTCACTTGGGAGTAGTCGCGAGTTTGAAAAAATTGCTTATATTGCTTTTTCTTTTGATTGCGTTGACATAGAAGTTTGAATTTGCTGCAGCCTAACGGTGTTATATACTTGAGTATTTGATATGAATTTCAATTAAATACCTCCACGCATTCAAAAGAAAGGGGTAGTAACTTCAAATTTATTAAAAATATTTTTTTATATGCTGTAACAAAAAATTTACAGTTTTCGCAATTGTTCCTTAATATGTGATATAAGACGTTGCTTCGTACCAAATTTCAAGATTCTGAGTTCACGGGAAGTACCCTATAGGTTTTGATTCCAATGCGAGTTGGAAAATATGCTGCAATTTGCAGCATAATCGGCTGTATCTTTTGATTGCGTTGGATTAGAAGTTTGATTTTTTTACAGCTCTATGGAACCGTAGATTTAAGTATCTAGTATAAATTTCAGTTTGATACCTCCACGCATTCCTGAGAAAAAGGGTCTTGACAGACGGACGGACAACAAAGTGATCCTATAAGGGTTCCGTTTTTTCCTTTTGAGGTACGGAACCCTAAAAATGGGGAAATGTAAACCTATTTTCTTATTAGAAATAAAAAGAACATACCTTTAACTTGAAGATCCATCACTAACACTTTTGAAAAAACTTAAACTCACTGACATAGGATGTTACTTCCGTACACGCAAAAATGCAATTAATAAGTGGTTTTCTTACCCTTTCCTTATATACTAACCTCATTACCTTATCAGTAGTTGACACGTGTCCAAAACAATTCTCAGAATTGGGGCACCTGGGTATCTGGTAAAAGGCTCAGGTAATAAATTTCAGGTAATTAGACAATGACTTTTGTCCAGCTAGCATGTTCTAGACGAAACACAGTACACCGTCCGCGCGTGGACGGCTCGGTGGCAACTCGCTGCTCGCATGCTTGCCGCGCGTTGACGGCTCGTCGCCAACGCGCGGGTCCGAAGCGGACCGCGCGTTGTCCGCGAATGATTCACGTCCGAGTGTTACCAGATACACGGTAAATACCGTAGATGCACGGTAATTTTGAGCAAGACACGGTCTACGGTAATAAGCTACTACCGTGTTCTTTTCTAAGGTATTTTTAATTATTTATTACCGTGTAAATGATAGGTACTCTTATTTTTACTCAAAAATATATTATCTTCTTACGAGTAATCCTTTATTGGCAACACTGGCTGTCGCAGTTGGTGATGTCGGGGAAATCATTAACGATTTCATTACTTGGCAGGTAATATAATCCGGCAGAATTAAAAATATTTATTATTTCTTTTTTTTGTTGCGTCTTTCATTTACTTCCTCATCAAGCGCGACAGCTATGAGTGCCAATTCAACGTTTGTAAAATTTGACATTACGAAACACACGTGTAGACCTAGTGCCAATTGTTAACAGACTATTCGAAAATTCGTGGACCAAGCGACGTCCATTCGTTGACCGCGCGGCGTTCACTCGTTGACGGCGCGCGGTCCGCTGGTTGACCGCGCGACGTCTACTCGTGGACGCCGTGCGGAGTGGGTGCGGGTGGCTCTAAAAGCTGTAACAGACGATCGAATTTGGTTCGGAACGGACCACGAACATGGTGCGCTTTGAACCAAATTCGATCGTGTGGAGCACGGTCCGCCGGACATTATTATTATTAATATCGGTACGGCTGGTTCGCAGCGCTTGCACATCGAACGCGGTGCGTTCCGAACCGATTCGATCGTGTGGACGGCGCACCAGGGCCGTGAAAGTTCCCTACATGGGTAAATTTCATATAAATCAGCACCATCTACCAATGATTGTAAGAACTAAAGAAAAAGCAACAACTGAACGGTAATTTCGCCAATTTGCTTAAGATCTACTTGGTGCAGTGGAAAGCGTGCTGGGCTCATATCTTAGAAGTTGGTGGATCGAATCCACGCTTACCACGAACTACATTTTGTGATTTTTATATTTTTTTACTTTTAAATTGCATATTTTACATAACAGTTGTAATTTACTTATTTATTAACACCGAAATTAAACATTTATTTTATTCTGAATAATGAATCCACTACTAACGCCATCTATACGATCGAATAAAAATACAATTGATTTGTACGCCATCTAGAGTCGAGGTCAGTCGAGGATGCCTATTGAACTTCAATTTCGAACTGAGAGTTGCGCATCTATACCAGTATAAATAAGTGTATAATCTATGCGGCGCACTATGGTTCGTCTAGAACAAGCTAGCTAGACAAAAACAACTCTTAAATTCCTGGAAGTTAATTACTATTACGAACTCATTACCCCTATACATAGGATTACACCTATTAATTATCAATACTACCCTCATTAAGAGCGTCATTAAGGTATGTTTATAAGATGTTGACTATTTAAAGGGCATTCATTTGCATTTTTACATCATATTTGATAGCATTGTTTATGTCACTAAAAGAAATTTGTGAAAGTGTTTTTGTGATGGATTGTATACGTAAGGGTAAGTAGTTATATTTTATTTCATTTTCAACATGGGAACTTCATTCTTTAGTCTTATAAAATGAAATGTTTGAATTTTCACCCACTTTTTTACTCATTTTTTCAAATTCATCGGTCAAATAATAACATGTCCCCACTTGTCCCCACCGTAGAACCTATCATATACGATTCTCATAAGTGTCTAGTAGTTATACGTAAAAAAATTCATTGCGATATATTTGCACAACTAATTTTTATTTATTTTTTTCTTTCAACAGTTTTTACCGTCTCAAGAATGGATTCTTTCGAAGAATGGCTGAAACACCCGAAGGAAACGCGGAATGAGGAGCTCTTTCGGTTTATATCTTTGAGATATAATTTTGATGGTGTTACGGAGCAGTCTCTGCGAGATATTAAAGTACTAATCTCAAGATATTCAACGAAATTTGCTGAAAAGTGGAGCAGCTGTGGAAGAAATCGAGAGCGATTCCTACAAAAGTATTCGACGTGGCTGGAGGGTCTTGACATATCTTTCGATGTGTCCGTTTATTTATCTCTGCCAACTACATCTGGAGAACCGGGACCCGGAAGACCTACTAAAGATTTTGAACATTCTAGTCTCAAAACGAAGAGACGACGTGTAGACGATCTATTACAGTCCAGAAGTGCTAGTGAATTAATTTACGCCGCTGAAGTGTCAGCTCGAATCTCGGGTCAGAGAAGTGTAGCACGTCAAATTAAAGATGTGACTAGTGATCCTTCAATAACCAAGACCACGAGTGAAGAAAGTGCCCCCAGGAGTTTAACAAGTGAGGAAGCTTTAGCGTACTACGTTGATAGTAAATCAAGTAGCCATAGCTATAAGCAGACTCGGAAGTGGAGTATTAAAGCTGGACATAAGGTGTTTCCGTCAATGTACAGTGTTAGAAAGGCTAAAATAGCCTGCTACCCGTCAGGTGAACAAATTACAGTCAATGAAACGCATGCTGAAATCAAAGTTCAGGCAATTCTTGATAAGACTGCCGAACGTTTAGTTTCAGCACAACAAGAAGTTGTTCATAGTCTGTTACCTTGCACGTCATTCACATTAATCAGTAAATGGGGTTGTGATGGAAGTTCCGGTCATAGTATGTACAAACAAAAATTCACTAATTGTGACGATAGTGACGAGTTTTTATTTGTATTTTCTTTCGTTCCTCTTCAATTGAAAGATGAAAGTGGTAATATTGTGTGGCAGAATCCTCGGCCCTGTTCTACAATGTATTGTCGGCCAATAAAGTTTATCTTTTCTAAGGAAACGAAAGATTTTACGATTTCGGAAACCAATAAGGTTTTAGAAGAGATAAACGCTTTATTGCCGACAACCTGCAAGGTGATGGAGACCGAAGTATCTGTCACACATGTTATGCTTTTAACAATGATTGACGGAAAAGTTTGCAATGCTCTGACCGAAACTTCTTCCTCACAAAAATGTTTTATTTGTGGGGCAACTCCAACAATGATGAATGATCTGTCAAAAGAGTTTGCTGCGGACAAAGATAATCTTGGTTTTGGTTTGTCTTCGTTGCACGCTTGGATAAGGTGCTTTGAATGCTTGCTTCACATTAGCTATCGACTAAATATAAAAAAATGGCAGTTAAGAACAGCCGAAGACAAAGCTAGTGTGAAACAACGTTCAGATGACATTAAAAAACGATTTAAAAGCGAAATGGGCTTGATTGTAGACAAACCAAAACCAGGGTTCGGTAACACTAATGACGGGAACACCGCGCGAAGATTTTTTGGAAATCCCGAGGCTAGTGCCGATATTACAGGGTTAGATGTTTCACTAATACAAAAATTTGGCATACTACTTCGCACTTTATCATCGGGATATGATATAAATATTGAAAAATTCGTTAACTTAGCTCAAGAAACTAGACAACTTTATGTAAATCTCTATTCATGGTATTACATGCCCGCTACTGTCCACAAAATACTTTTGCACAGTGGCGAAGTAATTAGATCGTCCCTTCTACCTATAGGCCAGCTTTCCGAGGAAGCACAGGAAGCTCGGAATAAGGACTGCAGAAGATTTCGTGAGCACAACACACGAAAGCGATCACGGGAGGCTACGAATAGAGATTTACTTAATATGTTATTGATAACATCTGACCCTGTAATAAGACCCTTAAACGGTTTACGAGAAGTTCCTCGGAAGAAAATAGGTACGCTTCCAACTGAAGTATTAGATTTAATTGTCCCACCTAGCTGTAAGGAACAAAATGTTAATATGATTTCTACTTTTCATAGTTCTGCCCCTCACGATCATGACTATTCAATGGATGATTCATCTGATGATAGTGATGATAATGAGTAATAGATTTAGTTCCTAGATATTTTATGCATCTGTTATTAGATTTTATACTTAGCGACGTCGAGGGATAAATCACTTTATAAAATGTTCAAAAAATATATTATACACATATGCCCGATAAATGTTTTTTTTTTCATGATACCAGCTCAAATGACAAACTGCCTTGAAAAAAGTACCAAAAACCTTATATCTTTGCTTATTAACCGCATCTAGACATAAAAATCAAATAAAATAATTTTGTCTAGCTAGCTTGTTCTAGACGAACCATAGTGCGGCGCACCGAACCAAATTTCGGTCTAGTCGCTGTTGTGCCACCGTACGCGCAACACGTCGCAACGTGTTCACAGACAGTTATATGTGGTTTCACAAGATCCAACAATTCAATAAATGCTTCGAACTCATTCGAAGATATATACGAAAATCTTTATCATCGAGATCTTTAATGAGATTCATATGACTGTACTGTTGTCTGTTTCTGAGATAAAATTTTGCCCATTCCTTTCTTTTTTTCGTTGGTTTTGTAATGGCGATGTAGCAACGATAGTTGCCGCAACTAATGCCATTTTGGCCTGTTTTGATAGAATAGGCGGCATGTCGAGGAGACGTGTTCACGCAACGCTAGCACAACGCGACTGGACGGTTCGGAGTCTTGTGCGCTTGTCTGTTGTGTAGACCGCACCGTACGGTTCGTGGTCCGTTCCGAACCAAGTTCGATCGTCTGTGAATACTTTAATGAGCGTTGACCTTAATGGTAACAATGTTAAATCTATACTTACAAAAAATTTTTTACAGTTAGTTTGTTTTTTTGCAGTAGGTACTGACCTGAGTTGGATAATTATTTTTGTGTTGGGTAGCCTATTTGTCGAGGAAGGCTTTGTAACATTACGTTATGGGCCATGGATGCGGCGCATTAGCCCTTAATAACGCTAGTAACCGCAGGCTCAACTAGTGTAATAATATACCTACCTACTAGTAATGTTCCGGATGTCCGTATCCGTATCCGCGGATATCCGAGGAAGAAGAAAGATCCGTATTCGTATCCGTATCTGTTACTTTTCTCGTGGATCTTTTACGGATTATTCACCTTATTAATTTTCAATTGGTGGTTAGGTAGAATTAAAAAAAAATAAAAAATTGCATTCAGAGTAGGTATTTTTAATGTAATTTCAATACAAGTCGAAACTTGATCTGTCTAATGTTCCGCCGGGCGTGCGTGACGTCAAATATCGTTTCAAGGTCGCGCGCACCGACATCGATTCGGTTAGAAAATAAAGATCCGTATCTGTATCCGTATCCGCGGAGCTTGACACCAAATATCCGTATTGCGATCCGTATCTGCGGATGTACATTTTTAACCATCCGACAAATCACTACTACCTACATCATCATCATCCTAGCTCTAGTCTGATTGCATTCAAGACTTATGCCTGCCCACCGAACGACTACCGTCTGCCCTCCGCAACCTAAATATCCATGGCTTAGATTCTGTGTCAGTACAATCAAAGGTACCTACTGACTCTCCACGACAAATATCACAGATCTTCATGACACCGAGACCGACAGCGATGGTCTCTGAGGCACGGGATAAACGATAATTAACAATTCAATACGAACATCGTCCGTGTGGTGACGGATTAAGAATACGGAATGTCACCATCCCATATCATCCCATGGGTGTCGTAAGAACCGACAGAGGGAGCATAATTTATGCAGAGAATAGCACTATAAGAGAAGGAAAACTTGATACAAACCTTATACCAACCCGTTTGGCCAGCGTGGTATAGTAGGCCAATTCCTCCTTTCAAAGGAGAGGCCTAGTCCAGCAGTGGACTGTTAAAAGCTGATGATGATAACATCAGAATAACACATGCGCTACTTTTTGTCTTGTTTGCCGTTTGAGCCTAAGACTCTGCTCAGCACTGTTGTTCCTGATTTCTTTAACTAAACATTTCTGTTGATTTCTTCACAGGCAAGGAACAAACGTACCCCGGCGTGTGTCTCTTCATGCAGAACGCACTGATCTTCGCCGGTTCGCTAGTGTTTAAGTTCGGACGCACCGAAGACTTGTGGGGATAAGCGGACAATCTCAAATGCTTTCTGGTAACGTGTTGTCTATAAGTGCTCCAAATTTTGTAAGAATTATATTGGAGGATGTTTGTAGTTCAAACAGTTTGTTTTTTGCCTACTGGGTGTCACAAGCGACAGCTGTTAAAACTTTTGATAGATAAGCCGGTTCTGATAACATTTCGTGAAGTTGGCTACTTCACAAAATGTCTACGATAGTTAGATTCTGTTTCTTTGTCTTTAGTAATACACACATACATAAGTCTGTCACCACTTGTTATAGAAATAAAATATGTGAATGGCGCAAACATTTTATGCTATAATTTCTGTAACATTATCATTAGCATTATACATTCGAAGTCTTTTTCTAGTTTGTTAAAATGGTGCATTGTAACTTTACAATATGCAATATTTTTTACTTTTAATGACATTTTCTTAGAATTATGTATGCTATAAAAGGCAATTAGCAACAGAATTGTTTATTGAAGTATAGGTCGGTTCACGAAAGATGACCAATGCGCAGAAATCATTTTTTAGGTCCCCGTGGAGGTGCGGGGTGAGGCGCGGGTGGAATGCCAATGGCGTGGCTCCGTTCTTGACGCATTCCCTAAATGCGTCAAGAATGGAGCCACGCCATTGGTGCACGAATGTACATATGCGCGACGGCCGCCATTTGTGGTCAACTTTCGTGAACCGACCTATATCTAAGTGTAGATCTGTCTTTCTTTACCAAGTAGGGTTAGGACACAGGATGAGTGTACCTTCGCAGTAGTAAATTAACCCATACAGTTTATCTTTTGATACTAGAAAACTGACGGAAAATAAACTGATGAATTACAAATATCCTTTAATGACTGCTTTTTTGTTATGTTTAGCGTATCCACGTTTATTACGTTTACCAGACAGTAATATTAGAAAAGTTACATTATAATCTAGGCTAAATTATTACTAAACAAATATAAATAACTATAGCATATTTTATATTCAAAGAAAGATCCAAGTAATTATTTTTTATTCTGTTATTATTGTCAGTAATCAAAGGTGAAAAAGAAAAAAATGTAAATGTCATTTATAAATAAATTACTTTATTGTTTTGGCATTAATAAATTACATTGTTTGAAGTACATTAAAGATCTTAATAAGAGTATTTTTATTTTTATTACACTTTGGTTATAGCCACTTTAAGGAATACCTATCTTTAAATCTTTGGGTGTGTATTGCACTAGCATTTTTAACCATCAGTCGTTTTTGGTATGCCTGAATACTGTGGCAACATTATATATTATCTATTACAAAAACGTTAAATTAGGCGGGAAAAAATGTTTGTCATTTTGACATTTGTCAAATACGGATATAAAATTAGGTTAGAACGGTTTTAGTGGATTCTTATAAACTAGTATTCTTAAAAAGTTATAAAACATGTTGTATCAATTTTCTTTCACACATTATGCAATGATATGACACATTTTGTCGATATCAGCTACTATGATTAGACATTCGGGTTTTGTAAGTATTGGCTGATTATGATGTTGTGAAATTAATTATTGCATAACCTTACGATTATTTAAATATTTACATGGAAGATGTTCGTAGTTTTACGTAGAGTTGCGTACCAGAGGACAGGCCAGGTTGTAAAAAAAAACCTAATTTGTTTTTAGGCTAATAAGGTAACTCTAGGCACGTTTAGAATACACCGTAGAGGCATTTCTGCATTTGCCAGTATACTTGGTCAGTATAGTTTCATAGTTTGCTTCAAAAGAGAACTATAATTATTTAAAAGTATAGCTTGAAATTGCTCATTGCATTGATCTTGCGTCGAGTCTTCAGTAATATTCAATATTTATTTCACAATTATTAACTGACGTAGCACTATCTACTCCAATGAGAACGCAACATACTTGAACCAAAATATCCAAAGAGTCAGAAGTGTTATCCCACTTCTTAACAGTCACTCCAGCCAAATACCCTTAACCCAAAATTCTTAACCTAGCGTCGTCTACGGCTGAATGTCGTATCAGCCACAACACACGTCCTGCTATTATTTCCGTCCGGTAAGCACAGCTCGTCAGAACTGCATCCACCATTCCTGTACATACACACGCTGTGGGAAGGTGGACACTGGTCGGGGACCACCGCTACGCCGTACAAACGCCTTGAAGCGGTCGCTATAGGCACCTGGCCTCGGACTTGCGTTTCAACGTCGATGGACTCGATTTTTAATCTGTGGAGTAATAATAATATTATTGTAAAGTATTTATGAGAAGTTGTGTCAAGACTAGCTGGCGTGGTCTTCGAAGGAGAGCCCATTATGACCTCGCGTCTGACTAAACTATGGCTTGTGGTTTAGTGACATCTAGATAAGTCCGTCTGTCACTATCAGGCTCGAGATGTGGGCGTAGTGTTCGCGCTCGCCTCTTGAGAGGAAAGGCGGCCAAGGAGAATAAACATCTAGGCTGTACTTTGCGTATTTTGAAGTATGTCTCTGAAAAGCGATCCGCTTGTCTACTAGGGATACTGGTGATGGATCCACGATTATGTTTAGAGAGGGAACACTTATCTTGGCTTAAACGTGGTGAGGAAAGGCTAATCCAGGGGGGAAACACTAAGACGATTTTGGGAAAGAGAGGGAAGGGAAGGACGCTTGGAATTCTCTTTAAGCCCTCCACTGGATTCGCCCTAGATCAATGTACATCCTTAAAGATAAACACACTGACCAAGTGACTATGTTACACTTAAGAAAACTGCCTAAATGAAACCCTGTAAAAACTTAGGTAGAAGAATCGATACACATGCGCATTGTAAAAACAGGCAGCCATCATAGGGTGCGAATTATATAACTTCGCTTCTGATACAAAAACGTTATTGATTTCAAGTTCATCTAAATTACTTAGAAACATTCCATCTACTTACGTTTTCCAATCGGTCCAGTAGAACTTATTGCCATGTATAGCAAGTCCGAATGGATACAAGCAGTTGGTTGCAATAGTCTCCTTCTCGAAAGTGTCGATGGAGACGCATTTAATGCTGAATAGTCCAGCATCGGCGAAGCACAGTCTTTCTCTGACCCAGTCGATGGCTAAAGAGTTGGGTAAGGCGACATCAGTTTTGTCCAAAAAGACACCTCGTTGGGTGCCATCCATGTTTGCCCACTCGATCTTCGGGTCGCTCCTCTTCCAGTCGGACCAGAAGATTTTTCTGAAGAACAGGAAATATGATTATTTGGCAGCAAGCAATAACATTTATTCTTGAAATAGGCCAGTCGACTCATTTATTACCCGACTGCGCGACGCAAAGGAGGGTAATGTGTTTATCAGTCTATGTATGTATGTATGTATGTATGTATGTATGTTTGTTTCTATGTGGCGTTCTAGAGACCAAATGCGTAAGCCGATTTTGATGATTCTTACGTCAATCGATTCGTCTTAACCTTGCGAGTGTCACTAAAGACATGACAGTAATCAAAATTCACCACAGCGACAGCCAGACGCCATATTGTCGAAATGAAAAAAATTAAAGTCGATGAACTATGTCAAGTGGGGTGTCGTTAAATAGGTATTTTAAAATCATATTTAGGTTCCTTTTATCATTTTTCATTTTAAATAATAGTTTAGGATATATAACGATTTAAAGATGTTTAACAAAAAAAAAATTCTCGCTAATTTTCATACTTATTGGTTTAAGATTTTATTTCAAGTATAAACGATATACAAACACTCGATTGCGAAATTTACCATCTTATTACGAAGTCAATGAATCGTAACTAAAAAGTATAAAATAAAAAAAATAATTTAAAGAAAAACAAAAAGCCCGACTGCATAAAAACTAATTTAAAAAAATACGTGAAAATATTAACTTAAATAAAAACTAAAAAGAAAGAAACAAGTCCAGAAGTTTAGAAGTAATATGCAGAACAGAACGACTCACAGTCGGGGCCCCTTGGGAAGATTTGATTGGTAAAATTTGAATGGGCCCCGACTGTGAGTCGTTCTGTTCTGCATATTACTTCTAAACTTCTGGACTTGTTTCTTTCTTTTTAGTTTTTATTTAAGTTAATATTTTCACGTATTTTTTTAAATTAGTTTTTATGCAGTCGGGCTTTTTGTTTTTCTTTAAATTATTTTTTTTATTTTATTTTTACTATAGATATAAAGGTGATTGAAATCAAAACTGCATCGTAAAAATAGCTTAGGTTTTCTCTAACATTAGCTACTACGAGTACCTGGTGTATTAATTACATACATTTTGATATTTCGAATTAGACAGTGATAATAAATTTTGTTTTTTGTTTTTGCTTTAATTGATTACTGGAAAAACATTGTATAACAAGTAAAAATTTAGGTATTGGCTAATGATCGACAAAATTGCGTTTACTCCACCGACAAGAGTTTAATTAGAAAGAAGAAGAAGCAAATATTGAGAATTTTGATATTGGTGGTAAATAGCCTATAGAAATGTTCTGCATTAAACATGTAAAAGGTATGTACTTAACATACCCTCTCTGAGGATGTACGGCAATGCCTCTCGGGTTGGATATATTGTTGATAGCGAACAACACTTTTCTGGCCTTGGTGTCTAGATTTGCCACCTCAATCGTTAGCTTCTTCGAATCTGTCCAGAATATATTTCTTGCTGACCAGTCAACTGCGATGCCCTCTGGCGATTTCACTCCTGGAATGAAATGATTTCGTTATTGGAAATCGTCTCTTTGACAAACTTTAATAGCTGAAACATTAAAATAAAAAAATACACTTACCATCTGCTAAGAAAGTGTCAAAACCAGATCCGTCGTAGTTTGAGGTTTTTATCGCAAGGCTTACAACGTCTCCCCAATATATTTTGCCGAGTGTGCAGTCTACGTCAATGCCTACGGCAATCTGTGATATTCCGCTGTTGATCGGCATGGCAAATTCTCTAGGCGTCACTCGGAATGGTACTCTGTACACCGAGGCTCCGTCACTTGCCACCAAGAAGTTTCCAGCCTGTCTAGGGTTAAGTTGGCAGCTGCTGCCATTACCATTGTATCCAGCATTACATTCACAAACATATGCATCGTGTCTCTTCAAACATGAGGCGTGCAAGTCACACAAGTTAGGATTGTTTCTGCAGGTAGCATCAGGGATGCAGTTGTATCCATCGCCGTTGAATCCATCTCTGCAGATGCACTGATAAGAGTTGTCGATAGGCGTACAGATAGCATTAATACTGCAATCATTTGTGACGTCACAAGTTTGTCCCGCGAGCACACATTGAGAAATACCATCTCCGATATATCCCTGATCGCAGTGGCAATAGTTCAGCGGTATTTCCTCATCGTAAAGGCAAGTGGCATGCTCTGCGCACCATGCACCGTTACACAGCGGGGAGTCAGGGATGCACGCGTCGTTCTGATCTTTTACGAAGCCTTTGATGCATTGACAGATGTATTCGTTAGTCTTCGGGTCTGGTCGACATTCGGCGTTGTATTCGCAGTCGGAGTTGTTCTTGCAGCTGAAGTTTGGTCGGCAAATGTAACCGTCACCTTGGTACCCTGAGTCGCAGACGCAGATGTAATCGTCGCCGCGAATGCTGACGCAGTGAGCACTGGGGCCACAAGCGCAGCTCGGTCCTGTGCGCTCGATACATTCATATGCATCGCCCTCATATCCTTCAGGACACACGCAATGTTTGTATTGTCCATAATCTAACCCGTCTGGAGTCTGGTAAGAGCAGACCGCGTTCGGTGGACAGTCAGCGTCTTCTTTACATCTGACTGAAAGTAGAAAGATAACATATAAAAAATATGACTATATTGCAAGTATTAAAATTTTAATTTGTATACAGACTATACATACTCAACGGGTCGTCCGTAGTTTGTGGATATTCAGTACTAGAAGGTGTTTGTGGGTAAGATGGTTGGTAATCTGTGGGCGCTGGTTGTTCGTAATTGCCATCAGATGTCTGGTCGTAGTTATTCTCCGATTGTTGGTCGTAATTATTTTCCGATGGATAGCCGGTTCCCCATTGATCTTGATCGTTATTACTGGGTTGCGGCTGGTAATTATTTTCTGGAGGTGGATAGTTATTGTCTGGTTGTGGATAATTATTGTCTGGTTGTTGATAGTTGTTGTCTGGAGGTTGATAGTTATTGTCTGAAGGTTGATAGTTGTTGTTTGAAGGTTGATAGTTATTGTCTGAAGGTTGATAGTTGTTGTTTGAAGGTTGATAGTTATTGTCTGAAGGTTGATAGTTGTTGTTTGAAGGTTGATAGTTATTGTCTGAAGGTTGATAGTTGTTGTTTGAAGGTTGATAGTTATTGTCTGGCGGTGGGTAGTTGCTGTCGGATGTCTGCTGTGGGTAAGTTTGTGGTGATGGTGGGTAGTTATTATCGCCAGACTGCTGGTAGTTGTTTTCAGTAGGTTGTTGGTTGTAGCCTCCATCAGGTGCTTGGTTATTGTTGTCTGAGGAGTTGTTGTCGTATGGATATTGGTAGTTGTTCTCTGAATTTGGATCATAATTTGGCTGGTAGTTATTTCCCGAGTTGGGATCGTTATTATTTTCTGAATTTGGATCGTTATTATTCTGATCGTAGTTATTTTCTGAGTTTTGATCGTAATTATTTTCTGAATTAGGATCGTAGTTATTTTGTGGGTAGTTGTTATCTGAGTTCTGATCGAAGTTGGTGTTGCCTGTCACTTGGTCTGGTGATCGATAAGGAGATTCTGTTGTTTGCGGATATCCTGTTTGTGGCGAACGATGAGTAGGTGGAGGATAGGGACGCTCTGTTCGTTCTTCGTAGTTAGTTTCTTGTGGCGGAGCATTGTAGCTATCAAGTCTACACAATTGATTGTTCAGGCTATCTCTGTAGTCCGAATACCCCGGTGGGCATGAGCAATAGCCGTAATCGTCACAGTGTTGGAGCACAAAACTGTCATTATATTCAGCTTCATTGTTTGCGTTGCTTGGCGCATCGTAAGATACGAAACAATATAATCCATCTCCATAATATCCAGGATTACAAACGCACGCAGCCTCCATGTTCGATCCTTCCACACACTGCGCATTAACATCACACCTTTTATAGGAGCATCCAGATAGAGGGTTACAATTAATACCATTGCCGGTGAATCCAGCGCGACATTTGCATTGAAAACCGCCGTCGTGGTTATAGCAGTCTGCGTTGTGATCGCAATTATGTGTTCCCGCTGCGCACTCATCAATATCAATACAAGATAATACATTTTCATGGTAAACGCTCGCGAAACCAGTCTTGCAGACGCAGGCAAACGAGTCTCCTTTCACTACACATGTGCTGAAGTAGCCACATTGAACCCGGCCTACGGCACAAGGGTCTTCTTGGCCTAACGGAAAGATTTTATTAGTCATTCCGTACCTCACGATGTTATGCTGGGTTTCAAAACCTAAATAGTTTTTGTTTACCTTGAGAGTCGTTGGCGTTCTGTCTTCTGGTGAGAGAGACGTGAAACGACAAAAACTGAATGTAAACGTTTGAGAAACTCTCTGCTCAATTTTTTCACCGGTGAGTTTATTGGTATATGTCCTACTAGATTCCGATTTAATGAGGCCTGGTTCGACGAGAGTGTATTGTTCATCATAATCAGATATTTCGAGTTTAGCGTCGGTGAAAAGATTTGGAATCGTGCCTCGCATATCTGTCTCTAAAGTGATTTGATCAAAAACGTCATGTCCCAAATACTCTTGGTTGATCATAACACGGTCGCCAGTTGCGGGGAACCATACGTCTGCGGTGTGGTTAAACACAGAGCCTGTTAATTGGTAACCATTCTTAGCTGTTCCTGCTGGTTGTGCGAAAAGCCACCCGATGACTCCACCAAGAACGTTGAGTTGTTGCAAGCTGCTGCCTAGTCCTCCTGGCACAAGAGAGAGCGCTGTGTAAGCTCTGCCTTCACCGACGACAACATACGCTTGTATATCAACGTCGTTGAGATTGACGTTGTTAATGACTCCATTAATTTTGCCATGAACTCTCAGAGGGATGTCGTTCTTGATGCACGATTTTCCATTTCCGTAGTAGCCATCTCTGCATTGGCAGCAGATCCCTGCAGGATAGTCCACACATCTTGCCTCGGTGTGGCACACGCTAGGTCCGGTTTGCGCACAAGTCTTGGACTCTTCTTCGAGTTCTGCTTCGTATCTGTTGTACTGGTCAGGGGGCGCCACGTTACCTTCAGCAGGTATGTCTCCAATGCGGAATACGTATTTGCCTGGCTCGTGTGTGTTTGACCATCTGTAATGAACACATCGTTGCTGTTAGTACCTAGTTATTTTAAACAAATTTTGGTGCCTATTGATAAGCGAAGTTTTACTGTACACATTGCCACCAGAAGACCACTGCGTAACCATCCTAAATACGAACACATAGCTGTTCGTATTTAGGATGGTTACGCAGTGGTTCTAAGTAGCTATCTACATCTACACTATATAATATATCTACATCTACACTAATATAATAAAGAGGAAAAATTTGTATTTTTGTTTGGAATGGATTAACTCAAAAACTACTAGACCGATTTTAAAAATTCTTCCACCATTAGAAAGCTACATTATCTGCGAGTAACATAGGCTATAAGTATTTTATTTTAGAAAAAATAGGGGTCCGTAAGATATTTGGGTTTTTCGGGTACGCGAAGTAGTTCCCTCAGGACGCGGGTGAAACCGCGGGAAACGGCTAGTAATATTATAAAGAAGAAAATTTTGTATTTTTGTTTGTTTGTTTGTAATGGATAAACTCAAAAACTACTGGACCGATTTTAAAAATTCTTTCGCCATTAGAAAGCTACATTATCTGCGAGTAACATAGGCTATATTTTATTTTAGAAAAAGGGGTCCGTAAGATATTTGGATTTTTCGGGTACGCGAAGTAGTTCTCTCAGGACGCGGGTGAAACCGCGGGAAACGGCTAGTCGCAGAATAAAAAGTAGGGTCTTGACTTATTTACTACTTGCGACACAAGTTAATAAAGATCTGGAGGCGTTAAAGGGGCGACACTCTCTAACACTTTAGTTGAAAACAACCGATCACCGCTTCAGGGAGTCACAGATATCCAAGTAGGTAAATGATAATTAAAAACAACTTTAAATTCAATCAAGGGAGTTCTTTTAACGGAGTATCCGTTCAAAGAGCTCCCTTGATTCGAAAAGACGTCGAAAGGATTACTTACACGACAATATTTCTGATTTGATGGCTACCAGAGCCACGCAGCGCGTAAATACGTCCATCTTCTGAGACGAAACCAGCTTGAGCCTTCGCATCAGGCAGGCCCATCAGTTGGGACTCCTTCTGGAACCATTGGATATCCCGTTCCGGGTATAGGAATTCCACGAAGCTCTCTGTGCCGTTGCTGATCACGGCAATTTGGAAGCTATTCCTGGGTGGATTAGGTTCATTTGACGTGTATGTAACATCGACCCAGGTGGTGATAAAGACGCTAGTGGGTTTGAAGTCATAGTATTCATGGAAGTTGTTCTGGACGCTTTCCTCTGCTTTGGACAAGACGTGTGGTTCGTCAGTCTCCCGGTAGTACACGGCGCCTTGGTTGGTCGTGTCTATGTTGGTGTAAAACGCGGCAATAGACGGGTATGGCAGAGGGAACTCGATGTTCAGGAACGATGATATGTCTGCGCGGAATGATATCACGCCGAAGTTGTTTATCTGGAAAGAGCAGAAACGTTTCTTATTGCTTATTCGTTGATACAGAAATTGAGACATTAAGGGCAAATTAATATTCTAATTGCAGTCGTGTCTCAGAATAACATATTTATAAAAAAAAATGCTACGTTGTCAATAGGTATATTAAGTTGGTACCCACTTGTGGGTATATTGTTATTGTTACCATTACCACTCAAAACATTACGATACATTCAAGTAGAACTGTGCTCTACCCTGGTAAAATTTGAGATCTTAGTACAATTACAAAATGGAGATCAATTATATCTAACAGTAGCCTAAGTTCTAGATATAGATCCGTGGAAGGTTTTTATTGATTTCAATTTAATATATATGTCTTAACGAATTAAGAGATGCTTCACGAAAGCTTAGCATTCATCTTTGTATGCTATTATTTTTTACAGCTGAGGCTCGACCTAAACTCTAAACTATATTTATACATTTTGTAGTAATGCCCATTTTGGGTTAGTAACGCATCTGTTTGCTGAAATGGTTCCTCATACCAAAATAACGTGACAGACATATGTTTCAAACAAACGCCAATCGACTAGTTGTGGTAGATAATAGTGAATTAGTTTGACAACATTGCACCATAAAATAATAGACAAATAAAAACAGCATCGAAGCAATAGTGAGTTCAAGTTATTTTTAGTGCCAGAAAAATTCAATCTTTTCACTATAAAGTACCTACATAATTGCATGTAACAAGAAAATGTCTATGGGCACATATAATACTATACTATTTCTATTTTGAAAAGACAACTCTCGCATAAGGATTAAATCCTGTATCGCGGGGGACTTTACAAACATACAATTAACCGACACAATGAACACCCAGACTCGAAACAAAGTGTTGTCGCGTGTGAGAATCGAACCCAGAACACTACGCCAACCGTGCAGTCATACTAGTGAGTAAGTGAATAATACTATAACCACAGCTATGGGAGATCATAATGGAAAGTTCTCATAGGTGTCTTTGGAACTCTTTTCGAAGGGGTGCGGTAGACCACGGTCCGTTATGTTAGTCAAGTATGAGTTATTGTTGTTTTCTTGTGGGTGTGTGGCCGACTCTGGTGTTAGCACTTTCTGTTCCGTGGGTGTTGTAGTTTTGAGACTGCCCAAAGGCCTCCGTCACAGCTTTACGCTTCTTGTCACAAGAACTGGGACTGACAGCTTTACATGCCTTCCGAAGCACGTAAGGTAGGTAAATACAAGGGGGCCTACTTTGACTTATCATATACTAGCGGACGCCCGCAGCTATGCCCACACGTTTGTTTAATTAATCCGTTTTGCACATACCCGTTGGAATTTCAAGAAATCCCTTCTTAGTGCACGCCTAGGGTCCCCAAGGAACATATATGCCAATTTTTAGCTTGTTGCGTCTAATAGTTTTGCCTGTAGCTTGTCTGTCAGTCAGTCAGTAACGCAAGGATTTTATATATACAGATTACATAAAAGCGCCTCTGGCGACCTTTACAGACTGAATATCATTTTACACACAGTTTTACAATATAGGTAAGTGGCATATGGGTCTATGGAAAAGAAACATACCCGGCAAACGACTCTATTGCGATCAATTAGTGCCCGAATTTGGACTAGTTCCTAGTTTCGCAGATTTGTCAAATAATTGGGAACTTTATGGAAAACTCTCTACATTTTTATGTGTTTCGATAGATAACTATGTAAAATTTACTTTATAGGTATCTAACTCACTTATGTACATGTTTTGACGACAATACATAGTAGCCGTTTATCTAACGCGATTGTACGTTTAATATAAACACGGCACTGACTCCGTGATAATGCGGCATTTAGGTAGATTCGACGAAAGGTCCCGACATTTGCTTAACTCGCCGCGATAATGAGCCGTTTCTTAAAATCTTTATAAAAGCAATACAGTTATAGAAGGAATATCAAATAGGCCGAATATTATACATTTAAATTTATTTAAAGGTAGTAGTAGTACCTTCTTTTTACTACGAGGAGGAAAATCCCTTCGACTCTCGTGGTATTTAAAACTGGAGTGTAAGATGTTACCATTAAAATCCTATCCAACTGCTGACCAGAGGCGCCTTACGGGGAGAAGACAGGCTACAGGAGCCGTGTCCAACCAAACCCGTTCCCAGGGAAGGCTACTAGCCCTCTCTTTTAAAGGCGGTAGTGTATTTCCCTTTCCGTGTTCAACTGGCGACTTCGGTCTCGCCAAATCCACACGCTTTTCTATTACTACGAAATTCAACCAACCCGTGCTCAACTCGCGTCAACTGAGCACGTTTTTGCGATCAAGCAACGTTAAAAGAAGTTTTACAAAATAGTGCCCAATTGAATTGAACACAGATTTTTAACTGGTCTGTTCGAAAGAATTCCATGCTGATTTAGCGCGTCCGTAAATGTTCGTGTGTTCGGGATAAATCGTGCGGGCCGAAGCAGGCTCGAGCGCCTGAAGTTGGATTCGCGCGCTTCTCATTGCAATTTGTTTATGTGAGACTATCTCAAGTAAGTAGGTTATGTTATTTTCTCTTGTGACCCTTAATCCAAAAATAGCGTCAACTTAGTGTTTTTTTATTTAAAAATTCGGACGGTCAAAAAAGTGTTCAGTTCAACTGCACACTATTTTGTCCAGCCGTCCCCTGCGCCACTTGATCACAAAGGCGTGCTCAGTTGACGCAAATTGAACACGGGCTCGTAGAATTCCTTAGTAATACAAAAACGTGTGGATTTGGCGAGACCGGTGTCGCCAGTTGGACACGGAAAGAGAAATACGCAAGGCGGTAGCAACTAGCACCGTATACGACAACTTTAAAAGATAGAAGAACGATTTATTTAAAAGAGTTTTGCCGAATTTACTTAAGTCCAAGGTTATAGTACTGGTACTGGACCTCGGCACAAAAACTAACTCCGGGCTCCAAGGCGTAGGCGTAGGCGTCTTGGCTCGCAACCGGAAAATCGCTATCTTTATAATATGAGGAATATCATCATCATGATTATCACGATCTACGCATACTAAGGCTTGGCCATAGACTAATATATAATACTGGAGAGGCTTGGCACCCAAAACCAAAAGAAAACCCCAGTGTGGGGTAAATGACCGTTATCTAAGTGCGACACACACCCACGAGCGCATCCGTCCGCTCCAACCATTACTGCACAAATATTATTGCACTTTTGCAAAATTATTATAATCATTTACCTATTATAATTCATTTTAGAGAACCGGTTTCAACTACGTATGAATTGCGACGACTATCGATAATTTGTTTTTAGAAAAAGGTGTTACCTACTGCCAAAAAAACCTTGAACAGAACTTAAGATTCTGAATTTCAATTTGACTGGAATTCGAAATATGGACCAGACATTGCACGAGCTTTAGTCTTTAGATGTTTTTAAATTGATTTTAAAAATCTTTCTGTATTTTAAAACGACACTTCTTTTAACGTATTTTGGCCACAAATAGGTACTCTTCTGTCCATAGCGTATCTAATAATAAAATTACGAAGCTGGGATGGAACTTTGATCCACATAACTATATTTAGTAGATGTTTTGCTTTAAGCTTAGGCAGCACCTAAAATTTTTTTTAAAAGCTTTGTGACCGTTGCTTTTTCAGAACGAAGCAGGCAGTGTGTCAGCTTAGTTATTAAGGTGACACTGTCTGTTGCCGACGAAATGAATTCATTTTTTGCTGATCTTGGCTACTGTACATTTCTATCTAGAGGTAGTAGTAAGGGAGGCCTGCTACCTCCTTTATGTTCATCATCATCAGCCTGCAATAGCCCACTGCTGGATATAGGCCTCTCCAATGGCACGCCACCGAGCCCGGTTTTCGTCTTTTCGTGTCCAGCCAATGCCAGCCACTTTGCGTATTTCGGCACTCCACCTAGCCGGAGGGCGTCCTACACTACATTTGCCAAGGTGCGGTCGCCACACTAGAAGACGAATACTCCAACAGTTATCGGTCCGTCGACTTAAGTGACCAGCCTACTGCCACTTTATTTTGCTAACTCCTCGTTTTTGTGCCTCATAACTCTCACTCTAAGTACTTTAATAAAATTATGTTTTTTTTTAATAACTATTTTAGAATTCGGTGAACCTGTGCATCTACGAAAAGTCACTGGTGCCGGCGCGTTATGAATTCGAACCTGGACCCTCTGCGTAGCAGTCTGTCGGTCTTTCAACTGGGTTATCGAATATTTCATGAATGTTACACTATTATAGTGGCCTCCAACAAAATACCTCAAAAGGAATAAAACATGTGCATATTGATAGTTGGCATTTTGAACTGTAACATTAATTCAATAGGCAAGTATACAACAATCAAATTAAATGTGAATCAATCCGACGTTGTAGTATCATTGTTTCTGGTGCCATTCGTACTGAGGTCAATGTGCTATTTTTTTGTAATTAAAAGTAGGTATTGAATTGGTTTCCAGGCGGTTACTCTTGTAATTAAATTTTCTTTAGTTTTACACATATATTTTTTTAAAACTGCCGCAGTAGTACCAAAATTCTGTGTCGCGGGGGACAAACATAGGGACACAATGAACACCCAGACTCGAAACAACAATTTATGATTCACACAAAGTGTTGTCTCATAAGGGGATTGAACCCACAACACTGCGCGTGGCGTTTAAACCATACACCACCCGTACAGTCCAGTGTGTTTAGTAAACTTTACATACATACATAGACTCACGCCTGTTTCCTGGAGGGGTAGGCAGAGACTACGGAACGCCATTTGCAACGATCCTGACCTATCTCTCTTGCTTCATTCACTCCCATCAAATTTCTCACAAAATGGGTTAGAATATGCTTAGGTTGTGTACGGATCGCGTAGTGGTTTAATTGGCCGTCTCGCCGTCAAGCACTGCGCTGAGTGTTGATGGTTCGATCCCCACACAAGGCATAATTTTGTGTGTACGACATTTATTTAAATCTGGTGTCCGTCGTAGCAGTTGATGAAATGTTTGTAATGTCCTTCAGAAAAAGGATTTAGTATTAATTAACTCTCGTACTAGGAATAAATCCTGTTCCGCTAGGATTTTAATTTATGATCATTTCATGATTGTAGAAACAGCCACTACTCGAATCCCTTTACTACTAAATACAAAAAATAGGTTGTTTACTGATTGAAGATCTTTACAGATATTGCAAAATAAATAAAAATAATAATGCGTGACTACCTAATATTCTTTCTAATCGTTTTTCTAATGACTTAAGGCTATGTGAGATTGCTCTATATAGAAATAACTAGGGTAAATATCTTCCGAGATTTGATCCGTTATATCGGGAAGGTTGGCAGGGCCATGGGTTAGGTAGAAAAGGTTCTAATCTTACTATACCCGGAGCAACTTTTCCAGATGGTATTTGCAATGATGACCTGACACTTAACAGTGAAGTTCGTTAAGTAAAACAACGATACAAAGCTTTCCTGCCTACGCAAAGCTAATATTGTGCTTTTCTTGTCCTAAGGTTGCCTGTAAGAAATTGCGAAAAAAGCGATAATTCCGCCATTTGTAACACTTCTATAAATTTCTATATTTATGTTTATAATCTTAATATTATTTTGGTGTATAATAAAGATGATTTATTATTATTATTATATTATATTCAGGCAAATTCGGTAATACTAGTAAGCGGACGCCGGGTTGCAACTGGGTTAACGCTAGAAGGAAGAGAGAAAGCTTCTTCCAGTCGGAATATTGTAATAAACACAAATCAAATGGTTTATTTTTAATGCATTAGCATGACTAGTGATAATTAGAAATATCTCCGAGTTAATTGCTAATTTAAACCATTGTTTTAAATTGACGAAGCACGCTATGCAATAATATGCGGGTTGAGTTTACAACATCATTTGATAACATAAGTGCTTTCTTGATCAGTTTTAATTCTTGTTCTTTTACGACAAGCTCTATGAATTAGTTTGAAGTTTCGTTTTTGACATTTCAATTAGTTCTTTAAGTTCAAATGCGAGAGTAGAGTTGATTGTTACTAAGTATTATTAGTAGGATCGACTGATTACACAGGCATTATGCTTCAATGCGGGTAGAGGCACTATCAAGAATCCTAATTACTTATTTGCAATTCGTTATCACTACTGCAGTGAGTAGTGAAAACACTTATTTAAGGAATGAAGGAGCAGAGTTTCAAATAACGATATATTGGTCTCTTCATTATCAACGCTTTTTGTAACTAATTGATACAAGAAGTATACCTACATGCCTACAGATAATATCTAAGCATGAATTGTGTTCGTGATTTTTCCCCGAGGGCCTCGGCATATCAAGCATACATACTCTCTGCCTACCTAATCTTATGTTTTGATACTGACCGAAATGTATCTCACCAATGACGTATTACAATTATCTCACACAATTAATGAACGAAAAACAGGAAAATTACATCGAGCTATAGGTAAAGACATATTCACAAGAGGATAGTTTCTTTGAATGTCAGTGTTGTGTTCATGTGTTGACCAACATAAAAAATATATATTTTTGGAATAGTTTGTTCTTTTCGAAAGTCTATTATTGAAAAGGGTACCTTATAATTATAATGACATTTATTTTATTTTTATTTATAGACTCACGCCTGTATCCTCGAGGGGGTAGGCAGAGGTGTAATACTACACCCACATTTCGCCACGAATCTTTAGGTCCCACGTAATAGGGGGCGAGCCTATTGCCGTTACCGGGCACATCACCTGACTCCGTGCTACTGAGAATTTGGAAAAACCCAGTAACAATTTAGCCCGACGCGGGAATCAAACTCGGGGCCTCCGATCAGCAGTCGCATATGCTATCCAATGGACCACGGAGGCAGCATCAGACATCATTCACAATATTGATGAGTAGGTAGGTTAGGTACGACAAAATGCAGAACATAGCGCATTCAATTAAGTAAAAAGGGAGTAAAAGTTCTAATTGTTAGTAATAAAAGAAATAATCCAATTAAAATGTACCCAGACACAACACAGATAATAAAATAAAATAAGTATATCCATATTTTATTTGCCATTAGCAATTTGTTCTAAAGTCAAAAAATGTATTGAATTTCTTAAGTACCTAAGTATTTATTTAAAACTTAAATAATTGATGAATGCATTTTTAGTAACATTATTAAAAAAAATACAAGCTTAAATTATTTTTTAAAAATGAACCAACATCTTGACGGTTAAATATTTAGGTAGTCGGTAAATTTAAGCCGAGAAGCCGCCAGCCAGGTTCAATCGCAAGAAAAATGATGTGCTTCACAAATAGTCCTTCGATTACCACCTGGACTTCTATGACCGATTTGCAATTACATTATTTCCTTTACAATTAATATACCTACCTAAAAAAGTAAATTTTAATGTTTCCGATTGGGGTTGTAACATGGAACTTTTAACAGATGGACTTACATACTTAATTTCTAGTTTATGCAAATTTTATATTCTTTTAATTACTGGCAGGTTGCGAACATCGAAGAATTTTCGGCTTCAAAAACTATACATTACCGGACATTTGGACAATTATTACACCAGTTTTCTTTTGGTTACAAAAAAGCGAGTAAAATATGTCGAGGGTATTGAATAAATCGAATAAATAATTACGATTTTTGCGACTTTATATTCGACAACCTGGAAGTATCTGACTTTAACACAATTTTAAGTATTCAACAAGTACTTACAAAAACGCTTTCGTAGCTCTCTCCGTAGAACCTGATGGGTACTTTAAGGGGTAGTTCTGGCGAGGGTACTTCACTGCCTCTGGGGAGGTTTTGGTCGAGCCCCGGTCCGTGGGGGTAGAATTGGTCGCGGGTGACCGCGCTGACGCACGCGACTAGCGCGACCAATATCGCGCACGACCACATCGTACCACTACTAACACAACACTGAGGAACACTGGAATCAGCTTAATGGGAACATTCTATTCTTTACTGAAATAACTACGGCTCAAATGCAGTGAACTCACGAATTCGTGCTCCTAACAATGTTTCGGGATGAATGTGGATTGTGAACTAATCGCTGCGCTGTGATGCTCTTAATCGTGTTGTTTTTGAACTCTTAATGGACATCTTAAATCGTGGTAATTTGTTTGTTTGAGATGTCGAGTTTTGGCGTTGTGACAATTTAGTTTTTGTTGTTTCATCTAGCTGCTTTGATAATAATTGTAGCAAATAAGGCACATGATCGCAGTCGAATGGTAGAGTTCTTCAAAGGGCGTCCTAGGTTCAAACTCTCCAACTGAACCCATCGCTGGCTAAAGTGTTGATAAATTATGACAAGAGACAAAAATAATCTAAAAAATAATCTGATCTTTATGTATCTTTATAGTGCTTATGGATAATGTTTCGGCCGACCAATAATCCTTATGCCGTAAAGGGCTTTTCAGAACAACTTTTAAGACGTATTTTTAAACTGTTATGATTAAGGGGTCTCAATCGCGATAACTGACATTCTTTCTTGCAACTATTATGATTTTTTATTTCGCAATGTTGCGACCGATGTTAGATAGTAGATATTGGCTCTATAACAAAGCTCCTAGTATCTTAGGAGCTTTGTTATTGCCCTTAGAAATTGGACGATAATACATATAATTAATTAGATAATGCCTACATTATGTGCAATCTTAGGCTGTTGTTAGCTAGCCTGCCTATCCGGTACGATCTTAGTACTAACTACAAAATAAATATTTTCTTGGAAGTCTTAGGCACTTCAGTCGATAACGTCTCAGTAAGTACCATCACTGTTTATGACATAGTTCTAGCTCCTGATATCTTCGTAAGTGGCCTATGACATACGTCTAGTAAAATTTGAGAGTAGGTACCAAATACGCTTTTGCTTAGGTATATTTAGGGATGTTCTCTGCAGTGGTTTAGAGCCTAGTGTTGTGGTTTCAATCCCTACACTGGACTACAAGCAACACTTTCTTTAATCCACAAATTGATATTTCAAAAGAGGGTGTTATTTGTTTGTCAAATGTTTGGAAAGTCCTGTGATACTTTGGATGTGATGTGAAAGCTTTACTTTTGGTCTTTAAATTGGTTTATACCAATTCTGGTTGGACTAGGAGGCGGATCTGAGCTCACAGGCGCTCGAAGATCTTCAGACACAGCTTCTGCGCTCGAGGATGATTGGGTGATTTTTGTCCTGGTTTCTTGTAATTACATAAAGGGTTGAGCCACGTTAAGACTTTGATTTAAGGACTTATTTATTCCTAGAAGAACTTACTTGTCTAGAACATTATGCGGAACTGTCAGACATACAGGTTTCATTCAGTTATCACAATGTTTTCTTTAACCGTTTAGCAAACTGTAATAATGTCAAGAGAAAGGCGTAGTAACTTTAAATTTATTAAAAATATTTTTTTATATGCTGTAACTAAAAATTAACGGTTTTCGCAATTTTTCCTTTATAAGTGATATAAGACGTTGCTTCGTACCAAATTTCAAGATTCTGAGTTCACGGGAAGTACCCTGTAGGTTTTGATTCAAATGCGAGTTTGAAAATATGCTGCAATTTGCAGCATATACCACTGTATCTTTTGATTGCGTTGGATTAGAAGTTTGATTTTTTTACAGCTCTATGGAACCGTAGATTCGAGTATTTAGTATAAATTTCAGTTTGATACCTCCATGCATTCCTGAGAAAAAGGGTCTTGACAGACGGACGGACAACAAAGTGATCCAATAAGGGTTCTGTTTTTTCCTTTCGAGGTACGGAACCCTACACATAACTTCAAACTGAACCCGATTCCATCGACGTAGCAGTCTGTCCTCCACTGGGCTATAGCTGGCAGTCGGGACCGTGGTTGCGTGCATATTTCTTAAACAATTTATTCCAGTCTTGTGACTGATGAATTAGTTTCTAAGTGCCGCTTGTCTCTTGTCCGGAATGTCGTTATCTATCAAGGAGTTTGTAATGCGCTGTTTGTTTGTTTGTCCCCATTTAAGCCGACATTATCGTAGGTTTACTACTCCATTCATTTATTAATGTGCCACTAATGTTCGAGTTGTTTAGAATTAAGACGAAGTCATTATGTGTAATTTATGTACCTACTGTACAAGTTTTTACTCGCAGCTTCAGCCACATGGGTGATAGTCAGTTATCGCGACATAACATAGCCTCTCTCTCTTTCTCCTAGCGTTATCCCAGTTTCAACCCGGGGTCCGCTTACTAGTCTAACCGGATTTGGCTGAATATTAGCTTTTCCACAGAGCGACTGCCTGTCTGACCTCCGCAACCCGAAGGGATAGCGATATTCCATGGTTTAGACTAGTGTCAGTTTATTTAGAAGGTACTGACGTCCTGTAACGACTGTCAAAGATCTTCATGACAACCGGGACCGACGGCTTAACGTGCTCTCCGAGGCACGGGACAAGCGATAATGAACAATTCAATACGCACATAACTCCTAAAAGTCATTGGTGCGCGCCGTGGATTCGAACCCGATACCCTCTGCATGGCAGTCTCGGCTATCGCTGTCTTGACATAACATAGCCTATGAGCTATTATATCGGTTCAGTATTTTTGCATGAAAGAGTAACAATCAACCATATATTCATCAATCCTAACAAACTTCCACGTTTATATTATAATAGTAAGATTTTTGTGTTATAGACATTTGCGATGTGTTATTTTGACAAAGGAAAAAAAGAGCAGTAACTCTTTTAAAAATTTCTCTGTTTTATATAGATTGCTATATAATTAAAAAAGTAGATAGTAAATAAAAATGTTCCATGGTATTTCTTCATGAAGGTTTTCGAATTTCACCAAAACTAATTATTAAATACTTTGCTCATGGCTCATCCCGCGTGGTGCCTTTTAACTTGTAAATAAAAAAATATTAGATATCATTTTTAATTTACGAGTTAAAGATGCACTAATTGCAGAAAGAGATGATTTTTAGGAGGACTAGGAAAGAGGATAGTAATATATGAGACACTAAATTCCTCAAGTTACATACATAAGTACCTACCAAATTCCAGTTGCTTTCGCTCAGTAGACTCTCGACTGTGCGTTCTCTGTCAGCCAGTAGCGTAGGAGATCTATATAGTTACATAAAAAGGTGCCTCTCTTATTTTCGAAGATTAATCTTAATATATAAAATCCTTGCGTTACTTACTGACTGACAAACACGCTATAGCCGAATCTATTGGGCGCAGGAAGCTGAAATTTGGCATGTATGTTCCTTGGGGACCGTAGGGGTGCACTAAGAAGGGATTTCCCGAAATTCCCACGGGATCGGCCAAACGGGGTAAATTTAAAAAAATGCAGGCGTAGCTGCTGGCGGCCTCTAGTTCTTTAATATGACCAGATCTATAAGTTTCACCGTGTAATATAAAAGTGCATAAAGACAAGTCTGCGCAGAATGTGTCGCTGCACACTAAACGTTTCATGAGTGTTCTCCCACAATAGTTTTCAGGCCAACGTTCACGTTATAATTTTACAATGCTAGGTATTCGCGGCTTTTAGAACAGTTTCCCAATCGTGCGCTTTGTAGGTTATGGTTGCATTTTATATCAAAATGAGAGCATTGGGTACAAGCTAGACGGATATTTAAAATTAACTAGCTAACTAAAATAATGATAATAACAAAATGTTTAGTTGTTGGTACTTACCTAATTTAAAAGTTACTTTTTGTATGGTGTAAAAAATGTTTGCCATTAGTGTAAAAATAGTTGCAATATATTAAAATAAATAAATAGCTAATTAATATTGCCTTACTGCGGCATTCGATAATCGATTTACTACGGAATTCAATATTTGATCTATAGATAGATCTGTAGATTTTAGATTCGTTTTTGACATAAGCTCCATACAAAATATGTCAAACACGAATCTCGAATCTCAAAATCCATGTATGGTTCGAATATTGAAAATGGCCGATATAAATCCATTTTTTGAGACTTTAGATTCGTTTTTGACATAAGCTCTACACAAATATGTCAAACACGAATCTCGAATCTCAAAATCCATGGATGGATAGAATATTGAAACCGGCCGTTAGACAGCGATAGCATTTGCCTGCACGGTTTGCGTATGTGTTTTAGCAGCCGAGTTGTGTTGTGGGTTCGAATCCTCACGAGACAACACTTTGTTTTATTTATTTTATTTTATTTATAGACTCACGCCTGTATCCCCGAAGGGTAGGCAGAGGTGTAAATAATTATTACACCCACATTTCGACATGAATTTTTAGGTCCCACGTAATAGGGGGCGAGCCTATTGCCGTTACCGGGCACATCACAGACTCCGTGTTGCTACTGAGAATTCGGAAAAACCCAGTAACACTTTTGCCCGGCCCGGGAATCGAACCCGCGACCTCCAACCAGCAGTCGCATCCGCCATCCACTGGACCATGGAGGCAGTCTGATTCTTAAATGGTTGTTTCTATTCTGGGTCTTCATAGTGTTCCTTAGTTGTATGTTTGTAAAGTCCTCCGCGACACTGGAGTTGGGTGCTAGTGCCGGAGACGTCTTTAAAAAAAGCCTAGTGGACAGTTATGTGCGTATTGATATGCTAATTAGGTACATTATTGCTAGATCCGATCTAACAAATAACATCTTAAACCACCGGTCCCGGGTCCTATGAAGATTGTTGACAGTTATTTTGGAGAGTCAAGACCTCGAGTATTATGACACTGGTGACAGCCATGGAATATCGCTATCCCTTTCGCTTGCAGAGGTCAGACTGATGATTACTCTGAGCAAAGAGCTCAGATATTGGCGCTCTGAAGACAAACTTTCTGTGACCCAAATTGCCGCTTGGCGGCGTGGCAGTCACGCTGTGACAGCTGTCTCTACGAGAGCAAGAGAGACGAATGTTCTTCCTGTGTATCTTAACTACCTACGAGAGCAAGAGACACGGAATATGACGCCAGCGCCTCCAACGGCGCCAACTACGAACTAAACTGGAGACAGTCTCCATTTGGAATCGGCACACGAAATCCATAAGAACTGCGCTTCTATGTAAATCTGTATTCATTGCTCTGAGGAAAAGCAAATTTTCTGCCAAATCTGTCCAGACTAGTAAGCTGATCCCGGGAGTAGGTACTGTGCAGTATAATGAATCTTGAATAATTGTATGTATCAAAGAGAAATATATCTATGTATCTTGATGATTTGGCGTAGTTAAGGTGGATCGTCAGGATCAGTATGATGAGTGGGACGCAAATACATACAATGGTCACTTACATACATGTATCAATATTAGTAGGTACCTAAGTGTCCTCAATAGGGTTGTTTCCAACTAGTCAAATCAAGCACTTTTAATTAAATGTCAAAAACGACCTTTGCCAAGGGTTTTGTATGAAAAATGACGTAGTGACGTCATAGTGTTTTGCTGTCAAGAATACTTAATATCAATTAATTGACGATAAAAAATGTTAAATAAAGTTTTAACATGAATTGATGAATTAAATTACTATTATTTTGTCATGTTTCACTAGATAAAAATACTTGTATAATTTATTTCACTTGCAGGAAACTTCCCTATTGCGAAAGTTAGAATTTTTTCCTCCACTAAGGTACAATTCCCGAAGTATGTAAATCGGCGAAGCCAGTAATTTCTCTGAGAATTCCTGAATTAACAATCCATAACCGCACAACTACTATAACGACTTCTACTAAGCTTCGACCATAAAACTAATTCATCAAAGTCCTCAAAACTATAAACATACACAAATAGAAATGGACCGATTATTTTTGGAAAAGCGTTTGACTTTAAAAACACTCCTAACGAGAGGTGACACCAGTTGTTATTTTTAGAGAATAGATTTTGTTTATTATTGCACTTGTTTTGCCTCACGGTTGCACCCGTGTCAATTAATATTTTGGGATGTTGTTTTGTATTAGGTACAGAATGAGGTTTGAAAATTAAATCATGGCAATAGAGCAGAAAACATAGTGAGAACTCGGCATAGGCAATGAATACAGATTTACGTATAGAAGCGCATTTCTTAAGGATTTCGTGTGCCGATTCCAAGTGGCGAGTTGGCGACTTGGCGACTGTCCTCAGTGTAGTTCGTTCTGGCGTCGTTCTCCGTCTCTCTTGCTCTCATAGTTAATATACACAGGAGAAACTTTCGTCTCTCTTGCACTCGTAGACAGCTGTCACAGCGCGACTGCCACGCCGCCAAGCGGCAATATGGGTCACACTGGTCACAGAAAGTTTGTCTACAGAGCGCCCATAAGAAATGTGCCTCTATGTAAATATCTATGCTCTATGACATAGGTACATAGGTACATCTCATGTCCAGCAGTGGCAAGTGAACTGGGGTGATGTGATAGTCGAAATAGAGTGACATGTAGCATACAAGTCACTCAATGTTCAGTTAGTTTTGTTAGTTTTGTCTCCTTTGTCGCAGCAGAATTCTCTGTAACGTTCTAACTGTGTTCTCTATGTAATTTCCTCTAGGCATCTGACAACATATCCTCCTCTGACAACACGTACTTATTCAAAATGAAAATGGTCGTTTCAATTGATAAGGCGTCAACGGTGAAAGTGTATAAAATATTATGTAGGTGATCTACTTCAATATTCACAAATATTTTTCAGAACAGTCTGAGATTTCTTGAGTTCCATAAACAAACAAGCAGAATCTAGCGCTTTATACTTAATATACTAGAGGATGCCCGCGGTTACACCCGCGTTATTTAAGGCTACAGCTCTTTTTTTTTTTTTTTTTTTTTTTACGAGGTGGAAAATCCCTTCGGATCTCCGACTCTTGGGGGAAATGAGAGCCGGAGTATGTGGTGTTTCCACTAAAAACCACCTCGATTTTCTCATGTACCCGTGTGTCGGAGGGTAGGGTTTCACCTAAGCATTCCTCGCTACCCCCCGACGGGTATTGGCCCGCCAGATGGTCAGGCGGGCCCCGAACGAAACCCCCTTGGCGGCGGATGAAGGTGTTGGGCTCCGCCGCCAAACCACCCAGCGGCCGCAGAGGATAGGGAGGACGGCAACGCAACACCGCATCTCCTCTTACTCTGCGGCCCCACCGCGACGCATCGAATGGTGCGCCCCCATTCGGTCGCGGGAGATAGGGCGCGCGGCAACGCAACACCGACACGCCTCTCCTCCCGCGACCACACCCGACTGCGAGGGACAGACAGAACTGTCCCCCGCACCCGCACCGTTGGACGCATCCTGCGCAGGCCCCTCCAAGCCCACGCGGAGCGCCCCCTCCTGGATCCCTCTTAGCTTCACCGCGGGTGACCAGTCCACGGTTACTGAGCCCCCCCACCACGACAAGGTGGAGATCCCACGGGGGGCAAGGCTACAGCTCTGCTCCCGTCGCTCATAGCATAATGTTATATAGCCTATAGCCTTCCTCGATAAATGGGCTATTTAACACTGAAATAATTTTTCAAATCGGACCAGTAGTTCCTGAGATTAGCGCGTTCAACCAAACAAACAAACTCTTCAGCTTTATATACTAGTATAAGATTAATAAATACAGTTTGAATTTAAAAACGCACACAACGTGAAGTGATACAAGTGTTGTGTTTTGCAGAGAATAGCTGTAGCAATAGCTGTACCTAGTTTATTTATAGTTCATGATGCGTTCAGAATGTCGATTTGCAGTAAGAATGCATTTGAAATGCTCTGTCTGCGTAATATATTGTTATTGGAAGTAATTCCTTGTAAATCGTTGAATGAAATAGGTTTACTATCGGTAACTAGCTGCGGTCTGTGGTTTTCCTTGCGTTTAATTAAGTTTGTGGTTAGCGCCATCTTTGATTTTTCAAGTGTTTGTTAGCTATGGCCATTGCTGCTACGACCGCTCAAGATACAGCAAAATAGAGAAGGCAGACAAGAAGACCCGATCCCAGATAATAAGGATAAGGAGAAAGAAAGAAGAAAAATTGGGCAAGTGCGAGTCGGACTCGCGCACGAAGGGTTCCGTACCACCATCTATAAAAGAAAATCACGTTCGTTGTATGTAAGTATACTTAAATACTTTATAAGTTTCTACCTGTTTATTAAGATCGAGTAACAAATTGCTTAAAAATTACGTTTGTTGTATGGGAGCCCCCCTTTATTATTAACTTTTTTTTAAATTTAATTATTTATTTTGAAAGGTAATATACAACTACATATTCTGTGAAAATTTAAAGCGTCTACCTGTTACAGTTAGTAATTTTGAGCAAAAAAAAACGAAAAATAAAAACACGTTTTTTGTATGGGACCCCCCTTAATATTTACATTTTTTTATTTTTAGTATTTGTTGTTATAGCGCCAACCGAAATACATAATTTGTGAAAATTTCAGCTTTCTAGCTATCATGGTTTATGAGATACAGCCTGGTGACAGACTGACGGACAGACAGACAGACAGACAGACAGCGGAGGCTTAGTAATAGGGTTCCGTTTTTTACCTTTTAGGTACGGAACCCTAAAAATAAGCTAGCTATGGGCATTATACAAGCAATAATCAAAGTATACAAGGTACAGTCGAACAACTTCCCGGTCGATCACCTTAAGGGCGAGAATCGCTCAGCAAGAAATCGTCGCTTCCAGTGCTACTTTACACGCACATTGACACTAGTAGGTATACAAAAACAGTTTCTAGTATGCCTCCACTGTAAGAGCGAGCCAAGGGCTTTTTTTTCAAACTGTACCAGCGCCGACATGTTTGATTGTACCTAAGTATTACCTATAGCGCTCCTAGCCTAATTTGACTTGCTGCTCTTAACAGACCGGTAAAGGTAACAGCACTAATTCTGATGACATGACTTAAACAAACAAAGTAAAGCGACGTTCATAAAGGTCACCACTTAGATGGGTGCCCGCTTGTGTGACATCTACATTAGAGCCCTACCGTGTTTCGGAGGGTACGTAAGCTGAGGACAGCTGCGGTTTTTGTCTCATCACGAGAATCGTCGGAGGCTTTCAGGTGTATATACTTACACACAAACACGAAACTTAATTAATAAATGAGCAGAACATTAAATTCTATTCTATCAATAGATAATTTCAACCAGCCAACAGATAAATATACTTACAATTATATTTAATAACTAGAGGACGCCAGCAGCTACGCCTGCATTTTTTTAAAATTTACCCGTTTTGGCCGATCCCGTGGGAATTTCGGGAAATCCCTTCTTAGTGCACCCCTACGGTCTCCAAGGAACATACATGCCAAATTTCAGCTTTCTGTGCGCTATAGTTTTGGCTGTAGCTTGTCTGTCAGTCAGTCAGTAACGCCAGGATTTTATGTATTAAGATTACAGGTTCAAGATATGCTTGTATTTTATACGAAACTACATAGATGAGCCCACAGTTACAGCCGCGCTATTTAGGGCTACTGCTCTGCTCCTGTGGCTTTATTTGAGATATTATATAGGCTATAGCCTTTCTCGACAAGTGAGCTATGCAACACATAAAAATTACTAAAATCGGACCAGCAGTTCCTGAAATAAGCGCGCTTAAAAACACAATCTCTTCAGCTTTATTACATTACTAGATGATGCCCGCAGTTACAGCCGCGTTTTTTAAGGCTACTGTTCCGCTCCCGTGGCTCATAGCGTGATGTTACTTAGCCTATAGCCTTCCTCGATAAATGGGCTATCTAACGCTAAAAGAATTTTTCAAATCGGACAAGTAGTTCCTAAGATTAGCGCGTTCAACCAAACAAACAAACTCTTCAGCTTTATATATTAGTATAAGATTAGATTTCGTTCCGTATGGGGATCGAACCCGCAAAATGTAATTCGTGAATTCAGTACCCGGATGTGTACCAAAATGTAAGCAAAAAAATTTCCATTTTTAATAATAATATTGCTGTAAAACATAAAACACTGAGTATGCGTATCAGCAGTTATCACTGAGCATTGACCCAACAGTAGATAATTCATACCAAAATATCTTCAGAGATTTAATTCACAATTCGCGGGGCATCGACCCGAAGTGCAAGTTGCTGGCATGTTGCCTCTGCCCGGATAAACTGGGTTAAATTAAGTCTAGCTGCCACTACAGCATACTTTACGTATTTCGCGGCCAATTTGACGAACTAATGTACTTACATATTATTTTGTAGACAATGGGGTAGGCAGACGACAGTCTGAGTTTGTTTGTTTCGTACAAAATGTTCCTGTCGTTATGCCCACGTGCCAGATGTCGATGGAAAGTGATGCTAAGAAATTTTGTGCAAATACATACAAACTTTCATAGCCTATTTCAGACCTCTCTATTTGGAAAAAGAAAGCTTATTTAGTTGATTGAATCAGGCGTTACTTGGTGAAACTCCATTATAACCTACTGAGTGGAAGGAAAGAGAAACCCACCACGCACCCTCGGATTGACCACTCCAACTATTGCAACAGAAAAAGGTTGACAATACCGAACTCCTCCGAAAGGATACACGTGTTTCACCTCTACACGAGGCATCCTCAGGAGCGATGGGCAACAACTGAGCTCAGTCGTTGCAAGTCAAGTAGTCTACATTCTAGAATCGAACGGTGAGGGGTAAAATAGGGATGCAAGTTTGTATAAAATTGGACACTCAGTGACTGTCCAATTTCAAACAAACTTTCTTCAATCTATCTGGTTTTACAAATGGTAGTATGTACACTTTTCATCGACGTACCGTGAGGAAGAAACCTGGGCGAAAGCTTGTAAAGTATGTATAAATAACTAAATTAGACAACCCTATTACAAAATTATATCGAGATAATGAGAACGGTAATATGCTGCGCTCGCGTTTTTTTTTCATAAGTAGATGCAAAAGATGTTCACAAATAGTTTTTATTTTGGGATTGTTTACGTGTGTGACTATTTCTTCTTGTTATTTTCAGTCCTGGCATGAGATGCACTGATTCAGATAATAAAATATTTGCAGAATTTCTCGGCAGGCAAACTTTTAGAGTGACAGGTTGTGAAGTTTCAGGCGTAACAATTTCAAGATCAAATTATTGATGATTGATAATTATGTGTAAATTAGGCGACGAGCCAAATAACTACTACATTCACGTGGTTATTTGACGGGTCGCCTCTGCGTTGCGGTAGTATCCCTAGTCTGTGGTTGCGTGTAGAGAGCTGTACGTAAGACCGCATACGAGGCATTTTTAAGACACTTTTTGCACGATAATGTTATCTATATTGTTTTGGTTTCAACACAAATTGTTGTTTCGAGTTAAATGGTATGTTCTCTGGTCTGTTGTGTAATTTTATCCTGCGACACATGACTTATTCATCATGGAATTACTTTCTATTCTTAAGTATATAAGCATTGATTTTTGCTATTTTATTATTATTATGTGTTTCACGGGTATTATTCTAATTTATTAGAACAATACCCGGGCCTTTGGCAGGCGTACACGGAGGCATAGGTCCAACGCGGTTTGTAAGCTACCTATTCATCCTGTAATACATGTTTTGTTTATATCACAAGATGAAGGCATCCCCTTCATCTTGTGATATTATTATTATATTAATATTATTATATTCTTTGAAAGTTATTATTATTATATTATTATTATTACTCGAGCTTCTGAGTAGTTCTGTTTTATGCAGTATCTGTTGTAGACTCTATGTTTTGGTTTTTAGATGCATAAATAGAATGACACCTGTTTCCGGCCGAGTAACTGATGAAACACTAGACATCTGTTTCCAGAACAGGTGTCTTTCTATTTTGATTGTCATTATTTCAGAATAAGATAAATTATGAAGACTTATTGCTTTTAGTTGTAACTTTTGATAATTTTGCACATCTTTTCTTTTTACTGCTGTCACCAGCTCTGTTTTTTCAAATAAAAGATATTTGTACTTTATTTATGGTTCATGATGTGTCCAGAATGCCGATTGGCAGTAAAAATGCGTTTAATATGATCTGTACGCGTAATAAATGTTATTATTTATTTTTTTTAAACGTAAAAACGTATATTTTTAAAGTCGTATTAGCGGATCTGTATTCATTAGATCATATTTATTAAATGATACATACATACATACATAGTCTCACGCCTATAACCCAGAAGAGGTAGGCAGAGGTGTATTTCTACACCCACTTTTCGCCAGATATACTTTAGTCCCACGTAATAAGGGGCGAGCCTATGGCCGTACCGGGCACATTTCCAGACACCGTGCTGTTACTGAGAATTTCGTGACAGGAAAACCCAATAACACTGCCCGACCCAGAAATCGAACCCGGGACCTCCCGATCCCACGCGCACATTTATGCCGCGAGACCTACGAGGCAGTCGTATAGGGTTTGATGTCGAGTTTTCCGTCTCTACGCAAAGATGGTATTTGCATCGTGTTATCCCTTAGTCGCCTCTTACGACACCCACGGGAAGATATGGGGTGGTGACACTTGTATTCTATGCCGTCAACCACACGGCAAGATAAATCTAAAAATAGGAATTTTGATAAAGCGTCTACGAAAGGCATATACGCATTTTATTATAGGCAGCAACAGTCCAACAGACTGCCATGCAGAGAGTAGCGGGTTCGGATCCACCACGGCGCGCATCAACGACTTTTCGGAGTTAAGTGCGTATTGAATTCTAAATTATCGCTTGCCCCGTGCCTCGGAGAGCACATTAATACGTGGGTGCCGGCTGTCATGAAGATATTTGAGAGTCTTTATATGGCGTCAGCAGGTACCTACGAATAAACTGACACTGGTCTAAATAGTGGGATACAGCTATTCCTTTGGGTTGTGACAGGCAGCCGCTCTGTGGATAATCTAATATTCAGTCAAATCCGGTTAGACTAGAAAGCGTACCCCAGTTTCAAACTGGGATAACGCTAGGAAGACGATGATGGCGAAAAGCATACACATATTCCAATCAAGTCATGCTTGAGGCAATGCGACCTGAGGCCCTAGTCATAGAGCATACTAGCCAAACGGCATTCGCTCTGCTCTGATATTTACTTTCGCTAACGCTTGTTTGCCATGGCATCATAAGATCATAAGGAATTCCTTCTTCGTTGACCACGTGATATAACGAAGGCTTATGTCAGTTCCATAAATTTTTGCACTTAGCGATTAGCGATATCGTTAATCGAATGCCATTTGGCTAAGGCAGCTGGTCATATAATCATGAAGATGCAACTCTACAATTGATGTTGAGCATCTTTCTGTGAAACCAAAAGTTCGTTTTAGTTGCGTTCTAAGTTAATAATGTTGGCAAAACTTAATTTGATCACAAAATCTATTACAGTGTAAGTGAAGTGTCTAATAAACTATTAAGAGAAATATATAATTGTTCGTTGGCAGACAAGGTAAAAACTAAACCGCTTATTGCTGAGTAAATGATGAAAAATGTTCACTTCCGACCCCATGGCTCTTACTATGAGTTGGAATGCAGTTTTTCTCACTGATTTCTCGAATACACTTATATTATTTGTACTGAATGGTTCATTTGAATGCAATGCATGCAAATGCATTGCATTCAAATGCCGTTTGTTAACATTAAATTAGATATAAGACGGTTCTAGCTTTCTTAAAAATGTTTTACAATTTAAATATTACGGTAACAATTAAACTCTGAATTAGACACTGATTAGTGTTATTATCAAAAATAGCAATAGATAATTATAAAAAATTGCTTCTTTTTTTGTGAATGATATAGCCGATTGTGTAACATTAATAGTTTTGTAGGCATTTGTATTAAAAAAATATTTGAACGTCACTGAGGTTATCGCCATTGTACCTCAAACGTGTGTAAATGATTAGTATTGTTATCTTACGTAACTTATTTTGACATTGTCGATAGCGTTCTATAATTATATATTTATTATATAAGTAATACGCAATTAAATGAAACGGAATTAAAATATAAAGCGGTATCTAATGAGCTACATCATTTTTTTAGACGTGCTTTAGATTAACACCTTCATTACGTAACAGGCCTATTTCGGCCCACCGCGGTAATAACAGTTGGTGCGGCCGAAGAAAACTATGTCCCTCTCGCGGGTGCGGTCCGATTATTTCAGGTTTTTGTAGGATTTTAACAGAGACAATTATATATCTAATACTTATATAAAATTCTCGTGTCACAGTTTTCGTTGCCATACTCCTCCGAAACGGCTTGACCGATTTTGATGAAATTTTTTGTGCTTATCCGGTATCTATGAGAATCGGCCAACATCCATTTTTCAAAAAAAAGAAAAAAAAATTGCAAAACAACGTTTGCCGGGTCAGCTAGTTTTACATAGATACATATTATACGCACGCCTTTTTCCCGTCGGGGTAGGCAGAGACAACGGAACGCCACTTGCTTCTATCCTTACAGACCTCACGCACTCATTACTCTTTTCATACATGTTCGCCGGTTTCGGGTAGGTACTTCGGACCTTGCCATTTTTATATATTTTAGTTTGTAGTCAAAATTTTAATTATTCCCCAAAAAAACATAATGGCTGGCGTCTTTCGACCTACCACGCACTAACGGTAAAATACGTCCGCTTAGTGCGGCAGTGGGTTTATTTCAGCCCGCCAACCCAACAGGCCACCAGTGACCCGATACCGGACAGAGCGCACGCGCCGCCTGTTAGTGTTGTGCTATGTAGCTGATCTGATGTAGCGTTCGTACGATATAATCAACGATGGTAAACAATAAAAGAAAATACGAATTTCGGAAAATAGAGTAATTCGCCCTGCAGTTACTGATATTGATAGTAACAGTAGTAAAGAAATATTTCCCATTAAGAAAAAATGTTCCTATTTAAAAAGTCAGCATGGAAAACTAAAACTATACAAATATGTTGCAACTAAAACCTTGGCGTGACATGTTTAAAATGACAGGCACAAGTAAATAAACATTTATTTTTCATTTCTTTTACGATAATTCTGTTTAGTTTTCTATTTCCACTTATTTTGGCCTGTCCCATCACTGCTCAAAATATTTTCTAGTGCGGTTCAGGTCGATATCGGCCCGCCGCTTTTCCTGGTTTATTTCTCATTTCCTATTTCGTAAACCTAAGGAATCTGGGTTCAAGGTTATTCTAACAATACAAAAAATGTGTTCAGCATGTTTTCGCAAAGTTATAGCATTTTAATTTACCCTAGTGCTGGTAGGTCGAGAAAGACTTGCCACACACTGGCGGAAAAATCGTTGTGGGAGCATTTCGACCTGCCGCCGCACCAGATGAAGGTTTATGCTGTCTAGCAAAACAGCCAGGTAGTTTCTTAACAACCATTTAAACTCTGAATGTTTTAATTACATTAAATTGAAGAAATCCCATAGTGCGAAATGCAATTATGTTTATTGATTTTATGTTGGTATATCTTTTTTTATATGAGATGCTTCATTGCTTCTTCGCGTTTCACTACCTAAACTAATTTATAAAATAAGGATGATGCAGATTAGTGACAGACCCCCAAGACGGTCAATGACCCCTGATTTTTTGAGGGATTGTTATTAATAATCCCTCAACACACATACCCAGACAAAACCATCTTCTTAGCGCTATCCCAATAGCAATCTGGAGTGCGGTTACTAGTATTACCGGATTTGACTGAAGTTTTACCCCAGAGCGACCGCCTGTGTAACCTCCGCGACAAGGTAACAGCAGTCAGACAGGCAGACACTGTCTGTTTTGGTACCCAGGCAAAATAAATCTCACAAAATTCTCGCTTTATTCTCCAAACACTTAGTAGTGGTGTTTGTGAAGGAATTAATGCTCCTGTGACTCGTCTCCACCGGACGCAGGCCGAGATCTAAATCTGATGGGAGGAGAGGTCGGCAGAGAGGGTATGGGGTGAAGGAGACAGTAGGGGCAGGTACTACTACAAGAAGAAAAGCCTTTTATAGGCAACTAGTACCTCGCGTGTTTATAACTACAGCTGTAAGTTCGAGAAGCCTGGAATAAGGACTGTTGGATTGAAATGTCGCAGAAGACTTTTCTTTGACTTTCTTTAATTTATAGGTTTGGGGCTTATCTGATGTATTGCTGCGCTGGCTCCAAATTATTAATAGTGTTGGAAGCCCTCCAGCCAATAGGACCAATGTCTTGAGAAGGGGACTCTGATACATATGCCAATAAAGGACAAGGTTCTTAATTCAAACTGTATTTGCTTCGTATATTTGAATCGATTACTGTGCTATATGTGGACTAATTAGTGTATTATTTTCTGTCAATATCAAAATGGTCCCAATAATTATGGCATCGTATAAACCTCTTAAAGCACTCTAAAAATTAATTTAATTATACAATTTTATTTGACATACATAGGTCATAGATATGCGATTAGTATTTACTTACAAAATGATCCTTAGCACAAAATATTCGTTTCTCAATACCATTTTTTTATTCTGTTTAGGTATGCCGCCACCCTGTAACTATAATATACAAAACAAAAATGCCGATATCTTTGCTATTCGGCAACGTCTGGCGAAAACGTTGGCTTCTGTGCAAGAAAATTGTTGTAAACAGAAAACCACTTGCTTACACATGTATGCAAATGTTTTGCGAGTAAAGCCCATGGTGTGCCAGGCTGTTAGTTCTAGAGGATTTTGGTATTAGCAAATATATTGTTTATCAAGGATTGCAAGCTTGCAAGCAAAAACGTATTTTAACTACAGCTTTGGGCAAAATAATAACGTGTGTTGCCTACGCTTATCGTATCTTATATTAATATATAAAGCGGAAGAGTTTATTTGTTTGTTTGGTTGAACGCGCTAATCTCAGGAACTACTGGACCGAATTCAAAAATTCAAAAATCACCCTATGTGCCACGGGAGCGGAGCAGTAGCCATAAATAACGCGGGTGTAACCGCGGGCTCATCTAGTTATTTATAATAAAAAAAAAAAATGTTTACTGCCTAAGTCCTAACCCAACATTCGGGCTCTTGAGTAGTCTTGAGATTACCAGTATGTGTTAAAGTGGTAATTGAACTCGAAAAGGCTTCAAGTTGCCTTCCTAAAATCAAAACAATCACCTCACCTGACTAGACACAAAACCATATGCAAAAACCATCAAACCGCATACCAAAATAGCACCCTAAAATAAGATAGTAATCATATTAAAAATTATCCGAAAGCTAGATTGCTTTAAAAGCATCACTTCCATTTTCTTACAGACGCCATAAATAAGGGCGCCGGTCCCGAGACACAAGGTAGGACCACAAAGCGTATCGTTAGCAATACCGCGTCCGAACCGGAAGTGGGAAATCATTCGGCTACCGGAAGTGCCACCAGACGCTACCAAAACTACCAACGAACCCCTCCATTCAATTAATCTCAACAAAAAGTGATAAATAATTTGAAAGTCTTTGTTTTTAAGAAAAATTGCACTATTTCAGACATTTTTGGGGCTCCCACCGGCGACTTTTTGTGAGTCGCCTTTTGAAGATTTTAAAACGGATTTTCTTATAGATGTTGGTATATCGCAATGATAATGATGCACCGACTAAGGGTCTGTGATTCAAAAGATTAATTATGAAATACATACTGCCGCACTTTAAAATTTTGCATGCTTCGTAGTTATTGGAAAAGCTTGAATAAGTTCATCTGTTGATACATACGCACACAATTCTGAGTAGAAGGCATGTTAATGCAATGTGTCCTTTGCTTACTTGAGTTTGACAGATGTTCGCAGTAAGAGACGGAAGTAGTGCAGAGCGTAGCGGTGCTCTAATAGTTCGAATCCGCGACCCCTCCAATCTAAAATTGTGATGTCTTCTGTTTACTCTTACCTAAGCCGTGGCAGGGTAACATACATAATATCGCATATAATATTACTAACTGTTGCCCGCAGCGTCGCTCGTCCTAAATTTCAAGTACGCGATATCTCTCTGCAAGCTTTAGCCGTTCAGTTATCTCTATACCAAAAATCATTTCGATCCGATCTGCAGTTCTCCATTGACTTCAAATAAGAACAAACAAACAAATGGACACTCGTGCATTTATAATATGAATATGGAAGTATATACATATAATATGATATGATATTATATTCTAGAATCATAAATCGTTTCAACACAACATATCTATAACTACCCTCCATATTTTCTTGAACGCACCATCCGAAACAATAAGGAAAGTCTCCCACTAGGTATAATGAACCGTTCCAGGGTGTCCACATATAATCTACTTTGTGCCGTACGTGACCGCGTGTGTTGCCACTTAATTAATATAAACTCCCGGGACGCAGCCCTACGAACTGTGAATTAATACAGACGTAGTTCTAGCTGTACTATTTGGGCGGTTATTTTTCATACCATAAAGTGTGATATCAATAAATTTATTTCTAGATGACATGAGTTTTTGTAGGGTTCCGTAGGAATTACTAGGAACAACCCTCATACTTTGTCCGTCTGTCTGTCCGTCCGCGGCTTTACGCGAAAACTATGACCAGTAAAGAGCTGAAATTTGGCAGAGTTTTTAACTCTTTCTCATGGTAATCCTATTTAGGTGAGTTCTAAAATAGCTGATGATGAGAGTGTATTTAGGCTGAATGGCTCTCCCCGAACTATACTTACAGGTTTGAGATCCATGACCGTATAGGCCAGTATGCAATGTATAAAGCTGAACACTTTTTGGCAATCTCTTTTAAGCCGTCTGTCCAACTCTTCGTAGTAGTCATAATTATATATTATGTTGTCTATCCTGCCGTACTCTAATAGAAATTATTGTTTTCCTGCAATACACTATCTTCTTAATATATCCTTGCGTTACTTACTGACTGACAGACACGCTACAGCCGAAACTATTGGGCGCAGGAAGCTGAAATTTGGCATGTATGTTCCTTGGGGACCGTAGGGGTGCACTAAGAAGGGATTTCCCGAAATTCCCACGGGATCGGTCAAAACGGGTAAATTAAAAAAATGATGCAGGCGTAGCTGCTGGTGTCCTCTAGTTATCATTTAAAATTATAAGGATTGAACTATTTACTTCGTATAAACATTCAGGGGAAAATGAAACCATCACTTATTATTATGATGCAAAGATACTAAGGACTGAGAAGAACTAATTGGCAACGATAGCGTAAGACACAACAGAATGCCTTACTAAGCTTAGCTGAAAGTAGCTAACAAAATATAAGTAACATAAAACGCAGATAGTTTTCTTTCTTAAATAATAATTTCAATTTGAGTTCAAATGATAGCGTATATCATGATTCGCAGAAAAGAACGATAAACGTATGCAGTATAATATATAATGATATCATAATGTAATTCGCAGTTTTTGGTGCTGTCACCGACGTCCGGTACATTGGTATTTTAATTTATTGTATGAATGTTATGCGTAACCTTTACTTTTGAATGTCAATTATAGTGACTAACGCTACTGAAGTATATGTATTATATTGTTGCTAAATCGTTATTTTCCTTTTTTGTGAGTTCGTTTTCGAATTTTTTTTTTTTTATAGACTCACGCCTGTATCCCCGTAGGGAGAGGTGTAATATTACACCAACATTTTGCCATGAATTCTTTAGGTCCCGCGTAATAGAGGGCGAGCCTATTGCCGTACCGGGCACATTACCAGACTCCGTGCTGTTACTGAGAATTTCCTAACGTAAAAACCCAATAATACTTTGCCCAACCTGGGAATCGAGCCCAAGACCTCACAAACCCACGCGCACATTTATGCCGCGAGACCAACGAGGCAGTCTTCGAATAAGTAATTCTAGACTTTGACTACGTATTCAACTTATGTTCTCGGTTATCGCGAAAGAAGGTAGTCTGTGTGCTGTTTGGGTGTATATGCTTTGATACTGCAAAATATTATCAAAATCCCTTCAATAGTTTTGCGCGGCAGAGCAAGCAAGCAAGCTTTTAAACTATTAATTTATTTTATACTTTTTGTTAAAGACCAACTAACTTTTTGGTAAAGACCAAAAAGTATAAAATAAATTAATCTTTTAAAAAACACTAGAAAAATACGCTTTTAAAAATGCACGTAAAAACAAAAAATAAATTATGGATCATTCAAGTTGTCTCTATTTCTGGGCTGAAGTGTAAACTATGTGCTTTTAAATGTAATATTTGATTGTAAGAGCGTGAGGCGCTAAAACAGAAAAGAGGTTCTTGTTTATCTTGTTGAAAAATCGAGGGAACAGATATTACGGGAAGCAGGTTGCACAGATTGGCGCTCTAACTGGAGTTGCAGCAGTAGTAGTAGGTGACTCTAAATTAAACAGTCTCTTCGAAGTACCAGTTTGTCAAACTCAGACAAAACATGCGCCAGCAGTGAGGGGAAACGCCTCTTCTTTCAGGAAATTAAGTACATAAGGGTAATGCGTCAACAGTGGCAAAATGTAGAGTTCTTGTTCGTGGACGAGATATCTTTGGTTCCCTTTGGTAACCCTTTGGTGGCATAAACGCTATGCTCTTGTGCGACCTCATGCAGCTTCCGCCAGGAAATTAGTATTCGTATTTGTTAACAAGAAAGTCTTTCCTGTTCCAGCACCCCACGCTTTTACAATCAAATACTTATTGCAATTAAAAGCACATAGTTTACACTTCAGGCCAGCAATAGAGACAACTTGAATAATCCATAATAATTTATGTTTTGTTTTTACGTGCATTTACAAAAGCTTGTTTTTCTAGTGTTTTTTAAACTATTATTTTATTTACAGTGTAAAGTCTGACTTACTTAGGCAATATTAATGTGGACGGTATAAATAAATAAAACAAATCGCTATAAGAGAGCACAAGGAGATTAATAAATAAGACCGTGAAAATATATCGCCGTTATTTAATAACTATTTTCTCTACTCATAATAGGGTAGGAAGATTCTTTTCTAGATACTTACAGTTGCAATCAAACTTTATTAGCATCCTACTGTGACCTCTCATGAATAATGTTACAAACTAAGCCTCTTGAAGTTACTCTATGCATTTCATCCAATTGCCTTGACAAATTTGAAACATTTCGTCCCAAGAATTGCTCATCACCATGAACTTTGAAGGAGCAGTTTCTCAGTTCGGTTGCGCTATGGTGGACTGTAAGAGGCTACAGTGGGCTGTTAAGGGCTATAGCCGGGTATATTGGGCTACATTCTGGAGTGCGGGACGTTATGTAACTCATAAAACACAATCACATTAGCAAAGGGTTGGACGAACGTTTGACGTCGAGTTGCGGTCGCGGGGGACGGTACAAAATGTGAGATTATCGCGGTTTTTTTAGAGCTTTGAGTTCGTGTTACGTTTTCTTTCTAGCCTTTTATTTAATTTAGATTTTAAATAAAAGTTGGTTTTGCCAATAAGCGGTAGAGCGTACCTGTGCCATGTGTTGTAGAGCAAATCAATCCGAGTGGGACAATACATCCCGCTTGCAGAATATTGATGCAAAAACTACTGCGTCGTTTTTGGTTTTGTAAGTGATAGAACAAGGGACCTTAGTCTTCTGACCCATCTCCTTTTCCTTTCCTACGAAGGGGAAAGACAGGAACAGGGACATTGATGATGAGAACCTGTAATACAACCTGTGATATAGGAGTAATTGTATCTATATTGCCTTTCGCTCGATGAAAGAAATCTTCAAACTCCATACTTCTTCCTATTCATGCCATACTTACTGCAAATATCCACGCCCCAGCCTAGCCTAACACAACATATTTGTAGCACACATTTCCGCCTAGCAAAACACCCATTTTTCACAACATAGACAGGCATAGAGCATTCCCATAACAAGTGATGTTAGAATATCGTTCGCCGCAACGCAGCCATTGCGCCGGCGCCTAAGTGGTCGCTCGTAAACGGTTTACGACGCCGCCACAGCCGTGGAGATTAAAATTATGCATTTATTTTATTCGTCATTATTCCACAAAGCTCTGTATTTACGCAGTTTGACGTAAAAAATCATTCTGTATTTACAATGTTAGACAGTTAAGCTGTGCGCACATTGACGTGCAGAACACGAAATATCTTCCAAGCATTTTTAAACATCTTCGTTATTTTTTTTTAGACTGAGGGTTAGTCTTTATGTTTGGGGCTGATATATATACAGGGTGTCACAAGACCCATCACCAAGCTGAAGTCTACTCGTTGTTGACATCATGCCAAGTCATACTAACCAAAAATAATACCTGGGAAACGTATTATCAGAGACGAGTAAGGTATTATTTTTTAAGGTTTCACATTTTTTAAACCGCAATTAATAGCGCGCGCGTGCAGTGCTCCAAATACCTACTTAGGTATCCATGGGGTTATAGGGCATTTAAAGAACATATTGGCGGAGTAAATGCATCGATTTTGTACCTAATTAGAAAAATTCTTTACTAACTTTGAGCCTCAATATCTCCTGAACCAGTAATTTACCAGGTATGGTGCCCAAGTAAAAAAATTTCGTAGTGATTGGTACAACATGTGATTTCAGTTTTCGTTAAGGGTCTTTTTACACCCTGTGTGCCCTGAGTGACTGGACAAGAATCTTACAAAATATAAATGCCTGATTGGTATTCAACGCGTAAATAAATGCACAGCACCTGCTAAGTAAATCGGCCACAGGATATTTTGTGAACAAAAATCTCTGAAATAACTATTGTGCGTTCCGGAACTCTCTTTGGATTCTGAAATTAGTAAATGCGAAAAAAAACAATCCGTTTAAGTGGTCTTGTCAGTCTATTTCCAATACCATTTAATGTATTTCTTGAATCAGGGATTAGCTAGGTTGCATTCACTATTCAAGATAGTCTGGTTGCATTCACTGCTTACTAACAGATCTCGTATGGTAAGTCTCAGTCCTCAGCCAGAAAGTACTTGTAAATCAGAAATGACAAGAGAGCATCCCTTTAAAAGATGGCATCTCATTTCAACAATTATATTTTTTACACCACACCTATTAAAAGATAACACGATGTTACATTTAAGCTGTTTCATTTGCAGTCGCACTTTTATGTTGATAGAATTTTTTACGAGATTCGCGCTTACAATATGCATAAATATGATGGGAACTGAAATGACCTATGAATGTTGGCAAGTTTTATGGCGAATGTTTAAGCTTATGTACTATATTGCCATGATTTTGAAAGTGGTGCTAAGTTTTCCCTTTAGATATAATCTTGCAACAGGGTTTAGATGCACCATGATCAGCCTTATTTGTAGCCTGTCCCACTGTTGGGACTAGGCCTCTTTTCAATATGAGAAGCTGCAAAGCTAGGATCAAATAGAACATAATAAAAAAAAAACTCCTGCATCTTACTTGTTTGACAATAATTTTGGGTCAAGTCTATTCTTTGAATATGTATGAATCAATGTAATATTACTTCCGTTTTTAGTACAGTAATGATGAGATGGTCCGTGTGGTGACGGATTAAGAATACGGATTGTCACCACCCTATATCATCCCATGGGTGTCGTAAGAGTCGACAGAGGGAGCATATTATGCATAGAACAGCACTGTAAGAGTGGGAAAACTAGAAACAAACCCTATACCAACCCGTTTGGCCAGTGTGGTATAGTAGGCCAATTCCTCCTTTCAAGGGAGAGGCCTAGTCCAGCAGCGGACTGTTAAAGGCTGATGAAGAATGATCAGATGAAGACGGCGTAGCGTGACCGTCCCCTTTCAACTGCAGGTCCGGTCGTTTGAGAGCTTGTGGTGATTTTCGTCTATTGTAAGGCCAAGCCTGTGGATGGCGAGTCAATAAGGCCACTTGCTATTCGACCAGTAACAGGCCATGGTACCGGTAGTGCCATAGATGGTAGTGCAGTATACAACTGCGCCTGCAACGAGAGTGAAATTATCAGCGGGGTCCGCTTATACAAACAGAATAACACACTGCGGTACCTAGTTTTTCGTAATCTCACCACTAAGGGAAACAGTAAAAACCAGTATCGTTTAGCATTGGTTTTAATTCCCTTTCCCGAGGAATATTTAGGCAGTCTACAGACTCTTTATACCAGACTCCAAATTTTTTGAAAAAGTTGAACTTAAGTTTAGGTTTCGGAGGGAAACCTGCTACCGGAGTTTTACACTGCTTTCCCACACCTAAAAGAACGAAGGTGGAAGAAATTTTTTTAACGTCACGGATACAAAAACAATGTTTTTACATTTGGTTTTTCATCTACACTATATATAATAATATTATAAAAAGGAAAAAATTGTATTTTTGTTTGTTTGTTTGCAATGGATAAATTCAAAAACTGCTAGACCGATTTTAAAAACTCTTTCACCATTAGAAAGCTACATTATCTGCGAGTAATATAGGCTATATTTAATTTTAGAAAAAATAGGGGCCCGTAAGATATTTGGGTTTTTCGAGTACGCGAAATAGTTCCCGAAGGACGCGGGTGAAACCGCGGGAAACGGCTAGTTTATTATATTGTTAAATTTTATCCACGTTTTAAACCATGAGCAATAACTAGAACTAAATAACTGATAAACCAAAATTATTCACGACTAATAAATAATGTCTAAGTTACACAAGCAAGAATTAAACATAATTGTGGACTTTGTTAAACTTTAATGAAGAGAAACAATGGTTCATTAAAATAATTAGAATATTAAATAGGTTACAACATTCTAACCATTATTTGTGAAGGAAACACTACTTGTAGGTATAAATTACGTAAACTTAGGTAGTACGCTGTACGAGTTAATCATTCATTTGTACAGCGTACTTGATAAGCAGCTATTGGAGTATAAATCAATTATCTGTGCGGACGTAGTAGGAATGGGTAGGTACCTCAGGCGGCGTCGCGGTAGTAATGCTAACGTAGTTCCCGTGACCCCGCCATTCAATGGGATCGGATAGAGGAACACCATGGTGGTTTTAGGGCGTTTTTAGTGTCATGCGGATTTGCTCACGCACGCGGGATTGGCCCGCATGCGTAAAATTTCACGCAGCATGAAACCCGGTAACCTTTGATCTAGTTTTATGCGGGCTGCTATGCGTTGTGGTTGTATATAATGGACGACAAACTCAGAAAGTTGTTAATCATTTATTTAATTCACAAAAGACGAAATAAGAAGACAAGGTCACAGTATGGCCTGTTATTTGAAAGGAGGATTCTTGCTGGAACACTGGTTTTCATAGACGCGCTCACGCACGCAGGGGCCCCGCGCCCAGGATCACGCCCTGCGTCCCGCGTGCATATTCCACGCATTACAATAAATACATGTATGAAAATGACATTTGCGGGGTTTACGTAAGCGGGCCAATCCCGCGTGCGTGAGCAAATCCGCATGACACTAAAAACGCCCTTAGTGGGTAGTCCCGGCGCTTCTCGTTGGGGAGTCCCACACTCTCCCAATGTTGAGCCCCTTTAGAGGCCCAGCCTCGGGGGGTAGGCCCGTAAACTGTTTGGTTTCCTACACGGGTAAAAAAAAAGAGAGGTATTGGTATCTAGAAGTCTATTTCGGCTCTTTATATCCAACCTTTGATTATAAATCTTGCTATCATTTTTAAATGATTATGTAAATATTTGCCATCAAGTATCGGTCCGGTCACCATAAATTTTTATCCTTCCCAAATTATATTTATATTTACTCAATTTCCTCACGGACATTTCTTATGTTTTTATAAGTATATTCTTCTATAGTGCCGGGATGTTTGCCAACAGTCTGCCATGCTGAGGCAGGGTCAAACCCACGACGCGAACCATTGAATTTTATATGTTTCGTTATTAAATATTTAATTATCGCTTGTTCTGTGCCTCATACAACACATCTCGCGTGGGTCCCGGCCGTTATAAAGATATTTTTTTTAATAAAGACTACTGCCGCATTAGGACTGAATCCTGTGTCGTGGGGGACTTTACAAACATACAACTAACGGACACAATGAACACCCAGACTCGAAACAACAATTTATGAATCACACAAACTGTTGTCTCGTGTGGGGATCGAACCCACAACACTTCGATGCAGTGTCAAGCGGCGAGGCGACCGCTTAAACCACGTGCAGTCATTTCGACAATCGTTATGGGAAATCAGTAAACTTGAATATATTGACACTTGTACTGACCATCAAATCCGGTTGGAGTACAAAGTGATCACCGGGTTTTAAGACGAAATGTCTTGTATACAACCAGGATAACGTTAGAGCGATGCGATTTGTTGGATATTAGCGAAAACAATCACTCGGGTGTATCGAAGAGTTACTTTTACAAGGCTATCTCCCCAGGATTGTAGATTAAAAAGCGAGCGCATTAGCACTATGCACGTGTTTATAAAAACGCTCTCAGCTCATTGGTCTCGCGGCGTAAATGTGCGCGTGGGATTGGGAGGTCTCGGGTTCGATCTCCGGGTCGGGCAAAGTGTTATTGGGTTTTTCCGTTAGGAAATTCTCAGTAGCAACACGGAGTCTGGTTATGTGATCGGTACGGTAATAGGCTCGCCCTCTATTACGTGAGACTAAAATAAATCTGGTGAAAAGTTGGTGTAGCAATATACCTCTGCCTATCTCTTCGGTGGCACAGGCGTGAGACTATAAATAAAAAATATTAATTATACAAACGCTTGCCAAACACAATCACGCTCTCGAGCTATCATTATAAGTACGTGTAAGCAGATTGGAGGTCCGTGACCTAGCGAATCGGCGATAAACCGAAGTTCGGCTGTTGAACCAGCGAATTTACGCCGATACCACTACAATAACATTCAAGGCCTAAGTCAACTGATATCGTATCTTATGTGTTCATATTCACATATGGCTTCATTCGGTCATTAATCTTAACTGCTATTAGGAAGGCGATAGTTTGTGAGGTTGGTTGTCAGTTACTCTGTCACGCAAAAACGGCTGAACGGATGAACGCTTTTTAGAGAACCCTTCTTTAAAAACAGTTCCTTCGTCTTCATCCCTTCTTTCGAAGTCTCATCTGTGGGTACACACAACACCATCTAATCCCAAACTAAGCAGAGCTAGTACTGTGGGTACCTTGTTTTGTAAATACATACAAAAAAATATTATGAATAGAAAGACCAAGACAAACATTTATATTCATGCAAACAATTGTTTGAATTAAGCGAGAATCAAACCCGCGACCTGCAGCGTAGTAGTCGCTTTAACTCCTGCTACGCAACCGAGTCCTTGCGTATTGCACTTGTAAGTGCCATCTGTCGATCGTTACACTGAGCTTTGCTATTACTTGTCTCTGGCTTTGCGTAACTCCCTCACTGCATACAGCACAGACAACAGTAAAACCCATCCCCAAACACCCGAATTACAACTCACTCATTACATCAAACATGTCGAATGTTTCAGCACTTGAATTCGCCTCTAAAATAGTTCGTCCCAGCATCTTAAATTATACATAAACCGTTGAATGTGGCGAGAATGTGTCGAGATAATAATTTACAGGGGGACTTTTGATGGCACCCGCAATCTGCGTGCCCTCGTAAACTCATCAAATCGTTTATAGTGACCCACTTTGCCATGCAGTGGTGCTGAAGATGTTTATATGTTACATCATGGGAACGTTTATTGCTAACGTTTAGTGTTCTGAACTGGTTTTCTTATCGAAAGAGTTGAATAACATCGTATAAACTCTTAAAATACGGATGCGTAGCTGTTGAGTTGTGGAGTTTATCGGTGATTATGTGTGTAGTTCTGTTTTGTTTCATGAATGTATTTGACATGTAACTTGATTAGACGATTGTAAGTTTCATACAATATACACATATTATTGATTGGTGTAGATACACCCTTTTATTTCCTTGCCGGGGCTGGTGCAAACCATGCCAAAACCTTAAGACAACATATAGAACTTCGGTTTGTTTTCAAACAATTACGCGATGGAGTGAAACCCGCTACATAAATATATAATATTAATTGAAGAATAGTAGTGTCTTTGCGTTATGCACATACCACTTTTATCGACAAACCTGACTTGTGGAGAAAGCTAAACTAAATTTATTTTAGTTCTGCTCCATTGTAGGTGCTTTGCTCTTGCATCAAACCAATTTAGATTACATGTACTTTGTACACATAGCTACTAATATTAAATGGGCTAAGAAACGGGTCTCAGTTACGTAATTATCAAAAAAGAAAGGAGAAGAGAAGAAGATTTGCCTCGGTTATTAGCAGCGGTTACAATACAAAGTTGATATTATGTCATATCTGGTTAGACCAGTAAGCGGACCTCGGGCTCCAAGGCGTGTTATTCTTGGATGCAACCGGGATAACGCTTGGGTGATGATAATTAGCAGCGGTTACAATACTTACATCATAGTAATATTTATGTAACAGGTCTTTGTCGCGTAATTATTTTAAAATATAGTAAATTTAGGTAGTTGAGCCTTGCATCTAGGTAGTAGAGTCTTGCTGATTTCAGCATGAGTGGGCCGGCTCGACCAAGGAAGTACTACCCTCTCACAGAAGATCGACGTAAAGTAACAGTACCTAAACTCTTGCATTTCGTTCGGAGAGTGAGAGTGCTGGAGGCCCTATCCGCTATTCCCTCTTCCTCATTTCCACTCCTCATCCTATCCCTTTTCCCAACCCCAAAGGGCGGCAACGCACTTGTGACTCCTGTGGTGTTGCTTGTGTCCATGGGCGGCGGTAATTGCTTACCATCAGGCGATCCATCTGCTCGTTAGCCGCCTATTACCATTAAAAAAACAAAAATAGATTTTATTTGCCTAGGCGTTTCGGCATGCGTTACACCAGTCCTGGCTACGGGATGATCACTTACGTCAGTCGTAGTCACTGGATGACTGATGACTCTGATGAGTGATGTCATTAGTCAGTGCTGTCGCCGAGAAGTGTGGATCTTGGCATCACAATGGTTAATTTTACTTTGGTTAAAACAGTCGATACTTCCACAGACAACATCTGGGTACGTCAGATGTAGTACCTAGGAACATTGACGCTGTAGTTTATCACTTCGTTATAAATAAATTATTATTGATAAAACTGTGTAGGGCTAGGCCGCCTTCACATAGGCGTGAGCTTCAACGCGACACATCGGCATCGACGCGGCGTAGACGCCGCGCCGCGTCGACGCCGATGTGTCGCCGATGTGCGTCATGCATGCCGATGCCGAGCGTTCTTTGAGAATGCGTAGAGATGTTGCGTCCCTCTGCGTTCTCTATCGTATGTATCATGGGGAGTGTTCTGAGGAGTTGTTTGGTCTGATACCCTCTGCAGAATTTCACCACCGTACAACTCGCCACAAATTAAAATTCCACCCTCACCACCTTGATGAGTGGCGTTCTTCTGCCGCATGATTCACACTCCATTTCCTGCCTCGTACGACCAAACTGTGGAACCAGCTACTTGCAGCGGTATTTCCAAACCAGTTCGACATTGGAATCTTCAAGAAGCGAGCATATTCCTTTTTAAAAGGTAGGCAACGCACTTGTGATCCTTCGGGCATTGCAGGTGTCTATGGGCGGCGGTGATTACTTACCATCAGGTGACCCGCTTGTTCGTTTGTCTTCCTATTCTATAAAAGAAACAAAAGAATGCTTTTGTCTTTTGAAGAACGCTCGGCTGACGCGACTTAGAAGCCGAGGTGACGCTGTGTTGACGCTGACGCCCAATGTGAGGGCGGCCTTACTCGGATACTTTCAGTTTTCTGCTTTGGCTCCTCCTCATACCGCCTTTTGCAGTCCACTGCTGAATATAGACCTCTCCTAATTTGTGTTACAATAGCATTGTAAGTCAATACTTATGAGTGTCTATCTATTGGCCGTGCCAGCGTGTGATGCTGAGTTTTCCGTTTCCTCACATAGATACTTTTGGCATAGTGTATGTACCTTAATCACTTCTTTGGACACTCCCGAAATGAAATGGTGTAGTGAAAATTTGAATACTCAATCCATCATCACAGGAACCTTGTAGTTCTTAGTGCCATCTATTAATACAAATAGGTAGGCGTTAAATAAACATAATTTTACGAATTGATAACTAGATGTCGCTACTAACTGTATCAATCGGCTACGAATATTTCGTAATGTTTACATACAACTCTATAAAATTTCAATCAGCATTCTAATTTCACTTTTCAGCGGCAGCCATACTTCAAAGGGAAATTTGAACCATGCAAATAATTAAAATTGTATCTACTCACTTTGATTTCGAATGTTAATTACAGCTAGACAAGCGGAATTCGTACATGTTTGATGAAAAATACTTCATGTGAGCAAATAAACGTACAAAGCGTATAGTGGGTCAGGTAAACTTTTGTTTTGCAAGCGAGTTTTTTGCTTATATTTGTTTAGGACTGTAGTTCGTCAGAGCGGGCGTTGGAGCAAATATTGCCAGCCTAATATAATACTCTGCGTAGGAGAATGGTTGTAAATTAAATCTGGGTGACGTAAGCTGGGGTAACACGGGTACATATTTGATAGTGTCAGATGGTTGTGTTCTCATGGAAATTACACAGAGATTCGTCACTGAGTTTTTTATCCTAATGTGCTACATTTTACCATACTTTAAAGAGAGTTAGGACATCAATAATGTTAGAACTTACTTTAAATAGGTTTTGATTTCTTTTTTTAAAGAATTTTTTTTATTTCGAAGACAAGGTAGAAAATTTCAAAAAAATCTTTACTAAAAGATATCTCTAACACCGTTCATGTTATGCCCCTAGTTGATGAGGGCAATTTATAGGAATAGGTAGAATTACCTGTCATGATGTAGGTATACTTATTAAACTTTTAAAGTTTACAAACTAACAATTAATATTTAATACTTTCGAACGCTATCATTGATTCGTTTAGTTGTAAAATATCTTATGTGTGCAGCCAACTGTTTTCTTTTACAGCTAATTTAAAAAAGTTCTTTAACTAGGTACTTACACATATATAAGTCACCTCCGGTACAATTTTAAGCACAGTTCTTATAAAATAATAATAAAAAATTAAGGTATTGTCTATTGGAGATGTAATTCTTTGCCAGACATACATTTCATACAATATAGACAAGTGACTTTGGTGACTGTCCTCCCATAGGCAAACTGTAATAAGTGGCCGTCTTAAGGTATATTACGTCTGCCGTTTCTCAAGGAGCCATTCAGATGAGGATTAAAATACTAAGACGTATTTAATTGAAAAGGCTCCGGTGCAACATTAAGTTTTATTGGCGGTCAGTGCTTCTGCCTAGGGACGGATACGCAGTAAGTCGTAACGATAATGTCGATGACCTCTTGGTCTTCCGCTGTTTGAATGGTTTGTTTTGTTCTAAATTGAAAAATATTTTCTTATAATCCTTTTTTGGCGGGATTTGTTATCTTTTTAATTATGACTGTAGAAATGTGCCAGTTATTTGTTTTTTTTTTTTTGTGAATGGAGAAAGTTTTGCAAAAGCAGTTATCAAAGATCTCAAGTAGATCCAAGCTTCCAACTCAGCACGTCTTAAGTTTATACCTTCATCGAAACATGTGGATTCGTCTTTCGATACGTCAGATATATGTGAAATGATTTTCTTTTTTTAAATTTCTCAAAGTTTCTACTTGAAGTATAACCATACTTCAAATGAAATCATCGAGAAAACAGTCTCTTCTGGTTATTCTGACTCTACCTTAAAATGTTTATGTACAAATTCTACGTATTCCTTTACCTATTTAGTGTAAACCATAAACGTTTCTTTCATCTCACGTTGTAAGTATCGTCATATCGTGTAGCGACCACGAGTGTCAATCCAATCTTATTAATTAATAACTTTAATAAGTGTATTGACACACAGTGGGTGAAACGAGCATTAAAGATCTCTATAGGTATGCATTGCTTTAAACACAGTACGGTTGTACAACATCACACATCACAGATAACAGACTATATTAGTAGACTATTATAGGGACCGTTTTACAAGCCGAAATAGTCATTCAAACATCGAGAAGGTCCCATTCGAGACACTGAGTCAGACATCTTAGAATATGGATATATCTGGGTATACAATAAGACTGCCTCCGTGGTCCAGTGGATAGCGTATGCGACTGCTGATCGGAGGCCCCGGGTTCGATTCCCGGGTCGGGTAAAAGTGTTACTGGGTTTTTTCGAATTCTCAGTAGCAGCACGGAGTCTGGTGGTGTGCCCGGTAACGGCAAAAGGCTCGCCCCCTATTACGTGGGACCTAAAAATTCATAGCGAAATGTGGGTTTAATACCTATTACGCCTCTGCCTGCCCCTTCGGAGATACAGGCGTGAGTGTATAAAAAAATACAATAAGGCTATAATTTGTGATTCATATCATACAACCTTACGGCCCGGTCACGGCCTACAGCGGCGGGCGGCAGCGGCAACGGCGAGCGTTTTCGATGTACATGGCGCGTTTACTGTGACGTGGCGCGCGGCCGCCTCAGAGTAAACGCGCCATGTACATCGCCCTGGCGCGCCGCTCGCCGCTTAGACCAATCTCGTGACCAGGCCCTTAGTCCTAATGGCCGAAGGCTTCTCCTCATTTGCGTCCCAACAGCATTGTACCTAAGTCAATAGAAGGATGTGGCCTATTATACCAGACGTTGGCCAGACAAGTTTATAGAGGATGTCTACCTATTCCTAGATTATAGGTCCGCCTATTACAACATAACGACACCCTTGAAATGAAATTGGGGAGTGACAATTTGTATTCTTACTACGGAATTGAATATTCGATCTAGATCTATTTTAGATTCGATTTTGACATAAGCTCCATACAAAATATGTCAAACACGAATCTCAAATCTCCAAATCCATGTATGGATCGAATATTCAAAATGGCCGTTAATCATCATGGATTATAAAACCTTATGATTATTACATAAGCATAACTCTATCTTTATCCTTACCAAGCTTAAAAATCTATTGAAACATTCAATATCTCACGCCCTTTCAAATCCTGCCTAATCAATCCGGCCGTAGGGGTAATTATTATTAACATGAGGCGCACGATCGCTGGCTTAGGGCTCCTGACGTCCTGACGAAGGCCCGACAGGGGTCGTCTGTTACCGGACCTCTTATTAGCGGCGCCTTATCTTATTTGCATGTCCGTAACTCCGCGGCAATTAAGGCCCAAGGATTATGTGGTTTGGTGATGCGTAAATTGAAATCGGTGGTGGTTGGTACTGTTGGTAGTTGCTAGAGATGTTTTGGACTTGGAGTGCTGTGCTTTTGAAGTGGTAAACAATTTTGGGTTACTCATGACCTGGACCAATGCTCTAGGCAGTTTTGGAAAAATATAGGTGACTGACATAATAGGGTATTTGACTAAAAAATCGAATTAGTCCGTCAGATAGATTTCCAAAAAATATTGGACACGTATATTTTCTTTAGTCGCGTAAACAAAAAATTAAGGCGACAAACCTCGCTGAAAACTCGTGTGACGTCACTTGCCAGTACACTTTTTACTGGCAAGTGACGTTACAACCCCCCACTCTTATACGTTTCTCCATCTTTTATGCGTTTTATTTTCGTTATTTTTTACTGTATCGATAAAACAAAAAATACATATCCAATATTTTTCGATAATCTAACTGACGGACTAATTCGATTTTTTTAGTCAAATACCCTATTATACGCACTGTCGTAGTAATTTGAGTAATTCCATCCCACGCCAAAGCGTCGAGGCAAATATGAGATCTAACCTTAATTTTTTTATAAGCTTCCTTGAAAGATTCGGTAGAAATACCTACTATTATTATTTATTTTAAAAGCAATAAAAAATAATATTTGTATAAAAAAATATAATTTTTAAGGATACAAATGATCTGCCCAAATCGTTATAGTCTAGTCGACAACTTAATGACTAACAGAGGACTTAAGTTTATTTTGATGATGCTTTTGTTGAAATCTTGTCGATAATAAACTCCCAGTTTAAAGTCTAATAACAAATGAGATGTAATACTTCTTTACTTAACTCTCAACGCATTCACAAATAAAACGTTATTTTATACGAACCATCTCATTTATTCTCTTTAGAAGTAAGCAATTACCACAATTCTATTTGAGTACCGGCAGTAGATAGGAATGGAAATAAAAAATGGCGCATACAGTCGCCGTCCAAATAGTAAGCAAATAGTTTGGCTTATCTTTTCAATTTACGTATGAAAGGTGAACGCGAGACGTCGCGTCGCTTGGGGCAAATGGAAATTAACCCAGCCTCATGAGATGGCTCAAATCTACAGTCTGTCCTTTTCCCACTTCATTATAAAAGGTTCAATAGAAAGGGACAGCGTTAATAAAATTCCTAGCGAGTGGCAAATGGAAGGATTCGAGAGTAATTGGAAATACCTTCGCATTGAGTGGCGGGCCGGAGGTTCACGATACAGATCCCGGTGTGTATTTAACTTGCCCTTTGTATGAATTTAATCAGATTCCCTCACTTGTATTGTACTGTTAATTGGAATTTCTATTGAAAAATGTTCAAGTTTTATTCACAAGTTATTTTTAAATAATAACTGCACTGCCATAAGGCAAGTCGTAGGTCGCCTGCGTTCAATTTTCTAAGTACACACTGGCGGGACCAATATTTCTACTTAAATGAAAATACTTACTTTATTATGAGTTCATTTCTTGGAAGCCATGTAGCCAGGCGTAAAATATTTTACTATGTACTAAGAAGTTGGTGAGTATGTTTTATAGTAATTTTAGCCTATTTATGTGTTGGATACAGTAATTGGAATGGACACGAAACAAATCAAAAGTGCATGGGCAGATGGGTAGATTTATAGACGGACTAGCTTTCGCCTGCGGCTTCGCCCGCATGAAATTTTAATAAAGAGTAGCCTTTGTACTTTCCCAGGTTTCAGACTATCCATATCAAATTTCATTACAAACGGATCTGCACATTAGCCGTGTAGCATACATATATTATAAACAGATAATACTTAAAATTACTTTTGTTTTTATAGTCGTCAAACTTCAGGTAAAGATTAGTACGAGGGTCAAACTGAAAGTTCTTAGAAAATCAAAAACTGATTACATTAGCCAGTTATTAGTTTTATTATATCTTTTCAAAATATTGTCCATTGACGTCAATACACCGCTGCATGCGATGGAACCACTGGGAAAAGCACTTTGCCCACTCGTCCTTAGGGGTCTCTTCAATGGCATCGCGATACGCAGCCACCGCTTCTTCAGCATTCATAAACCGCTTTCCTTTAAGTTTTTCTTTAATTTTTGGAAATAAATAAAAATCACAAGGCGCGAGGTCGGGGCTATACGGCGGGTGACCCAGTAATTCAACGTTTGATGTCGCCAAATAGTCGATCGTTCGCTTGGCGGTGTGCGACGAGGCGTTGTCGTGGTGAAGGAGGATCCTACTGCGAGGTCGTTTCTCTCGAACTTTTTCCAAGACAAGTGGCAAACAATTGGTAGTGTACCATTCTGCAGAAACTGTTTTTTGATCCTCTAACACAATTGTTGCGAAATGACCTATCCTTCCAAAGAACGAGGCCACCATTTTTTTTCCCGCACTTCGATCTCTCTTCACTTTAGTTGGCAACTCCTCGAAAGGAAACACCCACTGAGCAGATTGTCTTTTGGTTTCAGGATCATAACAGTAAATCCAGCTTTCGTCACCTGTTAGTATGTCGAACACAGCATTTGAGTCACCTCCGTTAAATCTTTCAATCATTTTACGGCACCAATCCACACGATGGAGTTTTTGAGCCTTAGTCAAATTATGAGGTATCCACCGGGCGCAAAGCTTCCTGACCGCTAAATGTTCGTGCAGGATTTTGTGCACTTGACTCATACCGATGCCTAAGCTTGTCCGAATCTGCTGATAGGTCACTCTTTTGTCAGTCTCTATCATACGCCGCACAACACAGATGTTATTTTCAGTCGTCGCCGTAGAAGGCCGTCCCTCACGTACATCATCAGTGAGATTAGTGCGACCACGTTTAAACTCATTAAACCAGTTGTAAACAGTCGCACGAGATGGGGCTTCATCGTGAAAGGCCAATCGTAGTCTATCATAACTTTCTTGTTGACTTAAATGACATCGAAAGTCATAAAAAATCATTGCACGAAAATTTTCTCGTGTTAAATTCATGTTGACGTGACATAGACAATTTTCAATTTGCCGCCAAATCGTAAAACAAATGACAAATGAATGAAATATATACTCAGTAATATTGGCAAAGAGTTCTATTTTCAAATTTTAGAATATTTTTTTTATTATATTGTTTATAAGTGGCCAGTTCTAAGAACTTTCAGTTTGACCCTCGTATGTAGTGTATATTATTAAAATTATTGAAGAGCTTATATACCTACTGAATAGAATTGCAGCAAAAATAAAAACTGAAAGCATTAGGTACCACAAAGTACAAAATCAGACCGCCCCTCCTCCCCACTGCGCTTCAGCGCGCCAACTCATACTCTCACGCTTTTAATAACGCTGCGCTTAGGTCAATTATATCGTAAGCTCTATTCTGCCAATCAAGCCCTTTCATTTGATACCCATATTGGGGTATTTGTGGAAAATATGTCATCCGCCATTTTATGCCGGCAGCCATCTTAGATTTTTCATAGTCAGCCCTATTCTACCAATCAAGCCCTTTCATTCGATACCCATATTGAGTTATTTGTGGAAAAATGTAATAAGCCATTTTGCGGCGACAGCCATCTTAGATTTTTCATAGTGAGCTCTATTTTACGAATCAAGCCCTTTCATTAAATACCCATATTGAGGTATTTGTGAAAATATGTAATCCGCAAGTTTGTGGCAGCAGCCATCTTGGATTTTTCATAGTGAGCCCTATTCTACCAATGAAGCCCTTTCATTAGATACCCATATTGAGGTATTTGTGGAAATATGTAATCCGGAAGTTTGTGGCGGCAGCCATCTTGGATTTTTCATAGTGAACCCTATTCTACCAATGAAGTCCTTTCATTCGATACCCATATTGAGTTATTTGTGGAAAATATGTAATACGCCATTTTGCGGCGACAGCCATTTTGGATTTTTCATAGTGAGCTCTTTTCTACGAATCAAGCCCTTTCATTTGATACCCATATTGAGGGATTTGTGGAAAATAAGTAATTTGCCATTTTGTGGCAGCGTCCATCTTGGATTTTTCATAGTGAGCTGCATTCTACCAATCAAACCCTTTCATTTGATACCCCTATTGCGTTATTTGTGGAAAATATGTAATCTGCCAATTTGCTGCGACAGCCATCTTGGATTTTTCATAGTGAGCTCTATTCTACGAATCAAGCCCTTTGATTTGATACCCATATTGAGGTATTTGTGGAAAATAAATAAGACGCCATTTTGTGGCAGCGGCCATCTTAGATTTTTCATAGTGAGCTCCATTCTACCAATCAAACCCTTTCATTTGATACCCATATTGAGGTTGTTGTGAAGTAATATGTGATTCGCCATTTTGTATCGGTGGCCATCTTGGATTTACAATCATTTAAATATTATCTTTTAATCTCGATGACAATATGAGTGTATACCAAATATCAGATTAATCACCAGGAAGGGGGTAAAATTCCAATTACTAAAGGATAAGTTGCAACTTCCATATAAAATTACCCCACATCCGACAGCTGAGAAAAATATCTCAAATAATAGATAAAATTGAGTATTAATATTGTCATCCTTACTGGCTATCATACTTAGAAATAGCTCCAAATATTGTTTCAGGCGCAGTATTAAGTACCTACTTATCTTAAAAATATTATACTTTCAATCATGCATTTCTCTAACGACCATAAAAAAGTGGAATAAAGATTAAACAAATGAACATATTTTTTATAGACTCTAGCCTGTATCCTCGAACACATTTACAATTAATTATGATATCAGAGGGTCTAGTACCAGTTTGCACTCGATCGTCACGGTGGACGATAGCCTAGTCGTCGACGGGAACAATTTCCATACATTTTCTAAAAGCGCCCCTAACAGAGAGTAGCTATCGATAGAGTCCGCTAGGGAGCGCATTTAGAAAATGTATGGAAATTGTTCCCGTCGACGACTAGGCTATCGTCCACCGTGACGATCGAGTGCAAACTGGTACTAGACCCTCTGATATCATAATTAATTCCTCATATGTCTCGGAAAATCGTATTAACTTCTTCGCTAGTTGCTTCCAACCTCGCAAAGGGAACTCTGCTGGTTTAGATTATGTTCTTCGACATAATCTGCTAACAAGTTTGGTTTAAGCATATTTAGTCCTATTGTTTGACAAAACTCTTCAGTATGTGTGCTTTATTACTAACGTAGTATAATAACTATTATCAAACGTGAGTTATTACAGTGTTTAATTGCTTTTTAATCCTATTCTGAAACTAAAATCAGAAATTAGTATATTACAGGTTTTCTACTCTTGAAATAATATTTAGAGCAATTTTTTTATACGTTAGCCAGTAAAGATGATTACCGGAAGTATATAATTTTTTTATACTGATTTTAAGCGATTTTTTGAGATACTTATCGTTGCAGTCGGAAGTGGGGCATTTTTGCTACTTCTTCTTTGACCCAAGCAAACAAATAAAGATAATACAGGATTTTTGCCGACTTAGTTGATACTTTTCCTTATAGTATGGCAACATTATACATTTTTTTTATAAATTGTAGCCTATGTGTTATTCTGATGTATAAACTATATTACTGTAAAGTTTCATCCAATTCCGTTCAGTAGTTTTTGCGTGAAAGAGTAATAAACATCCATCCATCCATCCATCTATACATACATCTTCACAAACTTTCTTATTTATAATATTAGTAGGATGGGTTGGAGTCGTTATTTTCAACTGTGACAAAAACGGCATAAAATTCAGCCATCCATTATATTATGTACCTGGATAGTACGCAAAGTAGACGCCAGGAGTTGCGGCAACAGCCCGTGCTACCATACCATAGAACCTGGATAAACGAGCTCCGCTTGATTTTTCTGGTAAATAGTGTTTATTCCAAACATCCTAGCTAGACTGATTTCTCGCCCCCCCGGTCCGTCTTACATACAAAACATTCCCCAGGGCAAAACGAGACTATGACATGTCCATATTACGTAGATAGCAGTAGATAACATTATTTTTAACGCCCTCAAAGTTTAGTACTTTTAAAAACCTTAAGCACTGCAGGAACGCTTAAGCTACTGAGTTATTTTATGACTTAGGTAATAATAATATCTTTTAAAATAGAGATCTCATCAAAGTGAGGGTTGTCACATAAAAATATAGCTGTTCTCTTTATTGGACTTTACTAACTGCTTTTAGAAAGAGTTCAGTCAATTTGGCAGCCCAAAATGGACCCCCTTCAAAAGTCATCAGTTTTACTTTGCACATATTCGAAACTCTACGCTGCGCTCAAAAACGGACTTAATGGACGTAGGAGTAAAAGCAGCCCGACTAAAGTGGGACTGGGCCGGACACGTCGGCCGCATGCACACAGAAAGGTGGGCTCATGTAACATCCAATTGGGTACCAGGCGGTCGGCGGCGACGAGGACGTCCTAGACGGAGATGGCGGGATGACCTAGACGCTTTTGAGGGCGACTGGCCAGAGATCGCAAAGCACAGAGATTTGTGGAAATCCAAGGGAGAGGCCTTTGCTCAGCAGTGGGACCAATATAGGGTAATTAAAAAAAAAAGAAAATATTCGATACAAGAAAATCTTTATTTTCACTTTTACCTGCAGTAGGTAACAGTAGAACTATACTCGGATTTTTGTCTATCGATTATTTTCATTTCCTAATTGCATTGTATTTTTAAACTAATTATTGGTTGTGGGTCTCATCTATATTTATGTGGTTTTCATTCTAACGATCATAAAATAACAACTCTTTGAAAGCCTCTTTGTTTACTTAATCAAAATACGTGCACTGTCAGTAATAATTTGCCTACGGGAAGTATCTTGAAACCTTTGTTATTTAGAAAAGTAAAAAAATCTTTTGGCCAATTCTTTCACCTAGGTTTATTACAAGCTACACAAAAATGTAAATAAAAGCTACAAACATTCATGAAACCCAAAACTCATAGATACAATTTGGAAAAAAACAATCTCCACATTCTGCCCTCGATAGCGTTCTATATCGTTCCTTTCCTCTGGGAGTTACAGTAACCCACAAAAGCCATACTAACACGCACTTCTAAGACACGGAACTGCTACCCTACAAAGAACTGCTAAAATATTTACAACAGAAATATGTATGTGGAGGAAAGATCAAATTCAAGATGGCGGCAGGAAAGTGATCGGATTATAAATAAATAGTTGAGATGATACGGAAACGAAAGAATATCTGTATGAATGACGTAAACGGCTTTTAGTAACGCGTGTAGCAATATTTATCAAAGTGATCTTAACTAATGAATACAGATTTACATAGAAGCGCAGTTCTTAAGGATTTCATATGCCGATTCCAAGTCAGAACTGGCTCCAGTTTAGTTCGTCGTTGACGCCGTTGGCGGCACTGGCGTCGTTCTCCGTCTCTCTTGCTCTCGTAGTTAAGATACATTGGAGGAACGTTAGTCTCTCTTGCTCTCGTAGAGACAGCTGTCACAGCGCGACTGCCACGCCGCCAAGCGGCAATTTGGGTCACAGAAAGTTTGTCTTCAGAGCGCCCATAGGCAATGCGCCTCTTTGTAAATATCTGAGCTCTTTGTCTTAACTATGCTTAAGCCATGGAATATTGTTAAGCATTTGAGTAACGGACCTCAGGCGGCAGCTGGTGTGTGGAAAAGCTAATGTTCTGTCAAATCTAGTTTGTCTAAAGAGCAGACCCTAGGCTCCAATACTTAAACTGAGACAACTAGCTAGGATGGGAGACATTAGATATTTGAGTCCTTTTACATAAATATTTGTATGTTTGCGACTGCCTCCGTGGTCCAGTGGATAGGGTATGCGACTGCTGATGGGAGGTCCCGGGTTCGATTCCCGAGTCAGGCAAAAGTGTTACCTATTGGGTTTTTTCGAATACTCAGTAGCAGCACGGAGTCTGGTGACGTGCTCGGTAACGGCGATAGGCTCGCGCCCTATTACGTGGGACCTAAAAATTCATGGCGAAATGTGGGTGTAATATTTACACCTCTGCCTACCCCTTCGAGTTTACAGGCGTGACACTATATGTAAAAAAAAAATAATATGTTTGCGAATTACAAGTATGGAAGTATTGTCTACCGTAGACTGATATCAACATCATCAAGGGCCTAGCATTGTAGTACAAGTACCTGTTACATTCATGACTTTTGGTCTTAGAGCCCGAGGGCCGCATACTGGTCTTACCAGATTACCCAGAATATTAGCTTTAAACAGAAGACTCAAGAGAGTAGACGTTTTCTCCCATAGATTCGGACTAAGCTAGGTATTATAAGCGAACGTGGAGCTGTCTACGGACACTTTGGTGGAGGAAACAAGTAACAAATATATATATATATATATAACGATGGGTATCTCCATTTTTGGCCGGTATCAACGCTTCACAGTTCTATGTCGGCACAGTTGAGTCTCTTTGCAATGAATACGCACTGAGTACAACACACTGTTTATTCGAGGACACAAAATACAGTATCTTCACGATCTTAATATGCACACGTGGCTCGGATGGATAACATTTGGAAACGCGGCGAAGTCGGACGTAGGTGGGCCACACTTGTTTCCTCCACCAAAGTGTCCGTAGACAGCTCCACGTTCGCTTATAATACCTAGCTTAGTCCGAATCTATGGGAGAAAACGTCTACTCTCTTGAGTCTTCTGTTTAAAGCTAATATTCTGGGTAATCTGGTAAGACCAGTATGCGGCCCTCGGGCTCTAAGACCAAAAGTCATGAATGTAACAGGTACTTGTACTACAATGCTAGGCCCTTGATGATGTTGATATCAGTCTACGGTAGACAATACTTCCATACTTGTAATTCGCAAACATATTATTTTTTTTTTACATATAGTGTCACGCCTGTAAACTCGAAGGGGTAGGCAGAGGTGTAAATATTACACCCACATTTCGCCATGAATTTTTAGGTCCCACGTAATAGGGCGCGAGCCTATCGCCGTTACCGAGCACGTCACCAGACTCCGTGCTGCTACTGAGTATTCGAAAAAACCCAATAGGTAACACTTTTGCCTGACTCGGGAATCGAACCCGGGACCTCCCATCAGCAGTCGCATACCCTATCCACTGGACCACGGAGGCAGTCGCAAACATACAAATATTTATGTAAAAGGACTCAAATATCTAATGTCTCCCATCCTAGCTAGTTGTCTCAGTTTAAGTATTGGAGCCTAGGGTCTGCTCTTTAGACAAACTAGATTTGACAGAACATTAGCTTTTCCACACACCAGCTGCCGCCTGAGGTCCGTTACTCAAATGCTTAACAATATTCCATGGCTTAAGCATAGTTAAGACAAAGAGCTCAGATATTTACAAAGAGGCGCATTGCCTATGGGCGCTCTGAAGACAAACTTTCTGTGACCCAAATTGCCGCTTGGCGGCGTGGCAGTCGCGCTGTGACAGCTGTCTCTACGAGAGCAAGAGAGACTAACGTTCCTCCAATGTATCTTAACTACGAGAGCAAGAGAGACGGAGAACGACGCCAGTGCCGCCAACGGCGTCAACGACGAACTAAACTGGAGCCAGTTCTGACTTGGAATCGGCATATGAAATCCTTAAGAACTGCGCTTCTATGTAAATCTGTATTCATTAGTTAAGATCACTTTGATAAATATTGCTACACGCGTTACTAAAAGCCGTTTACGTCATTCATACAGATATTCTTTCGTTTCCGTATCATCTCAACTATTTATTTATAATCCGATCACTTTCCTGCCGCCATCTTGAATTTGATCTTTCCTCCACATACATATTTCTGTTGTAAATATTTTAGCAGTTCTTTGTAGGGTAGCAGTTCCGTGTCTTAGAAGTGCGTGTTAGTATGGCTTTTGTGGGTTACTGTAACTCCCAGAGGAAAGGAACGATATAGAACGCTATCGAGGGCAGAATGTGGAGATTGTTTTTTTCCAAATTGTATCTATGAGTTTTGGGTTTCATGAATGTTTGTAGCTTTTATTTACATTTTTGTGTAGCTTGTAATAAACCTAGGTGAAAGAATTGGCCAAAAGATTTTTTTACTTTTCTAAATAACAAAGGTTTCAAGATACTTCCCGTAGGCAAATTATTACTGACAGTGCACGTATTTTGATTGAGTAAACAAAGAGGCTTTCAAAGAGTTGTTATTTTATGATCGTTAGAATGAAAACCACATAAATATAGATGAGACCCACAACCAATAATTAGTTTAAAAATACAATGCAATTAGGAAATGAAAATAATCGATAGACAAAAATCCGAGTATAGTTCTACTGTTACCTACTGCAGGTAAAAGTGAAAATAAAGATTTTCTTGTATCGAATATTTTCTTTTTTTTTTAATTACCCTATATTGGTCCCACTGCTGAGCAAAGGCCTCTCCCTTGGATTTCCACAAATCTCTGTGCTTTGCGATCTCTGGCCAGTCGCCCTCAAAAGCGTCTAGGTCATCCCGCCATCTCCGTCTAGGACGTCCTCGTCGCCGCCGACCGCCTGGTACCCAATTGGATGTTACATGAGCCCACCTTTCTGTGTGCATGCGGCCGACGTGTCCGGCCCAGTCCCACTTTAGTCGGGCTGCTTTTACTCCTACGTCCATTAAGTCCGTTTTTGAGCGCAGCGTAGAGTTTCGAATATGTGCAAAGTAAAACTGATGACTTTTGAAGGGGGTCCATTTTGGGCTGCCAAATTGACTGAACTCTTTCTAAAAGCAGTTAGTAAAGTCCAATAAAGAGAACAGCTATATTTTTATGTGACAACCCTCACTTTGATGAGATCTCTATTTTAGACTCAACTGTGCCGACATAGAACTGTGAAGCGTTGATACCGGCCAAAAATGGAGATACCCATCGTTATATATATATATATATATATATATATATATATATATTTCTTCCTAACATGTAACAACATTTTGCAAATGTTTGTCTACTCGTATAACAGCAACTTTTGAGTCTGTGTATCGTACATAGTCGTCTGTGTATGTTAGCAAAGTAATACCGCTAACAGAGAATAACTTTAACTTGTGGTCATATCGCCGAGAGCTGTTTAATTAACCTTGCTCTTAAAAGTTAATTTGATAAACCAACATTCATCTGTTATTGTAAAGTCCCAAGGTTTCACGTAACTGTTATTACATCAGATGTAATGAAAACTTGTTCATTGCCTACCTACTTAAATATATACCAATAAAGGGGCAAATGGTTGGTAGGGGGATAGATAGGTACACCCAAAAGAGACACTATTTTACTAACTAGTGATATCATCAGCCTCTAACAGTCCACTGCTGGACTAGGCCTCTCCTTTGAAAGGAGGAATTGGCCTACTATACCACGCTGGCCAAACGGGTTGGTATAGGGTAATCAAGTTTTCCTTCTCTTACAGTGTTGTTCTCTGTATACCTAATATACTCCCTCTGTCGGCTCTTACGACATCCATGGGATGATACGGGGTGGTGACATTTCGTATTTTTAATCCGTCACCACACGGAACTACTAACTAGTAACTACCTAAATTATAGTATGAGTAGGTAATAGAACGGCAGTATCTGTTTGGCAACACGGCGGCGCTTTTCTTTTTTTTTCGAACTTAGATCAGATGCCCGTGTATCAATAAAATTGTTCTAAGAGATTATAAACACACAGTCTTCAGGGTCAAATATCGATGAAACACTAGCACAGGCCTGACTTCGTTCCATCTTCCATATTAGTTTCCCTTAGTGTCGTGCAGTGAGAAAAACTGCAGGCGTTTCCAAAATCGGATATCGAGAGACTTGCTTTAATTTGATTTATGGAAGTACAGACTGCCATCTAAATAACATGTCATAATTGTATTGTTGTTTCTCAAGTAAGTACAAACTGGTTTCAATAGTTTTGTGAAAACAAATGGCATATACAAATAGTGTTGCGCCATGAGAGAACAGAGGGTCGGTGTCAAACTAGTCTTAATATACAAAATCCTTGCGTTACTTACTGACTGACAGACACGCTCCAGCCGAAACTATTGGGCGCAGGAAGCTGAATTTGGCATGTATGTTCCTTGGGAATTATAGGGGTGCACTAAGAAGGGATTGCCCGAAATTCCCACGGGTTCGGCCAAAACGGGTAAATTAAAAAAATTGCAGGCGTAGCTGCTGGCGTCCTCTAGTACTTTTATAAGTTGAAATAGGTTTGACACACCAATGTTTTGTAGAGATTTGTAATTAAATTAATTGTGTCATCATCATGTATATAGAAACCATTGGCTTGTCTTGACAGATGACATCGCAGAGCCTAAACTACTGTAGCCAGCTCAACAAAGTGATTGACAATTTTGTTGAAAATCCACTGGTTTTGGAGGAACAAGTATAATAGGCTCACGCAGTTAAGGCATATCATTATCTTGGATAATTCAAACGTCCTTTCCTTAAGGTCTCTTTGCGTACTAAGGATTACTAGCGTCTAACTAAGGCAAAACGTTCCTAATGCAGATAATATATTTATACAAACATAGTAGGGTACAAAAATGCAAACACATACGCAAAAATTCATACAACGGGACCAAAAAGGCAACTTTGGTTTTATAAAAAATGGCAGCATATTGTACCTTTTGCAGCATACGCGAAAAAGGCAACAAGATGGTGCTGTTATGAACTCGGTAAAACTAAAAGCATAACATTTAATTCAGATGGAATCTGCGACCGCGCTACCCCTTCGTACCTTGTGAACAGTAAAAACGTATTCTATTTGCATTTTACAACTTCACCGGACTCCATAGAGTTCGCGATTTAATTTGGTGAAAATAAAGGAGGTACATTAAACGGGGCATTTAGGGCGTTTGGGGCATTTTAGGGCATTACCGTGTGTTGCTTGGGGCGTTTTGAGCATTATTGTGCGCTGCAAGGCACGCGGTGTACTCTTTTGTAATTGTTACGGCTATTGGTGGTTAGGATTAGTACCTTTATATTGAGTGAAGTTTGGATTAGTGGTGTGAATGGGCGAATTAAGTCCAATTTGGGGTGTTAATCTATACATTATATAATAAAATGGTAGGAAAGTCAAAACTGTACATTGAATATTTTTTTAAAAGAATACTTGGGGTGTGATCTACAATCGATACCGAAGCGAAAAATAATGGTTTTTAGAATTTTTGTCTGTTTGTCTGTTTATCTGTTTGTCCTTATATCCGGGATAAACTCAAAAAGTACTGCATGGATTTACTTCAAATTTGGCACGAATATTATTAGAATGTCGGGTCATCATATAGGCTACATATTATTACGCTATCACCTACGGGGAACGAGCAGTGAACCTTTATTTCTTCAACGCATTCTGTAACAACGTGTAATCTAACGACGCATATTTGAATGTTGTTTTTATGTTAACCATGCCATAAGCTAGCTTCACACTATAAAAATAACGCAATATTAGTAAATTAGGCTGATAAACATAATTAAATGAATATAAGTAGTATCAAACAATTTTAAAGTAGCGTAATCTATGAGAGTTCAAAAACATCAAGTTGAATTAAATGTGTAAGACCTTTTTGGATATAAATAATTTAAATTTGATCATGTTGGCGAAGTTGTTAGTTGTTTTCAAAAGTCATAGATGGAGTTGTATCGTTAATTCGTTTCAGAGATGAGCAAGACAATAAAAAAAATGTGTTTATGTAAATTTTAAGCTACTTCATTTGTGTTATAAAATTCATCGAGTTTGTCTGTATGTTAATACAAACAGAACTCAAAAAGAACTGCATTTATAACAAAAGTTTAAAAACAGTACGCTATTGCTGTAAGCAATTTGAGCTAAATAACGATAGTAAGTAAGAGGAAAATTAAGCATGTCATATATATTGTTACGAGCTGGGGTTCGTGATAAATTATATACACTATGCCAGAAAAACTGTACTTTATTCACTAACACAATAACACTAGATACACACACTTAATTTTCACTTCACTAATAAACACACTATTCACACCACTAGAACAACACTAAACACTTCCGACTTATTTCCTTCGCTTCTTGTTGATCGCTTTCCGTATTCAATTGAACTGTCCTGTCTCGCGCGCTCTCGCTCTATTTATACTGGCCGGATAACATCACTAGGCTTTTCGAGACGACTCACGATATTTCTGGAAACGTGTAAGGTGTTTCTAGAATTGCGTAAATGTTCTATTTACACCTACGCCATCTATTAGAGGATAGATGAAACAGCCTTAAACAACTGATACATCTAATCTCATGTAGTTCTCCCATTCACTGATAGATGGCGTTATTTTCAATTCGTAACACGGCCTCCCTCTTAAACGTGTTCGTCTCGAACATCGTTAGACCCATAGTAACGAGCCAACCGGTCCACATGAACTATCTTCGGTGCACCTCGCGATCCCTTCTGGATTCGATAGGTGACGTCGTTCATCCTGGTAATTATGCGATATGGCCCGTCCCATCTGGCTTGTAACTTAGGCGATTTTCCTTTGCTTCGTACTGGGTTATGAAGCCACACCAATGATCCCTCATCGAAGCCTTTGTTGTTTGCCTTCCGGTCGTAGCGAGTCTTCATCTTCTCAGACATCTGTTGTCCAGATTCCCTGATGTGCTCGTATACGTCGTTCATCCTGTTGCGTAGCTCGGTTGCGTAATCCGTTATATTGTGTGGAGATTCTGGTGGAATACCGGTGATAAGGTCTGCAGGTAAACGGAGCTCTCTCCCGAAATTGGCAAAAGCTGGTGTTACTCCTGTAGTTTCGTGGACCGCACTGCGATATGACAGGAGAAATGGTTGGATGTGCTTGTCCCAATCTCTTTGTTTGCTCTCCACGACCTTCGCCAGGTACCTTTCCAGTGATTGGTTAAACCGTTCAACCATGCCATCTGATTGCGGATGATAAGCCGTGGTCCTGGTTTTATGTGCACCCATTACGCGACAAGTCTCCTTGAACACCTCAGATTCGAAGTTCCGGCCTTGATCGCTGTGGATTTCCAAGGGTACCCCGAATCGACAAAAGACTTCATGCACCAGCTTATCGGCCACTGTGGTAGCTTCTTGATTTGGGATTGCAAACACTTCAGGCCACTTCGTGAAGTAATCCATCACAACCAAGAAGTATTTGTTTCCGTCCTGGCTCTCAGGAAACGGCCCAGCGACATCCAACGCTATGCGCTCCCATGGAGCTCCCACATTGTACACCTTTAATGCACCTCTGCTTCGAGTATGTGGCCCCTTGACAGCCGCACAACTTGTGCATTTGCGGCACCAATCCTCGACGTCATCTCGACAGAGGAGCCAATAAAACCGCTCCCGGATCTTAGTAAGGGTCTTCTTAACTCCCATGTGACCTCCCGAAGCACCATTGTGATAGAGCTGCAAGACTTCCGGCACCTTAGTTTTGGGCACCACCATTTGCAAATGGCACTGGTTACCGCGAGCGTTTTCCCATTTGCGGCACAGAACTCCATCCTGGACGACCAAGCTTTCCCACTGTGCCCAATAACTCTTGGTGATGGGGCTCATTGCTGCGATATCACTCCATTTGGGCCTAGGCGCATCTGATTTCTTCCATTCAAGAATCGGCTGTACATCCTTGTCATCTCGCTGAGCACTCTGCAAAGCTTCTCTCCATTCGTCGCTTAGATCCGTCTTTAACATCCTCACTAGCGCTGCCTGCTTTGCTTCCTGTCGGCTACAGTGCTTGCACTGGTCGGGACACGGCCTACGCGATAGGGCATCTGCGTTACCATGGGACTTGCCACTGCGATGTTGTATTACAAAATCAAACTCTTGCAGTAGTTCAATCCATCTAGCTACTTGTCCTTCTGGGTCCTTAAATTGAAGTAGCCATTTCAGCGCTGCATGGTCGGTTCGCAGGTGGAATTTACGGCCCAACAAGTATTTGTTGAAATGCTGCAATGTCTTTACTACAGCCAAGAGTTCCCGCCTGGTGACGCAGTAGTTTCTTTCGGGTTTGGATAAGGCCTTGCTGAAGTATGCTATAACAACTTCTTGATCACCCTTCTTCTGTGACAGCACGCCGCCAATTCCGGTGTTACTGGCATCTGTGTCAACTATGAATTCATGCTCATTGTCAGGGTAGCCTAGAATAGGTGCAGTACACAGATGTTCCTTAAGCTTCTGGAATGCAACGTCACAGCTCTCATTCCAACAGAACTGCACTCTGTCTTCGGTGAGCTTATGAAGAGGTCGAGCAATGTCAGCAAAGTTCTTCACAAACCGTCGATAGTAGGAGCATAATCCGAGGAATGCTCTGACCTGCGTTTTGTTCTCTGGAACTGGCCATTCCTTCACGGCAATGATCTTATCCGGGTCAGTTTGAATACCGTTCTCCGAGACCACATGTCCTAGAAAGTTCACTTGCCGTCTGAATAACGCGCATTTCTTCGGACTCAGCTTCAAATTAGCTCCTTGTATCTTTGACAGCACTTGCTCCAAGTTTCGAAGCTGATCCTGGAAGGTGCGCCCCACGATGATGATGTCATCCAGGTAGACCAAGCAGGCGTCTCCAATCAGTCCCATAAGCACTCGCTCCATCAGTCTCTCAAAAGTAGCCGGAGCGTTGCATAATCCAAAGGGCATGACGTTAAATTGCCATAATCCTTTCCCTGTGGAGAATGCCGTCTTCTCCTTGTCTCGAGGATCTATTTCCACCTGCCAGTAGCCACTTTTTAGGTCTAAGGTAGAAAACCACTTCATCCCCGTCAGCGTATCCAGTGTGTCATCGATCCTTGGCAGCGGGTAGCTGTCCTTCTTTGTGATGTCGTTTAATCGGCGGTAGTCTACACAGAAGCGCATGCTGCCATCTTTCTTCTTAACTAGCACCACCGGAGAACACCACCGGCTGGATGAAGGCTCGATTACGCCTTCCTTCACCATACCGTCGATCATAGCTTCCACTTCACGTTCCCGTGCCACTGGCACACGTCTTGGTCGCTGGCGAATTGGAGCTTCACTTCCCGTGTTTATTTTGTGCTGGACTAGTGCTGTCTTCCCTATGTCGGCATCACTGGTCGAGAAAATATCCGCGAACCGGTTCAACATCTTCAGAGCCTCGGTCTTCTCTTCCTCCGACAGGGTACTTTCGCAGTCCTCTAAAAGAGTAGACACGTCGAATCGTGCACCATGAACCTTGGCGCTGGTAGGTTGCTCTTGACATCTACGCATCCAAGCCGCTCCTTCATAGGTGCCCAATTCCGTCCCTTTCTTGCGCGACACTTCCTTGTCACTTGCATTCAGTGCGCGTACTGATGAAACTTTAGTACCCCTTACCAAGGTTCGTGCAATCTTCCAGGAGGCCTCTTTCTCTAGACCTTCGATTAGTACGCAGCGGTTCCCTCGACCAGAATTCCCTGGTAAACAAACTGGTACAACAGTTTCCGACCGCGGGTGAAGAATGACATTCTTCAGGCAGTACACTTTTCCTGAAGTTGCACCTTCCATGAAGACTTCTTCCGAGCCACACTTCAACACTCCCTGGTTAACATCGATCTCGCAGCGATACTTCCTCATGAAGTCTAGGCCCAGGATGCAGTCGTCCACTATATCGGCTACGATGACTTTGTGACGGTAAACTTTGTTGCCTAGCTTCAGATCCACCTCCATTTCACCTCGGACGGTTATGTGCTGACCGGTAGCTGTTCTCAGATTCACACTTTCATTGTTCCTGAAGCAGCCCCGAAGAACCCGTCTTGCCAGATGGAAACTGATGACTGTCCGAGAAGCACCCGTGTCCAATGTCAGCTTGCATGGTGTTCTGTTAATTTCGCCTTCGATGATCAGGCTGTTCCCGTCGCATGATTGCGAGATCGAGATACTTGGGGCTCTTCCATTACCAGCCAGCACCCGCCCCGCAGTCCTGGCTTCTACTCGTTTCCCTGCTCTTGCTGCCTGGCAGGCACATCAGGTGACCCCTTTGGTGGAGACAGGGTGTCACCAGGCTGCCTACGCTTTGGGCAGCTCAAGCGGATATGGCCTCTTTCTCCGCAGTTGTAGCACCGAGGTGACGACACAACTTCCCTGATGCGGTGACCACGATCGTCGCGTCGCACTGCTTCCACCTCCAGAGCGTGGGCTAAAGCATCCTTGAGGTCCTTGAAGTGCCCAAGCCTCACTGCTGCTCTTACCTCCAGGTCCCGGATCCCATCCGTAAACGCCTGTACGAGGTTCCCGTCAATAAGCGCAGGCGACGACTGGTATGCCTTCCTGACCAGCTTTTCCACCTCTAGAGCCCACTGCTGCAGAGTTTCTCCGGTGCGTTGTGTCCTGTCCTTCAGCTGAGCACGATAAACGTGTTCAAGGTGCGCGTCACCGTATCTCGCCTCCAGCGCCTCCAGGAGCTTGTCGTAGGTGACGTCTTGCCCGAGTGCCTCCAACACTGTCAAGGCCCGGTCGCGAAGGCCCAAGGTTAGGGCGGTTAAGGCCTGTTCTTTGGTCCACCCATTCGATCGCATCACAGCCTCGAACTGGATCTTGTATGCAGACCATGATGACGAGCCATCAAATGGTGGAACCTTAAATCCACGAGGTGAGGGCGCTACAGCCGCTGGTGTTACTTCGAGCCCACGCAATTTTTTCTCCACTTCAGCAACACAGGTCTCGTGCTGGTCATGTACACGCTTCTCTATGGAGGCGACGCGAGTCTCAAGCTTGTCGTGCACGAGCATCTCTACGTCGCTGATACGGGCCTCGTGCTGCTGAAGTTCCTCCTTGACCGCCTTCAGGTCCTTCCCTACAGTGGCGCTGAGGTCCTTCATAAGCACCACCTGCTCTTCTAGGCGGCGCGCGTGCTCCTCCTTGTCGCGCTGAAGCTGTTCCTCCAGGCGGCGCGCGTGCTCCTCTTGACGGCGAGCCTGCTCCTCCTGACGGCGAGCCTGCTCCTCCTTATCGCGCTGAAGCTGTTCCTCCAGGCGGCGCGCGTGCTCCTCTTGACGGCGAGCCTGCTCCTCCTTGTCGCGCTGAAGCTGTTCCTCCAGGCGGCGCGCGTGCTCCTCTTGACGGCGAGCCTGCTCCTCTTGACGGCGAGCCTGCTCCTCCTGACGGCGGGCCTGCTCCTCCTTGTCGCGCTGTCGCTGTTCTTCCATGCGGCGCGCGTGCTCCTCCTGACGGCGGGCCTGCTCCTCCTGACGGCGGGCCTGCTCCTGCATGAACGCCATCAGAGCCGCGATGTCGGGCACCGCCATGGAGTGTGCGCTGGCAGGCTCCACTGCAGCCGCGGAGTCGCCTGATCCACCAGACGAGGGAGAAGGAACGTCTCCGAAGCGTCTCTGGTCCAGGTCTTGCTGGCGCTGGTTCCTGGTACGCACTCCGTCAGTTTCTTCCTTCGGCATAACCGGCATAATTTATCCCTTTCTTCTGACACCAATTTGTTACGAGCTGGGGTTCGTGATAAATTATATACACTATGCCAGAAAAACTGTACTTTATTCACTAACACAATAACACTAGATACACACACTTAATTTTCACTTCACTAATAAACACACTATTCACACCACTAGAACAACACTAAACACTTCCGACTTATTTCCTTCGCTTCTTGTTGATCGCTTTCCGTATTCAATTGAACTGTCCTGTCTCGCGCGCTCTCGCTCTATTTATACTGGCCGGATAACATCACTAGGCTTTTCGAGACGACTCACGATATTTCTGGAAACGTGTAAGGTGTTTCTAGAATTGCGTAAATGTTCTATTTACACCTACGCCATCTATTAGAGGATAGATGAAACAGCCTTAAACAACTGATACATCTAATCTCATGTAGTTCTCCCATTCACTGATAGATGGCGTTATTTTCAATTTGTAACAATATCTTAAAGATAAGAGATGCTTAATTTTTACAGTACAGAATAAATAGTAATAGATTTATAGTACAAAATAAACATTTTGGCCACATTGGTGTAATTATTGCTTCTGAATTAATATACCTTTATTCATGTCGCATATACACTTTAGTGAGATGTGGATTTAGCTAGATTTTTTTTGATATATTTTGATCCCGACAGCGTTTCTGAGCGCTTGGAAAATTCGCGCCAAAGAACTCTCTTGGCATTTTTCAGGCTCTGTGAAGTCGACCAGTTTGGGAGGTCCCTTACGTATGACGAGATGCCTTCATCGTACTACAGGCAAAAGGATATATTTAACCGACGTCGACGAGGAGGTGCTGTGGAAGGTTTTCCGGGAAGTTTCAAGGACGCCACATTTTGTAGAGTTCATACCGTACACACGATTAATAGCGAATGCTATTTTCTGTGGTTGTTACTTCACACGGTCCGAGGCCCAACGTCTTTCGCCTTTCTGAGGACATTTGATAGCGTGGAGTATCCCGATTACCGCACAGCCTGCGTAGTACGTCACTTTCTCGACGGTGACCAAAACTGGGATGACACCCTCGCGGAGGCGAGCGTCAGTGACTGGGCGGCTGGGACCCGCATGCGTCATCTGCTTGACGTCATCTTGGTGTTTTTTAGAGTCTCAAATACTGTAGTTTTGTGGGAGAAGTATCGCCATCATCTGTCTGAAGATTTTCTTCGAGCTTTGAGGCGTGCTACTGGAGACAAAGTCGAAGTAACTGATGAACGCGTGCTGAACACCTGTCTCAGTTCACTTCAAGACATGGTCATTTCTATCAGCGGTAATCCACTGGTCGAATATGGGTTACCAGCTTCCCAATCATCACCGCATCAAGACTGTGGCCATTGGGAGTATAACGCTGAGACAATTTACAATCCAGGTGAAATGACCACCACACGAAATTTATGACACCGTCTTTGAAAGCGTTGGGCAAAGCCCGGGTAAAATGTTTTTCTTGGGTGCTCCTGGTGGAACAGGAAAAACATTTGTTACCACTGGCATACTTGCAAAGGCCAAGAAGGAAGGCAAAATTGCCTTTGCCGTAGCGTTGTTGGGAATCGCTGCCACACTGCTTCCGGGTGGCAAGACAGCACATGACATGTTTAAAATTCCCATCGATTTCGAGAGCGCCGAAACGTCCTTTTGTGGTATGTCACGTAACAGCGATAAGGGACACGTGTTCAGGGATTGCTCTCTGATCGTATGGGATGAGCAGTTGAAGCCGAAGACAGAACTCTGCAGGACATCCGCAGCGAGCATTTGATGGGTGGTCACAGTTCTGTTCAGTGGCGATTTCCAACAAACGCTTCCCGTGGTGACGCGGGGATCGAGGGCTGACAAGGTGAGTGCTTCGTTGAAACGATCTTCGTTGTGGTCACGAGTTCTTGACCATTAATTTTAGTGGTCGGCTCGGCGTCAATGCACGTGCTCAACAATTCTCAGATGTCCTTCTAAGTCTTGGCGAAGGCACTGTACCAGAGGAGAGAGGTAGACAGGTGGTGCTTCTAGAGTCTCTCAGTAGAGTTGTATCCAGCTTAGAAGAACTCATTCGCTGTGTGTGCGGGGACATCAGTTGAATACCGTAATAGCAGAATTCTTGGGTGTGTGAGCGGCCTATTTTGAGGCCCAAAATTGATCAGGCTGTAGCAATAAACGAATGCATTCTTTCAAATGGAGTTATCTACACCTTTGTATACACTGTCGTCCACCAAGATGATGCCACACATTATCCCGTGGAATTTCTGAACTCCCTGTCAGCAAGTGAACTTCCTGACTGAACTTCTGCCTTAAAGTCATCTTGCTCCACAGACACACCATTGAAGCGGAAATTCTTGCGGGGTGTGGCGTCGCCGAGGCAGTATTTATACCACGCATTCCTCTCATACCTCATAACTTCCCGTTCCAGTTCAAGCAAACACTCACGGGGAACTGTACGTACAGTTCCCCGTGAGTGTTTGCTTCGCGATGACCATCAATAAGTCGCAGGGGCAGACACTGAAGGCAGCGGGTGTCGACCTCAGGACGAGCTGCTTCTCACACGGGCAGCTGTACGTCCCTTGCTCCAGCGTCACCAGTCCTGACTCTCTCTACATTTTGGCTGCGGAGAGCCAAGCCACTAATATTGTTTATTGAAAAGTCCCATAAGTATGTATTTTTACCCTATTCAGTATTCCTTATTTTCGCCATCTGCTTCAGTTACAACTTTTTACTTAATTCAGCAGAATCACGATAAAGTCATTTATTCAAAGCAGGCTGAAAATCAGCACTTTTTGAAGGTCAATTTTACAAAAGACAGTCTCCCTCTACTATTGCACTTTCTGCAGATATGAAATATAAAGAAGAAACGGGTAAATAAATGTTATTTTAAAAGGTATAATCGTAGGTATTTGTTTAATAATTTGGTGCTGTACAACGTTCACGCAGACGACGTCGCGGGCAGCAGCTAGTATATCATAAACCTGAAGTTGGCCGACAGAATAACTATTTAATACACTTATAGTCATTAATGCTATCCTTTTCGTAAAAGTATGTAAGTTTGTGCGTTTGGATGTTTATATACTCAGTCAGTCAGACACCACTCATTGACACACATGTAATTTATTACCAGGATGAACACAGAAAGTTGATGATGCAGTCGATTATAAATGAACGTAAAACACATATGTGTGTGTTTCTTTAATTGAAATTAGATTATAAAATTAAAAAATATTGACTTTATTTGGGAAAGTTTACACCTACTTAAACATTACGGTTTATTAGTGAGGAATATGGTTTTGTTACGGGCTAATTAAATGGATCTCAGAATAAAGTAGCCATTTACGTTATTGGGAGCTGTGAACCGACCTAAAATGATAATTATAAATTGTCATTTACGTATATGGTACCCATAAACCGACCTAAAATGTTAATTAATTAATCTATAAAGATATTTTGTAGTTCAGTAGATAAACCTAAGCACGAGTAAAACCAGTAGACATATTCTAATAGGCTTTGCCTTTATTTCTGATGCATACGATTTGCCGCAAACTCTTGGCATTCTAAGAAGCAGGTCAAAGTTACGCTTATACAGGTAAAGAAAACACTGTAATATATTGCCTTTCTCAGAGGAAATAAACACAAAATGTATATGAAATTTATTGCGACCTAATAAGATCAGCTCCAGTCACGATCCGCAAGGCATAACAATTGTATGTGCCGAAATATTGTTCCTTCCCAGCCTACGAGCTGAGACCCCAAGGGTACATTGATAATTATTACACGGTAGCGGGTTCGCTTCCCGTCTCCGGCTAACGGTCCCGTGGGGACCCCGGCTTATGGCCGGTATTAATTAATGTAGTATACTTTCTACTGACGTGACTCAGTTACGTATTTGCTTTGATGGTTTTATTGTGTTCTAGAAAATAAATATGTTGGATAGTATAGAATTCTTTACAAAACCAGGATTAAAAAGACTTCTTATGAAAGTAGTAATTTATTTAGGTTCGTCTATTCCAACGCTGCAAGACCAAAAAAAATAATAACATATAGAAATGTAACTTTAGGAAAAGTACTTTTATTTTTATTTGCCGTCGTAGTTCAGGCATTGGGCAATGTTATTATTAATATTACACGGTTTAAATAGTTATTTATGATCAGTAGATCATTCTTATCATATGAGATATACGTGATTTTAAAGTTTCAGTATTTGTAATTGGCTTTAGCAGTCATCAACACATCAGCCTTTAATAGTCCACTGCTGGACTAGGCCTTTCCATTGAAAGGAGGAATTGGCCTACTATACCATGGGTTGGTTGTTATAGGGTTTGTATAAAGTTTTCCTTCTCTTGCAGTGTTGTTCTCTGCATAATATGCTCCCTCTGTCGGTTCTTACGACACCTATGGGATGATATGGGGTGGTAACATTTCGTATTCTTAATCCGTCACCACACGGGCACTTTAGCAGTAATACCTACTAATCAAAGACTTCGTACCCGTAGTTCCAATGTCTTTAAAAATAAGAATTGGATAGGCAAATTAAACATAAAATGTTCTAACGCTTCAGTACTTTGCAATAAAAACAAACAACGCAGTAAAAAAACATTTATTTAGACGAAATGACATCAAAACCCGAATTGAAAATAATATCAATTCGAGTTTCACGTGAACAACCGCACCCTATTACTAAAATATAATAACAGAGTAAAAATATCCCATAAAATAATATCTTTAGGAAAATAAATAAATAACAATTTGAGGTCGGACCCGACGAGGTGAAATTTCATTACTTATCCGTTTTTAAAGGGCAGGGTAAGGAGGTTGACCCAAATTTTATCTTTTTCAAAATAAACATGTCTTCCGCACTCGTATTACATTCCTGGCACTTTTGTGCTTCGAGAATTTCCTTAATTTTGTAACAAAATATATTAACGTTTTCAATCTCAATAGGTACCTAAGGAGATGTGTTAACATTTGAGTGGTGTGGCAAGTTATCTGGGTAAAAGAAGAGATATACTTCAGGAAATTCTGATTGCACAGATGATAAAAAGGTTTAACAAGTTAACTGTCATCAAACTCTTAGAAAATCTAACGCGAGGAAATCGAAGGAAAACAAATCTGTCAAAACGGCAATAACCGAATTTACCGTATCCAGTGCTCCTTTTTCCAAAGAGCTCAGATATTTACATAGAGGCGCATTCCTTATGGGCGTTCTGAAGACAAACTTTCTGTGACCCAAATTGCCGCTTGGCGGCGTGGCAGTCGCGCTGTGACAGCTGCCTCTACGAGAGCAAGAGAGACGAACGTTCTTCCTGTGTATCTTAAATACGAGAGCAAGAGAGACGGAGAACGACGCCAGCGCTGCCAACGGCGCCAACTACGAACTAAACTGGAGACAGTCTCCACTTGGAATCGGCACACGAAATCCTTAGGAACTGCGCTTTTATGTAAATCTGTATTCATTGCTTTTTCTAAGCTATACATGGTTGTAGGTTAGTTTTAAATTTTCTTTTGAGATAAATATTAAATACCTCGTCTTGTAAGTTTGTTTCATGTCACTGATATTTCGGAACTGTTATCTATATTCCGATAGACAATGTAAAACTAATATTAATGACCAAGAAAGTTTAAGTTCCTATATTTAATGTAATTATATACTTGGAAAGCTCAATCGATAGGTCGGTATCAAACCCAAATCTTTTCGCCTGCTAGTCAAATACCATTCAACTTACGATGCAATACAACAGCTACAAATACGAAACAAAGACTCCATTTCATCTCCCTCTAAGCTCTAAACATTGTCTTGCATCATCCCTGCAGCCTACTAACACAAACACTCAAAAGTCACAACCGTTCTGACCTATAAAACATTCACAGAATTAAAACGTCGACAATCAACGTTCAGCACTTAAACATAAAAGGTTGAGAAGCTTATTATTTCAGTGGGGGTATTAGAAGCGAAGAATATTGCTCGGGGGCAATTTACGAGCGCATTCCACCCGCCTTATCTTCGATATTAAAGATTTCATTAAATCATGGTGGGCAATAAAACAGTTTGATACCGCATTCATGTCGAGCGAGTCGGGTGACCAACTTAATGACGTGTACATTTTGACCCTCGCGGGTGGTGTAAAGGGTAGGCTTAGCGGGGAATTGGTTAAAATGTAGCGGATGTGGTTTGATTTCGGTAAATTATAATATATTCTATATATATTGTTACGAGCTGGGGTTCGGCGATAAATTAAAATCACTATGCCACTTAACTGTACTTTATTTGTTATAAGTGTGTGTACACACTTAATTTTCAACACTAATAAATAGTTGTTTGGGCAACAAGAGAGCAAAGTTGTTTTTTGTTTCGAGTACTGATTTTGAGTCCCGAGCAAGCGAAAGATTCTATGATTGATTCACGAGCGTAGCGAGTGAATCAATCATAGAATCCTGAGCGTGGTGAGGGACTCAACAGCACGAGATACAAAAAACTTTGCTCTCATGTAGCACACATAACTTTTCACCACAGCAGTGAGAACACATATTACTTAGGAGACATAGAAATGAACAGGAATAGATTGAATTCTGCATTAATAACTTGTTGATTTAACTCTTCTGGTGTTAAAGTACAGTCATCATCGCTAGTTTCACTCATGTTTTTAGATTATTTAATATATTAATATAATTTAACACGTTACGCTATACGCTATCAGCCTCAGCGAAATGTTTACTTTATTCTCGCTATTTTTTTAAATCGTGTTTTTTCAAATTATTGTTGTAATTCTAAATAAAAATGTATTGGTTAAATACTAATTTTATACTATTAATTAGACTTATTTTTATTAAACTCCAATAATAAATTAAACATGTAAACAATAACATATAAACAAGTAATATCTTTATTACAAATATCTTTCTTTTTGCGTTGCCGTAGGTGTATTCTTTGAGGTCGAATTGCAAAATCGAATTTCGAATTCGAAGGAGTTTGTTTTTTCACTCACTTTTTATATGCATGTGAAAGAGACAGAGCACAGTAAAATTCGAATGTTTGAAATTTATGGCTGAATAATGTCAATTCGTGGCACTGAAGATTGAACAATTAAAAAGCTACTTTGCCTCACGCTCGAATCAAAATCGCGTTTTGTTCCCTGTCGTCTCGCAGCAAAAGCGGCATGTTTGAGCTGCTGTGGTGAAAAACTTATTTTTACACTAGAAACACACTTTCAAACTCCTTTACTCTTCAAAAGTCCTTCGCTGTTAATCGCTCTGTTATTAGAACGGTAAATTTTACCACATTCACACAACACCATCTAATCCTAAACTAAGCAGAGCTTGTACATTGGGTACTAGACAATGGATAAACATACATATACATATACTTTTTTTTTATACATTCATATTGTACATAGAAACACAATAACATAATTGTATGTATATTTAATCTTAAATAATAAAGCTGAAGATTTTCGTTTATATATCACGCTAATCTCTAAAACAATTAGTTAGAAATAAAAAAAACATTTTGTCTATGATATGACACTGATGAGGAACGCCATAATAAGGTACGTAGGTACATACTACATATTATACATGTAATGACTTTCGCGCAGCAGCTGAAGAGAAACAAAACAAATGCGAATAGGATGCAATAACTCGGCGAACGATGCGACGAGCAATGGGCGTGGTGTGGCGGCTGAATAACATATAAGTTTAATCTCAGGGATGTAGCGAATAAGAAATCGCTTTATTAAACGTAGATATTATATCAATTCATAGTGGCTTGTAGGATAATTAAGACTTCTGTACTTAGGAGATTTATGTCCAATTTCACCGTTGATTGATGACGTTATGTTAAAATAAATCGTCAGATAACGAATAAGGTAAACGGCCCAATAGCCGTGAAATTCTGAACTTCGCTGACTTTGCATGTCTGCTATTTTAAGGTTAAAAGACGAACAAAAATGAAATTTACAGAAGTTTATAGACAATTTATTCTTGTTTTCTTGCAATTTTAAAGCTTTTGATATATATGACGTTAAGAATACTTTAATTTAAATAAAGTTTGAAAAGACCCATTTGTACCAGTATCCGGTAGATTTGTCCTAGTAAACGGTAGATTGTCCCAGATACCGGCAAATTTTAACCGCGAATTTGAACCCTATTTGCTTAATGTTAAAGTTATATTTGAACTTTTTTTATAAATATTGTGTAATGTATGTAATTGTTATGTATCTAAAGGGGTCAAAGAAAAGATTTTATTGAAATGTATTTCAAAGAAAATCACAAGCAAGAATTAAAATTGTCGTAATACTATAATATCTTTTCAAATTCTTTCTAAAGTAAACTTTCTTTTTCGTTCTTTCTAAAATAAACTAAAACACAAAAAAGTATAACTACGTCACATTGTTTTTGAACTTTTAAAATTACTGTAAGAAGTGAATTCTTACAGTACCTAATTTTATTTGGCTTTAAGCTAAACAACAAAATTGTTATGTAGTTTTCTGAAAAGAGATCAAAATCTAGGATATAAAACAATTATCTACAGTTACAAGAAAATTTCGTATGCGCTTAGTTTAATTACAATTTAGGTACAATTTATAGCTTCGCAAGGCCCTTTCTTTAATAGAACAACTCACGCACTAGGGATAAACCCTGTGTCGCGGGAGTAATTACCAACATACAACCGACACGATGAACACCCAGTATTGAACCTACAACACTAGGCAAGTGCCAAGCTGCGAGGTGGCCTCTTAAACCACGACGCCAACCGTGCAGTCAGCTCAACAACCACTTTTTGTTTGCTGAAATGGGGTCTTCTCTCTAAGACTTGTCTGCTCCATCGGTCGTCGGTCCTTCGGGAGACGTGGCCAGCTCATTGCCACTTCAGACTGCTTATACGGCGAGCTATGTGGGTGACTTTAGTTCTCTTCCTGATGAACTCGTTGCGAATTATATCCTTTAGAGAGACTCAGAGCATAGCTCGATCCATAGTACGCTGAGCTATTATAAATCTATGGACCAGCACTACCGTGAATGTCCAGATTTCAGCATCGTATACCATTACTGGTAGGACGTATTGGTCGAAGACTTTTATCTTGAGGCTTTGCGGGATAGGCGACGAGAAGATCCGACGTAGCTTAACGAATGCTGCCCACACCAACTGAATCCACTTATCGATTTCCTTCTCGAAGCTGTGTCTACCCAACTGTATTACTTGCCCCAGGTAGACATACTGTTGCACAACTTCGAGCAAGGAACAGTCAATGCAGATTGGTCTAAACACGACGTGTTCATTGAATATTACCTTCGTTTTAGCCAGGTTCATGCCAAGACCAATCTACCGGGGAGGCTTCATTAAGGTCAACAGCATTCCGCTAAGCTTTTCCAACGTCTCTGCTATTAGGACGATGTCGTCAGCAAATTGAAGGTGTAAGATGTATTCGTCGTTGATATTCGTTGAACCCACTCCAGTGTCTTGAAGACATCCTCAAGTGCGTTGGTGAACAGCTTTGGAGATATTACATCCCCTTGCCGGACTCCCCTACGCAACTCTATGGTGTATGTCTTTCTGTCTTGGATCTGAACGGTCATGGTCGCCGGTCGGTTTCATACAAATATCTTAACAGCTCTATATATTGCCAGCTAATGCGTCATCGTTGCAGGCTGTCAAGAACTGTCCAGGTTTCGATAGAGTGGAAGGCTTTCTGGTGGTCAACAAATGCCATACACAGCGGCTGGTTGTACTCATGGGTCTTCAGTATGGATGTGGTCCACGGTGATGAAGCCTTTTCGAAACCCGGCTTGCACTGATGGCTGACAGTTGTTGAGTCGTTTGTTACAACCCTCGAGAACAACTTGTAGATATGGCTCAGGAGTGAAATAGGTCTGTAATTCTTCAATAAAGTTTTGCAACCTTGGAGATACTATTCTTAAAAAAGAATAGTATCACCACACACCCGCTCCAGTTTTCAACCTTCGTGGATGACGGTATTGAAAAGACTTGCTAGCTCTCTCAAGGTTGTGTCTCCACCTGCTCTGAGGAATTCTGCAGTAATTCCGTCATCACCAGGTGCTTTGTTTTTCCTAAGTTGCTATAATGCCATCCGCACCTCGCTCTGTTTGACATCCGGGATAGGTAACTTCGGTAAAGTGGCTCGAGGGCTCTGTGGTCGCCCAATTGGTCTGTCACGTTGAACTCATGTTTCAGTGGAACTCCTCTTTCAGTTGAACTCAACTATGATTTGAAATCTACTTTGAGTTGAAGTCAACTTTGATAATGCATCATCAAATTTTGGTTGCCATATAGGATCAGAGTACTCGTCAATACGATTGAAACGAGCTCAAACTCGATGGGCATGTGTCTTTTTATTGCGGAGTTCCTATGGCCACTTTCCAGCTCCATCATGCGAGTAGCTCTATACAAATTAAGAAATGGGAGCAGAGCACCGTTTTATTTTTCATTATAAATAAGTATTTAATTATTTATGCCTCGGAATAAAATACGTTTTGAAATATAAACATTGCATATGATAGGGTTTAGAATCAAGTGGTAGTGTACGTCTAAGCATCAGGCAGAATATATTATCTTATAATTAATACTCTACTACTACACTACTATAGTTTCAAAGGATAATGAGACTTATTGCAAGGCACTAAGGTGCAGTAACGGGCTCCGGTGCAACGGTTAGTACGAAGTTAACTCGTGTACCAGTATCCGGTAAAAAAGGGTATAATATTGCCGGGTACTGGGTCATGTTGGGGTTTCTCAGTCCCAGTAAATGTAATATGCCAAAATACTTACTATTTCTTTAAATTCATCGCCGCTTATGGTGTATATCGCGAGATAATTAACTCAAATATTTAAGCAAATAAACACTCTCACAGTGCGGCTATCCGCAGCAATATGATAAGCAAACCAATACAATGTGGTACCTTCGTAGTTTAGTGACAGAACCTCGAAATTCCACAAAATTTTTGCACACCACACTTTCATTGTCGTATAGTTTTGCAACCATTACAATTATTGAGCAGCGTTAATATTATAATTATACGAAATAATATCAAGTATGTATTGCAATTCTCAAAGTTCAATATTCTTTTGGTAGAAACCTACAAAATGATAAAAACTGACTAGTTACCGGGTACCGGGACACTGCCGGAATTACGTACGTTTACCTTACATGATTCTAATTTAGAATTTATCTAGAAAATAAGGATTAATCAGGGGTGATACAGGGCCTTAATTTTATTTTATGTGAGGCAGACAATAAGTAAGGTAATAAGCAGTACGCAATGCGGCTACTTTTTCTATTTAAATTCGTCTTAATCCTTCACCGTAATCAGAATCTTTACCGACTTGGACATAAAAGTATTATATTACACCCACTTCTTCAGATTTTCTCAAAACACGCTTTTCTCTTGCACCTTGAGGCAAACGCCCCAACAGTTACAACTTGAGATATTCAAGTAGGATTTGCGATTAGTGCGTGACGCGTATGACCCTTGCGTCCTTGATATAAGGCTCAAAATACATTACGATAGTTTCCATGGGATCATATTTAATTTATAGCTCAAATGGCTAGTTGGGCAGTGCTAAAATTATGATCGCATTTCAAATGGCCATTACGAGTATATAAGACACGCTGGGTAAGCTTTGCCTACCAATGACTACAGTATATACATACATGAGTGTTTCTATTTCAACTGTCAAGTGAAGTGATTGGCAATACAGAGGTTAAAAGACAATGGACCTACGAATATCAAAAGTTGGCATTTGATGCCTTTCAGTTTGTCTTTTCTGTCAAATCTGGATGGCTGTTTGTTGTAGGATGCTAAGTTTGCTAACACAGAAGAAAGTTTTTTTGGAAATTTGATCCCTAAGGTGGTAATAAGGTAATAACTTATGCGACGATCCCTTACTACAAATAGGCGATCAACCGTTGTTGTTTCCTGTTAGTGGGTAACCATATTTAGTAGATAATTATTATTATGTATCATCAGCAGCGATAGCTGCGTGGAAAGACCGACGGACTGCCACGTAGAGGGTCTCGGGTTCGAATCCACGGCGCGCACCAATGACTTTTCGAAGTTATGTGAGTATTAAATTGTTAATTATCGCCTGCTGAACGGTGAAGGAAAACATCGTGGAAACCTGCATGTCTGAGAGTTCTCCATAATGTTCTCGAAAGACATGTGATGTCTGCCAACCCGCACTTGGCCAGCGTGGTGGACTATGGCCTTACCCTTCTCATAATGAGAAGAGGCCCGTGCCCAGCAGTGGGACAGTATAAAGGGCTGATGATGATCATCATATCAGCCGAAAGACGTCTACTGCAGGACATAATACTCCCTCAAGGCTCTCCACATTGACCGATCTTAGACGGCCGGTTGGCGGAGCGGGAGTGTAAGCGACTGCTACGTCGAAGGTCGCGGGTTCGATTCCCGCTCAAGTCAAACATTTGTGTGCATGAATATGGATGTTTGTCTTGGTCTGGGTGTTTCCATGTATAATATGTATGTATTTACAAAAAAAAGTATATATGTATGTTTATCCATTATCTAGTACCCATAGTACAAGCTCTGCTTAGTTTGGGACTAGATGGTGTTGAGTGAAGTAAAAAAAAAAACTTGAGCCACCGATAAATACCTATGTATATCAGCGATAAAAAAAAATAATTTGTAACCTGTCCGTTTATTGTATTAATAGCGAATCTTACGCAAAGCTAGGAGCAGATGACGCCACGTAAACACAACGTAAATAAAAACTGTCAAATTTTGTGCGCCGGTTTTTTTAATTTTCGCCTTGCCTATCTGACCTTGTGAATACATAATGGATAAAATTTACAGATATTTAACTATCCTCGAGTTAAAAGATATACTTAGAGGACGGGGCGCTTCGCTGCAAGGAAAAATGCCTACTATATCTAACTTTATTGAAAGGCATGACAGGCAACCCCAAAGAGAAACATCAACAGTCGTCCAATGGGTTCTTTAGTTTACGTTATAAGTTATAATACAATGTGCCCTCTAGCAGGATAATTTGGCAGTAAGATTCCTGACAACCTTGCAATTAACTATTCCTATCCCAATTTAAATTCACAAAAATCAGCACTGGCCGAGTTGTTTTCAGTGTTGACCAAATCGATAATGTAGAAATATCTGCGTTTTGCATTTTAATGGACTGCCGGAACGTGGACGAAATTTTAGATGCAACGCTTATTTGTCAACGAGCGAAAAATCGTTGCAAAACACACATTTTAATCATATTATCACCTCTCATTTTAGTCTATCCCACTGCTGCCATGCCTGCATGGATTATTCTCATCATCATCATCATCTTCAGCCCCTTACAGTCCACTGCTGGACTAGGCCTCTCCTTTGAAAGGAGGAATTGGCCTACTATACCACGCGGGCCAAACGGGTTGGTATAGGGTTTGTTTCAAGTTTTCCTTCTCTTACAGTGCTGTTCTCTGCATAATATGCTCCCTCTGTCGGCTCTTACGACACCCATGGGATGATATTGGGTGGTGACATTCCGTATTCTTAATCAGTCACCACACGGATTATTCTCACTATAACAATTATTCTATTTCGTTGGCCAAGTACGTATTGGCATATTTCACATCTCTTTCAAGAATATAATGGAGAACTCTTTGACTTGTAGGTTTCTGCACAATTTTTTTCTTCACCGTTTAGCAAGCGATAATCACAATTTAACACCCAATTAACTTAAAAAAAATTTGCGATGCGCGCTATAGTTTTCAGCTACACCACGTTACAGTCTTTGGACTAGTATATTGCTGCCTAAAAAAAATGTCTCTAAAGTATCTACAACAAAATATAAATAATAAATTCTTGCTAAAAATAACCCAATCCATGCTCAAATCTGAAAGTATAAAGAAATAAATAGGGACGAAGGATATATTTTTGCCAACATCGACATCTAAAATAAAACAGAAAGAAAGGCACGGAGTGCAAGGAGTGTATCAAACGGGCGGATAGGTCTGCGATACACAGCTGACGGGTCCCACGGACCCAAGCATTCTGTATATGAACACACATGTTTTTGAAACATCATATTATATAAGATGTCTTGCTACACGAATGCCATTCGTTGTATTGTTTTTGATATATTTATACATATTCTGTGTATAGGTATATAGATATAAGTTTGCTATTTTTGAACATATTTTATTTAATGTCCAGCTATCTGCTAAGTCTACTTAGCAAATAACAACAATATAATATCATTATTCATTTCTCTCTTCCATACAGAGTGAATAAAAGCGATGGTAAAGGAACACTATCTATCCTTGTGGGTTAAGCTAGCATTCTACTATAATAATTTATCTACACTAATATTATAAAGAGGAAAAATTTGTATTTTTGTTTGTTTGTAATGGATAAACTCAAAAACTACGGGACCGATTTTAATAATTATTTCACCATTAGAGAGTTACATTATCTGCGAGTAACATAGGCTATATTTTATTTTAGAAAAAATAGGGGTCCGTAAGATATTTGGATTTTTCGGGTACACGAAGTACCTAGTTCCCTCAGGACGCGGGTGTAACTGCGGGAAACGGCTAGTATCGTTATAAGTCGTGTTAATGTACCTATATTATAGTATGATTATTTAGATGTATGTACATATGTTTAGATGTAGGTATATATGTTCAGTTACATAGGTATATATGTATTTACTTGGTACGCCTACAACCACCATTATTTTCCTCTGCAAACCATATCCATCCAAAGGTTGCCTGGCAGAAATCGCTTTTAGCGATAAGGCCGCCCACTGTTCTTTTCTTATAGTCTAAGTTTTTGCTTTGTAATAATTTTATGGATGTACAGTAAAGTATAGAATAAATAAATAAATATAAATGCGACCTTTTCCAGGAAAGAGGTTATAATTGAGGACATGCCCAACAAATTGAAGCCAGTAATCAAGTAGTGGTTGAAGATGAGCATTTCCTGCGATATCGATTTATAAGATAAATACGAAATTATACATACAAATAATCGAAATAAAAAAGGCATGTACTGGGTACTAAATTGATACTTTTTTGAAAGCTTGTGAACTAGATTCAGATGTCTTCCTGCCGCAGTTTATAGGATACCAAAGTGCTACAACTTTGTTAAGTTATTTTTTTTATAGACTCACGCCTGTATACCCGAAGGGGTAGGCAGAGGTGTAATATTACACCCACATTTCGCCATGAATTTTTATGTCCCACGCAATTGGGGTCGAGCCTGTTGCCGTTACCGGGCCCATCACCAGACTCCGTGCTGCTACTGAGAATTCGGAAAAACCCAGTAACACTTTTGCCCCACCCGGGAATCGAACCCCGGACCTCAGATCAGCAGTCGCATACGCTATCCACTAGACCACGGAGGCAGTGGTCATGTTATATTATGTATATTACACACATAAGATACAATATAGTAATAAATTCTAGTTAAGAGAGTTTTAAATTCTCTCTCATAGCATTGATGATTACTGTTGTTTGATATCTTAAATATAGAAAAGGGTCTTCGATAAAGGTTTTACGTCCTGTGCTGTTGCCAATCGAAAAATGTTTCTATATATAATCATAAATAGAAAAGGACTGTTGGGCTCATTTGTGAAAAGGTAGACAAGGCAAGTTGGTCACGTTTTCAATCGCCAACCCAAAATGTTATTAAGAGGCTATTTTCCATAATATCCAAAAATACGACAGTTACAGCAAAACCTTCATTGCCTTATGCAGCTAATGCATTTAAATCGGAGACAAACCAAAACAAAACTTTGAAACCATATCACGTGTGTATCACATTTCATAGTTCTATAGTTGCACTCAAACATGTATAAAACATAAACGATTGCAACTACCTTCACATACCCACATTAGGGCATAATGGCTCCCGAAATCCGATCCGGGGTGATTGCGAACCACACGTGACAACATTGAGAACTACCACCTACATACAAAACAAGTCGGTACGTCACCCAGGGCTGCCAACACACCAATATGAGCTGTCTAAGTTCGCGAATGTATAATAGATGTTGGTACCCCTGACCTAAGTTTGTGATTGATTATCGTGTCAGGTTATTAACGGATATGTGGAACCTTGAATTTGGAATATTGATGGTTTAGTACATAAGTTGTGACAGGTTAGGGGATATGTTTATTAAATAACATGACCTTGATTAAGACGCGAACTTGTATTCAGACAAAGAGGCGGAACCTTGAACACACAGAGAACAATTAATGTATCAATTGAAATAATATTAATGAACCATTTATTTATTTTAGGCACCACTAGTCTAATAGACAGAGAATCTCTGTTTCAAGCTAGTTTCAAGCTGTTTCAAGTTTCGGCATGGGTTACACCAGCCGTGGTCACGGGATGACTCGGACAAATAGAAAGGTATTTCATCTTTCTCTTCGTTTATTAACACGATTCAGACCCGTTACATAATTTCTAATTAAGGGCTATTGTTTAGTATACCTATTTTTTATATTTTTATTATAGACTCACGCCTGTATCCCCGAAGCGGTAGGCAGAGGTGTAATGTTACACCCACATTTCGCCATTAATTTTTAGGTCCCACGTAATAGGGGGCGAGCCTATTGCCGTACCGGGCACATATTACCAGACTCCGTGCTGCTACTGAGAATTTCCTAACGGAAAAACCCAATAATACTTTGCCCGACCCGGGAATCGAACCCGAGACCTCCCAATCTCACGCGCACATTTATGCCGCGAGACCAACAAGGCAGTCCTATTAAAATTATTATCACTTAATAATATCGACGAGTGAACTGAAACAGTACGAATAACCGAAGTTGAATGCCGTATCATGATGTTATTGCTATGACTTAAAAAACTTACGCCTAACGAGATGACCGAAAAGAAAAATCATATACAAAGTAACAATAATTTTCTGCGTGTTAGGATCGAACTTACACACATTATGGCGCAGCTGAGTTGGCATTCATATTAAGTAGCTGAACAGTCTAGAATCTAGATTTCTACAGTTTAAGCGACCCGGCTAGCACATATTTAGTCTCAAGTCTCTAAGAGGAAAGCAGACATTATTCATCATTAAGTAAGTATTTTCTTTTTCTTTTTAAACACAACTCCCGCACTAGGACTAAATCCTGTGTCGCGGCGAACTTTACAAACATACAGCTAACGGACACAATGAACACCCAGACTCGAAACAATAATTTATGAATCACACAAAGTGTTGTCTCGTGTGGGGATCGATCGAAGTAATGGACCGACGCTCTAGTTAATATCGCGGGAAGGAAGCGGTTGGGTGCGGTTGGCTCAAAATCGGTCTGTGTGGAGAACCTTGGGGGAGGCCTATGTCCAGCAGTGGACGTCTCTAGGCTGACATGATGAAGTAAGTAGTCCGGAGCATCAATTTCCTTTAAAACACATATTAACATTTTATGTCACTAAAACTTTATCTCAACGATACATAAACAGAACGAATCCATATTCGTTAAATTGCAGCAAAATCTTATGTCATCGGCTAAATAAGTAAATACATACATAATAATGTCTGAATCATAATCTGAAGTTTTGAAATTGCAAACTTAATACTGCATTGTATTAGTAAAACATTCACTCAGACATTATCCATTCAACATCGATACGTATTTAACAAATGCACAATACACAGCTACATTACCTACACCTATGCCCGCCACAAACGCTGTCCGATACATTTGATAAAAGTGCCAACCCTGCGGGCCCATGTCGCAGTCATTTATAGAAATCCATCTATTACGCAAACGACCTAACTCGGTTGCGCCGCACAAGATTTAGAACTTGTTTCAATGTTCCCCATTTGGTTCAAGACGAGTGAAATCCTGAAAAATCGCTCTATTCTTGTTCCTTTTCTTGAATAAAATATTTTAACATTATTTCCGGTTTGCTCGTGTGTTAAGCTTTGGGATTATTGTTTTATTGGATATTGTGCTGGTATCTATAAAATATAGAAGTTGTTTTGCTCTTCGTTTCTGTCTGTGGTCTTGTTGACTTGTTTCTTTTTTGCTTTGGAGTAATATTTTTTTTATCAATAACTATACCTCGGCTTAACACCTATTTAAAAAAGATATTAAATTGTTAGTTATGGATTGTTTAAAGGTAAAAGAAATAGTGAAGGAAAGGTATTATTCTCACATATATTATTAGACTAGAGGACGCCAGCAGCTAGGCCTGCATTTTTTTTAATTAACCCGTTTTGGCCGATCCCGTGGGAATTTCGGGCAATCCCTTCTTAGTGCACCCCTACGGTCCCCAAGGAATATACATGCCAAATTTCAGCTTCCTGCGCTCAATAGTGTCGGCTGTATCGTGTCTGTCAGTCAGTCAGTAACGCAAGGATTTTATATATTACGATTAGTAAGCAGTCTCCGGACTCAATCCAAGGCATTTAGACGCAACCGGGAAAATGCTATGATGAAATGGAGAAGAAAACTTCTTCAAAAAACCTGTACGTCGCAGAGTTCTTCATAACGCCCTAGAAAAACATCTGTAGTCTTGCCTACTAGCGTGGTAGACTATGGCCTAAGCCTCTACTGCAAGATTCCGATGGGGAACAGTGGGACAGTCATTCATATTCAGGTATTATTTTTATAATTTCTTTAATTGTCCAATACTCCTATTTGCCGGTGTCACAGACACGCTAGTGGCCGGCTCACATGACCGCGGTTATCCTGCGCTAAGTGCATTACGTGTCACGGAGACCTGCCGGGACGCTTGTCTAGCGAGGCCCGAGCCCGATTCTGTCTTTTTATTGATTTATGTTTTTTTTTGCGTGTGTATGTTTGGTGATTCTTATCTCCGCGAAGGCTTAGTCGATTAGTATGGTTTCTTAATAATATGTGCAATCTAACTTTAACCATGTGCACGGTAAACAACGAGGAAGGTAATTAGAATTCTATTGGCACCGTCATCTAGGAAGGAAAGGTTTAAAAGGTTTTTAGGAAATTACTGCACATCATTTACGGGACTCGATATTAAGCGTAGCCGACGTATACAGGGTGGCGCTACCATAGGGGCACTTTTTGAACAGAGGCATAGCGTACAACATTTTGAAGCCTTGTACCAAAAATCAATTAAATCGGTGCAGTAGTTTAGCCGCAATATCGATTTTAAGTTCAGCAATTTTTGCACATGCTTTGAATTCCACACAGCTGATACAAAACGGTCAACGACCCCTTGACGTCAACAACGCGACCCCTTGACGTCATCCGAAGTTAGGCTCAGCGCAGATAAAACGGAGCGCAGTGGAGGGGATTTTATTAACGCACTTGAAAATAAACTTTATTTTTTTTACAATAAAGTGCATAAATGAACGTGACAAAAAACATTCGCGCGTCCTCGAAGATACGCGGGAATCCTCGCGCGGCGTCGAGTCGGCGCCCGCGTCGTAGCGAGTCGCAGCGCGCAATGTAGGGTCGTAGACCGTTTTGTATCAGCTCTGTGGAATTCAAAGCAAGTGCAAAAATTGCGGAACTTAAAATCGATATTGTGGCTAAACTACTGCACCGATTTAATTGATTTTTTGGTCAAGGCTTCAGAATGTTGTACGCTATGCCTCTGTTCAAAAAGTGCCCCTATGGTAGCGCCACCCTGTATATGAGCGTTTTCTTATGAAAGAGTCAGAAAATAATTTTTATTTGTAATTTATATTTGCAAATTGCTCAAAACTTTTGGTACAGTTTGCTTAAAATCGAAACGTCCCTGGGTTCAATTTCTTAGTTTATTTTATAGCACACCCATCAATACCTGAAACACGCCGTCTCCCTCCAAAACGGTATACCACCACCGGGATTGAATCCACACACTCAACGCTCAGTGCGGTGCCATTTACATAATAAAACAAGGGGGAGAAAAACTTTACCTAACCGGGAATAGAACCCCGTAACTATTGAATGGCACTTTAAGCCTGACAATTCAATCAGAGATTTTGTAGAGATCTTTTAAAGTGCACTAGCTTTCAAAGACTTTGGAGGCGTTACCGTTTAGATAAATCTTTTCTTTAAATCTGTTCACACGTTGTTTTTATGGGCTAGTTTTTAGCATATTGTAATATATAGGTTTTCCTTTATATTAAATAGGTATGAAGGCTCACAGAAAAGTGGCATCAGATGTTACGAAAAGGAATCCTTTATTGCTTAATGGCAAAAGAGAATTACTAATCAATACAACCTTTCGTGTTAGGCTAGTAAGAGAACCGCGGGTTCAAAGGCGTGAAGGCTTGGATGCAACTGTAACCGGAATAACGCTAGGACGATATGATATCTAATGATGACAAGCTTTCGTTTTAATTTACGAGAATTATAATATGGGTACATTTGTTTCGGACGGCAATAGGCTCGCCCCCTATTACGTGTAAAATATCTCAGTAATAAAAGGCGTCAGGTCCTTATAGCAATCGTTTTTATTCTAGCTAACCACACAACTCAATGGCTAATTGTAACAATCATGCGACTTAATCCGGTACCGTCCAATACTTTGCGAACCGCCCGACTTTTTGCCGCTCAACTCCCAAAAAAGTGTGTCCAAGAATGCACCCCGCTCGGCCGCGTGTAAAAAACGTTCCCGCCAAAAATGGTAGTGTAGCCATTATAATAATTGAAGAATATATTAAAATAATTTGACGAGTAAATCTAAAAACACAGTTGACCTTTTAAAAAATATATAAAATAGCGCAAAATGACTGCGGAAATTTATTTAACCTTACATACGTGGGACCTAAAAATTCATGGCGAAAAGTGGGTGTAATATTACATCTCTGCTTACCCCTTCGGGGAAACAGGCGTTAGCCTATAAAAATAAATTAAAAAAAACATTTCGGACCTATTTGGGCACTGGCCTGATTCAGTTTAAAATGGAATGATAGTAATGAATGTAGAGGAAGCGCGTGTGGTTTGTAAGGATAGAAGCAAGTAGCGTTTTGTTTTGTCTCTGCCTACCCTGACGAGAAAAAGGTGTGAGCATATGTATGTATGTATGGTATGATTTTGCCGAAACTTTGTCAATATGAAACACACAAAATGCTATCTCGGGGATTGAACAGGACACTCGGCGCGATGCTAAACAGCGAAGCACCTTTAAAAAACTGACTCGTCCTTGCAGTAAAAATGAGTAATTATACAAACCACCTGTGGAAAGTCTCGAGAAGGTCTCGAGTTCAAATTCATCGCATGCCAAACAGTTAAGGAAAACATCTTGAGGAAACCTGTATGTCTGAAAGTTTTCTTTATTGTTCTCGAATGACACGTCAAACCTGCCAACTTGTACTTGGCCTGTGTGGTGGACTAAGGCCTCACTGTTTTATGAAAAAGGTATTATGATAAGGCAAGGATAGTAATACCAACTCGGGTTGCTAAACTTATGAAAAAGAAAACAAGGGATGTTTTCTTTTTCATAAGTTTAGCAATCTCCAATAAAAAGCCTTTCAAAAGCCTATCGGTGAACTGAATACAATATAACCTAATACGAACATTTATACTTTTAAACACGAAACGAAAGAGCCGAAACAAGTTGGAAACTTATAAAGGGGACGCGACCCGAGACGACCCGTAGTCTATTGTATCGAGCGAAGATATTGGGATAAGTACCCTTAGTTATACCGTTGTCTATCATGTACGGGTCGTAGCAAAATGTTCAGCGTAGGGTTCAGAGTTCGATTCCTTGAGCAAGCGTTACTGTTTATAATTTTAGGATTTAGCAGATAATACCTTCCTAATTCTCTAGCAATTGTTAACTGAAAGTGAAAAGTGCAGAAGCTGGGTTGTAGTCTTAGTAAACTACAGGGCGATGGCAGAATACATAGAACACATTGGTCCTTTCCTTCCTCCTTCTTCCATCTTTTTCATTATAAAACAAAAAGTAAATATAGTCAAAAGTTTGACCGTAGACGTATAAAGTGTAGTCGTATTTACGTATATTTCAAAAACGTAGCTTTAGTCTTCGTCGTAGACAAAAAAAATTGAAATCATATTTCTCCAGAATTCTAAACCGTATTTTTAATAATTAATGTTTGGATATTAATAAAGACTATGTCTTTTATTATGTTACTATATGAAGTAGTTCTTATTTTGTAAGTGAAGCTCAATATTTTCAAGCAAATTAAACATACACGAAATGCCTAATCACAATACCGTCCCAGATAAAACATTTTATGTACCTCTCAATTTTCCATCAAACTGAGACATTTTTTATTCTTTAACATGTATTGTATATGCGTAACTATACATATCTCGTGAAACTGCACCCTTCAGTACCCATTTAACAAAATCCTTTTAAAAAAGCGAGTCGCACAGTCTGCGTCGGCAGGGGGCATTTGATTTAGATAACGGTCCCTTGCAAGCTTGGGCCCTTCGACCAAACTTGAGGATTACGGAGCATTATAGAATTGAAACGTTGCAAAAGTCTATATAAATGTATAAAGCGTTTGTCTTGACGGATTTATATGTACTGAAATATGGAACAAATACGGTTTCTGTATATCGTTATTGTACTTTTGGATAAGACGAAGGTAGTTAGACTATATTTATAAGATTAACGGAATATTTATATCATCACAATCTTTGGCATAATATAGAGTTAGATTAAAAAGCACTAGGCAAATGCGGATCTGACTCGCATACTGAAGGTTCAGCACTGGATTAGGAATACAACATGTCACTAGGTTGGTACAATCAAACAAGTCGGCGGTGGAACAGTTTGAAAAAAAATTCCTTGGCTCGCTCATAGAGTCGAGGCACACTAGAATCTTTTGTATACGAGTGTCAATGTATTTGTAAAGTAGCACTGGAAGCGACGATGTCTTGCTGAGCGATTCTCGCCCTTATGTTGGTCTAGCGGGAAGTTGTTCGACTGTACCCTGTTTCATTCCGTGGGTGTCGTTAGAGGTGACGATGTAAACAGTATCTTTGCTAAGAGACGGAAAACCCGTCATCAAACTCAATACTAGCCCGTCACATGGTAATAGGCCTAATCATCACGATACTATTATGATTTGTAACGCACATTAGGAGAGGCCTTTGTCCAGCAGTGGACTACAAAATGTTTTTATGTTCCATAAATAACTACATAGGAAAGCGGTTTTTATTGTTCTCATTACATATTCCAACACAACATACATACATACATACATACATAGACTCACGCCTGTATCCCCGAAGGGGTAGGCAGAGGCATATTAAACGCCCACATTTCGCCAGTGTTTTGATCCCACGTAATAGGTGGCGAGCCTATTGCCGCTTATCGGGATATTTTGTTTGCCAGAGCCTCGTCCGTTGATCGGCCGGTGCACCACTTGCAGGTGAGGTTGGCTTCGGACCCTAAGTTCTTGGTGGGAACCCTATGCAATTCCAACACAACTATTGCTATTTTGACCTATGAGCTATGTACCCTGTCCAATCGTATATTTACCTAATTACAACGGGTAAATTATTTCATTCGGATATTTTTTCGAATAATAGGTACATATATCGAGGACAAGTAAATACAGTAAAATATTTTTTTTTATGAACCTGCTACGTTTTATCCACTACATCAACCACATAAGGCACTTCGAAAAATCAGTGTCACAATACATTTAGAATAGTATTCTCATAGCGAGAGGCCGGTCAATCGTGACCCTTCTCAAGCCAGTTTATCTATTCCTGAATACCGAATTATTTACCTCCGTTACCTCTGAATAGTGGGAATTTGGAGACGTCTTGCTGATGTGAGAAAGGCAATATTAGCATTCTTAGGAATGTTTGTGATGGAAATGGGCCGTAAGTAGTTTGAAAGGATACTATTTTTAGGAATTTTGACTGTACAATGGCCATTAATGGTATATATGTTACCGGCAATCTCTATAATCCGGTATTCTATACAATACCTAGGTAATGTATAGAATATCTAAAACGTGTAGGTAATGTATGAAATATTATTTATTTTATACTTTGCCTAGGTATTCTATACAATACCGAATGTGCAGCCGGTAATGTATGTAAAAGACGAGAGACTGTATGTAATTCAAGTAACTAAATACGTTATGTTAGGTTCTCTTTTGACCCTTAACCCAAAAATAGGAGCCCTGCGAAGCAGGGCTCCGTCAACTTAGTTTATATTATATTATATCACAAACATAATATGTAAGGTAAGTAGACATCATGTCCCATTAAGTAGTTTTTAATAAACTAAGTTGACGTAGCCCTGCTTCGCAGGGCTCCTATTTTTGGGTTAAGGGTCAAAAGAGAACCTAACATAACCTATTTAGTTACTTGAATTATATACAGTCTTGATAAATATAGACCAAGATCTACTTAATTAACACATTGCCGGTGGAACAGCAGGTACTCTACATATACAGTCCCTAGGAATTGTATTCATTACCTAGGTAAAGTATGTAATGGACATTAATATTCATAATATTTCATACATTGCCTGAACGCCTCAGGTATTCCATATATTCCCTAGGTATTGTACAGAATACCTGAATTATACAGATTGCCGGTAACATATACATATATCTTATTAAATATAATTTTTCTGTGCGTGTTTTTGTCACCTAACTGCACCTAGACGGATGCACTCATTTGAATGAAATTTTGTAATTATTGCAAAGGCTCCTGAATGGTTTGAAAATTCATTTGGACTCAAAAAGTAGCGCTAAACCGGCAGGTTAGGGGAGGCTAGTTTAGGAGCCTGTCTTACTAGAAAGAAGATGGAAAGTAATCCATGTTTTACTACATAGAAGTCGGTTGGTAAATGATTCAAATACTTTAGCCGGAAGTTTGAAGATTAGTTTTCTCAAATGTATGATCGTCTGTCCTCCAAATTCAAGCTTATATTAAATAAAATATATTTCTCAATTAATGTTATCATCTATCTATCTATCGTATCACAAAACTTATCTATCCTTTTCCATCCCAAAGTACATAAAGCAGAAAGCAGACGTCACTCTATTTTATATAAGTGTAGCTGAATTCTTAGTGCAGAAGGTCTGCGCGTCCGGAGCGTCAGGCTCTGAATAAATACATGGGTCCATTAAAACGTCACTCAGGGCGGCTGGCTTTATACGCTAACGGATGCACGTGTACCCAACACTGATTTGGGACTTTTGAGGTAGTTTTGGTACAAAGGACTTGGACAAAATGTGCCCCAGGTTGACCAGAAACAAGCGGTTGTAGATAAGATATATAAAACATACAAGGAATTTTAAAGTACTTTTTACAGTCCATTGCAGTCGCTGAAAAGAAAATAATTTAAAAGAATTTGAAGTGATTTCCTTTTATTTGACTTTGTTTGAATCTACCGATAATGTTGCCACTTAACAATAATAAAAGATCAGTATAGGGAAAAAATATAGCATCATAACTTGTGAAAATACGCGTAATCTTAAGAATGATTAAATCATTATAATTATATCATCATCATCATCATCATCAGCCTTCAACAGTCCACTGCTGGACTAGGCCTCTCCTTTGAAATGAGGAATTGGCCTACTATACCACGCTGGACAAACGGGTTGGTATAGGGTTTGTATCAAGTTTTCCTTCTCTTACAGTGCTGTTCTCTGCATTTATATATGTATTTTTAATCCGTCACCACACGGACGAAAATATGACGATAATTATATTATTTTTTATGAAAACAAACTTCTTAATAATAAATTAAAAATTCGTTCAAAATATAGTTCAAAATCCACTTACTAACAAGGTTATTTAAATCCAGCTCTGGTATCACCAAGCTAATGTCAAAATAGTTGACATGTTGACTTATCGTCTTATCCATAGAGTAAAGTAATACTAGGTACGGAGGTCTCATCTTTCTACGTACCCGCCTTTTTGGTTATAGTTTACTTCTAGACAAGAGTATTATACTTATATTTTATATGATGAGCGAAGCTCAAGCGAAGAACAAAAATAAATAATAGAAACTTAGGACAATAAAATGCATGAAAACTAAAATAGATTCTGTAACTAATTACATTATATCAATTGTGAAATATTGTCAAAAAATATGTCATTAATCATTTATTTCCAACCTTAATAACTTATGACCACTGCTGCTTAGCTAAATGCGCCTTTCTTATTGCATAACTAGAAGATTTGTTCTTTAAAATGATATATGTTTCATCTCTGTACTTGCTGGGGCACAGGCCCATATGATTTTTGTTCATCTCCTTTGCTATGGATGTTATTTACGTAATTGAATCATGTATGTGGAGTAAGTGTGAACTGTATTGTATTGTAATATTTATTTATATTACTTCATTTCTTTATCTTGAGAGTACATCTGCCACGATCATGTCTGTATCATCCATAGGTTGATTGAGAAATTTATATGCATCTAATCCGCCTTGTGCAATCTATTTTGCAGAAAGTTTATGTGTCTCATTTACGGCTTTAGTCAGGGCAAGCGGTTTTGTTTATATAGAAGATAACAAAGAAATATTATTTTTTACATAAAAGGCGGCAGATGAGTGTACGTATCGCCCGATGGTAAGCGATTACCACCGCCCATGGACACATGCAGCACCAAGGAAGTCACAAGTGCGTTGCCACCCTTTGGTATGTGAAAAGGAGAAGGAGGAGGAGTGGGATAGGAAAGAAAGAGAAGGCGATCTCTGCTGCCAGTTGATGTTTTACGCTTGTATTACAATTTTTTTGGCAAATACTAACTATATACCTACCGAAAGGCGAGTAGTTAATAAGATTTTAAATAGAGTAAAAATGGTAATGTGCCCGGTACAGCAATAGGCTCGCCCCCTATTACGTGGGACCTAAAAATTCATGGCGAAATGTGGGTGTAATATTACACCTCTGCCTACCCCTTCGGGGATACAGGCGTGAGGGTATAAAAATAAATATATAAAAAAATAAATAAAATTGGTTCTGTCTCAACTTTCAAAGTACCTACTAACTTCGGCCATAAGCCTGTTAGTTATTAATGACGGTTAATAAAACTAAAAGTTTTTAGAGATTTTTCATGTTTAACTTAGATCATTTCGCTTAAGTTTCCTTGAAGCGGCTAAGAAAAATATAAGTAGAAACTGTAACTTTTATATACTTTTTCTGGGATTCTTAATTGCTCGTGATTCTGATAACTGGAAAAGGTTTAATACTTCAGGTTTTTCTTTTAAAGGTTCCTTTCTATTATCGATTACGTGGTAAAGGTACTGTGTTGTTGTGTCTTTATTAACCAACTTCAAAAAAGGCGTAGGTTCTCAATTCGGTTTTTATGTCTCAGAATTTCCTCGTGTAAACATGTCTATCAGTTATCTGGATACGATAGTACTAGTTCTGCTTAGTTTGTGATTAGATGGCTGTGTGTGAGCTGTGCTAGGATATCATTACTAGTGGCATCGCATCCACAACCACATTTGTAGGTACCGCAAGGCAAATGCAACAAGCTACAGCAGCACTATTTACGTGTTAACACAGATTGATCGAATTTTGTCGCGTCGGTGTGGCTTATTACATCTATCCATCCTTTTTGCTCAAGGCAGGGCACCTACAAGATAGTTTGACACGATCAAGAAGGCGGTGGGCGGCAGCATGCAACGAGCCTTACATACGGCGTACAACCGCTCCTATTGGACACAAATATGTGGTCGCGATCCTCAGCAGTGAGGGCCCGAGGAAGAAGAAGATCCATCTTTTGGAGATTTGAGATAGGTAGTTGACATACCTAAGCTCCATACAAAATGGAAAACTAGTGAAAAACGATCAAAATAGGTATCTCAAATGTCCAAATCCATGGCTAGATCAAATATTGAAACCGGCCGTTAGTAGTGGTACGTGTGAATCGAGTCTCAGAGTTAACAAACGGCGGACAGACATGCCAAAACTGGAAGATTTTCTTACAGTTTACGATGGAAACAAAAAAAAACTCATTGCAATTGCAATCTACGCTTCGTACAGAATTTCAAATATCGAACCACAAAATTGCTGCTCACCTGTACCGTCTTGCACTACGTTTTAACTAAAACTTGTTTAGAAAGTTTGCCATAAATTTCCCGGCGTCTTCTTTAATATATTTATTAAATATTTATCAACGTTTTTACGATATATTCTACAGAGACTTCGGATTTAATCAAGCTCTCGCACGGTCGGACTACGTTGAGGTTAATTTTAAACTTTAAAAATGGCGAACTGATGGAAGTATGAGACTTAGCGGCAAGTTTGTCGGAGTAATGAGGTTTTTTGCGTTGATATGTTTAGCTAGCGAATCTTGTTAAGCAAAGGTGATCGTATTAACTGATGTGTATATAGGTTTTAGAAAATAAGAGCAAGTGAATTTATAATGTTAAAAAGGATTCTGTTAGGTATCATTTGATTGAATCTATCCGCGACCACCATTAGCTTAACCTTAAACTCGCGTTTTAAGTGTATCACTCGTTTTAAACTTAATATTTATTTATAAAAATCTGTTATATAAAGCTGGGAGTGGTGTGTTCCAGTAGTAATTACGGATCAACCGTGTAATTAGGCTCACAGCCAAATCACTAGTTTTTCGCCATCGAATAAAATAATATGTATCCATGATGGGGTGGTTTACTTGATGCTATAATATATAGTGCATAAAATGCTATATCTACTTGATGCTATAATATATAGTACTTACATAATAATGCTAAAGCACTATGTCTAGTATAGTCCAAGCCGATCAGGGGATGATGGAATATTATGAACTTCTGAATCTTTTGTGCAATTGCAAAAGAAAATCAGCTGATTTTAACTAAATTGACTCAAACAAAATGTGTAGAACGGCTGATTTTTTCGCGGTTTAGCAGTTTTAGGGCTATAAGTTAGCAGTTTTAGGGCTATAAGCTAGGGCTAGGGTTTATAAGTTATTCTTAATTATGAGAAGAAACATTCCCTTAGAGCACTAAAAACTAGCGACCCGCCCCGGCTTCGCACGGGTGGAATGTGCATGTATATTATACATATAGGCTAAACCTTCCTCTTGAATCATTCAATCTATTAAAAAAATCCGCATTAAATCCATTGCGTAGTTTTAATGATTTAAGCATTATATAAGAGATCGTAATTACGTATTTAAGGCACACCTTTTAACTCTTCTAATGTTTCGTATCGCAGTTGAAGCGATTTAGAGCCAGTTCATAAGCTCGTTGATGTATAAAAATTGCGACAACATTGTAACCATTTTGTAGGTATTACAACTTAAACGTAAGCAGCCGCATCACTATTCACATATTAACACAATTTGTCCGCGCTTTGTCACAAGTTAGGGTGGTGTGAATGAAGCCAAATGCATCCAAATACTAAATCTACAGATCGTCATACGTGGTAGGTATATCGAAGTATGTGTAGAGTAACATACTCTACATAAGAAAGTATGTGTATGACGACGGGTAGCTTGATTTTTGGCCGGTATCAACGCTTCACAGTCTATGTGGGCAGCCGGGTCTCTTTGCAATGAATACACAATGAGTTTATTTCAGGACACAAAGGACATTATCTTCACAATTTCTGTCTAACTTTGTAACACTAACTTAAATTCTCGTAACGGACGGAGGACAGATTCACGAGGTACTTATGGCTCGCCGCTTGGAGCCAGAATGCCATTCTTCGCCAGACGAGTTCTGACTTCTGAGGAAAATTATTGTCAAGCGCCGCCCTTCCAACGCACCGCAATACGTCACTCAGTGGTCACCAGATGGCAGCACTTCGAGGCGTTTAGCCACTATAAGTGGCTAACGGAAAGATGATCGCATCCGACATGTATATGTCGAGTGTCAAGCACTTCTTTCCAAAAATATTTCCAGCTCGTCTACGTAGTATTGCACTTGTTTCCAAAAACGTTTCGTCTATACCACGGTCCACCCAACCGTCACCTGCCGTACATTGAAGTGCTTAAAACACGTTCTGCCTAACCCTCGTGTTTTTCAGTACAGTGACGTGCATGATGTAACAGTGCCGTGGCTCGCATTCCGCTAACAAATCTAATTTGCGTCCATCGACACGCCTCACTTTTGATCGAGGATTTTGAAGCGCGGCCTTTAAATCGCCAACGGAGTTTTTTTGTTTGTTTTAGGGACGTACTTGTGCGTGGTTATTGGTGGTGTTTTTTGCTTTTAGTGGTGTAGAATAGATAGAGGTTTATTGATTGGTTAGTATTTAGTGTATTTTTAACGGTGATGTATAAAATTTGGATAAGCGTGTGTAAAGGCTTTATTGATGACTAGGGGATGCCCGCAGCTACACTCGCGCATTTTTTTAAATTAAAATCTTTTCTTCCCGATCTAGTAAGCATTTCGGAAGATGTCTTCTCAGTGCACCCCTTCGGCCCTAGATGCCAAATTTCAGCTTCTTGCGCCAGATAACTTTGCCTGTGGCTTGTCAGTCAGTCAGTCAGTAACGAAAGAATTTTATATTTGTAATTATGATATTATACTGATGATAAGATGTCTATTGATCTGGGATCTGATAGTGGATAAAGATTTTGATTTAAACCCGATAAGGCTGTGCCTGTAGTCCTACTAGGAATTTCCATTTCTGAAAATGGCCTATTGCACCAACAATTTGGTAAGTTGATATTGTTGTTGCCGAGACTAGTATTCTAGTTTCTGACATGAACTGGCGTGGTTCGTAGTTACTATTCTGATAAGCAATAAAACATTGTTACACAATAAAGTACAATTTCAAGTTAGCATAACGGATACTTTACGGGGAATGCCAAGTTTTCTCAGGGTTTTCTAATTCATGGAAATGGGGCAATACTAGCAGACAAAAGGACTGGAATGAAAATATTTTTTAAACAAACAGTGAAATTTACTTATCGTTATGCCCAATATTTTATCTATAGATGAATTTGGCTACCACAGACTCTTTGACATTAGTTTCATACTATTATGTATTATTTTATATAATACTAGCCGTTTCCCGCGGTTTCAACCGCGTCCTGAGGGACTACTTGGCGTAAGTACCCGAAAAATCTTACGGACCCTATTTTGTCTAAAATTAAATATAGCCTATGTTACTCGCAGATAATGTAGCTTTCCAATGGTGAAAGAATTTTTAAAATCTAGTAGTTTTTGAGCTTATCCATTACAAACAAACAAACAAAAACACAAATTTTACCTCTTTATAATATTAGTGTAGATGTAGATGAAATAGTATTGATGTTTCTGGTAGCCACATACATCGACAGCTAAAATGTTGGGAATGGCCTTAAGTCATTCATGATCACCTGCCAAATAATTAGACGATTGAGAACCGTTACAGAATTATTGTTTTTTTAGATAGTATTTCACCGTCATTATTTGCTTATCCACGTACAAATCCCAACATATTCTTCTAATAAAAACAAAATATGAATACAACGCATTTATTATTGATGCCCCGACCCAATTCGCCGTCAAGCCGCCAACTGGCGAGTTCTGTAACACACAGAATTGCTAACTAACTTTGGGACAATACCGCACCGTGGTGAAAAATTCATAAGGCTGACTTATCAATCTGCTGTAGGCTTAAAGCATTCAGGGGGTTATTCAATATTCGTATTCAAATTTTATATAGGTGTGTTTGTTTTGCAGGACCTCTGTTGGATTTAGATGAGTTGGGTGATGCGTCAGCAGGTTTTCTTAAGCCCACCTTTGTTACAAAATATCTCTTTGGTATTCTGTTATTTGACTGAATGTGTGGGATGATGTTTCAAGTGGTTTATGATCGTCAGGTATACACAAAGAAATATAACCTTATTAAGGGTATACAAGTGGAAGAGCCTGCTGACTTTGTAACGAGAGTGTGATTTTGAATATGGTAGTAAGTACCTATTATACTTTCTCAGAATTTGGTAAGTAACAGTCGTTGCTAAGCCCAGCCGGTTGCAAGCAATATAGATGAGAGTAGGTACGTATCGCCCGATGGTAAGCGATTACTACCTTTCACGGACACATGCAGCACCAAAGAAGTCTCAAGTGCGTTGCCGCCCTTTGGTATGGGAAAAGGAAATGGAGGAAAAGTGGGATAGGAAAGAAAGAGAAGGGGATCTCTGCTGCCACATTAAAGATGTTTTACGCTTGTATTACTATTTTTTTGACAAATACTAACTATATACCGAAAGGTGAGTAGCTAATAAGATTTTAAAGAGAGTAAAAATGGTTCTGTATTAAAAAAAACAAACTTTTCAAAGTACTAACTTCGGCCATAAGCCCGTTAGTTAGTAATGATGGTTAATAAACTAAAAGTTGTTCGAGACTTTTCATGTTTAACTTAGATCATTAAGTTTCCTTGAAGCCGCTAAGAAAAATATGAGTAAAAACTGTAACTGTTATATGGTTTTTCTGGGCATCTTAATTGCTCGTGATTATCAGAATCAACTGGGAAAGATGAAATACTTCAGGTTTTCTTTTATTTTAAAGGTACCTTTCTTTTATCGATTACGTGGCAAAGGTACTGTGTTGTAGTGTCTTTATTAACCGACTCCAAAAAAGGCGTAGGTTCTCAATTCGGTTTTTATGTCTCAGAATTTCCTCGTTATTTTGAAAATTTCGCAGCGGTAGATAGGTGTAAACATGTCTATCAGTTATCTTGATACGATAGTGCTAGTTCTGCTTAGTTTGTGATTAGATGACTGGTTGTGGATTCTGCTAGGATATCATTACTAGTGGCAAAGCATCCTCAACCACATTTACAGGTACCTCAAGGCAAGTGCAACAAGCTACAGCAACACTATTCACACGTAACCACAGATAGATCGGATTTTGTCGCGTCGGTGTGGTTTACCGCTGAATTCAATAGTAGATCTATCTATCTTTTGCAGATTTGAGATACGTATTTGATGTAGTTGATTGAATCAGGCGTTATTGAACGAGGCATCCTTAGGCTCAGCTCAGTTGTTGCCCATCGTTCCTGAGGATGCCTCGTGCAGAGGCGAAAAACGTGTCGAAGAATAGTCGGCGCATACATCGGGATACTGCAAGTCAGGTATCTTCCTGGAACCCATACCATTCCTATATCCCTTATCCTTTTAGAGGAGTTCGGTATTGTCAACCTTTTTCTATTGCAATAGTTGGGGTGGTCAATCCGAGGGTGCGTGGTGGCTTCATTTTTCCTTCCATTAGGACGTATTTGACATAAGCTCCATACAAATTGGAAAAATAGTGAAAACGGTCAAACATGTATCTCAAATGTCCAAATCCATGGATAGATCGAATGTTGAAACCGGCCGTTAGCAGTGATACGTGTGAATCGAGTCTCAGAGTTAACAAACGGAGGACAGACATGCCAAAACTGGAAGATTTGCGTACAGTTTACGACGGAAACAAAAAAAAACTCATTGCAATCTTCACTTCGTACAGAATTTCAAATATCGAACCACAAAATTGCTGTTTACCTGTACCGTCTTGCACTACGTTTTAACTAAAACTTATTTAGATAGTTTGCCATAAATATCCCGGCGTCGTCGTCTTTAATATATTTATTAAACTAGCTTTCGCCCGCGGCTTCGCCCGCATGTAATTTAAATAAAGAGTAGCCTTTGTACTTCCCCAGATTTCAGACTTTCCATATAAAATTTCATCACAAACAGATCTGCACATTAGCCGTGTAGCATACATATAAACAGATAGTACTTAAAATTACTTTTGTTTTCATTGTGTAGGTATATTATTGAAGTTATGAAGAGCTTATATACCTACTGAATAGAACAGCAGCAAAAATAAAAACTAAAAGCATTACCACAAAGTACATAATCAGACCGCACCTCCGTCCCGCTGCCCTTAAGCGCGCCAACTAATAGTAAGCGCTTTTCATAACGCTCCGCTTAGGTTAAATATAAGCGTGATACCTTTTAAACTATTCGTCCAAACTCTTTAGTGTAAAAGACAAAGTTCATCTACATTAAACACTGAAGACAATAAATCTATCAATTTTGAAAACAATTTGATAACTACTCTAAAATGAGCATTGTAAAAAACATACATTTTTTTATGTTATACTGTTTTATTACAATAAAAATTATGTAGTTAGGTGATGTACTAAAAGTTAAAAATTAATTCGGTAAGTCCTAGCTACCCAGATCGCACTAATGTTCTCATCAATCTGGGGTATTGATCAGACAAATATAAAATCGTTGGGCAAGTGAAATTTCTATCATAATGTTTACTCTGGATACGCTACGCCCAAAACAATTTTAATTAATGTGTTAATTTTATTTTCAAGTTTTTAGTTTTGTTGTTAGTTGATACTTATCATTCTCTTTTCATAGTGATCCCTTTTCTACCAATCAGGCCCTGTAGTTCGATACCCATATTGAGGTATTTGTGGCAAATAGGTAATCCGCCATTTGGTGGCGGCGGCCATCTTGGGTTTTTCATAGTAAGCTCTATTCTACCAATCAAATCCTTTCATTTGATACCCATTTTGAGGTATTTGTGGAAAATTTGTAATCCGCCATTTTGTGGCGGCAGCCATCTTGGATTTTTTATTGTGAGCCGTATTCTACCAATCAAGCTTTTTCATTCTATACCCATATTGAGGTATTTGTGGAAAATAAGTTATCCACCATTTTGCGGCGACAGCTATCTTAGATTTTCCATAGTGAGCTCTATACTACGAATTAAGCCCTTTCATTTGATACCCATATTGAAGTATTTGTGGAAAAAAGTAATCCGCCATTTTGTCGAGGCGGCCATCTTTGATTTTTCATAGTGAACCGTATTCTACCAATCAAGCCCTTTCATTCGATACCCATATTGAGGTATTTTTGGAAAATAGATAATCTGCCATTTTGTGGTGGCGGCCATCTTGGATTTTTCATTGTGAGCCCTATTCTACCAATCAAGCCCTTTCATTCGATACCCATTTTGTGTTATTTGTGGAAAATATGTAATACGCCAGCTTGCGGCGACAGCCATCTTGGATTTTTCATAGTAAGCTCTATTCTACGAATCAATCCCTTTCATTTGATACCCATGTTGAGGTATTTGTGGAAAATAGGTAATCCGCCATTTTGTGGTGGCGGCCATCTTGGATTTTTCATAGTGAGCTCCATTCTACCAATCAAACCCTTTCATTTGATACCCATATTGAGGTTGTTATCAAGTAATATTGTGATCCGCCATTTTTTGTCGGTGGCCATCTTGAATTTACAATCATTTAAATATGATATTTTAATCTTGATGACAATATGAGCGTGTACCAAATATCAGATCAATCTGTCATCATGAAGGGGGTAAAATTCCAATTACTAAATTTGACCCAAGCATACAAATAAAGATAATACAGGATTTTTGCCGACTTAGTTAATATTTTTCCTTATACTATGGCAACATTATACAAAACGTTTACAAATTGTAGCCTATGTGTTATTCTGATGTATAAACTATATTATTGTAAAGTTTCATCCAAATCTGTTCAGTAATTTTTGCGTGAAAGAGTAACAAACATCCATCCATACATACATCTTCACAAACTTTCACATTTATAATATAAGTAGGATATTTATCAACGTTTTTACGATATTTGCTACAGAGATTTCGGATTCAATCAAGCTCTCGCACGGTCTGACTACGTTGAGGTTAATTTTAAACTTTAAAAATGGCGGACTGATGGAAGTATGAGACTTAGCGGCAAGTTTGTCAGAGTAATGAGGTTTTTGCGTTGATATGTTTAGCTAGCATATCTTGTTAAGCAAAGGTGATCGTCTTAACTGATGTGTAAATAAGTAGCTTTTAGAAAATGAGCACTAATGAAACTAATGAATTGGCACTATGTCTAATATAGTCCAAGCCGATCAGGGGTTGATGGAATATTATGAACATCTTTTGTGCAATTGGCAAAGAAGATCAGCTGTTTTTAACTAAATTAAGTATTGATTCAAACAAAATGTATAGAAGAACGGCTGATTTTTCGCAGTTTTAGCAGTTCTAGGGATAAGTTATTCTTAATTATGAGAAGGAACATTCCCTTAGAGCACTTTAATAAAAACTAGCGACCCACCCCGGCTTCGCATGGGTGCAATGTGCATGTATTACACATATAAACCTTCCTCTTAAATCATTCTATCTATTGAAAAAAACCGCATTAAAATCCATTGCGTGGTTTTAAAGATTTAAGCATTATTTATGAGATGGTAATTACGTAACTATTTAAGGCACACCTTTTAACTCTTCTGACGTTTCGTATCGTAGTTGAAGTGATTTAGAGCCAGTTCATAAGCTCGTTGATGTATAACAATTGCGACAATATTGTAACCATTTTGTAGGTATTACAACTTAAACGCAAGCAGTCGCATCACTATTCACATATTAACACAATTTGTCCGCGTTTTGTCACAAGTTAGGGTGGTGTGAATGAAGCCAATTGCATCCAAATACTAAATCTACAGATCGTCATACGTGGTAGGATGGTAGGTATATCGAAGTATGTGTAGTGTATGTTATAAGAAAATAAGTGTATACATATGTCGAGTGTCGAGCACTTGTTTCCAAAAACGTTTAGTCTATACCACGGTCCACCCAACCATCACCTGCCATACATTGAAGTGCTTAAAACACGTTCTGCCTAACCCTCGTGTTTTTCAGTACAGTGACGTGCATGATGTTACAGTGGCGTAGCTGGCATTCCGCTAACAAATCTAATTTGCGACCATCGACACGCCTCACTTTTGATCGAGGATTTTGAAGCGCGGTCTTTAAATCGCCAGCGGAGTTTTTTTGATTGTTTTAGGGACGTACTTGTGCGTGGTTATTGGTGGTGTTTTTTGCTTTTGGCGGTGTAGAATAGATAGAGGTTTATTGATTGGTTAGTATTTAGTGTATTTTTAACGGTGATGTATAGAATTTGGATGTGCGTGTATACTTTATTGATTACTAGAGGATGCCCGCAGCTACGCTCGCGCATTTTTCTTAATTAAAACCTTTTCTTCCTGTTCTAGTAAGCATTTCGGAAGATGCTTCGGACCCAGATGCCAAAGAACAATGGCCACTTCTCATACATTGAATGACCTGATAATGAATTATTGTGTATATAGATAAAATGTACAAAAACAAGTAGATCTATGATCAAGAAATTATACTGTAAAGTCAGTTTTTCTTAAAAAGGTCTAGGAATGACATAATACACCGAAATTAGTTCGTATTAATAAATAATTTGACAGATTCTCCCATGTCCAATGTCACCGGCGGCGTCTTTACGTCAAAAACGTTCCATTGCATCCTTATCCAATGTTTTCAACGGCAGAAATACATTTATATTTATCTTTTTATATCTTTTAACATAAAAAAGTACATTCATTTATGATCAGCTTTTAACAACTTGATTCAATTTATAAAAAAATAAGTTTGCTCGAGGTTTTGACAAAACCAAATGCTAAAGATGTGGTATAAGTGAAATGGAACGTAGCTAAACAAGGAAGTATCTTCGTGCACAGATAATATAACAATGCAGCGAATAAAAAATATTTTGATAAGGATGCGTTCACGAGTTCTAGAACATCTTTACAACCCAAAACTTTACTTTTTACCTAGACTTCTATAAAATATAATTGTTAGTGAAATCATTACACTAAAAAATAACCTTAATTTTAAAATAAGTTTTATCTCTATACATGTTTAGGTCAAAAATGGCCATTCTTCTTTCAGCTTCTTGCGCCAGATAACTTTGGCTGTGGCTTGTCAGTCAGTCAGTCAGTAACGAAAGAATTTTATATTTGTAATTATGATATTATAGGGATGATAAGATGTCTATTGATCTGGGATCTGTCAGTTGATAAAGATTTTGATTTAAGCTCGATAAGGCTGTGTCTGTAGTCCTCTAGGAATTTACATTTCTGAAAATGGCCTATTGCACCAACAATTTGGTAAGTTGATATTGTTGTTGCCAAGTCTAGTATTCTAGATTCTGACATGAACTGGCGTGGTTTGTAGTTACTATTCTGATAAGCAATAAAACATGGTTACACAATAAAGTACAATTTCAAGTTAGCATAACGGATACTTTACGGGGAATGCCAAGTTTTCTCAGGGTTTTCTAATTCATAGAAATGGGGCAATACTAGAAGACAAAAGGACTGGAATGAAAATATTTTTTAAACAAACAGTGAAATTTACTTATCGCTATGCCCAATATTTTATCTATAGATGAATTTGGCTACCACAGGCTCTTTGACATTAGTTTCATACTATTATGTATTATTTTATATACTACTAGCCGTTGCCCGCGGTTTCACCCGCATCCTGAGGGACTACTTCGCGTAAGTACCCGAAAAACCCAAATATCTTACGGACCCCTATTTTTTCTAAAATGAAAGATAGCCTATGTTACTCGCAGATAATGTAGCTTTCTAATGGTGAAAGATTTCTAAAATCGAAGAAATTTTTAAAATCCAGTAGTTTTTGAGTTTATCCATTACAAACAAACAAACAAAAACACAAATTTTACCTCTTTATAATGTTAGTGTAGATGTAGATGAAATAGTATTGATGTTTCTGGTAGCCACATACATCGACAGCTAAAATGTTGGGAATGGCCTTAAGTCATTCATGATCACCTGCCAAATAATTAGTCGATTGAGAACCGTTACAGAATTATTGTTTTTTTAGATAGTATTTCACCGTCATTATTTACTTATCCACGTAGAAATCCCAACATATTATTCTAATAAAAACAAAATATGAATACACCGCATTTATTATTGATGCCCCGACCCAATTCGAAGTCAACCCGCAACTGGCGAGTTCTGTAACACACAGAATTGCTAACTAACTTTGGGACAATACCGCACCGTGGTGAAAAATTCATAAGGCTGACTTATCAATCTGCTGTAGGCTTAAAGCATTCAGGGGGTTATTCAATATTCGTCTTCAAATTTTATGTAGGTGTGTTTGTTTTGCAGGACCTCTGTTTGATGAGTTGGGAGATACGTCAGCAGGTTTTCTCAAGCCCACCTTTGTTACAAATATCTCTTTGGTATTCTGTTATTTGACTGAATGTGTGGGATGATGCTTCAAGTGGTTTATGAGCGTCAGGTTTACAAGAGGAAGAGCTTGCTGGGTTTGTAATGAGGGTGCGATGTTGAGTACAGTGGTAAGTATTGTACTTTCTCAGAATTTGGTAAGTAACAGTCGTTGCAAAGTCCAGCCGGTTGCAAGCAATATAACGAAAATTTTCCTTTTGTGTGGCGTATTATATAGAGTACCTACCATTGGGAATGAAAGACGATACAGTTTAAAATTCGTTTTCTTACCATGTAAACCCAGTAACACTCTTTGATTACGCTGACCATTTACCACAGTAAGCTTAAGTATTATGGCCGTAATGCTAAGACCATACACTGATCTGATATTAGTATGGATCTGTTAACCAGTAGCGGGATCAATGTCTTTATAAGTAGGTTAGGTAGATTTTCTTACAGTTTCACATTAGTGCCGTGATTACGCTGCGTATGTGCGATCACCGCGTGTTACGACGTGACGTTACAATCATATCTCGCCGCATACACGTGTTAACACGTCACAGCACTATCTTGTTCATAGCTAATAGTTGAAAGTAGAGGTGCAGTATATATACAATATTTCTTCCCAGGGACTCTTTATGCAGAAATATGTTAACAGATGGGTTGAAGGAATGTCTAAGATTCAAGCGGTTTGAATGGTCTCTTCAACTGCTACGCGAAACGTAGTAGAAGATAGCTTGTGGTATGGATGTTAACATTATCATACAACCTTTCGTTATCCATTATCACTATCATATGGTTTGGTCATTATCACTATCATAAGTTCTTTGTCAGTCAATAGGAGGAGTTGGTATGCTATATCACGGTGGAGAGGCAGGTTGGTTGGTTTCATGACGAATTTCCTGTCTTTTCCTAAGAAATAATTTGCTTCGTGTATTTTACTTAGTCGCTTAAGACACCCACGGAAGGAAATGGATTAGTGAAAAATTGTATTCTTAACCCGTCACCATACGGACCTACATACAAATAAAGTGTAGTAGGTACACAATGTTTGCACAGCGAAATCTGCGTCACTGCGCATTTATGCAGTCACTGCACCTGTCACATTGATCGTGTGCACCCACATATCGGCAGGGCTCACGTGTGCACCCGCCGTGAAATCTTCGCTTACGTCATACGTCGTGTATTTAGACGACCACAGTTTTATATGGAAATAAAGTAATGTTGGAAACGAATGAACAAAGTTATTAAGCATATGACAGTGATACGAATACTATAACGCCTAAACGCCTCCTAAACTACTTATCTGCTATGTTAAAAACTATCTACAGTCTATAGGCTGAGATTATGATGCTTATACAGGGTGTCACAAGACCCATCACCAAGCCGAAATCTACTCGTTTTGGACATCATGCCAAGTCAAAGTCGTACTAATACCTAACTACAAAAATTCCATAGTAAATTTGAGCCTCAATATCTCCTGAACGCGTAATTTCCCATGTATGGTGCCGAAGTAAAAAATGTTCGTAATGATTGGTATAATATGGGTTTCACTTTTCGTTAAGGGTCTTTTTACAGCCTGTATAATGTGCCTAAAGGTACCCGGAGGGTGCCAACAAGTATCTACATCTAAACTTTACTGTTACTTTGTCCATCTGTCTGTCACCGGACAAGTATCTCATGAACCATTCGTCCTCGTACCAGGGTTATCTTGGTTGCACTCAAGACTTAAAATACGCCTTGGAGTCCTCTAACTAGTCTAACCAAACATGACAGAATATCGGCTTTTCTACAGAGCGACTGCCGTCTGACCTCCGCAACCCAAAGGGATAGCGATATTCTATGGTTTAAACCAGTATCAGTTTATTTGAGGGTACTGACTCCCCGTAACGACTGTCAAAGATCTTCATTACAGCCGAGACCGACGTTTAAAGGTGCTCTCCCAGGCACGGAATAAGCGATAATTAACAATTTAATACGTACATAACTTCGTAAAAAACTCTATCTCATTAACCGCTATACGTATCAAATTATAATTTTCTATGTGCGAGATGGCGAAGAGCAAAACGGTCATAAAGAATTTTTATTACATATTGAATAGTATAGTCGCTTTATTGTGGAAGGAAAAATAGAAGGCATAAGGCCGTGCGACAGGGCTCCCATGTGATGGACAGACCAAATAAAATTGGCTGTTGGAGTCCCTTTAAACGACTGCAGCAGGGTGGCTTCTAGCAGAAGGGGAGGGCGTACTGTCGTGAAGAAAATCACATTATCTGCCCATACCAGTCCTACAACATGTCGATCACGACTGTTCTGTCATATAGACGGATAAAAAAGAAGAATAGTAGTAGATCCCAGGGTTGCCAGACCTTACGTACTCTATATTTTTGTACAAGATTATACCCGCAGCTTCACCCGTTATCGCAACCAAAGGTAGCCTATTTGTTATTCTGGTGCATAACTTGTAAACGTATTAGCAAAGTTTCTTCAAACTTCGTTCGTGAAAGAGTAGAGATAAGTGTTCTTGAAAGGGTAACTAACATCCATCCTCAGTGACTTTCATCTTTACTATAAAAGTAGAGTTGGGGACCTTCTGTGTGCGAGGCCGACTCGCACTTGACATTTTTCTCTAGTTCGCAAAAACGCACGCACAATACCGTCAACCCTTCCGGCCGGTCTGCGAGACCGGAGTATCGATTGTCGCGAGTGAATAATACACGCGGCTCGCGCTGCCGGTCCGTCCGCCGGTCAATTAGTCCGCCTCACACCCGCTCATGCCGCCGTAGCCATTGTGCTTGATGAAACTGTTTGTTAAGGTAAGTTTTGTACGTTTTTAGATTCGTTGCTATCAATAGAAATCAATAGCTGTTGTGTTTTGGTGGTCAACAAACGTCACTGCAGGATCAAATGGAGCTGATCGCGTGGTTTGGGTTACGCAGATTTTTTTTATTTTATAAACCAAAGCTGCATCCCGACTCTGTACGGTGATATTTTTAAGCTACGTAATTTCGCAGCGTATTTCTGCCGGATGATTTGTATGCGTAATACAAATAAACAGCCCTGTATATAAACTGTCCCACTGCTGGGCATGGGCCTCTTCACACAGAAGGGGTAGCCCATATTCCAAGCATGATATATTAATATTAATACATGGATACACGTACGAAGCTGGAACCAGTGGTAAAGCATACCCGACCGGATAGGCTCTTTTTAATCTGTTTCAAGCATCTGCCAATTGGTTCTTAGTCAAAGCGACATGCTCTCGATAACGCGGTCGTGATGAGGCAACATTGGTAGTGGATGTAAAACTCTTTACAGTTCCTCTTTTTATACAAAGTGTCTTCTTCTTGGCGATTCAATAGCTATCTAAATTCTGTGAAACCAATAATCTGCCACAGCTATGCAATTGTTTGTTGCACCGAGGGTCCATACAGACAGTCATACAGACAGATGAACAACAAAATGATCCTATATAGAAACGAGTTTTTCTTTTTATTTGGTACGGAAGTCGGAACCACTGAATACAGATTTACATAGAAGCGCATTTCTTAAGGATTTTGTGTGCTGATTCCAAGTGGCGAGTTGGCGACTGTCGTCAGTGTAGTTCGTACTTGGCGCCGTTGGCGGCGCTGGCGTCGTTCTCCGTCTCTCTTGCTCTCGTAGTTAAGATACACAGGAGAAACGTTCGTCTCTCTTGCACTCATAGAGACAGCTCTCACAGCGTGACTGCCACGCCGCCAAGCGGCAATATGGGTCACAGAAAGTTTGTCTACAGAGCGCCCATAAGAAATGCGCCTCTATGTAAGTATTTGACCTCTTTGTCGGTACCCTAAAAATAGATGTAAAATTATTTTAATGTCACTCCAATTTCATTTATTCCGTGCCTATGATAATTTTACAAATCCCGTTACTAATTAATCCATAACACTAATAAACAAATAGCCGTTGATTATTGGCTCATAACACAGTCAAATCTGCGCAGTATATAAAGGTGCATTAACACTGCACCGGCTAAGTGTTGTTAATTGACATTCGGATAACTGTCGCGCCGCCGCGCCGCCGCGCCGCTATTCTGTTTACTGTGGTAGTGATGGCGTACTGGTATAGATAGCTCGATATTTGACTGTAATACATATTTTAGTATTTTTGTCCGTTTATCTGGTTCTATTGATATTTTGTCTGCGGATCAGGAGGTCCCGTGTTCGATTCGGGTCGGGCAAAACTATTGGGGATTTTTTTGAATTCTCAGTAGCAGCAGGGTGTATGGCAATGTGCTACGGAACGGCAATCGGCTCGCACCCTATTACGTATGACCATAAGGTGAAATGGGTTTAATAATACACTCTGATTACCCCCGGGAATACAAGCGAGAAGCTAAAAAAAATACCACATGACACACAACATCATTTAGTCCCAAACTAAGCAGAACTTGTTCTATGAGTCGAAATGGTACAATTAGATTGACATATCGGTAATCGGGATCTCATTGAGCTTAGAAGTAGTCAAGAATGAAATGGTAGGATTCAATGCATGGGTCAACGTAGCAAATGTTTTATAGGTAGAGTCATTCGGGGCAACTGTGCGCACTTTTGCCTTTCAGACCTTACTGTGTTTTAAATATTAACGCTAGAGAAATAAAAAATATATCTTTGAATAGAGCATTTACTCATCTATAAATGAAAACAGAAAATTAAACTAAATTAAAGTATATAGGTATTTTTGTAATAAGGAATTATAGGGAAAAGTAGGAATTCGTTCAATTGCCCCTTATTGCGGGTAACCGTGCGCACCCCTGTGGGGCAAGTAAACGCATTCCTTAGTACCTATACGACAAAAACAATTAGAAAACAATATTTTTTGTCAACATTTTTCTCGAAGTTCTAACTATTAAATGTTATTTAACTGTATTTATTGTATGTCTGAAATATATTTCATCAATTTTCTTGCAATAAATTAAAAAATCTGCCTCTTGTTCAATATTGAATATTGTCTTAAAACGACCCATTGAATCTGCAGCTTTATACAGTTTAAATGTTTGAGCAGACAGGATTCACTGATACCAATGGCATTGGCAGCTGGAGCAGCTCTCTTACTTTTGCTATTTCGGGTATGCTGTTTAGCCTTATCAATTTGGTGTTCTGTCACTGGTGCTAGTTCAGAACTTTTCCTAATATATGTTCGCGACATGATGATTTTTTATAGTGCCACATAAAACAATGTATTAGCACCTTGAAGATTTGTATAAAAAACTAATTCAGTGAATTAAGACTCAGTATCGTTCTAATATATTGCCCATGAGGGTAAGTGTACGCGTGCGCATACTTACCCGCGCACACTTTCCCCAGGAAGCCAAAATACAATTAAAACTTGATTCAAGTTTAGAAACCAAACATAACCACAAAATAACTTCTCATAGCTTTACAAACAAGAATATGCTAATTATCAAACAAAATATTATTTACCATTACTGGATCACAAACGTGGACGTGACAGGGTTTGCCAAAATGACAAAAAATACCAATGAAACTAGGAAACGTAATTATTTGCGAATAAAAAGTAAACGAAAAGTGACGCGGCGTAGTGTCTTGTCGCAACTAGTAGGCCACTTCGGCGTCCTTGATTCACCCGAATGAACCACCCCTCCTCCACAACTCGTTCCGGAGATATCAACAGTGCGCTCACTTACCCACTGCGTACGGTTACCCCGAATGACTCTGTGTATGTGGTCGATGATGGAGCAGACAAACTAGACCGCTTTTTTCGTATTAGCGTGTGTCCAACTCTGGTGCCGGAGTTTTAAAACTGCCTGAAGGCCATATGGCCTACGTTTTTTGTGTGAGAGACAAGAACAGAGACCGTCGGCTTTACATGCCTACTAATATAATAATATTCTACCACATTCACACAACACTATCTAGTCCCAAACTAAGCAAAGCTTGTACTATGGGTACTAGATAATGGATAAACATACATAATATATACTTTTTTTTGTTAATACGTACATATTATACATAGAAACACCCAGACCAAGAGAAACATCTATGTTCATGCACACAAATGTTTGACTTGAGCGGGAATCAAACCCGCCACCTTCGGCGTAGCAGTAGCTTACACTTCCGCTGCGTCAACCGGTCGTCTAAGCTAGCGCTTTGATGTATAGGCCACAAGCGTTCACCCATCCAAGTGCTGACCTTTATAAACGTTGCTTTACTTGCCGACCTTTTACGAACTATGATAATCACCAATAGTTACAAGCATGTTTGAGCCTAGTCCAGCAGTGGACTGTTAAAGGCTCATGATGATGATGTGTTGTCCGTAAACCCTAGATATTAAGGCTTTCAGTCTCGATACATTTTCGAGTCCCGGGAAAAAAAATCGAGACTCAGCCCGGTCTCGAAATTCCCGGGAAAAATGAGACTTTCGAGACTCTTTAGAAAAAAGGTTTTAAACTCATGGCATTTGGGTAGTTAATACAATGAGTTTAAATAATGTGAATACATACCTACAAGTATTTTTTGTAACAGGCACATAGGAAGCAAAATACATCCAATGTGTTTTCAGATAGAAAGAATCTAATGATAGCCTAAGATCAGTAGAAGAGCGACATTCATCGATCTGGTTAACGGATGAAAAGTATTTTATATCAAATTTTGCATGTAAAAAATATATCGCGAATGATTTAGCAAAAAAATCCTGCCCAGACTAGGAAAAGTATAAAAAATATATATATTTGCCTTTTCATTTAACATACGTCTTTAATGAATAAAACATTATACGCAACGACAGTCTATACAAGAATGGGCATTCTCCTTTAGTACTAACACTACTAACCGAATGTATGAACCCTAAATGGTACGTAAACATTGGGTTGTCTATTTTTCTGGCGTATTTATAGGGTTGGCAGGAATGGCAGGTATTAACACTTTGACAGTTAAGTTAATACTAGTTATATTTATTTAATCATCAGTCCGTCTACAGATATGGCCAGCCCACTGCCACTTGAGCTTACTGATTCTGTGAGCTATGTCGGTAATTTTGGTTCTTTGTCGGATAACTTCATTTCGGATCCTTCAAATTTAATCCTTCAAAGAGACGCCAAGTATAGCCCGTTCCATAGCTCGCTGGGTGAGTTTTAGTTTGCGGACTAGTTACACTGTGAGTGTCCACGTCTCGGCACCGTATGTCATAACAGGTAGGACGCATTGGTTGAAGACTTTGGTCTTCAGGCATTGCGGTAGGGGCGAAGAGAAAACTCGATGTAGCTTGCCAAACGCTGCCCAACCCACCTGGATCCTGCGGTCGATTTCTTTCTCGAAGTTGTTTCTACCAAGTTGGACTACTTGCCCAAGGTAGACATACTCTTGAACAACTTCGAGCATAGATCAGTCGACATAAACCGGTCCCGGGACATGTGTTCGTTGAACATAATCTTGGTTTTATCCAAGTTCATGCCGAGACTCGTCGAGAGGCTCTATTTAGGCTGTGTAGCATTTCGCTCAGCTCTTCCAGGCTCTCTGCCACGATGACGATATCGTCGGCAAACCGAAGGTGGGATATGTACTCGCCATTAATGTTTATGCCCCGTCCAGCCCAGTTCAGCGTCTTAAAGACGTCTTCGAGTGCGTTGGTGAAGAGCTTAGGGGATATTACATCCACCTGCCTCACCCCTCTTCGCATCTCGATCGGGCTGGTTTTACTGTCCTGGAGTTGGACGGTCATAGTGGTCGTGTCATACAAGCATCTCAACACCTCGATGTAGCGCCAATCGATGCGACACCGCTGCAGAGCATCCAGTACCGCCCAGATTTTGATGGAGTCGAAGGCTTTCTCGTAGTCCACGAAAGTCATACACAGCGGCTGATTGTACTCGTTGGTCTTCTGTACAATGTGCAGAACAGTATAGATGTGTTCTACGGTGCTGTAGCCTTTTCGAAACCCGGCTTGTTCCGGTGGCTGGAATTCATCGAGTTTTCTGGCGAGGCGGTTTGTTAGGACTCTCGAGACCAACTTGTAGACGTGGGTCATGAGTGAAATGGGTCTATAGTTTTTCAGCAAGGATTTGTCACCTTTTTTGAAAAACAGAACCACCGCACTCCCACTCCACGCCTGAGGTGTTAGGCCTTGGTGGATAACGAAATTTGTTTAATAGACAAATCTTATATACAAATGAGGGTTACTTCACTGCGAACACGATGATATAGAGTTGGCTGCGAAAACCCTGTCAGGAAAAGCTGTTGGCAAGTTTTTTTTGCTAACCACGGTAATTCACGATTTTTTAAAATAATGGTAATTATTTGACTTAAGTCTCAAAAGTCTCGATAGTCTCGAAAACTGGAGGCAGCAGTATCGAGTCTCGAAAACACCGCAAAATCGTCGAGACTCTCGAAATTTACGAGACCGAGACTCCCGGGATGAAAGCCTTACTAGATATAAAGCTTTATCGCACAAATATGTAAGTAAGTTACACGCATATTGATTCATCATCAGCCCCGTATATTTATATACGGAGCTGATGATCCCACTGCTGGGCCGGGGCCTCATCTCACTATGAGAAGAGCATGGTCCATCACGCTGGCCAAATGCGGTTTAGCAGACTACACACATGTCTTTTAAGAACATTTTGGAGAACTCTCAGACATGCAGGTTTCCTCACGATGTTTTCCTTCACCGCTTAGCAAGCGATATTTAACAATTTAATACGCACATAACTTCGAAAAAGCATTGGTGCGCGCCGTGGATACGAACCTGAGACCATCGGTCTCTCCACTAGGCTATCGCTGCTATTTTACACGCATATGTGTGTTCGTCATCTCTAGAATAAGGCCGTGGGCATTATGTTCGCTATTATAACAACGAGAATGGCGCGATCGATAGTGATGCGGTCCTGCTCTATATTTAACTTTGGTTCCGCCGCCCGTTAGAAATAGATGCATTCGTGAATCAACTACTCCTGTTTATTTGAATTGAGATATTTTATTTCTGGAATATTTTTTCTTTTGGCGTCAAAGTGTAGCGTTTTTTGCATGAAGCACATTGGGCTATAATATATTTCCTTTTTAGTCAAGTAAGTTCAAAATATAGTCTCAAATAGGATAAAAACAATGATATTAAAAAAGTCATAGATACGTTACCTACGTAGTAATCAATCTGTAGAAACGGTACACTAACGCACACGCCGATAACACCATACTTTATTTTAATTTCGGTTGATAAGATGTGTCAGTTTCACCATGACGCCGGCTCGCGACGTCACACACACATTATGTAAGACTTGCCAACTGGCTTATGTTTAGCGTCCTGCTTTTGGTACGCCTATAACGTATCTACTTCTTTTTACTTGTAACATCGTTGGATAAAAATGTGTCTTTTTTTCAAATCGGTTGAATCGTTTTGACTCTGACATATTTGAATCTTATGTTCAATAGAACATAAGATTAAAAATCCGCAAATATCTAGAAAACGAAATATCGTATTCTAGATATTAGCGGTGCCATTAGAAATAGGTCAATATAGCTAATATTATCTTGTATGACTGCCATTACTACATTGGATGCCGCCTTCGGTTGATGGAGTAGCGATGTTAGTTCGTAATAGTCGGGTCACGCGTCGTAGATACGTGTTTATTGACAGAACCACCATTTAGTACTGCAGATATTACGCATAATAAACAAATGTGCTATTCACAATCATTTAAATTAATCGGTCGCAACTGTCATAATCCTCCTTGACAATAAAAACAATTTATTGATAACATTTGGCAAACAAATGATTTGGAAAACTTTTCTAAACACGAGGTTTCGTTTGATTTCAATTTCTTTATAAGTACTTTCTTTAATCCTTATTGCTTATTCGCAATAATTGCCATAGAAAGACTATCCACGTCTGCATCGCAAAATACGAAGCTTTGTCCTGAAACACATTCCTACCTAAAAGACCCTCGGGCACTAATCTTCCTTAGGGACTATAAACTAAACAGCTATGTTAGGTATGCAAATCTCCTGAATCACGGGCCGTTTCGCCATTAAAATTGTAACTAAACAACACCAAAAATCGCTTACACTTTTTATACGACCCTAACATCAGCATCCCGACCCGCAATCCCAAGATTATGATTTACGAAGCACTTCCCACTATAAGTTGAACCCTCCGATAGTTTGCCATACTCGGATTTCTACGGAGTTTCGTTAGTGTGATGTGAGGAGAGAGGTCTAGGTGTGCTGGTGTGTACCAAATCCAGGTACGGCAACATTTGGCCGAGGTTCAACCGTGCTCTGAAGGGTTGGAAGGTAGGCACAACATGCAAATGTTGGAGGGTGGTACATGCAGCAGATTTAGAGCGATCCAGTAATGAATCGGTCATCTCAAAGGAATATGTGTATGCTGTATATATATCGCGGGAGAATTGGTGTGAACCCAGCGCCGTCCTTGTGTAATGCGGATTTTGGCCTACCCTCACTTGATTTTTAATTTTAACCGCAATGTCGGTACTTAAAGACACTACATTAATGACGTTTACATACTGTAGAGCTGTGTCGCTGCCGCGGTGTTTATACTTGTTAATGACTGTATTCCAAGTAGTAGATAATTTAAAGCCATCTCAGTTGAAAGTGTCGATTTTTTTTGTTTCAACCGGGACCTGGAGTAATAGTGACGATCGGTGGATAAGACTAGTGGTTGATGCAATTCTATCCAGTGGTTTAGTCCAGTCTCCAAATCATCACAAATGTTCAGCTACAGCACACTTAATTTACTTGTTGGTTTTTCACAGCTGCGATATGTTCCTTGACCCTTTCCACTATTCTTCCTTTGGTCTGTCCGATATAAAAACTACCACAATGGCAATCGACCTATGAGACGCCAGGTGTTACTTTACCTTAGCATTGACTAAAAGATCCTATGGAAATAATATCATATTGTAGCGACCTAGACTAATAACAGATTTTCTAGGTTGGACACACGACGAGTTTGTATATAGGTACATCTATAGACATAAAGATATATTTGTTTCTGCATTTTGGTTGTTTACAACACTTATGCAAGTTAAAACCCTATTGCCTCCGTGGTACAGTAGATAGCGTATGCGACTGCTAATCGGAGGTCCCGGGTGCGATTTCCAGGTCGAGCAAAAGTGTTACTGGGTTTTTCCGAATTCTCAGTAGCACCATCTGGTGATGTGCCCGGTAACGGCAATAGGCTCGCCCCCTATTACGTGGGACCTAAAAATTCATGGCGAAATGTGGGTGTCATATTACACCTCTGCCTACCCCTTCGGGGATACAGGCGTGAACCTATAAAAAAATAAAATAAAAAAACCCTATTCCAGACGAAGCCGGCTTTTCCGAGCTAAATTACCTCTTGACAAGAAAAGCCGAAACAAACTCAGAGTCACTGCTTTTTTCTCTGTCTTTCCTGTCTCTTTCATCTTTTCGTATTATTTTAAAGTCCACACAATAAGGGCTTAGGACCTCTTGGTACTGTTTAATATTAGCTATCCCGCTTCAGCTTATAACTGGTGACACTCTCAAAGCAGATTCCCAACGGTGACGGCGGCTCCTTGTACCACTTTATGACGCACGGGGACGTCACAGACGTACCGTTTATATCGCTGTACGTCTCATCTCTAATACATTAAACACGATCAATACAACCGATGTGTATTGCTATTTATTGCTTCAGTTCAAGAAGGATGTTCTCTTCGACTGTATTTCTTTTTTGCCACTTGGATGGGTGACCGAGTTTGGCATTTACATCTGAGCGCTACCATGCTTCGGAGGGCACGTAAAGCTGTCGGTCCCGGTTCTTGTCTAAGGACAAGGATCGTTATACCTTCGTGCGGTCTGAAAACTCTGACACCAAAGTTGGCCACACACTCACACGAGAAAGAACAACTAGGTGAACCGATTCTTATTTCAATTTGATTAAGTTCTGACTGGAGAACTACTTGCTCTTGAATCCATAATGCCTTATACGTTTTCAGGTTATATTTTATGCGGAGCGTCTGAAGTCGTCTTGTTTAAATTCGTAGAATATGACGACTCTAACAAAAATACAAATAGCATACTGTAACGTACTTTTTATCCAGGAGTGTTCTGACGTGATTTTATTGTGATAAATGTTGAGTTAAATTAAATAATACATAATGGTACACAATATACAATTTGCGTTTACGGCCGATTGGCATAGCGGGAGTGTAAGCGACTGCTACGTCGAAGGTCGCGGGTTCGATTCCCGCTCAAGTCAAACATTTGTGTGCATGAACATGGATGTTTGTCTTGGTCTGGGTGTTTCTATGTATAATATGTATGTACTTATTTACAAAAAAAGTATATATGTATGTTTATCCATTATCTAGTACCCATAGTACAAGCTCTGCTTAGTTTGGGACTAGGTGGTGATGTGTGTATGTGGTAGAATATTATTATTATTATTATATGCAGATTATTTTACTACTATAAAGCATACATATTCCCTCTTTCTTTTCAATCCTTTCCTTATAGAAATAAATTATTCGTACACTTTTATGGCGTGTATTATCACAGGTAAATAAAACACGAAGTAAAATACTTCGCCGTCGATATATTTATTAATTCAATCTTTATATGCACAACGAATACTGATGAGCTGAATTCTATGAGGATTTCTCCCAGTTTACAGAAACAACTACAGACATCTACTTACATATCTGCCTCTCAGAATTAGAATTAATCGGTAACAAGAGGAACATCGCTTCACACGACAGCTTACGTTGTATCTGTCATTTATATTCATAACCCATACACCCATGCAATCCTTTGTAATTATACACATCGTTAATACGACGTGTATGACGAATGCAAGAAGTGTGATAACTGTGTCATTATGAAGTTGACAGAATTTTGGGGAGAAAGTTCAGGATTGTCAGTGATTTGTATGAGTGAGAGGTGACAGTAAAGCACAGACAGGTGTATTGTTAAACCTATTTTCAGTACACGTGTATTTAAAATTTGAACGAAAAAGTGTAACTGGTAAGAGTTTGATTCCTGATCGAGGTTGATTTTCGTATTAGTAAAACTACAGGCGCTATTTGAGTAGCGCTTCTTACTGTTTCGAATAAATACAAATACAGAGAAATTCCTACAACATTCTGCCGGGCAGTTAAAGAACTAGTATACTTACAGATGACCGAGTTCTCAAAATAATATTTATTTAGCAAGGTATAAGAAGCGTTATGTTTGTTATTTTTAGGAGAAATTGCTAATCACGAATGACAAACGCAAGGCAAGACAGGCCTGGTGAGCTTTTGATTAAAAAACCTACGAGCAACTTTTGTATTTTGTTCATACCTACGTAATCCGTATCAACGTTAATCTTCTCTCGTCTTATTTACATTTTATTACGACACACAATGACGCTGTATAAAATATTTTCCAGCTTGATAATGTCGTAATTTGTAACAAGATTTTACTAAAAAGTAAAACTCACTCTTCCTAAAGCAAGTCAAATTGAAAACGGCCTTCCAAATGAAACATTTTCAACTATTAGATTCGGTCTAAATCGTCCCAAATCTCTCGATAGCCGATATTTTTTCCGCGTTAGTGTCCACTAACGTTTTCCACTAAGCAAGTCATCGCGCGATATCCCTCCTGAATGGGGGATAATAGAGTTGGCCAGATGATTTGTCGGATCGATCCCTATTTTAGGAAATTGGATTTGTAGATCGGAGGCGATAAGAAGAGGGAGACAGGGGCCTGAGGAAATAACGGTAAAAGTTTAGAGGCCCTCTGTTATCACTGATTTGCGTATATCGATTTTACGCCGACAAGGATTTATACCTTCCTCGTTTTTTCTCACTCAAAGGATTATTCGGTAAATTTTAAAAGAATCCTTTGTAACGGTAATGTTCTGATAAATTGGTTTTCATTGTTAAGGTACCAAATAAGGAAAATGTTACAGGAAATAATGTTTGTACCTTTCGAATAAAATATTCCATCGAATAAATATAATTTTACTGGGAAGCAGACAGCTTAATTTGCACGTGGCGTAGTACTTTAATATTTTAAGTGTTCTGTTATGAGAAAGTAAGCCGAAACACGAGACTGACAGTTAAAGTGTACAAAGGTATTATTGCTCGACTTTTCCGACGTATCCACTGAAATATTTTTCGTTTGCAATGTTTTTATCTGCGTACTTGCAGATATGCTCTTTTCTTGTGTGTACGAGATGATTGTGTTAGTATTCAATAGGTTACCGGGCGAAAAGGTAGCTCATGGAATTAAGATTATTATAAAGATTATTTTATCATCTTTTTTTCAAAACTGATCAATTATTCTTCTTTTACGTGAACAAAGGATAAACTAGTTGATTATCACTTGATTTTCTTGACTCGTGCACACTTGACGACATGTATCAAGCAAGACCAAATGCGTTACGCGTTGCCGAGTACTGGGCTAAAACCGTATGAAAAGTGTTGCCATCGACACGAAAAAGAAGACTTGATTTCAATCAAGTCAGAAGATTTGTTGGATTCATTGCGCAAATAAGGCTTGAAAAACTTTTAATACCTTAAACATTTTATTAAGGAACTTAAGGACGGATTGCTTTACACCAGAAAAGTAGTTAGAAGTAGCTGCTTGGAAATGTGCAACCCCTACTTATTTATTTTATGGCAAGAAGAAATTACAAGTTCTCACTCTCTCTTCTCTCATATAATAATCACTCTGAATGGCAAGATTTTTCTAAAGTGCAAAGAAAGTCTGTCAGAAAAGAAGAGATCTGAGATAAAGATTAGACGACAACGTTAGTCTGAGTGGGTAGTGGTGTCACATTGCAGTATCTACTGATTTAGTTGTCTCGTCGTCGGGGATTGTCAAAATAACACTTCGATCTATTGCGGTTCCCTCCAGCTGAGCAACCAACATCAGCTCGTGTCTAGTGCCCGCAGGTACTTTAGAAATTCTACTCTAACCAGCCCCAAAAGTAAGCTGTAGCCAAGTCTTTGATTCTAAGCATTCGGGACATATGGTCCCATTAACTCTGGCTACTTAAATTCTGCTGCCCGGGGTTACCATTATTAGATACGTGTGCTAAAGCTCTACAGAGTATTACAATTCAGGACTGTTATCTTAATTACCTTGCAATAATCGTTTCTATTACATATTTCTCAATAATCGTTCGGGAAAATCATTCGAATTCTATGAATGCCACAATACCACTGATAAATTTATGAGGTCAAAGATTCGAATACCTACCTGTTTTTGCGAAGTGTTCAATGACTAAGACACACCTCAGCATTATCACTAAAAAGTTTACAATAATACCTTACACTTAAATGAACACAACAAATCAAATAACCTGTCTAAAACCAAAATTATTATACCACCAGAGGACGCCAGCAGCTATTCCTGCATTTTTTTTTTAATTTGCCTGTTTTGGCCGATCCCGTGGGAATTTCGGAAAATCCCTTCTTAGTGCACCGCTACGGTCCCCAAGGAACATACATGCCAAATTTCAGCTACCTGCGCCCAATAGTTTCGGCTGTAGCGTGTCTGTCAGTCAGTAAGTAACGCAAGGATTTTATGTATTAAGATTACCCTTATTATTTGACATAAATTTTTTACTTACAGATTGTTGAGGCCTTTTTTATTATTAAGATACTTGTGATAGAGGACCAAAAAAAAAACCAAATAAGCAGCAAATATATCGAAAGTTCGCTCTCCTTTTTCTTGGGGGGTAGACAGCAAGATATACTATTAAAATAATGGTCCAACTGATTCTCCTTCCTGTCACGTCGCAAGGCAATTTTAAAGGGCGCCCGAAGGTGCCCTGCCTGATATAAGTGTACAATGGCAACTGTTCGGCAGCAGATGTGCCTTAGTTGTATCTAAATGTGAAATCAATAGAGTGCCCGATTTAATTCTTGTTTGATGCAGCTTATCTGCAGATTATATTGAGTCGTAGTGGTTGAGGTGATAGTTATGGGTTGTGGGGAGATATTTTGAAAGTGCATTTTAATAAGAGAAGGCTATTGCACCAGTTATTTTTTTCGGTATGGTTGAAGATCATATTAAAAAAGGTGATCTTTTTTGTAGTTGTAGGAATTTGAGGTCTTGACATTCCTTGTATAGTTTACTTATTATTTATAGAAGGATAGACAACCATCTTTATGACGATTTTTTTATTTCTTCTATAAGACATGATCACCGTTTACTATTAGTCGGGTCAATCCGGGTGACAAATGACAGGGAAAGACTGCGTAACGTGGCGGACGACCGGTTGGCGCCGCGGGAGTGTAAGCGACTGCTACGCCGAAGGTCGCGGGTTCGATTCCCGCTCAAGTCAAACATTTGTATGCATGAACATGGATATTTGTCTTGGTCTGGGTATTTATATGTATAATATGTATGTATTTACAAAAAAAAAGTATATGTATATATATGTATGTTTATCCATTATCTAGTACCCATAGTACAAGCTTCTGCTTAGTTTGGGACTAGATGGTGTTGTGTGAATGTGGTAGAATATTATTATAAAAAAATAAGCTTATTTCAACTGTCTAAAAGGCTCTTACATATGTCCTTATATTTGATTTGCGCTTGTACCAGCTTCAATAAAGTAAGCCTTTCCCTTCATTTCACCGCAATACTTAGTCTTCCACATTTTGGCATACGGAACCGTTTAGGGACAGGTACATTGGAATGTAGCTCACACTATTACCAGCGGAGCTGAAGTTAATTTCATTAATGCATTACTGAGCAGTACCCCTGGCGGGTAGACCTACATAAACTTCGTACGCATAAAAAACCCGTGAAAACTGAACGCGCACAACTCCTTGGGGCGGTATAAAGTTGAATTTTGTTTCGGTTTAATTATACGCCAGCGGCTCGGGGGTAAGCAGAAGTAAAAGTTAATTAGTTTTAATTTTAACTGGTGGGGGAATGGCAGCGTTTTTGGTGCCGGCCGGCTCGCCGTGTGAAGTGTGGACATAGTTCTGTTGATGTTGGGGTGATTAATTGTTTTTAGTTTTAAATGTCGCGGAATGGTTATGTGTGTTTTCAGCATAAATATTTAAATGGCAAAATATGTTGAAGTACGAGTAGAATTACTCGAGTACTACCAAAAGCCGGCAGTGACTCTTTTCCAATAAATATTTTCATGACTAAACTTCGTCTATTGCTCTACTCATCATCATCAACCTCGTTTGTAAGCTGTCCCACTGCTAAGTACAGACTTTTTCTAAGCATGAGAACGATTAAGCCTTAGTCCACCTTGTTGGCCAAGTGCAGGTTGGCAGACTGTAGCTACTAGGAAAATATATAAATTGGTTTGTCAGCAGAAAGTGACCTCTTGTGTTACTCAACGTTTTGTTTGAACTTTAATTTTAAATAAAATGTCATTATCTATATGTCACAGAACATCGCCTAAACGGCTGGACCATATTGGAGATGTTGTTGGTATGTGTATAGTCGAGTGGGTACTGGACGATTTAGATTTCTAAATGCCGCCCGTAGGTGGCACTGTTGTTGAAAATCCATTATTGCGCGGGAGAACCAAAGAGGTAAGCTAGCGTATATATAACTGTTCTATAAGTGACTATGTCACTGAAATAGTTCTTACTGGCTGAACTAATAACAAAACGACTGCCATCAACCTAAAGGGATGGGTAGTGATATTCCAGGGCCTAAATCAGTGTCAGTATATTTAAGATATAGCGACTAATAACGTCACAATTTTTTATGACAGACGATTTTCGAAGCACGGGGTTAATAATAGTTAACAGTTTTGTAGTAGCTCCGAAAAGAAACTTGCGCACACTGCGGTCTCCAATACAAAACCGATGTCTTCTGCATTCAACGAAAACCCAGCCTACTAGACGGCAGATGTAAGGCGAACACTTTCTGACAACACGTTAGACTTATACGTCTTACATAAGACCAATCCTAACATTAGTTATGAATTATGACGTACCGCAAATTTAAACCGGACAATTAGAATGCATTTTTGTAGCCACCTTCGCCCCGCATACCTCAACGCTTTGACAGAATTGTTTGTTTGTTGAAATGAAAACATTAGGTGTCTAGTAGACTGGGTTGTCGTTGTCTGCATTACAGTCTGTTGGTAAGTAACTTCACTAGACTATACTTAATATTGTATACAGAGTATGTCATCAAAATAACGCTAATTAAATTCCAACACCCCAAATCCCAAAATTGATGCCATTTCGGCAACTTTTAATTAATTACAACATTCATATCTTTGATACTTTCGTTTCAAGATTTGTATATTCCCCTTTTTTATGTCAGTGGAGAAAATTTAATTAATATGCAAAGTGTATTGAAATAAATTAAACATTTTTTTCCTTATCTTCTTACGCAGGGCTTACGGTATTCAAACATTAAATTTGAAATTCCGACATCTTGAAAAGATGGCGTTTCTTTGTTCTCTTTGTAATGTAGGTCTTCAACTTACGATGCTTTTGATAAGTAGGCACGTTCGTGTATTTTTAATATTGAAATTTGTGTGGTAGAATGTTATGATGTTTGAGTGAAATATATTGCTGTGTTACGTGCATTTACTTTTGGGATTATTTGGAAGCCAAAGGTGCTACGTAGCTTACTCATATTTTATCTTAGTTCCAATATTGAAGATGTGATCTACAGAGTTAAGTATTAAGTCCTGTTCTAGATAAGAGTTAAAGGGAAGTTCAGAGATATACTATATATTTACAATTAGTTTATTCTGTATTTAACGAATTTTTACTCAACTTTATTGAAAAGGTGTCAGTGGGCATGGCACTTAGAAATAAGAAAGAGGCTAGGAGAAAATGTCTGGAGTGGCGGTCACGCATCGGATGTCGCAGCAGAGTAAGGGGGACTGATGACCTAATTAAATGCGGACAGCTAATGGAAATGTCCGTGTGGTGACGGATTATGAATACGGATTGTCACCACCCCATATCATCACATGGGTGTCGTAAGAGCCGATAGAGGGAGCGTATTATGCAGAGAACAGCACTGTAAGAGAAGGCAAACTTGATACAAACCCTATACCAACCCGTTTGGCCAGCGTGGTATAGTAGGCCAATTCCTCCTTTCAAAGGAGATGCCTAGTCCAGCAGTGGACTGTTAAAGGCTGATGATGATGAGCTAATGGAATCGGGCGTCTCAAGATCGGTATTTGTGGAGAGCCTTGGTGGAGGTCTATGTCCAGCAGTGGACCTCTATCGGTTGATAGGTATGATGGTGATTATTATCGAAAATAGCGCCATTTTATCTATAAGATATAGTGACACTATTGGACAAAGGATAGACAAGCCAGTAATTTTAGTTTAAAATATACTAGCAATTTTATTTACCCTTTTTTACTGCCTTACCTTACTTTTTAACTAAGTGAGCATGATTTTAGTTAGAACTGTAGTCCTATCAATCATGACACAAATACATAACTGAGAAGGATAATGCCTGCATCTGATATAAATGTGAATATCATATAATAACGGATCTCAATCGCATAATTATTTAACAATAAATATAAATAAAGAAAGCAGCGATAGCTGAGTGGAGAGACCGACAGACTGCTACGCAGAGGGTCTCGGGTTCGAATCCACGGCACGCACCAATGACTTTTCGGAGTTAAGTGCGTATTAAATTGTTAATTATCGCTTGCTAAACGGTGGAAGAAAACATCGTAAGGAAACCTGCATGTCTGAGAGTTCTCCATAATCTTTTTCGAAAGACATGTGAAGTCTACCAACCCGCACTTGGCCAGCGTGGTGGACTATAGCCTTACCATTCTCATAGTGAGAAGAGGCCCGTGCCCAGTAGTGGGACAGTATAAAGGGCTGATGATGATGAAATATTAAAGACCTAGCCAATTTGCCCCGATGATTCAGCATGATGTAGGTAGGTACCTATAGGAAATAGGTATCGGTAGGTACCACGTAGGTACCGATACCTATTTCCTGTGTTACGAGAAACTTTGCAAACACTTCGACCACAGGACGCAAAAAACATCCTTACTGTTATATTATTTCCGTTGTGGCTTTTATATACCTGGGCAATGTATAAGTATTTTATGGACAAAGGGGAATAAGATGGTTTGGGCACATGGAGAGGATGGATGACGAAAGACTGACAAAGAAAATATATAAGGCAAATGTGAAGGGGACAGGACGAAGGGGAAGACCTAGGCGGACGTTCTCTGACCAGATTGGAGACTTCCTAAAAAACGACAGGTCAGAAGTACCCTAAACAGAAGAGAATGCATGAGAAACTTAATGGGAGTGAATTAAGCAAGAGAGGTATGTCAGGATCGTTGCAAATGGCGTTCTGTAGTCTCTGCCTACCCCAACGGGAAACAGGCGTGAGTATATGTATATATGTTTCTCGTAAGATTAGTATATAGCATCTATAACGTTTAAAAAACAAAGCTCCGCCGAAGGGTTTATGTGGGCTATAAGGGGGGTAACTTTTTAACTGAATTTACGTGTACACAATGCGATTGTGAAGGTTTTATTCTTCTCCGTGTTGACTACGTACGGGAAACAGTTGCGTTCGTCTTCCCCTTATCGTGGTAAGGCACGAGCTGTAGCGGGGATTAGTGTATTTTCCTTTTTGGAAAACAGTTTATTCTTAAAATACCGTATAATGCTTTAAGTTTTCAGGTTGTCGAGCAAAATCTCATAATCGAAAATGAGGAGCAAACTCACAACACTCGACGAGGTGGTCGACATTCGTGAACTTTGTGTGAACATTGGAAGTGAAGAAAAATCTAAACGTAAAAGCTTCAAGACTAGGTCAGTAAATAAATAAGTAAAATTTATTTTCATACATGTCATCAGGTTAATTGGCCTCTTGAATGACTCAACTCAGCAACTGCAATCTTAGTATTATTTTGGGTTCACAAGAATGCTACACATTAAAATTAAATTTCTGTTTACGGATTTTATAGCTCAAGCTGAGCTCGCGGTTACACACGCTTTCTTTAAGGCTACTGCTCCGCATCCTATCGTGGCTAATGGCGTGATGTTATCATTATAGCCTATACCCTTCCTCGATGAATGAGCTATCCATAGTTAAAAGAATTTAAGATTAGCGGGTTCAACCAAACAAACAAATTCTTCAGTTTCTTTAAGTTAGTACAGAAAATATAATGCGATAAGATCTGTAAACATCAGTTTAGTTTCAAGTTTTCCGCTGCAATTCCTTATCTTACGCCGCAGTAAGGGGGAAGGCACCAGATGTCGTATGGGTGACAATAAATTTTATCGCCTCTCTGTGCGTATTCCACTACAAACCGTAAGCTCGGATTTGAAACATAAACGCGACTGTATATATTATTTAAATTGCAAACTGTCACTTTTTATACACACCCTGTATGCGTGGCGTGTAAATCATAGTTTATTGTCTAAGACAGATTGTGACACCTGGGTTACTTTGAATAGATATTGGCAGTGTGATACATGTAGGCTTTTTATACTTCTATGTACAATATATAAATAAGGAGTTTATATAATTTAGTGGCTGTATTAAGATACAGCCATGCGACTTGGCAGCGTTATGTGCGTAGCTTTTTTTATTTTTTTTATAGACTCGCGCCTGTATCCCTGAAGTGGTAGGCAGAGGTGTTCTATTACACCCACATTTCGCCATGAATTTTTAGGTCCCACGTAATAGGGGCGAGCCTATTGCCGTACCTTGTAAAGGCGAAGGTATTTGGGAGAGAAATGATACCACTGACTGCTCTAATAATACTCTCTATATTTTAGGATTACACATGATTAAATAGACATGTTGATTACATACACATACACAAGTATAACATAGGTACATTACATCAATTACACACTACACCTCCCAAGGCGGTGTAAAAATAAAATAAAATTACAATTTTGTTTTATTTTATTATCCTTACCTAATGGTACGTAAAAATACTATACGCTTTAATGTAATACATAATTGATTCAGTAGTTTTAAAAATAGGTATACAAATTATAAATAAAAGATAAAAACTTTGTGTAATATCTAAAATATTACTGTTGGTGGTACAATTTAGTTCTATTTTTGTGAATAACATCTACTTTTCCATTCTTTAATATTTTGACATTCGGTGACTCGTCAGAAATAACTCTATATGGCCCAGAATAAACACAATCTAATTTATTACACATATTATTCTTAACTAAAACTAAGTCATCAGAATGATAAGTTGTTGGATTTACATTTTTATCATATCGCTCTTTTCGTTCTAATTTACTTTTGAGAAGGTTGTCTCTAGCATCTTTCAAAGACTTTTGTAGTCTAAATTTTAATTCAAATGGATAATAATCATAATTATAGAGTGGATCTACTCTATTTATATTCGTAAAATTACTAGGCAAACAGCACTTTTTACCAAAAACTAACTCGTAAGGAGTATATTTAGTAGATGAATGAACCGAAGTATTATAGCAAAATGACCAAAATGGGAGCCATGTACTCCATGTCTCAGGGTGATTGTCTGTTTGAATACGAAGATATGAGTTTAAATGTTTATGTGTGTTCTCCAAGGCACCTATGCTTTGGTGATGATAAGCAGTAGAGTTTAACTGTTTGACATTCAAAAGTTTACATACCTCCTTAAATGTTGATGAGAGAAACTCTGTCCCACGATCTGTCGCTATCACCTTCGGTACTCCATACCTTAATATAAAATTATTGACTAATGCTTTCGCGACTTCTTCTGTTGTCTTAGTAACTAAAGGATAGGCCTCAATATATTTAGTTAGTTCACACTGTAACGTGAGAATATAACTATAATTATAAGTATCTCTGTCTAGAGGTCCTACTAAGTCAATATAAATTTTCTCAAACGCAGTATGCGCTGTGGTAGTTATCTCCATTGGTTGCTTAATATTATGAGTAGAATATTTTTGTTTTTGACATTTGTCGCATCTTTTGACAAATTCCTTAATATCATTTTCTAATCCTGTCCAATAATAATATTTTTTAATGTTATTGAACATTCGTCTCACACCCGCGTGGCCACTCGTGGGTAAGAGATGAAAATCGTTCAAAATTACTCGTTTATCATCTTTATTTTCTATTCGATGTACATCCTTTACTATATGTAATTGGGGACCGGTCCAATCCTTTGTATTATCTATCTCATTTAATAACTTTTCTATAAAAATATTATTCTTATTACTTTTTATTAAATATATTTCAGTAATATTTATACTTTTGCAAAAGTCTTGTAACTCTCTCACAAATTCGTCTCGCGATATTTGTGATGGAGAAGATACATATTTAACATATATAGTTCTTTCATTAGGAACATATATAAAAATCTTACTCTCTTTATTTATAGTACCCTTTTTCCTATACTCCTCTAGCTTGTAAGCGCCAATGAAACGTAATTCTACAGATTCGTTCGAACTAATACGAGAGACGTTTGGTTGATCAGGCCAAACTGTAGAAGTACTACTCGTATCTTTATTACAAGTATTGTCAGTCAAGTTTCTTTTCTGAGCTCTAGTCATAACCGAGACACATGATTCATGCATGTGTTTTAAATCATTAGATGTTATGGAAATTCGAGATAATGCGTCTGCAGCCGTATTATCCGAACCCTTAACATGTTCTATAGTAAAATCATATTCTTCTAACAGTAACCTAAATTTAAATAATCTACTAGATGGGTCTTTCATGTTAAATAAAGAAATTAAAGGTCTATGATCTGTCAAGATTTTAAAATGTTTCCCATATAAATATGGCCGAAAATGTTTAATTGCCCAAACTATAGCTAGCAATTCCTTATCAATAGTTGGGTAATTCACTTCAGATTTATTTAGTGTCCTACTAGCGAAAGCTACTGGCTTTCCATTTTTATTTGATAAAATTGCACCGATTGCGTAATTAGAAGCATCCGTCTGAACAACGAATTCATTTTGTTCAGAAAAATCGGGATATTGTAAAACCGGTGGAGATAATATTTTTTCTTTTAATTTTTCAAATGAGTATTGACACTTTTCGTTCCATACAAAAGAAGCATTTTTACGGCATAATTTATTAAGTGGATAGGCTAACTCTGCGAAGTTTGGAATAAATTTCCTATAAAAGTTAACAAAGGCAACAAATCTCCTAGTTTCATCTACATTAGTCGGACACGGATAATTTTGTACAACTTTTATTTTATCCGGGTCAGGTAATACGCCGTCGCCAGATACTACATGGCCTAAATAAAGCAACTCTTTCTTCAAAAATTGACATTTTTGAGGGTTAAGTTTTAAATTAACTTTTCTTAACCGCTCAAATACATCTTGTAGGTTTCTATTATGTATACTTAATTGTCTTCCAAAGACCACCAAATCATCTAAGTAGACCAGACATTTTTCGTATGTTAATCCAGTCATGGCCATAGTCATCATTCTAGAAAAAGATCCTGGACTCGTTTTCAACCCCATGGGCATTCGAGTCATCTGATACTGTCCTGAACAAAATGCAGTGTACTTTCTGCTATTGACGTGACAACGTCTTATAAATTGGTTTGCCGGGTGACACTTCAAGAAACTGCGTTACGCTCCGCTCACGTTATGCGCTCACAATGAAAGCGAGTGAGAGGCACGCGTCCCGCCTAAGAGCGAGAGAGACAGACATAAAAAGTGAAAGGCACGCGTCTTTCATCCTTCTTCCTACTATACGAATGAATATTCACATTAAAATTATTTTACCACTCAAAGTCGTTGTCACGTAAAACTTTCGCCCGTATACCGACTTTACAGGCAACCAATTTTTTTTTTTTCAAGATTTATATTATAATAACCTTGATACATATCTAAATGTGAAAAATAAACTGAACCAGAAAGTGAATCGAGTACTTCGGAAATATTAGGTAATGGAAACTTGTCGTCTTCAATACAATTATTTAATTTACGATAATCAATAACTAATCGCCACTTTTTCTGACCGGTTGAATCCGTTTTTTTCGGAACTAGTAACACGGGGCTAGACCATTCACTTTGACAAGGTTCAATGACCCCTTCACTTAACATTTTATCAATTTGTTGTTTAATTTCTCCCTTTTGAGAATGTGGTAAACGATAGGGTTTAGTGAATACAGGAACAACATTTGGTTTCAAACTAATTGAATGTTTATAAATACTAGTTGTAGACAGTTTGTCTCCTGGCAAATAAAAAATATCCGAGTACTTAGCGCACAAATTCTCAATCGATATTTGTTCTTCCTTATTGAGATGTTTCAAGTTCAAAGCTGAAAATAATTGTTTTACTCGAATTGCATCATTTCCTGACTTATCAAAATTACAAATGTTATATTCACTTAACTTTTCTATATATGGATTGACGTTAGATAATGTACAAGACTTATCCGTGGTATTTAATATCTTAATTGGTATTAGACCGTTTACTGGCTTAGCAATACAACTAGCTAAAAATACACCCTCACTAATTTCCTTAGAATGTACCACACACTCGTCAGTAAACTCTGTCTGAAAGTAATGTATAGATTCACATCTTGGTGAAATTACAAACGAGTTATTATATCTTAGTAAAGGTAAAACTAATTTAAAATTATTCTGTGTCCATAATGTAAAAGTTTCATTACTAAAATCTAATATAGAACTATGTTTACTAAGAAAGTCTTGACCGATGATGCCATTTGCCCTACATGGCAGAGAATCAAATACATAAAACTTAATACATTTAAGGCAATGTTCACCCGAAGTCAACGTTAAATATACATATCCAATTGCATGGACTTTGCCACCAATTCCATTTATAATTACGTCCTTTTTATGGAGTGGAAAGTTTTGTTCTAGAACATACTTATATTTCAACGCCGAAATTGTAGCGCCGGTATCCACTAACCACGAAAATGGTATGCTATTTGCCGACAACTTAATGTAATAATTAGTATCAGTAGCTAAAATAATCTTATTATTCACGAAAAAACTGATTTATTGTCTCATTGTTTTCAGAATCTGTTAAAACTTGAACCGAACGATTATTTGAATAGTTTTGGCATATCCTTTGGTTACCGCGGTTTCTATGGTAGGACTTACTTGTACCACGCGATGATCCTCGACCACGCTGAGTGGCACCGCGGCTCTGCTGCTGCGCCTGCGCACCCCCTCGATAGTTGTGGTGACCGCGATAAGCACTGGAATCATTTTTACGACCTCTATAAAAATATGACCTATTATAATAATTATTACGAAGGCCACGATAATTCTGTTGTCTCCCTCTCGGAGAATACATACCTAGGATCTCACCGGAACCTGGAGACGTACCAGCCGTGGATGTCTCCTCATCCTTCGCACCTTGTATCGCGTCCTTCATCGACTCGTAGTTCCTAGCTGCAATAATAGTTGAAAGACGCCGGTTTCGCAAGCCATCGGCAAATTTTTTAATTACTAATTTTTCATTGAGAGGTTTAATTATTTTATATGTCTGCAAATCTCCTTTGGCTTGTGATACCGTAAGGTCCACAAAAAGTTCTGAAAGCTGATTACCATACTCCTCAACAGACAAATTATTTTGTTTTAATTGCTGTATCTTATTTTGGATTGCGATAGGTGACTTTTGAGGCAATAAAACCCTACGCATATCTGTAATTAAATCCTCAACTTTTGTATACTCAGATTTCAATTGTAATTTAGCATGCTGAGACAACCTGCTCTTTAATACGAATTGAATTAAATTTAGTTTACACTCATCCTTAATTAATAGCGAGCTATAATATTCGATATTATCAATTAATTGTTTATAGGAACATTCATTATCAATTGTAATCATAGGTAACAAACTCAGAGCTACTTTCAAATTAAAAGACTCCATCTTAATATCTTGGTTGTTACTGTTATCACTAGTACTAGCCATTGAACACAACTCTAAAATTCGATTATACAATGACACAAAATCAATACAAAATTTATCAATTAATATTTGCTCGTTTTGATCCACTTTACCCTTTTTTATATCAGCTAAAATTAAGTCTGTTACATTAGTATATTTTTCAAAAACTATCTTTGCTTCAGACAACTTTTTCTCTAATATATTACCACGCCTACGGTCAGGGCCAATTTTATCAAATATGTTTTAATAGCTTTGAGTTCCTCATATAAAGTTTCTAAGGTATGTGCCATAACTTACCATAATTAACACTAATATTATTAGATATACGTAAACATAACATATTTTTATTTATTATTCAGGGCTGAGAGTAAAATATTACGATTATGCACTTATAATTATATAGTTCAAAGTCCATTTCACGCGCTTTGTTGTTGTAATATTTAACGGTTTACACTTCGCGGTTACGTTTTATTTAAGATTAAGCCGAACGATTAAAAATTTTTTTTTTTGTTATTTACACATTTAACCAAATTTCACTCGTCACTTAGATATTCACTTTTAACACTTTTGACACTTTTAACATACTAGGGATCATAGATTGTAGCCGAGAGCCGATGTAGGTACGTAGTGAACCGCTATCTTTGTTTTCATACCATCTCAACCTTGGGTCGCCCATGTAATCCTTTTTCAGGAGAATGGCCAGTCCGCCTCGAACTCGATCTCCGAGATATTGAACGCCTGTATATTTCCTGGCTTATCCAGCGTACATGACAACGCCGGTACAACTGCAGAATATAGTATAAAACGCCGATTCCCAGCACCAGCACCACTATAGCTAGCAGTATAGTGATTGTAGAAACATGGAATTTTACCTCCTCTAGATGTAAGTTGTTGGAACCGCCAACTGTGTTTTGCACCACTAAGGTCTCCTCTTTAGTTTGCTTGGCACCCATTGTTTAGTTCGAAACTGTAGTATTTTTGCACAGAGAAACGAACACGACGTATCGTAATAGCGAGCGTAATTACTACTAATAATTTAAACATCTTTAAACTTGCTCACCAAAGTCCGATTGTTTGAAGCACGAGCCTTATATGGCATAGAGGTGTCGGTAACGCAAGTAACGAGATCTGATGCGCGCGCGAACGCCCGTAGGCAGGGTCGCCATGTAAAGGCGAAGGTATTTGGGAGAGAAATGATACCACTGACTGCTCTAATAATACTCTCTATATTTTAGGATTACACATGATTAAATAGACATGTTGATTACATACACATACACAAGTATAACATAGGTACATTACATCAATTACACACTACAGGACACATTACCAGACTCCGTGCTGTTACTGAGAATTTCCTAACGGAAAAACCCAATAACACTTAGCCCGACCCGGGAACCGAACCCGAGACCTCCCAATCCCACGCGCACATTTATGCCGCGAGACGATATATGTGCGTAGTAAATTGTTAATTATTTATGGCTTGCCACGTGCCTCGCAGAGCTCGTTAAGTCCTTGGTCTTGGCTATCATAAATATTTTTGACAGTATTTATGAATAGTCTGTAACCTTAAAAATATTGACACTAGTCTAAGCCATAGAATATAGCTATCCCTCTGAGTTGCGGGGGTCAGGCGACAATAGCTCTGTGGAAAAAGCTTTGTGTATAAGCGAACTGCGAGCTTCAAGACGAAATATCTTGGATGCCACTGGGATAATACTGGGACGATGATGAAATAATCGGCTTGAAACCGCAGGGATCAACTAGTATTGTACTGTTAACTAGTTCTAGTCCCTGCTCACTCACTTTACAAGCAGGTATTATATTACATACCTACTAAAAACACCTGCCATGTTCATAAAAAACTGGTAACTACATCTATAATTCATTTTATCATTATAAAATACCCGAAATAACGGCATTTTACTACCGAACATTATTCCCATTTTATTAAACTCTTATTGTCTTCAATAAAATCAAGGAGATAGGCCATAAAGAGGCTTACATAAAATGTGTTATGATAGAAGGAGTAAATCAGAACAGAGCTTCGTCAGGAAGTGTTTATATAAATTTATGTGTATTTAAACGACTGCTGGGAACATCTGCTTGAAATAAGTACGCTATTATGCGTTATATTTTACTGAAAACTCTTCATTTCTTGCTCGAACGGTAGGCGGGAAAGTTTCCGATGGGCATGTAAAAATGCAGAGAGATTCGAGCGTTATTTAGATTAAGACATAAACGACGTCAACGGCCTTCTCACAAAACTGTCTTTATATAATTATATGTACAAGGAAGTACACATTTTTTTGATCGTATCTGTATACGATTTAGCATTCTACTTCATACTTGTTCATCACATTATAAAGCAAACTTGGACAAGTTTTATAAAGAAAGTTTTTGTTGGTTAGTAGGTCTAACAATATGAACTGCGCTGAAGTCTAGGATGGAAATGATAAGATTTTTATTTCTACCTACATTGATATGTAATTAAACTTTCTGAGAAGATTTGTCTGTGTTACATCTTAAGCAAAAATATTTCCAAGTATTAAACAATGTACAAGTACATAATACGTGCAAGAGAAAACACCTCAAGAGATTTTCCACTCAGACATATGAGAAACACTTCTCTGCTCATCGCTTCGAAGCGAAGCGTGAATCAAACGCATGCAGCATGCAGCTCATTTCTCTAACAGCTGCATACAGCTAATAAAGCTCATAATTAACACACGGTACACTTTCAGCTGCAGTCTAACCGAGCCAATCGATTATTCGGCTTATTTACGTGTTCGCCTGGACATATTTTATGCGCCGGCAGTCGATATGTCCCGGTACAGACGCGGTTAATGGCCCGAAATGGCCCGATCTGCTCCCGGAGCGATTTGATCCGAATGCCACGTTGGCTGATTCCGCTTTGAAGTCTTGTTCCGAGACGTTTGTGAATTTTGATGAGCGTTAGAGGTACGTTGCTTGGCTTTTTAAGTTCGCAGGTAATGTAGAAGAGTAATCTGTGATTTTTAAATATTCCACTCCCATCATAAAATATTTGATTTGTACAAATATGTTTGTAACGATTGTCAAAGGTGTGGCGGTGTGGCGTACTACGTGCACATACCTACCTGCACAGTACGCACAAGCGTAGGGTTGTGCGTACTGTAGCGTAATCAACAGATAAGTGTGATAACTGATAAGAGCTGATAACGTTTCGTCGCGTCGCATACGCGAGCGCGAGCGCCGTCCACCTGCCTCGCCAACGCATTACATCTGACTGGTGACGAATATCGCGGCCACCGAGTTTTGTTCAGTGTGCCACTTTATTATAAAGTGTGTGTGAAGGACAGAGCGCTAGTTAGAGTGAGTTGACCGATGTAAATCAAATTGTGTTTATAGCTAGTTATAATATGTAGTCATGTAAGAACCGTTAGTTGTAAGTCTCCTTTTATTGGTCAATATCGATATTGTGCTCATCGCCACCAGTAACCTCTCTGAATGTAAATTTTTGTATATAGCTTGCCACTATTTGTATAAAAATTCCGATTCCCACTTACCGATTACCGATCTTCAAGAATAGTTTTATTATACTCGTCATGTCGTCAGTCTGAACAAGTACCTCGTCACTCTGCCAGTACCCAGTAACCCAGTAACCCGCAGTAACCCAGTAAGAGTAACCCAGTGCCATTACCTACCTTTCTATCCTACCATCCAGGAAAAAGGATTAATTATTTTAAAACAAAAAATTACCTTTTTATTGCCTTCGATGAATCAGTACTTTTAATCAAAAATGTGTATTTAATTGGGCACTCAATAAACAGCACATTGCATTTTGCTGATGCTACCTCTTGCTGGCATTGGTAAGTACACTACGTAACGTACACCTGGTGGACAAACATTATTTTATTGTAGTGGCGAACTCAAACAGCAGCGATAGTATAGTGGAGAAACCGACGGACTGCTACGCTTGCTACGGTTTGAATCCACGGCGCACACCAATGACTTTTCTAAGTTATGTGCGTGTTAAATTGTTAATTATCGCTAGCTCAACGGTGAATGAAAACATCGTGAGGAAACCTGCATGTCTGAGAGTTCTCCATAATGTTCTCGAAAGACATGTGAAGTCTGCCAACCCGCACTCGGCCAGCGTGGTGGACTATAGCCTCACCCTACTTATAGTGAGACTAGCTGTTTCCCGCGTCCTGAGGGAACTACTTCGCGTACCCGGTTAATTTATAGCCTAAGTTACTCCTTGGTACATCAGCTATCCGCCAGAGAAAGTCCCGTCAAAATCGGTCCAGCCGTTCCAAAGATTTGCGAGAACAAACAGACAGAGAGACAGACAGACAGATAGACAAAAAATGTAAAAATTGTCATTTCGGTATATGTACCGTGTATACATCCATATGCATTTAGGAAAAAGCGGTTTCTAATATTAAAAACAGACACTCCAATGATTAATGTGTATCGAAGAGGACCGTGCCCAGCAGTGGGACAGTTTATATACAGGGCCGATGATGATGGCGAACTCAGTGCTCACTGAGCATCCACGACGTACCTACAGAAATTATAGAGACAAATAGACACAACGTTCTATCTTATAGTATAGGTTATAAGTATATATAAGTACGTAACTATTAAGTGCAAGGAGTGTCTTTTTTATATAACGCACTTCATAAACACTCTGTGAAGTGTACAAAAATATACTTAAATATCAGCACCACAAATTAAAACACCTTATTGACTCTGACCTTTTGACTTTGACTTTGTAGAGCAAAGTCAAAATAAAAATCATTAATTCATCTACTATGATTAGAAGACTTTATTTTAGTTTATTTGGAAATAAAAAGCAACTTAGAAAAACAACTTAGAAAACTACAGATCGAGCTCAGTCTAGCAAAAAATGTCGTTGCCTAGAATTTGGGTCTTGAGAGTTTAGCTTTAAATAAGCAATGAGACACTTACCGGTGCCACTCGAAGGTACAGTCACAGATAATGCACTATACAGGTACTCTGCATGTATTGCTTCCGGTACAAGCATCCTGTCTGTGCAATTGCATCACGCTATATACAGAATTACTGTAAGTACGGTTCTGTAACTGTATGATAGCAGTACCTACTAGAAAATATTAGTTCAGGTTTACGGCTGCTTCCGTGGTCCAGATTACACCTCTGTCTACCCCTTCGGGGATACAGGCGAGAGTCTATAAATAAATAAATTAAAACGAATTTTTATGGGTAGGGTCATTTTAATAAGTAATGTTTTCTTTTTCAAACTTATTGCTTTGTTTCTTTTAAAGTAGTCACAGTTTCTATGTTTATTTCCCATACTCGAGAGTTACATTTATGGCCCCAACCGCGTGAAAAATAGTAACGCCTACGCAAATAATTATAGCAATGTCGCACGAGCGTCGCTGCAGGCGCTTATGGACGATTTATCCGGATCAAAGACATTGCGGTGAATTAGTTGGGCCCGCGTTCTCGTCCGTAAGAATTACCTGAGATTTACTCTAATCTCCGCGGACCATTACTTTTGAATGAGAAGAAACTAAGACTGTGGTTATTCCGCTTGAATATTGTTCTTTTAAAAGTTGGTGCGCAAAGTCAATTTAAGACCGCGTGATTGTAGGTATTGATTCGTTACAGGGAGTCACGAAATCTAAAAGCTATTTTTCCCTTTTCATTTGCCATTTTCTTCAATGGAAAATATTGAAGAAGATTGTAAGAATGAAGTACTTTTGAGACGTGTTCTTATGAGACATTACTTATTTATTCTTATATACTAGAGGTGTGTGTAGAATGCCTTCAGCCACGCCCGCACACTTTGTTTCAATTTAACAATTTCTGCCCGATACTGTTGGAATTTCATAAAATCCCTTCTTAGCCAAATTTCAGCTCCTTGTGCCCAATAGTTTTGGCAGTGCGTTGTCTGCCGTCAGCCAGTATTGCACGATTTACATACCGATATATCTAGGTGTCCGATCATTTGACAAAAAAACAAATAAAAAATTTTCATCTGACAAATAACGTTTGACAAAATTATACTTGATAAATTTATTATTTTACAAAGTATTGTTTAATAAACTACTCATTAGACAATATTTTTACTATAAAAAAGTTATTATGCTAAAACATTAATTTACAAATTGATCATTTTTTTAAACATATTATTTGGCAAAATAACGTAAAGCATAAATAACATTTGACAAAATGCCTTGCTTGGTAAATATGTTAGTAACCAAAATCTACGATAATACAACAATCTTTGTGTAGGGTCAACTGAAACAATGGCTGGTTAGGTTAGGTTAGAACTGCGACCACAACGCCAGAACCGAATTCTACTTATTTCGCTTAATTCAGGCAGTGTGTATTTTTTTTTAAACTTAAGTTTCTATGGAATTTATATTAATACAAAATTATTACTTGCCTAGAAAAAGTCTGTCCAAGATGAAAATTGCAACCATGCAATTAAATATTTTCAAAATTTCGCGTAAGTATTGGTTAGAAATTAGTTATTTTTAAAAACTAATAATTTATCTTCTAACTTTTTGTACAATCACAAATTTGGCAAACGAATTATTTAGTCAAATGATTATATTTAAAATAAATATTTAACTTTTGAATTATTTTCTAAATAAAACATTTGCGAAACCTGTATTATGTCAAATGATTGTTTTTAAAGTTATATGTTTGTGAAATGAAAGTTTGTCAAATGATTAGTTTTTCAAACGTTGTTTGTAAAATGATCTTTTGTCATACGTTTTTTGTCAAACAATAGTAAACCATATATCTAACTAACTAACAATGCCGCTAATTTGCGATTTCAAGATTCATAAAACTGCAACACAGAATTTCATCAATCAGAATTATAAATTTTATTAAAATCCGTACTTTATTGCATAAATTTATTTGTCGATAAAACCTCGTTACACGCGTATTACCTATTTCAAAGGATCAACATTAAGGCTGTTCCAGACGGATAATGTCTTTATTTATTGTCATTAGTCGTCTATTCAGCCGTCGAAGGTAAGTGATGGTATGATTTTGATTACTTTTTATTTATACATAATTGTTAAGGCTTTGAAATATTGTGCCATCGCGTCTTCGCTTGCGCAGGTATCGATAATCGCGACAAAAATAAGCTATGTTTTGTTGTGATCTTAATATATAAAATCCTTGCGTTACTGACTGACTGACAGACACGCTATAGCCGAAACTATTGGGCGCAGGAAGCTGAAATTTGGCATGTACATATGTTCCTTGGAGACACTACGAAGGGATTTCCCGAAATTCCCACGGGATCGGCCAAAACGGGTAAATTTAAAAAAAATGCAGCCGTAGCTGCTGGCGTCCTCTAGTATAATTATTAGTATAAGCTAGGTATATTACTGGTTATACGGGTAAGTAACTACATATATTACGTAGGTGTAAGAATTCTTGTGAAATTTAAAAATGTTTCAAATAACTTGTCGACAAGCACCTGCTGTCCAAGACTTATGGAAGATATTAAATTCCGCATAATATGTTTCGCCTACTCTTCCTGCTACTTAAAATAACATTTTCCGTAACAAAAGGTATCATAAGTGAATCGATCTCCGTCTAATTTCTTTGTATAATTTCATTAATACATACATACATAGACTCACGCCTGTTTCCCGGAGGGGTAGGCCGAGACTACGGAACGCCATTTGCAACGATCCATTCACATTTTCCTTACATATCTTCTTTGTCAGTCTTTCGTCATCCATCCTCTCCATGTGCCCATTAATACTGAACATTATATATTCCATTGTACCTACAATTAGATACATGGGTATAATATTTACATTTATATCATTAGAGATAAGACATTTATACTGATTAACAGTTCCAAATCCTTAGCAGTAAGTGTTTTTATCGGCGGCAAATAAAAAGGGAACTAGTGCAAAGAAAGCAGTGTGGTAAGTACTCAATAAACTATCGTAATGGGAGCTCCCTCGATGATAATGGCTTGTGGATTTCTTCGGGTCTGACCCTCACAAGGCCACTCGATGGAGCCTCGTGAATATATCGGTAATAAATTTTATTTACTATATTTGGGTTAAAACTAATATTGGGGTTCTCTAATGAGGCAGGAATTGAGAGAACTTACTTAATATGTGTAAATAGTTATTCAGTAGGTTGATAGCTTTTCTAATGATTTATGTTGCTGCTTTATCTGTAATTTGCGTAGTGTTAATAAACGGGATACCTATTTAAAATACCCGTGGTCACGGAAGCAGACCCTCCGCGAATGTATAAAAATCGCGATGGATACGTTTTTATAAGAAAATTAATGATTGAGATACATTTTAGTTGTATGTAGCGCTTTGTTTGACACTTTTTATGAATTACACATAAAATGCCTATGTGGTGACGGATTAAGAATACGGAATGTCACCACCCCATATCATCCCATGGGTGTCGTAAGAGCCGACAGAGGGAAAATAATATTATGCAGAGAACAGCACTGTAAGAGAAGGAAAACTTGATACAAACCTTATACCAACCCGTTTAGCCAGCGTGATTTAGTAGGCCAATTCCTCCTTTCAAAGGCGAGGCCTAGTCCAGCAGTGGACTGTTAAAGGCTGATGATGATGTGATGTAATACACCTGTTTTAAAAAAGCGTAAGCAGCTAGGTACCAGAGTAATTACTAAATCGCGCGACTCATGCTGGTCTCTTCCATTTCAGAATAATTCTAAGTTTCCAGTCAAACGAGTCTTATGCCTAAATAAGTATTTCCTTCGTAAAAGAGCTCCTATGTAGTGTAACATTACCCATGATGCTCGGCGCGGCTGTTCCCGAAGTGTAAACATCGCAAAGTGCGTACGCTTTAAGTTGGAGAGCGCACTCAAATCCTGAGAAATCGCTGCGGCTTCGGCCGCCTCTCGACACGTCTTCGAGTTTGACCCAAGTCATGAGAGTACGCTGGATAGAAAATATTGTCATCGGAACGATATTTATTTTTATTTTTTATAGTAATAGGCGGCAAACGAGCAGACGGTAAGCAATATATGATGGTAAGCAATTTCCGCCGCCCATGGACACAAGCAACACTACAGGAGTCACAAGTGCGTTGCCGCCCCTTGTGCGTGGAATGAGGGAGAAGGAATACGGGATAGGGCCTCCGGCACTCTCACTCACCGAACGAAACGCAACAGTTTAAGTAGGTACTGTTACTTTACGACGATTTTCTGTGAGAGGCTGAAATCAGCAAGGCTCTACTACCTTACAAGGTATATGGTGTAACGCATTCTCTCGGTGAGAAATAATTGGTACGACGCATCAAATAAAGTTACGAAACAATTAGACAGAAATAAGCTGCTGTCTTTCGTATTGTAGATAAAAAGAACTTTGTCTATTAAACTTTGTCATTAGTCTATTAAGTCTAGTCCTAGTCCACCAATTTAAGGTCGCTCAGTGAGCTATGGAGAGGGCTATGCTCAGAGTTTCTCTGAAGGATCGAATTCGTAATGAAGTGATCCGACAGAGAACCAAGGTAATCGACATAGCTCAGAGAATTAGCACGTTGAAGTGGCAGTGGGCTGGTCACATCTGTCGCAGAACCGATAACCGATGGAGTAGTCATGTTCTAGAGTGGAGACCGCGCCTTGGCAAACGTAGTGTAGGACGCTCTCCGGCTAGGTGGAGTGACCATATACGCAAAGTGGCTGGCAGCGGCTGGACACGAAGAGCCGAAAATCGGGCTCAGTGGCGTGACATTGGAGAGGCCTATATCCAGCAGTGGACTACGACAGGCTGATGATGATGATGATTAGTCTATTGTGGTTTATCAAATACCATCAAAGTGTCAATAGTAAGCTATGACTTGAAGCTTCGGCTCTTCTTAGCTACATCATGTCTCACAACGATTTCATTGTCCCGCTTCATGATCAAATTACTGTAGCAACGAAGCGTGTATCAATAGGTGAGCAGAACGCGGCCCCTGATCAAATTAAGGTGAGATAAAAGATGCTTAACGTCGTATTTCCTCTAACTGAACGGAAGGCATTAACACTGACTTTGCTACTAGCGATAACATGGAGAGAGTGTTGCGATTTAGCTAACAAAACATGTTTCAATCACTGCCTAGTTTATACACGCATGAATCTTTACCGCGTGATTTGACAATAACTTGACTTTGCACGCGGCACCGCTTGTGTGAATTGGTCACCTGAACCTTCCTCAGGAACTAGGTAGGTACACACAATATCTATTGGTGAAAACCATACAAAAATGCGTTCCGTAGCCTTCGAGGTTTTCGTGAACATACAGACAGACAGGGCGAAAAGGGGACCTCATTTTATAAATTGGCGAAGTGTGGGTGTGTAATACACTCTGCCTACCCCTTCGGGGATAAAAGGCGTGAAGTTATGTTATGTTATTTTATAAATTACTAGATGAGCGCTCGGTTACACCCGCGTTATTTAGGGCTACTGCTTAGTTCCCGTGGCTCATAGCGTGATGTTATATAGTCAATAGCCTTGCTTGATAAATGGGCTATCTAACACTGAAAGAATTTTTAAAATCGGACCTGTAGTTCCTGAGATTAGCGCGTTCAACCAAACAAATAAACAAACAAACACACAAACAAACTCTTCAGCTTTATATATTAGTATTAGATGTATATGTATTGATAATTAGATTATCATTTTCATTGATCTAGTTACAAGAAGCTAGTGAAACTTTTATGTGGATTCCATACATAAGTTATGAAAAGTTATAGTCACTTCTAGCTAAATTTCATTAGTACAAAAGTTTTCAAAGATTCGCGAAACCAACAAACTAAAGTTCCTTATCCTAACTTTATAAGAAACCGCTACCTCCCATACCTCAAGCCAGATGTCAGACGGATAATGCAGATTGATTCGGCTCAACTCGTAGGAGACAAATTCGATTTGCGACATGGCGGCGAAACGCTCGCGTTTGACGCGTTGAAAAATACGCGAGATCCCTACATCAGATAGCGAGGTGTACCTGCATCTTTACCGTGGCGGATTCCTGCCTTATTGATGCCTTTATTTGGAAAGTAGCATCTATATGACTTGGAAAAAGAGAAATCGGTTGATAGATCGCTGTCTGTTTATAAAATGAAAATACAGTGTGTTGACATGCATTTGTAAAAAAAAATAAGGAGTGAATATGTTACAGTCAAAGTAATAAATCCAGATATTATTTATACTATCCAGCCATTTGTAAATTTGTAATTTATTTTAAAATTTTTGTTCATCCGATTTATTTTTTCGCCATTTTCTTTTCATAGCATAAAAATGTGATTTTCGATGCGTAAGGTCAATGCACTTTATTTATAACATAAAAAGTAGCTTGCCCTTCGTTCATGACACATTTTAGTCCTATGAAATGCTGATTTTGAAGAAAATATAATAAAATATTATAGGTAGCCTCTATATCATGGGCTGAGTACATACTTTACGGGAAAACACTGACTTAAAAACACGGTGTATATAGCTACTAGCGATATAGAAATCAGGTAGATACCTTTTTGTTAGCCACTGCTGATCTTTGGTAACCAACAGTGGCTCTTAAGAATGTAGGTATTTGTCCAGAACATGTGTTGGTTACGCTACAGTGTTATTATCATCCTAGCATTCTTCCGCTTACAAATACAGCCGTAATTTTGAACTCCTAGCTTCGTTTTTTAATTTTAACAGATTTGAAGGAATAAATGCTTTTAAACGCATTCTTTGAGTTTTCTGCCTCTAGCCACTACTATAAACTATTCTCTAACGTACATAAGTGAACTAAATCCTAACATTGTGTTCACAAAGAAGTATACTTTAACTTGTTACTTTGAATATAGCCTTGTTTTGCTACTTTATGCTTAGAAAGATATAATTCAGTTCCATAGACACAATATGGATGCAAGTTAACTTTTTATCGGACTTTCGAAGAGTTACCCAGATTTTAGGGTTCTGTTGCCTAGAATGGCAAAAATAGAACACTTGTAGACTCGCCATATCTGTCTGCCTGTCCATCTATATGTTCTTAGGTCACTGTACTGCCCATATACGAAAAGAAATGCCGGTGGTTTCAGATTAGAATGGGATTAAACTAGATTAACCCTCTGTAGCGCGGTGTAACATATCTGTGACAAACTGATTATCTGCCTACCAAAATTCAAATATCTTTTCAAACCAATTTTGTGTCAATGTAACTTATCTGTAAAAAACCGATGTATCGAATTAGTTAAACATAAAAAATGTAGATGGCTTTTATGGCGCGTAACGGCCATTGTTTTTCGACTGATCAGGTATAACTACCTACGTTGTTTTGAAAAATCATAAAAAAATTGATAATCGTGATAAACACTGTGTGTTTTTGGAAAATATACAAGGTAAGTACATGTACTTTGTGATATAATGTGGGTTTTTATGTTATTGAATACCTTCAATGAGTTTGACTTTCTGTCTTGTTTGTAACAGAAATGTCACATTGCCTAATGTGGGTAAGTTTTTTTTGTGAAGAGGCTGATAAATTGATTCAGTTGTTTCTCTTTTTAGAAACTTTTCAAGCTCTTCGGGATGGCGATATAGCCGAGGTGTTGAATGTTTACAAGGACTGTGAAGATGGCATGGAAGATGACGATGACAGTTTTGCAGATCCAGAGTATCAAGGTGAGAATGAGATGCCGCAAGTGCAGTTTTCTAACAATGAAAATAAAAATGCTGGAGTGAATATTGATGAGACCATTCATAGTTTAGAAACCAGGGAACCTGTTCCTACATATTCTACGGCAGTGCCAACAGGGTCGCAACCAATCCAATCAGCGGGACGTCCTGGCAAGCCACAAAAACTCAACCTGCGATGGAAGAAAAATCTGAATTTGAATGAGCAACAGTTGCATATTCTACGAAATGAAAACTCACCAACAGATATTTTAGAGCTTGATACGCCAATCCAGATTTACCTGTTTTTATTTTCAAAGGAATTTGATTGATTTTGTTGCAACACAAACTAATTTATATATTGTGCAAAAGGTTCCCAATAATAGTTTTCGGGTTTCCACAACAGACATTCAGCAATTTATTGATATAGTGTATATAATGTCTTTGATTCATCTTTCTCGAGTTACCAGTAATTGGAATGGCACCATGGGAACTCAATTCAAGGGATAATGCCCGTAAAGATGTTTGAAAAGATTCGTCAATTTATTCATTTTAATGATAATTCCCAAATGTTGCCTCGCCAACATCCGGAATTTGACAGGCTGTTCAAACTTTGACTACCTACATGTTCAAAAATTGATCTAAACCCTTTTCCAACGTTCCTTTAGAACAATATCTTTGCGTTGATGAACAAATATGCTCTACGAAAGCAAGAAATAATTTGAAAAGGTATAATCCGAAATATCCTCACAACTGGGGCTATAAGATTTTCGGCTTGAAGTTGCAACAACCTTATCCTTATGTAAGCTTGGTGTACCATCGAATATGAAGAGCCATCGATCTATTGAAAACGAAATTCAAGCAAAACGACACAAAGGTCCCAAAGCTCAACATGTTCCTCCAGTGACAATCAGGCAAGATCAGACAGGGCACTGGCCTGTTTGGACAGAAAAGAGCATACGTTGTAAATATCCTAAATGCTCTGATGTCTCACAGACAATGTGCCAGAAATGTGGCGTTGCTCTTTGTTACAATAAACACAACAATTGTTTTAGACTATTTCACCTAAGTTAAGTTACCCTTTTGATGCAGTGTGACATTTCTGTCACACTCCCTTTAAGTCTGTATTTTTCACTTAAATAAAAAGAAATAGATTTTTCCAGAAACACGTGTATTTTTATTACATTTGATTAACATATTTCACTACTTATTTTTAAAATTCGATATCTTGCGCTACAGAGGGAGGAAAATAAGCTTTTATTATTTCGAATTGGCAAAGGTTCTTGTGTCAACTAGAACTTGTAGTCCGTGCCACGAGAACATAGACTTTTTGTAAACAAAGAATTTCTACAAAGTGACTTAGCGATAGTTCTGTCAAAAACAAATAATGTCAAATCCAATGAGCGCAACGGTACATAGATACGTGTCATTGGAAACTAATATGCCAATGGATCGGGTTTTTATCGATATTATGCGCTGTCAACAGGATCTTTTGATGTTTTGAGGTACTGACGCCTAGAATTTCAACATTTGGCGTTAGTTCATTGTAATGTTACATTCTTGGGCTTAACACGCATTTATCAGAGGATACAATTATTTTTTTAGTTATCAAGAAGTTAATATAAAGTTAAATACAGGTTTATAGGATCGCAACGCTCTTCCCGCTGCCGGCCGGCATCTCGAAAAAGCGGGTGCAGAATAGCAGATGGCAAACTATTAGTCGCGCAGAAAATTATTTATACCTAAAAAATAAATTGCGTTTTCAGACTACTTTAAATAGTAATGGTACTGTAAATGTTTAAGTTCATTCTGACGATTTCATTCACAGACAACTTAAAATCTCAATGTCTAGAAATTTTTATGCAATGTACTAGCTAGTTATCTGTAATATTAATTGTTGGTCAATAATTTAATATTTTAGGATAGGTAGACTACTTTGCAAATGATTTATTGTCTATGGTTTTAATAGAGTAACATGTATAATACTCTATCATTTACATACATGTTACTCTATTTTTTCTAAATTTACAGAATATATTACGTGTAAAATGACAAAATCGGCAAATTTATGAACATTCGACTATTCAAACACAAAATCAAATATTTTTATTTCAGTAAAATTAAACAATATAAATTTAAAAACATAGTGGCATAATTAGGCATTGAAAAAAAAAGACTGTTCAAAAAATATAAAATCTAAAACACAACTGTTTGAAAAAAGGTTGTGAAGCCCTGAATGTTTGTTTACAAAAAGTCTATCTTCTCGTGGCATCAACTATAGTTATGGCATGCGATACAGAACGGGCTTAATTTGATTTTGTGATGGTGATGTAAACACATTTTTATATCGTAAGCTGAAAATAAATTAATTACTTACCTACGTAAATACATTTTTGTTTTGTAAGTAAATGTGTAGATTATTGTTAGTCGTGCAGTTAAAACTAAATCAATGTTAGGCTAAAAAAATAGGCCAATGGCTAAAACTATATATTTTCATTGCAAAATGTAGGTACCTACTTATTTTAATTTGATGAGATATTGTATTGCAATAACTACTGTTCTAAAATATAGCCGGAAAACTAGTATAATTTGTTTTTGTCATGTAAATATAATGTGTAGTTGCGTAGTTAAAACTAAATCTGTAAGGCTAAAAAATATGCCAATGGCTAAACCTAATTTTCATTGCAGAATGTACTTGAAACATAGGTAACATTTTATTTTGATGAGATATCGTATTGCAATAACTACTGATCTGAAAAATATTCGAAAAACCTAGTATTAAAATACAATACTACACGAAACACATAAAATGACAATAAATTCTTTCGAAATACGAAAAATAAACCCAGAATATATTTTATTTCGAAATAAAATTATTGTAGCATTATATTCTTCACGGAGAGGTCGTTTTAGGTCTTAACTATCGCTACCGGAGACCAACGATAGAAAATATTGAACATAAACAAGGAATATCTATTCAAAGATGTTGCACAATTTATATGGACTTTGTGAAACGGGTAAGAGTTAGCCATGACTGCAAGCGTAGCGACGAGCGGTGCGATTTGCAACACGCAAAAGCTTCAGCTGGCAAAGACAACGACGTAGGAAAGCACGAAGTGGGAAGGGCTTTTATATGTTATAGACTGTAAACGAGCAAATGTTCGCCTGATGGTAAAAAGCAAGCACCATAAGAGTCACAAGTGCGCTGCCATCACTTGGGATCGGCAAAGGAATAGGAGGGAGAGCGAGATGAGAAAGATGGAAAAGGGGATGAAGCCTCCAGCACATTAATTGCATTTCTTCATCTTCATCAACCTTTAACAGTCCACTGCTGGACTAGGCCTCTCTTTTGAAAGGAGGAATTGGCCTACTATACCACGCTGGCCTAACGGGTTGGTATAGGGTTTGTATCAAGTTTTCATTCTCTTACAGTGCTGTTCTCTGCACAATATGCTCCCTCTGTCGACTCTTACGACACCCATGAGATGATATGGGGTGGTGACAATCCGTATTCTTAATCCGTCACCACACGGACGATTGCATTTGCAAATGCGTATTAAATCGCACGGTACTGCCACGAATCGCGTCGCTTATGAAGAAACCGTGGTCATGCGATAAGATCGTTTGGTAAGGCCAATCCACATTCAAGGCACGTGCAACGTCGCACACCAATGTTCTCCACATGAGCGTTTTGAAGAAACAAAACTTGTAACACAATACATACTTAGGACCAACATTGGCCATATTGCACCAAAACCATTACCAACGGTGGCTCCATCTGGCCAAAACGTCAATTTGAATTCCGAATACAAGTTTTAGTTTTTTGTTTGCCGCCAATAGAAACGTCGGACGTCGATTCCGTTAACAATTCAATTTATTTTCGCGTTCGGGAATGGGAATTCTTTTAAAGTTAGGGTATGGTGTTTTTTTAAATCATGTGCACTTGAGAGGTGTAGAATATTCTTATTTGAGCTGTATTCGTTGTAAAAGTATATTTCTTTATTATTTTTCATAGCATAGGAACAAACTAAATGCTTTTAGCGATAAGGCCATTTGTATTTGTATCATGGCCGTGTATCCACGTACAGTTACACATTCAGTCAAAAATTTATTTAATTAATTTAATTTTAAAACCTTCTCTGAACACAACATTCAGTAGGAAAATAAGTACCAACGCATAAAAAAATATGAAACATTGTAGCTTCTGACAGAAAATGTATTATTTACCCCATTACACAATATATTCGATCAATCAATTAAACCTAGCGTGATGAAAGCAGTGCTTGGAAATATTTTCTGCCATTACAGTTGCGGAGTTGCATGCATTATGAACTTTTTTGGAGTAAAGAAGAAAACGTATAAATTTTTTGATGTTCATTAAGTATTTCATATTCGGTTCGTAGCTAAACATTTGGCTTTTCGTGGAACCTATACTCGGTCGTTCATTTAAGTTGTTCTCAGCATAAACGCAGCAGACGAGTGTATAATATTATTCAGTTGGGTATCATTCTTCTCTTGGATCAATGTGCTCTATAATATTTTTGGAAACTACTTACCTACTACTAAGTTAGTAGAACCAGTTAGTTCCTGAGATTAGCGCGTTCAACCAACAAAACAAACTCTTCAGCTTTACAATACTAGTATAGATACCGCAATTGTAAATTACAGTCATGTTTCTTGAATACTTACTCTATTTGGCAAGGTACAATAGCCTTCGGTATGCGCATGCATTGACATGTATTGCTATGATAGTGTAAGGGATGCCGGATATTTAGTATATTTCAAGTACAGACACCATAAAGATATTAGTTGAAGGTATATTTTTATCTCCCTCTCATGTGCGTGTGTGTCTTACAGTGTCTTACTTTTAGGCTGAAATTAGATCATTCGTGAAGCCAGAATTTCGAATCAATTAATAGATAACAGTAATTCGTTTATTGTGAACTTTCCTTTCCTTAAAGGATTAACCTTTCTTTGAATGTTGGTAATGTCCCCAACAATACAAGAGTTTTCTTGGTGCCAGTAGCACATATGAAAATGACGCATCTAAAAATTGTACACAGAAAATGAACGCTGGTTTAAGGTTTCCGCCGCAACAGTAGCTGCGTGGTAGCCTCGTGTACCTGTTTCAAGTCAGAGCATTATTTATACCTATATTATTTATTCTGGGAAAATAAGAGTTTTATTTTTATAAAAAAATGGCTAATACGGTCTAAAAATTCAATAACACTATATGATCACTTGTCTTATAAGACGTTACATATGTGAAAGTAGAGATGTTTTCAAAACGACGTCAGCACATGTAAGCTTCAAAATCTGCCACCGTATATAATGTTCCTTTAGCTTCTTCATCATCATTCCTTATGAGTCAAGCTGCCATCACATGATAAATGTTACCATACCTTCAGCTTATGAGCCTGGATTGATACACCATCCACCCCATACCTACCCGTTTTGTTATTATTTCCCTTTGTATCACGTTCCTATGTTTCAGAGGCCATATACTCAAAATCTACAGCCTATATTAGCCTCTATAAGGATCTTTATAAGGTGTATTATCCTGTGGTGAATGGTTGATTTGTTGACGCAATTTGTGTTCCGCTCACGTGCTCAGTCCACGGTCGACGCGTAGAGCCTCCATGTCGAGCTATTATTTTTATCCGTATTTTGTACTTATTGGTATTGTATTATGTGACAGTCCGGGTTATATTAAATAATCGGATGTTCGTTTTGGGCGAGGAAACGAAATATGTCTTTGTATTTATATGTGAGGTTGTTGTGAGTCACTGTTTTGTTAGTAAACTTTCGGATTACAAATCTGCTCAGAGCAGGCGATTGCAGGTTTGGGTCTGTTGGGTTTTCTTAGGATATTTCTTGTAGTGTTTAAAAATAGACATGCCTTTCAGCGAATGGTTCCTAAGGCTTTGTGCATGGCTTCAGAAATACAGCTATGTAACGTATTTTAAAAATAATTTATCTCTTTTAACTTTTTGGGTGATGGGTGTAGGTACTGCCTGATTCAGTAACTAAACACTTGTGCTAAAATTATGCTTTCAAACTGTCGCAATTCATTTACTAATATTCTGATTAGTGCGCACTTCACCTCACTACGAGCAGGGTAAGGCATTTCACCACACTGGCCAAGGGTTTGGCAAATTTGCAGACTTCACATCTTTCGGGAACACTATAGAAAACTCTCAGTCATGCAGGTTTCCTCACGATGTTTTCCTTCACCGTTAAGCAATTGATTATTAACAATTTAATTCACATATATAAGTTCGGAAAGCTAGTGATGCGCAGCGATAGTTTGAATTCAAGACGCTGCAAAGTATGTAAGTCTCACCACTAGACTCACGCCTGTATCCCCGAAGGGGTAGGCAGAGGTGTAATATTACACCCACATTTCGCCATGAATTTTTAGGTCCCACGTAATAGGGGGCGAGCTTATTGCCGTACCGGGCACATTACCAGACTCCGTGCCGCTACCGAGAGTTTCCTAACGGCAAAACCCAGTAACACTTTGCCCGACTCCCAATCCCACGCGCACATTTATGACGCGAGACCAACGAGGCAGTCCTGACTATAGTTCAGTCACAAAATTACTTCAATATAGGTTAAATACCTTCTATTTGTCGTTTTGATATTGCCTTCGATTGTGACTTGTTACATAAATATGATCACATACGTTGCGGATATTTGCTAAAGCGCATAGCTCAAGATACATTATTCGCGCGTACACTAATGTTTATTTAACACTGTAGTACCTACAATCCATTTCATAGTTTCATTGAACATCGCATATTCTGAATTGTTGGCAAAACATCTCACATTTCATTGTGTTTTATTCAAGCAGTAAATAGGAATTCATGCCAAGTGTGTAAACAGTGTGTATTGAGAATGTCGAACCATCTGTATCTGTCGAAAGAATCATTAAATATTTGTGTATATTGTTCTGAGACGTTTGCTGATCCGGTGGCAATTGGTTGAAAAATGAAGGCCTTTGTTCAATATGGTTGTATAAGAGTTCACTGTCTGTTTGAATACTAATTCATTGAAAAGTAATGGTATCAATGTTAAGCTGCTCATCTTATAATCAGCCTTTTTTAATCTATGCTAGACATAGTTTTATTTATTTTTTTATTTATAGTCTCCCTAAACCTATTCCCGAAGGGCTAGGCAGAGGTGTAAATATGACACACATATTTCGCCATGAATTTTTAGGTCCCACGTAATAGGGGGCGATCATATTGCCGTTACCGGGCACATCACCAGACTCCGGACTGCTACTGAGTATTCGGAAAAACCCAGAAACACTTTTGCCCAACCCTAGAGGCAGATATAGGCCTCTTCTAATTTCCTTCACAATAGTATTCTGGGGCAAAAGGAGAATTTGGTTTACCATACTCCATGGGCCAGACGGGTTGGTACCTATAGGTTTAGATGTCCAGTTTGCCGTCTCTTGCGCCAGATCCTATTTGCTTCGTGAATTTTTTATTTGCATTTTACTACACCTAGGAATAAAATGGGGTCTGAACTTTGTAGTCTTAATCCGTCACCACACGGACATGCTCTCAAACATCTGCATTAAATGAAACCTACATTGGCGGAGAATGCAATTTTCTTTTTATTCAGTTTTATAATGTCAACCTCCGCACTAGGCATAAATCCTGTATCTCAGAAAACTTTCTGAACTTGCATCAGACAGACATAAAGAATAAACAGACGTGAAACTATGATTTGTGGATAAGATGAACTATTGTTCCGTGTGGAAATTGCATCTACAACACCCGGTGTAGTGTTAAAACTAACAGCGCCATTCGTGCAGTCAATTTGGCATTAATATAATATTTTGATATAGGTACCCAAGAAGTTGGAAATAAACAAACATAAGCATAGTGTATAATTTTATTATAATCATCATAATTATGAATTACCATATGCATTTCAAAAATGCGGTTACCGCACTCATGATCTACCCGTTTTAAAACATATATCTAAGGGTTGAACTGCAAACTAATTTTCAAACTAAACGAAAAAGGTAATAATACGTAGCGACGCTAGTTACACAATCCTTGGCACGAGAGGTCGTGCAATATTTCAAGCGGCAATATTAAACATACTATTTCCCCAGACAACATTAACCAAAATGTAATCTACTGTTGAGTGCCCAACACCCTCTTTGTTTTCCATTCCAATAGTTTCATCTTCCCCAAATTTGGTAAAACCACTTCCTGACATTAAAAAGTGCAATTTTCACTTCTGCCAATTCCGTACAAAATCGGCATAAAAGTGGAATTTATTGCCTTCACCGATCAAAATATAACTTTCCCCATCGAATGTAAAAACGCTAAAATCTTTTTAGAACCCGATAAGCGTTATGGGCTAACCAGCTGCCACTTTAACAAATTATTGGGAGAATTTGAAGAAAAAAAGTTGTCACCCCGCAATAGGAGGGTAGACGTCTTATTTGATAGCATGATTTTCGCGAGGCGCACAGAGAATGTTAAATTACTGGAGAAATGAAAGATAATAGGGCCGCGTCTTAACAGGGGAAACTTGTTCTACTTTTTGAAGAGGGAAAAAAGTTTATATCCCCAAAAGATTTTGAAATTCCCATTGGTGGGGTAGCCTACTCGCTATCACATTATTTATTCATGGTTTTTTTGTTTTAAGTGCTCGGATATACCAACTTCTATTTGGATGATCTCTTTACTACAGCATAAACGATTACGGGCGTGTTTTTGAATTTAACTCCTGTACGTGTTTTAACTAAAAATAAGATTTTGGAAGCGATGCATTGGCTGCGTGTCGTGCGATTTATTGCAAGCACAGATATTGAGAGATATCCCTTAGTGGCGTAAAATTTGCAAGCATTGTTTTGCCACGATGCGTCATCGCTTAAAAGGTTGCGTCTGTAATTTCGAAGCCAACGTGGCATATGGTGACACTCCTCAGTAGGCTATTTACACAGTGATCGCATATTCTTCAGATATATGTGTATGCTGATAAGCAAAACTTTGAACCAATGGCTTTACTGAGTATTGAGTAAAATGAGCTTTTAAACAAAGAAAGATAAATCGCCCGTATCAGATGTAGAAAGCATGATGGTGACTACTTGAAGTATCCAGCATGGTGATGAGAAGTAAGTATTGCTGTGTTGTACAGTAACCAACACTACAAAACAGCAAATGCCCGTGATGGGTAGATAATCTTATTTCGGATGGTTATGTCCAAACTATCCAAATTGCAGGTGCTTCAGAAGGTTGTTTTACACACTTACACAGCTTTTGTTATTTATGGTTCCCGCTGAGATGATTTTTTTGCCATTATCGGCTCACCAAATATTGTAAAATCGTATTTTGATTGCTCTGATGAAATTTTGAATCCACTTTTACTAACATTTACATTGCAATGTGGGTGGGATTTGGCATTCAAGCTGTCTCTGTATTGTCATGTTTTCTATATATTCAGGAAATTTTAAATAAAAGTCAGATTAATCGAAATCGAACAATTTATTGTAAACTAATACGAACGCATAGTAGAATTTAGGATATATATTTGTAATATTAATAGTACGATAACAAAACATTGACAATAAAGCGTAAACTTATTCATCAACATTCGATAAAGCTGACGATTGCTTCGGAGCCGGCCAGCCGCACTACGCGAGCACTCGCGGCTCACACCTCCCATAGACCCATACATTATTACAATATATCAAAAACGTTAAAGCTATATGAAACATGGCCAATGAAATGACAACAGTATTAATTTCTAGAAACGAGATTTTAGTTACATTGATATAAATATACACCATGTATTCCAATCACTTTTACTTGAAGACAAACACTCAATATCTGTACAATATCTGTATATTGTTATAAAAGTAATAAGAGATTCTTCTTGATATGAATTGACTCGAAAGGGAATTTGGATATAAGAGAAAGAGATATTAATGTTTTACAAAGTGATTGGAATAAAGACGTATGATAACATTACGACAATGAGGTCAGTGCCAGTGCAGACATAGAAAATAATTTCCTCGATATGGAATTGTCACAGACAGGGGAAGACAGAGGAAGACATCTTGCATTTGAATATTTTACAAGTTACAGTACAAAAGCTAATTCAACTTTTGAAATTATTTCACATTACGTTGGGAATAGAGTTAGCTCTCATGATGACAGTATAAAAGTACAAAAATGAGCTGAAGACAAACGCTAAAAAGATATAGCAACCCTCGCATAACATCTGTATTTACAATAGTGATACGATTATTTAAATTATCATATTTAGAGCGGAGCTAGAAGCTTTCGTTAAATCTAGAAAAATACAGTGGTAACCTGACAGTGTCGAAGCATTTATTTTATAAATACGAGTACTAGATTACAAAAGCAGTCTCCAGATTAAATTCGGTAACGTAGCTTAAGGATATAACTATTTAGAATTTTACATTAAAGTACATTTGTTGCGTTTTAAAAATCACTGATTTCTGGGTCTGTGTCCGCGTACTTGCAAGTAAATGGGTTTCGAAGCCACGAACAAAAGGAACGATCACTGTGTTGTTTGTATTTTGCCGTGGTGTGCTTTTTGGCGTGAGCTCGGGCCACAGCTGCGCGTCGCGTCGGATACGAGTCTAGTGACGACGCATCTGAATCCCGGGGCACTGAGTCGTATCCTGACTCAGCACGCCGCGATGTTGTCGCCGGACTATGCTTGCCTGTTCGTGGAGTAGATTCATGACCACTGTCATATCCATCGGGCTTAGAACTAGCAACGACTCTCGCTATACCCTTATCGCTTTTTTCGGTTCGAGGCTCAGTTGTGACCACAGGCGGCGTCACTTCAAGGTGCAAGTTTGATTTCAATTCTTTAAACGATGGTGCTCCGTTCCCAGGCATCCTTCTTTCTTCTCTTAAGTTAGGGTCGGATGCTCCATCAGGATGCCTAAGAGACGCAATACGAGCATCCGATACGTCGTTTCCCCGATACCTTTCGAAAGGGCCGTAGCAATCATTATGTCCTTCTAAATCTTGATACGCTTCACAATCGCCTACCGCACTACCCGGCCGGGACATTGTTCGTTTACAACTATTACATATTTTGTCACTAGGTCTATAAGCTGGTTCACTGTACACGGAACCATCACCTCCATATTCTTCTGTATCACGAACATTTGACAGTGATAGTGACTGAAATTGTGGTGCTATCCTTGTCATAGCCATATCTGTGTTATCTAACATACGCTTAGAGCCATACAATTCAGTTAATCCCAATAGGTCATCAATTCTTGATCGTGATGATGGTAAACTTTCATGTGGATTTAAGTCAAGTCCATGGTCACCACCGTATCTATCAGCGTAAAAGCCTATCGTTTGTCTAAGGTAGGCCTCATTCCTAATTTGCCGTTCTACTTCACTATATAAAGACAGCGTATCGGTAAATGTAGATGCCACTGTCAAATTTTCTTGACTAAGTATCCTTAGAGGATGATCATCGTCGCCTTGATCGAGTTCAGGCATAGGATGTTCTAGTCCCATACAGAAAGCTATATCCTCTTCTGTTACCTGAAGGCAACTGTCCATCATTGGAACTGGTTCTAAGGGCTCTTCGACCTCAATTATTTCTAAGATTTCATCCTCGTCATCATTTAGACCTCGACTCATGCCATGCTGATCAATATCTCTACTTTGATTTGAAGCTAATTCGTCCTCCATTCTTAACCTTTCTTTATATTTACTATCTAAGCTTTCCATAGATACTTCTCTACTGCTAAGGCTGCTTGGTTGCATTATTGGTAAAGCGGGTGGTATTTCAGCTAGTTCCTCACTATCATCATCGTCATCTATATCATGCTTAGGTTGCTTTGAACATTTCTTCTGTTGTAGATTTTGATCAGGTGGTCCTACATTTTCTTCTTCGATAACCATTCCTTTAGTACCAGCTTTTAATCCCGTTCTTATTGTAGATTCTTCTACGTGAATTTTTCTTACAGCATCTTTCATCATGGGTTCCATCCTGTGCGTAGTTTCAGGTTCATCTTGTAATCTTTGACCAGGTTCTTTGTGTGCCCTATGACTTGGTGAGTTATGCCTTGATTTGTGAATCTGTGATGTTTGATTCTCAACCCACTTTCGTATCATATTTTTCTTATGATTGTCCATATACCCGTAGCCTAGACTTTCACTGCCATGAGAACCTAGGATGCCAATTTGTAAAGGTATGGGAGTGGGTTGTATTGGTACAGATTCGAATTGCTGATGAGATTGATGGGGCAGAGGTCCTTTTGTTTCTTGCATTGGACCATCAATCCATGTCTCACGTTTTTTTCCCTGTGTCTCTTTGATTATATGTCGTGCTTCGACTAATTTTGATTTCGATATTCGAGGGCCATCTATCCACTGTTCATCACTAGTACTTTTAACATCGTCTGCAATATGTTTTGCACCAGCTTTCTTTAAAGGCGTTGATTTAGATGCTGCAGAATGTACGGGAGAAGCTTTCGGTGTGTGACTTGGTTGTAAAGTTTTTAATGGGGATGCTTTAGGAGAAGAATGTAATTTGTGAACTGGACTTTTCTCTTCAACTACTTTAGAAAGAGATGACTTGTGTCTTTGTTCTGCTGCTGATCCTCTCAAAGCTTTACTCATCACGCATCTGTTGTCACCGGAATTTATATGTGGTATATACACGGGTGGATGTTCACCATCGGTAGCGTCATCCATAGGACCCACATAAATTACTGTATCGGCAGATAGGTCACTACTAGACGGGTCTGGTTCACTGCTACTCGGCTTAGAAGCATCTTCGCCGGAACTCCCGCCAGAGCCCGCATTGTTATTCGATGAATATTTGACTTTTCGTCTTCTTAGTCTATGTATCCTAGAAGCTAGCTGCAACGTCGTTAAGGTGTCAGAATAGTTCTGTGAATTTGGTGACACATGTACAATCATAGCAGTATGACATGTGAGAGATCCGAGACATTCATTTAGAACATGAGTAAGATTGTGGTCTCTATAGGGTAGGTGCCTTTGCCCGTTGAATATCGCAAGTAGTATATTTCCTAAACCAGATAGTGGTATGCCTCCGTTTGTTTTTCCTCTCTCTGAGTTGCCTAGGTCGATTAAATGCAAACGGCTGCGTCCTCCAGCAACTGTGAACAAGAGAGAAACGTTTTTAATCCAGGAACGTTGTTGTTTTGTGACCCGTTTATATGGCTGCGTTCATATTAAGTATTAAACTTTCTTAATGGGACTTTATTTTATACAAATTATATTATGGTAAATAAGACGTAATTAATTTGGCGGCATACAAATCAGAGCTTTACAGAATAAATATGAAAAGGTATTTTGTGTCAATAGAGGTTTAATTAAGATTTTGGTTCTTTATGTTGAGACAATGTAATTAATATTTTAATTTGATGGATTTTTTATGTACCTGCGCCTTTTCCTCCGACGCTGTATTGGTAGACGTGGAGTGTGTAGAGAAGATGGCTGTCCTTTCCTTCTTCCCTGGTACCCCTGGTGGCCAAAGCAGCGTCGAGGTAGAACGCTGCCTTCTCCGCGCTGTGCACACGGAGCTCCGATTGGTTCTGTAGGTGTGTGCCGAAGAGTGGATCGTCCCTGAGGTAAACTCCTGGTGATTGTTCGGTATCTGTGTAGATAATAAAATTATTTGTTTGAGAAATAAATATTAATTTTACAATAAATACCAGATATTGTATACATTAAATTTTTCATTGATATAATATAATGGTTTATAAGAAGTTAAGGTTTATTTGTTCATATTCATTTGACCGATAGCCAAAAAAAGGAAATTAGATAATAAAGTAAGTATACTTTTGATCTGGAAATATAGATAGCAAAGAAAATTAGTAGTGTAATTTGACAGTGATAATCTATCTCTCAACTTACCATTTTGGTAAGGCGCCAATAAGTCTCTGATCTGGTTGGTATTAGTGCACAGCTCGACAGCGGACACTCTCACGGAGAAGCGGGTTCCGCACTTATGACGTTGCTCAGCAATTCCTCGGAACAGCCACGTGATGGCACACGGAATAGCGCCGAGCGAAGCCGTGGCCTCCGGTCGCCCCAACATGGTGTAGGATTTACCTGAGGACAACGAAAACATGTAAAATTAAAGCAATAGAATGGCCACAATGTCTACATAAAAACGTGGTTCTAGAAGGCATATCTTGTGTCACTGCCAAAAATCGAACCTATTATAGTAAAAAATTTCGGCGACCTATCGATTTAAAAATAAGACGAGACAAAGATAGATTCTAATTTTGTTCCACACAGACAAATCTTTTTAGGCATTACATTACAAAGTTATGTTGCAATAAGCTTAAAATTTGAAACACTCTATAATTTGAAACAGCATTTTTAAGTTGTCGTGTAAAAAGTATAGATATCTGCTTCTTAGAATTGTTTAACAGAAGAGATTACAATTCTTGTATATTTAATTTGTTTCCAGCAGCAAAGAGCAGCGAAAATGTAGCTAGCTGTGGAATTTCCTTTTACTCCAGATTTTTCTTAAATTAAAAAAGCAAACAGAAAACCTCTTTAACCCTGCTATCGAGACTAAACAATGCTATACATCCGTGATCATGGTGCTTGCAACAATGTAGAAATATCGGATACTAGAAACAAGGGTACGTTATCCTGAAATAAATTTAAATAATAATAATAATCTTCCACATACACATAACACCATCTAGTCTCAAACTAGCTTGTATAACTCTATGGTTACTAGATATTGGATAAAGATAACATATTTGTAAATACATACATAAACTATAAATCTTATCTTAATACCCACGAAAGTTGAAGTTCCTACATTTAAAAAAATTGTGCTAGACCTATGACCTTGTTCCCAAGTCCTATATATCGACGATATGCTAATAGCAACACTGTCCAAAATAATTACCATTCTATATAAAACGCATATTAAAATCCCAACAAAGCGTTTATAGCACGATAAACACGAGGAATCACAAACTTCAGGTAGATGGTAAGCCTACACGTCCCCAAAATCCTTCAATAATTAAAACGAGGTTCAAATTATTCACTCAGTTGGCTCCCAGATCCCAGAATGCGAACGCTAAGCTCGGTTCACTGGTAACACTGCCGCATCTCCCCAAACTTTTGAAGGCACACAATTTGCATTTGAAATAATCTATGCGAACAGATAAATTACCTCTTTATAGAAGCTCGTTGTTAATGAAAATATAAGCTTATTTACCCATTGTTTGGGGAAATAATCTCGGGAGATCAGCCGGTGTAAATCGTTTAATTGATTCCGTGTCTTGTCGAAACTTTATTAATAGGTTGTTGGTAATGTTTGGGATCTGTTTTGTCGTCGTTTTGTTATAATACTGCGATGTTCAGTAAGTTTTATTGATGAATTTTTTGATTGAATTATTTTTTGTTAATTATTTAAGCAGGTTTAAGCAAGATGTAATTTAGCTCTGTTCATTAGCTAGCTATATGCCGTAACATTATTTTTATTTTATTTTTGTTTAAATAATATTTAATACTAGAGATAACCTCTGTATAAAGGCGGGGAAGATTACAAAAATATCGGCAACAGATCCAGGGTAACTTGTAATTGAATTCGAAGCCAAAATTACCCCAGAAACAATTGCACCATCTGTGCATTTATACAACTGATTAAAATAAATATGCCAGCTTTGCCCACCTTTGAATAACATTCATAGTGTTAACTTGGAATCCCCGTTTTAATACCGAAGTTTTGCGTCCGCCGGGGTGTGCGAGTGAGACAGAAACACTTGGTATTTATCAAAGTTTCAATTAAGAGCACTCCAGACTCTTTGCCATTTAGATGCAAATCCCACGGAGTGAGAAGTTTCATACTTTATAGTGCATAATTAGGGTCATCGCTTCTCAACTTGTCGTGGGTTAGATTTGACTTTATGAAAAGCATATGGACTTGCAGTTATGAACATTTTTAGATTCTATAAGAACCAAATTTATTGATTGTTCAGCTTTGAATACGTGGAGATAGATTAACCAGCGAGATGGGTGCTAGATAATTACATGATAAAAAGGCAATTCAATGATGCATGCACTAAGTTACATAATTTTTATTAGGAATAAGCTGAAATATTCGAGATTTAAAATGCACAAAAATCGAAAAAGTGAGGATAGTTGTCGAAAACTAAACTTCACTACAGATCACCGCTGAGTCGCCAATCTATATTCACACAACACCATCTAGTCCCGAATTAAGCTGAGCTTGTTCTATGGGTACTAGATAATGGATAAACATACATATATACTTTATTTTTGTAATATCTACCTCGCCCACGCCCAAAGCAAACCGTTCAAAACGTCAGAAAATAAAGAGCCTTTGTACCTTAAATACGTTACTCAATACCTGTTAAATAAACTTCTGTAACCTATTACAAAGTAGCATAATGTGTTAACGCGCCAGCCCTGTTAATACAACGTTCAAGATAACTGAGGTTGCTTTTAATCAACACCCCTACACCGGTTGAGATTATGATCTGCATGCATAATGCGCACCTGAGAGAAAAACTAGCGCCTTGAGGCACGCCAATGAAATGATGATAAACCTTAAAACGTGTAGCCTGTAGGTACTTTCTGTAGATTTTATGAGACCGTTTAGATTAGAAGATTTGTTAAGTAAATAGGTGACGATAACATCCTCTTTATCTCAACTATTGTGTCTCTATTCTAGAATATTGTGTAGAAATAATAATGGAATCTCAATCATCATCATCAGCCCTGTATATATACTCTGCCACTGCTGGGCACGGGCCTCTTCTCACTATAAGAAGGGTAAGGCCATAGTCCGTGGCCTAGTGCGGGTTGGCAGACTTCACATGTCTTTCCAGAACATTATGGAGAACTCTCAGACATGCAGGTTTCCTCACGATGTTTTCCTTTACCGTTTAGCAAGCGATAATTAACAATTTAATACGCACATAACTCCGAAAAGTCATTGGTGCGCGCCGTGGATTCGAACCCGGACCCTCTGCGTAGTAGTCTGTCGGTCTCTCCACTAGGCTATCGCTGCCTGAATCTTAATCAGGTAATAAAAGTGAAATTTATTTGCTCTGATATTTTGATATTTCAACATGGGTTCGATTCCACGTTAATTCTTTAAATAATTGCACGAATGAGATCCGTAACATATGCATGTATTGGTAAAATGTGATGATGTGCCGTTATATAATATAGTATAGTCTTCCAAGTATAAATAATATTCACGCTTGCAAATAGGAAGATAATATCAAATTTACTAACGCAAGTAGTAATTTTATAACTTGAATATTAGAGCAATTCTATAAAGATTCAAACACAAAATACTTAGTTGCAAGTCAAAGAAAAGTAAAAAAAAAACACATGGCAACAGTTCTGAAATATTTACCAGTGAGACTTACAACATTACGCTTACAATTTAAACCAATACATAAAACATAATTAAGAAGCTAAAACTTATCTACGCTGCTTACCCACAAAATGTACAGCCAAGAGAAAATTAAGGAGTTTACGCTGATCCACGCAGATAGCTAGATAATAAAACTTAAAAAGATGTTCTCGGAGCATTTGCATAAACTACCGGCTCACGGCTAGATTATGCAGATTTTATGATAGTGTTTTAAAGATTCACGAGGCTATTTTTCACTTCTAAACTTGCCCACAGGGAAGTTTAAGATAAGATAATGTAGAATTGGTAGGATATGCAAACAGTGCAAATAGGGTACAGTTAAGAAGGCTTTTTAGGGATTGAGTTTACTGGGTCACGTGAGGTACGGTTCGAATAGTTGCGTTACAGTGTTGTGTTTGACGTATTTATCATCATATATACATACATACATAGACTCACGCCTGTTTCCCGGAGGGGTAGGCAGAGACTACGGAACGCCATTTGCAACGATCCTGACATATCTCTCTTGATTCACTCACTCCCATCAGATTCCTCATGCATGCTCTTCTGTTCAGGGTACTTCTAACCTGTCCTGTTTTTAGGATGTCTCCAACCTGGTCAGATAACGTCCGCCTAGGTCTTCCCCTTCGTCCTGTCCCATTCACAATTGCCTTGTATATATCTGCTTGGTCAATCTTTCGTCATCCATCCTCTCCACGTGCCCAAACCACCTTAGCATACCTTTCTCGCTTGTCACTAGATCTTTTTTACCCACAACACTCTCTTTCACACAATTCTAATCATATTTAATTGCGCAGAATTCCTACCAGATGCACTATTTTGTGCTATGGTCATGAAAATTTGGTCACCATGTATCCTTAGATACAAGGCCTCACCAGTCACCCTTATAAGTCCTTATCTTATTGTAGATTTTCAAGAGAATGAAGCTGTCATTTACGGTACTAACAAAACAATACTTTTGGACAATCATGTTAAAGAATAATTGTATTTTTTACCATGTACTTCTCAAGCGACTAAAGTGCCCTAATCACTTGAGGACAGCAGGCTATATGTGCAAATTAAAATTAATTCGGTGAAATGTCTTTTCCAATCGTCTGCCGGTTTGTGAAAGATTATAAGTAAGTAATGATACATACCAAGGCCTGCTTGTCCAAAGCAGAAGAGGCAACCGTCGGTCCCGTTGATGACGGCGTGGATAACGTCTGTTAGCGCACTCGAACATATCTCCGTCTGAAACAAACAAGACAAATGTTACACAACATAAATAGAAGGCAGATTCTGCCCAATGATATGGTGGTTGAAGGGATAGCCTGACTCGTTACGTTCAGAGTAGGAGGTTTGAAATATATGTGCTTAATTGTCTTATCCGTATGATCGTCCTAGCGTTAATCCGGTTACATAAAATAATTTACCTAACCTAGGGACAGTTTTCTATTCTAACATGGTATAACAGAATATTTGTGTAAATAATTCGCGCTGCGTCGACCAGGACATATATTTCATGGTAGCAGGAGACAAACACATCCATTCCAACCGGCAGCGGCAAATCTATCTAATTCCATGCTGCGATTTATTATCATAACTACTCCATTAAATAATAAACTATATAGAAGTTCGCTAGCTATACATTATCTTTGCTGACACCCCAGAATAAACTGCTGTCAAACACAAACTTCTCAATATCGGCACAGTATGTTTTCGCTCAAATCTAAAGAAATAGTTTATTACCAACTCTATAATAATACTAGAGGACACCAGCAACTACGCCTGCATTTTTTTTTTAATTTACCCGTTTTGGCCGATCCCGTGGGCATTTCGGGAAATCCTTCCTTAGTGCACCCCTACGGTCCCCAAGGAACATACATGCCAAATTTCAGCTTCCTGCGCCCAATAGTTTCGGCTGTAGCGTGTCTGTCAGTCAGTCAGTAACGCAAGGATTTTATATATTAAGAAGATATGCAGAGTATGTTTTCGCTAAAAATCAAAGAAACAGTTTATTACCTACTCTTTTTGTATAAATCCCTTCAAGTATCACACTCTAAATCTTATCTCACACCATCTAGTCCCAATCACCCATGAAACCAAATCTCCCCTCAACTAAAAGTGTGTATAATACTCTGAATAATTTAGTCAAATCTCGTACTTAACGTATTATGGGGTGAAGTTGGCAACACTGCGAGCTGTTTTCTTTCCACCCAAATAGATAATTACAAGAGCTTAAGGTGTAGTCCGGATAAAAGGGGAATTGGGTGCATTGGGGACAGGTGAGTTCGTATAATGAGTGTTATTGTTTTGCCTGCAGATGTTTTTGATACAACTATTGAAAGAGGTGCTATAGAAAATAATGGTTTAATTTTTTGAGAGTTTTGGTGCATGACATCTCGCCTGCGAAACTTGAAAGGAGAAATGTAAGTAAACAATTGATACATAAAGAGCAGAAAGAAACAAAATAATTATAGATGAAAAAAAGGAAGAGAATTTTAAAATTGCAAACACGTATCTTGTTAGTTTCTGAAGAAAGAATTAGCTAGCTTGAAGAGGAAAATCACAAATTCAGAATACGCAAATGGGCAATTGTCATTATAGCTACTGTTCCATTTAGTTCGGTTTATTTGTTGAACGTTTAAATATTCTCTCTTATCCTCGTCTCTTTCCTTTAACGTTCTACATTTTCATATAGCCACTAACGTGCGAATCTTTTGTATTTCTAAAGCTGGTGTTAAAAGAATCGGATAATATGTAAAATTATTATTTTTTAGCTTTTAGCTCGCTCTCTCTCTACATGAATAAATCATGAGTAGCCGGGGACTTTCATACACCTTGTATGTTTGGGGACGAGGGATACTATGAACAACCAGATTTGAAACAACAGTGATCATACAAAGTCTTGTCTCGTAAGGGAATCGAACCCACAACACTTGACCGCTTATACCACTATACCAACCATGCTGTCACTTTTTTTTTCAAAAAGACAACTCCCGCATTAGGACCAAATCCTGTATTGCGGGGGATTTTACAAACGTACAACTAACGGACACAATGAACACCCAGACTCGAAACAACAATTTATGAATTCCACAAAGTGTTGTCTCGTGTAGGAATCGAACCCGCAACACTCGCGGAGTGTCGAGCGGCGAGGCGGCCGCCAAACCACTACGCCAACCGTGCAGTCAACTTTTATTCCTATACGACAGAGAAAATCCTTCAACATCATATATAAGTGCATCTCTTCGAGAACAATCTTCATCCAAGAAGAGCATTGGCACTTACTCACACAGACATACAGTGTATGTATCATATAATGAGGCTACAACATGCACGTAACGTTTCAATTAACGAGTCTAAAACCCCCTACGAATAAACACATAATATCTTAATTCTCTATAAATCACACCGCAAGCCCTGGTTTATAAGTCTTTAGGTTCCCTCGATAATGACGCTTATAATTATATTTCGCATGAATAACTTATTATGGTGTCTTTCGTGTTTATTTTTGTTCACGGCGACTTTGGCGGATAATTAAAAGGTCTTAAGGTGGAGCTGTGAGCTTTGAGTGCTGGGGAAGCAATGATTTGTGTTTGTTTTGGGATATTATGTAGTTTGATCTTTCGTGAGGCATTTCTTATGGTTTTTTGAGAACAGGTGATTCATTGATTTCTTGTCTGAAAATAGATCCTCCTCCTTGAGTCGTTTTCCTCATGACTGAGGGTCGTGATTCCCCTGCTGGGATGCAAGTATTTGCTTCACGATGTTTCGCCATTTGTGTCTGTCCTTGACGTCATGGAGAGCGTCGTGCAACTTGGTGTTCAACGCTGTGCGGACCTGGTCAGACCAACTTAAGGGACTACGTCCTCTTGGGCGTTTGCCATCAATTTTACCAGTCACCATAAGTTGTTCCAAGTTGTCACCTTTTTTGCGGGCAATATGGCCAAGGAATTCCAGAACCCTCCGCAGGCAAATAGTAGAAAGCCTTGTTTTGATGCCCAGTACGTGAAGGATGGATTCATTAGTTTGGAAAGCAGTCCACGGTATCTGAAGCATTCTTCTCCAACGAAGCGATCGGCTTTCTTCATTGTCCAAGTCTCCGATCCGTAGCCAAAGATGGAGAATAGTAGGGAGTTACAAAGAGATATTCGGTTTTATTTCACAAGAGTCGAGAATGAAAAGCTCAGATAATTTTGTCTTTAAAATATAGATTAAATATTAATTTACGGGTAAGCCAAAGCAACTGAAATGTTTCCTAGTTCAGCGTAATTCCATTTAGTCGGACAATGGCTTTGCAATTCTGCTAGGATCTAAACACTGAAAATTTGACGTTCTCGGCGATTGAGAACGTTATGTAAAACGAAAAACTATGTTATCTCAATTGACCCGAACTGATTTTGATAGAATTTGGTAAAACTAGAAAGTGGCGCCCGGCCAATGGTAAGCCAATATTAAGACTTCGAGGTCTTGGATTCTTCTAAAATGATATTAAGACGATGAATATGCATCATAAACATAGGCCCCTCTTAATGGGCATCACAATAACATTCAAGTCATTTGGAGAATTTGGTCTACTATACCTATACTGACGGGTTGGTATATGGTTTGATATCGAGCTCCAGTGTGTGCCTTAGACGCCTCATACGAAGTCTTGTATGAGGCGAAAGTTTTTTTTTTATAGTAATAGGCGGCAAACGAGCAGACGGATCGCCTGATGGTAAGCAATTACCGCCACCCATGGACACAAGCAACACCACAGGAGTCACAAGTGCCTTTCCGCCCCTTGGGATTGGGAAAAGGGATAGGATAAGAATTGGGATGAGGGCGAAGGCACTCTCACTCACCGAAAGAAACGCAACAGTTTAAGTACTGTTACTTTACGTCGATTTTCTGTAAGAGGGCAGCCCATTCATGCTGAAATCAGCAGGGCTCTACTACCTATATAAAAAAATAGGCGAAAGTAAAAAGATGCAGTGTAAAGTAGTAACTTTAAATTGCTTCTACTTTTACATGAACAAACTAGCAACACTTACGAATAAGTTAAATGTTGCAATACAAAAGTCTTGTCCTCACGCCAACAAAAATAATGGCTCCCTCAACCAGGGGATGTACTCTCAACACAGAAATACTAAAATTGTTTTGAATGAAAATTTTAATGACCGCCCCGTTCGCTAATTGAGAATGCTTAGCCTTAATTGAGAGGGCAGTTAATCAATTTTGTTATTAATTTGTGAATTATTTTATTAATTGTTTCAATTATTACTTCTCGTGATATTTGATACTTTTGCTACGCCGAAGGTCGCGGGTTCGATTCCCGCTCAAGTCAAACATTTGTGTGCATGAACATGGATCTTTGTCTTGGTTTGGGTGTTTCTATGTATAATATGAATGTATTTACAAAAAAAAAGTATATATGTATGTTTATTCATTATCTAGTACCCATAACACAAGCTCTGCTTAGCTTGGGACTAGATGGTGCTGTGTGTATGTGGTAGAATATGATTATTATTTGGGGTTAAGTACCCACATCCTGGTACAAACATCATATCGAATGACACATCACATACTCCTAAGAACACTTTGTGGATCATGCAAAGAATTCCTTTCGTGTTAGCATTGAACGTATAGCTCTCGACTATGGACTTTGACGAGGCTGTTTCAGCCACTCTGCCATTTGTGCATTCAACAGAATTTCATACAATAGTAGTTAAGTTAAGACTGCCTCGTTGGTCTTGCGGCATAAATGTGCGCGTGGGATTGGGAGGTCTCGGGTTCGATTCCCGGGTCGGGCAAAGTGTTATTGAATTTTTCCGTTAGGAAATTCTCAGTAGCAGCTCGGAGTGTGGTAATGTGGCCCCCTATTACGTTGGACCTAAAAAATCATGGCGAAATGTGGGTGTAATTTTACACCTCTGCCTACCCCTTCGGGAATACAGGTGTGAGTCTATAAATAAATAAATATAAAAAATAAAGTATGTAGTTAAGTACGTGCGGACAGTTGGTAGGTGGCTTACAGGTGTAATCGACTGGACATAATCCACCGTAATTACATAATATGTTATCCACGGCTAGTTTGATTTATATCCTTGTTTTACATAGTTACACACGTACTTCTTTGCTTAATAAGTTTAATAACAAATTATGTGGTAGCGCAATGGTTTGCATATTGGACTCGCCATTGGGTGGGCGTGGGTTTAAATCAAAGTCGTTGCATTATCAATGTGAAGCTATAAATATAAGCCCAGACATTTAGCTTAGTTTGAAAGGCTGAGGAAGGAATAGTAAGGCTATCATAGACGCAGCGGGTATCGGGTTTGAATTCTCGGTGTGCACCAGTGACATTCGGATGTTCATTATTTGTGGAAGTCTTGATCCATGAGTCGCGGTTCATCATCAGCCCTGTATATAAACTGTCCCACTGCTGGACTCGGCCCACTTCTCACAATGAGAAGGGTAAGGCTATAGTCCACCACGCTGGCCAAGTGCGGGTTGGCAGACTTCACATGCCTTTCGAGAACATTATGGATAACTCTCAGACATGCAGGTTTCCTCACGATTTTTTCCTTCACCGTTTAGCAAGCGATAATTAACAATTTAATACGCACATAACTCCGAAAAGACATTGGTGAGATGCAAAGGATTCGAACCCGGACTCTCTGAGTAGCAGTCTGTCGGTCTCTCCACTAGTCTATCGCTGCTTTAGGAGTCGCGGTACATCTTTTATATTCACTACGCCGAGTCAGAGCCATTGAAATCCTGCCAGTGCAGTAGTGGTCTATTATGAAATAATCTAAGAAAAAACTAAAGTCCTTGTGAGTCCCTCCGAGGCCAATCTAATATTTTGATAGACTTGGAATTGCGAAGGCTTAGAAATGTTGTCTTATTTAGGAACCAGTCTAAATTATAACAATGACAATAATAAAATTATGTCTAATAATTTTAATTTCTTTTCAAGTAATTTATTTTAGATCGATCGAAGACCGACGATCTGGTTAAGATCACGGGAAGCGGTTGGATGCGGGCTGCTCAAAATCGATCTGTGTGGAGAATCTTGGGGGAGGCCTATGTCCAGCAGTGAACGTCTCTAGGCTGACATGATGATGAATTTATTTTAGATTTTTTTTCAGACATCATATACGGCCAGCTGAATTGCCGAAGTGAAAATTAAAAATGTATTTTCTGACCGGAAATCTATCTTAGACCAAGAAGTAAACCCCCTAAAACTCACAATGAAAGAAAATCATTTAGCTAGTTCTAACCCAGCTTCAAACAATACTGTCGTATTAAAAACCTCGTTGCTGAAGGTAGATCATAACGTATTATGTTCATAATTGCGGTGTGTGACGTCGCTAATCCTTTAATCCTGTGTGCCGGCCAGTCTCAGTTATTGCGCAGACTAGGTACTAGACTAGGCTAACTGTATTTTAACATAGTGATACTATACTATATTTCTAGAAGTAAACAATCTTTTGATTGTTCTGAATCAATTTCTTTACACTGTAATGTGTCCTAATCCTGTTAGTTAAGACGAAGCGCTCATATGGTGACTGGATTTGCCGTTTGTAATAGATCGGAAAAGTTAAGCAATGTTCACAGAGGTCGTCACTTGGATGGGTGACCGCTTGTGTGCCATTTATATCAGAGCGCTACCGTGCTTCAGAGGGCACGTAGGTACATCCGTCAGTTAGGCCATGTCGGAAGCCTTTGGGCGGTCTAAAACTCCAACACCTGAGTTTGTTCCTCTCAAAAAAAATATTTATTTACTTATTTATAGTCTCACGCCTGTATCCCCGAAGGATTAGGCAGAAGTGTAAATATTACACCAACATTTCGCCATGAATTTTTAGGTCCCACGTAATAGGGGGCGAGCCTATTGCCGTTACCCAGCACATCACCAGACTCCGGGCTGCTACTGAGTATTCGGAAAAACCCAGTAACACTTTTGCCCGACCCGGGAATCGAACCCGGGACCTCCGATTACAAAAGATAACGAAGATATTTAAAGTATGTATGAAACTTCTGTATTCTTAGTTAGTGGCCGACGTAACGGATGTAGCACAGGCACAAGATTCACGCATAATTACTTCATCTCTTATAGATATGGTACACGACAAATTTTGCAAGATCAATATTACTACAATCTTAATCAGTCAACTAAGTTTGACATACATACATATCGTCACGCCTTTTATTCCCGAAGGGGTAGGCTGAGGTGTATTTCTACACCCACTTTTCGCCAGATATACTTTAGTCCCAGGTAATAAGGGGCGAGCCTATTGCCGTACCGGGCACATTTCCAGACTCCGTGCTGCTACTGAGAATTTCGTGACAGGAAAACTCAATAACACTGCCCGACCCAAGAATCGAACCCGGGACCTTCCGATCCCACGCGCACATTTATGCCGCGAGACCAACGAGGCAGTCGTATAGGGTTTTATGTCGAGTTTTCTGTCTCTACGCAAAGATGGTATTTGCATCGTGTTATCCCTTAGTCGCCTCTTACGACACCCACGGGTAGATAGGGGGTGGTGACACTTGTATTCTATGCCGTCAGCCACTAAGTTTGAATTTTGAATAAAATGTGTTCTGTTACCTTGAACGAGTTTTGATAAAAGATAGAGCTTTGGGTATCAAGTTGCTCATGTGACCAACATTATGCCACCTACATTAGAATGTTTCTCATATTCTCTACCCTCATTCGTGCGCAGACAATGCGACACAGCGACATCAACAAACGATACGAATACCATTAATATCCTGTAATCTCGTTCATCTGCCGCCTCGAGCGTTTAGTGGCTTTCTGTGCTTATATTGTTAATGCTATTCTCCATGTATGTTTAATGTGTTTTATCTTTATCATCTTAATATATAAAATCCTTGCGTTACTGACTGACTGACAGACACGCTACAGCCGAAACTATTGGGCGCAGGAAGCTGAAATTTGGCATGTATGTTCCTTGGGGACCGTAGGGGTGCACTAAGAAGGGATTTCCCGAAATTCCCACGGGATCGGCCAAAAAGGGTAAATTTAAAAAATAATGCAGGCATAGCTGCTGGCGTCCTCTAGTCTGTATTTAAAATTGCCAGAAGGAATTGCCCTAACTGACTGGTTCATTAATGCAGAGTTCTAACCGCTTTGAGTACAAACTTGAATTGTGGTTATCGATGCTTTTAGTGCTGAAAGTACCAAGTAACTTTTAAAATGGTAAAATATAAAAGAAATGATTTTAAATAATTTGGTTATTTTTCTGGACAGAAAAAAATGTCTATGTGATTTCAAAATTATAATTTAGTACTAAAATTCGGTCTCCGGCGCCGCTCGCGTGGATGGCGGCCATAGCGCCAAAAGGCCTATGAGGCTAGGCTAGGCCTATTATCCATACCTATTATTATAAATATAATATAATATAACATAAATTTCATCAAAATCCGTTCAGTAGTTTGCCGTGAAATAAGTAGTAACAAATATCCATCCATCCATCCATCTATTCATCTATTCTCACAAGCGTTCGCGTTACAGTAGTATTGAATTCTTACGATATTTCCCAGTCGTCTGGTTCCTATTTCCACATGCACAGTGTAGATGTCTCACAACCCCGTCACAGTGCATTAGCTGCAGTACATAGCGATTATATTAACACATACGCTCAGTGTACTGATTTATAGCACTGAGCGGTACTACACGATATCTGATCTTAAGTGCTAGTGTGGCACTTTATAGTGACGAGTGTTACGTAATAGTTGTAAATATAGATGAGGCTTATCATGCGCGTATTTGGTTTGAAATTATGAAGTCTTTTAATAATTTTTGAGACATTCAGCATTGTTACAGGAATGTTATAAGCGATACAGAGGTTTTTAGAAAGCACTGAAGTTGGCTCGAGTTCTTTTTGGTCTGCAGGACGAATATTATTTTACTTCATGCCGTTTGACCTCTTAAGTTAAAATCCCTTCGAAGTTAACATTTGAGAAGCACATTCTTTGAATGACAATCAACAAAATGAAATGACATAATGTTTCCTTGCAATGTGGACAGATTGTGCAGTTCTGTCCCTTTCCAGTTTCAATAAAGCTAAAGTTTAGTTGGTCACAACAGAATCACACGCCATGTTTAGATAAATGAAAGGAACTGTTCGTGTAAAAGATCAAAATCTTGAAAATTGCTTGTATATATTTCCGAACTAACATCTTTCAATCAGATGACCTCAAAAAGAGTTTTTTTTTTCATTTATTTAGGACAACAAACAGTAACACTGATAGCTTAAGTTAATACATATAAACGACAAATGACTTACTTACAGTGAAACCAGCGACATTGACCGCAAATAATTAATAAGTAATTGTACCTTTACAGACAGTACTTTCCACTATCAATTATTACATGGTATACTTAGCATATAAGCAACAAAAAAAAGAAAAGAGTTCGTGTATAAAAGATCAGAAATTGTAAAAAAAATTGTCGACATACATTTTTCAAACCTACATCTTTCAATCAGATCACCTCAAAAAGCTAACACGAACTTCGAAACTACAAAAGCACACAATAAATTGGCTCTCATAAGCTACAGTCTCGTTAAACCCGCTAACAATTTCTATACGAGTTCTAGACGAAAAATGTGAGAATTTTTGTGAAAGGGGACGCGAAAGTTGGCGTTATTCACAGTCTGCCCCGTTTAACAATTTAAACATGAAAACTTGCAGTGCGCCCCGATGGTGACATTTTTGGTGCATGAAATTCAGAGGGTATGGAACTATGCGCTACTAGCATTGTAAGTCTTGGATGTAAGCGGTTTGTGGACAGATATATCGTCTTGGGAGATGTTAGGAAGCTACGGCTGGTTTTGTGTGCTTTATTCGGATGTTTATATGGGAAATATGCAATAGATTGCATGGCAGTAAAGAGTAAAAGATGTTAGTGCTATTGTGAATATTATTGATTTAAATTATAATTTAAATTATAACTTAAATTATAATAAACTGATGAGATTTGGTCTATCTGACAGAAACGTTGTATTTTTTTCTGAAAAAATAAGCCAATATGACGATAATACTTTTTTTATAGTTAATGTAATATTTTCGTCTTAGGTCAGACTGTTAGTTTATCAAAACCGGTGCCGTAGTTTAGGACGATATTAGGCCTTTTAGGCCATGGCCAATCGTAACCAAGATGTCAGTTCAATATAATTTTATATAATATAAATAGACAAATATAAAAAAAGGATCCATAAAAGCACTGCAAAATAAAGTAGAGAAAAAGAAGGAGCCATTGGCAAAACAATTATGAAAGATAAAGCTTTTTGTATAGCATTCTAAAAACTGTTTCAGTTCCTGATTAAGCTATTCAATAATCGCGTTCCGCTTATCGCTTGTACCATTCGTTTAAGCGGGAAGTTTTACGTAATAGTGGGTAAGCATTCTCTTATTTTTGCCGAGGGAATGCCGAGGCATTGCGACGAGCGACATGAGATGTAAGTAAAATGACACCCGTTAAGAATATCGTATGTGCCACTTAATAGTGTTTATATTTTAAACACTATTGCCGTTAATAAAGTGGCACTTTGGTGTTACGTTATTAGTGTAGGCTTCTAGAAAAATCTAAGAATTTATTTATAATTATGTAGGTCAGCTGTTACATTAAGATGTTCGACTAGATTGGAGTGTTACTGCAAAATCTATTAATTTTCGTAAGTTGATAGCTAACAAACGCATGTTCAAATATATTATAGCTATAATTTGAATACAATATTATTTTTATTGTATGTAATCAAAACTTTAAAACTTTCGTGATTTGTACACAAACATACTAATGTGAAAAACTTGTGAGTACTAATTTGAATACAGGCCGTAAAGCTGTAGGTAGTCAAGGAATGTTAATCAAGCCATATATACGTCTGATGCAATCCGTGTCCAGACAAAGGACAAATAGGAGGTATTTTATGGTTACTTCCAACTAATTACACCCGAGACTATAGAAAAAGATACTACACTACAAGGTACTGGTAAGTTTTTTAAACTTCTTTAGCTGGAAGCAGCAAAACCTTTACTTCAAAACATACCCTCTATTCTCTACATACCCTCTATTCTCTACATTCCCTTCACTCCTACACAAACCATCATCAAGCGGTATATTCAAGGTCACAAGCAATCGTCTTAAGAGCTTATTTCGTAATTCAGTGGCACTTTCTTACGCTCCACTCGTTCCCGGTAACAATCAAAGCCAGTTACGATAATCACCTCTTTTGTTCTCATAATTTCAAAGGTCCTCTCCATAGTATTCGGACTAATGACGATCGTTTAACACAGACTCCTCTGCCCTACTGCTAATTATCTTGAAGTATATCGGCCATTTTGTTTTTAAGGATTTTGTTGTAGGTAATTTAGTTTGCTCGTTAGGTGAGACTTATAAAAAAGCACTGGGGTTTCCAGTGCCAACTTTAAAGCAGCAAATAAAAATGTTTATTTAAGTTATGTAATGTACATACGTGTTGACATGGACGTGGGCTTGATATATTGCTAGGAGCCATGACTAGAGAAGTATCTTCGTGACAAGAATGCACATCAAAGATGATGTGAAGAAGGTTGCCTGCGTAAATTGGATGCAGAGCAGAAAATCTACAACCAAAATGGTATAATAAAATAAGGTTTTGTACATACATGTGTAGTAACTTTATTAGCCACAGCTTTCGTAGCTAATATAATAAAATATTGTCTCTTTAGACTTTACTGTTCCAAAATATGACATAAGATAGTATCTATATGTGTTAGCGTTGGGATGACATGTGTTAGTATATAATTATGTATTGTGTAAGTGTATAATCATACACGTAGTATAGTACTTCGAATAATAGATTTAAGGAGTGGTTCCACAAACGGTCCAACAAATCTGACTGCGTATTAGTCGCTCACGTAGGAATTTAGGAGACAGTTTGTTCGGGCGTATGTGTCGTACCTATGCTTACGTTACATGCTAGCTTACTCTATCTTCTAACGGCTTAACTAAGGATTTACATAGTATAGAATAGCAATGTCAAATAATTCCGGCTTCGTTTCTGCAATAAAACGCTGTTGTTCAAATAAATGTTAGGGCACGCAAAATTACCAATTTGTATCAGCAAAACTCACCGCGACTTCTCTGTTTAAAGATAATTTTTGCTACGACAAGATGGCCACTATGTAATTGTTAGAGACGTGTTATTTTTTAGGGATATCGCAGAACGAAACCTTGGGGTTAAAAACAATTAGATAGTCGTGAGTAGAAATTGTATGAGGTGTTGAAATCATGGGAATAATTTTCAAACTAACCTGTGAATCATCCTGTGAGAATATAGCATCGAACGCGAACATCTTGGGAGCTGCTACTCCGACCTTCCTGTCCTCGGGGGCGGTGGCAGCTGGCGCTGTTTCACACAGGCTGACCTGCTTCTTGCGTTTGTCCATTGAGAATGTCTGGGTACCGCTCGTGAAGGGACCTTCACCAGAGGCTCCGACGCGCAGCATTACTTTGACCTGTAGAAGAAAGATATATTTAAGTTTGTAAAAAATAGAGATGAATAATTATTTCTTAGTGTAAAAAGTTTAAGTAGTAAACAGTTAAGAAAGGCTAAAAGGGTCAGTATTTTTTTTTGTTTAACCCAACATTCACGAGAGTTTGAACAATATGAAAATCCGATCATTTTGGTATTTCTGATGTACTATTTGATTTTAAGCCACGCTTTTTTCATTATACAACCTTTCCTACCCATTGCTGGACATAGACTCCTGCCAATCTGCATCACAAGATCATTGTGCATTAATAGGAGCATTTGGTCTATTAAATCCTGCTGGCTATACGAGTTGGTGTAGGGTATTACATCGAGTTTCCCTTTCTTCCAAAGATAAAATTGGCTTCGTGTACTTTTCTTAGTCGCTTCTTACGACATCTACGGAATGAAATAAAGTATCGAAGAAATAATATAGTGGCACTTTGTACTATTAATACGTCACTACCCGGAAAAAAAATGTGCAAATACATATCAGCGAGGCAGCGATAGCCTAGTGGAGATACCAACGGACTGCAATGCAGTGGGTATCGGGTTCGAATCCACGGCGCGCACCGATGACATTTCAAAGTTAAGTGCGTATTAAATTGTTAATTATCGCTTGCCCCGTGCCTCGGAGAGTACGTGATCTAAACCATAGAATATCGCTATCCCTTTAGGTTACAAAGGTCAGACGGCAGTCGCTCTGTGGAAAAGTTGATATTCTGTCATATCTGGTTAGACCAGTAAGTCTTGGATGCAACCGGGATAACGCTAGGGCGATGATGACATATCAGCGAGGTAACATTTCAACTAAGTATGAATAAGTTGATTTCTTTCGCGGTTTCAGTTATGGTTTAGAACAAAAGTTATTCATGATAACAAGTTCAATCACCCGAGAGGTTTGCACTTTACTAAAAAAATCTCTTTTTTTATTGGAATCCGATATTAAGCAATCCCTTTCAAAAACCAAAATGTCACACAAAACACAACTGTTGAAAACCTTTGTAGTTCGTCCGTTTTCACTATCTACGAATATTGGATCAAAAATCCATTTGGATGTAAAGTTGGCGCCGACCGCGAGTAGTACGCGGGCCACTAAATCTCTAGCTAACGAACCGTGAGCGATGCTTTGACTGCGAGCTGAGTGGAAACCAGACAGGAGACACGACTAAATGGTTTGTTTAGGATGTTACATAGTGCTGGTTTACATTGTGTGTCAGTTGGATGTATTATTTTTAGTATGTAGGTTCGTGGTTATACTTAATATAATTGTTTTTATTGAGAGGTTTAATATCTAAAAATGCAGTTATGATCCATAATTATTTTGTTCTGCACAGGCAATTTCATAAACCATGCTTTTATTAATCAAGTAAAAGTGATTGATTTAATCTGAAATATAGGTATCGGCAAGTATCTATAATGTAACCTATAGGTAACATACAAGAAAGAGTTGTAGAGAAACAATTTTTTTGGAAAATAGTAATAGGAGGAGAATTTTTTCTAAAGCGTTTGCGCCCAAACAATTGTAAGTAGAAACATGCTTTAAATCAGATATGGGTTTTGTATTAGGTATTTTTTTATGTTAATAGGCGGCAAACGAGCATACGGATTGCCTGATGGTAAGCATTTACCGCCGCCCATGGACACAAGCAACACCACAGGAGTCACAAGTGCGTTGCCGCCCCTTGGGGTTGGGAATGCGGATAGGATGGGGAGTGGGCTGAGGGAGAAGGAATAGGGGATAGGGCCTCCGGTACTCTCATTTACCAAACGAAACGCAACAGTTTAGGTACCGTTACTTTACGTCGATTTTCTGTGAGAGGGTAGTACTTCTCCGGTCGAGCCGGCCCATTCATGCTGAAATCAGCAAGGCTCTACTACCTGTAAGTAGTATAAGTAATGATGTACAACAAATCACAGCAAAACATCATCATGGTCCCAGTGTCATCCCTATTTCATACTTAGACTTTCACTTTAGAACCCGAGGTCTGCTTTCTAGTAAAACCAGGTTTGAGAAAATATTAGCTTCTATTGTGGCTAAGTGCAGGTGTTTAAAAAAAATTACACTGCAAGAACTGGCAGTAAACATTAAATCAACACACCTGTCCCGCTAAGCAATCAATCTGTACGCCGCTTGCGTTTTATCACTTACACTACGCCGTGTACTAATACTTACGCGTATCGCGATTAGTTACGAAACTTAGTTCGCGTATCACGGGACGTAATTAGTTTGGAATTAATTACACCTGCGTTGTCTGAGGCATCGCTGATTTCCTGATTTGGAGCGTAACGTGGACTGCTATTGTGGCGTATATTACGCGATTTGCGTAATTTAAGTTTTAATTTATGGATTAATTTGTTCTAAGATGTTTGGTGATGGTGGGTGAATAAATTGTGAATAGTTTGGTTAGTGATTAAGTTTCTGCTTGATATGGCAGAAGTTTTTGCGTTAAAGTATATGATTACATTATTTTATAAAATAATCTTAGCTTGCAAAGGTGAAATATACGGGGTGTCTCAAGACCCATCACCAAGTCGAAGTCTACTCGTTGTGGACATCATGCCAAGTCATACTAACCAAAAATAATACCTGGGAAACGATTTTTTTGAATTTTCACATTTCTTAAACCGCAATTAAAAGCGCGCGCGTGCAATTCTCGAAATACCTACTTATCCATGGGGTCATAGGACATCTAAAGAACACATTGGCGGGGTAAATGCATCGATTTTGTACCTAATTAGAAAAAATCCATACTAACTTTGAGCCTCAATATCTCCTGAGCCAGTAATTTCCCAGGTATGCCGCCGAAGTAAAAAATGTTCGTAGTGATTGGTACAACATGGGATTTCAGTATTCGTTAAGGGTCTTTTTACACCCTGTATGTTCTATTGTCTGCAACATTTGGCATGGGTCTCGTGCCAACCGTGGTTACGACATGACTGATTTTAGTTCTAGCAGTGTCTTTATGCGTCTGCTGATCAGGAGGCCCCAGGTTCGATTCGGGGCAAAAAGTGTTACTAGATTTTTTCAAAATCTTAGTAGCAGCTCGGAGTCTGGCAAAGTGAGCGACCCTGGACCTACAAATTAATAGCATGGCGAATTTTGGGTGTAATATTACACCACTGCCTATCCCTTCTGGATACATGGGTGAGTATATAACATAAAAATTGTATCCTAAAAGATAAGCAATAATTTTCCAGAGAGTAATTAGCCACTATAAGATATATACCGAAAATCCTTTCCAATTTCACGAAAAAGACATTAAGTTTATTAGCAGTAACTCGATTGCGTACGTTAATTCTCATTGTTAGCAACTTAATACGTGCGTGGTGTCCGTAATTAATGATCAGCGTATTGCATTACACAATTAGTACGGTTTGTGACAGGGTTGGTTGTGGTATGCTTATTTGGAAGGTGTAATAACTGGATTTTGGAGGGATGCTATAAAGTTTCTAAAGTAGGTATGTTTGTTTTTTTTTATAATACTACTAGCTTCTGAACGACTTCACCCTTGTAGGGTCGGTTATTGGGACTATCGATTGGTCAAAATTCATTGAGTTCTGTTGGAACACATCCATACATCCTCACACTATCTTGATTGCAATACTAGTAAAATTTTGGACGCGAAGTTGTAGACATTCTGGATACCACTGCAGACATCAATGAATTTAAAAAATATATATATATTAATAACTTATATAACAACTGAGAAAAATAATACACAGCAGTAAATAAGATAAGTACTTGTGTATTTTTAGCGTATGCAAATGATTGCTCTGTGTACAATCATACAACTTACATACCTAAAGAAAATAAAAAAAGGTTTTAAGTACTCGAAAAGTACTTCTCTTTTGCACAAAATGTTATGAAAATTTACCAAAATTTAGAAGCAGCCCTACTCCTTGAATTGTTGTTAGAAATCTGTCTAATTCACTGTAGTGCTCATTGGCTTAATTATTCATGGTGGTTGATCTGAATTAGCTTTTAGTTATTCTGGATTAAGATTACGTTACAGATTAATATGCATAAGTGCTGAATTATATATTAATTTTGATATTAGTGCTTAGATGTGTCTTGGATTATAAGGTAGGTAGGTACGTATGAAATTAATTGAAGGTTAAATTTTTTATTTAATTTAGGTAACCTGAAATAAATTTGTGTCAATAAATTAGCTGCTTACAAAACACATGGGTTAATTTTGTCAGGCAGCCATCGGAAAAGTACATTTTAGTGGCAATTAGATCATCTATATCTGCTAAATGTAAGCCTGTGTTTTGAATTCGCATTTTTACATCCTCATATTTTACGTTACTGTAACTAAATAAATTATAACATATTCACCATTTACCAACAAAACGGAAGAGAGACATAGTATATAGTCGAAATTCACTTAAAATATACTGATATTATACGTAAAATATTCTGTTGCTAAGCAACTTTATGAAACGGTGTCATGCAGGGGCCAATAAACTACCAATTAAATAATCTCCATCTACCTCACCGGCAAATAGTCTTGAGTGCAGATGCATCTTTGCATATATAATGTCCATTAACATTAAGTAAAAATACATTATGAACATCGAAACTACAGCATTTCAGGCAGCTTAATATAACCCTCCAGCATATGAAAAACGAATCAAACTTTTATGAAAGCGAGCTTCTAAATCCACATACCGTGCATCCCCTTTATCATTTGCAAATGGCGGACAGAGAACTGTCAAAAACGCTTTTAAATTTCAATTAGAGTAAGGATTTGGACTCAATAGAGCGTTTGATTCGGCTTGCAGCGGACCTACCAAATCCCCTAAGCCGCTTGACTGACAGACCGCGTTATGCAAGTCTGTCGTCCAACCCCCATCCCCCTCCTGACCTATCAATATTAATGCTATAATGTAGTGCTTAAATATGAATTGTTATTTATGCGTCTGGATTGTAATTAGGATTAGGTTTTGCTATTATGGTAATTGTTACCAATTACTTTTGGTTATTGGTCATATGTACGTGTTATAATAGTTATGTGAATATTTCTTGCACAATTTGATTCAAATAGGCTGTTTCGTCTAAAACATATAAAACAAAGAAGAAAAACTTTATTGAATAATGAAAAGAAAACAGTATTCGCTTTTATAATGAGCTAGGTACAACCGTTTTAGTTTTCTTATTAGCTTTGCAAGAGGGTGATAAAAATACTTATTTTACGATATAGATAGAATTCCTTTTAACAAATATATGTTTTAAGCTAGTTGGCCTAAGAAATGCTGTCTTGAGTAGTTGACAGGTATGCTAATAACTTACCACCTTACAGGGATGCCCAATATCGGGCAAAGTGGAGGAGGTATTGCAGGAAAACTTGCTCCGGGCTCTGAGGCGAAGGTTTTTGATCACAAACAGGATGGTGCTTGGATGATATTTTCAAATATAATAGAGACAAACGACTTGAGCAAAAGGTTTAATGTTATAGTATTAGGCATTGCGGTTCAGTCCAGTACATTTTCCATTTTAAAACTAAACCAACGCACCACCATCAGGCCTATGGCAGTAAAACAACCAAGTATAGCTGTACTGATTTATTCAACGTGCTCGTAAGGATTAGTTGTCTCGCCTCCAAATTGATGGCGCCGCGACGAACGACATTATGTTCATGTACGTACGTTGATTACACGTGTAATATGTACGTAATAATGTATTTTTTATTTAGTTATTTTGTACTTTACTAGCATTCTTGTATTTCTATAGTACTGGCTTCAAAATCAGCATGTTCCTAACCAACCTTTTAAAACATTAAGGTACAAGGCAAGTATCTACATTCAGCAATTGCCTTGTATAGAGACCGACACATTGCTTCGCTGGGTATTAAATAAAAGCGTTGAAGGAAAACATTGTGAATTCGTGAGGAAACCTGTATGTCTGGGAGTTTTCCATAATGTTTTCAAAAGACATGTGAAGTGTGCTAACCAGCAGTTGGCCAGCGTGGTGGGCTTTCACTTCACATAGTGAGAAGAGGCCTATGCCCAGCAGTGGGTTAGACTATACAGGGTTATTTGTAAAACACCGTTAACCTCTCAGGACAATTTTTTTTTTATATGTTAATAGGCGGCAAAAGAGCAGACGGATCGCCTGATGGTAAGCAATTACCGCCGCCCATGGACACAAGCAACACCGCAGGAGTCACAAGTGCGTTGCCGCCCTTTGGGGTTGGGAAAAGGAATAGGATGAGGAGTGGGATGAGGGAGAAAGAATAGGGGATAGGGCCTCCGGCACTCTCACTCACCGAACGAAAAGCAACAGTTTAGGTACTGTTACTTTACGTTGATTTTCTGTGAGAGGGTAGTACTTCCTCGGTCGAGCCGGCCCATTCATGCTGAAATCAGCAAGGCTCTACTACCTTGAAAACTATGTTACAAACATCATCTATATACTTAAAGAGAGCTGATGAAGATGATGAGAGTACAAGAGGCAGCGTTATCGTTTAACCTGTAACCTGTATGATTAGTGCCTAAAATCCCATTGAAACTTGCAATTCTTTAGCTTAATAACATCACCATTGATTACAATTACCTAGGATTAGTACGACTAAGCCTTTGTCCGTTGTACGTAGATTTTAGTTACATCACATTTGACTGGGCTAATCGCATCGGATCGTCGTTGACGGCTAAATCCGAAAATCCTGAGTGACGTCCGTCCCCACGGCTGATATCGCGGGAATGCACGCCCGCTGTTGATGCTTGTGCGCTCAGCCTTATATTATTATTTATTATATTACCTATAGTGTGCCCTCTGATATAACTGTTTTTATTACTTTATAGTTTACTAGTTGAGCCCGCGGTTACTCCTGCGTTAATTAGGGCTACTGCCCCGCAGCCGTACCTCATAGGTAGCGTAATGTAGCGTTCCTCGATAAATGGGCTAACTAACTCAAAAAAATATTTCAAATCGGAACAATAGTTCCTGAGATTAGCACGTGCAACCAAACAAACAAACTCTCCAGCTTAATTATATGAAGAATAGATAACAAAGCTTAAACTTTATGCCCAGTGATAGACGTTAAACAAATATGTATCAAAGAGTATTCTAATGGTAAACAAGTTTAAAATTCAAAATACCGTGACTTCATTGGTATTTTCAAAACCTGAACACGTATTAAAAAAAAATTATAGACTCACGCCTGTATCCCCGATTACACCCACGTATTTAAAAAATGTTCAACAGAAATTGGCATGCAGGCATGTTAACCTTTTCCAACAAAGAAAATTGTGTCTAAGCTGCGAAACTACGACAGCCTCTATGTTTTTTACACTCATCTTAACATTAAGGTTACTCCAACCTCATTATCATAACCCGCCAACATTCACATCAAACAGAGCCCATAAAAACACGCATGTGTGTCACCTAAAACCAAGATATTCATGACTAGAACTAAGTAAATCCTTCGCAATAATAACATGGAGATGTAATATTATTCAGAGGGACGAAATGACAAACAGCACAGAATTTTCCGAGGGAAAAGAAAACAAATCTTGTTGTCAACAAAAATGGCGGGACAGGCATTGCAGCCATCTTTTTTCCTTGTAACGAGAAACTCATTTGCCTCATGATAACGATTCAAATTATCTTGAGGGATAATTCATGCAAATGATTTGTTTGTATACATTTGTAATCTGGGTGTTGCATATTTTGTCTTGTAGCGTTCGGATAAAGAAAGTAATACGTTCATCATCATCAGCCCTTTACATTCCACTGCTGGACTAAGCCTCTCCTTAGAAAGGAGGAATTGGCCTACTATACCACGCTGGCCAAACGGGTTGGTATAGGGTTTATTTCAAGTTTTCCTTCTCTTACAGTGCTGTTTTCTGCATAGTATGGTCCCTCTGTCGGCTCTTACGACACCCATGGGATGATATGGGGTGGTGACATTTCGTATTCTTAATCCGTCACCACACGGAATACAGTAATACGTTAAGTTTTCAAAATGATTGAGGCAGGTAATAACGCAGAAAATTGTACCTACTACTTTTTTTATAGACTCACGCCTGTATCCCCGAAGGGGTAGGCAGAGGTGTAATATTACACCAACATTTCGCCATGAATTTTTAGGTCCGACGTAATAGGGGACGAGCCTATTGCCGTACCGGGCACATTACCAGACTCCATGCTGCTACTGAGAATTTCCTAACGGAAAACCCCCTCATTGCCCGACCCGGGAATCGAACCCGAGACCTCCCAATCCCACGCGCACATTTATGCCGCGAGACCAACGAAGCAGTCATCAACCAATTGTACTACTATGAGTATTATAAACACGAATGTTCGTGAGGATGCTCCTTCACCCATACATTTCTCATCAGATTTTATTACAGCTTTGTAGTAGTAACACAACTATGCAACTAAAACACAGACAAACGCACACGTTTTCTTGTCATGATAACTGTCAAACCTGCGAGCCGAATATAATTATTGAGAGCTGAGCAATAAAGTAAATAGATATGTGAATACTATAAAAATGATTTAGGTAGGTTATAGTAAACAACCAAGACGGTGGGCTGATGACATAACAGACGTCGTAGGAAACGACTGGATAAATTCAGACAGCGACAGAGAATCATGGAGCAGGATGGAGGAGGCCTTTACCCAAAAAGGGGTTCAAATCTCAAACAAAATTAGCATTAATTAACTAACCTAACTAAAGTAAAAATACTAACCTTCTTAAATTTGAGCAAAACTTACTAACAAACATTACAAACATTGTAAGAGAGATTTAGAATAAATGGCTTTGTTATTATTATTAATATGTGTTTCTCAATCACGCGTACTTTTCTAACATATGGTGTTAAAAAAGTACACGGCCGTTTGGCAGGGGTACACGAAGACATAGGTCCAACGCGCAGAAGCCTTTTGAGAGCTTTAATCTAGAATGTGATGGGACACCTACTGAAGAGCCTCCATAACTGCACTATGAAGTACAGCCACGGATTAGCCGCAGCAGGTGTAGGACTATTGCTACTTGTATGGAAAATAATTACTCTAGGTTATTGTGATAGGTGTTCAATGGATAAGTGAATATGGAAACAATGGATGAAAACCGGCGTCTGCCCTAAGTACTCTTATAGTACGTCGAAAAGGGGCAGACGGTGACTCGCCAACTCACTAGATGGGCCCTCTCTAAATAGCCACCATGGTAAACGAAGTCTGCCATAAAGGCAGCCAGAGGGCAACACCGGTGCGAGTGGCTAGGGGTGTAGAGCGGTGCGGCACCGGTTTCGCCATCGCGGGTCGTGACCCGGAGCGGGTTTCCCCGTAATTACGCCCTTGAAAATGACACTTCCACCCCCGAACTAATAGCTTTTGCGACTTCCCTCTGGCCGGCCGACCAAGGCAAGCCAGAGTTGAGAGTCCTGCGGGTGCTCTTGGACATCAACTCCAACCAGCCAACAAAGGCAAGCCGGAGACGAGGCCCTGACCGACTCTCTGAAGCATTCGGGACCGCAGTGTCGCCACACACATTCAGCTCGCCACAAAGCTGCACTGCGGTTTGTGAGCTTTCTTTTCATCTTGTATTATTTTTTTTTGTTCATAGCACAAGATGCCCCAGAGGGGGATTATTATTAATAATATTATTAATATTATTATATAGTAAACAACACTGTAAATACTAGTAAATATACTTATTCAACACGTACTGTGTAAATCTCGCAAATGTTCTCATACAATGTAGCAAAGAAATAAAGCAATATTGTTCAGACTATTGCTTCATTTAGCACATAAGCTTTTCAACACACACCATTTATTAAATTCTAACACACGACTAACGCCTGTCTCGAAAAGTGAACTTTAAATACTTGCAAAAGTTACTTCTAAAACAGGAGGCAGTCCTAATGGCCCCATATAACGTGGAGTTCCCCTATTACAGGTAATTTATGTAAAACTTAGATATACCTTCTTGACAATATAAGTTCATATCTGGAACAATATTGCGAGAGATTCTCCGAGATAGGGGAAATAAAGTTGGTCCCGTTCCATATATTTGTGGTTTGGCCCCAGGCGGAGCCGCAGTTTGGTATGCGGTGTTGCTAGTGAATCGTAATAAAATTGCCAACAGTAAATTTAAGGAGGTCGGTTAGGTTAGTTGCCTCTTTTTTAATTGCATGGTTTTTTGAAAGTGGAATGCCGATTTTACTTATCCCCTCACCTGATCTATAGTCATATTATGACCGAAGAAAGTAGGGCGATTTTTGATACGTAGTCATATTATGACCATTTTTTATGTTCGCATTTCAAGTCTGTTTTCTCTGTTTTACCGATTTGTAGCGGCTTGCGATTGCGTTAGGTTGGTAGGACAATAACACGCCTTACGTATTGTAAACGAAAACAGACATGCTCCAAAAAAAAAAAAAAAGTTTCGTCTAATCAAAAGAAAGTTCCCGCGTCGCTGTGCGTGTCCTGTCGCAATAATAAATTTTGATACCAAAAAAAACGCTGCAGCATCAGTCCGAAGCAATTTAATCATGCCTTAGTAAGTATTTTTTCGTTGTATATTTAAGTTGATAATATTCGTAGTGTAATTTAAGATTAAAGACACTTTTCCTTAGGTTAGAACCAATTCGCCCCGCACCCGTATATTTCATATGATTTTACGTATTGTTTCTGCACTTGTTGGTATTTTTTTTGTTGTATTGTTTGAATAATTTCATAAATAAATAGTATATAATATGCAGAAGTCCTTAAATTCATGTATTTTCTAAATATTCACGAAAAATATAATGCAGGTAACAGTCGGTCATTTTATGACCGGCTGTCAGGCCGAGTCATTGTCCTTTGTTACTGCAATTTTTATTTAATTAATAATTATTTACAATAACTATAAGATTGTCATTTGTTAAAATTTAAAGCTCCTTTTATACTCTTTATGACTCATAAGTCTTTATTTTGTATTTTGGTTTGATTTTGTTATAATGAGCATAGTTTTAAATATGCCCTGCTTTGGACCGCCTAAAACGAGGGTCTTGTTAATTTACCTTTTGTTTAAAATTAATGCAATTCTGTCGCCTAAATTTATTGTGATTCTTTTAACCATCAAACAAGCTTTCTAAATATATATATATATCTCATGAGTTTAATGAAATATGTTGAACAAAGTGAAGGTGCAAAGTTCAGACATTTTTATGCAGTTTTTACGCGTACGGTATGAAAACGACAAAAACCGCTTATGGAATTTGTTGATTTACGTTAGATATTATTATGAAAAGGTGTAAATGTTTTTCAATATGTTTATTCCTTTATAATAGCAGGTTAAATAAAAAGGAAAGAGAAAACTACAATTTGTTTATTTTTTTATATATTTCATCAGAAAGTCACAATTTACCCAATTTCATTACATTTTTATTTTTCTCTTGAATACAGTTCGGTCACAGTACGATATAATGTTACGGTTGTACTGTAACATTGTAGATAATTTATCAAGGATTCCATCAATATATAATGTGTCAGGTATTTATATACAGAAAGGCCATAAAATGCTAAATATGTGACCCACACAAATCGCGCCGCGGCGCGTCTCAATTCGGCGATCAAATTACGGCAACATAGCCGCCGCGACCGTATCAGGTGAGGGGTTATAAACCTTTAGTGAATTTGTCGCAGGGAAACCTGTGTAAGGCAGGCTGACAGTAAAGTAGTCACGGTGTACGAATAAGTATACCTAATAGTCTTCATGAGACTTCAGCATAATTGGCAGCTGTCGCTTAATAACTGCCAAAGAATGCCCCGACCATATGTTGGTAATTTGTTCGTAACGCAAGTATCATAATATATAAAATCCTTGCGTTACTGAATGACTGACAGACACGCTACAGACGAAACTATTGGGCGCAGGAAGCTGAAATTTGGCATGTATGTTCCTTGGGGACCGTAGGGCTGCCCTAAGAAGGGATTTCCCGAAATTCCCACGGGATCGGCCAAAACGGGTAAATTAAAAAAAATGCAGGCGTAGCTGCTGGCGTCCTCTAGTATTATGATAATTCATTCTAATATAAACTTCTTAACTTTCTACGATGCTGTGATATTGAGTGAGCTTTAATCCCGAGAAAGGTGGACTCGATGTAGTTGACTGAATTCCACATAGGCATATACAAATTATTCATAAGTGATTTGTACATGTGTTATAGTTTTAAAGCAATCTCTTGTACTTTAATCACATTAACGTCATTCCATAACGCACGCTAGTAAACGAATATCTGACTCAAGTACTTACGAACTATAACATTAGAACGCATATCTCCTCCGAGACTGTTTGAGCCGAGCTCAGAACTTGCGCAGAGTTCTCTGTATTTACTTCAAGGAAAGTAAACACAACTATACTTTACTAATTTAAGACTTTAGTGTACTGATTTAAGTCATAGAGCTCAAGTTTTCGGAAATGTTTTTACTCATAGCACAGACAATACAATCTGATAGTGAGGATCTAGATTTGCTTGTTGGTGTAATGGTTTGTGACTTTGACAGCTAAGACTTGTAGAGGTCGTGGTTTTGACACATAGGACAAATATTTGTGTGATGTAGATAATTACCAATTTAATACGCAGTTAAGGCGCTACCTCGAAAATATATGCCCTTTTTGATTACAGATTTTGAAGCAGTGAGACACACCAGCAAAGTGAAAATTTTATATATTATTTATCAGGTCTTTATCTAGGGACCGCTCGGACAGATACACGATTGGAAGATTTTCGCTCGAGAGAATTTTAATTTGAAAACATGCTTTCTCTAAATATTTTTACGGATATTTAAAAAAATACTTAACTTTTCGCCTTGAAACTCCTACTCACCGAAAGAAGAGCTAGTTTATTAGGGACTGGTCTAACGATATTTTTCTAAAAGGAGTATAGGTACTTGAGTTATGAACGAAATAAGATTTCAGACAGTTTCGTGATGACATACCATGTCAAAAACCGTGCGACATTCAACTTTAAAGCTAACATTTAGCGATGACCTCTGCACGATTTTTTGACCTTCGAGGTAGCCTGTTAACTCCGAAAGGTCATAGGTGCGTGCCGTGGATTCGAACCCGAGACCCACTGCGTAGCAGTCTGTCGGTCTCTCCACTCAGGTTCAGATCTGGCAAAATGCCTAAAAAATTGCAAAACTATGCTTTTCTGGTGAATTGCACTTATATTTATGGATTACTGTTGTTAGTGTAGTAGGTGCAGTAATATAATTCGATTATATCATGTTTCCACATTACGTGAATTTACGAATGTTATCACAGTAATTTGAATTATTGTTCAACGGCGTGTTTTTTATTTGAATCTGAGTGTCTATAACCAGTTCTCTCTGAAGATTATGGCAGTATCGAAGATTGAGATGAACGATTACCTACAATTGGTCATCATACGATATAGTATACAAAAGAACATGATTGCGAAGGCTAAGTGCCTTTTAAGCCTGAAGCACTTATTTTAAGAGTCATCCCGTGACCATTACCGATAAGAGCCGATCAGAAAGAAGGACCAAAAAGGTATGTATAAATTAGACCCTAAAATAAAATAAGTATCTACGCGATGAAGACCCGTCGTTAAACAGCGCCCAAAACCTGTTTAAATAAAATCCTTGCGTTACTGACTGACTGACTGACAAACAAGCTAGAGCCAAAACTATTAGGCGCAAGAAACTGAAATTTGGCATAATTATATTCCTTGGGGACTGTAGGTCTGCACTAAGGTAGGATTTCAGGCGGATACAGTATAATAAAAAAATGTGCGTGCGTGGCTGCGGCCATCCATATTACATACATATTTCAAAACAGAAATACAAATCACTCAGATTTTAATATTATTTATTTTAAAAAAAGTATTTTTTTCCGTTGTAGGACTATAATCAGCATTTAATGCTTGTACAACATTATTTAAAACCTAAGCAATGGTCTAAGTTTTTGGTACTTACTGTTTAGTATTAACTACTCTGCAACAATATCTTTACTAAAAAGTAAGCAAAAACTACCCTATTCCAAATATGACAATAAAAATAATACCAAAACCGTAACTGCTGCGTAACTGGCAACTCGTATTTTCGACAATATTCTCGGGAATTTAAATTTAAAGATGGCGTATGGCGGGCGCGCCAATCGTGACGTTGCGCGCGCGACCATGCATAAAATTAAACTTGGATAATGAACCGGGTAACGTTTCCGCGCCTTCTATGTGTTAAGCTGAGAATTTCGCGCCATAAACCTTGCGAGAGGGGACTGATAAAAATGATCATGGATGAATGGTATATTTTGTACGTTTTGTTATAAATTTTGGAGAGAACAGTGCCTCTGAAAAGTTAAATTCAAGAAGTATGGTAGTAGGTATTAAGTAAGTGTGATTAAGTTTATAACTTGAATGAGGTAGGTTATTATACGGGGTGTAAGGGACGGTGTACCGAAAACCGATACCAGTGATTCAGTACATGATACTGAGGCCATTGGCGGTCGAATTTTCCGGATTTTTTTAATGAATTTTCCGATTTTTCTTTTGCATTTTTAGCCATATAATGGAATGAAATAGTAACTATAGTCGACTCGCATTAATATTTATGTAAAATTCTAAGAATTAAACATGTAAGTACATGGTGCCTTTTGCCTTTACTCTGACGTGACATCGGCCGCGGCGCGCGGCCGCAGCACAGTAAGCGCACCAGTACATCGTAATCACTGTCGCTACACCACCGCCTACCACCTGCCGCTGTAGGGCCGTAACAGCTGATATTGCGAGTTTGCGTGTTCCTATTTACATAGACGTTTTTTCGAAAATTGTCGAGTTCTTAGATTTTTTCGGTAAATTCGACCGCCAAGGGTCTCAGTATAATGTACTGAATCACTGGTATCAGTTTTCGGTACGCCGCCGTCCCTTACCTACACCCAGTATACCTAATTATAAGATAAAAGTAATATCGAGCAGTTCTATAGCCGTGTCACTAGAAATATTGACAATTTATGTGCTTATATTGCGTAATACGAATAATACTGTGTGAAATACATATGTTTGGTTGTAAACATGTCACGGAGAAAAAGAAACTGAGAAAGAAGACTCTGAAACAAAACATTAACCGAATATAAGAGACATACTTTTTTAAATGATTTTGAAGTCACTTGCAGTCTGCTCGAAGTTAAAAAAACAAGCAAACATTTATTCACTAATGAATTTTCACAAATCTTTATAGAATCCTGTAGAAACAGAGGAAACAGTATGCGAATTTTATAACATTCTCTTACCACCTTCGTTTTTTGAAGTCCGTTAAAATATTGAACATGAAGGTTTCTATTTAAATGTAATATTTGGTTAGGTACCTACATTAAGCTGTACAGAACTATTGACATCATGTTTTAAAAAATGTCGAAATAACCTTGAATTTGCAAATAAAGGACATCGTCAACAAGGGTTGCGGGTACAAAGCATACGAATGGCAGATACAAGCGTGTTTACACGCCGTCCAATCAATCAGCCCGCGCCGCGACAACGCGCCGTAAAATATACCGCAAATATTACAGGGTTGTGACATTGCAACGATCCCGGGATCTGAAACAATCCCGGGATTTGTAATGCTACTTAATCATGAAATGTCCTAGAAAGAAAGGATATTCCAATATAAAAACAAAATATAAACCGTGTGAGACAAAAATCACCTGGTATATAAAAGAGAAACATGGTTAGAAAGTTTATCCTGCAATGCTTTTGTGGATAAGTTATTTTACCGGCCAAATTAAATACATTTGACTTCGCTTCGTTCGCTGTAGAAAACAGTGTGCTAAAAGTTGCGTAATTGCCAAAAATCGTACTGACAATTGAATGAAGATTACTGAGCAAGAAAAAAAAATGTGTGCCACACAATCAATTGCGGGAAATGCGTAAGCATATTGCTTAATATACGATTTATGCAAAGTGAACATTACTTACGCACTAGTGCGGTGCAATTATTGAGTTTAAAATCAATTTAGAATCGATAATTGTCGAGCGCTTCAATCGGCTGTGCATCTCGCATTGCTTCACACTATTATCTCTTATTGGAATTTAAATTGTACAATCGGAAATGATTATTTGGAAATAATAATCTTCTTGAACTTCAACTTAGTTTAATAACGAAAGATATTTACAATGCCTGCACGAAGATATCTACACTGCCTCCGTGGTCCAGTGGATAGCGTATGCGACTACTGATCGGAGGTACCGGGTTCGATTCCCGGGTCGGGCAAATGTGGTACTGGGTTTTTCCGAATTCTCAGTAGCAGCTCGGAGTCTAGTGATGTGCCCGGTAACGGCAAGAGGCTCGCCCCCTATTAAGTGGGACTTAAAAATTCATGTAGAAATTTGGGTGTAATATTACAACATTCCCAAACCCTCTGCCTACCCCTTCGGGGATACAGACGTGAGTCTATAATTATAAAAAATAAATAATAATAATAATTTACAATGCCAAACATTATTTGTAAAAAGGCAAAAAACAGATAACTTATTTTCTAGGTTAAGTTAGTAGTAAAATCTATAATGTAAATTGTAAACAGGTTAACTGATGACCAGTGATCGGATATTCAGATGCATATTCACGTAAAGTTCATTTTTGGCTAAGATATTATGGAAGCGGCTTCTTAAAACATATTTTTTTTAAATATAAATCCCGGGATTCCAGAAAATTCGTGAATGTGAATATACGTACATAGTGAGGAAACGACGTCGTTAACATGTGGTTTTTATTTAAAAAAAACTGGTCTCCGGGATTACATAATTATTAATGTGTATTTATTTATTGTTAATTTTATAGCTCCCCATCAATTATTAAGTATGTTGAGTGAATATACACTTTACAATAAGTAAATATACCCACACCCGATTTGATCCTATAGTAAAAAAAAACGTAATTTCTCGATTCGGAAATCCCGGGATTTTTTCGATATAAAAGTGTATTCCATATTAGCCAACACCTTAAAATATGTAAATATATCCACACCCCATTTGATTCTATGGTAAAAAAACGAAATTTGTCAATTCCGTAATCCCGGGATTTTTCGATTCAAAAGTGCATTCCATAATAGCCAACACCTCAACTTTAGGTAAATATGCATCCGATTATCCGATCTCTACTGATGACCCATCAGGCCACCAAGAGTAATATAAAAATGTCTAGGGAAATCAGCAGATAAGACAATTGAGTTTGATAATTTTCCATTATTCCCGGGATCCATCCCATCACTAAGAAATTCGTCACAGTCCCGTCTCTTTATCGACAGCACGCAGGCGATCGAGCTGCATTCTGTTTGTCGGTATAAATCCGCGATGGAATATACGCGATGAAATATCCGCCGCATCACTCGTAAAACGGTTTTACGTTCTACATTATGTGGGTTGTCACCTGAACAAACATCATAAGCTTATAGTGTTGTGTTAGGGTACACTTTTTGACCGGGAATTATGTTAGTCGTAAAACACATTGTTGTGATGAAATTACCCTTCAACAATATAAAAAAAGAGTGAAAACTATATCGAAATTAGCATAGTACCTAATCGCGTTCATATCGAGTTTGTTACAAGTATAATATTGTGGATTAGATAAAGATGGCCGGCAGCCCGGCAGTAGGTTTTGACGTCACTTCTATGTATGTATCTGTAGAAAAAGGATCCACAGTATAGTCCCTCAGACTATACAATAAATAAAACTCCAGCACGTTAGGTAATTACACTTCGGTATATTATCTCACACACTTTTGTACAAGAACCAAATTTACACCACCGTAAAAATATCACTTGTCACTTGTTTCTCTATTGGCGACCTGCGGTCAACTCAACTAATACCTTATAACTTTTTTTCCACGTTAACTCTACCCCACTCCAACCATCGCTTCCTCCGACAGTGTTGCCATAACTTTTTTAAAAAATTACCTTAAATAAATCATTCAATGGATGTCGAAGGAATCGATTACTTGAAGTGTCAGAATTGTGTTATAAATACATTTTAATGCAATAGTATTTTTATTTAATATTAATAACATAGAATTACAATTTGTTTTTAATTATCTTACAACTATAACCTTACATTCGACCGTCCTGACAACGTGTATGCCCTCATACACGAATCGGTGATAACCTTACATTTGGGCTTAAAATACCATAAACTAACCAATCCATGTTTATTAATCTCTATATTCATACATAATATACTCTATAACAATTATTAGGTTTGCTTTTAATCAATCACTTCTCAAGAACTTGCAATCGAAACAATCAATTCTTAGTTATAATTGCCTTGAACCAATCACTTCTCAAGGACTTAAAATCTAAACAATCAATATTTAGTTATAATTGCCTTGAACCAATCAATTCTCAAGGACTTGTATTAATTACTACACCTGAACCAATCAATTCTCAGTTGTAGTTGCCTTGAACCAATCAATTCTCAAGGACTTGTATTAATTACTACACCTGAACCAATCAATTCTCAGTTGTAGTTGCCTTGAACCAATCAATTCTCAAGGACTTGTATTAATTACTACACCTGAACCAATCAATTCTCAGTTGTAGTTGCCTTGAACCAATCAATTCTCAAGGACTTGTATTAATTACTACACCTGAACCAATCAATTCTCAGTTGTAGTTGCCTTGAACCAATCACTTCTCAAGGACTTCGATCGTCTAAGAACGATCATCAGATCAAGGGCGAACCAATCAATTCTCGCTCCTGACCTGTAAAGGAGAAAATCATACTGCAGCAAAATACTTATAAACTCAATAATTAAATTGATATACTTAATCATAAAATTTTATTAACGCTTTGTACATTACTAACAAGTTGTTTTACACATTTGTTTAAATAAGTAAAGTTATATAAAGGTACCTAACATCATTCACTATGGATTGCATCATCACCAGAATCGGATTCATCATTATTAACCTCAAGTGACGCGATGTGTATCCACGGCTGCAAGCGATCCGCGGCGACAGTAGTATTACGTTTATTTTTCATTGCCTTAAACCCGGGAATCGGTGCTATTCTATAACGATCATTTCCTAACGCTTTTGTGATTTTGTAGGGGCCTTCAAAAGAAGGAATAAGTTTTGTGCTTTTACCATCATTGTTGTAGGATGACTTTAACACTTTTACCAGATCACCGCTACTATATGTTTGAGCTGGTTTCCGGCCCCTATCGTAATATTCCTTTTGTTTGTCTTGTTCCCTGTCTATCCTTTCCTTAACCTCGTCTCGAATGGAAATCAAGTCAGGGGTTTCATTAGGCAACGCGATTTCATTCATAATAGGGTTCAACTCACTGTTCATTTTTAGACCAAACATTACTTCCGCAGGTGTTCGATTGGTTGTCTTTTGTATAGTATTATTCAGTCCCCATTGAATCATGCCGAGTTTCTTATCCCAATCTTTTTCGTTGTCATTAAAATTTTGTGCCTTAAGCGAGTCCAAAATGGTGCGGTTATACCTTTCCACCTGACCGTTGGACCGTGGGCTAGCTACTGCGTTTAGAATATGTTTGATACCCTTATCGAGACAGAAGCGTTTGAAAAGGTGAGATGTAAAACAGCTACCTCGGTCACTAATTAGCCTATCAGGGTTACGGAATGTGTAAAAGACCTCCTCCAGCACATTAATCACGTTTTGAGTCTTAGTGTTTCTTACGGATTTGATAAATACGAATTTTGTGAATGAATCTACTATAACAAGAATGTGAGTGTGCCCACGTTTAGATTTTACGAAAGGCCCAACGTGATCAATGTGTAGAGTGTGAAAAGGTATGTCTGCTTTTGGAATAGGGTGTAGTAGACCCTCTCGTACATTTGAAGACCCTTTGGCATAAGCACACTCAATACATGCCCCCACATACTTTTTTACGAAACGAGTCATCTTTGGGAACCAGTAGTTACGTTTTATCCTGTCTAATGTTTTTACGAACCCTAAATGTCCCATGTCATCATGATTCATTTTACATATTTGCCAACGAGCGCCTTTTGGTACCACCCAGCGAACCTGGTCCCTTTCCTTATTTATGAATCTATATAGTTTATTATCACGTATAACGAAACTATCTCTAATATACTGAAGTTCCTTTTCATCTACATTATTGGAAAGAATATCCCGGATTCTGCTTAGCTCCGAATCACCTAACTGAAGGGTTAACAGCCAATCTTCGCTACTAATGGTCAATATGGCGGGCATTTGTTCGCAGGATTGCTCACTTTCGGAGAAGACAGGGTTTCGTGACAACGCATCAACATGTGCCATTTTAGTACCTGCTCTGTATTCTACACTGCAATCAAATTCCTGTATTAATAGCCACCATCGGGCAATTCGTGGGATTAAATCTCTTTTTTGAAAGGTGGAACGTAATGCACTACAATCTGTTACTATCTTAAATGTCTTTCCAAGCAAGTACACCCTAAACTTCTTGAGAGAACTTATAACAGCGAGCGTTTCAAGCTCGTAAGAGTGGAAGACCTTTTCTTCAGGTGAAGTTTGCCGGCTATAATATGCCACGGGCTGCAAACTATCACATTCTTTGATGCGTTGCAATAAGATGCCACCTACTCCTATTTTGCTAGCATCCGTATGGAGCTCTAATTCTGCATGGGGGTCATAAATAGCCAAGACCGGTCTGTCCACAAGGGTCTTTTTAAGATTAAGAAAAGCATGTTCCTGTGCATCTGACCATTCCCAGTTAATGTCTTTCCTAAGGAGCTTATTCAAAGGGTGCGCTATGAGTGCAAAGCCTTTGACAAACTTCCTAAAATAACTAACTAATCCTAAAAATTGTCGCACGCCGTGTACGTTCACTGGTCGAGGAAAATCTATGACACTTTGCAACTTTTCTGTACCCGGTTTGATACCTGCAGCACTCACTTCATATCCAAGGTAATTGATTTTATTTTGCAGGAAGCTACACTTGGACAAGTTGAGTGTCAAATTAGCTCTTTCAATGAGCTGCATTATGTCCTCCAACCTATCCAAACATTGCTCCGGCGTTTTACCAAAAATTAATAGGTCATCTATATACACGGTAGCTTTACTGTATCGCGCTGAACCAAGGATAGCATTCATCATGCGTTGAAAGACTGCCGGCGCATTTGCTAAGCCGAACGGCATACGGTTGAATTCATATTGACCGTCCGGGGTAACGAAGGCTGTGTAGCGTTTACTATTCTCAGCTATTGGGACTTGGTAATAACCAGACATGAGATCCAGGGTAATGAACCATGCCTGACCTGACAGCCTGGCAATTTCGTCCTCAATAACAGGCATAGGGTATCTCTCTTTTAAGGTTACAGAATTTAACATTCTATAATCAACGCACATCCTGGTATTGCCGTCTTTCTTACGCACTAGAATAATTGGACTTGCGTAGTCCGACGTAGATTCTCTAATTATTCCGGCTTCCAACATTTCCTTGGTCATGGCGCAAACTTTTTCTCTTTCGGAATGAGAAAGCCTGTACGGCCTATAGACAACGGGTTTCTGACTATTTAACTCAATATTCATCTCAGTAACGTTACTACAACCTAGATCGAGAAGAGACGTAGCGAAACAATGTTTAAAACGATTTAACAGCTCGATAAGTTTGCGTTTAACCTCCTCAGTTACTGTTGGTCCGATTCGAATTTGGATTTCACTAATGGTTTTATCTCCTAGCTCCTCATGATCCTTATCCGGCATTGTTTCTGAAGCTACTTTGATTACCCTATTTACGACCTTAATCTTTCCGGCTCGGCATATGATGAAGTCGCTGCAAAGTGAACACGGTACAGTAACTGGTGAGACAATCACGTGTGTCTGTCCGTGTTTAACTGGGTATATACCTCCACAAATAAGATGCTGGTTATTTAATTTACCCACTAACTTAGTCATTACTAATATTTCACCATCATATCCCGAGCCAGTAAATACCCTAACGCTTGCAGTACCAAACAGCTGAACGGGACCAGCTACTTTATACTCAAGGAATCGGTCACAGTCGGGACAAGGATCTATTTTAGGTAGTTCTGAACCAAAGTCTAGAAATCGTAAGCTAGTAGAGTCCTTATACACTGTAATATGAGGCTGCTCAGTGAAAGACTGTCCGATTAAAAATGGTTTATCCAAAAAGTGATCATTCACGACTTTACACACTACCTTTGCACAGACACCATCAATTTCAAGATCAAGAACTACACTACCAGGGGCCTGCACTGAATTAAGAATTTGCCGGCGCACCATTACTATTATCTGTTATATTCCTATTTTTTAAATTATTAGAATGTAGTGAGCTCATTGTGTCCCTACTGCTCATTAGAAATTGTAAAAGTTGTTCTGGATAAGCACATCGCAACGCTAGCGCACTAGACTTCATGGTTTTATCACTAATTCCGTGAATGATGCAATCGACCGCGCGTTTACCGGTAATATCACATAAATTCAGTAATGCCAACTTTTCATAATAATATGTCTTTATAGGTTCATTGAATCTACTTTTTCTCCTCAACATGTCTTCCAAGCATTGGCCATAGTTATGTTCGTGAGGAAACGCATTTGTTAGCTTCTCTTGCCACTCTTGCCAAGTATACATAATGGTATCTAAACTTTCGAACCATGTTTTGGCCAATCCTTGGAGCTTTTGCAGGGAAAAATGTATTGTGGTTCTATCGTCCCAACCATATACTGCTGCACATTCATTGACTTTCTTTAACCAAATATCTATCCTCTGGTTTTTTATAGCCGGGTCAAAGTTTGGAAGGATATTCTTGTGATCTATATTTTTACTGAGTAGAGGTTGTTGTTGCTGTACTGGTTGAGATTCAAGACCATGCCTTATAGATTTAATTATTTTAGCCACATCATTAGTAGAAAAAGAAGGAGTACGTGACCTGGTATGTGATGCGGGACGTCCAGGATGCTCGCTAACGTGACTCTCGCAGTCCTCCCGACGCTCTGCCAATCGTGGGTAACTCGTCCGTGACGAGCTTCTCTCTCGCTGCCGTAGAAGTTCCCGTTCACGTTGCAGCTCTCGTTCTAGACGCAGGATTCGTTCCCGGTCTACGTCCAGCTCTCGGTCTCGATTCTGCCCAAGACGACTTCGGCTGCGAGTGCGCGATTGGCTGGGAGCCGTATCGCGTCTGCCTTGGTTACGGCTGTGAGTGCGCGTTCGACTAGGACCCGCGTCACCACTACCTCGGTTTCGGCTTCGCGACGGTGTCTCTAATTTGCGTCGTTCACCATGCTCATCCATGTTCTAGAACTCGAAAACAAAAGAAATGTTATTTTATGACAATATAATCATAAATAAAGGACGTACAAGATCAAAACCAATTAATTAAAGCTGTGATAATATTGTGAATCATAACCTCTTCTAAAACGTTACCAATTAAATAAAATAAAACATGAAAATACATTTAATTTATTTTGTAGTTTATTAGACAATCATGTTATTTATTTTCTATTATAGTTACTATCACTGTGGCAGGGTGCAATCGATAATATAATAAACTACGTACCAACTAAACCTTGTACCTATAATAATGCACTAATACTTATTATGGATATAAGTTGAAAGTTTGGGCACATGTGAAGGTAGTGGACTCATAAGTCTGACTGTTTAACAAGCGTGCATCGAAAACCAATGGTTGTAATAATTGGAGTGGTAAAGATTTGATAATACAATCCTATAATAGCAAAACAACACACATGTTGAATTTGCTTGGTTATCCAAATGTTTACTATATTCTCTTTGTATAACATTATTTGAATACGTTACAATCTAGTAAAATGTTAAAATATTTCATGTCACTGCTACCGTCAGTACCTAATGTTATTTTAAAACATATCCGATGGCCGTTAACAATTTAAATAAAATATGTTTTACTTACGTGCGTTGTGCCACTTCTGAAATGTAGAAAAAGGATCCACAGTATAGTCCCTCAGACTATACAATAAATAAAACTCCAGCACGTTAGGTAATTACACTTCGGTATATTATCTCACACACTTTTGTACAAGAACCAAATTTACACCACCGTAAAAATATCACTTGTCACTTGTTTCTCTATTGGCGACCTGCGGTCAACTCAACTAATACCTTATAACTTTTTTTCCACGTTAACTCTACCCCACTCCAACCATCGCTTCCTCCGACAGTGTTGCCATAACTTTTTTAAAAAATTACCTTAAATAAATCATTCAATGGATGTCGAAGGAATCGATTACTTGAAGTGTCAGAATTGTGTTATAAATACATTTTAATGCAATAGTATTTTTATTTAATATTAATAACATAGAATTACAATTTGTTTTTAATTATCTTACAACTATAACCTTACATATCTTTGTGTTAATTTGCGGCAACTTTATACAAACATCGTGTGACAAGACGCGGATAAAACACACTTGTTCTGACATCTTTAAACGTTTACAATTTTATTCCTTCATCTGTAATATATTTTTAAATCAAGATTTAAGAGACCCCCTTAAATTATAACTCTTTTGGTTATAGGTACAAATTATAAGTATCATATAGACTGCCTCCGTGGTCCAGTGGATAGCGTATGCGACTGCTGATCGGAGGTCCCGGGTTTGATTCCTGGGTCGGGCAAAAGTGTTACTGGGTTTTTCCGAATTCTCAGTAGCAGCACGGAGTCTGGTGATGTTCCCGGTAACGGCAATAGGCTCGCCCCCTATTACGTGGGTCCTAAAAATTCATGTCGAAATGTGGGTGTAATATTACACCTCTGCCAACCCCTTCGGGGATACAGGCGTGAGTCTATAAAAAAATATCATTATAGGTTAATAACTACCATATATGTTTGTATCGTATACGGTTGCGAAAATGCGAGAAATACAAGCCCATTTAAATAGTAGTCAATTTAGTACGCCATTAATGAGTTTCGTTTACATTGATTGAAGTTGCACCTACTACTATTAGGCACCTCACTCGGCGCACCCTACTCTGTTTTCAAAGATAATAAAAATCATACCTAATATAAAACTTTACGTATACATATTTTCTTTTTACTGTATTATCACATAAATATCATCATTCGCACGTCACAAATCCCTGTAGTAAACCGCATCTCGTTATTTCCAGCGATATTTTCACATACGCCATGACAGTCGAGTAGCTTGAGATTAAGAACCCTTGAATTATGTATGTGAGGAGTCGCTAAGTGACTTGGAGTGACGGAATAGTTGCTTGTTTATGGAGGAACATATGGGGACGTAAGACTATGTGTTCGTGTAATATGTTGCTGTTTAACATAGGAGTAAATGGCTCTTTGGTATAATGGTTAGTGGCCCTGGCTGGTCTTGGGTTTGATTCCCAACCGTGATAAATATTAGTGTGGTAAACTCGTTTGTTGGTTCTGCCTGGGTGTGATTTATCTATAATAAATATGAAAGCCTTCATCCTTTCAGCGTAATTACTGTTGCAACCCGGGATTCGCTTACTAGTCTAACCGGATTTGAATAATTATTTGTTTTTCCACAGAGTGACTGCCTGTCTAATCTCCGCATCAATAATATGTATGTATTATAAATATTATAAACTTATAAGTAACTTTCTACGAAATTATATAAAGTGTATGTGTAATTATAAAAAGTATATAAAGTGATTTGTCACAACACTGTTGAAATTGCCACGCAAATAATACTATGTACAAAAAGGCACAAATAAAGTTATCGAGCCAAAAACAAATTTTCCAATGCTTAATGTTCGGTAAAAATCGGTTGCAATATATAAGTCAGTCTCCAGGTTTCCAGAATAAGACTGCAGAAAATCGCTCTTTAAATATTCTAGTGATTCTATTATAAGTTTATAACTAGAAGATGCCAGCTGTTCGGTAACTCGAAAGTTATGAAGAGTCTTGGCAACCTGTCAATATACAGCGCAAGTTTGTTCCGCTTTCATATTGATACAGTTTCTTTTTAAGCAAACGATAAGGCAAAAGACAAGATATTATGGTTTTACAAACAACTTGTGGGCAACAACTTAAGGATACAATTAATAATGGGAGGTACAATTAGTAATAGAAGAAAAACTGGAGTAAATAAACACAACCCAAGAGACGAGAACTTAAAGAATATACGAAGATACTCCTATTTATAAATGTGTAAATAATAAGTGGTCGCAAAAAGACCAGAATGACGAAGAAGTATCAAGAGAAACTTTCACTCCATTTGAAGCTGACCATGTCTCTCTTTGTATCTTATAAAGTCGCGCTCCTTGCCATAATATTTCTCAGTTTTTGCTGCAATTACATTTACTTGGAAGAGATCCTGATGAATGTGGTGAAACAGAATGCGCCGTCTAATTGCCAGAATTCGTCGTGATAGCATAAATTTTCGACCAAAACATTCTAGCTAAAAATATCTTCACATTTCCGTTTATTCAACTAAAACCAATAAAGCTAACATCCGAACCGTCTAATATACATATTTATCATGGTCCTCGAGCCTACAAGGTCAATTAACGGCTCCTTGGATAAGCATACGTACCCTACGTACCCCAGAGGTCACAGATCACGCAAAATGAATTATGTAAATGCCTCTGGCGGTTAACATCGTAATATTGTAAACGACGTACACCCCCCTGTATTTATGGGTTTGAAGATTTGCTGGATATGACATTGGGTTTGTGAAATTGCTTTTTTGGATGAGGTCGGTTTTGTTTCGGATGAATTGTGAGATGGCGGATTAGATGATAAGGGGTTTTCCGTCACTTATTTGTCTTTAACATCCAATATGTAACAAGTTCAAAGTATTGACTTTGCAAAATATCGATTAATTTGTCACTTTCGTGCAGGCATAATTATAAAATGCTATGTTCAGCGTTATTTTACATTCCAGTACTCCATGTGATGAAATCATTAGCGTCATTCATATCTTCGCATATTTTATTAATAAAATCAAAGAAAGCGTCTTCGGCAGTTATTTTTTACGCATGTTCTGTTTAAAATATGCCAACAGAAAATCAGTGACTATTTTCCATACTACGATATATACGATACCAACATATATCCCTACGGCTTAAGCACCGTCAAAATTTCCTTAGAAAAAAACCCAACGTATTTAGATAAGCGCTTTCCATTAAACTTAACTCCTCACGTATTCTTCCTACAGGTACTATGGCGCTCGTAAATTGGAGACGCGAAGGGCCCGCGGGGATCGGTGCAGGTGAAAATTATCAGAAGAGGGCCCCCAGATTTAAACCAAACATTCCTTACCCCATCTGCACAATGTTTTACAAACAGAATGGTATTATGCTTGCGAATGTACATTGGAAATTGGTGTTTTCTTATTATACGTGAGGGGCATATTTTTTGGATTTTTTTATGGTGAGATGGAATTTTTTGATTTATTTTGATATTCGTGAAAAAACAGTAAAAGTTTTGTTACCGTGAGAATATTTAAGTCAAATAATGCAATTTTTTCGCTGTAGTGCCAAGAAGCCTCTTTCGTTTGGTAGTTTTTATATTTATTATCATCAAAATGGCAAGACTTCTCCAAATGATGATGATCATCATTTGGAGAAGTCTTGCCATTTTGATTCTTACTTAGGTTCGACACGCAAAAGTTTGTAAGGGCCTGCGTGTTTACTGTTCAATGCTTGTGGGGTTTTAATGTTTTTGCGATACTTGTTGTTTCTTGGTTGAGAGAGGTAAAAAATATAGATGAGTTAATCTCTGGGCTGTTTAAAATCCATAGTATTTTCAGATCTGTGTGTATTCTGTCAACCTGCACTTGGTCCAAGCTTTATCGTACTGAGATGAGACATCTTGGTACAACAGTTTATATAGATCTCCTAGACAATCTCACGTATAGCTGGTACCTTTACCGATTAGACTAATTTATTGTCCTTTCGAGCGTAGTCAAGAATACACCAAATCTGTAAACCTTTAAAAATGGCTGCCAGAATTACCAATCAGCTTGGGCACTTAATTAACATTTACCCAAGAATGGAAACTTAAAATAGTCTTTCAAGTAATTGTAGTGAATCAAGGTGATTTACTTGACTGTGAAGGTTTCGGTCGTTGCAAATTTAAAGGGAGGTTTCGCCGCAATGGCGTCGTAAAGTGAGCTCAAATAAAAAGTGTCACTCCACTTAATTATATGGACACTCAGCCAGACGTACCTTTAAAGTCGGCGGTTAATTCCCAGTGACTGTAAACTTGTAATTTTTACTTGGAGAGTGATTTGATGGCCTGTTTTATAGTGCGGACGCGTTACGTTTGAGTAAAGGTTTTTTAGGATTTATAAAGTGGGTGGTTGAGGTTGAATTGGATGTGTGATTACTTTGAATTATGTGGGCGGTAGTACTCAATATATATAAAATGCAAGCTCTTGTTGTCTGGGTTGCATTCAAAACTCTCGTCTTAGAATCTGAGGTCCACTTACTACATTCTTTTCAGATTTGACAGAATATTAGAATTTTCCAGAGCGACTGCTGTTTTACCGCCACAACCCAAAAAAATAACGATAGTCTATAACTGAGACAAGATTCAGTATTTCTAAAAGTGACGGCACTCCTAAGGACAGTCAAGCATGTTCATGACGCTAGCACTGACAGCTTTACGTATCAACTGATGCGTGTGGCAAGCGATATTTAACTATTTAATATGCCACATACATAGTCTCACGCCTATAAGCCCGAAGAGGTAGGCAGAGGTGTATTTCTACACCCACTTTTCGCCAGATATACTTTAGTCCCACGTAATAAGGGGCGAGCCTATTGCCGTACCGGGCACTTAATATGCCACAGGTTCATATAATCCAGAATACCAAAAGTCTAACGCATCTACAACAGTATTACCTAACCCAAAACTTAAGCACTTTCAAGGTTATTCAAATGTAACTAAGTCTACAACACTTTGCGAAGCCAAGGCTTGTTCCGAAAGTGTAACTTCGCGTCACTAACAAACTCACTATTACCCACATCTTAAAAGCAAAATCTGATTTAAACTTAGTTGGGTGATCGTTAAAATTGCAAGTGTGCAAGGTTGGACAAAGTTGTAAACTTAAATCACTAAGTCTAGCAAGTTGGGCCAAGTTTGCACGAACTTATTGCAAATTGGATTACTGTAGTGTTACTCTGTGGTCGTATTGGCTAATTTGACACGGCGAAAATTGCACAACTGCGCTGTAACTACACTGTGGCGCTGCGACAGTTGCGCTTCTAAGTAATTCTGGAGAATGTTACTCGAAAGTATTTTGGGTAATTGGTTTGCGAAGTTCTTTCAAGCCTTTTTGGTGTAACTTAGCGAAAACTTTAATTCGGTTTAAATTCGTTAAACACTTATTCGTCTTGTAAACCAATCAAGTTGGATATTACGAAATTTATTTTCGAATCTAGAACTAACTTGTAAAAAAGTTTCATACCGAAGATAGGAGACAAATATGCTTTCATTGTATG